>OY757249.1:35463209-36786923 GCA_963583935.1 Diaperis boleti
ACAACCCTTTCAAACTGAATCAGTTTCAGTTGGCCTATTATACCAGAAATCTGCGCATCCATGCAACCATTCTACAAAGGAAGGGAAGTCAACTGTTGCCAATTTAAATGATCCAAAGGCACACTCCCGGCGTAACGTATTACTAAAGTATTGTTTGATGGAGATATGAACGGGGAGAACTTCAAGACACGTGTCGGTAAAAGACACACACTCACCTGTGGATTTGTGCATGAACTAAAGTTCCCACGTGTCGCAAAATGTAAGATTTTTAACAAGAGATATTTCAATCAGACGCGTGTAAAAATTTCAAATTATTTTATTTGTTTTGCACGCTCCACTAAGCACTGTAGTTTAATTAGCTTTTGAGGGGTCATCAAAAGCCTCTTCAAATTTCAATATTGATAGACGGAGTGGATGCTTGGATGATCTTAAAAAGAAGCTCGATTATATTTCTGTTCTCTGTTTGCAAAGTACATCTGACGCGTTCACATATGCAGAAGTGTTGCTTTCCTTTTCATAACTATCAACAGACACAATTCAAATTTGTGTTTATTTTAATTTTTGACACCATATTTGTGTTGGGCACATCAAAAGCCTCATGTTCCAGTTGCTTATCACTTATTATAATAGAGTGTTGAAATGAAAAAGTCGTAAAATTATTTACTTTGTGTTTTTCGTATTTTTCAATTCAAGAGGACTTTTATAATATGATCAATCTAGTTTTAAGTGAGTGTACTTAAATGTTTACATATCAATAGGTCAACCTTGTGAACAAATGCTCGATTCGTTTCAAATCAAATCTGTCCATTTTCATGAATGTTAACACAAAAACCTTACATTAGTGTGTCGGTATTGAATGAAATTTAAACTAGAGTTTCTGTATAATAAATCGTGCCTTTACATTATTTGAGCAAGGGGTGAGCCCGCCGTGTGTTCAAAAAATTGATTTTTTAATACCACCAATATTGACTTAAATTTAAATTAATTTGAATATACTTATTCAAATTGGTTATTATTGGTATTCAAACTTTTTTAATCCTCAGTTCAAATGAAACACTGTAGATTTAAAATTCTCGCTATTTTGATAATTGTTTATTTTAACCAAAAATATAAATTTCATGCAAATTTTTCTCATTAATAACCCCTTCGTGACTCCTAATGAAGAAAGGGTGACAGGAGAAGAATTCCTCTGTTTACGTTTCACCAGGAAGCGACTGTTTTAACTAACAAAGCGAAACATTTATGAAATAAAACCCAACTAAGTGGAAACTAATCTTATTCAGACGCCAATTATAGAAGATATAATACCTCCAAACACTTGTTGATTCCGGATCCAGATTTCAGTAAACCATTAATTATACTTAACGAGAATGTTTCTAGGTGAATTCTAACAAACGAACAAGTCTTACAATTAATATGAAGCGTATCGTAAATTCTGCATCAGAACTGCATTAAAAACTTTTTTGTCGTCGCCGATCATTCGTTGAGTTATCCAGCAATGGCTGTGTCTTTCTTGTTAATTAATGCTAATGTAGCGTCTACGGGTTCATAGACTATTTATTTAAACAAAGTATTTACAATTTATTTATTTCAACAATACTATGTACAGATCACAGTTATAACGACTTCAGACGGGGGTTTCGTATGTGTCGTAGTTATTTATAGGGATGCGGCTTATTGAACGTTCACTGGTAAAATTACTCCAGAACGTTCTCGACCGTATGAGCTGGCAATTAAATCACACGCATTTCATCCAGAACGTACAGTTTGCTCCTTTTTTGCATCCGGAAGGAAACATGAAGCCGCCGTGAAAGTAACAGTCGACAGTCTTCTACTTCGTTGACCTTTGTGGGTTGCAGCAATACACATACTACTATTACCACCCCTGTAAAATGGACGACCACTTCCAACATACTTCTGACTAGCCTCCAATCGAAGCAATCGAATCTACAGGCAGAAGTCTTGTATACTTCCCATCCCCCAGTCTTTTTGACCCTGTTAAACAATCTCCGTATCTCCCTTCATCTCGGAAAGTTCACGGTTCCACCACTTGGTCTCCCGTTTGACCGTTCTCTCTCTGAGAGGACAGTTGTTCTCATAAGCTTTCCTTATGGCTGCTGTAATGCATTCGTTCATTATTTCAACTCCCGCTGGACTTTCAGGTCTCGAGGAATTCTTCCAATCCGTGGACTAGTTCCTCTCTGTAGAGTTCCTAGTCGCAGTTTCTTGGATTTCTGTATCTTTCGACCGTCTCTAGCGGGGATTCAATATCGAATCTTAGAGTGAAAATCAACGAGATGTACATGGGCGGAGCTACAGATCTGCGCCAAGTATGTGGGTGGGAGAATAAAAGACTTTAGACAGTGGCGTTCCAAAGGGACAAAAGCACATAATGAAAGTAAATAAATGATAATGTAAAATAACCAAGTCAAACAAAATCCATATTCAAATAAGTTTTATGCATACAGCTCATAAATCAAGAACAACGTTGCCTGTATCGAGTAAAAGACTGCCTTTGACGACGCTTGATCGTGCGCCCCTGGGTTTGCACATGACTGACAGGCTGGCGTATATTTGTTTGGAGCGCACTTTTATAGTGTGTACATCTTGTTGATTTTCACTCTACGTACCTGTGACTCGAGAGCGTAGGTTCAGATGAAACATGCCACTCACGGCGTACCTATCGTTATATCGATAACATCTTGCCTTGTCGCGGTGACAAAGGTAGGTTCGTTACCGCGGTTAACTACTTCTAACTTATTACTAATAATGAATTCTAAAAGTGACTCACCCCTTCTGTTGGTCCCTGAACTTCCCCAAACTAATCACAACAGAGTACTAGCTGCGTGTTGGTCTCTTCGCAGTATTATATCAGTCGTCTAACCTCTGGTGTTGGGGGTTTCCCCGCTTGATCGTATGGTAGGTATGCGGATCCGATTATTATTTTCCTCTCGCTCCCTGAAATAGTGATTTTTACGATGCGTGCCATGAAGTCCTGGCCACTAAGTCTTCACAGTGGCAGTGTGTTCGTTTTTTACATAAACATATACCCATGTTTATGTACCCTTGACGCCGCCTTGCAGTGATGCATATTTACCGGTATCAGATCGGGAATATCCCTTGCGGTCCCCTCTTCTTCAACCTCCATCCCTTCGGATGCTTGCCTGCGTCTCCACAGCGCTTTAAACATCACCCTGGATAGATTCAGGTATGGCTTGCAGTGCAGCTCCTCCTGGATTTTGGTCCAGTAGTGGTCATCCAGTAGTATGATAAGTTGCTGTCCATTGGGGTCCAGCTTCATATCTACTACCGACCAGTTCTATGTCTTAAGACCTGGGTTCTGCATCTTAAGACGCTGCAACACGACTTCTGGTTTCTGTTCAGGCCCCGGAACCCATGTCATCACCCTCACAGATTTCAACGCCAAGTTTCGTCCCTTCCCAGGGTACGCTTTCTGCCACCACCCGCACCAGCCATTCCCTGGTGGTCTGGTCGGCGCAGGAGGCATGCAAGTCTCCTGGCAGCTGCGGACAATTTCTTGGGTGGATCCATCCTTTCGGAACCTCCTCCCAGGAGTGTGTTTTGTTCTTGTTCATTGGTCTCCATGAATGGTCCCACAAGTAGGAGGGAAAGGGTGGTCACTATGCGCAGTGCCATAGGGGTAACCCATAGAAGGCTACATACAACAGCGTTCTCCTTGTGCCCTCAGGTTTGCCGCTTTCGGCGCGCGCAATACCTTCAGATTGGGGAGGTTTTTATAGTGGTACTTCATCCACACGGCTAGACACTGAAACCAAGCCCCCGTGCCCCCCGAATGCACTACCTCCACCATGTGTGGAGGGTCGTTCCACAGGTCAGGAGCTTTACGCTGTGTGTGTGTCGCGAGCTGGTCCGCGGCGAGAGGCGTTCGTTCGGCGCAACAAGGGTTTTTAACCTTTGTCCTCCCTAATAACCACCCACTAACAATAGCCCGTGAAGGCTCCAGCCATTCTCCTATCCGCCACGTGGAGAGACGGCTGATATGTAGCTCAACCCTCCGGAAGAAGACTGCAACTTTTGCGACATACCCCTGCATCGTCATGGGTTATACGGCGACATCAAGTCTCCTGGTTTGTATCCACTTCTGTCCGCATTGATGTCGTAGGTATCGTTACGACTTCTTGAACCTTACCTACTGGAATGACCCGGTTCACCAAGTAGAACCTTTCCCGCAGTTACCACTTTGCTGAAATCCGCTATTTTTTTAACATTTTTCTGACTCCTTATTTCACCCTCCGCCTATGAACGAATGAGGAAGTTTTTGTGCGATACCAGCAAACTTTTTTGGGCACAATGCAATTTCCACGAAAATGTTTTTTTATAATGACGAATTAACCGATATAGTGCAAATGCAAACGAGGCCCACCGCCTGTACATTGAACGATTTCCAAACAGCGAAATTCTAACTTCACGTGAGAACAGTACGTTTGAGTGACTATGGCAAATTTTCTTCTTCAACTCAAGACTTGGGACGTCCCAGAAGTAATCGTTTCTTGGAAATTGAACCAGAAATTTTGGATGCTATTGAGGAAGGGAAAATTTGAGCATTCGAAAACCCGCTTTACGTGTCGGTGTGTCAACTTTTATTGTTTACCGCACTGTGTTGGAAACCCCGCTCGAAGGATTGTCTTTTGTCAATGGCTCTCAGAAATTTGATGAGGTACCAAATTTTTTCAGGCGTTTGTTGACAACTGACCAAGCGGGGTTTACACGAGATAGTGTGTTTAGCTTCCATAATACACATGTGTGGTCTGATGACAATCCTCATGCAATCCAGGAACGCAATTTTCAAGAAAAAAATTCAATTATTTTGTGGGCAGCAATAATCGGAGATCATTTAATTAGGCCTAATATTTCAGCCCCGCGTTTGACTGCTGCAGCGTATTTAGACTTTTTTCAAAATGTATTAAATGAGCTTTTAGAAGATGTACGCTTAGCTGTGTACGACGTGATATGTGGTATTTACACGACGGAGCTCCACCACATTGTGCAAGGGATATCACAAGTTGGCTAAACAACTTTAAAGAAAAATTGATCGGTCGGTATGGATCCGCTTTATGGCCAGCTCTTTTTTGTGGGCATATGAAGCAGTCAGTGTACGCGACTCCAGTTCCTACAATTAAAAAACTAACTGCTCGTGTAATACATGTGGCCGAAGAAACTATTCGGGAAAACCCGGACATGGTAGTGCAAACGCAAACTTCTTTAGCACGAAGAGCACAAACTTGCATTAACAATGACGGGCCCCATTTTGGGCATTTGTTGTGTTTAATGGATTAAAGAAGGTAAGCTAGAGAATTGATTATTACTAACCTACTTTAACATCTGCCTGTTATGGCAGGTTAATACATCATGATTATACAAACAATTTTTGTTTCGATTAGTTCCAATTGGCTAACTTTTTTGTGCATTATCGTTATAGGCGGGTATTGGTTTTAGGGGTCAAACTATTCTTAATTTTAACTCTGACAGGGAGCATTTGCGAAGAAAATTATACATAACAAAATTAATGTTTCTTTTGTCAAGTTCTACTTGTGGTTAATTTTTTTGTTGGGACTTCCATAACACCCTGTATATGCGAATCAAAGCCAACTGCGCGTCTCCACAGCAATCACATTTTTTTCAACGCTCTTGCGGCTTGGGAGTTGAACAGTGTGCGATTTCCGAAAAGGTTAGGTACATCTTTACCACGTGAAAAAAGTGCATGTTTTAAAACCTGAAGACTTTCCTCGCATAATGCAATTCTATGAATGGTTGCTTATTCAGGTCACTCACAAAAACCTTTTTCTAGCTACTATTTTGAGCACTGATGAGGTAGGATTCACGCGAGATGGCATAATGCGCATAATACCCACGTGTGGAGCGCTGAGAACCCTCACGCTGATGTCGGAAGGAACTTCCAAGAAAAATTTTCTGTTAATGTTTGGATTGGAATTGTCAACACTTTTTTTATTGGCTCCCATATTTTACCACAACGGTTAAGGAATTATTAGCGGACGTTCCTCCGAACATAAGATATATAACATAAGCAAATGCAAGACGGAGCTCCTCCCATAGTGCACACATCCTACACATCCTTGCAGAGTGGTTAGAGAATAATTTAATAATTTCCAAACAAGGTGGATCGGAAGGAAGGGCCCGGTATTGTGGTCCCCACGCTCTCCAAAAGATTTTTTCCTGTGGGGTCACATAGAAGTAGAAGTACCTAAATGCGGCAAAAACATTTTGTGAAATGCCAGATATTTTTCAGTAAGTGCGTGAGTCCGGGCCTGCATTGACAATGCGGAGGACGACTTTTTTGTTCATTCCAGTGACCATATATTTGTAAAATAGTATATTATAAACCAAGGTAGAGAAGTAATTTTTCTCAGCTAAGCAGTATTAATTCCCGAGATGCGAAGCATCGAGGGAATTAAGTTGCGAAGCTGAGAAAGGGCTTCTCTACCGTGGTTTATATATTATTTTTTTCACTACTAGCAGCTTAAATCGTTAAATAAATAAAGCATCAAAAATACAATCGTCTAGCGGGTGCCAGGTCACAGTTAATCCTGAATAGCCGTCTGTGAACATTTGTTTTTTTCCTTGGATCATTGCAAATTTTGGCTCGGGCTTCGCGCTCAACCTCTTAAAGAAACCTACTCCAAGAAGGTCATATTTTCCTGTACGTGAAACTCGAAATTTGGACAGGATCAACTGTGACTGGCACCCGCTAGACGCTTTTTATCAAAAATAAAGGTTATGTATTTTTTCTCTGACATTTCTCCGTCAGAGACCGGATTTTCGTGAAAACCTGCACAATGCATACCTGTGTTTTTGTAATAATTTAACTTCGTTTTTTTTGCATAAATTGCAGTTAATTAATGTCTAACTGGTGCAATTTGTGAAAACATTTTTTTTCACTACTAGCTGTAGAATGTACGATTATATAGTTTGTAGAGGAGGTGTGAAGTTGTTTTTCTTTCCTAGTAGTTAATAATTTTTTCATTATTGACCAGTAGTTAATAATGGGCAGAGACCGGATTTGATGCAACATGCATATCGATTATTTTATCTTCCTACTTAACAACAGCGCCCTTCGATTTTCACAAATTGCACCAGTTGCAAATATTAGACATTAATTAACTGCAATTCATGCGAAAAAACAAAAAACGAAGTTAAATTTTTACAAAAGCACAGGTATGCATTGTGCAAGTTTTTACACGAAAATCCGGTCTCTGACGGAGAAATGTCAGAAAAAAAATACATAACCTCGGATGCCAGTCACAGTCGATCCTGTCCAAATTTCGAGTTTCACGTACAGGAAAATATGACATTCTTGGAGTAGGTTTCTTTAAGGGGTTGAGCGCAACGCGCGAGCCAAAATTTGCAACGATCCACGGAAGAAACAAATGTTCAGAGACGTCAACGTCTATTCAGGATTAACTGTGACCTGGCACCCGCTAGACGATTGTATTTTTGATGCTTCATTTATTTAACGATTTAAGCTGCTAGTAGTGAAAAAAATAATATATAAACCACGGTAGAGAAGCCCTTTCTCAGCTTCGCAACTTAATTCCCTCGATGCTTCGCATCTCGGGAATTAATACTGCTTAGCTGAGAAAAATTACTTCTCTACCTTGGTTTATAATATACTATTTTGGTGCAAACTCAATCAATTAGCCGTACATCGTGAATCATCACCCTGTATAGCTTAGTTTTAAAAGAAAATGACGACGAATATTGTAACTTTGACTAAGAAGAAATAATAATCAAAAGTTTGTGAACATTTTTGATAATTATGTTTAATATATTGTTTTTTAAAATAGTTCAAGTTTCAATTTGCCGTCCTAGACAACAATAATATAACATAATAAGCTTTAATTATTATTATTTATGCACAATTTATGGTTAACAGGTTATTTTTTTTTTTCTTATTTTATTTTATTTTTAATTGTAACAGTACCTATTAGAAACTCATCTAAAAGAAATTAGTTAACAATAAAAATTTTAGCAATCAACAGTAATATAACTTTTAAAGAAATTTAGTCAAATAATGCATAATTATGACATTTGTTAATTGTTTGTATTGTTAAACCATCTTAAGCAATTTGTACAGTTGTTAATGCATAGCTCAGCGTAAAAATAAATGTTCCTTCTTTAGCAAGCTCTCATGCATCTTCCCACAGAATTACTGCACTATTTTTAATGCCTTAATTCAAAACTTTCAAATAAAGCATGAGCTGTATGATAAAAGACAAGCAGGTCGGGAATGGAATAAATTTCTCTTTTTTGTTTTGTCAATCTGAGAAATCATGTTAATTTTTCAGCATGTCAGATTACACTATTGGTGGAACCCCCCTGCTTTTAATACTCAACGAGGATCGTAGACGAAGCTGGCAACTCTCGAGTTCCATACCGTGTGTCCTTGATTAATGACAGAACTTAATTAAAAGTAAAATTAGACTTACATTTCTCACAACAGTTCGCGGCTGCCGTTGTGCGCCTTGTGCTTTCGATCTGTGCTTCATGCTGAACTTAACTCGCTTTGCTCTACCATCCAACACTCTTTCTACTTTAAATGACTAATTGATGTGGCACTGAAACTATAACGACATAACGACATTTCTGTACATTTGATTTTATTATTACGCCGAACACACAAACATTTAGTACCGATTTATTGATCAACGCAATAGGGTAAATAAAATTACAATTTACCTAATCAAAATAACTAGGTACTTATTGTTAGTATACTACATATCCGAGCAACATAAAGAATGTTATGGTACACAGGTTCCACTCCAAACACATTTATTTAATATACGATTTCGATGATTAAAACAAAATGATATGATTGTTCAAAAGCTACATTTTTCAAGTTCAAACTTTTAATATTAGATTAGGTTAAAATTTGAAAAAAAAAGAACATGTAAAATTAAATATTTAATAATTTGTAGTTAGGTCAGGTTTTAATAATAAATTGTTTCATTACTAGTTTCAGAAAACATCATTATATGATATATGTCGTGTTTGATGCTTGAGAAAATGATTTTCTGTATCTTACCCAATAATGGATTTTTCTCTCCTACTAGTAGATAATCAAAACAATTGACAATGTTGACATGGTTACTGCCGTAGTTGATGTGTTGATTTGACATTTGGGCTGTCATTATTATTGCTCAACAATGTAGAACTGGGGAGTTGGAATTTCTTGCAAAATGTTAAATTTGCCAGCTGGACCACACTAACAACATCACAACACAAAATAGAAATGACAGGTATTGATTTAATTTCATTTATGCTACTTGCTTTTCATGTATATTTTAGTTAAATTCGTTCCGACCTTCGTGATATTCGCAATATCATGATTATCATTTAATTGTGCTAGTAGTGAAAAAAAATAGTTTTTTCACTACTAGCAGCTTAAATCCTATAAATCATATTTTTTCGTCCATATTTATAATTACATATTAAACATTCTCACGAATATTCTGCCAAATTCTAAGAAAGAGATTTTTTTTAACTACTAGTCAATAATTAAATGATTATTAACTAATAGGAAAGAAAAACAATTTCACAAACCACGGTAGAGAAGCCTTTTCCCAGGAAAAACAACTTCTTTACCTTGGTATATAATATATGTACTAATATAAACCACGGTTGAAAGCGTTTTCTTAGCCTCGCATTATTATTGGCCGCGATGCTTCGCATCTTGGGCGATAAAATAGCTCGACTGAGAAAAATATCTTCTCAACCGTGGTGTATAATTACTATTATTCCCTACCAACATCTAGATGACTTATTATGCCACGAAAATGGAAGGTATAAAGAGCATTTCTTTCAGAAGTGATATAAAATGATAAATGGGGTGAATTACTATGGTTACACGATGGTAAAACTTTAGTTATTTTTTGAAACGTCATTTTAACAATTTCATTATTTTCACACGTCAAGCATAAAACGTTGTATTATCTCACACGTGACCGAAATGTCATTGTAAACTTGTGAAAATGCCATTGTATCACTCGCTGTCACTGAAGCATTTCTGTCACTTATAATAATTATAATCTACTAATTTAGTTAGGTTCATCATTTTACTTTTTTAAATTATAATTAAAAAGGGAGACGATTTATTGGTTGGCTATTATGTTAATCAAAACTTGTTTTTATTTTTGAATCATTTTTTGCACAAGCATACATATATATCATCTCTACTTATTAGTAGGAGAAAATGTAATAAGCTCTTTACGCCAACATCCGTATTTGTTTACATTATCTAGCCTCCACATTTTATTAAATTTGCAGGTGCAACAGCCACAATGTGTAAATAGTAGATATAAATATTTTATTAAAGAGTCAGTAATAAATCAACGAACTTCTCCCCTGATAAGAAATTAGATAAGTACTTATTAATTTTCAATAGTACTATATTGACTACATATGTCCTTATACTCAAATAATTTCATAACCCCACGCAAAAAATTAATTAAATCTTTCTGGGTAAATATTATTATTCGAACTCACTAAATAAACGTGTCTATCGCATAAGTTCAACAGTTGAAAAAATTTAATGTAATACCATTTTTATTCAACATTCAAAAATTGAAGCTGAATAGAATTTACATTTTTATAAAAGTCTGTGTGCAGATTGGGACACATATTTGACTTTCGCAGTGTCGTAATTAAGAGTTTAATTATAAAACGCAAAGTCATGCTTCTTCTACAAGTGTTACCTCATGAGTGGGCATCTTTCATGAAATGATACAGCATTTTTTTAGTTCTGTATAATTATCTTGTTTAATACATATCTGGTACATAAATTAATGAGTCATTAGACGCCCTTTAACAGGTGCGTGAAGTTGGCCATGATGTCTGCAAACACATAAATGATTCATATATCAAGTAGGCTTTGGACGTCAAAATCGTCCATCTAACTACATGTAAATTTATTTCCGACAAGCAGCATGATATAATAATATCATTTAGGAAAAGTCGATATGACCTTTATTATTTAGTTTCATATTCAATGAGTAGATAGAATGAAATACTGTAAATCCAGTATTTCCTCATTTTTAACACCACTGCGAAAATACTTTTATTCACAATTGGTTAGTGATATGCTGCATTCCAACTGCAAAGGAGGTTTGAAAGTGACTAATTCCCGACCTCCTGACGTTGCCGGGCAAGCCGAATTTAAATTATTATTAAAAGTATGATAGGTAATAAAGGCAATCCCACAACTGTTGCTGCAGCCTCGCGGCAACTCGTGCGCAGTGGAAAAATACAAAATTACGATTACAAATTCCCTTTATGTGATTTACTAATTTGTGTAATAGTACAAATTCTAAAAATTTATGTGGCAAATAATATCAATTGTTGCAGTGCTTACTAAGTACAAACATTTGACTGAAATTAAACGTTGCAATAATAAATTAAAATTTAAATATATCTATGTCGAACTCCACAAAAAATTACGTCGTTGCAATAATAGTTCAAATTAATGAGAGTTAATTATTACATTAATTGTGAATAAAATTGTACAAAAACTTCGGCAAATGTACCATTCCTATATCTCGAGAACTTGACTATAGTTCTCTCGACAGGAATGGAATACTTTCCGCCTCAGTTTGTAATGTAATTCAAAATCAATGTTCATCAGTTTTTACGTTTACTTAAATCAATTCGGATTATTTTTTAATTGGTAAAATATCTGTTATTTTTGATACATGAGCGAGGGCGAATTTTTGAAGCAAGTCGAGCCTTTAAAAATGAGCCCGAATCTCTGAAACGTGACAGCGCACCATTTTTTGTATTCGGTCACGAATTAACATCAAAATTTGAGGTTAAGGTTAACAGCTGTCAAATTAAATACATAAGAGGAAATATTTATATACATATTTAGTTATATACCACTTTCTCGATTATGTATTTCACAAAAGGAATACAAAAATATATACCTACATACATCTATTAAAGATTCCAAGCTTTTCGTTCTGTGAGAACAACCGTTTAACCCTCAGAAGTCGATAGAATAGTTAAATCACGCCCTGATCCGTCCAATTTGATATATTCGAACGATTCGGATAGTGGCAATATTCCAGGGAGACTCATAGGGTGGTCGACGGTGGCAGTCACGTGGCTTCGGCGAGAAAACATTCAATACCGGTATTTGCGGCACGTGACCGGGCTATTTACAAATTGCCGGCGGTGTGATGAGAATTGGAACGGTCTGCCCCCCGGGGACTCATGAATGACTATTTCCAACGATACATGCACCAGATACACCGACCGTCGACAGGGAACCGTCATAGACGATTATCCGCTTTATTAAATCCGAATGATTGGGACGTCACAAAGACAATAAAAAGGAGACCTAGGTGAATTCCTAAAATAGCCAGAAGAAATCTGAAATGTAATTAAAATAGTCCATTAAAAGTTTACATAGTGATTCACGAGCGTACGAAATGTAAACAAAATCTCAAAAGTATCGTAGATTTGTGATTCTCCACGTATTTATTTAAATTAAAGAGAAAAGATATGATAAAGTTGAACAATAACATTTATGTCATACAAATCGTCATGTTTATTTGCTGCGATTATTTAACCACGTATACACCAAAATACAACGTGGAAAAAATGATTATTTGTGGAGAATGCAAAAAAAAATAGACCTGCAGCGGCAAGATCATATGCAGAGTGTTCTTCAGGTTGGTCTTATGGAAACAAGAAAAGCTGGTCAAGTTGTTTGAATAAGATGACTGAAATCAGAGTGAAAGCGGGTCCTACTAGAAATGTACGAACTGCAGCTAATGAGCGCTTTCCATGCGGACGGAACGACCCGATATGTTTTAAATAAAAGTTAAATGAAGACATACAGTAGTGGTCAGAATTATGACTACTGTATTAAAAAAAATCTGGTCAGATGCATCAAGATTTCTCCTGAACAAAGTTCAATTCAAAAATCGTTGGAAATTTAAAAATATCCTGTTTTTTAAGTATTTTTCCTAATTTGCTGTTGTAACGAAGCTATTAACCCATTTTGATCTCAAGTATAGGTCAGGTATAGAAAAATCAAAATTTAACAAAATTTCCTAAATTACCAAAATTGATTTTATTTGTAAAAAAAAAAATTAATTAATATGCAAATAAACCCAAGAAACTTATTCTTTAGTAACGTGATGTGCTCAGAAGTGAAGTATGGTATCAACCTTATCAGATCCAGATTCGATGTCCTTGGCTGATAATAATTGATGGCCTAGGAATTGCAATTTTTGAACCTTATAAGGGCATTTGTCTTCATTCAGCAACACCCCAAGTGTTCTGAGTACTTCTAACACTCCCTTCAGATTTTTGTCATGGTCAGTCTCCTCACTATTACCAAATACCATAATATCGTCTAAATAGTTTAATCTGTTGAGACAATTGGCCAATATTTCTTCGAAAATCCGTTGAAAAATTTCAGGAGCTGAGTTCACACCGAAAAGCAGTCGTTTATATCTAAACATACCCCGAAGAGTCTCTCAATAAATCCCTCAAAACAGTGGAAGAGGAGGAAATGCCTTACACTGAGATTTTTGTGGGATATGTACAGGGGAGTTAGGAGTACCCCACTGCAAAAATCCTGGGTCTGATAGAGGAGCAACTCAGTGCCTCCAACTGGAGAGTACTACGGAGGAATGCCGTGGGACCTACATTGGAGGTAACTTTATCAGTAAATCCGCTGCTACAAATTAAGCCAAGTTCAACTACGGCCGAAGAAGAGCAAATCTGAAAAATCTCAGCAGTCGACTTCAAAGGCAGCGCAAAGGAACGTGGGTCAACCCCAAACAAACCGATGAAAAAAATTGGTACAGGGGAGGAAACCAAATAATAAGCAAATAGCGCCAAAAAAGTTCAAGGCAGCAAAGGAAAGCTCCAAAGGCCCAAAAAGCCTAAAAGCCACTTCAAGCCCGTTGCAACACAATAAAGTGTTTGCAAATTAACCTTCAGCACTCAAAGGCAGCATCTAGTGCCTTTAACTAGAAGTTAATCAAAAAACAAATTGGAATAGGGCTAATCCAAGAGCCCTGGTTAAATGGTGGCCGAGTTAGAGGACTACTAAAGAGGACACATAGCCTTGTTGTAAGTAACCAAGTCAACAATCCAAGAGCAGCTCTAATGTTCAGGAAAGATATAAATCATGTTCTCATTCCAGAGTTCATCACTAGGGACCTAGTTGCAGCTGTGGTGGAGCTGCAGATGGGGAAAGGAAAGAGGCGTTTTATAATATTTAGCCTATTTTCCTAGTGACGAGGCCAGCGCACCCCCAGAGGAAGTAAAACGCCTCATCGACTGGTGCAAGAGTAGGACACCACGTGGTATAGGGCAACACGGATACGAACAACAAAGGTAAGGATCTGCTAGAATATGTTTGCTCTTATAATATAGACATCATAAATCACCGAAATAAACCTACCTTCATAAACGCGGTTATACTAGACAGAGTGCCAAACAAGACGAACTGGTGTCTATATACAGAGACCCTTAGGTCTAACTTGGAAGGATTCCGCTACTATATTACAACTAAAGAGGAACTAGAAGCAGCCTCAGTTTATTTGACTCAAACAATAGTCGACTCATACTAAGAGAACTGTCCCTTAAGGAAGAAAAAAGCGTCCAGAGATTCAATAAGGCCAAAAGATTAGGACAGTGGGATGATTACAAGGCAACCCTCACCAAGTACAACAAGGAACTGAGGAAGGCCAAAAGACACTCATGGAAGCGCTTCTACGAGGGGATCGATAATCTCGCCCCAGCAACGCGTATCCAAAAAGTACTGTCAAAAGACCACTCAAACCCAATTGGGCTCATCAAACAACCAGATGGAGCCTACACCGAAGACACTAAGGAAAGTTTAGAAGTGTTGGGTCTAAGGAAGTTGTAAATCTTGAACGCCACATAGACGAGGAATCCCCAACCAGAAGAAAAAGTGAAATGGGCGATTAATACATTTCAGCCCTATAAATCACCGGGCAAGGGTGGGATCTTTCCAGCTTTGCTGCAGAAAGGCATAGACCTTATAGCCCCCTGTCTAAAACAAATCCTCAAAGCCAGCTACGCACTGGGCTACATACGGAAGGCTTGGAGAGAGGCTAAAGTTATCTTTATACCGAAAACGGGAAAACGGCCTTCAGAAGAGGCCAAATCTTATGGCCCAATAAGTCTCTTTTCCTTTCTCCTAAAGACTATAACCACATGAGAAGCAAACTCGTGGAAAGAGCGACACTTCACAAAAATTATTTTGTCTACCAGCCAGGCAAATCCACAGTAGATGCTCTACACCACCTGCTGAAAAAAGTGGAAAAATCTATTGAGGCTAAGGAAATTGCTATTGGAATATTTATAGACATAGAGGGTGCATTTGAAAACACCTCACTCATGTCTATAAAAAGAGCAACGGAAAAATTCAGCGTTGAAACGTCCACAATTCGATGGATAGAAAAAATGCTGAAGAGCCGCATAGTAATGACTTCGCTGGGTGGAGAGGAAATATTGATAACCACAACAAAGGGCTGCCCACAAGGTGCGGTGCTATCGCCTCTGCTGTGGTCAATCGTAGTGGACTCATTACTTAAAGAATTAACGGAAAAAGGTTATGATGTAGTAGGGTATGCGGACGACTTCGTCATCTTAATCAGAGAGAAACATGAAGGAATTATATCAAACCTAATGCAGGAAGCTCTAAAGATAATCGACAGATGGTGCAGAAGGCAGAAACTGAGTGTAAATCCTAAGTAAACCATCATAGTTCCATTTAGCAAACGTAGAAAGCTAAATATAAAAGCTCCCCAACTACATGGACTATCGATACAACTTTCCAAGCAAGTGAAGTATCTAGGGGTCACCCTGGACTCTAAACTAAATTGGAAAGAACATGTTGAGAAAACTATTGCCGAAACAATTAAGGCCTTTTGGGCCTGTCGCAGACTGTTTGGCAACACCTGGGGACTAAAACCGCAGATGATTAGATGGTTATACCTAGCGGTTATAAGACCCATCGTTTCATACGCGTCTCTAGTATGGTGGACGAAAACCACGGAGAAAACGACACAGGACAAACTGGGGAAACTACAGGGTCTTGTGTGAATAACAGGGGAATGAAAACAACCACAACGACAGCAGCTCTAGAAGTCTTGTTAAACCTACCACCACTCCACCTCCATGTTCAGAGGGAAGGTCTACAAGCCTATTCACAGGTTACTGCCCTGTAAGATACCATCTTAAAAATATGAGACTAATAGACAGTGAAGTATGCAGATTATGCAATTTGGAAGTAGAAACAGCCTAACACATATACTCTGCAGGTGCGACAAAGCTCTACAACTTCTTCTAAGGAACGTTTATTTTCCAACAAGCTCTACGGGGGCCAGCAGTCGATTAGCTTGTCCTTTATATTTAGTTCCGTAGCCTCCTTTTCGCTCCGTCCGAATGAACACTTGTTGGCTTGATGTCGTACTACTAGTAAAAATTTGTTTAATGTGTCTCCACTTTCCTGTTTGAGTTTTCTAAATAGGTGTCGCTCAAAAGTAGAATTTTGTTGCGGAGAGAAACATTCATTCAATTTCTAGATTAATTTCACAAAGACATCATTCTGTGTCTCTGGATCGTGTTCTCACCTCTTGTAGTTGTGTCCCGCCCAGATGTAGCAATTTATTTCGATGTTTTAGGGGAATAACGGCCTTGTCAAAAGTATTACATAAAAAAAATTATATTCTTGCTCCCGTACAATCCAATGTACTACTATAGGCGCTTCTGTATCATGTGATATATCATTCTACTTTGTGAAAAATTGAATATACGGCTCTTGTACAATTGAATGTACGGCTCCCGTACAATTGAATGTACCACTCGTTTCTGTACAATTTAATGTGCGGCCTTTTTTACCTCATCGCCAATTGTGGTAACCCGTAACACAAAATCCTGGTCACTTTTGAGAAAGTTTTATTAACACCCTTCAGTTGTCTCGGCCACGACAACTACCCGCTTCTCACAAGAACAATAGAATAAGTACAAAAACAACTTATATAATAATGGGTCCGCTCAGGGTCGCAGGATTTTCAGGATACCGGTCTCCACAATTCAAGTCAGTAATAAACGACAAGTTTTAAAAAGTGGTTAAGTGACAAATTACTTGTTTTTACTTTTTTTCCCCGGTGAAAAATTATAATTATCCATTCTTCACTCGCAATTTCTCGGAAACTCGATTTTAAATATTATTAACATGTAATGGATAGTAATAGAAGCAAGCTCCTACCTTTCCCTCCAGCCTCATCGCACCACCGAATGGTTACATCCCAAATTACCATTAGACAGTACTGTTAATGTGATTTAGTAACTTTGTTTAATAGTACAAACATTCCAAAAATGCGTTGACAATGTTGAATTATTTTGATAAATATAGATAAAACATAGCCATAATTCTGTTAATGAGATTTAATCATTGTAATTCGGATGATTATAATAAAATAATACTTTTAAAAACATTCTTGACTCTCAAGAAATATATAGTTCACTATGTTCCTTCGAGACAAGAATTAAACACTTTCCACCTCAGTATGTCAACACTAGAAATAGTTAATACATAGTTAATAGTTACGTTGTAATATTCCTCATCTTTTTATTACATGTTATTGAAAACAAGTTATGATAATGTTAAGTCTTTCGCCATTAAAATTGAAAACAAATATAACTTGTCAAAAATAAAATAATCAGTTTAAAGTAAGATTAAATAATGTAATTCCTCATTTATTATTCGAATTTATTTATTATTTAATTTATTCTCAATGTACAGAGTGGGAATTTCTTTTTAAGTTTATTGCCATGGGTGATTATCTTCGCCACGACATTCACTAATTTCTGATACCCATTAAATTTAACTATGTATCTACCTAGATATCCTATAGTATACTACAGCGGGACTAGGTCACTTGTAACATTTTGCACTCGTAGATAAAGCTTCTTTATCCTCTTGTTTAATAAATGACTACCAATTTCAAGTTATTCTGACTTTTTGTATTTAAATAAAAATACTTTAAATAATGATGAGCAATTAAGCTTTACCTCCTTGATTTTGACCGTCCTTTTAATTTCGACTTTTGAAGTAATTTTGTTATCATAAAAAAATAAACTTCTTACTGCATCACGCATTAATTTGTGTATTTCTGTTCAACGGAAGCTTCTACAATCCTCGCAAACGTGTTTACGGCTCTGTACACCACAGATGATTTATTGTCGGTTGCATGTGTTTACCCGTTGAAGACCCTCAACAACCTCTGCAAACCCAAAGAGCGACAATCCAGGCGTACACGAGTGTCCTAATATTCCTACCTATGTGGTCTGTTCAATTGCATCAGGACAAAACGTCTCGTTACACAAATCTCTAACTAGCCTTCTCTACTACATACATCTAACCACTCTACGTTCATTGTCCTTCACCCTCCATCTCCTGGTGATGTCTATAACAATCCAGGATGTCTCCGATGTGGTTTGTACCACACAATGCTATTACGTCCGCTTCACATAAGTCGTGCTGTTGAATATTTTTTCGACCAGAATAATTTTTTATGGAGTGTCAAGAATTTTTCTACCCCATATTACGTCATTACTGGCGATCCACAATGAATACGACGCGACGGGATGATCCATCATAATATTAACAATACTGTTGATTTTTGGGTGAAATGTGGATAGATTTCAGAAATCGGGCGTAAAACCATGCGGAAAATGTAAATGGACATCTCGGAGGCGTAGACGAGGGGAAGCCTTGGATTATTGATGTAATAAAGGCGAACTTGCACAAACAGGTGATTATCCTTTGTTCTGAGACAAATTGCGAATTTGATGCGCGTCAGACTTCATACGCAACTTTAGTACTGTGACTAAATAGTAACAGCTGCAAGGTCGGTGAAAAGTTAGGAAGGATATTTGTCGCCCCTAAATAAACTAACCATGGCATTACAAGCGTTAGCACCGTTTGCTTTGACCAATAATTGAAAAACAGAGATTTATTTCTGTTCAAATCTTAACGAAATAAAGTGTAATACTGAATTCACGAAAGGTGTCCTCAATAATAAGTTATCGAATTTTCATCTGTCACTGCTCAGATCGGAACAGGCACCTATATCCGGGCTATGCCCGTTCGCTGACTACTAGATAACTAGAACTAGAACTAGACCATTGGACAGGCTAATAAATAGTATCCACATACATATTCTATAAGAAAAGTAGTAGAACCGGTTGAAGCCTATAAACATTGTTCCACAAAAACATTTTTTCATTTAATATTAACCAGTTTTTTATTTTTATATTTCCACTGTCATAGCTCAATTATGGTATTTTTATTCTGAAGATAAAAATACACTTGTTTATTATACAGTAAAGTTTATTAATTATTTAAGATTCAAAACTTAGCTGTAGTAAGGAACGCTTTTGTTTTATTCTGAGCAATTTGAAATTCCTTGGAAATTTTCAAAAATTCTGTTCTTTCAGTGGAGGTGAAGAGATTTATTTTAAGCAACTTTTTCTTCTACAAAAATTACCAGTTTCTCTTGACACTGTCAAATATATAATATACTTTCAATTAAAATTTCAAAAGATTTAGTTGGCTTCATTAACATAGTCCCAAATTGAATTTTCTTACCGTCTAGATTAAACTTGGTCAAGCTTTTCTTGATCAAAGTGAACGTATAAATTTAACCATGAAACTGTAAAACAGACAAGATTGTTTTATTTTAAAACAAATACTTTTTATAAAAATTTTCTCAAGTTTTATACTTTCAAGTCCAACATTAGATATATGACTGAATTTAACTATTTGTGGTTATTTCTAAATAAAGACAAAATTTGTATTAAAAAATGTTATCTTCAAAATAGACGTAGAAGGACTGTTTAAACAGAATCAATCAATCTCTCAGCAGCTTGCAACAAAACTGTGGGGCAGAGGCAAATTCTCCCCTTGTAATGTCCGTCAGGGTGCGCTCCTCGTTGACAAACAAGCGATTGAGAAGCGGAAAATCACGCACTGTGCCCGGAACGGATCACCCTGTGGGGGGCCGCACGGCTGAAACGATTATATGCTATGGAGATCAAGCACGTAAAAAGTTAGGTGAAATCAAAAGGAATACAAAGTGAGAACTGCTCTTCAAGAAGTGACATTTGTAATTTACACGTAAATATCGACAATTGAGAATGTTCTTTATAGTTTATGAAATGATAATAAATAAGACCATATAGTATTTGTTGAGTTTATAATTTATTGTTGATCATATTGTCGAGGGCATAATACTAAGTTTTTAAACTAGAAGTTCCAATTTTACCTTTTGCATCAGTTTTTCATTATAATAAATGTGGTGCGTTGCGTTAACATGATAAACAGTGGCGGATTTACCAACAGGCTGAGTAGGCTGGAGCCTAGGGCGGCAAATTTGTTTCTCTTACAGAAATTAAAAAAAATCATATTTATATTCTTAAATATTATTAGGTCCACACAAACAATTCAACATGTAATATGTTTCACCGCTTAGATATAATTTGTTCTACTATTTGCGTATAGAATACGCCGCCTATTTAGTGACTTACCACACTTACGGCACGCGACATTGATGAAACAGGATCGAACTGTTTTTGTTTCGCGCCTTTTAAAGGCGGATTGTCCGTTGCATTTATTTACGCACTTCATTCATTTACGTGAATTGTGTTTTGAAATTCTAAATTAATATTTCTGTGTTGTGTTTAGTATATTGGTGTAATGATGTTTCAACCCTAGGAAAATGATGCTAAACCAAGCACTGGTGC
This sequence comes from Diaperis boleti, assembly GCA_963583935.1. Classification (NCBI taxonomy): domain Eukaryota; kingdom Metazoa; phylum Arthropoda; class Insecta; order Coleoptera; family Tenebrionidae; genus Diaperis; species Diaperis boleti. The sequence goes on from OY757249.1 coordinate 35,484,060, forward strand.
AGAAACTAAGAGCTACAATGAAATATTGGAAAATATTACAGATACGGAATCGGATTTGAGTAGTAGTGATGATGAAGCTGAATCTAAACAAATAATTTTTAATGCGGCTCGAACTTGCAGTCGGCAATCTCGCTTTGTATAGCAGGTGTGCATGTCCGATAGCAAGTTTTTTATAAGAACTTATTTTCTGGAAATCACTAAATTGGTGTCGTATTCTCTAGTCGCGTTTGGTTGCGGCGCGGAAACGAGTGACAATAATTTCATAACATAACATCACACTGCGGTGCGTACAAACTTAAAGTAGGTAGGAAGGTAGTCATCATAAGGAGTAATCATAATAATTATAGTACAATAAATCATCCGTAACGAATCAGTAAGATACGAAAGCGCTGAACGGACATCAATGTAAAAATAAATTACTTTTTTTTTCTGGGAATTCCGACTTTTCTCTGGCAATTCTAATTTTTTATTTTTTTTTTTTGGCAATTCCGGCTTTTTTCTGGCAATTCCGACTTTATTCTGGCAATTGTGACAGGGTAGGACGTGTTGCTCAAACTTGTAATATGATATTTTGTCCACATTTCAAGTATAGGGAAATATGACCTTCTTGGAGTATGTTTCTTTAAGTAGTCGAGCGCGTAGCGCGAGGCACCTATTTCAGTGATGCACAGAGGTTACCGTCTGTGAAAATTTGTTTTTTCGTGGATCATTGAAATTGGTGCCTCGCGTTACGCGCTCGAATCCACAAAGAAACATAATCCAAAAAGGTCATATTTTCCTGTACGTGAAACTCTAAATGTGGACAGTATTTCATATTTTAAGTTGGGCAACAAAACAGCGCCATCGTCCTACCCCTGTCGCAATTGCCAGAAAAAAGTCGAAATTGCCAGGAAAACGACGGAATTGCCATAAAAACGTCGGAATTGTCAGTGGAAGAAAGTCAGAATTGAACGAAAAAAATCGGAATTGCCAGTAAAAGTCGTAATTGTCATAAAAGTAGTAAAATGTAATTTAACTTGATAAATATTTTTTTAATATTAAATTTTAAAACATTATTTAATTACGTTTACCAAATCTACATTATTGTGTAAGTAATTTAGGAACTGACACATCGATCCCCTACTTCACAATCATACTACATACACGATAGTGCACAAGTCATAAAGTTACAATTTCATTGACAAAAAAAATGTAATTAATATTGTGACGTTCTCGAAGAATCGCGGCGTGATGATTTCATTGTAAATTCGTGCGATCGTGATTATTCCGGAGTTCTGCAGTTCTCGGCGTATCCAGAAAGCCGCTTCCCGCTTTAAATAGAACACGAGAACGACCGCCAGACACTCGAAGTCTGAATAAGCTACTGAGCGACATAATCCGTGTGACTCGTGCAAACTGTTAAAATAAATAATTGTGCCGTTAGAACTGTAGACTAGTGTTTAAATAAATTGTAAATAGTAACTGTTTAAATAAATCGTTTTGTGAACCAATAAACGCTACAATATTATGATTGTGAACAAGGGTATAGAATTGTAGAGATCGTTAGGGGCGGCAAAATTTGAATAGCCTACTGGCCGCAAATGTGTAAATCCGCCACTGATGATAAAAATTAATATTTATTATGATTTCCCAATAGTGTCCAACACGCATATCAAGTATTGTTTTTCATGATAAACTTTTGTTAGATTTTTCCTCTCGCCTAAATTCGCATGTAGTGATTCTGTGTTTTAGAATTTCAACATTGTGTTGTATACAATTTGCTTAAGATATCCTCATAAAAAAAATCTAAGGGAGTGAGATCAGGCAATCTTGCAGGCCACGGTAGCTCACTATAACGCACTATCCAACGATTCTAAAAGTTTTCATCCAACCACCCTCTTATTAAAAGCGTAAAATGCGATGTGGATCTGTCTTGTTGGAAAAAATATTATTCCTGGTACTGGGTATCCTTTATTCCATTTGTATAATATAACAAACGATGACATTGTAAGTGCTGTTAAAACGCTAAAGCCCACTTTGCTGGCAGGTGATGATGGGGTGCCTGAATTCTCTTATTTTTCCATTATGCATATTGTTTAATTTGATTTTACAATCGGGAGTCTATCCTAGCACGTGGAAAGTTGTCAAAATTTGACCGATATTTAAGTCTGGCGACAGAAGTCTTGTTAGTAATTATCGACCTATAACAAATTCTTTCAAACATTTCTAAAATATTTCAAACTATTCTATATAGATTTGTCTATAGGTAGGTTCAGTCCTTTATCTCTGAAGCCCAAGCTTGTATTACGGACTATATATTTATAGCTAATGCCTTAAATGACAACACCCAACTCGATGTCATCTACAGACTTCTCCAAGGCGTTTGACAGACTCAATCAATACTATTGATCAAAAATATTTGAACTTGAACTAAAATTCGATCGTATTGAAAAAAAAAAGCTTCCAATTAAAACATATTATCAACTAAGAGTTGCAATTTTAAAACTTTTTTTTGTAATTTTATAACCAGTCAAAATAGTAATTTGTGTACCTAGGCCGTAAAAGTTAGTTTTTTTTGGATGCATCTGCTGTTTGTGACCGAGGCGTGAGCCCAGGATACAAAAGATACAGATGATCACAAAAGAATTCAACAAAATTTAGTTGTATTTAAGGCGTTTGTATGGTCGCTTTTTTGGAGCCGTCAAATTTTACTTTTTTGTACACATCTGTCAAATTCTGACAGATCAGTCCCAAAAAAGGGGAGTTTGACAGATCAGTGCCAAAAAAGTAGAGTTTGACAGATGCGTACAAAAAGTAAAACTTTACGGCTCCAAAAGAGGCCGTAAAATCACCTTTTTCGTAATCATATCCTAAAAATATTCTTCTCCGAACAACTTACTAGAAAAAATCACCTCATGATGGGCATCCATGGACACTTTGTAGGAAATCATAAAGTTGGCAGTATGTTAGGTAAAAAAAAAACTGAAGCAAAGTATTTCAATCAAGTGGACATTTATAACAGGTGTTCATTTAAATTAGTCATCAAGTTGCTTATGATTTTTTAAGTGACGAAGACGAATTGAAAAACGCATGTGATTTATTGCTTCATACAATTCATACCTACTAAGATAACCTAAAATCGAAGTGACACTTGACAGTTGGATAATTAGTGCTGGCGGTTTTCTTTAACGTTTTACTTTTCACGAATTGTTAAACAATAACAGTTGTCATCATAGCTATAGAAAATTCGACACTTCAACAGTTCGTGGGTATATTGCTTACGGCGAAACGATGTACAGTTTAGAACAAATAGTGTTTTTATTAAGAAGCTATTTCCGAAATGGGACTAAAGTGGATGGAGCTTGGGTACATTCGATACAGCACTGTCTCCAAGAATTTCAAGAAGAATTTACAAATTTTGTCGTGGACTATAGGTATGCAGTTTAAAAAAACCTTGGACAGAATATTAAATCAGTTTCATGAAGCTGGTAGTCTTTTACGAAAACCTGACAGTAGAGCCCCAAAAAAACGTACAACAGTGGTTATTGCCCAAGCGCAACAAGTAATCGAAAATAATCCAAAAACATCTATTCAACGACAACACCAACAAGTGAATTTTTCCATTGGAACAACACACAAAATGTTACACAAAGATTTAGAGTTGTATCCATATCGTGTTTCAATGGTACAGAAATACCATTACTACATTTTCTGCGAGGGATCATCAGCAGAACTAGGCGTTTCTGTAATATTGTTTACCAATAATGTTAGGTATCACAATAAGTTCACTTGTACCTGTTAAGGCCAGTCCAGACTGAGTAACATTGTTATATAACTTTGCTATATAACTCTGCTACATAACTCTTGTGTTAAAACATAATTACCTCCAGACCTAGTTCAGTCAAGATGGATGCAGAACGATCGACGCGTTTGAAATAGCAGTGCAATGTAACTTCTTTTGATCTTTTCGGGCTTTACCGACTCTAGACGGATAACATCTAGCATGTTATATAGCAAGAAAATCTGCTACAATAAGCCTAAATTTTTGGAACATGTTGTATAACTTTGCTATATAGCAGTGTTATAATAGCAGGTGTGGACCGTGCTTTAAAAAATGGTTTGAACACACTGACGCATTCTTTATTTTGTTTTCTGTTAAATCAGCTCGTCTAATGACTTAAATTTTAACCAACACTCGCGTTGTTGTTTTTCGGGTGTACCTGCATGAAATCAGTTTAGCTAAATCTTATAGACCAATATGAGAAACATAACCTCCAATTCCTCTCGGTTAGGACGCCAGTGCAGTGCTTTAAAACACAATCTACGTACATACACAACACAATATCCCCTTCGATTAGAATTTTATACACATAAATAAAGATATTCCATCAGAAAATCAGCTGTTTGGGATGAACTGTTTGGGACTTGAGTCTCAACTCCTCAATTTTCTTCCATTCATCCAATTGTGAACCATCTGAAAACGGGTGTGAAACGCAAAAAACCAATTGATGAAGACGACAGAAAAAAAGTTGTAGGCTTAACACGATGGGTCTGCGATTGTCTTCGCACATCTACCATCAGGTAGGTAACTGGTGTAAAAGATTATTTTATTTTATTTTATTTCAATTAATTTAAATTTAATGATTGAGTCCAACTGTCAAGTTAAAAAAAATGGCAACAGACATTCAAAATTGTCAAATTCATAAACATTCATAAACCTTGTAAAACTGATAATAGTAATTATACACCAAGGTTGAGAAGCCATTTTTCTTAGCCGAGCTATTTTATTTACCAAGATGCACCGCATCGAGGTAAATAAAAATGCGAGGCTAAGAAAAGGCTTCTCAACCGTGGTTTATATTAGTATATTATAAACCAAGGTAGAGAAGTAATTTTTCTCAGCTAAGCAGTATTAATTCCCGAGATGCGAAGCTACCGTGGTTTATATATTATTTTTTTCACTACTAGCAGCTTAAATCGTTAAATAAATAAAGCATCAAAAATACAATCGTCTAGCGGGTGCCAGGTCACAGTTAATCCTGAATAGACGTTGCCGTCTGTGAACATTTGTTTTTTCCGTGGATCATTGCAAATTTTGGCTCGCGCTTCGCGCTCAACCTCTTAAAGAAACCTACTCCAAGAAGATCATATTTTCCTGTACGTGAAACTCGAAATTTGGACAGGATCAACTGTGACTGGCACCCGCTAGACGCTTTTTATCAAAAATAAAGGTTATGTATTTTTTCTCTGACATTTCTCCGTCAGAGACCGGATTTTCGTGAAAACCTGCACAATGCATACCTGTGCTTTTGTAATAATTTAACTTAGTTTTTTTGCATAAATTGCAGTTAATTAATGTCTAATATTTGCAACTGGTGCAATTTGTGAAAATCAAAGGGCGCTGTTGTTAAGTAGGTAGATAAAATAATAATACCTAAACGATATGCATTTTGCATCAAATCCGGTCTCTGCCCATTATTAACTACTGGTCAATAATGAAAAAATTATTAACTACTAGGAAAGAAAAACAACTTCACACCTCCTCTACAAACTATATAATCGTACATTCTACAGCTAGTAGTGAAAAAACTATTTTTTATCTGTTTAACTTTTCTTCAATTGATAATCATGATAATGCGAAAGATTTGAACGAATTTGGCTAAAATATCAATGAAAAGCAAGTAGCATATGAAATTAAATCAATACCTGTCATTTCTATTTTTTGTTGCGATGTTGCTAGTGTAGTCCAGCTGGCAAATGTAACATTTCGCAAGAAATTCCACCTCCGCAGTTCTACATTGTTGAGCTGTCAGCTATCATTAATAATGACAGCAAATGTCAAGTCAAAACATCAACTACGGCAGTAACCATGCCAACATTGTCAACATTGTTTTTATTATCTACTAGCATGATATAATAACTTCTCCAGGTATGATACTCAGCGAACGTAAACGAAACGCTTCGCGCATGACGTCACGCTGAGACTAATACGAATCGGGATACGTGTCTTTCCATAAGACTGTTCATTGTTTCGGTAATAGAAGCATTGTAAACCCTTGAATAAAGATCGAAATTGTAAATGAGGGCAAGTTTTGTTTTAAGTCCTACCTATACATACAAAGAATTTCTAAAATAAATAAAACATGTGTAATATAGGCTGTGGACCTACTTCGATAGTTCATGTAAATGCAGTCAACAAGGTTTTTGTTTTAAAAGTACAATTGCAAATAAAAGCATTTTTGGCAAAAATTGATATAAAATTTGATCTTAATTTTTTTCTTTTTAAGACTAGTTGTCTTTAGGTACCAAGTTTTTTTGTTATTGATGGTGTCAGTGCGAGTGTACTACATTTTAGTAATGAATCGCAAAATCAAATTTTTCAGCGGAAGAAGCAGTAAGAGCATCAACTTTGCGAAGTGAGGGATATTCGATGCGCCATGTTGCTAATGTGATCGGAAGAAACCATTCCATCATAAGTCACATGGTTAAACGATTTAATGAGACAGGTTCTCACTTACGAAGGCCGGGACAGGGCGAAAACGGTGTACTACTCCAATAGATGAGCATTTTCTTAGACAACCCGCGCTAAGAAACAGGAGAACTAGTACCATCCTAAAAAATGAGCTCTTAGCTGTTTGCAATCTTCTTGTATCTTCCCGAACGATTAGAAGGCGCTTAAATGATGCTAGATTGGACAGCAGAAAACCGTCCAAGAAACCCCTGTTCACCAGAGAACACAAAATTCAAAGATTGCGTTTTCCGAAAAATCATCAAGTTTGGACTCTTGATGATTGAAAGAAGGTTTTATTTTCAGATGAAACGAGGATTAGCCTTAAAGCTCCTGATGGACTTGAGCATGCCTCGAGAAGGCCAGAAGAGAGATTTGCTAGTTGCAGCATCTCTCCAAGAGTAATGTTTGGTGGTGGCTTTGCAATGTTTTGGGGAGGCATCTGCTTTGATGGTCGCACAGAGTTGGTCCCTAGACGTGTTAAGTCAATGAATTCGGATTGTTATCTTTAACACATCGTTCTTGCCCATGTAATGCCATTTCCTCCTTTTGTGGGGCCGAGTTTCTTGTTTATGCAGGATAATGCTCATCCTCATGTGGCTAGGCAAGTTATTCGCTACTTAAACGCTGTTGCTATTCCGTTCATGAAATGGCCAGCCAATAGTCCTGCCATGAACCCAATAGAGCATCTATGGGACGATATTAAAAAAAGGGTTAAACGTCGTACATCTCCACGTGCCAACCACAATCAACTTATAGGCGCAGCAATTCAAGATTGGGAAAATACTCCTCAAGAAGTCATTCAAAATTTGATCTCCAGTATGCCAAGATGCATGGAAGCAGTAATTAGGAGCAGAGAAGGACATACACGATATTAGAATAGCTCTAAGTCTATAAACTCTATTGTTTTCGTTTATTTTTTGTTTACATGTTTGAGTTTTTTTTCAAGAAAAAAAGTTTTTTAATAAAAAAAAATTGAAATAATGTCATGTTTCGCTGATTTCATTTACAAGCTACTAGACAGTACCTAACAATAAGCTTTCATGAAAATTTTATTGCAATATTAATTTCAGTAGTGGAATTATACAAGTTTAATTGAGTGGTGCGTTAATTTTGTCCAGGAGTTTATATAATTTACTTCCTGTATTTTATTTTTTATTTTTATTATTCGTCACAAACGTTTTCGGCCACGTGGGCCATCCTCAGGTGACACCTACAAACCCGTCAAAATACATGTAACACAAAACATTTTTTATACAACAACTAACTTACGTCAAAGTTTACAATTGCAGCATTAAACTGATTAAACTGTACATCTAAAAATCTAACATATACAATATAAAAGAGATCAGAGAAAATACGTTAACTTTTGACAGTGACAGATTGAATTAAACATAATTTGACAAACTCTTTAGGCCTCTTTAAAGAAATATCAACAATTGCAAATAAAAAAAAAAACAAACATTAATTGTATTAGAATAAATTTTACTATTATTTAAAACAAATCAAAATAAAAACAAACAAGCAAAACAAAATTAAATTCTACAGACCAGCGCAGAATGGAATAAATAGAAATAATAAATACCCAATAGATCGACTGCTAGATGGTAAGTCGTCAAAATTTGTGCAATGTGCTTCTTGCAGATTGACACCTATACCAAGTTTACTGCAAAGTTTAATGAAAATAATTCTTATGAAAAAAATCAACCGTGTTTGCATACATTTTTATAAGTATAAAACACTATAGTTATAGGAACAAGAATAAGAGTAGAAAGGCAATGTCAATGTTCAAGTATGTTTTCCACTAGCTTCGTGGAATTCCGTTTTAAAACTCTTTGTGTTCTTTCACCGCCAGATTTTTTGGATTTCCCTTTTGGTAGAAAAAGCGATGGAACTGCTTCCCCTTTCGACAATCTCTTACCCACCGAAAATTTAATATAATATTATCACAACAGATTGAGAAATAAATTGAAAATAATTCGAGAGATTTTTCGAAAACTTGTTGCCAGGCAATAGACATGAGAGCCCGCAGGGTATAATTTATTGTTTCCTAATTTATCGAAATCACGAGTGGTGTTCGGAATTTTTTTTTTTTTTTTGATGAAGACAACATTACAAATTGACTTTCATATCTATTTTTGACAGTAGGTATTGAGCGTATGTCAAACTATAAAGAAAAACAAATTATTAGAACTTATTCCCTCTTTAATAATGTAGCTACCCTATTCCTACTATAATAATTATGTAATAATGATCTAATTTGCCAAAATTAAACACGTGTCCAAGAATAGAACTAAATGATTGGAAAATTAAAACATAAAAAAACGAGTATAATTTTTTTTATGAGACTTTAAAATATGCATTATCTCTTTACCTTTCTTCGGCATATAATTAAGTAACTCATATTTTAAATTCCTTTATAAGCATCGTCCGTAAAATGTTTTGAGAAATATTCTGGCGGTATTGTAATTTATTTTGTCGGCCCGACAACGGGAAATTATCCACAATTCTTTAGCTGTGGGGTCTTTCGGGAATTCGAAAAACTTAATTTCTTCAGAAAAATCTTTGGATTGGTTGCAGGAATTACAACCAAACACTGCGCAGTGCATGTTTTTAAAATTTTAATAAAAAATTCAATGAGGTAGTATACAAAATTTTGAAACTTTTTTTATAAATGAAACTGCTTAAAATAGAGGACTCCTATTTTTTCGTTTTGCTTGAATCATAACCGTTTTCATGAAATAAATTAAAAACTATTTCGCGGGCGAATAACTACGTCATTAGTTTCCGAGCATAGAGGGAGTAAGAGCGAAAAGGAAAGAATTACTAATAAAATGAGTGAGAGTGAGAAATGGAAAGGCGTAGGTCCTCACTTAATTCATATGCCGGCCACTAATGACGTATTTTAAACTAGTACAGTTCTCTCATAAAAAATTAAACGAATTTCAATTCAATTTTTTTTGCATTTTCAGTAAGTATAATTTCACCATAATAGCCCTAAACCATACACTTTTCAATGAAGTTTATGATTATTGTATTTTCCAAAAACTTTATTTTTTAGTATACTACCTCATTGTGAACAACACAGGGGAACACGCAATTATTGTTCTTCTAACATCAGTGTCTTTAGTCTCAGCTCTCGTCTCAGCGTGACGTCAGCGCTGACGTAGACCTGCGCAATATCTTACCTTCTAGTTATTGTATCATGATCTACTAGTAGGAGAGAAAAATCCATTATTAGGTAAGGTCACGGTGTAAGATAAATAGGTGATGCGACGAGCCAGCCGACTTGTCTCGAATTTGCTAACGCGGTGGGTTAGAGAGAGAGGGTAGACTGAGGCCATGGGCGCTCGAGATTTTCGGAGACAATGAGGTTGTGATGGAAGTATAATTGAATCCACATATTTTGTGAACCAATTATATTGAATCAACTTACTTCAGTAATGATAAATAAGTGTCTTTATACTACATATATCTACAGAATAGAATGCGATGTGATCATGCATTGATAGATAAATAGGGTAGGTGCAGTATTGAAAAACAGAAAATAAGCGCTTCTGTTTGTGCGCGCGATTTTTCTCTGTAGGATAAACAGCGAGTTCGTTGGAAACACTATATTTAAAGTAACAAACAAATAGCAAATTACATATTAAGGGAGAACTTATGAGCTACTGACTGGTTACTGCAATATTAGCAAGCGGTACAATGACTTATTAATATCATTTCAACAAACTATGTACTGATTTTCAGGTTAACTGTAATCTAGATTCTTTTTTTTTTATTTGGGCCCCCATCCGTTTTATAGTCTTTACATTTAAAGTAACGCACTGCCTCACCTGTATCTAATCAAAAATCAGTATACCACGTCTTTGAAATTCAGTTTTAATTTCCATTTTCAGTTTAAATGCTTCAAAAATCGATCATCTAAGTACGCCACATTTTAAATTTACTCGTGTCAAATATCTCCTAATTGTTGTAATATAATTTCCTGATTACGTTTCGCATTTAGAATTTCTCCAACTTTGACAATAAAATATCCTTGTAATAAACTACTATACTTATTCGGCACTTCCAGAAAACTGTCGTGGCAAATCAAATTTTATTAAGAATTCTTTTAATCGCTCAATATTGCTTGTTTCTATATGTTTTGTCAAATTCGTAACATGTTCAAATATGTAACAATCGACTTGAAGATTATTATTGACGACAACTTTCTTTTCTAAAAGAACATTATTTTTCAAGGGTGCTAATTTTGTCAAGGCGATTAAATTATTGTCAGTGTTTGGAATTAAATCCATACCCCACAAACTAGATGGTAAGATTTCTCCAAATTGTGTCAAACGAAGATTTTCCGATATCAATGTTACCACTTCTTTGTCCTAGTTGTGGGCAAAGAAAATATACTCATTACATAATTGTTTTTCTTTCAATAAATATAAATTGAAGTCAGATATTTTTAGCTAATTATTATCTGTATCTGAATTTCCATCTTCTTTTATTTCGGCGTTATTTCTATACACCGTGGACCGTGCTTCTGTATTATTTGGTCTTCTATGTTTGGCAAACATGTACACCATCATGCTTTACAATTTCGCGACGTTTTTGCGGCAAGTTTTTCGATACATATATATATATTTAGGACAGTTAGGAAAAAGTGTGGTCCCGGATCCTTTTTGTATTTAGGTGAAAGTACCGACCCCGGCTGCGCTGTATAATGTATAAATAACCAAAAACAGCTTTGAAACATATTATAACAGTCTGTTTTTAGTTCACGAATTATGCAAACGGGCTTAAAATGTTTTTAAAAACGGCACTAAATTGGCAATTAGTAAAATTTAAAAAAAATTAACAGAGCTGTCTAATTCCAATTTCTAATCACATGATCTTTTTCTGTCAATAAGACGCAATCCTTTCGGGGAATTGCACGGTTATATTCGTTTATTGTTTTTAGGAATATCAAAAAAGGACACTTTTTCCTCATTTTTATGGTACCCGCTTTTACAATTTCGCACACAGCACTTTCTTCCCATTGTTTACTTCGTAAGCATAATATCGCACAAACTTCGACGAACACACGGTCACTGTCAATCTGGATTATTAATTCCTTACATAATTATTAAGTTTTAGGCGCAATTATCGCATTCACATGCACACCATGACATGCACCAACGACAAAGCCCGAGTCGAACATCCTTGTCTTACAATTCCGTCTCTGTCGCGTTAGCAGTTCGGCGACACGGAACCCATATAGCTGAGTGGCGCGTGCAATCACCTATTTATCTTACACCGTGGGTAAGGTACAGAAAATCAATTTCTGAAGCATCAAACACGATATATAATGATGTTTTCTGAAGCTAGTAGTGAAAAAACATAATTTGATTTCATGGAATATACTTGAAGTTAGTTCTTCTAAACACAAATTATGTTGCAAATAAATAACTTATAATAACGCATTACTAGAAGAAATGTACAGTTTTGGCCACATAAAACAAAATTTGTTTCAAAACAAACATTTTTGGAAACATTTGTCGTGATGTCAAAATGAGGTTGGACGAGATTTATTTGCCTAAGCTGTACCTAAACTTTAACTAAACTGAAATAATTTCTACCTACACTATAATATGAGTGATTATTATTAATGCCCTGTACTAACTGTTCTCTCACTGGTCATACCATAACATTGCACTCATAAAATTTTTCTATTAATACGATCATCAGGAACATATTTTATCACTTTTTCTGTGTAATATATAACTATTTCTAGAATTTACTTATATAAAGTCATTATTTTCTTTTTCGCAATAAATGATTGAAACAATAAATATTGAATCTATAACACCTATAATTTTTTTTCCTCCTTCTATTTATTATGCATGATTTTTATAGATTTCATACTTCTGAAAACAGCTATAGCATTAAAAGTTATGTACCACGTATACTTTTTTTGTAATTAATTTTTTAATTAAAACGTGTTTCTTGCTTGAAATTCAAGTCATAAATGTATTAATTGTGACAACAGTAGACAAAATTCGTCCCAAAATGTTAGAGATCATTAAAACAATGTAATAACCTTGTTATTAGTAACTTCATTTTGTGGTTTTCTTCATTTTCTAGCCTTCGATCCAACCTCTCAAAGTTCTTGAACAACCTGTTACAGCATTTTTTTGGGGAGCCACCCAAAGTAACGTTGATAAGCACTTTTAACTGAAGTAGCTATGGCATTTCATTCAGATTTTATGTTAAATTCACCGCAAATGTAGCAAAAGACGTCTGCAGAGTTTTTGCAAGTTCCTGGTATTTTGTACCTACAGCAAAATTAAATTTGCCATAAAATCATAATATAATCATGTTATTTTATTTCGCTCTATAGTTGAGAATACACATAAATTTTGGCTACATGTAACAATATAATGCAATAATTACCAAAATATACCCTTTACAATTGAAACAATCACTGGACAACTTTTTTACGTACTGAGCGCCACAGAGTCACAGCAAGAACTGCGCAGGCGCTTACATTGGTATAAAAACAACGTTTTGAGTTCGGAAAATGGGACTTTACAGTACAAGTCCTGTAAAAAAAATACAACCAACAAATCAAACTGTTGTCATAGATACTCACTTCATGGATGTTTAAATTCTGAATTCCAATTTCATTTTATAAAATGAAAACAATGATTTAGTATCTGTAGCATGAAATAAAACGCATTACGACATACGTCCGGAAACTTTTACAGTAACTTGTCTCAAAATTCCAGACTCGACTCCTTCGTCGCCTCGTCTGTAAATATTTCGACTCGTTACTGTAAAAATTAGTTTTCCGGACTTATAACGTAATAGTAATTTACGGGCGATTCTGATGCAGGTATAATAAATAGTATTTAACGTTACAAGTCCGGTAGGTTACTTGTAACGAGTTAGATATTATGGACGAGGCGACGTTAGGAGCCGAGTCTAGAATGTCTAAACGAGTTACAAGTAACTACCGGACGTGTATCGTTATGTATTTTATTTCATACTGCAAGCCCGTTCTTCATTATTTTATTTCAAAAATCAAAAAATCACATTTTGTGAAAATCGCATCACTTTTGTTGTACATGTAAAACTTCATCAGTAGCCGACAAATACGTTCGAAAATGTTAGATTAATGTCAGATTTGATTTATAAGGATGAAACTGTCCGGTAAGTCCTACCGGACGCAAATTGATCCTTTAATAGAACATCTACCGGACAGTATGAAATAAAAAATATATACGTGATAGAAAAAAAATAAAAGCAGATGTATATTTAGCACGTAAAACTCTTCATATTTATCATATATTTATTTAAAGGAGGATTTCATTGCAGACCAGTGTAATCAAACTTAAAAAAATATATATAAATATTTTTTCAATATATTGATTCCACATTGAATTCTGACTTAAAACCTAACGTTGTTTTAAATTTTAAAAGTCAATCTTCAAACAGGTATGTCATAAATTTACTTGTCAGTACCGTGGTATTAGTAAACTTAATTAGTTTTTTTTATGGTAAGTAATAGATTTTTATACTTATTACAACTAACCTAAATAATATTGTAATTGGATATTATCAAATTCATAACCAAATAATTACACTTGCTAACTAAATTTAAAATGTTAGTACCGTGGCTTTCAGTACCATATAGTTTAAATGGGTCAGTACCGTGGCAAAAAAAAATGAAATTTGATTCTCATTCTCGATATTTTAAAAACGGGAAAAATGTCGATGAATCAAAGTCGAGTAAATTTAAAATAATATTTAAATATATTCTAGACAAACTCCACAAACTTTAATAAATGTAAATTACGTTTCGGAATTTTAAAGTTGTAGCAAAATCCTTTCGAACTTTGATATTTACAATAAAATAGAGTAATAATATGCATAAAAAAGTAAAAAAAAAAAACAATTATTATAGAATCGAATAATTTTTAATCAAAAAAGTAACAGAACGGAATCGCCCATATAGTATTGGCTACATTATGATTTGTGAAGTAAGTAAATCAGCTAACTTAATTCGATACTTTATAACAATCTGATTTTATTGGAAAACATGATTTCTATTAAAATAACCAGACGTGTGGTTAGTTTATAAAGGATGTTCAATTAAAAAGTTCATCTAAAAGGCTTTAACTTTTTCACAATTTCATTTTATTTGGCGAGTTTTTTATAGCAAAATAAGGTATCGAAAATTATCGTCATTGTAACAACAAACAACTGATAATAATTGTTGTTTACCCATAGAAACAGCAGATTTTAAATGATTTAGCAAACAGCGAAAAAGAGAAACCAAATTAACTGAACTTAAATGACATTTTAAGTTAGTATTAAACAAGCCGCGGACATACATTTCTATCTTTTGCTCATAATGTAAAATGACACTCGATGACTTTTTCATTTTCACCCAATATAATTAACCCATTAGTTTACAAACTAGCTAAGTTTGTACTTTTGCCGCGTCATATACACTCCACAGTAGTTCTTTCTTTAATCTCTTCTAAAAAATAAAGCTAAAGTTTACTAAAACAGCTTTAAAATAAATGTGCTAAACCACACTAATTCATTTACATTTTTTATACAAAACTGTGCCCTTTATATTAATCTACGATCTATATTCACCCGTATATTATATATGGGTGAATTCGATATAGTAAATGCAATGGACCAAATTCAGGGGTTTACTTGCAGGTGGCGCGTGACAACACGTGTTGGAAACAATGGGAGATGCTATTGGAAACACAGGACTAAGAGGATCAACAGCATGATGCCGCATATCCTTTGATGATCATGTCACGTCGCTTAAAGGGTTGCTATGGAGGTTGATTTCCTTTGCTTATGATCTTTTTCATTATTTCAAATATTTCACAGTATAGAAAGGCTCGTCCATATGTGCATAAATAATAAGTTCAATCTTTGTGAACAATAACAATTTTGAGAAATAATAGTACAAATTCATACTTTCAATTTATAAAAAAAAAATCAAATCGGATTTTTCAATACAACATGTTGACGAGGAAGCTACTATGTGCTAATAAACCCATACAAATCAATTAAAAACAAAGTCTCACGTCGATTTCTCGGAAACTAATTATGTTACAGCGTGCCTGCCATTACCTTCGTAGTTTCTGGTGTACCTAGTGTGTGCCGTGACTTCGAGTTAGCAAAAAAGTTGTGCCCTAAAATGGCCTCACAGACCCGGCGAATTATGTTTCAATGAAAATCACGAAAGTTTTTTATAATTTATCTACGACTACAGGATTATGAATGAATAAAGGTTAACTACAATCAAATTTATAAACTACGGGTCATCGCAATAGTGTGGAAGCTTCCCATGTGAACCGCTGAGTTGCTGGTATAATAGTTTGCAGAATCAAGAAAACGAGTCGATGCTGATCAGGATTCTCATGACATGGGAAATGTTGCATAACATAACTGGCGCCATTATTTTGCATAATAAAAAAATTTAGTGTTAAAGAACTTCAAAACAAATTTACCAAATTAATTTATCATTTAACTTTATAAACTACTTATTTGTTTTTTTTTTTAGCCCAGGTGCTTTTGCAAACAATATTGATATAGTTAAATAAAATGTTGAGATGTTACAAAAATGCGAAATTATTTTATTTTATTTTGGAAATATTTTTGAATTTTAAAGCAAAATGGCTGTTGAAATTAAGAGAAATAATGTCCATCTATGCCGGGTAAAAATTTTAAGTAAAAGTTAACAGGAAGTCAAAAATTTATCATGGGAATTCTCTATGGCCAGTTTAAAAAAAAAACGCAGTGTGTATTAGGGCGCCACTGATGCGGAAAGGTTAATCAGATACCGATAGCACTACATTTATGGTTATAATAAAACATAAATTATTACATGAAATGCTGTTTAAGACGATGCTCATTTATTCAAACGTCGTGCTTTCAAAAAGCAATAAACGTTATTGCTTCTGCTGTCTTTTATATGTAGGTTATTTGAAGTTATTCAATATTTTGTTCGTTGCAATTTCATTAAATGACATATACGTTCAAAGAATATAGTTCACTAAATTATTACTAGAAGTACCACAGCAGGAAATGGTGGAACAGCGCCAATTAATTATTATTGTTTATGAAAAACTCGGATTCCGATTCGAGCAGTTGAACCGAGTGGACGTGTTTTGCGAATAAATAAGCGGCTAAAAAATCGTGAAAACGAGGTAGATTGAAAGAAAGTGTTAGTGTCCAGCGAGAGAGACGAAGACTATAAAAGAAAAAGATAAGAAGAACGAGAATCAGAAGAGAGGATTAACCCCTTTAGACAAAGCAAAAAATTGGAAAGATCACCGGTTAAAGCAGCGAGCACACTATAGCGGAACGGAACGGAACGGAATTTTTGAAAAAGCATACACCATACGACCCATTCCGCGCTGTTCCGATCCGCGGTAGTGTGCGGACTTTCATTTAAATGTATGCGTTTAAAAAGTTCCGTTCCGTTCCATTCCATTCCGTTCCGTTCCGTTCCGTTCCGCGATAGTGTGAGTGGTACAATTGAAAATTATGATGCGTAAAAAGGAAGAGAAATAAGAAAGAGAAAAGATGGAACTAATAGAAAAAATGAAAAAATTGGAGGAGAAAATGGAAGAGCAGGAAAGTGAAGTGAAGACTTATAAGGGAGTAAAACAAGGTTGCCCACTAAGCCCCAGCCTGTTTGCAGCTTTCATTGGAGATATAGAGGAGATGTTTAGAAAGGGGCAGGCATCCAAGATGATGGCGTTTAGAAAAGGGGGTGGTAGGAGAAAAGTAAATGAGTGGAGATGGGAGAAAGAGAAAATTGAAGAAGTGAGAGAATTTAAGTATTTAGGTTATGTGATGTATGAAAGAAACACAGCAACAGCACATGTGAGAGATTTAGTGAAAAAAGCAAATAAGATAATAGGAGTGATATGGGGAATAGGAGTGTTTGAAAGAAAAAAGGAAAGAAATAGTAGGAAAGGGGGTATGGAAAGAGAGGGAGGCATATTTTGAAAGAAACGGGTATGCAGGCCCGGAGATAGAAGTAGGCAGAGTAATGACAGATGAATTAGTGCAGAGAGATAGAGAGTGCAAGTGCAGGAAAGAAGAACGAGAATTAGGGAGTCCATAGGTACAATGGAAAGTATAAAAAAATAATAACGGAAGAAACGCCAAAGTACCTAGGAAAGAGAGTAGAAAAAAGAGAGTGATAATAGCAAGATTTAGATGTGGAAATGAAGAGAGACAGAATAAATATTGGAGTGAGGATAGGAATAGAGTATGCAGGATTTGTGGAGAGAAAAGGGAGACGATAGAGCATTTGTTGAAGGAATGCGTAGAATTGAGAGAGAGAGAGAGAGAGAGATGAGAGTAGAGAAGAAATTTTGAATGAGGACGGAGATGGATGAAGAAGGTTGAGTGGAGAGGAGGGACAATATGTGAGGAGAGATAAAGAGCTGCTAGTTATTGTGTTGAATTATTGATTTATTTAATTTTATTTATTATATTATATTTTATTTCATTGAGTTATGGGAAATATATTAATCGGATATTTTATAAACCTGTAAAGGTAATAAATATACATACTACAGTAGTTGTTTATGAAAAACACACTGTTTTGACAATACCTATACTGACAACTGATAGATTCACACTAGTAAATTATATGTGAATTTTGACGTTCAACGCTATCTGGATGTATGAATCAATAATTAAAAACATCTGTGTCATAGACAATGAGGATATATACTTGTAGTTATAAAATACTAGGTAATAATCTTCTGCAGCTATAAGGGGAAACTGCTGAATCTGAACGTAAAGTGTATCCGTAAATGCAAAAAATCCATTATTAAACGGCATTAAAAAACGTATATCTCCTGTGCAGCCCTTGATAAAAATTAACTTTAATCTAACTCCAGAAAAGCCCTGAATCTGAACTTACATTACTGAAATTTCATGCATGTAAATAGCGACACTTTAACCGTCTTTATGCGCCAGCTTGATACTTTGATATTTTGTTTCACTCCGCAGACACGGATGACTGTGGTAAACTTTATAATGGCATCAACAAGACTCTGGCCGTATTTAGTCGGCAATGGTGTGCCCGAACTACAAGTGTTTGCGGTTATCGGCCGCATTACAACACCTGCGCTAGCATTCCGGACGGTGTTTGTCCATAGTTCACGCTATCCGTGAGATACCTCTACGCTTCCCAAACATTACCCAAAATTTATCTATACAAAGATTCACCTAAGAATCCTTTAAATATCAGACCCAAAAATAAAAACCTCAATTCAACATAATTAAATTAATGATAATTTTCATTTAATTTCTTAATACTATCTATTTTATGCCTAATAAATCAGAAGAATAATAAACATTAATTCTTAATGTTGCATATATCTTAAAACAAAGAAAAAAGTTATACCTAGGTTATAGCTATCATCAAACCGAGATACGCCGTTGGTTAGTCTTGAGCTCAATCAAAGCACATTTGACCGGTTGGTATCGGCTTGAATATTCCGAAAGGGAATTAGTACATTGAAACACTAGTCTTGTAAAACTTATATTAAGATACGAGTTCAGGTTTGCTGGACGACTGCCTGTAAAGAACGAGTGCTCTTATAAGTTTCACAAAACGAGTTCTTCATATTATTTTTTCTAATTTGCATATTAATTTTCTGTGCCTGAGGTATACTTGACATGACTTGACCTGGAAGTCCTGGAACCATAACTTCAAAATCACAATGACATTTCGACATTTATTCGTTCAGTAAAATTTAGTAAAATGCGGTCAATTTTTTGTTACAAAACGTCTAAATTTGAACAACAGCAGGGAGTCAGCAATAGACAAAAACGTATCAACATCAACCTGCCCCGATCCAAAATAAAAATGTACAATCGCCAACCGAAATATCAGATCTAAACAATGTTCAAGCAGTCAACTACAACTTCAAATTTTACATCTTGGAACAGATGTTGTCTCCAATGTTATATGTAGTTATTAACGTCATGAGGCCGATATAAGTGGAAAAAACACACAAGATTGATTGTATGATCATGGTCATCATCATGGTCATTTGCGTATCGGCCGAATATCGTTCAGCACTTTTCATAATACCGTCGGCAATACCGACAGAAAAAACGAATTGTTTAGCACAATTTTTAGACAATTCATAAATCAATGTTGTTTGTGTTGCTCTAGAAACAATTATCAAAAACATCCTCCTGTATACAGTTAATTTTTATAACAGCCGTGACTGTTATGAGTGGGTTTTCACTCAACCTGACAGTCTTGATATAATGCAATAACAGGTATTAGTGTTACAATTTGAATTTTTGCCGCGCATTCACCATCCAAGTTCAGGAACGAATCAGCATTTAGAGATAACCGGCAATATACAAAAAAACACTATAAGTTCTATCAGTGCCGCGCGACCAACCTACTTTTCGCTTTTTTTTTCAACATCTCAACGTAAATTTTGCTCCTGAACAATCGCGTTAGCGGGTAAAATCGTTGGATGTCAGTTATTTCCATAATAAATCGCTTTAGCGGATAATTCGTTAAGTGTTGAGATTCGGAAAGAGGCAGATTCACCAGCACTTTACCTAGGATCTTTTGTACCACCTTCATGGAATAATTTAATGGAGTTTATTTCACGTGGAAACAGGTGTAATTTCCCAGGAATTGCAGAAATCACAAACCCGCAGGATTCGCAGGAAAGCAGTCAAGTAAATTGTCTGGACAGCTCCAAAACCGGCAGAAAAGCGTAATACTTTCAAAAGATAAGTAATAGAAATTTTCACTTATAATATCCCAAGTGCATTGATTATTTCCGGAAATTTTTTCGAATGCATTTCCAAAACGTATTAATTAGCCCGAGTGGAACACGAGGGCTAATTACGTTTTTGAAATGCATGAGAATAAAATTTCCGGACATTAATCAATGCACGAGGGCATATTCGGTAAGAAAATCGCAACGACACGGACATTATACTTCTTAAATTCTTAAATTATAAATTTCTGACAAAAAAAAAATCAAGTTATATAACAGAATTATCCCTGACAACGGAAAAAATTGTTTAATTTCAAAAAATGTCACGTTTTGGTTCAACATCTTTGCTAAATATTGATGAAGCGGTAGAAAATACAGTACCAGTGAACACAAAACGCAGCAAAATATGTGTGTGGATCCAGTTTACAAGTTTTTGTAAAGAAAAAAGGTATAACTTTTGCGTATCGAAAGAAGAGCTCGCAATTATATTGAAAGACTGGGATTTTAACATGAGGAACAGGAATGGAAATGAATATAAGGAGTCAGTGGTAAAAATCATGTGGAACTCCAGTGCCAAACAATTACAAGAAATGTACTATAAGAAGTTTAATATGAAGTCTGATCCATTTACCGACATTGAATTCAGCAGCTCCAGAGCCGAATAAAGATAATTCAGATATTTGTCCAGTTCGGTAACTACAAACTTGCAATTTGCCATACATTATAAACAACCCCTTCTTGTTTTCAGATTGTTAGAAAAAAGAACAAAATTTATTAGCACAGACAGATTATTTTTAACTACTAATCCAAATTGGCAAAACCAACAATCTAAAGTATGGTTTAAAAACACGCCTGTGGGAAGAAACCAGATATCTTCATGGATGGCTGAATCGGCAAAAAAAATTGGTATCGACACAAAAAAATAAAATCACCAATCATTCTGTAAGAGCCACGGCAGTTTCCAACTTAGCAAAGCAAGGAGTCGGAGAACAGGAGCTTATTAAAATTACTGGACATAGCAGCGCACATTCTATCCGTCCATACTTACAAATGGACATGGAGCATCACCAAACCATCATTTGGAAGCAGTTCAATGAAACTTCATCACTGTCAGATATGATTACTTACAACAATTATTGTGTGTTCAATTTTAACAGTAACTCTTCTAATTAATTATTGTTGAAGTTAATATTAATTTTGTAATTTGAGATTTTTAATAAATACATAAATGATTTTGATTGGCTGAAAAAATTTCCACTTATTAATTTCATGTTGGGTTAGCTAGGTGCAAAAAATTTCCAGGAAATTTTTATATTGTTATAGAAACGACACCGAATTCTGTTTTTCTATTGGCTATTTTTCAGTGTCGTGCGATTTTCATTATAATTTTTTTATGTTATCAGTTCATCTAATTTTTTTATATTAGCGTGCATTTAACAATTGTAAAGTTCAGTAATCGTCATTTTAATGTAATATAAACTTTAAGTATAGTGCAATAGTCACAAATTAACTTGTCACATTTTTATTTCTTCGTTCATTTAGTTATTTATTTCAACAACTTGTTATCAGTCATTATAATTTCAATCTTCACCACGTTATTTTATTATTGTTTAATTGTAGAAAGTTCTTGTATTTAATTTAATTGTTCATTATATGATTTTTGGGGACATAGCTGTATTTTTTGTGTCACCATCCAAACTTCACAATTTTGTTAGAGCGTTACAACAATTTAGGTTGTAATAGTAGGTATGTATTATGAAAAATTTGTTAACGACCCTTGTTAATAAGTTAACAAAATGTGCAAAATGCTGCAAATGGCTTTGTGGAATGCCAATTTCCAACATGTAGAAGAGCTTAAAGTGTTTATCAAAATTACAAAATTTATTAGTTGCGGAGTCAAACCAAACCTTACAATAATAAGTAGGTACACAACAAATCATCCTGACAAAACCGCGCCTAAACGCCTAAAGGCGGTGTGATTATTATACATGGTGACAAAAAAGGTAGGCTGTCTCATTTACACAGTATAAGTAAGTAGATCTCTGGCCGTTTAGATAAGATCAGTGTCCGCGGCTGTGATCTGTTGCCCTTTTCTTTGAAGTCATTTTGACATTCAAATTTTAAATAAAATTTTCAAAAGTTATTAGTGCCAACCTAATTTAAATTTCACAGCCTACTCTAATTTATAATTTAAATGATCTCATGGTAGATCTGTTCGCACTGCTTGCGTTTGTGACTGTTTTATCTGATTTATTATACAGTTATATCTTTTGATGATCACAAGTAGGTATTACAACGAAAAAAATAAAAATGGAAATTCCTTCTCACAAAAAAATATTATTATTTTTCAGTGGTAAATTCACAGAATTGTTTAATAGTTAATGGTAGTTAATTATAAATAGTAGATTTCAAAGTTACTTTATCCTTCGCCAGACGACTTTATGCTCCGCTAATCGACTTTATATGCGCCGCTAGACGACTTTATGCGCTACTAAACTACTTTGTCTGCCTTGGCAGAGAAATGGCCATTTGTCATTACCTGTTGACGTACACAATGTCACGTTTTCCTGACGTTGAAAAAAACATAGACACTTATAGGGTCGGTCCAACCAAAAACCACGAATGTGTTTTTTTTATTTTCAGACGAAAGACAATAAAGTTCAATTTCCCACTATAGAATTTTGACATTCGTGATCATTCTTTTCTCCATAACAGGCTAGCATTCGCGCTGCTATAGTAATACGTTCTTTGATTTAAAAAAAAAAACGATTATTTTCCGACACTAAGGTCAAATTTGCACATTCGCAGTTTTAGTATCGGACCGACCGACAAGATGTTTCCTTTACATTTGTTTTCTTTATAGGTAGGATCAAGAATATATAAAAATTTGGCAGATTCCTTTTAAACGTAATTTAGAGTTCCTTTCAGACATCTTGAAGATTATTGGCTAACAATAACAAGTTAGTAGTCCAGTCTACAACTCTTATTTTATCAGCATCTATGAGTAATTATATTATCAAAAAACCACTAAAAGCCATGGCTTTTCTTGATTATATGCTTAAGATGGAAAGTAGGCATTTTCTGAAAAATAGTGTTCTATAGCAAAATAAAGTGGAGACACAATCCCATCATTTTTGTGAGATATATAGGGTGCTATGGAAGTCCTAGCAGAAAATTTAACCACAAGTAGAACTCGTCAAAATAAACATTTTTTTTATCTATCATTTCTTTCGCAAACGCTCTCCGTCAGAGTTAAAATTAAGAATAGTTTGACACCTAAAACAAATACCCGCCTATGGGTTCGATAAAGAGGATGCACAAAAAAGTTACCGGATAAACGAATCAAAATAAAAACTATTTAAATGGAAACACGTACTAACCTACCATAATATTCAGACGTTGAACTAGGTTACTAATAATAAACTCTAAGCTAACTTACAATGGGAAGCAATCCTTTTTCGTGTAACGTGCGGTGAACAATACAAGTTGACACATCTTCGAATACCTACTCAAGTTTGGCTCTTGCTCAATAGTATAGGTATCCAAAATTTCAGATTCAATTTCCATAACGCGATTACATCTTATTACATCGAAAATTTGCCATAATCACAAACGTTGCACTGTTATCACAAAAGCACCTGACGTTGGATTTTCGGGAAAAACTTTCTATATACAGAGAAGCAGCGAGCCTCGTTTGCATTACTTAACGCTTAATTAACAAAATACACTCGACTGAAGACTGCTATCGAAACGACACATTTTTTGTAGTACCAAAAAAGTTAGAAGGTTTTTACACCGATGTCACAAAAACTTTGTCTTTCGTTCAAGTTCATGAACCCATAAGCAGAGGGTGAAATAAGGGGCTAGAAAAATGTTTAAAAAAATTGTGGATTTCAGCAAAGTGGTAAATAGAAGATATGTTAAGTTTGACGAGTTCTATACATGTGGTTAAATTTTTACTAGGACTTCCATAACAGCCTGTAAAATTATGGTTTCTGAGCAGGCGCACGTTGAAATAGTACGAAAGTCGATGCACAAGATGTACTCAACTTCTTTTAATTGGATAATTTATTGAAAATATCCGCGCAATTGATAAATATAGCGGGTATATGTATTTTAGGAGCAACACTTTATCTATGTTCAAAGTAGTCCTCTTCTGCATTGATATGATTTTGGAGGCGTATATAATACTACTTGTTCTAAGTGGAATATTCCATCCCCTCTGTTTTTTAGCTAAATCGGTGACTTCGGAACTTTTCTTAAAACTTAAAAAAAAAACTAAAATCTAACTCATTGTAACATGGTGGTAGGGTGAATATTTTAAAACTATTATGCAGTATTTTTTTCCGAATTTTACACTTATTACATAATTATGTAAACCAGAAGAATGTTCTTAAATCCAGGTGGAGTAAATTTAAATTAAAATTTAAATATATCTAAGTCTAACATAATTATGTATTTGTAAGAAGAGGCATTGTATTTGTAAGAACATTAAATCTTCAATACTTATACCCTTCAAGTTCGACTTGAATATATTTAAATTTTAATTTATACCCTTTGGTGATTTAAAAGCAGGAAATGTTGAGTGTACTAGGTAGGGTGTACTATAGCAGTGACTTTCTTCTTCTTATCTAGATTAATGACTTTCACATGTTTTGTACTTCTGAAGAAAAACCATCATCTTACCAATATTCTTCAGGATTCTTTATCATATCGAAATAATTTTTTCATGTCCCTGTTGTGTAGTGGTAACCAAAAGTTCGAATCATTGTCTTAAGTCCTCGTTTCTGCCTCAAACTTTTTATTAGAAAATCGACATTTTCTTCACAATAACAAAATTAAGTATATGTATTACGTAAATCTTTATTGAAGTCTTACAATTTTATAAATAAATGAGGATTGAAAATAAGTTATGAAAATAAGTTAAAGCCAATTTTTTGTTTTAAATTTTCAAAAAATGTGATTCTGTATTTATACTCAGTAGGTTTGGATACTTACCTAACAATTGCTTTAATATCAACATCATCCTGCTCATTATGGATATTAATGTCAAATTAAAATTTCAACATGTTAACAATTTCAAGAAAATGTATTGAATTTTGAATTTGTGTCACCATGTCTAGAAGTGATAAGATAGAGACCGATTTTCCTTGAGAGGAACCGATATTGATGGGAGGGATGCGTCGTTTCGCGCAGGCTTGTTGGTGGGGAGAAGCTTTTCCCTCTCTACCAAAAAGTTGAGCTCCTCCCCCCTGCAATTTCAGCCAAAAAGGCGTGGCTTCCCACGACTATGTCGTCATGAGTAAAATGTCGGGACGCCCGACGTCTTCCGAACCCCTCAAAGGAGGGACTTTTCCACCCCCGACTTATTCTATCAGTGGCAATCTATAGTAAAGAGACAGTAGTGAACTTTACGTTGTTGGTATACGATATACTGTCCACACTGATGTTGTTCACGTAAAAAACGGTAAAATATTAGTGCGTGAGTGTGGTGTTTTGAAAAACCAATAAAATGTTGGAATTTTATCCTAACATCAGTTTAACACCAGCAATGTTACCAGAACATAACCCCTTGAATGGCCCTGATTGCAATGGACGTGCGGGTAAGAGCATTTTAATAAATAAAAATATAAAACTGAAAATGACAGGGAGGGAGAGTACAGGGTTGGATCCGGATCCGCTGCTGGATAAGTGCCTAATCGGGCGAGTGTTGACGCATTCTCTCTAATGTAATCTTTAATGCACCGCTAATCACCTTCAGGATTCATTATGCGAAACCAGAAAACGCTTTCGTTGTATCAAGCACTTTTGCTGATGTTTCGTCTTCCGCCGGAGACAAGATTCAGTCATTAGTCCAGTTTCCGAGGGTTCTAACCTAAGCCCGACAAGCTTTTAGCTATATCAATATTGGCAAGCGGTTTCCTGATCTTTGCAAGAAATATTCCTGAGTACCCCAGAATAGTAACATAAATTTTCAATTTTAAGCTTTTATTACGTAGGTGCCTCTTATATTATATATTCTATCTACCAATGCTTATTTCAAATACTTATACAACAGCATATTTTCTTTCCATCTATTTCTCCCAACTAAATAGTTTAGGTAGGTAAAGGTTGTACCACCGAGAGCAGAAAATACAGGGACAGCCAAATTTTGACATGATTGATTTGTTCATGAATAACTGTCAAACACAGAGTTTTGACAATCTAGCGATAATATAGTTGACATGATGCAAAATCGGAATTTTGGAAGTGTCTCAAGGCTGATGCTTATATTCCTAATATTTTTACTCTCGGTTGTATACCTACCTATCTATATATCATTAGAATCATTAAACTTCAATCAACTTTTGATTTTTGCAGAATTTGTACCAGTTAGAACATACAGCTATAACGATAATCATTTCTACCACAAAACTATTAAGAGTAGGTATTTAGTTTCAAAGTTAGCTATATTCGATCCTTCAATTTTTTGTAAACGATCTCTTTAAGTATTCTAGTTTTTTTTTAGACTGTTCTCCATTTATAGAAGACTAACACAACCGTTTTCAAACAACGTTTAACTAAAATTTTTCTTTTGTGTATGATTAATTGTATAATCTGTATATCAAATAATTTTATAAAAAAAAGCACGGGGTCCAAGACAGAACTTGACGGAATTTTACTTCAAGCTTGATGAATTTTCCAAATCACATTTTGAAAGATCTTTAACCTCTTTAACTAATATCTCAGAATTACGCACTTTGTTGTTCTTGCACCTAAATAATTAATAATAATGAAAAAAGAAAAGCAGTATACGTATCTTGTCTTCTCTTTATTCATACATCACTGTGTAGTTATTTATATTTTACATTCAAAAACTAAAATGGGATGTTACTAAGTTTGTTTGTTAATAATTTGATGAACAACTTCATACCTGAGCTTTACTCACTGTCTATACAGGCTATATTCACACTCTTACTTGGTTTATAACTTCAACTTGTTGCTGGCTTTTGAACATTTACTATCTAACCTCAAATTGACGAGGGCGATAGATTCAACTTGACTGTAAGGCTTACGATGACTGTTTTGACAATAATATGAAGCGCCTTTAATTTTAGATAATATTTTATTTAAATAAAGTTTTTAATAATATAATGTCAATGATGGGAAGAAATCAAAACCAATTTACCTAACAGCAAAGATATTCGTTAAAATATGGCAATATGATCATTAAACTCACCTGTGCATGTTTTCACCACTGTTATATAATTATCCTAATTCATTGATATTTTTTATTTAAAATATGAACTAATTTTTTTCATACCTACTAATCTATCGGGGGCTTAATGTCGAAAGATGCAGAAAACAAATAATTTTAGCTTAGGAAAAAAACCATTATCGAAAACTAGCTACAAATTCTGCATAAAAGCGGTTTTTGAACTTTTTCCATAGAATTAATAAAATTGTTTACGAGCACACGATAAGTAGTCCAATCAAATAAGTCAGCAAATCAAAATTTTGAGGAAGTACACGAAATTTTGATATAAGTATCTGTGAAGTATTTAAAGAAGATGAGTAAAAGAAATTTTTTCCCAACCCCCGAGAAATGGTGAAAAAAATATAATAAAGTTATTTTCTTTAATTTTTCAAAATGAGTAAAAGGTAGTAAAAAAAGTTTCAAATAAAGATTTTAAAGCATGAAATTCTACACAAAAATGATCCCTTGACTTTTTTGCTATTATTAAAATTAATAAAGTTACGGCGGTTACAAGTTAAGGGATGTTGTGTATAACTTCAAAAAATCATAGCGTTCTGAAAAGTTAATGGATCTTAATTTTTTTTATGTACTCAGAAAAAAGGACTTTAGACGATGGAACCATTTTTTTTAAATTTCATTTTAAATTTACCTGTTTAAATTTTTCCTATACCTACGACACTGCTCTTCTGACGTCACGATCACTTAATTTTGTCGGCTACACAAAGATGAAATTTTGTCGGCAACTTCTTCGCTGCTTAAAAGACGCGCATACGTCACATTATATTTCACTGAAGCATAGAATGATTAATACTCATCTTTATATAAATAAAATTCGGGTGTGCGTGTGTTCGTAATTCTTCTCATCCTAAACAGCTTGACAGATTTGGCGATTTTTTTTTTTAATATTATAGCACAGATAAGGTTTTTACGGAAAGAAACACTGAAAAGTTGCCCGGAAAATCGGGAAAAAAACTGAAAGTGCACTGTACGTGGGTAAATGTAATTCCGTCCCTTTGTAAGCGCATCACTTTAGAACGGCTCTACCGACTCGGTTATTTTTTTTTTTAGAATATTTAGAATTGGCAATTCTGACTTTTTTCTCGCAATTCTAACTTTTTTCTGGCAATTGCGACAGGGGTAGGACGATGGCACTGTTTTGTTACCCAAACTTAAAATATGAAATACTGTCCACATTGGGTCCACATATTTAGAGTGTTTCTTTAAGGGGTCAATCGCGTAGCGCGGGGCACCAATTTCAATGATCCACGGAAACACAAATTTTCACAGGCGATAATTTCCGTGGATCACTAAAATTGGTGCCTCGCGCTACGCGCTCGACCACTTAAAGAAACATACTCCAAGAAGGTCATTTTTCCCTTTACATGAAACTCGAAATGTGGGAAGTATCTCTTATTTTATGATTTTATGAATAATAAACGGAAAAACAAATTTTCACAGACGGCAACTTCAGTGGATCACTGAAATTGATGGCTCGCGCTACGCGCTCGACCCCTCAAAGAAACATACTCCAAAAAGGTCATATTTCCTTGTACGTGAAACTGGAAATGTGGACAGTATTTCATATTTTAAGTTTGGGCAACAAAACATTGCCATCGTCCATCGAATTGTCAGAAAAAAGTCGGAATTACCAGAAAAATGTAGGAATTTTCCAATTCGTAGTAATTACCCAAACTTAAAATATGAAATATTTTTGCACATTTCTAGTTTCACGTACAGGGAAATATGACCTTTTTGGAGTATGTTTCTTTAAGTGGTCGAGCGCGTAGCGCGAGGCACCAATTTCAATGATCCACAAAAAACAAATTTTTACAGACTGTAACTTCCGTGGATCACTGAAATTGGTGCTTCATGATATGTGCTCGACCACTATAGACATTCTGTCTGTTGGAAATCAACGTCTATTATTATTATTATTTTGCGTATTGACCCGAAGGAGCTCCCCGTGATTCCGACCTTCACGAGGTTCCTTGCTGGTAAGGTCCTATTCGTACATCATAGCCACTCCTCAAAACCATGAGGTCCGTAGCTATGAATCCCGTAAATCATGTGCCCTGAGCAGACGCAACGACCCCAAGATGACCGTTTTCTGCATTCCAGCCGCAAGGTTCTCTGCCGGTTTACGGCAGGCAGGAATGATTTTCAGATTGGAGACGAGCGAGTCCTTGATGCCTCCCATGCACCCAATTACCAAAACGACGAGCTTCACTGAGTAACTTGAGTACAGCCTCCTAAGTTCAAAGAGCAGGTCTTGATATTTTGTCCGCTTTTCCTCCTCCTTGACGCAGATGTTATTTTCAGCAGGAGCCGAAAATTCAATAACAAACATCTGCTTGGAGGAGTGGTCCAATAGAACCACGTCAGGCTTGTTCGCTGTTATCTGCCTGACGGTGGAGAACGAGAAGTTCCAATATATTCGGCACCTTTCGTTCTCCACAACGGACTTAATATCGTTCGAGACATAGGGCAGCACTGGTGTCTGGTCTATCGCATAATGGTGTCTTATTATTATATTATTAATATTATTATTATTAAAGAAACATACTCCAAGAAGGTCATATTTCCCTGTACGTGATACTCAAAATGTAGACAGTATTTCATCTTTTAAGTTTGGGCAACAAAGCAGCACCATTGTACTACCCCTGTCGCAATTGCCAGAAAAACGTCAGAATTGCCAGAAAAAAAGTCGGAATTGCCAGAAAAAAAGTCATAGCAATGGGTATGTAGTATGCGTCTCACAGTATTGTATTGTCACTTATTAATAACAAATAACAACAATTATTATATTCTCAATAGATTAATTCGTATCCAAAAATTTCTAACAAAAAAAAAAGTATCTTAATTTGAATTTATATTAATAAAGTGGAGAAAGCAAAACAAAATTTAGTATAAATCTGTGAGTATTAGTAGTAATAAAATTTTCGTTTATTACAAATGAACAATAGATTTTGAAAGTATTTAGATGATAGTTCGCAAATTATGGATAAGATTATATTTGTCCAAATTTTGTAAACAATTTTCAGGAGCATTCATTCACTAAATCAAACAAGCATGAGATATAGATGCGACGCATGTGCGTCTTTTAAGCAGCCTAGGAATAGCCGACAAAATTTCATCTTTGTGTAGCCGACAAATTTTCATCTCTGTCGATCACATTATCGATTTCTTTTTAGTGATCGTGACGTCAGAAGAACAGTGTCGTAGGTATATGAAAAATTTAAACAGGTAAATACATTTATACCTGCCTGAAAAGGAAAGGTAGAAAAAATATTTAAGCAATTGGTTTCACTGTCTAGTCTAACAATTAAATTAAAAATTAACAATTAAAATATAAAACAATTTCTCTGATAATAAATTTTATATTTTTCTGAGTAAATTAAAAAAAAATTAAGATCCATTAACTTTTCAAAACGTTATGATTTTTTGAAGTTAACATAACATCCCTTAGCTTGTAACCACCCTAACTTGGTTAATTTTAATAATAGCAAAAAAGTCAAAAGATCATTTTTGTGTAGAATTTCATGCTTTATAATCTTTATTTGAAACTTTTTTTACTACCTTTTACCCATTTTGAATAATTAAAGAAAATAACTTTATTATATTTTTTTTCACCATTTCTCGGGGGTTTGGAAAAAAATTCTTTCACTCATCTTCTTCAAATACTTCACAGATACTTATATCAAAATTTTGTGTAGTTCCTCAAAATTTTGATTTGCTGACTTATTTGATTGGACTAAAGGTAAAAGTGCAATATTTGTTCTAGTTCTAGTCTCGTTTTTTAAAAATATATTCAATATCGTTCTCTTGATCTAGGTATATCCTATAGCTGTATTTTCTGCTCTCGGTGCTATAACGTTAATTTTGGTGGTCTCCAAAGTAATGGTACGGGAAAGGGCACACACATAGTTGGGAGGGGAACTCATGGAATGGTGCTCAAATTATTTAAATATTTTAATATTTATGGCAGTTTGCTCCTCTTTGCCATATAGGACCTACACGGGAGTTTCTGAAGTTCTATAGGAATTGTGCTACAAATTTATAACTTAATAAATTTCTTATATAATTCCAAATGGATATACACTTGTCCCTTCGGGCTACTATGTTTTTAAGGCCTCCGTCAAATAGATTTGCGATGTCCCTTTTATCCACTTGTTTATGGCACGTTTAACATCATTTAGGTCTTCAAATTTTATCCCACGCAGTGTGTTTTTTAATAATTCTAAGAATAGGTTCTAGTCACCACATACCAAATCAGGAGACGCAAATCACTTTCTTTAATTTTGCGGGCTTTGTGAAGCCTCGCATATCTTGTTCCAAAATAAATTAAATTATCTTCGCAGTTTTATCGACTTTACTGTAGACTGTGGTATAAATTCTGTAATAACCTCATGTCTACAATAAAATCGATAAATATGATGCCAGAATAATTTATTTTATTGTGGATATATACGAAGTCCAAGGGGTAAGTTACCCAAATACAGGACAAATAAATAAGTAAGGGTTACATCTTGAAAAATTTTTTTTATCTCCCCCAATAAGCACATAAATATGTCGACATCGTCTTCAATATAAGTAAGTGTAATTCGATAACATTTGCACCAGGGGGGAATTTGTTGCCGTGCTAGTGTAGTGTGGACAAATAGAACGTATATTTTTAAACCACTTAAAAAGAGTAGGAGGTTTTCTATTCGATTGTATATATTTTTTGCGGCACGCATTTGACCTGTTAATCTTACTGCATAAATTCCGTACTTAAAATAAATCAACGACTTCAGAAATATTTGGATACGCTCAAGGGAAGAGATATGAATATTGAATGTCAGATACCATATTATCACAGACGCATATTCCAGGCGAGATCTAAAAAAACTGTTGAATAGGGTTATCATAGTTTCAACATCACCAAGCTCACGAACAAAACGAACAACAAAACCCAGAGAGTTAAAGCTGCCTCAACAATACTCACAACATGGGGACCCAAAAGAAAGTTTCTGGTCAAATCCAGCCTAGTTAAGAATATAGTTCCATTTACATATATTATAGTCTACCATTATGGGTTTACTTTTATTTATAAAAGTCATAGTGCAACATATAAACTCATTTAAAGTTAAATTAATCATAATCCGAGTTTTAAACTCAGAATCTTTAAAAACATCCCCCATATAGATGGTATACGATACCCGGCAATTTTATTGCACTACCTAGCAGGAATTTATTATTACGTTGTGGTAGGCACACCCTTATTATTAATAGGACATTTATGTATTCTATTTGGAGACCAATTTTACACATTGATGCTTTCGTAAAAATTATCTAAAATTGCTTTATTATAGTTCGTTTATAAAGTCAAGCTCTCTGGGATTGAATTATTTCCTTGTGTTCACTGTTGATTATTAAAACCAAAATGTCCATACCTCATGAAATTTAAGTTAGCGTTGAGAATATTTTCTCTACCGTGCACGAGAAGTTCTTATGATGTTATTCTCTTCTTAGGTACAGTTTTTAGGTCTTTAATAGATACAACTTTTATTGACTTATTTGCACAAAAACTGTAACGATCCAATTTATGGAAATATTAAATAAATGTAGAACTGGGCACAAATGTACAGTTTTGTTGCTTACACTTAAAATTTAGAATCTTACTTAGATGTTAAATTCGTTTGATAAAATCTAAACTGCTGGTACCAACCTGTATATTTACCATAATAATCCGACCACGCAAAAATATCACAAAATGTTTTAATGTATAGCATACGTAATTGCGGAAGTTTGAAAAACTTGATGACAATCGCGGCTAATCGAATACTCAGACCAACATTAATCCTTTATAATACCTTTTTAGCTGTAAACATTGATAACAAAAGGTAACAATATTTGCATGCTGTATTCTGCTTACCGTTAAGCTTTATTTACTAATCCAAGCTTAAGCTTGGCAAAATTGGCTCCTGATATTTATAGATGGGAAAGTACTGTTGCGTGTGCATGGGTATATATCGTTGCCCATATGAATTTATTTAATGCACATTCGGTATTAAAAAACTACAGCTTAATGCGTTGCTATTAGCAAAGCGGCCAAAATTAAAATTTATAGCGGCACAAAGTTTATAGACATTAATATGTAACGCAATTAAGTTTGCTATGAATTTTAGTTTGATGCTGAAATTGCTGTTCAAAAAGCTATAACCATTTTATTTAGCGGAATGTTTGTTCTATGCGGTTGTGACCACAAAACACACAGCACAGACGTTCCGCTAAATAAACATTGAGTTTCATATTTTATTGCCTCCAATTTATGCGATATACATACCTGTTTCCAATAACTCATTTCGTGACGAGTACTTCATGTAATTCTATCTAATGTTTATGCCGACAATTTAAAATGAATGTTCATAGCTATTTCGATACTAACGCTGTTCGATATCGATAAATTATTATTGGGGAATTGAAAATAGTTAATTTTATTTTCAAAGAATTACAACTACCTACAGAGATAGATAAATGGAGTAATAATAATCATTACTAAATATGCAGGTATGTATATGTCGTAGCCATATCACAAAATCAGCCGTTTTATCAAATGGCTAGCCACTTTATAAAACGCGGCCACATTCTAAAATCGTCGTTCATTTTGCATTATTTTACCATTCGGCTGGTGTTTTCAGTCATTTGATAAACTGGCTGATAAAGTAAGAGCCACATTCCCAAATAGAAATAAAAATTTATAATTCGGCTATAGTGTTTTCTGCTATTTTATACACTGGCTGTTCAAGCCAAATTCTCAAAGAGCAATATTTTCTCTTTGGAATGGTATGAAATAAGCTAAGTTATTTTTGCATGTTTGGTTATATTTAAAATCTATATAGAATTTTTTTATTACCCATGTATGTTAGAAACTATTTATTGCAGCACGGTTCGCTGTATAGTGACCTCTTCTGTTGCTTTTAAAATTATTCTTGAAACTTAGACATCTTTTATTACCACAGTTATTTTTCTTTGGTTTACATAGACATTTTTCGAAACCCTGGCCGCCAAACTGTAAAACTGTACTTTGGCATTCTCTTACTTACTTAATTCAGTGTGCTCCCAGTTTTATAGCCTTTTGCAAAACATTTTTGAAATTACTGTACCTAAGTCTTGTACTAAGCAAATCAAGCGAAGTTATCCTCTCTGGTTTAATCAGGCGATTATTTCTGTTATTCGACAAAAACATTTAGCATTTAAAAATTATAAAAAATCTAAGTCTTTCCATTATTATGAGACATACAAACAATAATTATCGTTCTCTTAGTAAGAGACTCATCTCGAATATTGAGACCCGTATATCCAGTGAACCTAGGAAGTTTTGGGCTTTTGTGCGGAGTAAAAAAGGTAATACGAGAATCCCAGGATTAATGAAATATAAGGATGTTGAAATTGATTCTCCCGATGCTATTGTTGAGGCTTTTGGAGAATATTTTAACAGTGTGTATGTACAGTCTTCTCCTGAGTTGCCAAACCCTAACTCTTCTAATTCTAACTCCTCAAATTATATCCATGTTCATAACATCTCTGAAGATGAAATATTGATATCTCTCAAAAATTGCAAGAACTCCTTCACAATGGGTACTGATGGAATACCTAGTTTCTTATTAAAAGATTGTTCATGAATTTTTGTCAAACCCTTATACTACGTATTCAATCTCATTATAGAAAGTTCCATGTTCCCTGATATATGGAAAAAGGCTATTATCTGTCCGGTATTTAAAAAGGGTGACGTTACGGATGTTACGAACTATAGACCCATTTCTTTACTATGCAACTTTGGCAAGGTTTTTGAATCAATAATATACAAACGAATTTATTCTCCTGTTAAACCATTTATCTCTGAACTTCAGGATGGTTTATTTTTATTTTAATCTTATTTGTCTAACAGAGAGCAGTATGTGAAATATCGAAATGTAGTCTCCACCGTTATTAACCCCACTTCCGGAGTACCACAAGGCTCCAATTTAGGTCCCTTGTTATTTTTACTTTTTATAAATGATATTACTGATGACACATCATGCATGAAATTGTTATTTGCTGATGATTTTAAATTATTTACCGTTATTAATTCTGTCCATGACTGTGAATCCCTTCAAAATGACTTACATTCTATTACTTATTGGTGTTCCAAAAATAATCTCTATCTAAACATCTCTAAATGTTCCATTGTGTCCTATTCAAGAAAAGTGTTTAACATCATATACCATTATCAGATAGACAATACTCTCATATCTCGCGCTGATTCAATTCGTGATCTTGGAGTACAATTTGATTCAAAGTTTACTTTTTCGGAACACGTTGATATCGTTGTTTCTAAAGCATACAAAGTTTATGGATTTCTCTACAGAAACTGTCGTGACTTTTCGGATGTTTCTACTTTATGTACTCTATATTTTTCCCTTGTTAGGTCCATTCTTGAATATTGCAGTGTTGTCTGGTTTCCTATCTACCAAACTTATGGACAGCACTTAGAATCTGTTCAGCGCTCATTTCTAAAATTTCTGTGCTACTTGATAGATGGCGTATATCCTACTAGAGGCTTCGACTACAATTTGTTACTGTGCAGATTCAATTTTATATCTTTAGGTACAAGGCGTATTATCGCAAATATTCGATTTTTGTTTAACTTATTAAACAACAGATGTGATTGTAGTTTTATGTTACGTAAAATAATTTTTTTAGTTCCTAGACTTAATGCGCGACAAAGTAATACATTTTATTGTCAAGCTAGCAGAACCAATGTATTAGTTAGAGCACCTGTTAGTATTATGTGTGAACTTTTTAATAAGATTTCTTTTAATTGTGATATTAATGCCGAAGAAAAAAAGTTATGCAAAGTATCAATTTTTTACTCTTGTTGAATAGAGAATTGAAGTGTATTTAAAACCCAAAAAAAAGTTGGGGGCTGCCATTTAAAAAAATTGATGACGGTGTCATAGTTCAAAAACAGATGACGTCATCAACAAAATCTTTACGTCAAAAGATGGGAATTTAAAAACAATAATTGACTTGTTCGAGTGTTTATCGCAAAAACAGTGTATGTATAACTAAATTATTAATTCTGTGCGGAACTTTATGATCACTCTGTATGTATGTATGCATGTATACAGGTCTAATCAATAGTGCGAGGACGGAAGATGGCTTTACTAAAGAAAATTAAAAAAATGTTTGGATGTCATCAAATCTGCATCGACTAAAATTATTTTCAGCAAAATTTTGTTTCACTATTTCGGGGTCGCAATCAACTTATTATTATTATTTTTTAATTGAACCCGATATAATTATATATATTTTTTATTTTCATTAGTAAAGATGCTCTCTTCCGTCCTCGGACTATTGACTCACCCTGTATATGTATAAGTAGGAATATATGCTATTTAATTTTCATAAGTTTGGGGACTTTACCTTTGCACAAATTTGATTCTATCATGATTTTTCCTTTTTGCGTTCAATCGAAGTTGGCGTTTACTCTTAGTTGTATGCCTATAATCCATGATCACAACACATTCACAACACTCAAACACAGTGAAGCCAGCGACAGAATTTGCTTCCAAATACACCTTGCTGACATTTTTCAACGATGAGAAGAGGATGAAAGTCTTTTTAATACAATCTTTTTTTACCATCTTTTTTTGGCACAAATGTGCTGAAATGCATCATTACAATAATGATTTCTTACAGGCCAGTTTCTGACCATGCGACACCTTTTTCGGACCGATAAATATAATATATCCAGAACAAAAATATTACCGTGTTCGGCAAAACCGAGACTTGAGAAGCAGCCGACATGCCGTATTGCAGTGATTTGCAGGCTGTTTGATACGAAGAAAGGACAATAAACGGACGAAATATTTTTGCATTTTTTTTTTATTATGGGGACAAAACTGTAGACTATTGGCACCGCCATTTCTTTGTTTACAACGAATTATTACCCCTTTAATATTGAACATATTCATCTTATTGGTACTTTCGTTTTGGTTTGTCACTAATACAGATGTTTGTTTTACTTTAATTTATCACATATATTTTATATAATATAACGTTTTCTCTGACTTTATTCTCGCACCTTCGGAACCAAAACAGAATTCGGACCATGATGGGAACCGAGTTGATTGTAGCCGACTTGAATTTCACAGATCTTAGCGGCATGTAAGGAGTTCAATGAAAAGTTTATTCAATGATTTTCTTGGGCTCTTTGCTGCTTGTTTGTAATGAAGATAAATACGTCTGGTAGACAAGTGAAGAATCGGTTTATCAAGGGAGTAATTTTTTAGGTTATAGAAAAAAAATATGAAAAATTTACATAATTTTATTATAGTGGTATGATACATATTTTACAAATTCAAATCTTTGGATATGTCCTGCTTTATATAATTCGACTTTTTCTGATAAAAATAATTTTATTGTAATCTTTGTTTATAATTGTAGTTGGTTAGTTATTTTTGTAGGTATACACACACTGTTTATTTTTATATAAATTTTGGTTTGAAATAATAAAATATTCGAAAATGTGATCTTTAGTTTGTCAACTTTATGCGAAATATTGCCGGTTTTATAGAACTAAAAAAAAAATTCAAAATCGCATTTTTTGTATGCTTACCTAAGACAGTCTTCTCATTTTCATCGGTGTAGCGCTCAGCTGCACAACTTTTATTCGAACATCTCCATTTTAACCCCTGCCTTGTTAAACCACATAGTAACGAAATTTAAAATTTTCAAATATAATTAACTTTTTTTCTTTATTACTCAACACAGATTCCATCATGGTTTGTGATGAAATCAGAAATAAGTCAATACTGATTAGTTTTTCTTGTACAAGTCCTTATTTATAGAAAAGTAAAGGGACACCTTATCTGTGTAAAATTGTGTAGATAACGTCATTTAATAACGTCACTTACAACCCGGGGCACCCACACCCCGCTGTGGATCATTAAACCGATAGCCGGCGCAAGTGGACGGTCGGATTAATGACCCTTTCCGGGCATCTAGTTTACTACAGGTAGAACTGGCGCTTTTGGTATATACCCTATAGAATGTATCATCAATAATTTCTTGAGCGTAGGCATCCTAGGCTTGAAGCATTCGAAAAACTTCCAGAGAGGTTTGAAAAAATAGGACAAGTCAACTACCTTTGTATTTGTTTTAATTGTTAATCAACAATTGCAAAAGTTCAATTGTTTATGTGCAAGTTTGAAACTTTTGCACATTTTTCTAGAGGTGATTACGTAATCCAATGAGCTATCACACGTATTTTCAATCGCAGTAGCAAGAATTAACACGTTTTTCTCTGGCAAGCGAGCGAGTTCTAGGACACCTGTTCTTTGTTTCGCACTAAAAATTAATATTTTAGTCCCTAAAAACGATTTTCATTAGCACTTACTCAGATCAATCAACATTATCGAAATGATAAAGCATGATTAAATTCTTGTCGTGATTTGATCGATTCCCACATCTCTTATCAAGAGTTTTATACAATTTGACATTTATTGTTTCCAGATGCTTATAAGCACCCTATTCGAATTTATTTATTATTGGTCTATTGCTATTGAAGAATCGTCTCAACAAAAATTTATTAGTTTGCGACAGGGTTCTTAATAATTACTACCGGGTACAAATAAATAAATACATAATTGTTAACTTCACGTACTAGACTCATCTATAAAGATACAGATTTCTAGTATAAACTAAGTAATTCGAATGATGGGGGTAGATTAAGAGGAAGTATTGATTTTCGTGAAGATGATGATAGACTTTCTTTTCTTTATTACAAAAATGTAATAAAATTCTTAATCTGGACCATGTCTAATTCGACTTTTGATTAATTCTCGGCGGTTTGTCTGCTTCCTTCAGGGGCATCTTCAGGAGAGAGATGAGCACAGTAACCCAGTATAGGTTTTTGATAGACCGAATCCAGCCAGAACATCAAGAAAGGAAATTACACAGTTTCACCGAATTCTCTTCGTTTTTCGTAAGCGTTTTAACAAGGTTTCTCATACTGTTTGCTACCCAGTTTTTTGTATATCGTTTCAGTTCAATAGCACTCTGGATCCAAAAAATCTTATATAATGATATAAGGAAAATTGTAATTGTAATACAAAATATATGTCATAATAACTAAATAACTAATAATAATTTATTCCATTCAAATTAAAATAACCGTCGATGTTTTCCCCAGGCCCACCCAAGAAACTGCTACACCACCCTTGTGTGCACTGATATGAACTTTTATGATTTAATTCTACAGTGAACACGGGAAAAAATACGTTTACGTGTAGAATTTAAAATTTCTTCGCTAATGCATATACAGACCGTTTCAATCGAAACGAGCCACCCTCAATAACTTTTTTGGAAAAGATATTTAAGAAAAATCTAAAAACAGGTCAATTTTTATCTCGAGGGGGACATGTTTTGATGCAATAGTAAGCAGGCTTGGTGCAACAACATACGCCTGACAGGAGCAACCTTGATTTTTTAAATAGGGAATAGGGGTCGAGTAACATGTCGTTTGAAAGGTCATTTAATTGTCTTTTTGGCCACATAATTATTTTTTTATTTGTATAGTCTATAAGCTAGTAATTAAAAGTGAAACATTTTTTTTACGGATTTTTTTGTATTTAGGAATGCCTGCAATTAACGATAAAAAGCTTGCAATAAACATTATTAGACAATTTATTATTGATCTGAATAATGCTGTAATCAAATTTGTCGTCATCCATACTCATTTATACCAATCCTTAACAATAAGTAAATGTTCCCATTGTAATTTATTAAAGTTTGTGGAGTTCGACTCAAATATACATATTTAAATTTTAATAAGTAAATAAATAAACTGAAAACAAAATAGTCGTGTTTAATTTCCTGACCGATAAAGCAACTGTAGCATTGAACACTAAATTTGATTTTATATGCAATGTTAAAAATGATTTCCATCGACTTCTATTCACTCATACAGACGATTATGAAATACGCTTTTTAGGTTACGCAACGTTTCCGGCGTTATTTGTCCAGATTCCAGGATAATCTTTTGTCGCAAATCTTCCAGAGAAGCTGGTTCTGTCGTAAAAATTTTGGATTTGAGGTGTCCCCACAAATAAAAATCCAGGGGAGTCAAATCGGACGATCTAACTGGCCATTCTACAGGATCTGTCTACCAATCCAGTGGTCGGGGAGTTATTGTCCAGGAACTGCCGTACTGACGCAGTATAATGAGGTGGTGCTCCATCCTGTTGAAAGACCAACGCGTTCTCTAGCTCTAGCCAAAAACCGATAAGATAATAAATACGCAAATAATTGTACAAAAACACAGATTGTCTAACATTGTTTATTGCAAGCTTTTTATTGTTAATATTTGCAAGCATGTCTAAATACAAAACAAATATGTTAAAAAATTGTTTTATTTTAATTACTAACTTCTAGACTATGTAAATAAAAAATACTTATGTGGCTGAAAAGACAATTAAAAGACCTTTCAAACGACATGTTACTCGACCCCTATTCCCTATTTAAAAAATCAAGGTTGCTCCTGTCAGGGGTATGGGGTTGCACCAAGCCTGCTTACTATTGCATCAAAACATGTCCCCCTCGAGATAAAAATTGACCTGTTTTTAGATTTTTCTTAAATCTCTTTTCCTAAAAAGTTATTGAGGGTGGCTCGTTTCGATTGAAACGGTCTGTATGTTTCAAAATATAGATAATATAGAAAATGTATTGTTTTCTTGAAACCCTCCAACATGTTTAGGAAATCATTTTTTTTTCCAAATTCGTTTAAAACTTTCTGCTAAGAAAAAAATTGCAACCTATTAATTTATTTAGACATGACTATATTTTTGTTCGTAGAAAATACTACAGAATTTTAGTTACAAAAAAAAAGTTTCGTTTGTTAGCAAAGATTAGCTACAAAAGTAACGAGTGAGCAACAAAATTTGTGATCGTAGGAGCCTCTGAATCCAAAATTTTGAGTCGATTCTTGATCGATACGATTGTGTCAAAAGTCATCGAGTAATGTGAATTGACGAACAGTAAAGTAAAAGAACTATACGTTTAGCCAACTGCGATCACGAATTTTGTTGCTCA
Organism: Diaperis boleti; assembly: GCA_963583935.1. Classification (NCBI taxonomy): domain Eukaryota; kingdom Metazoa; phylum Arthropoda; class Insecta; order Coleoptera; family Tenebrionidae; genus Diaperis; species Diaperis boleti. The sequence goes on from OY757249.1 coordinate 35,525,680, forward strand.
CTCGTTACTATTAATTTTAACTAAAAAAAGTAAAAGCGAGTAATTGCCCACTTTCCATTTTTTTTAAAGTTTGTCATTAGTGACCGATTGTGAATAAAATTAATTATCGGTTTTAACATTACTTTTTTAAGAATGAACATGAAAACTAATCATAATTTTTACGAATGAATTTATGAAAAAATTTTTGAGTAAAAACAAATTTGAGTAGATGGATCACATATATTTGATTGATTTTTGATTGAAAAAATAATTTTAAGAATGCCAACAGGAATATCTCGTATTACCACACGATAGTTATCTAAAACAATAAGATATATTTTAATAATGTGCTTTGTCTTAATCTATATTGAGAAACATTTACGTCAAATTATACTAAATTCAATAATTCTTTAAATAATGTACATTAATTTAGAATAATTTTAGTTTTCTAATTTTTTTTACTACAAACAAACTATTTAGCGGTAGTGTTCAAACTGACACTGAAAATCTTACCTGTAATTTAATTCAATAAATAAAATAAATACACACAATATTCTGTTATATACTTTCATCTTAATAGTTTTGTTACATTAAGATTCACAACATTTAACTAATCATGAACATGTACATAATATTTTCTACGTTTTGTAACGTATCTTCTAGTTCTTGTACTCTTTCCTTCCCTCCTTTCACCCCAATATTTGGTCTATTGAATTTTGTTATATTTTGTTGCAGATGGTAGACTAATAAAATGTGAAAAAACTTATGAAATGTGTGAGGGTTGTGGGCAGAAAATCCACGATCGGTACCTGATGCGGGTCGCAGACGCAAGCTGGCACGAGCACTGCCTCACTTGCAGCATCTGCGGCGTCCAACTCGCCCATTCCTGCTACACCAGGAACACGAAACTCTACTGTAAGGCTGATTATGATAGGTGAGCGACTATCACACCCTAACACTTTCCCACACTGAGCATTTTCATCCGACTCGTCAAATATAAAATAATTTTCATCAGGATTTACTGTTAATATCCGGAAGACTTCATTTTTTCAAGTGAAGCGTGCCTTTTTTATGGCAAGACGCCAGTCGTTCCTTATATATTCTTTGCTTTTATGCACAGCCGATATGAGTTTCAGAAGGCGGCGAAGCGAATCCAATAAAACCCTTGCACCATTCATTGTGCTTTGTTAGGAATCCGTAGGGTTCCACTTGTACACAGCGCTTCGTCTTTTGATGTTGAATGCTTGTTTGAATGAAAAAATATATTTAAATTCTTCTTTATTCAAACTTGTCATTTTTACTAGTAATTTTTTGAATAAAAACACATCTTCTCGTACTATAAACAAAATGTTACTATGAACGGCTCAACAGAATAAATCGGAAGCTTGATATTCCAAGGCAGGAGAGGTTAAATTTACTGCTGTGTAACGACGACAAATTAATGTAGCAAAGATTTTTACATTTCTACTCATTAAAGCAGTTGTGTATTGCAATATCACATCTTATATTTCGTGATCTATTCATTTTTGACAATTTTGATGAAACGTGTTCAAATTTGATCTTTCTTCATAAATATATATTCAAAATAAAAAATCCTTCAGTCGCAGGCTACACTCTCGTTTCCTACCTACCTGACTTGATATGATTTATTACTGCTGTATTTTGACGGTCCGTTTATTTCTTTAGGCAATGGAGCAGTCAATAATATAATTATAATTTTTCAAAATAAACGGTTCGTTAAATCAAGCAAAAGAAAGTATTTTTTTCTAAATTACTTTATCTCATGTGTAATGCCAACAAATTCAATACAGCAATTGTTTTAAATTTAACGTTTCTTTTTTACAGGATATTCGGGGTTAAATGTTCAAGATGCGGTGACCGTCTCCTCCCCCATGAAATGGTAATGAGGGCACAGCAGCACGTCTTTCATCTGCCCTGTTTTGTATGCGTGGTGTGTTGCCAACCTCTGCAAAAAGGCGAACAATTCGTACTAAGAGCAGGTCAACTGTTTTGTCGACAGGACTTTGAAAAAGAAATGTACCTAATGCAACAAGCAAGTTCTGGGGACGACGATTTGTTAGATGAAAACAGTAGGCCCAGAGATGGTAGAAGGGGACCCAAACGACCTAGAACTATATTAACTTCAGCCCAGAGGCGTCAATTCAAAGCCTCTTTTGAAGTCAGTCCTAAGCCGTGCAGGTAATATTTTTTCTACATTTTGTTTACCCCAATGGATCTTCAAAAGTTTTCCTAAAATTTTTCTTCCTTTTGTAGACTTTATAGTGTACATTCCAACAAAATTTATTTCATATACTTTGCAAGCGTAAAAGAATAATAGCAATAACTACCAGAATTTATTGTTGCAATACTTAAACTGCCTCTTGTCCCTAATTGTCACTAAACTTCTATCTACTATATAGATAATTAGTTTTTTTGAAAAAACAACTACTTAACTAACATTTTTTACAGGAAAGTTAGAGAAGCGTTAGCCAAAGAAACTGGTCTTAGTGTGAGAGTCGTACAAGTATGGTTTCAAAATCAACGAGCCAAAATGAAGAAAATCCAGCGTAAGGCAAAACAAGATGATGGAAAGTCACCAAGTGATAAAGAAAAGGGAGAAAAAGATGATAAAATCATCAAACAAGAATCACCATCAAGCGATCATGGACATTTTATGGGTATGGGAAATTTGAGTGACTCTCATTTTCCTAGTTCCAGTCAGCCGCTTAACCCCAACATTCCGTATTCTCCAGATGGTAAATATTTCATTTAATAATCATTATCACCTCAGCCTATCCTTCTACATAACACAATTGGTGATAAATAACTTTAAAGTACTTAACATGCAAGACATCAAAGTAAATTATTTGAGTAAAGCGTCGATGACATGAGGCTAGTTTACTCTCTACTAGTTGGTGAATTCACTGTTTACTACTAACTAGCATCGTTTAGTTCGAAAAGGTAAACTAGAGGACTAGCGTTCTCGCTAAATTTCGCCTTATAGATTTGAATGTTCATCAACTTTACTCGCTAATAGCTAACAGTCAGTGTTGAGGTCGTTCGAGCAGATGTTAATTTCAATATTATATAAAGAATTACACAACCTTAGAAGGACTAAAAGTTGATAGGTGCATCTACCACGCTCAACAAAAGTACAACAAAAACTAATTGAACTTTCGGTGAGAGAATAAATGCAACTTTGAGCAACCGATGTACAGGATGATCAGTGGCGTAGCGTGGGCTTTCGCCGCCTGGGGCCGACCAGAAATTCGCCGCCCCCTCGATTTTAATTATTATTAGTCAAGAAAATTAGTTCATTAATTTTTTATTAACTAAAAATGTACTTTTTGTGTTTTCTTTCATAGCAAAATCTTTTATACAATTGTCAATATCAATATTATGTATGTGTGTCATGTTCAATTGCCAGAATAGCTAAATTTAATAGCCTCAACGTGGACATAGTGAGATAATTTTTGATTCACTTTACGCGCTGAAGTTGAAATTCTTCTTTATATTATTAATGTTTTGAGTAGCTTGATCTAAGTTAAGTTCGTCCACGCTAAAGTTCGTCCACGGTAAATTGAGAAACTAGAAAACTTTGAAAATAGGGAACTAGAAAAATGAGAGACTAGGAAATTGAAAAAAATATGCGACCGAGAAACTAAGAATCTGAGAAACTAGGAAAGTTTGAAACCGTGAAATTGAAAAACTAGGAAACTGAGGAAACAGGAGACTGAGAAACTGGGAAGCTGAGAAACTAGGCAACTTAGAAACAAGGAAAATGAGAAACCACAAAACTTTGAAACCGGGAAGCTAGGAAACTTAGGAACTAAGAAGTTTCGAAACTAGGAGACTGAGAAACTGGGAAACTTAGTCTCAGTGGACATAGTCGATCTGAGATAATTTTTGATTAACTTTAGTTTAGACAGTCTGGGTCTGTTGCCGCTATACGAAAGCTCGTATACGTACGCGCTGAAGTTGAAATTCTTCTTTATATTATTAATGTTTTGAGCAGCTTGATCTAAGTTAAGTTCCTCCAGGCTCAATATCACTGCAGGCCTTTTAAAAAAACATATTTTTGCTCTAGATTCTGCAGCTGTTGGAAGCTTTCTCGTATTTCAGCAGTTACTCTGTCTATTGAAGAAAACATTGTTCGCCTCAAGTCATCTTCGTACGATAAATCAACATCTTTACTTCCGTCGCCAAATATATGCTTCCTCCTAATTTGTCTTTGGGGTTCAAAAGAAAGTTCAAGCTCTTCACATAAACTTTTAGCATATCTTAAAGCGTCATCCACGAATTCCTCTCGTTTTTCTTCTAATATGGTCTGTAAAGCATTTATTTTCTGAGCACATTGATGTATATTTAGTCCCTCTGTTTGCAAATAATTTCGAGCATTATTGACTTTACGTAGGACTGGTTGCCAGAAGCCTAAGTAACATAGAAACGAATATGATTGTACCGCAGTTTTGCTTTCCGTTTCAATGAAATCTATAAAAGATTCCTCTACTCTAACCTCCTGGTGTTCAATCATCACATATCGTAATACTTGGCTTTAGATCTTTGTGGGAAATATCCGGGGTGCTGTCAAAAATCATGGAATAATATTTAGCCTTTTGGACACGAGCTATAATTACTTGGCGAACTTTTTTTCCTAAAATTTCTAAAAACTTTTGATTTAAAAAAACGCGGTTCTTGCCGCCGCCCCTTTTCGTACGCCGCCCGGGGCCATGGCCCCCTCTGCCCCCCCCACGCTACGCCACTAAGGATGATTATAAATAATCATTGAAATGCACAATATTCACTGTGTACAATGATCAAGGAGTAAATTGTTGACTGCCTACAAATTAATTAAAATAAGCGGCAATGGTCGTTAAAAATACCTCGACATATTTTCCAAATCCAACTAGATGGAAAATCATTTATAATCACCCTGTATTTTCGCGTGAAACACTCAAATGTTTCAGAAACTATTTAGAAAATGTTACAACCCCGTAACCAAGTGTTTGTGGATCACTACTTTTTTACAGAATCCAGCAGGATAGCTACATACTAATTACTAGCTACGTGTAATTGTAAAAAAATCACTATCGTACTATACAGCTTTGTTATACATAGTGTCTAACTTATAGAAGCGATTAAACTAGTCCCCGGTCACACATGCTTAAGTATCAATTTTCTTGGACATTACTGTTTTTTTTTAAGTTTAGCTTTCTTTTAACATAAACGATTTTTCCAGATGCGTATCCAGCCCATTCCGGTGAGAGTTTTTGCAGTTCCGACATCTCCCTTGACGACAGTACGAACTTTGACCATTTGGATGAAGCAACATCTGACACCTTATCACTGCAAAACCTAGAACTTCAGTCCTCACATTCACATCAACATGATACAGTGCCGCCTTCTGGCTCGATAGCAAATCCAATTGATAAGCTCTACCTCATGCAAAATTCTTATTTCAGTACAGAACAATAGAAATCTGTGTTCTTTCAGTTGTTTACAGAATGTATTTTATCATTACTTTCTTGTGTTATTTTGGTAAAGTGGAATTTTTGTTTGTTGCTAAGTGCCATTTTATGCTCAACATTACTAGTCATGTCAGTGTATGGTTAATTACCACAGACCATAACATTTTAATTAAAGATCTCTTATAGTTATTTTACAGTCTGTTATGTTTTTATTTATATTTATTTGAAATTTGAATGTACATATGTTAAGTTATTGAGTAGATAAACCTGAGTCGAATTATTGATTGTGATGATATATTTATGCCAACTATAGTATTAAATATTGCCTAGATTTTATTATGTATATTTTAAATAAATAATAAGACAACAATAATTTTTATACATCATGTTGACCCTCTCCAAAAAATCAATAATTAATATTTGCAAGAATTCCATCATACAGAAATCATTTCATAGAAATTAGTTCTGATATACATGCTAAACATGTATACAATTTATCATATATTATACTTAAAAATACATTTATCTAGTAGGAGCAGTAGCTTCTTTTCGAGCTGAATCTTGCAGAAGCTGTGTGTCGACTTCATCAGCTGGAAGCTGTACATAACGTACCACAGACCCACGAATGAAACAGTTTTTCACAGACAACTAAAATAAAATGTTACGATGATCAGTATAAATAGTATGTCTTACCATATGGGGATATTTTTCTGTATCTGTAACACTAATATCGGTTAACTTGATGTTCAGATATTGGTCCACTGAATGCAATGTGCCACAAATACTAGAAAAAGACAATAAAGGCCTGATTAATGAAAGTATTAGTCAACGCACCTGAGATCGTTTTTCAGTTCTACGACCACATCTTTGCCCACCAAAGACTTAAAGAAAGAATAGAATAACTGTAATAAAAATAAATATAAAAAAGTTTTCATAGTAACTGATTAATTACCATTTTTAAAAGTGTACTTAACCGCTTAACAGTTTGAGGTTAGTTGATCTGTCAGGTTAGTTTATAACCACAACCACAACCACCACAAGCACAAAAAATGCCCTAGAACTCTAGAAGTGACACCAATATGCAAAATCAGGAGTAACTAAATTTTAAACGTTGGGTTATCAGCGCACTAGTTTTTAAAAACGAGGTACTAGAACGCGACTTTATCGGCTGACATTTTAAAATGAATAAATTGTTTGAAAGAAGTGCGAAAGAAAGTGGAATGAATCGTTAAATGTATTTTACGCACAACTGCATCTTTTATACTTGTTTACCTCTTGGTTACCATGATTGAAAATGGAGCATTACGACCGCAAAGTAAAAGCCCGTAAAAGAAAGGCCCGCAAAATTTACATCTTGGTTACCATGATTAAAAATGGTACATTAAGGACGCGCTGACAGAGTGGTGGGGATACACAGTTGAAAACAAATCTGAACAAGCTTTGGGCCATTGTACAAATCTTAAAAGATAGATATGATATGCACTCCTTTTTGTTTTCATTTGAAACAAAAAGGATGGCTCAAGGCAAAAACCAATTTTGGTGGCTTAATTCGCTTGCTTAATATGCAAAAAAAAATCTTGAAATAAATGAAATTTTAAAATTTTCTCTCCACCATTTTTTATAATTACCAAGAAAATTTGAAACCAATCGGCACTAGGTAAAAAAAGATATTTAAAAAAATGGGAAATTTTAACATGCGTTAGTGAAGACTCAAACCTCTCCATTGCCATGTGATTGCTTGAAACTTCAAGACTTTTCACATAGGTGGTGCACCCGACGATTGTCAATGTTTTCTATGATTGTCACATTGTCATTTGTGTATGTTTAAAATCTGCAGTGAATATTGCTCATATCCAGGGGTTTAATAATTCATTCATGGTCGTAGGTCTAGACATTTGTATTGGTTGCAATACTTTTCTGCTGTTCGAATTGCCGGAAATGTTGTTTTAATAATAATTGTTATTATAGGGGCTATTAATCAATCATTAAGTAACAAATTAATAGTACATTAGTACATTATTAAAATAATTGACAAACATTTAATTCATAAAATCAGTACTTTAATAAATACTTTTACTAATACGTGTTATAAATAATATGTAGTACTATTGCTAATATATTACAGTTAAATTTCTATACCTAATAAAATAATAACTAAACAAAATTTTAGAGATATTAATAATAATAACATTCAGATAACAACATATATAACTACATAATAACTGTAATAAGCAAAGTTTGTACACCATGATATTAATAATTATTATTAATTTGCATTATTCTCTAACTTCTAACTTTATTTGTTAATATTTTTTCTTTTTTCTCTTCGTGTTTTCTTATAGCTTCCAATATAAATGGCGGATCAACACATTTTTTTCCCTTACCGATATTATCGCGTACAATCTCGGTCGCAATACAATATTTATAAAATTGGATTAGGGTTGGAAGCATCCTCTCAGTCCAAAAGTGAACATCTTTCTCAATTTCTTCGACAAAAATCTCAATTGAGTCATTCACGTATACGGGTGATTCTACGCTATTTGTATTTTTGGTGTTCCTAAAGAAAAAGTCATCCATTTAATGTAGTATTAATTATTTTACAAGGTGGTACTATTTATGTATGTGTAATGATAAGGGCCAGACGATATTATTATACTTGCCAGGGGAAATACTGTAACCACTGGCAAGGTCTAACACAGTGGAAGGGCTAGTGACGCGTTTTTAGTTTGGATAGGGTCTCGCCGTTAGCTTGTTTTTAAGTTCACTCTGTTCAATAAGCGGTACTCAAGATCAAGGATCTGCGTTTGCAATTGTAACACGATAAATTTGATCAAATAATTTGTAATTATTTTTACAACTAAATTTGCAAAAATTTGTTTTGACATTTATTTAATTACATGCTTGTAATTGAAATAACATTGTAGTAGTCAAATACAAAAAATTGTGTTCAACATTCTATTAAAAGTTGACAAGGGACAAGCCAGGGGAGGATACATTTTTCACTATTTTGACATATAAATGCATCAAGTGAAATTGTTATCTTAATTTTAATATGTGGTCTAAATAAAAGACGATATTATTTATCAATTGAATGACACAGACAATAAATTATTTAATTTTTGTATAAGATTTATCAAAGGGCCGTTGCAATACAAATACCGTAGAATCACCCATACAACAAAATAGCATTTAGATCTACCTGTAATATTAAGTTGTCCTTGGATCTAAAATTAGTAAAATTATGTATATGAGATAAAAATGTATTATAAAGTAGCATCTTACTTGATAGTAATATGAATGGTTTCGTTTTAAGGTGACAATATTATTTTTTAACTCCAGGCATGTGGTGCTCTTTTTCATTTTATTAATGACCCCTTCGATGGTTGAAGCACCCAAGTCACTGGCAGAAAAAAGACATTTCACCTCTATTATGGCATCATCTCCAACTAGGCCTAGAATTAAACTATGTACTTTTTATACCTCGATATGTATACATTGTAGCTTCTAATAATATATTATTACAATATTATATAAAAAGTATACCGTCAGGGGAAGTTCCTAAAAAACAATGATCCAAATCAATCCACAGGCCTGACTTGGAAACGTCCATGGAAGTGCGTAAGACTTATTGCCATCTCTTCTTTGCAGATGCCATACTCTGTAGCAGGTGAAAAAAAAATGTTATGTGTTAAGCACGACTTAACAATATTGTGAGATGGTGTGTATTCTTTTCTTTTAATCGCCCGTCCAAACATTGAGGCTGTTAACCGGAGACATCTTTCAGATTCATAGACATTGTTGCCAAACTGTAAGCCGTAAGCCCGGTTCTATATCCCAATCCTTCTGGTTCTACAGATATCACAACATTTCCGATTTCAGTCACCTGACAACAGCAACAGAAGAACTTTTATAAAGTAAATGTAATGAATTAACAAAACGACCTGCTAATATTTCAGTGAGACAGGTTAAGCTAAATTTGTAAATTGCACATTTAACGAAGACTGACTACTGTCTCTAATAATTATTTGATTTCACTGATGTAAAACGTAATTTTTTCAACAAAAAAAGTTATGCAAACAGTTATGTTTCGGGAGTTGACATAAAAAAAAATATTTTTAAAGAACAGCGACAAGCACACTACAACGTTCAGGATATTAATCTTAATTAATTCTACAATGCAAAGGCTTATATAAACTATATTATCGCTAGCGAGCGGATGCTGAGCCATTTCCTTTTTCTAGCGGTGTCACGGTTCAGTGTCACATAACTAAACTATCAATTTTTTACTCTTGTTGAATAGAGAATAGAACAGTGCATCCAAAACCCAAAAAAAGTTGGGGGTTGTCATTTAAAAAAATTGATGACGGTGTCATAGTTCAAAAACAGATGACGTCATCATCAAAATTTTTATGTCAAAAGATGGCAATTTGAAAACAAAAATCAACCTGTTCGAGCGTTTTTTTTATATGGTCGATCATGGATCTATTCGCAAAAATCACGATCGTCAGAGGGCGCTTCAAAATGACAGTTGACAGTGACAGGTCAAATCAAAACGAAGGAAAACAAATGTTATGTGCCATTTTTCATTAATTGTTTCTAATGTTTACTTATTACTGCAAACTGTGAGCGAAAACTATGTATAAACTTAACAACAAAACTTAAACCAAATGGTTTTACTGCAACACTTCAGAACGATTTCCTTCATTCGAAGCTTATAAAATCTAACACCAGAGGTCAGCCACTTTGCTGATTTTCGCCAATTCATTTGATCTATGGTACATGTCAAGGCTGTCATTTTCATGTCATTGTCAAATTTGACAACATAACCTTATTGTTTTGTGGTTTTGTTTCTACTTGTAAACAGAGTTATAAATAAAGTCTAACCTCTATAATTTATTGATGTCTGAAAAAAGTTTCGTTCAAATATGACTGCACAGAACGAAAACAGTTCTACGAAAAAGTCCAACATCGAACCAATCACACCTCATAAACTCACTGTTGCTATTTTGATTCGGGACTACTGCCACTTTCGTGATTCCGGTAAATTTTCCCAACTTTTGTTTATAATAAAATACATGTTTTGTTTGCAGACAAATTCAACTGTGGGGATGATGGAATTTTGAAAGCTCAATATCGAAGGGACTTCTGTGTTCTAATTTTAAAATTGCTGCAAAGCCCTGACTTGTCCCTAGCTGAGTTGAGTAGTATTTTAGTTTCAAAAAAGTATACAGTGCATCCAACTGTAATAGAAACTTTTAATGAGACGCTATTGAACTTATACTCAAAGAATGGAGCTGGAACACTGTTGGACATCATTGACAGTCTCAATCGTATAATGATGACTTTTAATGAGAGCATTGGACCAGGTCTTGAACAAAGTTGCTTTGTGAGCAAAAGTAGTCTTGTGGGTAAGGTTTGTTCTAATGTATTTTTGTATGTATTATTGAAACAATTATTACAGGCTATTATTTACGAAGACTGATTGTTAATTTTGACAAACTAACATATTCTGAGGTAACTGCAGTATTCTTGAATTTTAGAAAGTACTATGAGGACTGGCAAAAAACTTCAAATATGCAAAATCAAATTGTCGTAGAAGTGAAGAGAATAAGTTGTTCTGAAGATTGGTATGTTTAACTAAAAAAAAAACAGATACTGTGAAAGTTCTCTATGATGAAATTGAAGTGTCAGATGACAGAAATTTTGTAAACATGATATAGTGACAGATGAATGTAAATCAAGTTGCTATTGATGTCAACAAATGTTTGCATTGTTATTTTTGTATGTATACAGAGTGAGTTGCTAGATTAAAAAATACAGGTTGTAATAGAAAATGAACTAACTTTCACAAATGTTTATGTTATGAGGATTGTTCATTATAGAGTTTTCTCTGTACTTCTTCCTCACTGGAAATGTGGAGGACTGGGATATTAAAGAAAAGTTCAACCAAGAGTAGAAAATACAGGAACAGTATGTTCCCAAGGCTTCTAAAATGCACATGATTCACAGTTTTCATCAGTGTAAATCAGACTTCTCTGAAACTCTTATACCATGCATTTTTCAACAATCATGGCACTGCCAAAAATGACACTTTTGATAGTTCATCTAAATTTTAAAAAGAACAAATCGTGTGCTTTCAGATAAGAGTTGTTCCCAAGTTTTACAAAATTTGTATTTGGAATTTTGCCTAAACGCCCAAGCTCAGTGAGGTCCGAATAATTTCTGTTCTGCTGGTACTTTTGAAGTTTCTCTCTTACCTGTTAATTACATAATTATATGATTAAATTGTTCTTAATTGTGATTAATATTACCTACACATAGCGTCAAAGCTCTTGGCACCCACAGTTTTTACAATGAAGGAGTAAAACATGTTTCAATTAATTTCATGCAATCTGTTACTATGTATATTGTGATGCCGTTCATATATTTTTCTTGTTTGTTTAAATGTAATAATGGAAGAAAAGATAGTGAAAAGAAAATAGGACCAAAAATATTAATAAATAATGTACTTTAAAGAAAAACATAGCAACTTTTGAGACTCAGTATAGCTTCCGTGACATTGAAATAATTAAATTGTCTTTTTTTTGGGGAATCTTGTCCCATTCTTATTCAATCACTATAATCAGCTCCTGAAGAGTTCTGGGCGGGTTTTGTCTTAATATTCCTTTACAAACCGTATTCCACACATACACGATTGAAGTCATATCGAGATTGTTAGTCTATCCAGTCTTTGCACATTTGCTTTTCTTTCTTGTTATAGTCCATAAAACTAACTTTTTTCTGGTTTATTATGGACCCTTTTTAATAATGATAAGACACGGCAATTTGTATCTAATTACACTTATAAAAAATATCTCTGATAAAACTTTTATTTTACAAGGAGGTCCAAAAGTTTTGATCAAGTGTGTACATCACTTATTTGAGAAGGACATACCGGGATATGAAAAATTATCTTGATCAAAGGTGGTCATGGATTGGATAACGTACGTCTTAATTTATTTCGTGTGGCATAAAATAATTACATTTTGAAGTTTTAAAGTTAAAATCAAAATAACGTTTTTATTCGCAAAAAATACAAATTAAAAAAACTGTTGGAAATGTCCCCCGTGTTGATGAATGCACAAGTTTACGCGCCTGTTCGGCTTTCTGGCGTTATGGTTGCACATTCTTCAATAATTCTTTGTTTCTGAAGATCCTATTTTTTAAGTAAGGGAATACAAAATAATCCATAATGGTCAAACAAGGCGACCTCGGAGGAAACTCAACTTCTGTATGCAAACTTATCGACCGGTCATAAAAAACTAGCAGAGGAAAGCTATATTGTCACGTGTCGTATGTGCTGTTGCCCCGTCCTGCTAGAAATACCCGTGCTGAAGTTCATCGTCGTGTAGTTGTTCAATAAATTCAGTCAAAATATCGTTTCTGTATCTGTCTGCATTAACGGTGAAATTGAAAAAATTGGCTCAATTATTCTCCTGTGCGAAGCTGATATACAAATGCCGATTTTCTGAGTATGTAGTGGAGTTTCAACAAAAATATGTGGATTATCAGTGCTCCACATTCGCACATTTTGAGAATTGATGTACCCAAGCTGTCAGAAAAAAAGTTAAGTTTAGCATGTCGTCGTTCATTAAATTATAGACAAACCACTGGCAGAACGTAAGACGTTTGGGGTGGTCTGCGGGTAAAAAGGCTTGATGTGATTGCATCTTATATGGATGCATGCCCAAGTTCTTGACAATGGTTCAGCATGTTTCATAAGAAAGTCCAATTTTTTGGGAAAGACGTGTCAACGGTTTTGTAGGGTCTTGTTCAATAAGTTGACGAACGTCATTAACAACTTCTTCGATACGAATGATTGTCCTACCAGCACAGGGCCAGTTTCGCGAAACACACCAACACAATTTGTAAGGCATGCATAAAAATCCTTCGGCATTACTACAAAGTGTGGGAAGTACTCTCGAAAATTGACCAAGCATAAACGCTGTATTCCCAAATTCCATTAACTTGCATGCCAGTTCCAAAGTAGGCTTCAATCATATAAATTCAAAAAATAATTCATTTAAATGCACGATCTTGCTTCGACAATTATTATTTGAAAATCCATGACCACCTTTGACCAAGATAATTTTTGATATCTCGGTATTTTTTGGAAGTTAAAAACAGTTACAATTTGTCCGCTTATTATCAGGCGCTGCTTATTATCAGGCGCTGCTTATAATCTAGTGTTATGTAGGAACTAGTTTGTGTCCCTCATGTGCATATTTTATTATTTTATTTCTACTTTCCAGGAGTGAGAACAGAAATCTATGGTCAAGACGTCAAGCAGAACTTTTTATTGCGACTCAAGCAGCACTTCTAACAAATAATGAAGAGAAAGCTTTGCCACCCCGTGAATTGCAAAATAGAATTGCAAATTTACTTAAATCAAACCCTTCCTTAGCTGAAGCAGTAAGCTACAAACTTTTTTAAAGGAGGTTTGAGACTCAAATGTAAAAAAGTTGTTTTTTTACATAGATTTGGTATGCTCTGAGAATTGCATTACATACTTCTAGTACAGCCCCCCTGCAAGTTTTGAATTTTAAATATACAGGCTGTTTCAGAAATAAGAGCAAAAGCAACAATTTTTCTAAAAAGTCACATTTTGTTAGCGTTTAGTAGGCAAATTTTCTATTTTTAGTTAATTTACGTCGGGCGGGTTAGATTGTTTTCGAATGTTTTCTAAATTTTGGGGAACTAAATTAACGTCAAAACTGCCACTAATTTTTACTCGATTACTACGGGATTTAGGGCAAAAATTTATTAAGAAAAACTGTTGACGATGAGTTCTACTACCGATTAAATTTATTGCACTTATTTCTGAAACACTATACCATATTAAGTATCAAAATTATCTTACTTATGTTTTCGATTTATTATGAATTTTTTATATCTTTTGGATTTATTATGACTACGACGTCAGTCGATGAATACTTAGAACCAGAGTTGTACTTGCGACAAGACGACTTGAAACATTAGTTCTGTTTACATTGTTTACACTACGCTGCATAAATAGATACTTAATAGATAAACAGGGAAACTTTAAAAGAGAAAAAAAAATCAAAATCTTCAAAGCGGCAAAGAACAAGGGAAAGATGCGGAGTTAAAATATACATAAAACCAACAAAAGTTATTCAACAAATCGAAGATAGTTAAAATTGCGAGCCATCTGTACGCCTAGCGCCTGTGACATAGTCTTGTTTACCGAATATGTGAAGATAGTTTTACGAACATGGAAAAAGAGATAAAAATGTATTTTGAGGTGAATGCAAAAAAAGATAATGATTGAAAAACATAATAAATGCAGAAGATGCAGATGCAGAAGATGCATAGATGCAGAAGAGCAAGTCTACCATAAAATCGAAAAATATGGGAAGATAATTTATTTTATTGCGTACATTCGTTTCAGTTTAAAAAAAATGAAGATCCTAGGATAAGGTACACAAACCTCACAGATACTAATTTTCCCTCTGTATACAGTGACTTTTGTAATAAGAATCTTTCAACTCCCAAATAGGATCTAGCAGCCCGATTTCATGTTGATTTCATGTTTTAAACATTGGTTGCAATGGAGACGTCTTATCTAAAGACCTGACAGTAAAGTCCAATTGTATGTTTTATTTCACATCAGGCCTTACTGCCTGGTCTTTAGTTAAGACGTTTCCATAGCAACCGGCGTTTAATAACGCCGCAATCAAGTCGTGCCAATCGCTCAAAACCTTGCGATTGGAAAACAGACGAATTCGTAATCGTAATCGTATCGTAATTACACAGAAATTACTGACGAAAGATTAACCTGGTTATACGAAGCCTTCCCAAAATATATAGAAAACATCCAAAATACCTATACAAAGAAAAAAATGTGTTAAGCCTTTAAAGAGGCTGCACATGCTCTGATTTTCACGTCATGTAGTATACCATTGCTTGTATCAAATATTTACTGACAGAAACAAATTCCTACTTTGTATTGACGCGTGCTTTTAACTCAGATGCCATTGAATCAATGTTCAGCAACGTAAGGATACGTGGAGGCTTTCATGATGCAACAGATGCAATAAGTGCCCATTATGCAATTCAAACTATTCTCAAATCCGGAATAATAATGTTTGCATCTTCAGCTAATGTTTCTGAAGACTTCCATTAGTACTGTGAGTATGATGATGACCTATGATGATTGTTACAATACCTGAAGAAGACTTGCAATTTGACCTGCCAGAATACATTACTGAAAGCATTGCTGAACTCCGCTGTAAAATTTTCAAGGATTTGGTATAATTTGTGCTTCAGTGGCTATGATGGCAGATTATATTATAAAAACCGTAGAGGAACGAATTGACCGTAGTTGCTTAGAACAGTTTACCACCACCAGTAGTACTTACTTATTACTTTTATTGCTTTATTTAGGATATTTTGACAACTGTTGACAGTTATTCGAGTTCAAACCTCGTTATTACAGTTTCCATTAAGTCGCGATTCAAGTCCCTCTGGTGGCCATTTCACATCGATTGGTACTTGTATTACTGCATCGGCGCGGACAACGGTCGCAACTCAAACTAAAATTGGACTGAAAGTTATCAAAAACACGGAAAAACAGCTTCATTACATTTTCATCTTACGAGTAAAACTGCCCTTTACGTGGTGGAATTTGCAACTCTCTGAGTAAAGAACAAAATCAAAGAGGCTCTTTTTTTAATATTTTTAAATTGAGATTTGTAATTTGAAATGCAATTTAGCCAATAACTGCTAAGGGCGACTGTGTAGAACCAATAAGAACGGAGAAACTACTCTAACTCGTGACAAAGAAAGATCTTTCGCATTTTTTTTGCGGAAACGACGAATCCTTCAGAAGTTTTTTCAGTTATAATATAATAAGAGTTGAGATTTCGTCGGAAAAATTTACCGATTGTTACGAGAGTTCGCCTAGCAATTTTGCGAATGACATTGTCATAAAAATCACGAAACGCAGTTGAGTGATTTTTGATCAATGTCATGAGCAAAATTGTAGAACTCGAGTCCACAATTAGTAAATTTTTCCAGCGAAATCTCAACTAGAATTATATTCGGCAGATTATTTCACGAAAGCGCCCAAATTATTGATAATGTGGTGGAAGGTGACAGGTAATTGAGGTATTTGACATGAAGTGTGCTGCCACAGTGACTGCAGCAATTGTTATTTTTTCGCTGAAAAATGAGGTACGTTGTGTAATAGCGAAAATTTTGACAAGTTGATTTTTTCAATTTAAATTTTGATTCCATTGTTGAATGATCACATATGATTGGTTAAAATCTATATGAGTGAAATAGTCAACGCAACACTACTAAATTTAGGATATCATTGTTTTCAAACTGTCATTGGAGAATTGCTAAATATTACTAAATCTTGCTTATTATTGCAAATATCACTTATAGCTATTTATTATACTAGTGTCTTATAAGGCCAATAAGTCACATAGTGTCCGACCGAAACTAGTTCTTAAGGCCGAAACCGAATTTCGGCTTCAATTTCAGTTTCGGCCGAAACCGAAACCGAAACTTCATGTTTTCGTGGGAAAAATAAAGTAAACATACACATTCAGCCTCTGATATTTTAACTAATTAAATCATTAACTTATCATATTACCCCTTTTATTTCAACAAGGATAAATAAATATACATTTTTTAAATATTTTGGAATAAAATACAAGCTACCAAACAAAATTACTTTTTAGTAAAAGTATTTACCTAGTAAATATGTTTAGGTAGGTACACAAAACAAAAAAATAGTATATTACATATTGAGGCGGAAAGTATTCGATTTCTGTCGAGAGAACTATAGTTTACCGAGAGGCGTAGCCTCGAGGTGAACTAGTTCTCGAGACAGAGGAATGGTACTTTTGCCGAAGTTTGTATACTATTTTATTCACAATTAAGTATTCGAAATTTAATAATTAAATCTCATTAACATGAACTATTGTTGCAACGTTTAATTTCAGTCAAATGTTTGCACTTAGTAAGCACTGCAACAATTGATATTATTTGTCAGATAAATGTCAAAGTATTTTTTGAAATTTGTACTATTACACAAATTAGTAAATCACACAAAGGGTAATTTGTAATCGTAATTTTGTATTTGTCAACTCCTCACAAGTTGCCTCAACGCTGTAGCAACAGTTGTATGATTGCCTTTATTACCAATCATACTTTTAATAATAATTTAAATTTGGGTTGCCTGGCAACATCAGGTGAGTAATGGAATTGGAGGTCGGCAATTGGTCACTTTCCAACCTCCTTTGCAGTTGGAACTCTTAAGAGCAAAATTATTTCTTCTAAACTTTGTTCATTTTGTATGGTACTACTACATTTTGTATCTTGTTAACGAACTACAATAAAATTAAAATCAATAAGTACCTACCTACCAAATGAAACAAGTAAATAAATATTTTGATGAAAATAATATTTCAATCAAATGTTACAAAATAAAAAGAGTTTTCTCTCAAACTAAAAAAAAAAATATACTATTAATTGACTGATAGTTATTATCCCGAATGTATGTTTCGGTTTTGGCCGTAGTTTCGGCCGGATGGCAGCCGAAAACGAAACTGAGCCGAAACCACTTTTTTTGCCGAAACTAGGCCGAAACCGAAAGTTCGGTCGGACACTTATCACGAAATAAGAAATAAGAAATTTTTCTTGAGTGAGTTGTTTGCTGTTAAGACACGTGTGTAATACATAGGTTTATCCAACACCCCCTCCTGTAGCACTTCAACACTGTTGGCTTATGAGCTGGTTGCTATGACAAATTAGAAAACCGTTGAATTATTTTTTCACAAGTCACATGTGTCTTATAGACCTCATAATCCACTCAAAATCGACGTTATTATGACTACATAATAAACAAGTGTTGGATAATAGTAATTATACACCAAGGTTGAGAAGCCATTTTTCTTAGCCGAGCTATTTTATTTACCAAGATGCGAAGCATTCAGGTAAATAAAAATGCGAGGCTAAGAAAAGGCTTCTCAACCGTGGTTTATATACTTTTTTTTTCAATAATAGCACATCTGTTTAACTTTTCTTCTATTGATAATCATTTTTGAATTTAACTAAAATATCAATGAAAAGCAAGTAGCATATGAAATTAAATCAATACCTGTCATTTCTATTTTTTGTTGCGATGTTGCTAGTGTAGTCCAGCTGGCAAATTTAACATTTCGCAAGAAATTCCAACTCCCCAGGTCTACATTGTTGAGCTGTCAGCTATCATTAATAATGACAGCAAATGTCAAGTCAAAACATCAACTACGGCAGTAACCATGCCAACATTGTCAACATTGTTTTTATTATCTACTAGTAGGAGAGAAAAATCCATTATTAGGTAAGGTACAGAAAATCAATTTCTGAAACATCAAACACGATATATCGGGTGTACCAACTAAAATTTGTACCCCCCAACAATTCCAATTTCGAAAGACTCAGGAGAAAACGCTCGAACAGGTCAATTTTGTTTTCAAGGGGAACCCAATTGTACCAAACTTTCAAGTCTTAGATCTCACCCCTTAAGCCAGGGGAGCCACCCCCTTAAAAAATTTAAATGGCATGGGGGGTCGTGTGATACATCGTTTTAAAGCTTATTCAATTCTCTATCCAGATCTACTTTTATCGATTTGTTTCTACAAAAAAAAGTATGAATTTGTTATTTTCCAAATCAAGAGTATTTGTGTTTCGAAATTGAAATGGTTAGGGGGTACAAATTTTAGTTGAGTATTTTATGTAGATTTGGAAAATATCGATTTCATGTTTTTTTTTTAGAAGGGAATCGATATGATGTTTTCTGAAGCTAGTAGTGAAATATTTTTTTTAAATGATTCAAAAAGATATTTTATTAACCAATTTAATGCACCAAGAAAAAAATTACTTAAAAACGTGTGCGGTTGGGGGACCCCCCGTGAGGAACGAAGTTCTTTACGCTTTTTCTTCAACTCCGAATGTAATTCGGTATGGAGATTTAGATTGTATATTTGGGCATTGAGCGTTTCTTTCGATACTCTTTTTGACGCCGAGTATATGATATATGAATAACATGTAGGTATCTACATTAAACGTATGTAAATAGTAAATTCTTGTATCAGGTATCAAGTTATACAATTTTATTAACAATGTGATTTACATAATTCACACATTAATTACCTACTAAAATATTACGGTACAACCTGAAAACGAATTTTTAACCTTCCGTTCCACGGGTGAGGCCTGCGAGTTCAATGCAAAAGTGAAAAGTGCTCGTCACTTAAAACAATGTTTTTTTTTATCCTTTGTAGCTTTCAATCTTGTAAAAACACATCCCCACTGATGTTACACTATTTTGTCCTGACAGGCCTTTGTATTTGCATCACAATTTCTCATGAAGCGTTTATTGAAGCTTCATTTACCCTGTCTTGGAGTTTCTGAGCTTCTACAAACACGTACTCGTCTGGAATCACTATGTAGTCCAAAACGCGACTCTGACGATTTAAGTGATCTTGAGCCTACTCTTGTCTTTCGCGCCGTGTCTTCTCAAAATGGTCTACGAGATGCTAAGCCGATTTCGTGGAGTCGGTTTCATACAGTTCGTACACAAATCCTAGCTCCTGTAGCGGCTTCAAACTTGAAACTGTCCACGAAGTGCGGTCGCAGGGGCAGTCCTGTGCCTCCTAGCATGTATTGTGAGAAATCGATCCAATTGTCGACCTGTCTTCTACGCACCCTGCCCTCATCGTCCATCAACTGTTCCTGTCTGCTGAAATCGTCTCCAAAATCTACGTATCACGCTTTGAGTAGTTGCTAGATTTTGAGCCACATCGCAGGCCAGCCTGTAACATACCAATAACTTTGTTTCTTTCAGCAGGGGTCAAATTAATGTCGTAAAGGCCATACGCTAATTATCTACTACACGTTTGTATTCACACTGAAGCAAAACTAACTATGCCAGTATTTTGCTATTTTGGGAGGACAGTATTTGTTTGCACACTAATAAAAATTGAAGGAAAAGTTTTTTGTTTTACATAAGGATAAAAACCAGGTGAAATATCTGAAGGCACCAAAATGTATTTTTCAGTAAGATTTGTCAAAATTGGATATGCACGAAAAGCCGCGTGTTGTAATATTAGGAATTTAACAGTAGGCGTATCACCAATTTCATGCCAAAGGAACAATTTAACTGGTAAAGTTGCATAATAAGCTAAGATTTAATATCGATACCAAGAAAAATAATAGATACCGACAGGAACAGAATAAGAAAAAGAGAAATACTTACCTGGCAGATAAAGCATGGAAAAATTGATTCAATATCCCCATACGTCATTCAATACCCGTAGAATTTCAACTCCAGGTTTTGTCGAGTTCGAATTAAAAAATTACGACCAAGGTAAATTACTTACTCAATATTTTTGAAGAAAACAATTAATTGAAAATTCAAAGTTGGGGGCGATATCTCGAGGCGGTTACAGTGTATTTGGAGCGATTGGAAGATGCATTTCTATCTCCAATTAACTTGGTTTTTATTAAGAGTTAACAGCGTAAATGGTTTCTGACATATTTGGCTGTATTTTTGGACAAGTTAACAAGTTAACTATAGAATTTTCCACACTAACGGACGTAAAATATCGCACTAATTTTACATTTGTAAATCTTGAGCCTCCTTATAAAAAACAATGCTAATAAAAATATTTGTAGCATTTCCTATCATATCTAAATTATTTAAGAGTGAAAGAATTCTGTGGTGCTATAGACAGTCTTTACCATTGTTTTGACAGAAGTACTTTATCAGATAGCAAGATTTCATCAGAAGATAAAAATAAAGTCTACAGGTTTGCTGCCCTCAATCTTGCTGTTTTACACTATCATTTTGGTCACAAGTAAGTAGATTTCTTTTAGCTATTTCCTTAATTTCATCCTCGATTTTTTTATCAGGGAAGAAGCCTTAGCTTCTCTAAAAGAAGCCATAAAGATATCACAGGCAGCAAATGACAATGTATGTCTACAACATGCGTTATGTTGGCTTTATCGACTGACTCCTATTGGTAAAGACAGACTAATTGAACACTCTGTATCTAAGAGTTTTGATTTAAATCTTTCTTATACTGCGTCTCTTGGTATCCAAACTTTCGTTCAATATGCCTGTCTTGTTTCAAGTCATCCAGATCCGCATCAAATTTTTGAAACACTAATAAAAGGCGATTTGATCAACAGTCAAAATACTTTGAAAGACTTAATACCAAATAGCTATGCAGTTAAATCGGCTCTTTGGCAGTTTTACGGTAAAACTGAAATGTCGTCTCTTTGGAGTCAGTTGTTGTTTTATCTGAATATTGATAATAATAGTAATGATAGCAAGGCTCTATATTGTGAGGCTTTCTGTCTGGCAGTCTGTAATGTTGCTAATCATTTGCTAATACAGGGCAATTACAGTTTGGTACACAGTGTGTTAAACTTTGCAAAAGAGAAGTTTCCAAATGAGCCAAATTCCCACATTTGGATGTTGTGTGAAAATTTGTTCGTGTTTAATAGATCACTTAATCACGAAAACTGGAACGAGGCGGAGGTTGCTGCTCAAAAAATTTTAGTCATAAACAAATGGGAAGGATACCTGAGATTAGCAGAATTGTATTACTACAAACAAGATTATGTAGAAGCACACAGATACGTAGATACTTTACTCAACCGCTATGAAACAAACAGCAAATACAAACTAAAAATTATCTATTATGTTCGAGCAAAAATTTTGCTGGCTGAAATCCAGTTCTCAAGCAGTTATCCCGATAAAGTGTCTCCAGGAATTATAACATTACTTAATAACTGCCTTATTGAAACTAACAAATATAATCTAGATTATTATTCAGCTCTGATTCATTTACACATAGCAAACATTCAGTTAAATTTAGGGATGTTAACACAAGCATTAAGGATTTTGCAGCGGTGGTTGGTGCAGGTTCTTGCACATGGTGGAAATTTTGATAGAGCTAGAGCAATACTTTTATATGCTAAATGTTTAATTGCACATTCCCAAGAATTGGAACCGAATAAAAGAAAAAGTATCATATCTAACGCAGTTGAAATGCTAGAACAAGTTAAAGAAGATTTCAAAATTGTGGAAGCGTATTCAAGAGTAAAGGACGTTTTATACCTTCAGGTGAATTATTTTTTCTAATAGTTTAACAAAATTGCCCAATTACAAAGGGGATGAACTTGACATAACATGAAAATAACCATAGTACAATTTAACTTAAAATTTTGTACTTGGGCATTTTGTCTGCAAGTATAGATTATAAGAAGTAAATAATGTAAATTTTTTAGGCTCATCTCTATGACGAAATGGAGATGCGGAGTGAACGTAACAAGTGTGCTTTGGAATTTAGATTGCTCGACGAAGAAAGAACGACAAAGAACTATTCCACTTTGGTTAAATTTTTATAATGTATGGAAAAATAAAAACTGAAATTGAAACGTTAATTAAGCCATTATGTCATCCTCCCGCTTACAGTCATATATTCCAATTTAGCGTCAGCTGATTGGCATACGCGAAATTCAGTTCTTTCGAGTTCACTTAACTTACACATTTAGTATAATTGATAAGTGGACGAAGCACACGAGGCTACGTTTGGTAAAGTTCAGTTTGTCAACAATACATTTGCATCAGATGCGGATTTTAGATAAGAGGTAAGTGATTTTTTTTTGTTGGCGGACATCTGTTAGAAAAGGTGGTTAAAAGCAACTGCGGTGCTTGAAAACGTGCAGTGAGTTAGTTTTAATAACATTTACTGAATGACTGATATTAAAACGCATTGCAGTGACTCAGAATTTGTGATAAGAAAAGATAGATGTTGAAGGATTGTTTAGTTTTACGATTTGTTTGAGATATTAGCACAATAAAAAGGGAAACAGATAATTCCAGTTCGGCGGAAAATTCAAAGCATTTTTCTCTACATATTATCTCTGTTATCGTGAAAAATGATATGCATATTTTTAACTCATTTAGATAATGTGTCAGTTTAAAAGGGGATGGTAAATGAATAAAATTTTATTTGCTTTGTGCCAGGCGACTAGTGTGCTTTGAGGTAAGATTTTTTTTCTTTGTTAACATTACGCCTCCTCACAACTGCTATGTTGGCCAAAACGACAATGTTTGTAACAACCTATTATTTTAGAAAATCAACATTTGTTATTATCAATTGCCCTTGTAGGCCTATGACTAAAGTTAAATTCTACGATTTATTAATAATACAACTTTCTATAATATTTTTGCATTTTCTGATATCCATAGTTTCCTTTTTCGAGTCCAGAACATTCACCTGCCTCAGATCACTTTGTGTCCTTTCTATACATCTCGCTCTCGTCCTTCCCCTAAAGCTTGATTCATACTATCGGTTCGGTGACGCTCCGCTCACGCTCCAGTCACGCTCCAGTCACGGTCCGGTTTTTTCGTATGGTTATTGACTATTGAACGTGACGGCCAGATTAAGATGTTAACATGGTTTTCTTCTATAAATATCGTGGACCTCCCGTGCACGTTGTCCTGCTGGAATGTGTTTTTTTAATCGCCGAAGATATGGTAAGTTGAACGTAGCACAATCTCGATATAATGTTGTGCCCCTAAGAGCAACTAAAGATGTTCGGCTTCCATCACACTTTCCCACACCATCATTTCTGGAGTTATTTCGGTACGACGTCGATGATTAAAGTCAGGATTTTGCCTTTCACGCCTATGTCTTCTCACCCTTCTACAACTATCTGGTGTCTGGTGGCTCGTTGAGAATTTTCGCCTGGCATTGCTTTGGCGTCGCGACATTTTTCTTGGCTATACCAATGGCTATACCCACAAAAGCTATGCCAATGAATGGAATGGAATAGAGAGATAATATATTTCAAGCGCTACATGCGTTCTCGGCTTTGGCGACCAAACCCGAAGCTTTCCGATATCAGACGTCCAGCAAAGTCTTCAAAAAAATGATTCATACATCATGTTGCCTCTGGTACACAAAATTTACATGTATTTAGCATGTAAATTTTGTTTTCCATCTCTACCGCATTTCAGCGTGGAATTCGATCTTCGCTCATTCGTCTCACGTGACCGACCATAAAAGTTGTCTCGTCTATATTTTTTATTTACATTCTATCTTTGATGGTGTTGTTTCTCACACGAGCCATTAATTTACAACTTCTCCTCCAATGCTAGTGAAGCATTGGGAGAAAAGACAACCTACAACGTAAAAGACGCATGCTTAGCACCGACTTCAGACAGATCATTGGGTAGTATATGTAATAATACATGTATTCAATTATTTTTCACTTTTTGAAGTCGGTTCTCTTTTTTTTTTAAAGCAAATTTTTTTACAATTTTAAGTGATAAGTTAGTGATACCTAGTAAAGACGCTTCTCCAATATTGAGGTCCTCAACAAAGTTGAAGAAATCGGTATGAACATAATTATATACATAAAATGAAGAAAAAATATGGGGATTTTTCTCGATTTCCATGGGATTCCCTGATCAGATCCTGATTTTTTGACAATGGAACCACGTCAAGAGTATACCCTTTCAAATAAAAGAAGAATTTTGTAAATCGGTCCACAACTGTCAAAGAAATCGGTGAACATACATGATAAGTCGGTTAAAAAGGGAGCGAGAATTTGAGGATTTTTCTCGATTTCCATGAGATTCCCTAATCAAATCCTGGATTTTTTAGCAGTGTAACCACCTTTAGAGTATACTCTTTCAAATAAAAGAAGAATTTTGTAAATTGGTCCACAATTGACGAAGAAATCGGTGTACATATTGTACGCGAAGTAAAAGTTGGGCGGAGCGGCAGGGGAAGGAAATACGTGAACACGTCACTACTCATGGGCGCACATAAAAGTATTATATAGTATAAAAGGCTGCTCGTTTTGTTGGAGCTTGCAACGGAAATCTAAACGCATTATTTCTAGCTTCCTTCTGGCAGCATTCCACAACACAAGCAACAATTCTCGCGCTCTGCTTCTAATTGTTTCATCCCTTCCGTGATTCATTTTTACGACGCGACGCCTATGTTTAAATTGCACTGAATGAATACAACGCGATATAAAAGAACTGGGCATGCGCGAAAATGGGCACACATGTCAATTATTGCCTAGAACGTCGCTGAAATATATCGAAAACTTTATAGGGCGTCTATATTTTAATTCGAACCCTGTTTAAATGAAGCGACCGCTCAATTAGTAAACGCTCGTCATATTCACATGTCATTTGCTTTACATAAATATTGGTTTCAGTTAAATTCCTTAGACCGCCCAACTCTAATTTCCCGTACAGTACATGAAGTCGGTTAATAAAAGGGAGCGAAAATTTGACGATTTTTCTCGATTTCCATGGGATTCCCTGATCAGATCCTGATTTTTAACAATGTAACCATTTTTAGAGTATACCCTTTCAAATAAAAGAAGAATTTTGTAAATCGGTCCACAATTGACGAAGAAATCGGTGAACATACATGAAGTCGGTTAATTAAAGGGAGCGAAAATTTGAGGATTTTTCTCGATTTCCATGAGATCCCCTCATCAGATCCTGAAATGGTGATAATGGGACCAATCTGTAAGTATACTCTTTCAAATAAAAACATACAACCGAATTGATAACCTCCTCCTTTTTTGAAGTCGGTTAATAAAGGTGGGAAGATAAATGTACCGCAATAGACGCACTGATAGGAGGTCGAGGTCTATGCAAGCCTGGAAAGCTCTAAATACATTGAGTAACCACAGCAAAACAGAAATAAATTTGGGCCCGATTGGAATAGACGAATGGAAGGATTATTACCAAGATCCTTTGACAGAAAGCCGATCAAAATCCACATGTACCGAATAGGCCCAGCAACTGCTGATGAAGTCAAAAAGTCTTACGGGGTATGAACAACAATAAGTCGCCTAGTTCTGGAGGCATACCTATCGAGCTGAATCGAATTCCCCTATAGTGCCGTTGGAGGCTCTCGTCGCTGGAATCAATGATTGCTTGAGAGGAGCAGATATTCCAGAAGAGTGAAAAATAGCTTACGTTAGCATGTGATGCACTGTGAAACCATAGAGGAATCAGCATCACATCTCCGATGGGTAGACTCTTTGGGCGAATATTGAATCGATCATAGAACAGAATCTTGTGGAATCAAAACAACAAAGTGGCTTTAGAGCGGGCAGATTTTTTACGGATAACATCTTTTCTATAAAGCTATTGAGAGAGTAGTAATGAGAAATATGGATTAGCCATAAATATGAATAAAACACGATATTTGGTCACAGGGAGTCACGGCATGATCTAAAAATAGAGAAAGGTGCCATAAATCAAGTAATCGAATACAAATAGGAAGACAGAGGTAGCACCGACATTCGGCAGAAAATCATGAAGGCTAATACTATAATTAGATGACTGCATCCAATACTATGGCCTGAGCATATATCACGGCAAACAAAAAAGAGATTATTTGCGACATTCATCGAAAGTACAATAATTACATACCATGGGGCAGAAACTTGGTAAAATGGAGGAAAAAATTACATCTACCGAAATGATGTATTGGAGGAGATGTTTTAAATACTCCTCAATAAATCAGATAATGCATGGGTAATCTATGTGTGCAAACATATATGTAAAGTACCCGTAAAAAGGAGAAGATAACGGCAGTTTTAAATTAGAAGTATGTAAGTATATCTACTTAAATGTATTGATCAACAATAAATATTTACCTACCTAATCTACCTAAAAGGGAGCTAAACCAAGTAATTGGTAGAGAGAAAGTATTTTTGATGTGAAACATCTATATTGGCGCCATGGGGGTAAAACCGTTTCGTATGTCGTGACGGAAATATGCCGTCATGTCCCCTCTGAGCCCGCGCTTTCTTGTCACTTGTGTGTGCGTGGCGCGTATGTAGGTAATCTCTGAAAGTTTTACTTATCCGATTTCAAAACCAATATTTAGAATGGACCTTTATGTATATTATCCCGTTAAAATAAAAGGGCTTTTTGTGGAGACCCATTTTGCAAACACAAGTCGACGAAAAAACGGTCGAGCGAATGTGTTTCTTACTAACGCTGCCCTTACGGTAAGAGGTATATGAATGCTTTCTATGGAAAAGTTGTAGAGCTTAAAAAGGTCTATAAAAAGTCCCTGACAACAGATATCTATACAGGGTGTTATGGAAGTCCTAATAGAAAATTTAACCACAAGTAGAACTCGTCAAAATAAACATTTTTTCATTTTTTTTGAACATTTTTCTGACCCCTTATTTCACCCTCCGCCTATGACTAAATGAACTTGAACGGATCAGAGAGTTTTTGCCGAACAAGGTAAACACCTTCTACCTTTTTTGAGACAAAAAATTTGTCGTTGATATTAAGTTTTAGTTATCAGTTGTGTCGCGCCGGCCGCTGTGTGATCAACTGTGCTCGATTCTTGCAAATACTAAGAATTTATTCATTGTAATTTTCACGAAAATATTTTTTTCTATGGTGCAGTTTCTATAGTGTTAGTGTTGCAAATGAAGTAGGCTTATCTATGTCGGCCGTCCCAGATGTAATCGCGTTTTGGAAATTGAACCTGAAATTTTTAAGTATGAAGATGTGTGGTGTCGGTTTACCGCACGTACACAAACAAGGATTATCCCTGAAGTAACTTAGAGAGTTTATTATTACATACGATCATACGAACCTACTACAATATTATGCATATTATGGTAGGTTAGTACTTGTTTCCATTTAAACAGTTTTTATTTCGATTTGTTTATCGAGTAAAGCTTTTGTGCATTCTTCACAATCAGTGAACTTGGAACCATAGGCGGGTATTGGTTTAAGAGTTAAACTATTCTTAATTTTAACTCCGTAAGGGAGCGTTTGCGAAAAAAATGTTTATTTTGATAAGTTCTACTTGTGGTTAAATTTTCTGCTAGGACTTCCATAACGCCCTGTATGCTAACGTTAATGCACAAATTGATAAAATAGGTCTATTCCTATGTGAAAATAAATACATACAGCGTGAGAAGCGATTGTGGGCCAGATATTATAAATAAACATTTTAAATCTCTGATATCTTCTAATATTACTGTTTTCAAAAGAACATTGTTTGAAGTGTTTAAAGATTTTAAATCAGTGACAGTATTATAGAGTTTAAATATGAGTGACAGTGACGATCAAGAGGCCAATCTTTTCATTAATACCTTCAATAGTTGAGGAGTGTGAGGGAATTAGCTCCCCTCACCGACACCCGTTGTGTCACCCCCTCGTGTCCCTCATTCCTGTCTCTCATCCAGCCATCTGACATTGTTGAAAAAAGCTAGGATGGTTCCAGGCGAGGTACACCTCAAGTTGTCTTTCCCAGTATGGACTTTCTGGTCAAGACGATTGTTGGACATTCCCGTAGGATATGTTCGACAGTCTCGTCCTCCTCTAAACACCCCCTGCACGTTGGGTCGTTTACCACCACCATCACGTGGAGGTACTTATTTAGCCTGCAATCTCCGGCCCAGATGCCTACCAAAAGGCGGAGTCTGTCCCTTGACAAATGCAGACAGAACTTGGCTCTTTTAAAGCAAGGATTTTTGATAAAAATCCCACCTAACACAGTGTCTAGAATGGATTTCAGTTTTGAACAGGTTTGAGAGGTAGCGGTTGGCCGGTCTGGTACCATCCGGTTTTCCCGTCGCGCCCTGTCGAGCCAGCTCGTCGGCCCTCTCATTCCGCTCATTTCTGTTATGTCCTCGAACCCACCTTAGCTCAACGACATTGTTTACTGCTATTCTCGACAGTGCCAGACCACTTGAGGGGTAATCCTGTCACTGGACAGAGCCCGCAGAGCTGCTCGACTGTCGCTGAAAGCACATCGTTTTTTCACTGACATTGCATCCAGTGATTTCTGTGGCACCCCTTAGAATAGCCGCAATTTCCGTCTGGATAATATTGCCACATTCCCCAGTATCTTCCCACCGCTCTAATACATTGCCACAGTACGACGCTAGCTTTGTCTATTTTGCTCTACAGGTGCGTTTTCCAAGCCAGCTTATGGTCCAACATAACGTCCAGGTACTTTACATCCTGCGAGAGTTTCAGCTTGACGCCATTAAGGGAGGCAGCCTTAGCTGTCGGATCTTCCTTCTGCTCGTGAAGAGGACTAGTTCTGTCTTTTGTTGATTTACAGCCAGATCCTGCTTCTTACACCATTTCTGTACCAGGCAAAGTGCTGTCTGCATAAGGTCGCATAGTACATTCTCGTACTTACTTAGTAAGCAATATAACCAAGTCATCTGCGTATCCGATAGTGTAGGATCCCGCTTCGTTGAGTGTGCATATGGGTCGTCCCATTGCAATGGGGAGAGAACACCCCTCTGAGGACAGCCCTTCTTAACCACCCCTCGAGTAGTTGCGTCCGCTACACTGACCTGTACGGTTCTGCACTCCAGCACCCGCTGAATCCAGTTGCTCGCCCGACACTATCGAAGGTGTTCTTGTCAAATTACCTCTCGATGTAGAGCCGACTCGGTCGATTTCCCCGGAACATATGCATGTTGGTTGGGGTGTAATGGTTTTGCCCTTAACACCCCATTCCTTATTCATTGCTTATTTGGTAGTCTCTCCAAGGTTTTTAGCAAAAACGATGTGAGACTTATGGGACGGAAACATTTCGCGAGAGAATAATCTCCATAATTATTTATTCGCTTTCTTTAATTATAAACTATTTCAACAACCATCAATTTCGATGTTTCACATCTGCCGGGTGTCTCGTGACGGCCTATTTTTTTGTATTTTTCTAACCTATATAGATCCATGCCAGCGGTTCTCAATCGGTTTTCGCGTGAAATTTAAAGCCATATACGTTTTTTTTTCTAGGTCTCCTCATATTAGGGACTATCACAGGTTTAAATATTTGCGGAACTTCGTGACTCACCCTGTATAAATGAACGTCGCTTCTTCACGTGGTATATTTTTAAGGGTTATTGGAATACCTTTTGAATTTCATAACGTATTTATATTGGGTTTTCATTAATGTGTGGACCACAAAATTAACATGTGGCTAAAGGTAGAATTTTGACGTTCAAAGCATACTTGGATGTTTGAATCATTTATGAAAACCCAGTATAAAACGCTAGCATTTCATGTATGAATAATTAGGGTTAGTTTCGACGCTATATACTTACCATAAACCCAAGTGGTATTC
Source organism: Diaperis boleti (assembly GCA_963583935.1). Classification (NCBI taxonomy): domain Eukaryota; kingdom Metazoa; phylum Arthropoda; class Insecta; order Coleoptera; family Tenebrionidae; genus Diaperis; species Diaperis boleti. The sequence continues at coordinate 35,556,350 of OY757249.1, forward strand.
CTTTCCTCCAACTGTTACTTGTCACCAACACTCGGTACTCAATATACCTTAGAACTAAAAGGTGGTCTTCTCTCTTATTTGGGAGCCCTTTCCCTGGTCTTTCGACATGACGCTAGTCACAAAGTACTTTTTATATATGGGGGCGTGACAATCCTAGTTCCATATGTCAACAATTTCTGATTTGCACCCAGTTCATTTTTTTTCTTAATTCTCTTTGGAATACTAAATATACAGGGTGGAAAGTTTAACTGGAATAAATTCAGTATCTTCACTGCAATTGATTTTGCGAAAAATTCCTGAAACACGTCGTTTTTTGTTTTTACATTGATACTTTTTAGCGTGATCATCTTTTTTTTGTTTTTACTCAGGGGGCTGTAACCACCCTTATTTTTTTTTTTTTTTTCAAATGGGAAGATATGTCAACCGACACTTCACTGGAAAGCTTATAAAAAAAGGAATACAAGGATGTGTTTTGTTTCATGTATTTCTATCTCATCTGAGAATAAGTACCTAAAAACTGTTTTTTGGATGCTTCAGTGTTTCTCTTTTTCATCGTGCGGGTTTATTATCTTATCGTCTCTTTTTCTAATAAATTTAATTTTCTTTGCAAACTTTGTTAGTTTTCATCATTTATTTGACGAATAAGTAGTGATAGTTAATAAGAATAATGCACCATTTAACAGAAAAACTTAAAATTTAAATTTCTTTAAAATGCATTTTTTTTCTGTAAAAGCACATTTACATTAAACGGCGAAGTCAACAAATTTGGCGTTATTGGGGTGACCATAAGATAAGATAGGATCATGTGTTCCTGGTAATCTTAAATGCAGAAAGACATCTGCAGTTTCTTCAAGAAACGCTTCGCCCAGCTTTGGCGGACCAGTTTAGAAATGAATTAGATCTAAACATTCCACATGAGAGAATATTGTATCAACAGGATGGAACTCCACCGCACTATCGTGCATCCGATCGGCGTTATTTGGACGACATTTTTCATAATAGGTAGATCGGAAGGTGCAATAGAATTGTCAGCAAGACCATCAGACCTCAGCCCTCTTGACTTTTTTTGTGGGGGTATCTTAAAGTACAGTCTACACCACAAAACCCGATAATCTTGAAGATTTGCAACAACGTATTATTATGAAATTCAGCAAATCACTCCACAAATGTTGTAAAATGTAAGAAATGATTTTTATTATCGTCTTGCATTTTGTCAAGAAAGACTTGGTGAACATATTGAACATCTGTTTCATTAAAAAAACATTATACTTACCTAAAACGAGATTTTTTTAATTGAAGTCCTACAGGGTGGTTACAGCCCCCTGAGTAAAAACAAAAAAAAAGGTGATTAGACTAAAAAATGGCAATTTAAAAACAAAAATCGACGTGTTTCGAGAATTTTTCACAAAATCAATTGCAGTGAAGATACTGAATTTATTCCAGTTATTAAACTTTCCACCTTGTATATGTAATATATATTTACTGTCGATCAGAATCTTAAATCAATAAATATATAAATAAATTTACTTTTGACAGGCAGTATGTTATTATTCACAGAAAAAGTTAAATTTCAATTCTAGAATTTTCTTGGGATGTACTTTTAACATATATCTATTGCAGGACATGGACCTATAACATCGCATAACAATCTAATCATACATAACATTTCAACAGTATAATAAGTACATATGGATATAAAAGAAAAAAAATAGTACATTATATTATAAGTGATAGAAATGCATCATTATTAGCGAGTGAGAATTTTGACCCACGAGTGCGCTTGCGCACGAGTGGGGCACTTCTCACGAGCTTTATAATGACATTTCGATCACGTGTGATATACGACGTTTTATCTTACAGGTGCATTGTATAAAAATCCAAGAAATATTTATTCAAGTAAACATCCGCCTGTAACATTAGCATGGTTCTAATATCAGTTTCCGTAGTAACCTGTGATTGTTATAGTTATGAAATAAACAGTCTCGTTGTTTTTCACAATTTTCACTGAAGTAATCAAAATTGACTTTCTACCGAAACATATTCAACCAGACGTGGAAACCGCTGTTTCCAGCTTGCTCCCGGTAAGGTCGAGACACATGTATACGAGAAAGAGTTAAGTGGAAGGCAGAGAATTACATTACATCGCATGTAATTACATTACAAATTAATAATTACAATTTTTAATTACAACTGACAGCTGTCAGATTTACTCACTTGTGAGTAGAACTGACAGCATTATCTCTCTTGTGAGTAAAATTTGATTTCTGTCACCGAAAACCATGGTATAAGGGACCTAAAAAACTACACTTGTAAGATAAACATAATTTTACCTAAAAGTAAACATAATTCAAATACAAAAATTTTCTAAATACGATAAAGGCTTGCGGAATTTGTTATGACATGACACGTTATTTAAAATTAAGGTCGTGTTTGTTTTCTCCACGCCATAAAATTCAGGTGTCGACATCTTTATTTTGCTAACAAGAAGTTATTTATATCATTTCCAGTACTACAAGTGAATAATTAAAAAGCATATTTCGAACGACATTACTTTTACATTAAATTTGATAGATTGTTTTCGATTAGATAATCAAAATTAAAAAAGATAGTGTATACTGTATAACATTTTCGTCTTGTCACGTTGTAGATATTATATTATTTCATTTCTTTTATGAAAGATTTTTGAACTAATAAAAGTTGATGCATACGTTTTTTGTTACTATCTTTAAAAAAATTCTTAAGAATGTTTACTGCAGGAATGACATTCATTAATAATAATTAATGAATGAAGAATTATTCATACTTATTTAGCATTCGTGTCGGGTACCGTTTGGTTGGGATATTTTTGTGCTATGAAGCTTCCGTGACCTCAAGAAAAGCACTGATAATAAATCTGATCTATATCATAAGCTATTGTACACCTGTTATGGATAAGTTTATCTAGCTACTATCAAAAACCTCCACAGTTATTAATTTGGACCTTTTTAATTCGAAAGGTTTTAATGGTCGATAACAATATTACATTACCATGTACATATAACGCAAATCGTGTCAATGACGTTTCAGCAAAAATGTAAATTCGACATTGTATTGTAACGCTTGTATCATAATGTATACTGTTGACCATAATGGTTGCACATTTAAATTTTCCTAGTTCATAAAATTCAATTTAACCTTTAATAATAATTATAGCATTAAGCAATTTTTGGTGCATTAGCAATTTTTTAAGATAGTATTAAATTATGAAGTGTTCTATTTTGGATGGAAATAAAGAATAGGAAATATCGAATATATCTAAGTTCATATCAAAACATTGGTTTCTGCAAAAATGACTGATAACAGCAATAATGTTTACAGCACAAACTGTAGTTAGTTATCTAGTTCAAGTAAATAACAGCGGTTAGATGTTTCCATAAATTAAACGAACTATGTACCTTTGCACATAATTACATAATTATTTAAACATGTTTTTCTGTGATGTTGTTCCATCTTCACACCTTAATTACAATTTTATAATTACAATACGGTTCACCCTCAGATGCGCAAAACATTTAATTAAACTCTAAGCTTTTCTAATTGAATGAAAGCACGGTATACAGGAGCACGGTATACAGGACGAAGAGAAACTTTAAGTGCGTGACTGACTCAAATTACTTTATGATTTTACTGGGATGGTCGTCCTTGATGTACTGACCTTGCACTTGTAAACCACATTATAATAGTACCCTAAAACACTGGATGTTCAGCGGATTTCCGTTGAATTAAATAGACGTCTGCGTCGATACGCCCATGCATTTATGTGTTGCATTGAAATAACCCAGAAAAAAACATATTGATCTAAATTTACCTACTAATAGTCCAACTTTATACATATTTGGTTTTATTTAGTTCGTAGAGTTTACACTACATTATTGATTTAATGGTAGTAGCGTGCACATTGACTGCAAAAAGAAAAAATGAATAAGAAGGCACAATAATAAATACTATATTAGATACCTACAGATACCTACAAAAAATTCTTCTGAATAGAATGCACAAATGGCGTACCTATTGTTGTGGTCTTCCAAGCAATTTATCTTTTTGTTCCTCGTCAAGGCATAATAACAGATGCATTTTTCTGACGGTAAAAGCATTATTTGCTGTTGATCATCACCTTAATCATGGACTACAAAAATTAAATTATTTCTACTGGAAAGATTAGATAATGTTTAATCTTTGAGATTTCATGATCTTTGCAATTTTATCCAAGGTTTAATTTCGGAAAATATTTGTCTGATTTCTAGGACTAAATTGAATTCCTGCGTGTAGTTTTGTGAAGTCAAACTTCTATACGCGGGTTCAGACTTGGGCCGTAAACCGGGGAATGCGTTACCAAACTTGTGGCAACTCTCTACGCGTATCCAAACGATTTTGTCTGCATTTTAAACAAAAATGTTTATCAGCAGTACATCAATTACCACCACTACGAGAAACACCAGTTATAAAAATCGACAATCTGCCATTGCCTCTTGTAAGCTATATAACCAGTGATGATGAATTATTGAAAAAGAGAGAAAAGAAAAAATCACTCACACTAAACCTCATTTGAAGTTCTATTAAATTAAATTAAATTTATAAACATTCTAACATTGTTCATTCATTTGTTTTTTCAATAATAGGCATAAGTAATAAGATTTCCGTGACTTGCAAATTACTGTCTCACTAGTGTGTAATGATCAACATTACACACACTCAAATTAGCATAGTAATTCACTTATTACACACGATTTTGGATAAAAAATTATATGGAACAAGGGTAGAAAATGTTTATTGCACGTGATCCTCCCACAGCTCATTTTTCTGGATTTTTTTTTATTGCTATTAGTAGTACAATGAAGAAGTGCTGTACTTACTGATGTGTAATGAAGATAAATTTTTGTAAAGAATGAGAAATACGGATTACTGATAATAATTATGGAAGAAAAAAAAAACAACTTATCAGCACAGCAACAATTCATATAAGAAAAGCAAACCACCTCACATGTCCAGTGTCACATTATGTATAGTGTATTTAAAAATTAAAGAGTGGAAATGTAAAAGCACCACATATCCAAACGATTTTGTCTGCATTCTAAACAAAAATGTTTATTCTTGGTAATAAATTACATACATAAATGTTATAGGGCGGTCGTGGCGTATGGAGCAGAGCGCTGGCTTCACACGCTAATGAGACCTTAGTGGGTCGATTCTCATTAGTCATCAAACATTTTCTGCAGTCGTTTCCTCTCAGATGGCAGAAGGCAATGACAAATCTTTCCTAGCCATCCAAAGAATGGCGTTCGGATTCGGCGACAAACTGTAGGTCCCATATACACGCGCACCACATGTATAATATGTGGAGGGTCACCGACGCCCGACATCGGGTGTGGTACTTTGAGACAGGTGTAGTAATATAATATGAAATGGTTTTTCTACTTAGTGCAAGGTGTACCCTGAGCCCTTCTGGTGGATACTGATGGGCTGGTCTCGTCGTTACTCTCCACTGTAGTCGTAGAACCCTCTTCTGTCAAACGCGACCACCCTCACTCGAATTGACAATCTGCTGCTGGCCTAATTCCAGTTTTGTCGTGTGTAGCCCCACACCTGTCAATTCAACAAACACCACACAAACAAAATTCCAAATTCCTCGCATCTTACCTCTACACAACGATAAAAAGCAGTATAGCAGTATCCTCCATTTGTTCTTATTAGTGATTCTTGTGGAAGACGTGCAAGAATCTGGTAGGATCAATATAGTTTATAATTATAAATGATTAAATTACTCAAATTTACATATTCTTTCTTCATAACATTCTACTCACCACTAACTTTATTGTAACCAGATAATTATACTTTATTAATATTTAACTAGTGTCTTTACTACTTATGAAGTTGACGTTTGTCTATTATTAATAAACCAACGTGATCAGAATGTAACTGGTTTGCTGAAACGCAGATTTATCCCATTCCCCAAGAATTAATCGGAAATAATTTCAGGTCTGTAGGTACGTACCTACTCCAGGATGATTAAAAAAAAACGACAATAATTTCCTAAACCAATTAATTACGCTATCGCGTCGAACATCGTTGCAAGGTAAAATTGCAATGGGCAACAACATGGAAACAGCATGAATAGACCCATTGAAGGCCATTTACTAACGATGCGCGATATATTGTAAAGTACCTAGCATTCAATTTTTCGTACAAATAAAGTATTATTTTAATTGTAGTAATTTATGGTGCATTGTTACAAAGTTTGTTTAATAATGCTGATAACAAGATAAATATTTTGACTGCACATTGAACAGAAACCACCAAGGTTCAAAAAAGTAGTGGCAAAAACATATAAGAGTTTGTGATAAAATATATTTCCTGCAGTGCTGTCCAATTCTTTGATTTACGAAGTCGTTATTTGAGTGCAGTGAATGATTTTTGTGAAAAAATCGCTAAACTTCGGCTATATTTAAAAGTGATAAACGAGTAATTGAAAACGTCTTATCTAAATTATCTTGTTTAGTCGACAAAATTTCCCTTGGGAAGTGAAAATTCGTTCATAGTTTATTAAATATTGAAATACTAGTCCTTTTGCGCATGCCTACGTCTTGCGGGGTGACGATATAGTAATCCTCATCAACCCTCAGATGTGCTGAAATCTGCACCGGCTCGAGTGCAAGTGCAGTCTAATCACGATCAATACGCGAAGATGTCGGCAACCAGTACTCCAAGGTATGATCACTTTTTAACTCAAGTTTCCACATCGTTTTACCATTAGACATATGCCAGCTCTTACTTTCAATTAGCATAAAAATATGTAAAACTGTCTCTTACAAGAAGTGAAAATTCGCATAAATTTCGTGTTGTCCGTTGGTCGGACTCGTCGCACTTGTTTGATAACATGATAACACTGACATTCATATTTTGAGCTGATATCACACATGTTACTACCGGAACTGCATTCACGAACATTCATCGAAAATAGTGCAATGGCGCGAAATAACAGGAATCACGAATTCAAACTGCTTTGTTTACCATTTTTTCTTTTTTTGGTGGCAAGAGAAGCGTGACGAAAATTCTAACTTTGTTTTACCTTTTACGCTTCTAGTTTTTTAGGTTAACTGGTCAGGTTATTACTTTGCAATAATGTGACTGCAATTGCAATATTTTAATATTGATTTTGCTGAGGAAGCAACTTATTCTTTACCATTACGTTATTGATTTCAAATAGTCTGTGGAATTTTGTATAACATCTCAACAGCGCTAATTTTAAATGATGAAGGCCTATATGCAATTATATATTTATTTTTTTGCTAAGTTTTTTTAAATTCTTTTTTTATTTGTGGTCAAATCCAGTCATTTGTAGCCGACACTATATTAAGACCTACGAATTGATGAACTAGTTTAAAAAATCCTAACGATGATCATAATTATTATGTTGTGTCGGAAAAAAAAATTACATACAAGTTCCGAACCTATAAAAACGAATCATCATTATGTTCTAGATACTGAAGCCTTCATATATTTATTTCATGTTTTACCACCTCTTTTCTTTTTTCATCGTTTGAAGTACTTCAATATATTCTTGGGTAGCGACATTTCGAAAGTTTTCGTCTAAGATCCGATACCGTAGAAGAGTACCAAGGATACACAGTACCTAGCTTGAGTCGTATCTTAAAGTTCGTAAATTAATTTGTTCTTGAATGTACGGGCTGTCTAATAATATACGGGAAGTCCTAGCAAAAAATTTTACCACATGTAGAACTCGTCAAAATAAACATTTTTTCTATTTACCACTTTGCTGAAATCCGCAATTTTTTTGAACATTTTACAACCTTATTTCACCCTTCGCCTATGAGTTAATGAACTTGAACGAATGACGAAGTTTTTGTGCGATCGGTGTAAACACCCTCTAAATTTTTTGGGATAAGCAATTTGTCGTTTCAATAGCAGTCTTCAGTCGAGTGTCGCGCTATATGTTATCTGTGCTCCTTGATTTTGAAGCAAATACTAATAATAATTTGTTAATTAAGCGTTATATAATGCAAACGAGCCGCTTCTCTCTACATGGAACGTTTTTCAAATCTCGAAAATCCAACGTCAGGTGCTTTTGTGATAACAGTGCAACGTTTGTGATTATGGCAAATTTTCTTCTCCAACTCCAGATTTCGGACGTCCAAGATGTAATCGCGTTATGGAAATTGAATCTTAAATTTTGAATGCTATTGAGGAAAAGGCAAACTTGAGTATTCGAAGATGTATTTTAAGTATGTCGTTGTGTCAACTTTTATTGTTTACCACATCCCTATGTAAGTTAGAGAGAGAGAGAGAGAGAGTTTATTATTAGTAACCTACTTCAACGTGCATATTATGGTAGGTTAGTACGTGGTTCCATTTAAACAGTTTTTATTTTGATTCGTTTATCGGGTAACTCCTAATGAAGTATTATTTACTTCATTCCACCGTGCTTCAGTGTTTGTCGCCGTTTTAAGTTGCCGGAGTCCATAGGCGGGTATTGGTTTTTGGTGTCAAACTATTTTTAATTTTAACTCGACGGGGAGCGTTTGCGAAAAAAATTATAGATAAAAAAGTGTTTCTTTTGACAAGTTTTACTTGTAGTTAAATTCCATAATTCTGTATACTGAGTGACATATAAAATGCAACGCCCCTAATTAATAAAATGTTTTGGTTGTTTTTATTGCGTTACAAAACTTAAGTGTAAGTCATCAAATGATAAAAATTCTAAAGAAAATTATTAAGACATTCAACAAAAAAAATATGGTCGGAGCACCACGGCACGACATGCACTTATTAATTTCTCAAAGCATGAATCAAATGAGTTCATTGATGTCGTTTTGAGGTATGCTGTTTCAAGTATACTGTATTGGCCTTTCAAGTTCATCTAGAAGTCCGACAGAATCGATGTTTAAGTCTGGTGATCTTATTGTTAGTGGTCATGGAAGGGGGTCAATCAAAAACGATCCAAGTGTTTTTAGGTATGGGATCAAAACTGGCACTATGATTTTTTGAATATAGCGTTCAGCAGTCATGTTACACCGAATGAACAAAAGACTACCATTAGATAAGTAATAAAATCCCATACCATCACTCCAACAACACCGTGAACGTGCCTCTCAACAGCAAATTGGGTGTTGCGTCTTTCGCCCCGACGTCTTCGCACCATTCTACGACCATCATGCATCCCCAAATACACGATCTGGATTCAACAGAAAGACTAAAGCGTTCCATTCCTGATCCCAGTTCTATCTTTCAATGCTCCAGAACACAAGACGTGACCGGCTACCATGAGTGATAGGGCCCTGTATTATAAGTCCAACGATGCTGTAAACGTGAATCCGCAGTAAGATGCGGTGGTAAGCTGGTCTTATGGACACAGTTCTCCATACCATTGATTTGCGATTTGTCTTGTAGTCGAAAATTTTCCCTCGTAGCCATAATTCTACAGTGTGACGTGTCAATCTAGGACCTGGAGCTCTTCGCATTTGGACTTTTGCATACCAAGCTCCACGGTTCAACCACTGTTCTTTGGTAATTTCTGGGGACTCTTAGCAATTGTTCACTACGCTTGACGTGCGGGCCTTCAATGCTGTCGTAAACTTTCCATTCGTCTTTATCGAGCTCCATTATTCACTTCTTGAGTGTTTTTTTCTGAAGGCTTTTAGGAATCGGAAGGGCCAGTGCTGCTCCAATAAATAAATTTCAAAGCCCATATTTGCTAACAGATTAGCCCTTTCGTTATCCTTATGGACTGAGTGAGCAGGTATCCAGCAAAGCACAACTCTTGTTGCGCTCAGCTAGTCTTTTTAATACGTTATGGCACTTCCAAACAAGCTTCGATGAGTGCTTGCCCATAAGCAAAGCCCTCAGGGAAATCTGGTTGTCAGTGAAAATGAGCCTTTTTGAAAAAGTCCTTTGCATGCATCCATTAAGGCATTGCAAAATGGGGAGAATAATTCCGTCTGAAAAACATTGGAGTATTCTTCTAGTGAAAGCAAGACGTCCCACAAATGAGCGCCCCAGAGCCAAATCCTTTACTCGATACCGAAACATCTGCGTAACAGCTGATTAGTCTTCTAGGTTCAAGGCCCTTACCTGTCCATTCACTGATCCCTAGGAGGAATTAACACTTCCTACGTACGAGTGCTCACTCACAGCCACAGGGATCATGCTGCCTTCCCTCATGAAAAAGATGGGATCGGCATCCATCACATTTTGGCGGATGATCCCGAGGCCTCTTCCAGTTGCCGTGTTTTTCCACTGCAAGATGCAGAGGGGTCAGCCCCGTTAGAATTTTCATAGCCACTGTGGAGGTGGTCCTGATGGCTCCTGTAATCATAGACAGGCTAACCGCTGAACTCGGGCCAAAAGGGTTTTAGCCCAGAGTAGGTATAGAATAGATGCAGATTCCCAAGAAACGATTGAACCATACAAAATCATCGGCCTCACTACACATGAGCTTTCCTACATAGATTATATTATCTTTGTCTTCATTTTTACCGCAAAGCAATGTTAAGCGGACATCTCACCGAGCCGCACGAGAGATTAACATTTACCATTAATCATTTGGTGTTCTCAACCGTTCGCGTATCGCGTTGCTTACGCCGTATTTCTCCTGTCTCTTACGCCGTATTGTCCCGCATATTATTTCCTTTATAAGTGTACTAGATGACCCGTCCCGGCTTCGCACGGTGATCTTATTTTATTCAGAAATTTATTTAATAGTTTAATAATTTCGAAAAACCGTTCCTTAGTGAGCGCTCACGTGGTAAAATCAATAATTAATAAAATTTTATTGCAATCGGTTTAGTGGATTCAGAGATTAACCCCCCTCCCCTCCCGTTACTCTCCTTAGGAATGGAATTTTGAAAAACCGTTTCTTAGTGAGTAAAATAAGTAAGTGTGCAAAATTTCATTGCAATCGGTTCAGTGGATCTCGAGATTAACTCCCCCGCCCCGTTACCCCCCCTAAGAATGGAATATTATTTCTTAGTGAGCGCCTACGTGGTAAAATGAGTAGGTCTGCAAAATTTCACTCCAATAGGTTCAGTGGATCTAGAGATTAACTACCCCGTCCTGTTACCCCTCTTTGGAATGGAATTTTTTAAAACTGTTTCCTAGTGAGCGCCTACGCCTAATAAATAAGTAATAAAATTTCATTGCAATCGGTTTAGTGGATTCAGAGCTTTACTCCCCCTATCCCGTTACTCCCCTTAGGGATGGAATTTTGAAAAGCTGTTTCTACGTGGTAAAATAAGTAAGTGTGCAAAATTTCATTATAATCGGTTCAGTGGATTTAGAGATTAACTCCTACGCCCCGTTATCCCCCTTAAAAATGGAATTTTAAAAAACCGTTTCTTAGTGAGCTCCTACGTGGTAAAATGAGTAAGTGTGCAAAATTTCATTCTAATCGGTTCAGTGGATCTAGAGATTAACTCCCCCGCTCTGTTACCCCCCTTTGGAATAGAATTTTGAAAAACTGTTTCTTAGTGAGCGCCTACGTGGTAAAATAAGTTAAGTGTGCAAAATTTCATTCCAATCGGTTCAGTGGATCTAGAGATTAAATCCCCGGCCCCGTTACCCCCCTTTGGAATAGAATTTTGAAAAACCGTTTTTTAGTGAGCGCCTACGTAGTAAAATAAGTAAGTGTGCAAAATTTCATTTCAATCGGTTCAGTGGATCTGAAGATCAAATCCCCCGCCCCGTTACCCCCCTTAGGGATGGAATTTTGAAAAACCGGTTTTGAGTGGGCGCTTACGTGGTGAAATAAGTATGTGTGCAAAATTTTATTGCAATCGGTTCAGTGGATACAGATATCAACGGGGCGGGGGGCCCCGTTACCCCCCTTTGGAATGGAATTTTTTAAAACCGTTTCTTAGTGAGTGTCTACGTGGTAAAATAAGTAAGCGTGCAAAGTTTCATTGCAATCCCTTCGATGGTTCCGGAGATTTCGTGATGAGTCAATCAGTGAGTGGTATTTGGATTTTATATATACAGGCTGTCCCATTTAAAACTCCCCAGTCCAGATTCCTCCGAATTGATTATTGTGATTGAAAAATCCTCGGACAGGTCGATTTTGTTTGCCAGGGGCACATCTTTTCAGGTTCCTTTCAACTCTCGGCATTTCGCCCTCTTAGCGAGGGGGTTGTTAGCCCCAAAATCTTAAACGTCACTATGGGTTGAGTGATGCCTCATTTGAAAGGTATTGAAGGCCTCTCTACAACTAACAACTTACTTTTCAATATCTTGCAGTTTTAACCGTAAAAACTATAATTTCTAATTTTCAAGATAATGCACATTTTCTCATGCTATTGTCCCACAGAAACCACAAAGACCAACATGTAATTTTGAAATTAAATTTATTGAAATTTTTGGGTCATTAGATTATTGATTTTGATTGCTAAATAGCGCGAAGGAGTTAAAACTGAATGTAGAGTATGCGACACGATTATTTTTCAATAAAATGATCGAATTAACGTAATAAATGTTGGATATGGCCACCATTCATTTCCATGCAAAAATACAGATTATTTTCAAAACTGTTCGTTATGCTACAAGTTCAATAAGCCTAATTTCAGCAATAACATGTTTGTCTTTGTGGTTGCTGTGGAACACAGCATCAGAAGATGTGGATTATCTTGAAAATTGAAAATTATCGTTTCTTTGCAGTCAAATCACCAAAAGATTGAAAAGTAAGTGGTTAGTTGTAAAGAGGTCTCCAATACCTTTCAAATGAGGTATCACTCGACCCATAGTGCCATTTAAGATTTTGGGGCTAACAGTCCCCTCGCGAAGAGGGCGAAATTCCGGAACTTGAAAGGAACCTGGCAAACAAAATCGACCTGTTCGAGGATTTTTCAATCACAATAATCAATTCGGAGAAATTTGGACTGGGGAGTTTTAAATGGGACAGCCTGTATAGATAACACCATGCCTCGAAATTTACTTAAAAATAAAATTGAGCATTCTATTCCGATATTTTTTACGTCTACATAATTATATAATAACTAGATGGCCCGTCCCGGCATCACATGGTGATTTTATTTTATCATTTTATTTAATAAGGAATGGAATTTTGAAAAACCGTTTCAAAATTACGTGGTAAAATAGTAAGTGTACAAAATTTAATTGCAAATTGGTTTAGTGGGTCCTGAAATTAACCCCCCATAGGATTGGTATTTTCAAAAACCGTTTCTTAGTAAGCGCCTACGTGGTAGAATAAATGGGCAAAATTTGATTGCAATCGGTTCAGTGGATGCAGAGATTAACTCAAGAACCGTTGCTTACTGAGTGCCTAGGTACGTGGTAAAATAAGTAATTGTACAAAATTTAATTGCATTTCATTTCATTTCATTCAATCGGTTCAGTGGATCCAGAGATTAACCCCCGCGACCCGTTACCCCCCTTTGGAATGGAATTTTGAAAAACCGTTTCTTAGTGACCAGAAATTTAGAAATTTAATTGCAATCGGTTCAGTAAATCCAGAGATTTCGTGATGAGTCAGTTATATAGATAATAATTAATTGATAACCAGAACACTTAAAAAATCCATCATTTTTCCTGTAGAAATTATTGTTTGTTTTTCACTTTAAAACCCAAATTGCTATATTGCCATACTTTATTTATAATCTATTGTTATGTTATCACTTGTAATAAATACTCTCGCAGGGAATTGATAAACTCTGTGTTTGAGTGTCTGTGCCAGTACAAACCACATCAAGGCTTGTACTGCTTCTAAAACTAAGTTATTACAACACTACTGTAGGTAATTACATCCATTTATTTACTTTTAAATTTGGTATATAGACATTTGAAGAATGGAAACCACAAATGTGCTAGGTGCCAATTCTTAGACGTGTCTTTTTTGTGTGAGTTTGTAAATTTCAGTTATACGGGATGTACTTTTTTGTATTCTGTACAACTTTTATTAAAAAGTTTTGCTCTAAACTAATTAGGGGAGACAATCTTCCCAGATCTTTCTTTTTATTTGTAAAAGTTCTGTATGGTATTTTAAACAAACAACATTTCTTTTTTGTAAATATGTACACTGGCTATTCAGAATAGTTTATACCGTTAATATTTAAGGAGAAATACGCTGTTACAATCTAGAGGTATTAGGACTGTCGCTGCCACCACAAAAAGTATGTTGTAGGCGATGAGTACAAAAAAGGTGGTTCTATGACCCCTTTTGGAGCCGTAAAGTTTTACTTTTTGTACACATCTGTCAAACTGTACTTTTTTTGGGACTGATCTGTCAAACTCTACTTTTTTGTGACTGATCTGTCAGAATTTGAAAGATGTGTATAAAAAAGTAAAACTTTACGGCTCCAAAAGAGGCCATAGAATCACTTTTGTGGTCATCATCGCCTAAAAAAATTATGGCCAAATTTTTGAATTCTATTGTGATCATCTCCTAGAAAACGTTGTGTACACCTCGGCCAAAAGTGATTTTCTGGCCTTATATTTGAATAACAGATTCGGCCAAAGATCACTTTTACGGCCTCGGTACACAAAGTACTGTCGAAGCAATATGAACTTATCGGATGGAAGTAGCAATTGTTTGGTAATGAAAAAGGGTTAATTGTAATGGGCAACGTGATAAGTCGCTAAAACGCAATTTGATTTTACAAATACACGTACAAGTTCCAAGTCCTTTGGTATAATTGCGTTGTAATTGAAACGGATACACAAGTTGGACTGGTAATACGTCATAATGAGAAAAAACTTTTCTGGAATATTACCAGATAACAATTAAATTGTAGACTTTAATAGGTAGATTGCTAAAATTTAGTGAAGAATTAGGTTAGGTCATTAGAATTTTATAACTTAAACGATTTTGACTGTATTTAATTATCACTTGTTTGTCTCTAAAATACATGCATGTACGTTATTCTTTGTAAAATGAGTTCATAAAATTGAAGATTATCATAAGTTATTGCTGGTTAGTCATTAAACGTTATTTGCATAATATATTGATAATACATATTATGTTGTTTACTAGAATTTACTAGAATCCTTACTACAAAACACTATTGAAACGCTATACATATTACTATTTGAGGAATAATGTTAAAATCCATAAAACTCGTGAATACATATTTTTGGTGATTTTTCGGAAATCGAAGTCCGTTTCGTTCTTATTAATGGGCGTCACTATACAGAATATTGGAGAAATTCAGTATACCATACATGATAATTGAAATTAAACTTTATTTATTACTAATAAAGATAATTCTAGATTCTCTGACTTGATCATCTTGATAATATAATCTGATCCCAGCAACACTTGTGTTTTTTTTTAATGTGTGTTTACATATTTCATAACTTTCTATAAACACTTATGTAGAAGGATTACATTTTCTAAGAAATATATCGAGGAAAAATTGATATCAAAAATAAAAATTCAAAGAATCGTTATAAGAACCTATATGTTCTTAAAGTTATGTTAACAACGCAAAACAAGATAATAACAGTTTCTCATTGTTTAAAATTAAGTAATACCTATGGGTTAAATTAAGTTCCTGTTATTGTTTTATTATTACGTAATGTTACTTAAGTCTCATTACCTACTTTATTGGACGGAAATTGACTTAAATAGCGCTCTTTAAATCTATCATTTTGCAAAAAGAAAAATAATATTATCCTATAGTATAGTTCACATCTTTAAAAACGTGTTATTCCGAATGAATGATAAATATGTGGATAATGACACTGGATGATCCCCGTGGAAGCAAAGTGAAACAGTGTAAACTTGCTTTAGCCACAAAATGTTAAATATTTGAAACTTGGCAGCACAATACAAGAACACACATATCAATTTTACAAAAACATTAATAATTGCATAATAAACGATTGATTATTGACGTCTATAAAACTCGAACAATACAACCGCACAATACTAATGAGCGACCAACTCGGCAAATTTCTTTTCAAACTTGTTAAAAAAACTAACATTAAATTGCACTTTAGAATTTGTTCAGTTCACCCTGCACCTCAAAGGCTTGCAGAGAAAAAATAATTTCACCCACAGGTATTCAGATTTTATTGAATTTACTCTCTCATTATAATATGCTTACCAGACACGAACTCACTTAAGTATTATACATTTTATTAGGAAAGACATAAGGATATAAATACTTATACATATTAATTTTACCTGAGATGAACAGAGAACTAAACGGAATCGTATACGGGTCGTGTATGCGCCACTGTTAACATACATAATAATGTCACTCCTTTAAACACTACATATATACATACTTCTAAAAAATAAAAAAATACAAGCGTTAAAATGCACTTAGTATATCCATCCAAAGACATCAAATCAATTTATTTTTACTAGATGTTATTGAACATTGCTTCGAGTTCCCAATTAAATGAATCTATAAATGATCCCCCTTTGAAATCATTCTACGTCAATGTAATTTACCACTTTTTAGTACAAACTCTTTTCACTTCCTCTTTCCACTTAATTGAGTTGTTTTAATTCAAACAATATTAATAAGTAATAACTTTGTTTTCCGACCTTCCAGATCCTCAACAATAAACGGACAATCTTTACACTTCTGCACGTTTTGCGCATACCATTAAATTTTCACTAATACGCTTCATATCCGATAGTGTGTATAGAATTTTCTAATATTTGTTACACTTGGCTACCAAAACGGAACAAAGATTGGAAAGGCAACGTGCGGTTCACACTAACTGAACATTCGTGTTTGTTGCCGGTACAGCACAGAACGTTCCTCTCATATCCTTGCATATTATCGATGAATTTTAACAAGTGAAGCGTGAAAATGTGTGGCTATTCTACAGATATGTCTTTATGCAGGCGAAAACCCAGGTTTTCCGATTCTCTCACCGACTTGCACAGATTCAAGAAAACTGTGCACGGACACGACGGTTCCAGCAGGATTGTTATGGTCAGAAAGACCGACCAGAGGACATTCGCATCTATAGAAAAAGGACAGGTAAGCTTTTGTTGAAAAACACTTTATTATAACTTAAACTTATAAACAAATTATAACAATTGACCATATTTAACTTTTGAAGCTAAATGAAAGAAGAATTTAAAAAAATGGCTCTTGTTGCAATTTGGAAATTATGAGGCTGACGATTGCACATGTGACGACGCGACGTTGTGAACACATTTTTATTTTGATGTAATTTTCTTTTCAAGGGTCACTTCTATGACCAACTTTTGTGGATTGATTGATAAGACAAAAAATTGCTATATTTTATTTTATTTGCCTTAAGTTTGTGTGCTTTGTAGTTGTCTATATCCTATGGGCCATTCGCTAGAATTTTTTAAGATTGGGATTATGGGGTTAGATAAGGCCCTCAAGGGTCACCGAAGGGTTAATTTCTAGTATAATTTAAAAGAAAGATGTGTGTAATGAAAGAATATATTGTGAAAATATATCCAAGAAAGATATACATATAGTCTGAAAATAAGGAGCAATTCTTACAGTATGATTTCAGTTTTTACAAATTTGAAATAATACCTTAACATAAGCGAAACTAATTAAAAACCACGAAAGGTATTCTAAAAAAGAAAATTTAGAAATTGAGTTTTAAACTCCTTCACACCCAAAACCAAAAATATTTACAAAAATATCGGGTTTTCTCAGATGATTCATACAAACATGATGTTGTCCGTGGACTTTCAAATTATTGGGAATATGAAGCTCGATATAAAATAACAATCGATAAAAATAATGAAAAAAGGCTTTATTTTCAATATCCCTGTTAGCAGACCTTTCAAACGTACTCAAATTCAGAGGCCACCAAAATTTGAGCAATTGAGAAAAAAATGTTAAAAATAAAAAAAATCGAGGCAATTGGTAAATGAAAAAATCATATCAAAAGTTATACCTAATCTTATTTTTTCATTATGTACCTACTTATATTGAGGTTTCAAACAAAAAAGGTGCTGTTAACTTATCCGTAATCTGACGATTAATCTGGAGACATTGACCTTCAAAAGGCCAAACTTTTTGGATTCCTACAATGTTATTGATAAACATAGTATAGTATGTGTATGTCGTAGGCTATGGGTGAAATGAGTCATTCCGTGAAAAGCTTAGTCAATGGCCCTAAAACTGACAAATCCCGTAACTGAGTTGAAATTACATCATTTATCAAATATCTTGTAAGGGCAACATAAAATTCAAATGGAGAGTTTATGTTAGCATTATTTGAATGAATACTTTGCACAAAATAAAGAGGCTAAAAAATGGTTGTCACAATGAAATCGAGGGGTTAACCTTAGATATCTTGTACCAAAGTAATATGATACGGATAGAATTTGTTTACTCTCAGTATACTAGAGACTGACGCTGGACTTACCAGTAGCTGTGCTGCAAAAATTTCCTACGTAAAAACAAAGAATTACCAGTAGCTGTGCTGCAATTCTTTGTTTTTACGTAGGAAATTTTCAAGGCTTTTAAAATTTTTATCTGAAGGTGTTCTTCTTTCAGGATTTATGAAATATGTATATTGGGTTTCATCTGGCCAACGTTAGGCTCGTAAACACTCATTATTATTTTGCAAAGTATTCGTTAAAATTTTGACAAAGCAAGCTCCTAGGTTTCTCTATTTGAATATTATTTTGTTTTTGTAGAAGATATTTGATGTGTCAACAAAAATTGACTGAAGTGCTGATTGAAGGCGATCTGATGACAGAGAATTTCAGTCAATGGATGTAGTTTTACCAATTTTACAAGGGTTCGCCGGTTTTACGGCCAATGACTAGGCTTTTCACGGAATAACTAATTTCAGCAATAGCCTGCGACATCTACAGTGCTGATAAAAATACACTTTTTGACGTAACAATGTATTTTTTGTAACCAGAAGAAATAAAAAAAAATATAGAAAATTAGGAATATCACCCCAGATAACATTGGACGGGCAACACAAAGTGTTTACTCAGTTTTGAACATTTACGGTAGTTTTGGTGTTATTATTTTACAGTAGAATTTTGGTTGAAATTACTAATAAATCGGATTTTTGTTCTTATACTTTATTAGAAGTATACCAACTTTTTCTATCAACTATTTAACTAAGAAAACTAATAAAATAATAAAAAGATCTACCAGAATCCGAAAGAAAAAGATGGCGTTGCATTTCAAAAAATCGGTGATGACATCTCTAAATTGACCTGTTAGAGGATTTTTCAAGAACACGTCAATTAATGGAATTATGAATTTTGTGTGAAACTTTATCAACACTCTGTATATATAGGGGGATTCACGAAATATATCTATATACTCAAATTATATGGCCGCTAAACGTAGTTTTGACGGTATTCAAAAAAATTAATGGCTACCAGTGATGCACTCTAAATATTTTGAGTCGCTGCATTTATTTTGGACAAAAACTTACTACTTACGATACAAACTATTGTAAACATCTCGGTCTTTATTGATGAACCCTTCCGACAGACAAAAACCACTTTTGCTTTCAATTGAAAAACATAAAGACTCACCTAGCCTGGCCCAACAACCATTTATTAAAATTGTTCGAAATGACAACAGCCCTGGGCATTTCGCAGATGCATACCCCACTATCTTTCGGTGTTAATGGCATAAACAAAAATTACTTATTCCGATCACTTATTTGGATCCACCTTTCGTGTAAATTTCGTGCATTTGTTGTCTTATGTTCGGAACGTCCACTAATAAATTACACACTCAGAGAGTTCCCATGGGTTTCACATAATATGATAATAGACATAATCATATCGGTCACTATTTGAAAATAAAGGCATTTAAAAATATTTAGTGTGCACTGTCAACAGTTAAAATGAAACTCCAAGTAATTAATTGGCAGCCGTTCACCGCACTCGTCTTTTTTTGCTTAGGCCAAGAGATTAGGCCAAGAGTTTATTTTTATTTATGGTTCTTCCATCATGCTAGCGGTCTCAATCGGTTTTCGCGTAAATTTTGAAACCATTATCTTTAGGGTTTTTTTACAGTTAGGGACTGTCACAGGTTTAAATAACTACTATACTTCGTGAATCACCCTGTATATGTAAATCATTTCAGATTACAAACCTTTACATTTTATGTAAAATGTGTATCCATTTTTACAAAATTGAAGTTCTATGGGCATAAAGACGAAATTTCGAATCATGAAAAAATAATTTTTCTGGTACAAAATGAAGTCGTTCAGAGGAAACAGTTTTTTAACTTTAAGTTTTTCAAATAACTCCTGTACAGCAATTATTCGGAAGCTAGTAAACTATAGCTATCTTTCTAATTTAGTCAACTTGGAACATTGTTTCCAGTTTAGCAATTAACTATTATGTAATTAAAATTTAAATATATCTAAGTCGAACTCCACAAACTTTAATAAGTGTTAAATTACAAATGGAACATGTTTCGGCACAACACTACTGCCATCATCAGCCCTAATTTAACAAGAGATTAATGATACAATTGAATTACAGAGGGGTTCTTACCTTAAAGAATATAAAAAATTATTTAAAGCCATTTTTCTTAGCTGAGCTATTTTATTTACCAAAATGCGAGGATAAGAAAAGGCTTCTCAACTGTGGTTTATATACTATTTTTTTTTTACTACTAGCACATCTGTTTAACTTTTCTTCAATTGATAATCATGATAATGCGAAAGATTGGAACGAATTTAACTAAAATATCAATGAAAAGCAAGTAGCAAAATTACAAATGGAACATGTTTCGGCAGAACACTACTGCCATCATCAGCCCTTAAAGAATATATATATTTTTATATTCTTTAAGGGCTGATGATGGCAGTAGTGTTCTGCCGAAACATGTTCCATTTGTAATTTTACACTTATTAAAGTTTGTGGAGTTCGACTTAGATATATTTAAATTTTAATTTAAATTTACTCCACTTGGATTTATCGACCTTCTTCTGGTTTATTATGTAATTAATTGTGAAAAATCAATAAAGTTTATCTTCCCACTTTTTTGTTGAAATTGTAACTGCTCTTTATTTAGCTATTTCCATAGTTCTTTCTATTGTTTCCTTGTTTTTAGAATATACAAACAATTTTTGTTGGAGATGGCAATATTATTTAGAATCATAATTAATAGACCGTTGCAAAAAATCAAATAATTGATTAACTGACCGTTACCTAGGTTAACTATGTTTATTATCCACAATTCATGTGTTACTATCGTGCAAGAAGTGCAAAAGTTAATTTTCATTGAAAACAGAACGGTCCAAATCCGGACTAAATCTTTTTACTGTTTGCCAATGTCATTAAATTTTGAATACGATACGATTAATTAGATATTCCGGATATTTGCCTACAAATTGTAATAAGAATCTGTTCACTACATCGAAATACGTTTTAATTAAACATCTTTCCAAAATGTTTAATTGTTACCAATATAACGGGACAATTCAATAACACGTATTCACTGAACCATTTATTTCGACTATTTTACGGATGCTTTCACTGTTTTTTTTTACGTAGGAACCAAAATTGGAAACAATTACGCGTGAAACTATAGAAACATTCCGAGGGCAACGGACCGAATGCAAAGTCACCACAGAGACGAAAGGCTGTGAAGAAAAATTTCCACCCGACCTAATCGAATCATTAAACAACAAAATAGCGAGAACTCCTAGAAAAACTCTTTCAAATAAAGTATGCATGCAATTCATTTATACATATCGATATCAGCAACTTTGTTTTAGAAGAAACGAAACCCTATCATGAATTTCCAAACAGAGTGCCTTACAGCTCATAACGAGTATCGGGAGCGTCACGGAGTCCCTCCACTAAAATTAGACAAAGAAATGTGTAAAGTAGCTCAAGATTGGGCAAATTCCTTAAGTAGTAGGAACATTCTTCAGCACAGTAATAATAAGAACTACGGTGAAAATCTGTACTGTATAACATCCTCCAACCCCAATGTTACTGTTTCTGGAAAGGAACCGGTGGATTCCTGGTATGCAGAAATCAAATACCATACCTTTGGTGAGGAACCATCTGGCTTGTCGTCTGGACATTTCACTCAAGTTGTTTGGAAGGATAGTGCCAGATTGGGAGTTGCTTTTTCCAAATCTGGAGGACGTGTAGTCGTCGTTGCCAATTATGACCCTCCTGGTAACTACATTGGTAACTTTAGTCAAAATGTTCCTCCAGTTGGGGGATTTCCTTCCAATAATAATCGAGAAGATTTCAAAGATCTTAGTAAGGAGGTCTCAAAACTTTCACTCACTAATGAAATTGGTAAACTAACAAATTCGAATAAAGACCTCAGGAATGGCACGGAGGGTAATTTTGAAGAAGATTTTCTAAAAGCCCACAATGAATACAGAAAACGACATGGAGTCCCTCCTTTAAAACTCGATAAAAAACTTTGTAAATACAGCGAAGAATGGGCAAAACATCTTGCTGCTAAAAACTTCCTAGATCACCGTCCTAGCTGTAATTACGGCGAGAACATTTACTGTTTGTATTCCTCAGATCCGAACTTCACTATCAGCGGACATTCTCCAGTTGACGTTTGGTACGATGAAGTTCATCTTCATCCTTTTGGTAAAGAACCAAATAGCCTTAAATCCGGCCATTTTTCACAAGTCGTTTGGAAAACGAGTGAGTTCTTGGGAGTTGGAGTTGCTAAAAATACCCATGGGAGTATTTATGTGGTAGCTAATTACTCACCCGCGGGTAATTTCGTTGGACACTACATCGAAAACGTCCCAGCTCCAATCAGTTCATCCTCCAAATTTGAGTCACCTGAAAAAAAAGTTTCTTTCCAAGCTAGTACCCAAGGCAGGGATGATTTCTCTCAATTCGCCCTCGATGGTTTGAAAGTCCATAACGAATATAGAAGGAAACATGGAGTACCAGACTTGAAACTCAACAAAGAAGTAAGCAATTGTATTTTATTGGTTTTTTAATGTTTTTTATTTGTTTTAGATGTGTGAATACGCCCAAGAATGGGCCGATACTTGCGCCAAAAGCGGTAGTATGTGTCATCGAGCCAATAATCCATATGGGGAGAATATTTTTTGTGTGTACTCTTCTGATTATACACATGTACCGACAGCACGGGACGCCATCAAAGAGTGGTATGACGAGGTTAAGAAACATACTTTTGGAGTGGAAGTTGTGAATCATGGGACTCTGCATTTCACACAAATCATATGGAAGAGTTGTACGGATTTGGGCTTTGCAATGGCCAAAAACCAAAAAGGCGAAACTTACGTTGTTGCTAATTACAGCCCACGAGGCAATTATGTTGGAAAATTCCTTGATAATGTCCCTAGACCAAAGTTCTGACCCTTAAAGAAGTAATTTTTTATTTTTGTACAATTTACGGCGCCAAAGAATTATATAACAATTCCAAATCAATTATTAGATGTAGTACTGTAAAAGTATTATTATTTATATTAAATTAATGAAGTTAGTCATATTCCAGCTCATTACCAAAGAGCAATTTAATAAATATTTCCAGATAATTATATCATTAAGTAATTATAATATTGACACCAATACAATCAATTATTATTACTGTTATTGTTGTACCACTTTAGAATAGGTTTCAGTTGTGTATTGATGGAGTATTTGTTTTGATAATATTGACAATTTTTATAGATGTAGGTGATAGACTGTGATTTCAAAGACTGTACTGTTGTTGATTGACACTATTATTACCTCGTGCAAGAATTAGTCTGTCAGTATTTTAGTAACACAAGCTTATCACTAAGTAGGTATTGCACTCATGAAATTTTGCATTGAAAGTAACTGTGATTTTCATAATCTATTGTCTACTGATAGGAGTGTTTTACATTCAAAGATGGCTGAATTTTTAGTGCTGGTTAAATATTACGAGATAGATGGTTTACCAAATGGGCACTTGTAAACTTTTTGAACCTGAGTACAAATTGTTATAAAATTATCTATTATTTTGATACACACTTTAGTTTTGCAGGAATGATAACAATTATTGTACACATTAGGCCTGATTCTATAAAAAAATTGTTATCCATACAATCAGGCTGATTGTCATTCTTTTCCAGTTTCATGTATTGTAACTTAATTTCACTTGATTAAAAAGTCTTCACACTTTATAACAGAATTCATTGAAAGTGTAAACAGGTTATAATACAGTAGATATTTTATGTTTCAGTTCTTCAAAAATATATCGTCCATATGTCCTTAAGAGAAAGTAGGATTATAGATGGGAGGTAAAATGAAACTGCGTTTGAAAATACAATGTATATAATGTGCTATGACAGTATTGACTTTACTGTACATCAAATGTAAGCGTATTCAGTAAAGGTTTTTCCACTCGGTAATATTATATAATGAATTTGTCCGTGCACTTGCAAATGCACATTGTTGATAATATATTGACAAATAAAGTTCAAGTTTGGTCAGCAGTGTGCATTGCATCAGAAATTCACTTTTTATACATGTTCTAACAGTAAATCTAGATTTATTTAAATATTTATAACTAAGATAATTAAGTAAACTTGAAGGACTATGAAACAACAGTATGTACAATATTCAGTTGAATTATATAAAAACTTAGTTTAAATGTATCAAAGACATACGTATGGCTCGCAGGCCGATACGTTTCTCTTACTTATCATTGAAATAAAGCAATAGTACCAAAGCATCGGTTTTATGTTAAACCCTTCACAATTTCGACACTCTAGAAAAATATATGTCTACGACACTTACTTCTTTAGATATGTTTTTATGTTTTCATACGTCGCGATTATTGGACCACACCCACAGTCTTTGTCTAAAAGTTATAGCTCAGGGTTGCTAAACATGTCTAAGAACATGTGCGAAAGCTATTACGGACGGTTTACACTAGTCTACCAAAGCAAGTCTAAACTTATTTCTAATTTTCCGGTGTATATTTTTTGATTTAATGATTATGGAGAAACACTACAAATAATAAAGCTTCAAACAAACGGTGCAAGAAAGTAAAACGGTACGAAAACGTACCTACCTTACGAGATTAGGCGACAATCTCTGTAAAATATCAGGCGATTATCAGACCGAGATCATATGTTGTTATTTTATTAAAAATATGTCTAAAAGGAAGAAAAAGAACTAATTAGGTTCCCAAGATATAACGGGGAAGAATTTTAGAAATATCCAAAAATGCTCAGCTGGTAGTCGCCCGGTGCTATTTGTATTTCCAAAGGATTTACCAACAATAATTCTAACTACAGTATTTGATCCCTCATTCAACATACCTGAACGAATTATACTGATAAGCAGCCTTTGGCCTGAGTGGAAGAAATAGTTCAATTTATTTACAAACAAAATTACAAGTAGTAAATCTATTGAGCTATGAACGCAGTACTGATTTGGACCACTCATCCAAAAAACACAACGTTAGAATCAGTCTTTGAAAAAAAAGTGAATGAGAAAACGTTGACGTAAAAAGTCGTGCTTTGGTGTATTAATTTTTGGTGGCTACAAAAGAGTGATTTTTAGATGAGTTCTGAGTCCTCGAACTAGGCCTGGTTTTCGTTTGGTACAATCAGGAGACTACAACCGTTACAGAAAATTTGGCTAGACCAGGCCGACTAGTGAAGAACGATTTACATAGTATATCAGTCTAAATTTCTGATAGAAAGTTTGTAAGGCCAATCTTGGTAATGGTCGGAGCTGATAGAAGACTTAGTTTTCACGAAAATAGATCATGAAAGCGAAACTTATGTTTACAGACTAGTATTTTATTTCCCGCACTGGTGTGTCTTTTACTTTCCACGTCTAAAGGCCGAGACACACATGGTCGCACCGCGCCCGCAACGTTTCTCCCTTCGGTCGTGTTGTAAACAAAGTGCTCAAGCTGGAAATTTCACTTTCCGTAATAGTTATTTACGTGTGAAATTTCCCACAAAAACACTTTGCAGCACGGCCAAAAGGAATGCTGCTTAGTGCGAATGCGGGAAATTTTTTCTCAAATAATTTTTTTTCTCTAAATAAGGTACAATATTTTTCTTAACAAATCAAGTAAGGTAAATGACTATTCACACTTACTTCTAACGTGTTCTGACATGTTTAATCAAAGACGTATATATATTTATTTTAGATATTCAGTCCTAGAATCATAATTGGTTGCTAGATCTATTGTCTATCTATCTTCTATTGTATTATTGGCCTTATTTCCTTAATTTTTATGTGTAATAGTTTTTATTGTATGTATTTGTTTGGAGCAAGTAATATCACCACATGATAACTTCTCGTATTCTTTTTCTATGTATGGCATTGACTTTTCACATTACATTCTTAGTATGTTTATGCTAATCCGGATTCTGAAATCCGACAGGGTTACTGCGTGCCACAAACGGGTATGTTACGTAAAACTCTTGTAAACTTAGCCTTAGTGGCTATTGCGAATTGCAGAATGCACATTTCGGAGCACATAAACGTACTATATAATACTAATAAGTAATTTCATAGACGAATTTTCTTGGACAATATGATTTTTAAGTAGCCAATTTTTCATTGTTATAACTTCTTTTCTTTTTATTTTTTTGCTCTTATTTATACATCAAATTCACACCTAGCATGAATATTAATTTAATTCCTTTCTGATATAGATGATACTTCTCATATCTGAAAAAAATATAAGTTCTATTTTTAATCGCGTATAGAGGTAGAATTGAGTATTGCTCTAGTTTAGTCACTAACGGTATACGTATGTATATGTTTTTTTCCAAATTAATAAAATTTTGGCCACGGTCACTATTCAGTAGTAAAATAGTGAACATTTATTATTTTAATGATTTAACTCCGAACAAACCTGCCAATAAAAAATTGAAAATATGGAAATTTTGTTGATTTGTTTAGTTTGTTAACTACATTTATATTTTTATTTTGTTTTTAATAATTATGAATGCATAACTTCCGCTCTCTGCCGATGCTACAGCATTGGATTTTTGTCAAAAAATTCTGAAAGTTTGAAGTTTTCTCAACTCCGACCGCAAAACTATCCCCGAGCCAAGAAACTACGTCAATAGGGCATCGAGGTTGCTACTGTGGAAGTGAGGATCTAGAGCCACTTGTTTCTTAAGCTACCCATTCTCCTCCCCCACATGAGGTTATATCATACTATCGTCCCTTGTAGGTGTTGTGGATCCGTAACGGAAGAAGTCGGCGGCAACGCTGCCTGCTGCACTGGGGTCGTCTCTCCGAAATTCGTAGGCACGTTGATGCCGAAGTTGAGCGGTTGAGGTAAAGAACTACTAGAACTAGGCAAACCACTTTGTGCGAGACTGATGGTACTTCCAGTAAGCGAAGCGGCCGGCAAGGGGGTGTTTACTACCATCGCAGTGTTACTGCACATCACTGGAGGACTGTTCTCTTCTGGGGGTGTAACTTCCAAACCTATACTTCCATTTAGAGCTATTTTGATAGGGTTGTTGTAGTTTGTGGAAAAATGAGATAGACCTATGTCTTCTAGGCTACTTTTCCTCCGAGCACTTCCCACATTAGTAAGTCCTTGCCTGAGGGAGTTGGACCTTCGCAGAAGTATATCATCAATCACACGAAGCGAATTAGAACGTCCACGTTGATATCCAGCTACTGTTGGACTGTCTGGTAGAGAGAGAGAGTTTGATTTTGTGGTCGCTAACGGAGGAGGTCGGGGCGACTGGTACCCCGTGAGACCAAGACCGGAACCACGTCGACTTCCAGCTTGTGATGCCGCTGCCATCTGTTGGATGATGGATTGAGAACAGAAGCTAATGTTGGATTTCCGACGACTATTGTGGCGCTCGAATGTTTTCTGGGCGGAGAACGGACTCGGCCGAACAAGGTAGCTAAAAAAAAAGTAAGTCAAAAATTGTTTCACAAAATTGATCATGTAAAAATACTAGAAATTCCAGATAAAGTGAACTGAAGAAAAATAAGTTCAACTGTAAAAATGCGAGAACACTAAAAAGTATCCGACTATAATAATAAACGTATTGAAAATATGTATAACAAAATAAAACATAACTTTTGCAGAGTTCAAATCATGGATCCGAAAAAGTATTGGAAGTGAAACTTTTTTACGCTCGCTAGGCAAAATTCCAGTGTAACAAAAATTCAAAACTGGCACGAGTTGTGAGCGTCCCATTCGTTTTCGTTACTCTGAAAACGCCAAAAAATGCTCCTTACAAAATCGAGTCAAACTAGAAATTAGATTAATGCATTATTGAACTGATGTAAATAGAACTCTGAGTGCTCAAGGGGGTGTTGTCAAAGGAATAATCTACAATTAGCAATGCATTAACGGGTGACATGTAACGTTCGCCCAAGACAATTCATATAACTACACCAAATTTAGGAGCGAATCCCAGCACACATAAAAAATTTAATCAAAAAAGATAATCCATTTGGATCTATGAGTATCATTTGTGATCGTCCATGCGTTAAGATGATTTAAAACATTATAATTTGCACACACACGCGCACCCTTGTGAGCAATCAATTTAATCGTACAAAGATGGACTCTTCAAGCCTCTGTCGCCTGCAATTTATTAATTTATCAACTTTTATCCGTTGTTCATTCTTCCGCGAGCGGTATTGTACTTTTAAAATACATTTACAGTCCGGAACATCCTTCTGTTCAAATCATTCGGTCGAAAATCATGGTTAAAGTGGAAATATGGAAACGCAAGATGGTACGCGAGTGGAGAGACAAGTTCTAAACTATGAAAGTTTAAAGTGGACATGTGGCACAGCGCTCTTCGAATCTAATCGCAAACGGTTGAAATGCGCTCGAAGGACGTCGAACTTTTCAAGAACAACTCGTGTAACCCATTTAACCAGCGGGAAGTGCACGGCTTAAGACCTTGCGGACTGGTAGGGTGTGCAAAAAATTGACACGGATCGATGGTTCATCAAGAGGTCTATACCAGAAACAGTGTGCATACACTGCCAGCAGAAGTAAAGGAAACAGATTACGATGAAAAGTGAAAATTTCACCTTTAATTCAACTGTGATGCATGTCCTATCTGGAAATAGGATCCGATAGGGGGGTATAGACAAACGGGGGGACTGTATAGTGACTTACAGAAAATAAAGAAGTTCTCATAAAAAAAAACTGGTTTCCGACATGCATACCTGCTATACAAAGCGAGATTGCCGACAGCAAGTCAGAGCCGCATTAAAAACTATTTGTTTAGTACCAGCATCGTCATCACTACTACTCAAATCCGATTCCGTATCTGTAATATTTCCCAATATTTTATTATAACTTCTAGTTTCTGCACTAGTCCTTGGTCTAGCATTATTTTCCCAGAGTCGAAACACCATTAAACTAATTCACTAAACATACCACAGAAATATTAATTTAGAATTTCAAAACATAGCACAGCACTTAACGGACACAATTCACGTAAATGAATGAAGTGCATAAATAAATGCAACGGACAAAACGCCCTTAAAAGGCGCGAGAAAAAAACACTCTAATCCTGTTTCATCAAAGTCGCGTGCCGACACATGATTCTCGTAAGCAGTCGGTGCATTCTATAGGTTCGTTCCAACAAGAAATTCTGTTACCGTTTAAAACCAATAACTGAACTACCTAGTGCGATTGCGCATCCGTGCCCAGTAATTTTACTAGTAATAATATGTAATTGTTTTGTTCGAACGCCCAATTCGTGCTGATACATATTTCAATCACCAATAAGTTGTAAAAAAAAGTGTTGTTATTGACAAATATGGACCTGCCTATATTAGACTATTTGTTTGATTCATCGGATAGCGATGATGACGATTTAGAATTTATTGGAACTGTGGTAACAAAAAATGAGAACTATTTGGGTGCGTAATTAACTTGTCACTATTGAAGAAACATTAGTAGGTACTTTTTCAGAAGAAACTGTTAGCCGATATTCCGAAGACGAATTTTTTAAACATTTTCGTGTATCGAGAAATGTTCCGGAAGAACTAAGCGCACGGTTCGAAAACAGTGAATTTTATAAAAACCAAAGTGGACAGTTTGGGAAGATTTCTGCTTATAATAAGGTAAAAAAATACTAGTGAAATGATTGCAATTTTATCACAGTTTTAGGTACTAATGTTTCTCTGGTTTATTGGTCATCAAACTGCTAGCTTTGCAGAAGTTTCAGACAGGTTTGACATTAGCAAATCATCCCTTGAATGCATTATAGAAAAAGTACCAGTTTGTATAAGCAATTGGTCTCATGCAGTAATCACTTGACCTGATGCAGAAGAGAAGCGTCAAATTGAAGAAGATTTCAGGGGCAATGGGTTTCCAAACGTAATTGGAGCTATTGATGGAAGCCACATAAAGATAGATAAGCCCGTGCAAGACCCAGACTCGTATATAAATAGGAAGGGTTACTACTCTATTCAAGTATTGCAATTAACCGCCGCTTCGTATTGTAATGTTACCTATTGACTATTTCCAGATGCAAGTTGTCTGTGACAAGAACTGCAAAATTAAAGATGTCTTTATTGGATACCTAGGATCTGTGCATGACAGTAGACTGTTCAGAAACTCACTACTCTTCCACACTTTACCTGAGAAATGTGGTCGGTTTTTCCTGCTCGGGGATAGTGGTTACCCGTTACAAAATAATTTATTAACACCTTTTAAGGATCGCGGCCAATTAACTAACTGACAAGTTAACAATTTTAATCGCTCCATTACGTCATTAAGTATAGAAGACTCTAAAATACTACTACATAATTATAAATACATGAACATTTTTTTTGTCGCAAAATTTCATTTCTTTCCTTTTATATATCATTACGTTCGTTCAGAACACGAAGAATGTCTTGGTGGGCTTCTTGGAGAAAGTTAAGCCGCTTTGCTTGATAATTTAACCGGTTGTCTCTTATTTGCTCCAGCACAGACTTACGTTTCTTTAATGTTTTTTTTTCTTAGTTTTTCACCTTTTGCGGCAGCCGTGGTTGTAACTGATGCCACCGTAGTTGCAACTGGTTGTTCTTCGTTTTCGGTTTCTATGTCTCCCGAGATGCCCCCTGTTTCCGGTGTTGGAGAGTGTTGTGTCTCTATTGTCAGAACAATTTCGGGATGAACACTTTTTTTTTGCCGCATACAGAATCCATTTCTTCCGCGAACTCGAAGCACTTCCTTCCACGACCCGTTAGCTTTTGGTTATCTGCCCATTTTTTGTAGTTGCGATCTAAGACTTTCCAGCGACTTTAGCAGTTTTTGGGTGAAATATGGGTTGACAACAATTCGGACAGTTCCGCGGCAATTAAGTATCTGCCACATGCCTTTGAAGTTTTTCATTTTCATAGTTCCTACTTAGGGTTTATTCTTTTTGTAGGCATCGATTAGCATTTTTGTTGCATTCGAGGACCACGTATATGTGACAGATTGCACAAATTCTTCCACGAATTGCACATTATTATTATTCAAAATGATGAACTCTTGCATTTTTAAACGGACTCAGTGAGTCGCCTTGCCTTATTCCGCTGCTTATTTGTATTTCTTCGCTTAGTTCATTCTTCACTTTTACCATCGTCCTGCATTGACTATTAATCTCATAGATTAACATTACACGACACCAGTTAGAAGCGAGGACCTTCGACAACAAAGCAACATACAAGACGTAGGAAAGTGGATAAGATGCCGAAGAAAATACTGGAATAAACATGTAAACAGAATGGATGACAATAGACTTGCGAAAACTGACAAACTAAATAACCCTGTCGGAAAAAGAAATCAGAGTAGCCCACCAAAACGTTGGAGAGAATGCTGGAAATCTACATCCGAAGAGGTATAGAAAGAAAACAGGCAATAGCCCACCTACCATGGGTAGAAAGAAAGAAGAAGAAGAAGATGATGAGTTATTTGCGACGATAGTGAAGGTATCAATACCTCGGGTACGTAGGGTTGAACAATTTCATCAAGTATCCCTATTTGAACGGAATCGCATATTTGGCATACACAAAGGATGGTTTTGTTTTCGCGAAATCGCTAAAAGAATAAGATGCAAAGTCTCGACTCTAGCTAGGATATGCAGGCAATGGCTTGAAGAAATTCTACACAAGCGTCGATCTGGCAGTGGACTTCCTAGAGCTATTGTCGAAGGAGCCGCAAAGGGGAAAAAATGGGGGTGGGGAATCCTTTGAGCACCGATCGTTTAACACTTTAGGGTGAACTAACCCCCCGAGGGACGAATTTTGAGCGCATTGGATGGGTGATATGGGTCGACCAATATCAAAGGCCACCACAATATTCACAGTACCGTCCTTGATACCGCCTTCTTCTGGCTAATACTCAACAAGCCACCAGGCATCAAAGACGAAATTGGGTGGAGGAATAGTCTTCAAGACGAAGGGGTGAAAGGTAAAATCTTGACGTTATTCATCGACATCATACCGCAATAACTCCAGGAACGATGGTGTGAGAAGGCATTGCACATGGAAGCCAAACGTTCAACTTTGGCGACTAAAAATCATATTCTAAAAGGACAAGGCGCAACCCCTGAAGACAATGATATATATTTATAGAAAAAAAAACTATGTCAACATCTTATTCTGGCCGTGACGTTCAAAAAGTTTAAAAGTCCGTTAAACCCAAACATGTATGGGATATGATAGAATACGTAAGTGTCGCCTAGTGCCGCCAATAACCATTCGGGAAGAACTTTGACACCAGATAAAACTTGCTTGAAACGAGCTTCCTCAACCTGACAACGATCATCTAATTTCATGCATGCAGTTGCAGAGTGTATTAATAGATGAGATCATATGCACCATTATTCCTTGTTGATTGATCTCTTTGCTACAATTATTTTTTTAATTATTGATTCCCTTCATAGTGTTGCAATTTTTTTGAAAGTGAGTATTATATTTTTGTAGGTGATAAACCAAATCGTCTGATTTTCATTTATTATAATAATTAATTCTTTTTTGTTTCGTTTTAAGGTAGATGTATTGGTTGGGTTTTCAATTAAACACAATTTCACGAACCACTCGCCGCCGTGGCCAGAAAACAACTGTTTTTATTCCCTATCCTTCAAGTACAGGTATCCGACCCAATGTCACATAACGATTAGTCATACATGTGATTCAGACCTAATACACTATATCTTTCCCTTCTTTCAATGCCTTATCATAACCTACTCTAAATAGGAACAAATAACTGTTCGAACACAACACAATACATGTGCACCTTAAGAAAATACAAAAACTTGCCTAGATTACATAATATGAAAACTTAATAATAAACAAGTGACAATACTGATAACAACAAGCAAGAATACTAATAATTACAATAACAATATAAATAAAGAATATAAGTAACCAGAATAACAATTTTATTAAAGTAGCCTTGCTGTACATCTGTTTCTTTTCTCCATTATTCTGCGATTTTCCATTCTCCCTCGACTTTTTTCAGATGTACTACATTCCGTCTCTTTTCCTGACCTGATTCATCGTTTCTAATTGTCATATCGCCTCCGTTTTTTCTTATCACTGTATGTTGCTCCGGGCTAAAGTTACTGGTTAGTTTGTTTTCTTTGACGAAACATTTTTCATACACCTTGTCTCCGACTTCCAAATCATTCTCTAACGCTTTCCGTTTACGGTCTGCATACTCCTTTCCTTTTTGCTTTTCTGAACAGTCTCGATCTGCTACTTCCTCATCCATTGGGTTTGTCAATGTGTTGATGCTCGGTAATTTGTCCTCGAATTGTCTTTCGTAGAACAGTTCCCCCGGGGATTTCCCCGTTACAGCATGTGGCGTACTGTTGTACATAATTAAATAATCAAGCAGTTCTTGTTTCCAGTCCTTTTTCAAGCTTTGGCTGATTCTAAGTCTCTTTAAAATGTCCCTATTTTGGCGCTCAACCTCCCCATTTTGTTGAGGCCAGTAAGGTATTGTGTAATAGATGTGAATTCCACACTCCCGGCAGTAATTCTTCATTTCGTCAGAGATGAGTTGTTTTCCGTTGTCAAACGTAATTGATTTTGGGTATCCCAGTCTTGAGAAGATTTCTTTCAGTACAAGTATCGTATTTGAAGCAGGAATTTTCCGCATAATCTTGATCTCCTTGTACCGACTATAGTAATCAATTAAAACAAAGATGTAATCACCACTAGGCAAGTTTCTGCATCTTTGTCAATCTTTGGCCACCACACCTTAGTCCGCAGTCTACTTTTCATGGCTACGATACCCGGATGACTCTCATGTGCAGCAGCCAACACTCGTTCTCCTTGGTATGACGATTTTCGTGCTTCTCAAAAGAATATTTTCCCAAGAACAGAGTTCTGTTTCAAAAGGGTTATATTCTCTCACCGAGTCGTCCCACTTTGAATTTAAGAGAGCTTCCTTGACTTTCTGTATCTGAGGATCTAGTTCTGATGCAGCTTTGATTTCATGTAGCGGGACGGCAACCGGC
This sequence comes from Diaperis boleti, assembly GCA_963583935.1. Lineage (NCBI taxonomy): Eukaryota > Metazoa > Arthropoda > Insecta > Coleoptera > Tenebrionidae > Diaperis > Diaperis boleti. The sequence goes on from OY757249.1 coordinate 35,590,745, forward strand.
CGTGGGTATCCAACTATAATGTTGATAGTCTCATAATCAAAAGGCATGTCTGTTTTAATTTTGCAGAGCCGAGACAATGGGTCTGATATGTTAGACTTTCCGGGACAATAGACAAACTTGTACTTAAAAGCTTGTAGCCTTAGAACCCATCTTTCTATACGCGCGCTGGGTCTTGCTTTAGGACCGAAAATTGCTTCTAACGGTTTATGGTCCGTAGCTATTTCGAATTCTTCTAATCCATAGAGGTAGATCCTAAAATGTTCTACAGCCCAGACTAGTGCCAAAGCTTCTTTTTCTGTTTGGCAGTATCTCTTTTCGCAGTCAGTTAGGCTTTTATTTCCATAGGCGATTATTCGGGGACAGTCATTCCTAAATTGTATCAGTACTGTTCCCAATCCCACCGGGCTAGCGTCAGCCATTACTTGCGTTCGATCTTTGGGATCGTAGTACCCGAGACTTTTTATCTCGCTTAGTGCAGATTTGGCTCGCTCAAAAGCTGTCTTCTGTTCCTCTTTCCAATATTTTGTAATATCCGTCTGCTTTCCGAGCTTTAATCTAAGTAGTTTGCGCAATGGCTCCGTCACCGTCGCCAAATTTGGGATCCACTTATTCACATAATTCAGTAACCCTAGGAAGCTTTCAATTTCGTCTACGGTTTTTGGAAGTCTAAAAGATCTAATGACTTTTATATAATTGTCTAAAGGTTTGACACCTTTCTGGCTTAAATCATGACCCAAGAATCTAACTTGCGAGAGACCAAATTTACATTTGGTTTTGTTCAATAATATGTTATGCTCTTCCAACACTTCCATAGTGAGTCGTAGCCGCTTGTTATGTTCTTCCTGAGTGCTACCAAAAACTAAAATGTCATCAATAAAGTTTATGGTCCCCTCGCATTTTGCGAGAATTCTTTCTAAAACCTTCTGAAATATTTCCGGTGCCGATGTGATGCCGAACATTAAGCGTTTGTATCGGAAAAGTCCTTTCCTAGTAATAAACGTGGTAATCGGGCGAGATTCTATAGCTAGTTCCAGTTGGTGAAAAGCATTCTTTACATCAAGTTTTGAGAAGATTTTTGCTTGTCTAAGTCTGGGTAGAATGGTATCCATTGTGGGTAAAGGATGGTTCTCCCTAACAATTGCCGCATTTGCTCTTCTCATGTCGACGCATATTCGAACTTCTCTATTTTCCTTGAGAATTGGAACAAGGGGCGAAACCCATCTAGAAGGCTCATTTACTGGTTCGATTATGTCTAAATCTAGGAGTTTTTTGAGCTTATTGTCCACCTTTTCTTCTAACGGTATTGGAACTCTCCGATAGGGCTGGCTAACAGGTAGAACTGTCTTGTCTATGGGTATTTCAACTAAGACATCCTTAAACTTGGGAAAAGTTTCGTGTACTGCTCTGACCTCTAACCCCAGTCTAAGTACGTTTAGTTGTAGGGCTGTCTCCTTTCCTAAAAGATTCCTTGAGCCATTTTTGATAACATAAAATGTTGAATTTGTTTGCTTCGTGCCGACCGTGATCCTGGTTTCGAACGATCCAACGACTTGCAAAGGTTTGTCGCTGCCGTAAGCCCAAAACTTTTTCCCCGGATTAGTCACTTGATTCCATACCTTTATGTGCGATTTCTTCAGAATCTCCCATGTATTGTGCCCAATCAGGTTTGATTTACTACCAGAATCAATTATTAGTTCTACCGGCACCCCACCAAGATTGCACAATAACGTACAATCGTTGTCGATACTGAAAACATATTCGTCGTCCAATCGTTCTGATAAGTAATCAACTTCCGAGGACTCGTGTTGGCGCTTCGTTTTCTTTTGAAAGTTCTTACCATCTTGGAAATTCCTTTTCTTCGCATTTGTTCGACAGCACCTCTTGTAGTGGCCTTTGTACCCACATCTCCTACATATACTTTTGATTGCTGGGCATCCCTCGTCATCGCTGTTGTGTTCTTTGGAGCCGCAACGTGTACATTCTTTCTGCCCAGATTTCCTTGTTGTCTGGCGCTGTCGGCTCCTAATAGTGTCCACGGTTTGCGATACACCTGCTGGTTTATCTGCTGCACTAAAATTTTCGATTTGGCGCTGCACTGCTTCTAGAGCTTTGGCCGCCCCGATGATGTCTTCCAAAGTAATGCTATCATCCCTTGACGACAATATCTTTTTCCGGAGGTCCAAAGAACTACACTTCTCTGCAATTTGATCTATGAGATTTTCCTCCATGTTGGAAAATTGACATTTCTTTGCTTGATCTCTTAGACGAATCAGGAATTTTTCGAATTTCTCTGGCGGCTCTTGTTTTATTAGGCGAAATACGTGCCTTTCATAGACTCTACTTTGATTCGGAGCGAAGTAGTTATCCAGTTTTTCTAAGGCTACCTGAAAAACGTCCACGTCACCTGCTGTTTGTGATTCAACGTTTGCTCCTGGGATGTTGTAGAATATTTCTTGAAGTCCCATTCCTCTCGCATGTAATAACATAGCCCTCTTCTTCGTGTCTGATTCAATGTTGCTCGCTTCTATATAAATAAGGAATGCTCGCTTCCATTTTTCCCATCGAAATCTAACCGAGCTGGGGTCCGATTCACAATCGAAATTTTCTATCGTGTTTAGCGTGGCCATTGTTGGTTCGATCGTTCTCTAAAAATTTTGAACTCTCAGAAACGTCACCATTATTGACTCAGTCCCAGCACATACCTACATGTTAGTTCAGTGTCAACTGTGTGGTCAACTGACACCTCTGCATGCCTACATGTGCCTGACTGGTCGATTTCTTGTTGACTCAGTCCCAGCACATACCTACATGTCAGTTCAGTGTCAACTGTGTGGTCAACTGACACCTCTGCATGCCTACATGTGCCTGACTGGTCGATTTATTTTGGCTCCGTCCATGTACATGCTTTTCCCTCATTTACTTTCCCTTTTCTTTGCAGTTACGTTGCAACATTAATTTCACATGTACACGACGGCCAGTTGTTGGTTTTATTGTTGTACTTACTTGAAATTATTTTTAATCCTCGTCGCCAATGTATTGGTTGGGTTTTCTATTAAACACAATTTCACGAACCACTCGCCGCCGTGGCCAGAAAACAACTGTTTTTATTCCCTATCCTTCAAGTACAGGTATCCGACCCAATGTCACATAACGATTAGTCATACATGTGATTCAGACCTAATACACTACAGTAGATATTATGTATTTAGTAAAAAACATGTAAACCAATAAAAGGAAATATAATTATCTTAAATTTAAACCCATCACGAGTAATTTGACAAAGATAAAGTACTATCGGGTGTCTCAATAAAAATCTGGTCAAGATTGCCATGAAACAAAAGCGGTTCACATTCGGCACGTCGTAGCCAATGTCACTGTTCATTCTACACCTGTGCTTGAATTTCAAGATCTTAAGATCGGATAACGCCCAAATTCGAAGAAATTTTCCACAAATATTCCAAAATATCTTACGGTGTTCGAAGAAGAGTTGTCAAGAAGCAGAGGGAGGACGTTTTGAACACCTCGTTTAATAAAAAGTTCTTAGTTTGTGTATAATTTTTGTTTTGCTGTTTTTTTTGTTATCTCTAGGACACACGTTTGTAATTTTTACCAAAGCAATCTTGACCAGATTTTTATTTAGACACCCGTTATAAGACTTGTAAAAATTATATTATTAAAAACAGGTAGTTCCAGTTTTTGGATCTTTGTGCTCAACAAAGGTGTATTCGCGAACAGCTTTTGTAGCCAAATAATAGCTATTTATTGTTTGATGACATTTTCGTTTACTTCAACAAAGTTTCACTTGAAACAGTTGGTTTCTACCCGACATTAAAAAGTTTCTAGGCTAAATTATAATCATCTACTTACATTATGTCCCCTTCTTCGAGTTTGAGATCGCAGCTGGGATTTATGATAACATAAGACAGACTATTTCTTTTTTCACTAACGTCGTTATAATCAATTGCTGGTAAATTCAAGCTCTCCATTCGTGATCTAACAAGATTTGCAATTTCCGCTCTTTCAATCTGTTGCTCATGGTTATCCTTAGCTTCGTCCGCCATGTTGATTGAATACTAAATTCGTAACAAAAATATTAGTCACATAGATGTAATAAAAAGTGGCAATATATTGTTGTTTTAATTAGTTATGCAAAGCGATGATGGTTTTAATCTAGAGCTGAATGCATTAAAGTAAAGAGACAGTGGTTAGTTTTTTTTATGATAAGTTGTGCACTGCAGAAAATGAAATGTGGAATGTCCCATTTTAATTCTTATCAACATGATATTATTTGACCACTTTTAACTTTCTGAGTTTCCTAATAGACCGAAAAATGTGTCATTCAGGAACAGTTTTAGTCAACTCACCATCGAATTACGGCGTTCAGTACAACCCAAGCAATTGGTACCATCCTTAGGGCGGTAAGTTACACCTACTCTGTCCGGTCCAAGTTCCTCGTCAAGCTAACGGAAAAGCCCCAACTAATTACGTGCACTACTTGCTATTTAAATGCAGATAACCGCTATTAACCCAATTACAAAAACAAAATAGTTATTTTTTCTACAAAAAATTTCCGGAGTTGGTGTGTGAAAAAACGGATCGGTGTGAACATTCACGCATTCCGATGGTTAAAAATGACAAAAAGTGCTTAACGATTCGTGCGCTTATAAAGCCTCATGCCAAGAATGAAAAATGAAAGCCATTATTTTCTTTGACGCTGTCTGTGCGTGTGCTGTCGCTGATTGGTGATTAAAGAAGTTATTTACACTGTGATTAAGTAAATAACATCAAGAGCGTGGGCAATTATGATTATAAATGTAACTTTTCTAAAATCTAATTGAAAATGAAATTCAGAAGAATAGTTGACATAATTAGAGAACAAGTCCCGTAATTAATAATTAACAAAATGCAATAAAACACAAAAGGTGTGCGGTGCTTTTATTCTTTCCATCCTGCAGTTTATGTTAAAACTCACAAAAGTGTTCCCGTTAATTATAAAGTTTGTAGGTTTTAGCCAAACTTATTAAAGTGCTATCACCAGCATTATAATATTAATTGAAAGGAAACTCGAATCTAATTACAAGTATATTACTATGTAGATGTCTTTAATGCAGTCTAGAAGAAGTGATGTTGGAAATTACTGTAGGGTATATCTAGCAATATATAATCTTCCTATACCGTGTGGAAATTAAGTAAGCAATAAATTCCGTAACTCCGTTAGTACTTGTGCAACCTGTTTTTTATTTTACATTTGCATAGAATTTTTTATTCTGATTTCAACTGAATAAAAACGTCGCTAAAGTTGAAATTAGTAAATTAAAAAAAAAAACAGCTGTCTCTTTTTATAGGAATTTAAGGAAAAAAAGAACAGAAATCCAGACAAAACAAAGTTGGCAAAAGCGATCAATGAGAAAAAATAAGAAAACAACCCAAAATTTGAAAGTAGGGCTAAATTAACAAAACTAACAAAAGAGTTATAAATTAAAGGTATTACACCAAATGTTCAAACTGATGACCCTGCATCATCTGACAAACTCCAAAACGATGATAAAAAGCAGCCAATACGTTTTGAATCGTTTGGGGAGTTATTAAACTGCATTCATATCAAATTCTTGCTTTAAAATCATCCAAATTGTTGGGTCTCGGTAGGTTTTAATACACCTTACTTTTTAAGTGCCCCAATAGAAAAACAATCTAATGGGGTTAGATCTGGGTAACGCCGCACATTTAGGGCGTAGTGTGATGGATCACCATACCGTTGCAACCAGATCTTATTATTTAGAAGTTAATTTATTATTTAATCAGAGAAAAACAATTTAGACACAATTATTTTGTACCTATTCAGAACTTGTCAACTTTTTATTAGTACCTCTATGTTTTTTTTTAATTCCAACAACATTAGACAGCTGCTCTGTTATTTTTTTGAAAATTTACAAATTTGAACTTTAGCGCCGTTTTTATTCATTTTTTCATAATTATGTAACCTATTAAGGCTAAAGGTGACAAAATTTTATTACCAAGTGTGCCACAGACAGAAAATATGTCTAAAGTAATCCCGCTTTCTTTCAGAAACGGTTCAATTGATTTAAAATCTACAAACGGGGTTGCACTCAAGGTCTTATGATGATTCACGCTATAGTGATAAAATTTTTAATTTAATTTTTTTTTTAATTTTTGAATTTTTTTTCTTAATTTTCAAGAATTCTAAAAATTTCAGGTAGTCATTTCAATTTCTTGTAAATGTGAAGCATTAATCCGTTTTCAAAATTCCAATAACGCAAAGAGTGCCGGCCGGAAAAGGTTTTGAAAATTTCCCTTTGTTCTTTGTCGACCCGACGTCCCGCTGCAACTGCTGCATTGGTGAAAGGAGTCGGACAGTAAAACTGACTGGGAGCATACTGACGTATTGTTATCATTGTTATTCCGCCATTTATGTTACAACAAACAATCCAAGAAATAAAAGGAAAACACCTTATCTGAAAGTTTATTATAGTAGTCCAAGCAAAGACTTTTTAGAAGAAATAATTTATAAAAATTTTAAATTTTGGTTATGAACTCCTAGTAGGGACCCAAATAAAGAGCCGAAGAGTTCCCACCCTCCGAACTAGCTATTCTGCATTTTTCTCGTAAAGAAGTTACAGAAGTTAAGAAAATGTTACACATATTAAGTTTTTAGAATTCAACAATTAGTTCCACTTTAAATGCGAGATTTTTTCAGCGCCATCTCGCGTGCCGGATACACACTATTTTATCGTCGCCTTTAGCCTTAAGAATTTGATACTGTTGGAAAAAATACTGATTACGTCATAACTGCCAAAAAAAATTAATGAAAAAAAAAATAGAATACGTTCCTCAAATTCGTTATAATTAACCCCACCACATGGTTTTTAAATTTTATTAATGTTTTACTAATGTAAATACTAAAGGAGTTATTTATGAATTTATTCATTACTTAATTTCCACACTTTATAAAAATCAATTGCTATGCAGTAGTCTCGCAAAAACTCGAGAATGTCTCGATCGATTTTGATAAAATTTTTTGCGTTTGAATGAGTGTAGATGGATGGTGTAGATTCTCAATTGGACCCGGTAGGTGCCGCTGCAATCGGATTCTAAGATTTATTTTCTTGATTTCTTGAGTTTTTTAAGCTTTCTTTAAGATATCGCATATCAGAACATATAACCCCAAAATTTCACCACCCCACCAGCCCCCCAATATTTTTTAAAATGAAAAACTAAACGGGCAAGTACTCAACGTTCGAACAGGAAAACGTATGTCGGGTATGTTAGTTATAGGTAATAAAGATTTAGATAGTAGCGGCAAGAGACATTAAAATTATAAGGTACTATCTTCACCGGTCTGACAAGGACAGACAAAAACTTGGAACAACAGCAAATAAATCCCACTTGGGCTTTAATCCGCGAGAGGGTAAGTGAAGCCAAGGATTGCAGAGAAATCTACGGCCATTATTTCTCAAAACAATTCTAGCTGAAGATTCTGAAAAATATAGGAAAGACCAACTTTTTGAAAAATATTGAGACTATTCGGCTAGACTAGATTCTTAAAAACATTTAGATGCGGGTAATTATTTGCTGTACAGGGTGTATCAAAAGGTGCACACTCTTCAGAACTGGTTTCCTTGAGCTTCTAGGACATCAAATTCATTTTTACTTTTTCTTTGGATCTAGTAGTTTTTTAAACTGACCAATGAGAAATTAAAGAAAGACAATTTTCAATATTGTAACGGACGTGGACCCGAAATGACTTGAGATTATGACGTCATCAATTAATAGAACATGCTGGATTTATACTACAACGTACTCAAGATAGTATGACATCATCTTTTGGAATATCCGGTACAGATCAACAGCGCGATGATGTCATCAATGGAACACCTAGAAAGATTTAGCCGCTATATTTATTAGAGGACGTTCCAGCGGGAGTCAGTCAGTCTAGTCGCATCAACCAGTCACCCGATCAGCCGTATCGCAGTTCGTCGAAGTCCAAGATCAGTTGGTCGAGTCAGACAGTTGCTTTTATCTATCCGGAGTGCCTCGCGATATGTAAATAAATAATACGAGACGTGCCGGTGAAGTAGTAAATTGTAAATAGTGTAAATAATGTAAATATTGTAATATAAGAAGTGTAAATAAATAGTAAATAATTTTTAAATAAATAATCGAACCCAGAAACGCAACAATTTTGGCAATTACCTTCGGATCAACATTAATGTCTTCATTCCATTGGTAAACTTTATCGACTTACTGATCCTCGTAAACTATTCTTTACGTGACGTCTCGTTAGTTGCTGATAGGGACTCGATGTTGATACGCGGTTGACTACAGGTTGTGTTTTTGTTATATGATCGATAGCCTTTGCAGTTATTTTTAAAGATGGTGGATATTTTAAAGCAAGCTGATAGTCTTAAGATTTCAACCTATTCTGTCTCTGTTTAGCTGAATTAAAAACAACAACCTAGGCAAACCACTAAAACCAGGGGTATTTAACTATCCCTGACCAAATTAAAAAAAAACATGCACATTTTATGTATCGGGGGTGTATTTTCTTGAGCTAATCTTGAGGCTAATGTCCTGTATCTACATTACAAGTATCCTGAGGCAAAGTTTCTGTATCTACATTTCAGGTATCCGGAGACCAATTTTCTATATCTAACATTTCAGGTATCGTGAGTCTATTTTTATGTAGCGCCATTTTCGTATTGCGGTTGGGTATTTCTATGTTGCGTCATTTTTGTATTGCGACTGTGGATTTTTGCGTATCGCCATCTTCGTATAGCAGTTGTGTTTTTTTTTTGTTATGTCTACATGGTATGTATGGGGTCTGCAGGTGGACAGAATTGCCATTCTTTTGATTTGTTCGTTCTGCTTGAGGAAGTTGGGAGTTATGGTCCTCCCCCATGTTTGACAATGTACCCCGGGGTTGCTTTAAAAGGTGTAAAATTTTTTGAACTTCCTCCCGGGCGTGGGATTGACTTGGAGCTATGTGCCACTGCATAGCTCCCCGATCTAAAAAAAGGTTGAGTAACGATATTGGTTTCTGGTGCTTTATTGTCAGATATAGCGTTGTTAACTTGGGCTTTCTTGGGTATTTTCTGTCATATAATATGTATGCACTCATAGTTACAATAACTTAATGGTTTTCAATATCCTTCTGCTACCGTCTCTAATATACACACTCTGGACGTATACCAAGGGGTCATTTCATTGTATCTGTATCAAAATGATCATCGAAAGCTCAAACATGCTCAATGCATGCTATTCTCTGTAGAACAAAATTGTCAACCCCTGTTTAAATTATTAGAAATTGTAAATTGTAAAATGGAATTTATTGACTAAATTGTTATTATTTTGTCAAACCGTTACCAACGAAATACAAAATCACTAGAACAGTACAAATAAGTCAAATCAACAAAATTGTGAAAGCCAATAAACATTTAAGACCATAATTTTGTGTTATCAATTTACTCCCGATTGCTCACGCCGTGTATTCGAAAGAATCCGGGGTTTTGTCTTTGACTTGGGTAGGTTCGAATTTACCGCCACTGCTTTGTCTTGGTAAAGAAAAACACAATAAATGTAGGACTCCGCTTCTTCTCTGTCGGGTGATCACTAAACTAAACTAAAACTAAACTTTTAATAACTTTTTATATTGCCATTCTAGAAAGTATGTACTACAATTTTATTATTATTAACAACGTACTATAAATTAACAAAGTAATGTACACTTCTGAAGGCAAGAGTTAATTTTTAATTTTATTTTAACAGTAACTTCCAAAAAATGAGTTTTTATTGAAGTAAAACTTCTTTACGGACACTTGACTTGGGGAGTAAGCTGATAAATGCGTGACGAGAGCGTTACGAAAAGTGTGATCGGGCGAAGCACGATTTTACAATAATTAATTCATGGATTTTTTTTGCCTTAACGGGATTGGAACCCGCGTCTTATCTGTTGTGAATCCGCACTTCTCACAATACACCTATTTTCGTGTGTCAGTTTTGTATGCAATTGCGCTACTTATCTTAATCGCTACAAATGATTGCCGACTTTTCGCTGACGACAAACTGAAACATGCATTATCCAATACTGCAGACGGTATTAATTCAGGATTCTCTAGCTCCATTTATACACTTACATAAATTAACAGCACTTTCACAATGGCGAACTGAAGTTTTACTTCAGTCGTGTGGTCTAAAGCACACTCGTATTTTTTTTCTATTCTAACTGATACGCTCAGCCACAGCCGCAGCTGAAGATCGATGGGTAGTTAATAGTTTAAATAACTGATGACGCTCTTCAAAACAGCATTGTGAACTTCAATTTTATTTTATTTTTTGATAAATAATCAAATGATAATTTCTATTAAGTAACAGTGGAAGTAAGGGCAGGGAAGAAGGAGAAAGGTTTCTTTAATTTTTATCGGTTGCTGCATATCATCTGTCAGATAAATCAACTAAAATAATAATAATTGATTGTGTTTAAAAAACTCGTTAAATAATTCGCCAACTACATAATATATATTAATCACAAATGCCCACGAGACGCTGTCAAAAATGAACTTAACTTCCTCATACTCACCGATGGCACACGCACGCAGCTTGACCAGGCGGATGAAGGGGCACTCATACTCACATGAGAGGAGTCTGATAAGGATGTATCTTGTGTCCTATATATACCAATGGGAATTTCGCAAGTGGTCGAACACAGTTTCTGATAAAGCCGACCATACGTTCTTATCCACATATCATCTTTCGTGATTTTCATCTAGAACAAAGCACGTTATCGTAAGTTTACTTCCATCGCAACTACGCATCTAAGATTCTTTTTATTTATGAGTCTATTCCAAGAATAATTTTATTAAATCGGTTCGATATAACATGTAAAGGAACCCGTTCAGTCATCAACTCCTCAATCTATCAATCAACTTTTTATAAACAGTCCGTGCATAATAACGAGATTTTCCGCTATTCACAGAAATTACACTAACCGGACATTAAAAAATAATCTAAATCTATTCGCCATAATCAAAAGGAAGAAAATCGACAGACAATAATATCAAAATAAAATTGAAACAATATAACTTTACTTGCAATTTGAAAAAGAAACAAAAAGTTTATTACAAACTTTTATTGCGTCATTATCTATCGGAACTAATATTTTCCTTTAGTTTCATAACAATATAATTATGTACTTGTATCAACTACTTAGCTAGTTCTAAGTAACACAATTTTCAAGAAATGGAGTTTAAGTCTTAAGTTTTAAATGGACCCGAGTAATCCGTTGATAAACTTACCGAAGTTAGGAAACCAGACCCCGGAGCTTGATCAATACCCAGTAATAGCCGAACAAAAGTTATCACATAGTCTTTTACGAAGGCTTGATATAAAAGCGTATCCAACATGCTGGCGCTGAAGACACTACCAGCAGCAAAAGGCAATCGGAACATGTAGGATATGTGGGAGCCACGCTCTTTTTCTCTCTGTAATAGAAATATTCAGATGTTGTGGAAAAAAAGAAACAATGCAAAGAAAGCTATTGAACTGACTTGCACCGGTGGAATACAAACTAGATCTCGTTGTTATCATATGACTACAAAATACGTTAGCAGGCTGGTAGAAGAGTCTTGATGAAGTACATGGTGCCCATTTTCTCTGTTCACGCCTGAAGATTCGGAAGTAGGCAATTTATTAAATATTTCATCAACAATTATGTTTTTTTAAGGATTTACATTTGATTAAAACATTGCTTTGAATCGACGTTTCGAGTTTAATTTTAGACCCGCTATGATTATTAATTTAAAAAATTAATAGTTTACGCGAAATCTGTAAAATGTTTAATATGTTGCCTATATCTAAATCTTCAGGCGTGACCAAATAAAATAGGCACCCTGTATTTGCCTATCAGGACATATCAAAATTTAGTTCTAATGTAAATTAAAGATATATTTCAATTAAATGGGTTTTAATTCTTGGTCTGAATGGTTGATGAGTATGGTAAAAAAACTTTTTTTCGTAAAATTCAATTTTATTTTTTAACATAATATGCACACCGTTTAGTGACATTCAATTTTTTCATTCCAGCTAAAAATATATCAATCGACCCAATATGCAATATTTCGAGCAGAATATTACATTTTCGTTCTTCTGAGAGGTCTTGGCTAATAATGCATTTAAATTTCAAGTTGGCGCTTCAACTTCGGCTTATCGTACCAGATCAATTATGTAAAATTTTGATACTTGTGCAAACGCTTGTTTGTGATTTAATTGAATTTGGTTGGTAGTTGCAGTATTCGTTTCACAGATGTACTCCTATATAAATTTTCTCTCCCACTAAGTTCCGTGTATTACACATTTTTTAAATCAAAGGAGTAAAACTTGTTTCAATTAATTTCATGAAATTCTTTACTTTACTGTGATGCTTTTTATACATTTTGTTTGTTTCTTGCATCTTTTATGTTGCGGTTATATCGTACATTTGCAACTTTTGGACATCCACCACCTGGTCTTCCTGCTATACTCGAGCCGCTCAAGAGAGAGATTTGACGCGTGATCACTTGCTATTGGTTTGCAAAATGAATGAGGTATTAGAAAAGTGGGGTGGAAATGACCCGTTGCACACTAAAGTGTAAACAATTTCACCCAACACTTATTCATAATAAACACAATGCGTTCTGCCTTCCTCATCGACAGCACGCCGCTTTCACGTGGTAGCTCTCCAATATTTAAAATAATATTTAAAACCTTATTTACTTACGCCTTGCCCCCTCCGACACCTACTAAAAGATAATTAAAAACTCAAATGGTATCATTTGCTAAATTATGGTTTTTAACTAGTCTACTAGATAGGAGTACTTTTGTTATTTATTTCGTGGATTTATAAAGCTATAGTTAATAGTTATTTAAGTGTAAGAAGTGGCTGATTTATTTCACACGATATCAACATTTTTTCTACGATCCTCCCAGATCTAACTTTTCTGGCAAATATTACATTCAGAATTTACAAACAAACGGATACTATTGAAAAATATAAATTCTCGCATTACCCTTTTTGCTCTAGTGTAATACTAATAAAACACTTTTTATACTCAAAATGGTGCAAAAAATGATCTGTTGTTGCACGATAGTAGAAAAATGTATATTACTTATACAGGGTAACAGCGGAAGTCCTAGCAGAAAATTTAACCACAAGTAGAACTCGTCAAAATAAACATTTTTTATATTTACCACTTTACTGAAATCTGCATGTTTTTTGAACATTTTTCTGACCCCTTATTTCACCCTGCGCCTATGACTAAATTGAACTTGAACGCAGAGTTTTTGCCGAACGAGGTAAACACCTTCTAACTTTTTTGGGACAAAAAATTTGTCGATAGTAAATTTTAGTTATCAGTTGTGTCGTGCCAGCCGCTAAGAAATGAACTGTGATATATTCTTAAGAGGGTTGTCCAGTGGCATGTACATTTCTGCCGGTCGAAGTACCTACAATTTTTAAGTATTCGAAGATGTGAGGTGTCGGTGTGTCAACATTTATCGTAAGTTAGAGAGTTTATTACATACGAACCGAACCCCTTCAATTATGCATATTATGGTAGGTTAGTACATGTTTCCATTTAAAGAGTTTTTATTTCGATTCGTTTATCGGGTAAAGTTTTTGTGGATTCCTCACAATAAATGAAATTGGGACCATAGGCGGGTATTAGTTTTAGGGGTTAAACTATTCTTAATTTTAACTCGGTAAGGGGGCGTTTGCGAATTTTTTTTTATTTTGACGAGTTCTACTTGTGGTTAAATTTTCTGTTAGTACTTCCATAACACCCTGTAAATATTATACATACACCTATATACATAATTTTAGTTCGTCGGAATACCGTTAAAATGGCAACTTTTAGTAATTAGGTTTTTTATGATTAGGTATACTTTCATCAAGACTCTTCCGATTTCAGACCTCTTCAGCGATTAAGATTTTCGTGATAAATTGTGCTGATCTGATTGGGTCGAACGTTTAAAATGCATGAACGTAATTGACTGTCTTATTGAACGTAATTGACGTTTCTAGTTCGTATCTCAAAGGTGGTTGAGAATTATTGTAATTAAAGAGAAAATGTAGTGAAAAGCATAAAACTCAAATCTACTAGTTTAATAATAAAAAGTCATGTGTTTGAGTTACACCATGTAAATCATCTGCAGTTCGAAGAATTTAATTTATTCCACGTTTTCAAATAAGCCAAATAAGCAGTTTGGTAAAAATCTTAAGAGGAGCTTCTACTTTCAAAAATAAATCCAAATAAATTTGCAAATGGAAGAAAATTATTGTCCAATTTCTGAGATATTCCAGTCCAAATATACCGGTCGAAGACCGTTAAATTGGAAGGCCGCTTTACATTGAATATGAGTAAAGCACAAGTACATGGGCCGTAACTTGCGTTTGAAAGTTCTCTTTGTGTTCTCTTTCCGATGTAAAATCGGCCATTCAATTATAGCTTCGGCATAGTGCAACTTATACATGACCATGGAGCAGTTACGTTTTTATAAGTTACGAAAACTAAACTGCTATAAAATTCTATAGGTAATCTTGGTGAAACAGTTTAAGCCTGCCTTTTCACCATGTTGCTCCACTAATGTTTCAAACATCAGTAATTTCTCAGAAAATAGCGACAAACCTTGCCTTTCTTCCACCTACCTTCTTGTTTCAATAAAAGCAAAGTTATTATCAACAAATATGCAAACTATTGATAAAATATGGTACATACGCACTGAAATTCCTTTTGTCATGCCTATAATAAAAGTATGTTTTAACACAAAGTTTCAACAATGAAAATATCGCTTCGCACATATTATCTTAAAATATTAAATAATGACACTACAATTTTTTATCTATGTCCATTAGTGTAGAGAAGTGAAGAACAAACATGTCGGCAACTTTCTCTCCGTGTAACATTTTCAGTAAGGCATGCGAAGAAAATATTTGCGTAAAAACAATTCAGCCTACACTCATTCGATGAAAAAGTGTCAACTAAAAACTGAATATTTACCTTTTCCATTTTGGACAGATGAAGTGCATATTTGTCGTGTGCTCTGAATTGCATGAATCGCATGTTGGACGACTGCGACAATTCGGTGATGCTTTTAATGCTCGGAAAAAATCTGAAAGGAATAAAATAAAAAAGGTGATATAAACCCGTCAGTAAATAAAAATTGAATGCAGACAACTGCTTAGAACTTTAATTAAAAAAGTCGGGTGCGCTTGAAAAGTTAGAGGGAGATGCGAAAAAACTTGAAATTTGTTTTAACCAACCTAAATTAAAATTTCACTGATTTCCGATTTATAAACGTTCGATTTGAATAATATCATTAGTTGTAACTGACCTATTATAATATTTGAAATTAGTGTGAATAATATAAATTAATATAACCACATCAATTTTGTAACAAATATCAGAATTATATTATGTTTTCCAATGAGAAGCACCACGATTTCGACCCCAATAAATACCCAATACTTACTTGAACATTGTTTGCACGGCCACTATCGTGTTGCAATCCGCTAAAGAATCCTCTTCAGCAGAATTGGATAGCTCTTTATTTACTACAACTACGTTTTCTGCTAACGTGATTCCCGCTCTGAGCAGATCATCCAAGCTGAAAAAAGTAATGCTGTCATCTTATGTGTTCCATTTTATGAATGAAGAGTTATCTTTAGCACTATAAAAGTGTCATACCAGTCGATTGTTCCTAGCATCCAGTAGACGAGCGGAAAATAGGAGATGGCATCCAGAAATGCGATATCGGGTCTTCTCTCCAGTAATAATATAATGGGATTGAGTGACGTCTTGGATCGAAAATGTGCTCGCAGGGGTATGATAAAATTGTAGATGCCATTCGATGCGTAATCAGCTGCCAAGATGATGGTTTTGTTCTGCCATTGGTAATCACGAGCGTTACGGTAACTGCAGTGTTCGCAGACTTGCGCTAGTTGCAAACAACACAGGGGCTTCTTTTCTTTGAGCAAGTAACACAACGTTGGACTAACTCCGATGTAGGGAGACACTGGTGGGAAACCTTTTACGATTCTGCATGAATAATATCAGTTTATGTTGAGAGTTGTGCTGTTTCAAATAAAGTAGATGAAGCGATAAGCAAAGCTGTTAGTTTTATTACTCTTTTTTAAAAATGGTTAGAATCCACCAACATTAATAAATTTTATGAAGAGAAATATGCTTTTCGTTATAGAGTTATGTATAAAATACAATAGCTTTTTGGTGTTTATGCGTGTGTACGCACTAATCTAAAATTTTGAAACAAAATCATTTTAAATTGTGTTTCTGTATAATTTGACCAATTGTGAGTTTCAGAGAATAATAATATTACAGACTATTCCAATTCGTTCAATTTACAGAAGACTTATAATATTCAATCTGGATACCATAATTATTATCTGAATTTAGATTAAAAAAGCACTAAATGTGATTATACCCTCAGCAAAATCTAAAAGCGTGAGAAAATCCTTTTTGGGTGCGAGTTATAACTGCATGGAGCAAATTATTACATATAACTTCTTGGCACTGGCGGGTAGTGTGTAAATACATTGGTGGGTCAACAAAATTAATAAAACAATACTTAGTTGTTGTGGTTACTGCATTTCCAAATAAGTTAAACAATGTGGATATTGCCGTATCGAAACCATTCCTACTTCCAGTCACTGAATGAAATCGCGCGCTTCCGATGCTGACGTCCAGAATTCCCCACGCCGCCTCTAACCGGCGCCGAGTCGTGAAGTGGAGGCCACGCTGATACCCGCGCATTGGTTCGACGTCACTCCGGCGAAGCGTTCTCCCACAGCGTGGAGAGAAAGACACCGTGGTAATAAAACAGAGTTACCAGAGTTAAAACGGAGAGAGAGAGAGAGAGAGAGACCGTGTTAATAATAAAGAGTTACCAGGGTTAAACGAAGAAAGAGACACTGTGTAAATAGTAGTTATATGGACCGTATATAAATAGTAGCTATAGGCACCGTGTAAATTGTAACCGGAAGACCGTGTAAATAGCAATTAATAAAGACCGTAATAGCGACCACAAAAAGGTGGGATTCAGTGCGGAGAGGGTGCTTTAGTTAGAAGTTTGAAATGTAAGTCTTGACGTTTTTCGCTAAAATGTTTGTTACTCGAGTAAACTCAAGTGGACAATTTTCGTTGAGATACAGGGTATCTATTCATAAATACAATTTAAATATTGTATGTCAAAAGGGCTTCTCTTAGAATCTAATGTAAACGAATTGACTTTATTGAACAACCTGACAAATCTATTTATGCATTGAATGTGCACATAAACGCAATTTTTTTTCAAATGACAGAAAAATGATGACCAAAATTTTCTTTTCGCGACTGTATGTGTAACAACTCGATAAAAGTAGTGTTTGTTTTCTATGAGAACACAGATTTCACAATTTTTTAGAACAACTTGAAAAAATAGCACAAAAGTGGTGCTTATGACGCAGACGCCATTATTAATTTCAGGTTTTGTAGATTTAAATTAAAAAATATATATAACGAGTGAGCAACAAAATTCGTGATCGTAGGAGCCTCTGAATCCAAAATTTTGAGTCGATTCTTGATCGATACGATTGTGTAAAAAGTCATCGAGTTGTCAAATCTGATTTGAAATAAAAATCTTTTCTTTTGCAAAAGTTCACTTGAAGGGGACCCGTAAAACCTTATTTTCACAATGCAACAAAATTAAACGGGATTTGAAAACATTCTATTCCGGATATCTGCACGATGACGAACTTACGATGGGTGATTTCAACCAGGATGAAGCTACAGTGCACACAACAAGAGCTTCCATAAACTTATTAAGAGAATTTTTTCATAACTGAATTATTACCAGAATATTAAAGCATTGCCCATGACCCCGTTCTAACCTCAAATGTTCTACATAATCGGCGACTGCAAAGACATCACAGTCAAAGGTTTGGAAATTATAAAACGTTGCGACAAAGTCTATCTGGATTCCTACACGTCGATCCTAACATGTGGAACCGAAGCGCTAGTAAGTCCCAATATTTCAAATCAGTTATTATAGTGACTCTTGGAAAGCGTAGGGTTGACACGAGGGTGGTCCACAATATAAAGGTCTAGCAGCCCACATTAGAGAGTTTAACAAAGAAGAAAAAGGAGTACATGCCACCTAAATTCATGTCTGTGAGTGAGGCTTCGCAGCAACTGCTGGAGATACCGAAGAACAAGGTACAGGATAATTTAGGTAGATGTCAAAATGGTGTAAAAATGACTCTTATTGGATTTGTAGTGACTGAAAACCCTTTGCATTGGGCTTGCTAGAGTAGGATATGAAACTCAGAAGATTCTGGCTTGTAGCCTCCAGGAGATGTCCCTTACATTCTCTCATTATTGCAGGACCTGTATTGCATCCACTTGAAATAGAGTATCTTGAGCATTGTAAGGGGGGAATAAATTTGAATTAGTAACTTGTTATTTCAACATTATGCAGTTATAATGTCCTAACTTTCTTCTCTAAAGCCTCGTTTTCACTGAAGAAACATTGAGCAACTTTTGGGTTTCTGTTGATTGTTTCCGAAAAGTTTCTGAAACAAATGTTGATTGTTCCCATTTCTAGCGGTAACATCAAAGGAAAAATCGACACGCGATAATAACACGTCTTCCTCCTCCATGTTGCTGCAACTTTTCACATCAGTGGAAACGCTGAGTTGCGGTTTCTCTAGCTACAACTATAGGCGGCTTTCAGTTGCTCAGATGGAAACACAAAGTTTATGAATGTTGTTAATTCCTCAGTGCTTACCAAGCATTTCCTAAACAGCGGACAAAGGAAAACACAAAGTTCCTCAATGTTTCTTCAGTGGAAACGAGGCTTGAAAGGGACAACAGTTTTGACGCAAAAATTCAAATTTGGCAATTAATGTAAACAGTAAAGTAAAAAAACCGATGTACGTTTAGCCAACTGCGATCACGAATTTTGTTGCTCATCCGTTACAATTTTTACGTATTGCGCAGATGCCATATTGTATATAAAAATTCTATTTCTTCCTTTTGCTAGGAGAGGTCAGGTGAGAGCAGCGTCGGTCAGCCCTTTTTTCCACTTGTAGGCCCATGGAACGAGCCGCTAACTTCAATTTTTCATTAGGTCGTTGCCAATGTGACAGATTGGGTGAGGCCGTAGGACACCCCCACCAAACGTCAACAAAGTTTTTTTGCAAAATTTTGTAATTTGCCATCAAAACTTACAACTTTTACTACTGAGATCTTAAATTAGAGATAGTCAGCTTTCGTTTGATATGTAATTTACATTTTAATTCAAAAGATTTAGCTTAACATGCCCCACTGAAATCTTAGCTTATATGTGGTCTTTACCCCCCTTTTTCTTTTAAATGTATCGGATCCGCATTTTTTATTTGAGATTTTAGATCTATTAACCCTACTAAATGCATTTCCATTTAAGTAGAATTTCGGCGAAATCCGACGTTAAGGCTCTTATAATACAATGTCTTCGGGAAAATCCAATAAAGACCGCAGTATAGATGCAATTAATGGATCCAATTTTCCTGCATCTCGTAGTACTGCCTGCCGGAGAATAAAACCGTGTGAATTGGGGAATGATTTTCCTGCTAAAAACAGTTCCTTACTATTCATCATAAGGAGCAAAGAGTCGGATTTGTGCTAGAATAGCTACAGATAGAAAACTTGTGGAATAACGTAGTCTTTTCCGACGAAAAAACATTCAAATCATGGGAATAATGGGAGTAAGAGTAATGCCGACTCCAAGCGGCATGCAAGTGTAGGCCAACGTGGGTTTGTTCCAACCTTGGCGCATTAGTCCAGTCAAGAAGTTGAAAACCTACGATATATAGTTACAAGGATCCGAAAATTACAATTGTTATTAACAAAAAACTAAAAAAAAAGGTTTAGTTTTTTGGCAATAACACAAAAACTATGTGACAGCAAAAATCGGAAAAAAGATTCAAAAAGCGGAGGAAATTTCCGATCAAAAATTCGCAACTCCCGGAGTTCTATCCATTATTAATAATTTTAATTTAACCCTGAAAATAAGGTTCCGCGTAGCCGTAACGGGATGCGGGCGCCGGCGCCGCGCCGCCTCTGAAGAGAGTACGTCACATAAAATATATTTTTTATAGTATTAAATATTACTTTAAAAATTTGAATAAATTATCGTGTGTTCTTAACACTTGATGGAATGAGATCCCGTTGGAAAAATCGATTTAACTTCATTTTTCAATAAGTTAGGCAATTGTTAATTAACAAAATTTTATGGGACCTCCGCTTTCATTGAAGACAACAAAAAATGTTTAAAAAATTGACCTATAAATCTTTCACTTCTTGTAGCCTTTATATGTATTTTTTTTTTCTCGTATTGACCAGAAGGAGCTCCCCGTGATTCCGACCTTTACGAGGTTCTTTGCTGGTCAGGTCCTATTCGTACATCATAGTCACTCCTCAAAACCATGCGGTCAGTAGCTATGAATCCCGTAAATCATGTGCCCTGAGCAGACGCAACGACCCCAAGATGACCGCTTTCTGCATTCCAGCCGCAAGGGGCTCTGCCGGTTTACGGCAGACAGGAATGATTTTCAGATTGGAGACGAGCGAGTCCTTGATGCCTCCCATTCACTCAATTACCAAAACGACGAGCTTCACTCAGTAACTTGAGTACAGCCTCCTAAGTTCAAAGAGCAGGTCTTGATATTTTGTCCGCTTTTACTCTTAATTGACGCAAATGTTATTTTCACCAGGAGCCGAAAATTCAATAACAAACATCTGCTTGGAGGAGTGGTCCAGAAGAACCACCTCAGGCTTGTTCGCTGTTATCTGCCTGACGGTGGATAACGAGAAGTTCCAATATATTCGGCACTTTTCGTTCTCCACAACAGACTCAATATCGTTTGGGATATAGGGCAGCACTGGTGTCTGGTCTATCGCATAATGGTGTCTTAAATGAAAGTATAACACTCTCAACGCCGTATTGTGGCGATGGATATAGGCCGAAGCTGCATACACCGGGCATGCCGCCAATATATGCATTGCTGTTTCAGGGGCCCTGTGACAAGAGTAGGTATTGGGTCGGTTCGGGTGGTAGCTACGCCCCCTGCCCAAGGGGGCTCCAAGGGGGCCCCCTTGATTTTCCACCCCCTATTGCGATCATTACAACGTACCTACGCGGTTCAGATGGTAGCTACGCCCCTCTGTTCCGAGGGCCCCCCTACGGAATTGAGCCCCCAGATGTGATTACTTAAAGGTGTTTTTGCGATGGATTGAAAAATGTAATTTTTTTATTTTTCGTATTTGCTACCTGTTGTAACCTGTCCATATGACGTAGTAGGAGGTACCTGTGATAAATGTAACGAAATTCCGCGCATATTATAATATGACGTGAGAAAAAAATGTTTGCGTAGATCGAGTTTCGAACCCAGAAGCAAGGATTCAGTAAATCGGCACTGTAAGCGACGGGTCCAATACGCCAGCTTAGAAGACATAGTATAAATATGGTAAACATGGCGGTGCATTTTCGACTGGTTACTGTACGCTACACACACACACAAATTTTCATTTGTCATGATGACGCCGACGTCGTTTATTACAAATTTTATTAAATAAAGTGAGTTACCTGGTAGTTGAAAAAAGTATTTCAATTTAACATTTATATTGGAAATAATGTTTATTTATATTGCCAAAGCAAATCCTATCCATTCAATAAAAATTAATTCACATAAGTGAAAACAGGAAAATGTGTAAACCACAGTGATAGGACAGACACCTAATACTCTTTGATGTGCTGATGCAAAGGTCGAATCCAGACTGGGTCATGAAAGTGGATAAGAAGCGGCATTATAATCTCAAGGCCAAAGGTTACTTCAGCTCAAGTCAAGACTGAAGTGCAAGTGAAGACTTGTCAAGAAGATTGAGTCACGTGATCTAATTGAAAAGGTATAAATATTGAACAAATTTACGAACTCATCACTTGTCCGTCGAAGGTGACTGTTTACAGCGAGCGGAAGTATAATCTGTTGTCGCTATATAAAAGATTTTGTATCAACTCATCTTACCTATCCAGATTTATTATCGGTTGTGAGGAAGTGTTTTTAAGTTATTATCTTGGTGAATAATACATTCAATTAATTTATAGGATAATGGAAAAATTTACCATTGTGAAAGATTGTATATCAAAGGTAAAGAGGTTCAATCTTGTGGGTCGTAAGGTTGAATTTAAAATTAAACCGGTACCCATAAATGTAGACCCTGTAACATGGATAAAGGGTGCAATAGAAGATATTGTCAAACATACAACCCAGGATATGGAAGCTATGGACCATGTTGGTTTCAGTTTTTGTGGAGAAAGTTTCAAAGAAAAGGGTCCTGGTTGGGTAAATTTCAAAAATGCTGATAAAGTAAATTTTGGTGATGTGTGGGAGATGATTTCAAAAATTTTTCAATCAAACTCGCAAGGACTCAGTACGGATACATTTTGTTTGGGTGTTACGTCTGTACGACTACCTCAAGGTATGGGGAACGATCGTGCTCGTTATTACAACAGTTTCGACGAAGAGTGTAACATGCGTCGTGGAATTGTCGTCATAAAAAATATAGACAATTTATGTTTGCCTCGTGCTCTGGTGGTAGCTGTGGCCAATGTCACAAAGGATCCCAACTACATAAAAATTAAACTAAATCGCGGCAACCTGCAAACTCTGCGTATGCTTGATTTACTACAGAACAGTAAAATTCACATACCTGAGAAGGGGGCTGGCATACCCGAACTCCAACAATTCCAGCAATATTTCACAAAGTTCAACATTGTGGTGTACCAGTACGGTACGAAGGGCCGGGACATCATATATGAGGGTGGTAATAACAATGATGACGAGGGGAAATTGAAACACAATCTGAACTTGTTATACCATAAGGGGCACTACAATGTTATAGTGTCCACAACAGCAGCGTTCTGTTGTATTTATTACTGTGAACGATGTCATACTCCTTACAATCAAAAAAACCAGCATAGATGTGGTGGAACCTGTCCCTGCTGCCAACAATCTCCAGCTTGTCTCCAAGACATTAAAGTGCTGTGCAGTGATTGCAATAGAGACTTCCGCGGACAAGCGTGTTACAATCACCACAAGATGCCCGGTTCCCTGAATAGAGATACTATATGCAACCTGGTGAAACGCTGTGGAGACTGCCTAAAAACATTCAAGGCAAACAAGAAACATGTGTGCGGGGAGATGTACTGTAAAGTGTGCAGTAAACACGTACCTCAACCCCATCAATGTTACATACAGCCAAACAACAAAAAACCTACAATTAAAGACACTTTATTTGTATTCTACGATCTGGAAACAAGACAGGAAAAAGTGGTGGGTGAAAAGAAAATCAACGATGTTGTACTTGGGAATATTAAAAAGCACGAACCGAATCTGTGTGTGTTTTCACAACGATGTGATGCGTGCATGAAGGTAACATCAGATGCTGTAGTATGTGAAATGTGTGGAGTACGCCAACAAACATTAAGGTGCTCAGATCCTATATCCCCATTTGTCCATTACCTGCTAACACTAAGAAAGAAATTTAAGCGGGTGGTTGTGATTGCACACAACGGTGGCGGCTTCGACCATCAGTTTGTATTAAACTACGTCTTAACACAAACTGATATTAAACCTGAGTTGATAATGCGAGGTTCGAGGGTAATATTAATGGAGATTGGCAATGTTAAATTTCTCGACTCACTCAACTACTTCCCCATGGCATTATCAAAACTCCCGAAAACGCTCGATCTAGCTCCCGAACTAAAGAAAGGATATTTCCCACACCTGTTTAATACCGTAGAAAATACCAACTATGTTGGACCACTACCAGCTGTCGAATATTATAGCCCCAATAAAATGAAAGAAGAGGAACGTTGTGAATTTTTAAAATGGTATGGTGAACATAAAGATGATGAATTTAATATGGAACAAGACCTGGTGGATTATTGTATAAGCGATGTACAAATCTTAACAGAGGCCTGTCTAAAATTTCGCAGTTTAATGTTAAAAGAGTGTAATGTTTGTCCATTCACCGAAGCTACCACCATAGCCTCTGCCTGTAATTTGGTGTTTCGCCGCAATTATCTAAAACCCAATACCATAGGTTTAATACCGCATAATGGTTATAGGAATGTTGATAATCAATCTCCAATAGCTGTTCAATGGTTAATATGGGAAGAACAGCAACGCGGTATAAATATAGTAAATTCAGCTAAACAACGTGAAGTTGTTTTGCATGGGGTTAAGGTGGATGGTTATTGTGCAGAAACTAACCAGGTTTTCGAGTTCCACGGCTGCTACTACCACGGTCACCCAGTATGTTTAAATTATGGTAGGGATAACCCTCTTCATAACAATAATCTCGATACGTTAAACCAGCGATATGAAGTGACTAAAAAAAAAACAGAAAGATTAAGTACAAAATTTGGGTACGAAGTAATCGAGATGTGGGAGTGTGAATTTCGAAGAAATAAAACAGCGTTAGCATCAACAATAAATCACCCACTATTACATAATGTACCTATGAACCCACGAGATGCTTTTTATGGTGGTCGAACCGGTAATACTAAAAACTATTACAAATGCAAACCTGGAGAAAAAATTAAGTACATTGATGTCTGTTCTTTATACCCATGGGTAAATAAGTATGGAAAGTTTCCTATCGGTCACCCTAATATACATGTAGGCAATGAGGAATGTTCAAAGTTAAATATTCGCGAAGCAAATGGGTTAATTAAGTGTAAAATTCTCCCACCCCAAAATTTGTACCATCCTGTACTACCGATCAGACAGAATAAGAAGTTATTGTTTAGTTTGTGCCGATCGTGTAGTAGTAACATGAATCAGGGTGAATGTACACACAACGAGGAGGCTCGGGCATTGGTGGATACTTGGGTCGTGGATGAGGTGATAAAAGCCTTGGATGTCGGATATGAGTTGTTGGAGACCTATGAGATCTGGAGCTACGATATTGAACGGTATGATAAATTGACAAAGTCTGGAGGTTTATTTACGGAAATGATGAATAAATTTCTAAAAATGAAACAGGAAGCTGATGGGTTCCCATTGAAATGTTCCACGAAAGAAGAGAGGGAAAAATATATCGAAGAATTTCTACAGAACGAGGGGGTTCAACTTGATTTTGAAGAAATTTGTAAGAATCCAGGGCTGAGGGCATTGGCTAAATTGATGTTGAATTCTTTCTGGGGAAAATTTGGCCAAAGAGAGAATCAATCAAAAACCAGCATTGTACGATCACCCAACGAACTATTTATGATACTTGCGAACCCCTCTATCGAAGTTTGCAACATTTTTCTGATCAACGAGGATGTAGTTATTGTAAATTGACAGTATGTGTTGGAAGCTGCTACTCAGACACCAACCGTCAATGTAGCGATAGCCGCCTACACCACCGCTCAGGCTCGTCTAAAACTATACAGTTATTTGGAAAAATTGGGTGACAGAGTTTTATACTACGACACAGACTCTGTCATCTACGTAAGTAGAGACGGAGATTGGGAACCAACGACTGGAGATTTCATTGGTGATATGACAGACGAGTTGGAAAGATATGGAGTGGGGAGCTACATCACTGAATTTGTCTGTGGAGGCCCAAAAAATTATGCTTATAAAATCTGGTCAACCAAACATAACCAATACAAAATTTGTTGTAAAGTAAAAGGAATATGCCTAAATTATGAAACCAGCCAATTGATTAATTTTGAGAGTATCAAAGATAGTGTGTTAAATGTGAATGACAATGAAGAAACATCAATTTTGGTACCGTCTATCAATGTACGTCGTTTGAAGGATCATACAGTGGTGACCACCCCCGAAGTTAAACATTATAGAGCGAGGTCGGAGAAGAGAAAATTCCTGGATAATCACGACTCGTTACCGTATGGTTACAAGAAAATTAAGACTGTATAAAACTGATTAATAGAAATATGTAAACATCAACCGTTGAAACTAATGATATCACGCTTTTTTGCGAGGCTTGCAGTTTATTTATTAAAGATGTAAAAAATAATGTTAATAAATAAATTATTTAATAAGAAATAGTGTATTTTTCTTTTTCCTACTAACTTATCCGCAAATATATCTGGAAGACATTTATTTTTATTATGGATGATGATGTTAAGAGCTACACCACCACCGTCTCCATGAAAACAATAATTAAACTACCTATGTATGTCGTGGAGATGTGAGATGTGTCAAAAACCGCTTTTTTTTTTAGCTACGTATGCAGACAAGCGAATGACTCAGTCTTGATAGGGCTTTTAAAATAGAATTATTATACAGGGCTTTTCAAATTTTCTGCTAAATTTTAAATAGGCAACACATAATACTTTGCGGTAAAATTAAAATTAAATTATGTATGAGATAAATAAAACATAGAATGTTTGAGTAAGGTGTTGAAGTGACAAACACCGATGTGACAAACACAATAGTGTTCAAATTAATTAACAAATTTGCCAAGCATCCTGTGGTATGAATTATATGTTGCCTATTTAAAATTTGGCAGGTGCTAGCGAATAAAAAGAAAGGCCTGTATATAAAAAAATTAGAAAAATATCTTAAAGGTCTAAACAATTAAAAATAAAAATTAGATTTAAGGTTTTATTAACTTTATTGTGGAAGAAGTGATTCATATTACAGGTCTCAACTTTTAAATAGTCTAGACAGCTGCTCCTACTCATCAAAGATCATTGCAGATTTTGTACATAATGAAATATATGTCTACTAAAGCCCAGTTTATGCTCACTTATCATTGATCCTTTGAGAAAACAACCGACAAATTAGGTATCAACCCTCCGCAGGAGGGTTGATATCGAGTCGGATATTTTAGAAACCCAGTTAGGCTTTCAAATTAGAACTTACTTTGAAACCATTATTAGTAAAAAAAAATCAAGATAATATTAATAATAATACTATATATTTGTATAAAAACTGAAAGTGACATTTCGATACTTCAGCAGCATCTAATGGACATGCAAAACAGAATACAAACAAAGTCTATTTTCTTACATTTTTTTTAATCTTCATTTAATCTTAAACATATCTTCTTTACATTCCCACACTACGCTTCTAATGAACCTGTCTCTGAACACCTGGACTGCGCGCGCAAATGGTGATCAGAGTAAAAGTGGCAACGTTGCTGCAGGTGAATCTCATATTTGGCATCTAGGGGAGAGCTTTGACATGTCAAATCTTTGGCCATTATCGATAGCTTACACTTGCAGACTACTTACAATGCAGACAATGAAGCAAAAGTCCTAAAAAACGCAAAATAATTACCTAGTTCATCAAAAACACAATTAAAAAATCGATATCGATAACACTGTGACGGTGATATGACAACTGACAGCTCTTGTGTAACTACCAACGTTAGTACCAACGATGTCTTACCAATAGATGGTGACAACGGTGAAAGGACTAGAATGCATAGTGATGGGTGAAGCCAACATCTCAACCAAAAAGTGACGTCAGACGTTGCGTTTGGGTTGCAGCCATACAGCTATTCCAGAAGAACAGAAAATTAAATATTATGTATTGCTTTTCTATATTCTGCTATCAATTTATCATGATAATAAAAAATCATTACCGCTTTTTTTATTTATTTTGTGGATTTCCTAAATAACTGCTCCTTCTACTTGCATAGTTGACTGCATAAAAATGAAACCAATTATTGTGACGTCATGTTGACTTCCAAGTATTTTGCTTTGCAACGTATCTACTGGTAAGACATCGTTGGTTAGTACCTTGTATCAGTACCATCTAACTAAAGAAAATCCCTGGAGTCCGTGGAATCGCGCAACATTTGTTATCCTCATTTAGACTGTTATATGTCATATAAGTTGTACTTTGTCGTTATGAGGGGAATAGGTCGATTTTTGAATTCTGTTTTGCGTCTCTATTATCTGCTGTTTCAGTTTAGAAATTTCTGTTCTATTGTTTTATATAAATAGAATTACTTTTTAAGACAGTTTTTAATATGTTTTTAAACGCACTACTTACATCACTAAATTCACTAGATTGTACTCGACAGGTCGTTTCTTTCTTCATCTTTATAGGAGGCTCCTGTGAAGATTCAGGATTAGGGATGAGCATTAGCTCCTACGAAGATTGATGATTAGGGATGTGCATTAGGGATGGTGGTGCTAGAGTTCTGCAATCCTCCAAGAATTTACCTAAAAATTCTTGGGTATCGATTTCATCTTGGATTGATGCTGGATTAAAAAAAGTAAAAAGTTACTTACTTGGAAGATCACATTCTCTAATCGTTGCACGTTTGGTGCAACTCTCCAATAAAGATTCAAACCCAATAAAGTTTATATAGGAAAAAGATGAGCAAACCTTAAAAAAATTGTTTACAATGGAAAAATACTTTTGCAGATGGTTTAAGGTGAACGTAGGTATTCCACGTTTAGGTTTAGGTTTAAGGAAGTTCGTTAAACCGGAAAAACCGCTAAACCGGAAAAACCGCTAAAGCGGTAAAGCGCTAAACCGCTAAACCGGTAAAACCGCTAAAGCGGTAAACCGCTAAACCGGAAAAACCGCTAAAGTGGTAAACCGCTTAACCGGTAAATCCGCTAAACCGGAAAAACCGCTGAAGCGGAAAACCGGTTTTCCGCAAAAACGACTATATCGGAATACCGCTTAACCAGAAAACTGTGACTTAAAATTTTGTATGCTGCTATATGTTGCTATCGGTGTGGTGGGAAAAAGCTTTCGGGCGTTCGTAAATTAAAGTGCCCTTTACGTAACAGCGCTGGTCACGTATTGCTACGGTTTACCGCTTTAGCGGTTTACCGCTTTACCGATTTTACCGGTTTAGCGGTTAACGAACTTCCCTGTGGAATACGTTCACCTTAAACAATCTGCAAAAATATTTTTCCACTGTAAACAAATTTTTTTAAGGTTTGCTAATCTTTTTCTTATATAAACTTTATTGGCTTAAAAAAGGTAATGATCTTTATGGTAATTTCGGATTTTTCCCACCACACCGATAGCAACATATAGCAGCATACAAAATTTTAAGTCACAGTTTTCTGGTTAAGCGGTATTCCGATATAGTCGTTTTTGCGGAAAACCGGTTTTCCGCTTCAGCGGTTTTTCCGGTTTAGCGGATTTACCGGTGAAGCGGTTTACCACTTTAGCGGTTTTTCCGGTTTAGCGGTTTACCGCTTTAGCGGTTTTACCGGTTTAGCGGTTTAGCGCTTTACCGCTTTAGCGGTTTTTCCGGTTTAGCGGTTTTTCCGGTTTAACGAACTTCCTTAAACCTAAACCTAAACGTGGAATACCTACGTTCACCTTAAACCATCTGCAAAAGTATTTTTCCATTGTAAACAATTTTTTTAAGGTTTGCTCATCTTTTTCCTATATAAACTTTATTGGGTTTGAATCTTTATTGGAGAGTTGCACCAAACGTGCAACGATTAGAGAATGTGATCTTCCAAGTAAGTAACTTTTTACTTTTTTTAATCCAGCATCAATCCAAGATGAAATCGATACCCAAGAATTTTTAGGTAAATTCTTGGAGGATTGCAGAACTCTAGCACCACCATCCCTAATGCACATCCCTAATCATCAATCTTCGTAGGAGCTAATGCTCATCCCTAATCCTGAATCTTCACAGGAGCCTCCTATAAAGATGAAGAAAGAAACGACCTGTCGAGTACAATCTAGTGAATTTAGTGATGTAAGTAGTGCGTTTAAAAACATATTAAAAACTGTCTTAAAAAGTAATTCTATTTATATAAAACAATAGAACAGAAATTTCTAAACTGAAACAGCAGATAATAGAGACGCAAAACAGAATTCAAAAATCGACCTATTCCCCTCATAACGACAAAGTACAACTTATATGACATATAACAGTCTAAATGAGGATAACAAATGTTGCGCGATTCCACGGACTCCAGGGATTTTCTTTAGTTAGATGGTACTGATACAAGGTACTAACCAACGATGTCTTACCAGTAGATACGTTGCAAAGCAAAATACTTGGAAGTCAACATGACGTCACAATAATTGGTTTCATTTTTATGCAGTCAACTATGCAAGTAGAAGGAGCAGTTATTTAGGAAATCCACAAAATAAATAAAAAAAGCGGTAATGATTTTTTATTATCATGATAAATTGATAGCAGAATATAGAAAAGCAATACATAATATTTAATTTTCTGTTCTTCTGGAATAGCTGTATGGCTGCAACCCAAACGCAACGTCTGACGTCACTTTTTGGTTGAGATGTTGGCTTCACCCATCACTATGCATTCTAGTCCTTTCACCGTTGTCACCATCTATTGGTAAGACATCGTTGGTACTAACGTTGGTAGTTACACAAGAGCTGTCAGTTGTCATATCACCGTCACAGTGTTATCGATATCGATTTTTTAATTGTGTTTTTGATGAACTAGGTAATTATTTTGCGTTTTTTAGGACTTTTGCTTCATTGTCTGCATTGTAAGTAGTCTGCAAGTGTAAGCTATCGATAATGGCCAAAGATTTGACATGTCAAAGCTCTCCCCTAGATGCCAAATATGAGATTCACCTGCAGCAACGTTGCCACTTTTACTCTGATCACCATTTGCGCGCGCAGTCCAGGTGTTCAGAGACAGGTTCATTAGAAGCGTAGTGTGGGAATGTAAAGAAGATATGTTTAAGATTAAATGAAGATTAAAAAAAATGTAAGAAAATAGACTTTGTTTGTATTCTGTTTTGCATGTCCATTAGATGCTGCTGAAGTATCGAAATGTCACTTTCAGTTTTTATACAAATATATAGTATTATTATTAATATTATCTTGATTTTTTTTTACTAATAATGGTTTCAAAGTAAGTTCTAATTTGAAAGCCTAACTGGGTTTCTAAAATATCCGACTCGATATCAACCCTCCTGCGGAGGGTTGATACCTAATTTGTCGGTTGTTTTCTCAAAGGATCAATGATAAGTGAGCATAAACTGGGCTTTAGTAGACATATATTTCATTATGTACAAAATCTGCAATGATCTTTGATGAGTAGGAGCAGCTGTCTAGACTATTTAAAAGTTGAGACCTGTAATATGAATCACTTCTTCCACAATAAAGTTAATAAAACCTTAAATCTAATTTTTATTTTTAATTGTTTAGACCTTTAAGATATTTTTCTAATTTTTTTATATACAGGCCTTTCTTTTTATTCGCTAGCACCTGCCAAATTTTAAATAGGCAACATATAATTCATACCACAGGATGCTTGGCAAATTTGTTAATTAATTTGAACACTATTGTGTTTGTCACATCGGTGTTTGTCACTTCAACACCTTACTCAAACATTCTATGTTTTATTTATCTCATACATAATTTAATTTTAATTTTACCGCAAAGTATTATGTGTTGCCTATTTAAAATTTAGCAGAAAATTTGAAAAGCCCTGTATAATAATTCTATTTTAAAAGCCCTATCAAGACTGAGTCATTCGCTTGTCTGCATACGTAGCTAAAAAAAAAAGCGGTTTTTGACACATCTCACATCTCCACGACATACATAGGTAGTTTAATTATTGTTTTCATGGAGACGGTGGTGGTGTAGCTCTTAACATCATCATCCATAATAAAAATAAATGTCTTCCAGATATATTTGCGGATAAGTTAGTAGGAAAAAGAAAAATACACTATTTCTTATTAAATAATTTATTTATTAACATTATTTTTTACATCTTTAATAAATAAACTGCAAGCCTCGCAAAAAAGCGTGATATCATTAGTTTCAACGGTTGATGTTTACATATTTCTATTAATCAGTTTTATACAGTCTTAATTTTCTTGTAACCATACGGTAACGAGTCGTGATTATCCAGGAATTTTCTCTTCTCCGACCTCGCTCTATAATGTTTAACTTCGGGGGTGGTCACCACTGTATGATCCTTCAAACGACGTACATTGATAGACGGTACCAAAATTGATGTTTCTTCATTGTCATTCACATTTAACACACTATCTTTGATACTCTCAAAATTAATCAATTGGCTGGTTTCATAATTTAGGCATATTCCTTTTACTTTACAACAAATTTTGTATTGGTTATGTTTGGTTGACCAGATTTTATAAGCATAATTTTTTGGGCCTCCACAGACAAATTCAGTGATGTAGCTCCCCACTCCATATCTTTCCAACTCGTCTGTCATATCACCAATGAAATCTCCAGTCGTTGGTTCCCAATCTCCGTCTCTACTTACGTAGATGACAGAGTCTGTGTCGTAGTATAAAACTCTGTCACCCAATTTTTCCAAATAACTGTATAGTTTTAGACGAGCCTGAGCGGTGGTGTAGGCGGCTATCGCTACATTGACGGTTGGTGTCTGAGTAGCAGCTTCCAACACATACTGTCAATTTACAATAACTACATCCTCGTTGATCAGAAAAATGTTGCAAACTTCGATAGAGGGGTTCGCAAGTATCATAAATAGTTCGTTGGGTGATCGTACAATGCTGGTTTTTGATTGATTCTCTCTTTGGCCAAATTTTCCCCAGAAAGAATTCAACATCAATTTAGCCAATGCCCTCAGCCCTGGATTCTTACAAATTTCTTCAAAATCAAGTTGAACCCCCTCGTTCTGTAGAAATTCTTCGATATATTTTTCCCTCTCTTCTTTCGTGGAACATTTCAATGGGAACCCATCAGCTTCCTGTTTCATTTTTAGAAATTTATTCATCATTTCCGTAAATAAACCTCCAGACTTTGTCAATTTATCATACCGTTCAATATCGTAGCTCCAGATCTCATAGGTCTCCAACAACTCATATCCGACATCCAAGGCTTTTATCACCTCATCCACGACCCAAGTATCCACCAATGCCCGAGCCTCCTCGTTGTGTGTACATTCACCCTGATTCATGTTACTACTACACGATCGGCACAAACTAAACAATAACTTCTTATTCTGTCTGATCGGTAGTACAGGATGGTACAAATTTTGGGGTGGGAGAATTTTACACTTAATTAACCCATTTGCTTCGCGAATATTTAACTTTGAACATTCCTCATTGCCTACATGTATATTAGGGTGACCGATAGGAAACTTTCCATACTTATTTACCCATGGGTATAAAGAACAGACATCAATGTACTTAATTTTTTCTCCAGGTTTGCATTTGTAATAGTTTTTAGTATTACCGGTTCGACCACCATAAAAAGCATCTCGTGGGTTCATAGGTACATTATGTAATAGTGGGTGATTTATTGTTGATGCTAACGCTGTTTTATTTCTTCGAAATTCACACTCCCACATCTCGATTACTTCGTACCCAAATTTTGTACTTAATCTTTCTGTTTTTTTTTTAGTCACTTCATATCGCTGGTTTAACGTATCGAGATTATTGTTATGAAGAGGGTTATCCCTACCATAATTTAAACATACTGGGTGACCGTGGTAGTAGCAGCCGTGGAACTCGAAAACCTGGTTAGTTTCTGCACAATAACCATCCACCTTAACCCCATGCAAAACAACTTCACGTTGTTTAGCTGAATTTACTATATTTATACCGCGTTGCTGTTCTTCCCATATTAACCATTGAACAGCTATTGGAGATTGATTATCAACATTCCTATAACCATTATGCGGTATTAAACCTATGGTATTGGGTTTTAGATAATTGCGGCGAAACACCAAATTACAGGCAGAGGCTATGGTGGTAGCTTCGGTGAATGGACAAACATTACACTCTTTTAACATTAAACTGCGAAATTTTAGACAGGCCTCTGTTAAGATTTGTACATCGCTTATACAATAATCCACCAGGTCTTGTTCCATATTAAATTCATCATCTTTATGTTCACCATACCATTTTAAAAATTCACAACGTTCCTCTTCTTTCATTTTATTGGGGCTATAATATTCGACAGCTGGTAGTGGTCCAACATAGTTGGTATTTTCTACGGTATTAAACAGGTGTGGGAAATATCCTTTCTTTAGTTCGGGAGCTAGATCGAGCGTTTTCGGGAGTTTTGATAATGCCATGGGGAAGTAGTTGAGTGAGTCGAGAAATTTAACATTGCCAATCTCCATTAATATTACCCTCGAACCTCGCATTATCAACTCAGGTTTAATATCAGTTTGTGTTAAGACGTAGTTTAATACAAACTGATGGTCGAAGCCGCCACCGTTGTGTGCAATCACAACCACCCGCTTAAATTTCTTTCTTAGTGTTAGCAGGTAATGGACAAATGGGGATATAGGATCTGAGCACCTTAATGTTTGTTGGCGTACTCCACACATTTCACATACTACAGCATCTGATGTTACCTTCATGCACGCATCACATCGTTGTGAAAACACACACAGATTCGGTTCGTGCTTTTTAATATTCCCAAGTACAACATCGTTGATTTTCTTTTCACCCACCACTTTTTCCTGTCTTGTTTCCAGATCGTAGAATACAAATAAAGTGTCTTTAATTGTAGGTTTTTTGTTGTTTGGCTGTATGTAACATTGATGGGGTTGAGGTACGTGTTTACTGCACACTTTACAGTACATCTCCCCGCACACATGTTTCTTGTTTGCCTTGAATGTTTTTAGGCAGTCTCCACAGCGTTTCACCAGGTTGCATATAGTATCTCTATTCAGGGAACCGGGCATCTTGTGGTGATTGTAACACGCTTGTCCGCGGAAGTCTCTATTGCAATCACTGCACAGCACTTTAATGTCTTGGAGACAAGCTGGAGATTGTTGGCAGCAGGGACAGGTTCCACCACATCTATGCTGGTTTTTTTGATTGTAAGGAGTATGACATCGTTCACAGTAATAAATACAACAGAACGCTGCTGTTGTGGACACTATAACATTGTAGTGCCCCTTATGGTATAACAAGTTCAGATTGTGTTTCAATTTCCCCTCGTCATCATTGTTATTACCACCCTCATATATGATGTCCCGGCCCTTCGTACCGTACTGGTACACCACAATGTTGAACTTTGTGAAATATTGCTGGAATTGTTGGAGTTCGGGTATGCCAGCCCCCTTCTCAGGTATGTGAATTTTACTGTTCTGTAGTAAATCAAGCATACGCAGAGTTTGCAGGTTGCCGCGATTTAGTTTAATTTTTATGTAGTTGGGATCCTTTGTGACATTGGCCACAGCTACCACCAGAGCACGAGGCAAACATAAATTGTCTATATTTTTTATGACGACAATTCCACGACGCATGTTACACTCTTCGTCGAAACTGTTGTAATAACGAGCACGATCGTTCCCCATACCTTGAGGTAGTCGTACAGACGTAACACCCAAACAAAATGTATCCGTACTGAGTCCTTGCGAGTTTGATTGAAAAATTTTTGAAATCATCTCCCACACATCACCAAAATTTACTTTATCAGCATTTTTGAAATTTACCCAACCAGGACCCTTTTCTTTGAAACTTTCTCCACAAAAACTGAAACCAACATGGTCCATAGCTTCCATATCCTGGGTTGTATGTTTGACAATATCTTCTATTGCACCCTTTATCCATGTTACAGGGTCTACATTTATGGGTACCGGTTTAATTTTAAATTCAACCTTACGACCCACAAGATTGAACCTCTTTACCTTTGATATACAATCTTTCACAATGGTAAATTTTTCCATTATCCTATAAATTAATTGAATGTATTATTCACCAAGATAATAACTTAAAAACACTTCCTCACAACCGATAATAAATCTGGATAGGTAAGATGAGTTGATACAAAATCTTTTATATAGCGACAACAGATTATACTTCCGCTCGCTGTAAACAGTCACCTTCGACGGACAAGTGATGAGTTCGTAAATTTGTTCAATATTTATACCTTTTCAATTAGATCACGTGACTCAATCTTCTTGACAAGTCTTCACTTGCACTTCAGTCTTGACTTGAGCTGAAGTAACCTTTGGCCTTGAGATTATAATGCCGCTTCTTATCCACTTTCATGACCCAGTCTGGATTCGACCTTTGCATCAGCACATCAAAGAGTATTAGGTGTCTGTCCTATCACTGTGGTTTACACATTTTCCTGTTTTCACTTATGTGAATTAATTTTTATTGAATGGATAGGATTTGCTTTGGCAATATAAATAAACATTATTTCCAATATAAATGTTAAATTGAAATACTTTTTTCAACTACCAGGTAACTCACTTTATTTAATAAAATTTGTAATAAACGACGTCGGCGTCATCATGACAAATGAAAATTTGTGTGTGTGTGTAGCGTACAGTAACCAGTCGAAAATGCACCGCCATGTTTACCATATTTATACTATGTCTTCTAAGCTGGCGTATTGGACCCGTCGCTTACAGTGCCGATTTACTGAATCCTTGCTTCTGGGTTCGAAACTCGATCTACGCAAACATTTTTTTCTCACGTCATATTATAATATGCGCGGAATTTCGTTACATTTATCACAGGTACCTCCTACTACGTCATATGGACAGGTTACAACAGGTAGCAAATACGAAAAATAAAAAAATTACATTTTTCAATCCATCGCAAAAACACCTTTAAGTAATCACATCTGGGGGCTCAATTCCGTAGGGGGGCCCTCGGAACAGAGGGGCGTAGCTACCATCTGAACCGCGTAGGTACGTTGTAATGATCGCAATAGGGGGTGGAAAATCAAGGGGGCCCCCTTGGAGCCCCCTTGGGCAGGGGGCGTAGCTACCACCCGAACCGACCCAATACCTACTCTATTGCAATCACTGCACAGCACTTTAATGTCTTGGAGACAAGCTGGAGATTGTTGGCAGCAGGGACAGGTTCCACCACATCTATGCTGGTTTTTTTGATTGTAAGGAGTATGACATCGTTCACAGTAATAAATACAACAGAACGCTGCTGTTGTGGACACTATAACATTGTAGTGCCCCTTATGGTATAACAAGTTCAGATTGTGTTTCAATTTCCCCTCGTCATCATTGTTATTACCACCCTCATATATGATGTCCCGGCCCTTCGTACCGTACTGGTACACCACAATGTTGAACTTTGTGAAATATTGCTGGAATTGTTGGAGTTCGGGTATGCCAGCCCCCTTCTCAGGTATGTGAATTTTACTGTTCTGTAGTAAATCAAGCATACGCAGAGTTTGCAGGTTGCCGCGATTTAGTTTAATTTTTATGTAGTTGGGATCCTTTGTGACATTGGCCACAGCTACCACCAGAGCACGAGGCAAACATAAATTGTCTATATTTTTTATGACGACAATTCCACGACGCATGTTACACTCTTCGTCGAAACTGTTGTAATAACGAGCACGATCGTTCCCCATACCTTGAGGTAGTCGTACAGACGTAACACCCAAACAAAATGTATCCGTACTGAGTCCTTGCGAGTTTGATTGAAAAATTTTTGAAATCATCTCCCACACATCACCAAAATTTACTTTATCAGCATTTTTGAAATTTACCCAACCAGGACCCTTTTCTTTGAAACTTTCTCCACAAAAACTGAAACCAACATGGTCCATAGCTTCCATATCCTGGGTTGTATGTTTGACAATATCTTCTATTGCACCCTTTATCCATGTTACAGGGTCTACATTTATGGGTACCGGTTTAATTTTAAATTCAACCTTACGACCCACAAGATTGAACCTCTTTACCTTTGATATACAATCTTTCACAATGGTAAATTTTTCCATTATCCTATAAATTAATTGAATGTATTATTCACCAAGATAATAACTTAAAAACACTTCCTCACAACCGATAATAAATCTGGATAGGTAAGATGAGTTGATACAAAATCTTTTATATAGCGACAACAGATTATACTTCCGCTCGCTGTAAACAGTCACCTTCGACGGACAAGTGATGAGTTCGTAAATTTGTTCAATATTTATACCTTTTCAATTAGATCACGTGACTCAATCTTCTTGACAAGTCTTCACTTGCACTTCAGTCTTGACTTGAGCTGAAGTAACCTTTGGCCTTGAGATTATAATGCCGCTTCTTATCCACTTTCATGACCCAGTCTGGATTCGACCTTTGCATCAGCACATCAAAGAGTATTAGGTGTCTGTCCTATCACTGTGGTTTACACATTTTCCTGTTTTCACTTATGTGAATTAATTTTTATTGAATGGATAGGATTTGCTTTGGCAATATAAATAAACATTATTTCCAATATAAATGTTAAATTGAAATACTTTTTTCAACTACCAGGTAACTCACTTTATTTAATAAAATTTGTAATAAACGACGTCGGCGTCATCATGACAAATGAAAATTTGTGTGTGTGTGTAGCGTACAGTAACCAGTCGAAAATGCACCGCCATGTTTACCATATTTATACTATGTCTTCTAAGCTGGCGTATTGGACCCGTCGCTTACAGTGCCGATTTACTGAATCCTTGCTTCTGGGTTCGAAACTCGATCTACGCAAACATTTTTTTCTCACGTCATATTATAATATGCGCGGAATTTCGTTACATTTATCACAGGTACCTCCTACTACGTCATATGGACAGGTTACAACAGGTAGCAAATACGAAAAATAAAAAAATTACATTTTTCAATCCATCGCAAAAACACCTTTAAGTAATCACATCTGGGGGCTCAATTCCGTAGGGGGGCCCTCGGAACAGAGGGGCGTAGCTACCATCTGAACCGCGTAGGTACGTTGTAATGATCGCAATAGGGGGTGGAAAATCAAGGGGGCCCCCTTGGAGCCCCCTTGGGCAGGGGGCGTAGCTACCACCCGAACCGACCCAATACCTACTGACAAGCCCTACAGCTGACATTCTGCACCTCTATACCCATCATGCGGCAGCGATAGACCAAGGTGTTAATTACACTATCTTGCGCAGCGAAAATGAATCCCTCAGTCTCAGACTTCAGTCCACTTGATCTCAGAAAGGCAAATGTATGCCTTTTGGATAAGCCAAGGTTTTCAATGTTCTTGAAGAAAACACTATGCATTGACTTATCCATATGCCTTCTCATGAGCATATCTTGCTCAGAGATTCTGACGTGGGCTGTAAGACGGAGCAAATTGAGCTCGGTAATAGAATGTGGCCGAGCTCGCTCAACGTCAAAGTCAAGACCGAGTTCATCTGCTGCTCTTTGTGCCGCCCTAAACAAAAATGACCCGACTCCTCACCTCTCGTGATCCCTGACAAGAAGCAACAAGGGATCTGAACTTTGGATGATCTTACAGGCTATACCAAAGATTGCCCTGTTATGAAGACACTCCAAACTCAAAAGTCCTCGGCCTCCCCGATTTCGTGGAAGATATAACCTCAGAACGGAAGATTTTGGATGCAAACTGCGCTGTAGATGCATCATTTTTCGAGTATCCCGATCAATCTGCTTCAACTCATCTACTAATTTTAACTGCTCCAAATGAGTAGAGCAGGATCGGAACGGCAAGCATATTTGTGGCAAAAAACTTGTTCTTCCCCGAAAGCTCTGACGACCAGATTCGTCGGAGTAGATTTTTGTACTTGCCGCAGAGAGACTTTTTTACCTGGTGTGACGCTTGAATGTGGCACTGCTCCACACCCAAGTACTTGTAAGTCTCTCCTGCGATCAGATGTCTCAGAACGCTTCCGTCAATGAGTTCAGCATCTTCATCGAAATACTCGCATCGTCCTCTTTTGAGATGAACCCGAGCGCATTTGTCCCAACCGAACTCCATGTCAATAGCATCTGTGTACTCCTGCACTATGCGCAATGACTGCGTCAGTTCTTGCTTTCCGGAAGCATACACTTTCAAATCATCCATGTAAAACAAGTGCGTGATCTTATGCTTCCTGTTACCGGGTGTACCACAGCTATAACCCTTTGCACCGCGCAAGGCTACGGACAGCGGCAACAGTGAGATGCAAAACAGAAAAGGACTCAAGGAATCTCCCTGGAATACTCCTCTTCTGAATGATATCAACTCTGTCTGAACTTGGTCCCGTCGAGATGTTATCGAGAACCGAGTCTTCCAGAGTGACATCAGTTGTTTGATGCATCTCACCAGCGTATCGGGTACCGCAAGACATTCGAGCAAGTGAATAATCAGCTCGTGAGAGGTTGTGTCAAATGCCTTACGATAATCGATCCAAGCCATAGATAGGTTGCGCTTATATTGGACGGCATCCTGCGTGACGCACCTATCAATCAGCAGGTTTTCCTTGCAGCCGTCCACGCCTCTTTCACAGCCTCGCTGTTCAAAAATTTTCGATTACACCGGGTTAATAGCGTGGAATATTCGGTAGTACAGGAGTCTGGTGAAAATCTTATAGCACGCATTTAGTTATCGGCCGGTAGTTCTGAGGCTGAGACAAATCACCCGTTTTAGGTAATAAAACGGTTCGCCCCTCGACAAGCCACTCCGGAATGGGCCGCTCACAATTAAGCCAGGAATTAAATACCTTGGTCAGACCCTTATGCGTGCTTCGGAATTTCTTCCACCAAAAGGTATTAATTCCGTACGGGCCTGGTGCGGCAAAATTTTTGATTCCCTTAAGGGTCTCGCCAATTTCTTCCGGAGTTATCGGATTGCAAGTTTTCAAATTGTGCAAGGGCTGGAGTGTCTTCACGCAACGGTTTCGAGCCCTCGTATTTTTCCCTCCAGAAGACTTCGACATCCTGCACCGAAGGATTTGTCTTGAAATTGTTGTTCTCGACCAACCTTCGCCTACTCCTTATCAGGGACCTTCTTGCAACTACAAGACTGCGAACTCTATCCATGCAGTGCTGCTTCTCAACAGCAAGCACCGCTGCATTCAGTGTTTGATGGGTCCGGCGAAAATGACGAGCGATACGCCGGATTTTTGGCGTGAAAGG
Source organism: Diaperis boleti (assembly GCA_963583935.1). Lineage (NCBI taxonomy): Eukaryota > Metazoa > Arthropoda > Insecta > Coleoptera > Tenebrionidae > Diaperis > Diaperis boleti. The sequence goes on from OY757249.1 coordinate 35,631,607, forward strand.
TTTCATCTCTTTGATGAACATCACACACTGAATTTAAAAAATATCCTGCCTAGCGGTTCCTATCTTTTTGTTTATCTTTTCAAGTCGACATTCGAATTTCCTCAGCCTCAGTGCTCTCACCACGTGGGACTGAAGAAGAAAGCCGCGTCGTCTGGATCCCCAGGGAGGTTCCTATCGAGTGATTCGTCGGCTGCAACTACATCGCTGGCTTTGGGTGGTGGAATTTTGTGGAGAGACTTTTATTCGGAGGCATCTCCAAAATTACCGGAACAGCCTGGCGGATCTCCGGCTCGTCCGGCTGTACCTCCACCAACTGCCCCGGTGCTCTCGTATTGAATGCGACGAAGATAGGCCACATAGTCGCGGAGTTTTTGTGGCGCGAAAAAGTGATGCTCCGGGTGCTTCTCACCCCACAGAGCATGCATCCTTGCCATGTAACCCCTTCGCCGCGACTCGCTCGTCTCGTAGCAGTCGAGCAAGCCATTCCTTAGAGTGTTGGTCCACTCAAAGCGTCCATGGGCATTGCCAGAGTCGTCAACGGGTGAGTTGTTTTGTGAGACCCCACCACCTCCACCTGGGTCCCTATCCCACTGGTCCGGTCGTGGGGGTATTTCCCTGTTGGGGTGGTAACAACAGTTTAGGGTTCCAATTGGTTGTTAGCCAAAAGGAACCCCGGCCGGTACTGGGGTCAAGATGGCTTGACCCCTCAGGTGCGCAAAGAGCTACCGATCCGATTTGCACCTTGAGCTCGGCAAGTCACCAAGACCAAAGATGTTATGTGGCCTGCCTGCCTTCAATTACAATAACAATTATTGTAATTTTTATTTGCGGAACAAACAAAAAAATACGTCTTTCTCAGAATAAAATCCCGAATCGAATGAGCTATCGCTCATATTTTTCGGATCCTTGTAACTATTTTTCGCAGGTTTTCGACTTCTTGACTAGACTACATGTTCGCCAACGTACACACGATGCGCTAACGTTGGAACAAACCCATGACACTTGGCATGATGTCTGCATAAACATTATACAGGGTGTCCCAACTAAAATTTGTACCCCCCAATAATTCCAATTTCGAAAGACTCAGAAGAAAACGCTCAAACAGGTCAATTTTGTTATCAAGGGGGACCTAATTGTACCGTACTCTCAAGTCTTAAATCTGTACCAAACTTTCATGTCTTAGATCTCACCCCTTTAGCCAGGGGAGCCACCCCCTTAAAAAATTTAAATAGCATGGGGGGTCATGTAATACATCATTTTAAAGCTTATTTTAAAGGTTATTCAATTCTCTATCCAAACCTACTTTTATCGATTCGTTTTCACAAAAAAAAACATAAGAATTTGTTATTTTCCAAATCCAAGGTAACGCTATTTTTATTTTTTTATTTTTTGTAAATGCAAGTAACTCATCCACGACGACTTTGAGCAAAATAGTAACTAATAAGGAACGTGAGACGTAACTTTCAATCAATTTGAATAAATAGGGAGGTTGCAATAACAAAAAATTCAAAAAGTCCATTTAGGCCATATTGACTACCATATGTATATACCCATTATGGCCTATAAATTTAAACAATATTTCTGGTCAGTTTAAACGATTTTATTTTAAGAAATCTATTTTAAATCAATTTTCAGTCTGGACAAATAAAAAGTCGTTATCCTCCTTGGTGAGGCCCACACATTCTTCGTGCACATAAAATTTACAGGCACTGCACATACGCATGTCCCTTACTGCGTCTTCTGTGCAAACATGGCAAAACCATGATTCGTCGTTGTTTCCATTTTTTTTTTGGTTTTTCCCTTTGCAATAACAGTCTTTGAACATTTCGACTTCGGTGCTTCAACGTCGGTTTTTTCAAATAATGTTCTGCCTAGGCCATATTGGTTCGCATTACGGCATGGCACATTTTACTTCCGAATGATTTAAATTTATTGTTAATGAATAATTAGCATATATGATTGAAAAGAGGACAAAACACACTATCTACTGATGTAACATCAAATTTTGTGAGCAACTGAAACAATTTATTAAAAATTGAAATTTACTTGTTCGAAATTAGTTGCACCTGCTGTCCACAACTACGCGCAACCGTTATTATATTTTTGACAATTTGAGTGAATTTTTGGCAGGTTGGGAATACCAGAAGCAACTTATTTTAACGTTCCAAGTATACTTATGCCACCATCTCTGTGATTTTTTGCGTATTTACCGAATCAGGTGATGTAGGCCATATTGAGTTCTAGGCCATATAGGGTACAGACCTTACATAAAATACTATTGATTTGGAACATAACAAATTCAGGCTTTTTTCGTTGAAACAAATCGATAAAAGTAGATCTGGATAGAGAATTGAATTAGCTTTAAAATGATGTATCACACGATGCCCCATGCCATTTAAATTTTTAAGGGGGTGGCTCCCCTGGCTAAACGGGTGAGATCTAAGAGTTGAAAGTTTGGTACAATTTGGTCTTCCTTGATAACAAAATTGACCTGTTCGAGCGTTTTCTTCTGAGTCTTTTGAAATTGGAATTGTTGGGGGGTACAAATTTTAGTTGAGTATTTTATGTAGGTTTAGAAAATATCGAATTCATGCTTTTTTTTGTAGAAGGGAATCGATCAATGTAGGTTTGGATGGAGAATTCAATAAGCTTTAAAATGATGTATCACACGACCCCCATGCCATTTAAATTTTTTAAGGGGGTGGCTCCCTTGGCTAAAGGGGTGAGATCTAAGAGTTGAAAGCTTGGTACAATTTGGTCCTCCTTGATAACAAAATTGACCTGTTCTTCTGAGTCTTTCGAAATTGGAATGGTTGGGGGGTACAAATTTTAGTTGGGACACCCGATATTTGTATTACACAGTTCAGTCATCTGTCAGAATGTTTAAAACAAAAAGCAATCAATATTAGCGAGGAACGTCCTATTAAAGAAGCTGCAGATACAGATATATTCACTGCAAGTGATGGATGCTAAACTAGTTGAATATTAAATTGGGCATAAGAAAATTGTGAAAGTGACAAAATTTAAGCAAATGGTTAACGACAAACACCGTTGTTTTGACCAAATTTACAGCTGTGATCAGACAGGTCTTAAATATAATGTTAGCATCCAAAAACGATCAAGCGCGCCAGCTTTAAAAAAAAAACAGTCATAGTTTACAGTACTTCGTAGCAAAAGAAGATACTTAGTATGTACTAATTTAAGCGTGGATTTTGAAGAAAAAGCTAATTCATTTCAAACGACAGATTTCGCCTGTTGAAACCTTACCCAGGATGGCAATTTAAATAAATCATTAAATTAATCACATTTTTTAAAATCAATGATATTTTTAGTACTTCTTCACTTCTTCTTTTTCTTTTATTTTAACACTTGAAACCAGTGTAAAATAAATAATTATGGCTTTAGGTACTTCTTTGTATTCTGTAAAACTTTTATTTAAAAAGTTTGGCTGTAAATTAATAATTAGGGGAGCCAATATTCTCAGATTTATAATTTTACATGTAAAATTCCTGTCTCTTAATGCATTCTACAAGCGGTATATGAAAATACAAGGTCTTCATACATCGAGTAGACTTTGAACGTTATGTAGGTACAGTAAATTTTGTTATCCAGAGGTAACATGAGGTTTGAATCACTTATCAAGAACTGATATTTTAAGTATTTGATTTTCTATAAATTTGCATTAAATAACATTAATGTTCAGAAAAATTTGGACATAATTTTTTTGTTAATTTGAACGACCGCTAGGCGTAATCATTGAAATAGTCTGTAACAATTAATTCAAGCAAATATGAATAAACCGTTTTACACTCTGCGGTACCTTCTCCCATACTCGCATGTTCAATGATGCCGATATGTTACTATTTAGGTATGTATCTATTGCACAATAAAATGCGAGGACAAGCATTTACACGAGGTATATATACAAAAATATCGTAGAAAAAATGCTTTGGGAATGTCAAAAACATGCACCAAAACTATATCGTTTCATCCGAAGATTTCTACTTATATGTAAAAAAATCAACTTACCGGGCACATTCGTCATGCCATGCGGGTCTCTCCGAGTCCCCAGAGTCGTCTGTAAGACTGGACCTAGGGAGTGCAAGGATCGGACAGAGTGATCAAGAGACAGAGCTATATATGTGCAAGTCATGACCGTGCTGATAGAAACACCAGGGCACGGTAAGAAGGTGAAAGAGTGAGAAAAGACATCAAGCTTTATAGATAGAGAGCGAAGACAGAGTTATAGCGGTCACAATTGCACTAAGCTAAGATAAGTCTAGTCTTCGGATCAACCTTTTGACATATCGGACTAGGACATGCAAGGGCTAGAAAAACCTTACGCTATTTTCTCGCTCGGCGATCTCCACGGCACATCGTCCTCCAACTCGTCCTCGCTTTCATCCGCCACGTCCTGAGGAATATTTAATGTCGAACTGGTAAACATGTCTGGAACGGGAAGGATGCTAGGTCTGCGAGAATTCCGTCTTTGGTTAATGATTTCCGGACTAAGCAAATTGGGGTTGTCTCCGCTTCGAGGAATGTCCAGGTGGTTTCCGGTTATCGACACGTCAATTGTTGTCGAACCAGGAGATGACTCCTTCAGATATTGACGAGAGTCACTAAGGCCAGCGCTGTCCGGAAATGTGGCTATAGAAGAATAATTTTAGATTTTTGAAGTTATGGAAGCAAGAAGTCAGAAGTTCAGGTGCGCAACATTAAAAGCGACTATGATGGTTGTTGGTAGCGGTGAACTTGATGGTCACATCATAAAGCTGAGGACCTAGTGAGTGATCCGTGTTAATTATGTACAAAATGGTAGAAGTAAACTAATATAGTGAGAGTAGTTATTTACTTGTTTTTTTTTTGTCGTAACCATTTTAAATATGTCTCAGTTTTATGAAATGTAAAACAATAATTACAATATTTTCAAAGTAAACAGGTGTCGAAGTTGTCAAATTTAAATTTTTTCAATTTTATCAAGAAAACTCGAATCGATGTCTTAGTTTATAATATTAAATTTATGTTTTATAGTGTCAAAAACGAGTTTGCGGATCGTGGTGGAAATCATGACATGACAGTTGCTCAAATTGACGAGTTGGAACGACCCCACGTTGGCCGACACTTGCCATGCAGTCTGGAGAATAGTAATTTCACAAAAAACCCTAACACCATTAAATATGTACTTCATTTACAGAATCACTGTTAAAAAACAATGGAAAGCATTCTTCACACCTTTTTTTGTAAACCAGTGTTATAACTGTTTATAATGTCCAACGAAAGTAAACATTTTTGAAAGTAGTTGTATATTTATGGATAGAATGTTTTAATACAAAAAATTACGGGTACATACATGCCAACTAAAAACAATCTTAGATTTAAGTTTAATAAATTAATGTTCTCGTAAGTTTTGCGGTGTTCTCGAAGCTGCTCTTTCTGTAAATTCATCACTAGCAAACTAACGGATTTACACATAGTTGGCAAATATCTGTGACATTATGCAGCTCTTTAAAACGTCTCGAAAGAAGCCTAGCTCAGCCAACACCGGGGATCATGTACTGAATAAAATCACATTTCCTTTTCAAGAGTTCTACAATGAAACGTGCATTAAAATGGATTCACCGGTTTATTGTAGGTTAAAGTTTCAATATATCAAGAACGTAAAGTTTAATATCGTTTCAAGTTTCAATGACGAAATGACTTATTTACTGTTAATAATTTTGTGCTAAAATTTTTAAGCTTCCACAAACTGTAGTTAAACTCACCTTATAGCATTGATATAACGTACTTGTATAGTTGAACCTAAAGTTTGCTATCAGAGGAAAATTTTATTATCCTCGTCGTTGTCCAACATTAAATCAAATCGGCAACGAGATGTTAATAAAGTAGAGAGAACTTGCATTTCCAATCTTCAAAGTGAAAAATGTTGACAAGGACGGCTTAATATAATACTATTGCACGCGTTTCTTGTTTCTTAAATCGAAAAATATATTTTATTCACAATCGGTCCGATTTCCGACCTCCAATCCGTTGCTCACCTGATGTTGCCAGGCAAGATGATTGGTAATAAAGGCAATCACGTAACTGTTTCTGCAGCCTCGCGGCAACTCGTGAGCAGTTGACGCATACAAAATTAAGATTACAAATTACTCTTTGTGTAATCGTACAAATTCCAAAAAATCCTTTGACATTTATCTGACACATAATATCAATTGTCGCAGTGATTACTAAGTGTAAACATTTAATTGAAATTAAAGATTGCAATAATACTTTAACTTAATGAGATTAAATGATTAAATTTCGACTACCTAAATGTGAATAAAATAGTATACAAACTTCGGCAAAAGTACCATTAATATGTCTCGAGAACTAGTTCACCTCTCAGTAAACTATAGTTCTCTCGACAGGAATGGAATACTTTCTACCTCAGTATATAATATACTATAGAGGTACATAAAAGATTACGCAGAGGATGTATCAGAACAGGTAACCGAATTTGACGTGTTAAAAAAGGTTCCAATAAAAATCATGTGTTTCTGTCCCTTATTTGATCTTAATAATTTTTTGATCTTATAATATAAATAATTTTAGCTTCCGGAGGTATTTTTAAATAAAATCAGATATTAAAATTGTTCAACTGAATTAAATTACAAATGATTCCCGTTACCTAGTTCTGCTTAGCAGAAGTATTATTTTGTCAAATGCATAATTAAACACGCTTTTGAAGATTTGATGTGAAAAATATTACACGCAGTGACCATCTTCACTGGCACAAATTGCTGTAATAAGATTGTGCAAAATGTCGAATCAGATAATCATCTGACCGTTAATAAGCCGAAATGATAAGAAACAACGTCAGGCTTTATTATTAGTACCACAAATTCTACTTGTTTTAATTGAAAAAACGCAAGTACTCCCTATGTTCAAACCCAACACCAGCATACCAAATAATGCTAAAACATGCGCGACAACACTCACTGACACAGGTGGGAACTTGCAGAATTAGTTGAGGAGGACGGGTACCGTCTTTGGTGGCAGGAGCCGAAGTCTTTTCTTCTGCCGTAACGACCACGGGTTCCGTGGAAGTGTTATTGTTATTTCCCTGCTGATGATTAGCGACAGTGAATGCGGAATTTTCTTCTTTTGTTATACTCATGTAGTAGCAAGTGTCGCTCTTTTTCATAATGTGTCTAGGGCCAGGATTTAACAAAATGGTATCTTCATAAAATTCTGGAAGTTCAGCTGGACGCACTCCCACCAACGCAACTCCGTATCTACAAAAGCGTACAAGAGATAATTTCCTAGGAAAGAAAAAAACAATGGATTAACCTACTTTCTGTGCGAATGAAAGCTGGCATACGTGAAGCTTTTGCCTTCATATTCTCCGAAAAAACGACTGTCGCCTAAAACAATATGATAGATTTCGTTGCCAGAACATCGACCGTAAAGTCGGTGCCACTCTTCTTGAGACTGTTGACCTTCTCTGAAAAAATATTTGAGGGGTAAGAATACATCAAAATTGTAGCGCTTTTCAATTTTTTTAATAATTAAGATCATAATATAGGTAAACTTATATGTAACGTTTTACGTTGCAGCATATTGAAAATCCTTGATATAAAGTTCTTCGTAAAATCCCACCAAAAATGTGTCAACATAAAATACTATGAATAATAAATAAATACAACATTTATCTCTCAAAGCTTAATTTACTGCACTTATAAATCGGCTAGTTAAGTCAGATTTAACATACTAGATATCATCATATACTACATATTAATTATTATTGAAGGTAAAAGAGAATAAATTGTTAGTTATAATTTTTGACCCGAAAGATCGTAAATTGTAAAATACTAAAGATACTAGCCACTACTACTAAATTTAAAAAGCATTTTTCACTTGTCGTCCTCGTAATAACTAAAAACTGAAATTTAAAAATCTAAATTACACACATCCAGAATACAGGTTTATTTTTCATCTTAAATTGCGCGGTTTAATATAAAGTTTTGCTGGAATATCTACACTAATATCTAAATTGCCACTTACTGTCCTCTGGAAGTATGAAGAAGTAATGTAACCAGAGTAGAAGCCCCAGGGCAGGTGCAGTTGTTAGCGAGAAGAGCATATTTGAACTCGTCTTCACACACTACATACTCGGCGAATTTTACGTGAAGCTTATTTTCAGGCCTGAAAATCTGTACGTATTGTGCAACGTTTGGAGCGAAATCTTTCACTGCCCACGATCTCAGTATTGTGTGTTCGTCCTGAAAAGAAAATGCAAGCTTTTACTACAATAAGTTTGATGATAAATTTTGTCATACATCAACACTAATTGCTGTGAATCCGGAAGATGCTGTTTCAGAAAAGTATTTGAATCTATAGTTCAGATCAGCTTAAGTACAAGAATTAATTTAAAAAGTTTTCGTCTTCAGGGCTTGAGTGCAATTAATAATAATGGTTTAATAATTAAGTCCCAACATGATCAAGAAATTGTTTCATAACTAGGGAATCTATGCATTTAGTAATTTTGTAAAATTAAATTTTATGCCCGCAGTTTTAATAGCTTCTTGAACACTTTTAAGCACCTCCACACTTTGATGCATGCAGTTCATCAGTACTTCGATAATATAATTATATCATGAAAGCTGGATCGAAAGAAGATTTATTAAGGCTTCTAGATTTCTTTCTATGGAGGCAACATTATTCATACAGCTGAATACATATTTACGTGACAACGTCTATGTTGCTGAAAGAAAAAAAAAATTGTATTCTCATCGACTGTGTCATTGTTTAGTAAAATTATGTATTAGTCTGGTCATGAAGTGAGGCATGTGACGAGAACACGTTTCGGTATTGCGTAAATTTGTCAACTACATCATCATACAACTCTGCGATGTATAGTATCTGAGTCGATCTTTCAGCATCATATTTGTTTTCTTGGACACTGTTTACAGTAATAATAAATCATCAGAGTGGTTTTCGCCAATGTATTAATTTTCAACTATGTATTTCCATTTTTAGTCTTGAAACATTTTTATAATCTATTTTATATATATAAAATCCAAATACCACTCACTGACTCATCACGAAATCTCCGGATCCATCGAAGAGATTGCAATGAAACTTTGCACGCTTACTTATTTTACCACGTAGACGCTCGCTAAGAAACGGTTATAAAAAATTCCATTCCAAAGGGGGGTAACGGCTCCCCCCCCGCCCCGTTAATCTCTCTATCACTGAACCCATTGCAATGAAATTTTGCACACTTACTTATTTCATAACGTAAGCGCCCACTAAGAAACGGTTTTTCAAAATTCCGTTCCAAAGGGAGGTAATGCCCCCCCCCCCGCTCCGTTAATCTCTGGATCCACTGAACCGATTGCAATGAAATTTTGCACACATACTTATTTCACCACGTAAGCCCCCGCTACGAAACGGTTTTTCAAAATTCCATCCCTAAGGGGGGTAACGGGGCGGGGGATTTAATCTCTAGATCCACTGAACCGATTGGAATGAAATTTTGCAGACTTACTTATTTTACCACGTAGGCGCTCACTAAAAAGCGGTTTTAAAAAATTCCATTCCAAAGGGGCGTAACGGGGCGGGGGAGTTAATCTCCGGATCCATCTAAGGGATTGCAATGAAGATATGCACACTTACTTATTTTACCACGTAAGCGCTCACTAAGAAACGGTTTTAAAAAATTCCATTCCAAAGGGGGTAACGGGGTGGGGGAGTAATCTCTACATCCACTGAACCGATTGGAATGAAATTTTGCACACTTACTCATTTTATCACGTAGGCGCTCACCAAGAAACGGTTTTTCAAAATTCCATTCCAAAGGGGGGTAACGGGGCGGGGGAGTTAATCTCTAGATCCATTGAACCGTTAGAATGAAATTTTGTACACTTACTTATTTTAAAACGTAGGCGCTCACGAAGAAACGGTTTTTTAAAATTCCATTTTTAAGGGGGTTAACGGGACAGGGGAGTTAATTTTGAGATCCACTGAACCGATTGCAATGAAATTTTGAACACTTACTTATTTTACCACGTAGGCGCTCACTAAGAAACGGTTTTTTAAAATTCCATTTTTAAGGGGGGTAACGGGGCGGGGGAGTTAATCTCTAGATCCACTGAACCGATGCAAAAAAATATTTACAGACCTTAAAAAAGTGGCAAAAATTGGGATCTAGATTCCCTTTTTAAGAAGACCGGACCCGTGTTTGATGATTTTCCAAAAAAAAAATCCAACTGCGAAAAAAAGGTGAGGGTGGATCGATTTGGGAGTCATTTTTCTCAAAATTCTTATAATCTGAAGATCGACAATGTTACAGGCATGAGAATTGGCACTTGGACTCTCCTCTAAAAATAACTAGACCCGTGTTTGACAATTTTGAAAAAAAAAAAACATTTACAAACCGCGAAAAAGGGGTGTAAATGGGAAGGGTAGTTTTCCTGAGAATTCTCATAACTGGAAAACAAATGGTGTTACATACGTGAAAATTGGGATCTAGATTCTCCTTTAAAAAAGACTGGTCCGTGTTTGGCGATTTTGCAAGAAAAATTTTACCAACTGTGAAAAAAGGGGAGGGTAGATTTGGGAGTAATTTTTCTCAAAATTCTCATAACTTAAAGATTGACAATCTTACAGGCATGAGAATTTGCACTTGGACCCTCATTTAAACATAACTAGACCCGTGTTTGACAATTTTGCCAAAAAATATTTACAGACCTCAAAAAATGGGCGTAAATGGGGAGGATAGTTTTCCTGATAATTCTCATAACTGGAAAACAAACGGTGTTAGATACGTGAAAACTGGGATCTAGATTTTCATTTAAAATTCACTGGGGACGTGTTTGAGGATTTTACAAAAAAAAAAATTACCAACTGGAATAAAAGAAGGTAGATTTGGGAGTAATTTTTCTCAAAATTTTTATGACTTCAAGACCGACAGGCATGAGAATTGGCACTTGGACTCTGCTTTAAAAATAACTAGACCCGTGTTTGATGTTTTTGCAAAAAAAAAAAAAGTTTTTTTTACTGTTTGTTATTTATTATTAAAACTGCTTTAATTAAGGGGCTGTACCAATTCCAAATATAAGTGCTAGTAAAGCCAAACCCAACTTACGCGGGCAAAGCCGCGGGTAACTGCTAGTAATAATGTATAATATGTTTTTTTTTATTATAAAAAGTCATTATGTGTTTAATCCTTTAGTATCCAACGTTCGCAAAATGGAAACATGAGTAATCAAAATTTTTTTGTAGTTTAATAGTACAGTCACGGCCATGGAATTTTAGCCGTCACTTTAATGTCAATTAAAAGAAAATGGATGTAGTCCATGCTTTATTGTCATTATGACTGACTTTTTGAAATTGAAATCTAAAAATTTGTCACTTTTAGTGTCTTCATGCGAGTGAGTCAGTGTCAAAATGACAAGTCTTTGAAATAGTAGAAAGTTAGGTTACGAATACCTAAGGGTCGCCTTACATTTTATGACAATAAATGATAAGTGACGGCCAAAATTCCGTGGCCGTATCTGTACATTATATTATAAGTGATAGAAATGCATCATTATTTTGACTTCTCACGAGCTTTATAATGACATTTCGATCACGTGTGATATACGACGTTTTATCTTACAGGTGCACTGTATAAAAATCCAAGAAATATTTATTCAAGTAAAATATCCGTCTGTAACATTAGCAAGGTTTTATGTATCAGTTTTCGTAGTGACCTGTGATTGTTATAGTTATGAAATAAACAGTCTCGTTGTTTTTCACAATTTTCACTAAAGTAATAAAAATTGACTTTCTACCGAAATATATTCAACTAGACGTGGAAGCCGCTGTTTCCAGTTTGCTTCCGGTAAGGTCGAGACACTGTACGAGAAAGAGTATGATCTGTTTGTGAAGTGGAAGACAGAGATTTACATTACATTACATGTAAATACATTACAATTAATAATTACAATTTTTAATTACAACTGACAGCTGTCAGATTTACTCACTTGTGAGTAGAACTGACAGCTTTATCTCTCTTGTGATTAAGATTTGATTTCTGTCACCGAAAGCAATGGTATAAGGTGTCTAAAAAACTACACCTGTAAGATAAAAAACATTATTTTCGACAAACCGTGAGTACTTTGTTGTCTATACACTATTCTCTAGAATTTTTTCAAGATTATGCATACATTTTTTTTATGACTATTTCACTCATATATATTTTAACCAATCATATGTAATCATTCAACAATGGAATCAAAATTTAAATTGAAAAAAAAATACGAGTGTGCTTTAGACCACACGACTGAAGTAAAACTTCAGTTAGCCATTGTGAAAATGCTCTTAATTTATGTAAGTTTATAAACGGAGCTAGAGAATCCTGATTAATACCGTCTGCAGTATTGGATAATGCATGTTTCAGTTTGTCGTCAACGAAAAGTCGGCAATCATGTGCAAGATAAGTAGCGCAATTGCATACAAAACTGACACACACAAATAGTAGAATGGAGTGAAACGAGAATTCCCAACCTAAAGACGCGGGTTCGAATCCCGTTAAGGCAAACATTTTTTCTATGAATTAATTATTATTATTATTATTAAAACTTCCGTTCGCTTCGCCCGATCACACTTTTCGTAACGCTCTCGTCAGGCATTCACCAGCTTACTCCCCAAGTCAAGTGTCCGTAAAGAAGTATTTACTTCAAAAATCAACTTGTCAAAATTTTATCGGGGATTACGGACCAATGAACAGAATCAGGACTAAGCAAATTGGGCTTGTCTCCGCTTCGAGGAATGTCCAGGTGGTTTCCAGTTATCGACACGTCAATTGTTGTCGACCCAGGAGATGACTCACTATTACACATCGTACCTCATTTTTCAGCGAAAAAAATAACAATTGCTGCAGTCACTGTGGCAGCATAGTGCATGTCAAATACCTCAATTATCTGTCACCTTCCACCACATTATCAATAATTTGGGCGTTTTCGTGAAATAGTCTAGCGAATATAATTCGAGTTGAGATTTCGCTGGAAAAATTTACCAATGGGGTCCGCCACAAAAAAATAAATTTAGATAATTTTGCCGCAGATAGCTTCAATCTGTACTATCTTTACCTCATACATAAGTTTCAGTCAATGAAAAAATGTTTCTTATTAAAAAATGCAATTTAAAATTTGATTTGCATTCAAATATCTGACTTGGACCAAATTTGAACGTATCCAATCAGCGTGTCGCGCGCGAAATTTTGTTGATATTACAGTGTCGGTAACGGGCTGTCACTTTGCCGTTGTTTTCGTCAGTTTTGGTGTTCGTAGCGAGGTTATTTCCACAAAGTGTAAGAAAATGGAGTATGAATGCAGATATGAGAACGCAGATAGCCAAAATTGACGACAGCATGATACATGAATTTTATACCACAAATCTCGACTTTGTGATACCAGGAATTCAACATGTAAAAAGCACAAGTAAGTATTTACCAACTCATTCATCTGCCATTGACCATTGCATATTCTTTTAGAGCAACCCTAAACCCAAGGCTCGCATAACATTGGTTATCAGGCAACATCAATGAAGAAGATGGCCCTTTTCAGACTTTTAATTTAATGTTAAATTCATAATAGATAGTGCTAGTGATAATAACTTGTAGTTGTGTAGAGTTACTTTGTTTTTATTTTGGAGGTGATTTAGTGACTTTTGCATACATCCAATGACCGTTATTTTCCCCTTTGGTCTTTTGACATGTAATAAATAGTATTGAATAAACTTCTAGAATAAACCTCTAGAATTACCTCGACAAGTTTTTCTCTTTGTGTAATTTCTTTATCAGTTGCTTAGCCACCATATCCATGCAATATAAAAATTGATTAAACCATTTACATTTGAGCATAATTTACTACAAATATTTACACAAAAGCCTAAGAACATGAAACACAATCCCTATGAAAAACGCTTTTAAAGTGGTTAAGGTGACGTCTTACAAAAATGCTTGTTGAATTTTGCATTTTTACGTTAAATGAGATTACTAAAATAGTAATTTCATTATAGACGTAAATAATCTTCATATTAAATTATTATGCATTATTTTGTAATAGAAATTTTGAAAGAATGTCAACAAACTGAGCTAAGCCAATGGATAAAGCCATATTGGTGACGTAGGTAATACGTTTTCGTCCATCGGTAAATTTTTCCGACGAAATCTCTTATTATATTATAACTGAAAATATAGTTAATTTTGTTTTTTGTTCCAATTTTTCTTTAAAATAAGTTGTATGCAATGTCAAATGATAGCTAATAGTTCACAGAATGTACTAGATATAAGAGGTGTTCATTTAAATTAGTCATCAAGTTGCTTATGATTTTTTGAGTGACGAAGACGAATTGAAAAACGCATGTGATTTATTGATCCAAACAATTCATACATAACCTAAAATCGAAATGACACTTGACAGTTGTTGGCTAACTTCTGCTGGTGGTTTTCTTCAAGGTTTTACTTTTGCCGAATTGTTTAAACAATCACAGTTGTCATCATAGCGATAGAAAATTCAACACTTCAACAACAGTTCGTGGTACTGCTTACGGCGAAACGATGCCGTACAGTTTAGAACAAAAAGTGTTTTTACTAAGAAGCTATTTCCGAAATGGGACTAAAGTGGACGGAGTGTGGGTAGAGGACTGTCTCCAAGAATTTCAAGAAGAATGTCCAAATTTTGTCGTGGACTATATGCAGTTTAAAAAAACCTTGAACAGAATATTGAATCAGTTTAATGAAACTGGTAGTCTTTTACGAAAATCTGGCAGTGGGGCCCCAAAAAACGTACAGCAGAGGTTATTGCCCAAGCGGAACAAATAATCGAAAATAATCTATTCGACAACTACACCAACAAGTGAATCTTTCCATAGGAACAACACACAAAATGTTACACAAAGATTTAGAGTTGTATCCATATCGTGTTTCAATGGTAGAGGAATACGTGTACCCCATTTTTTGCGAGCGATCATCGGTAGAACCAGACCTTTCTGTAATGTTGTTTACCAATAATGTTAGGTGTCACAATAAGTTATAATAAAGGTTCACTTGTACCTGACGCATTCTTTATTTTGTTTTCTGTTAAATCAGCTCGTCTAATGACTTTTAATCAACACTCGCGTTGTTTAATGTCCTCAGGTAAATCACGACCTTCGATCTCGCACTGAAGGAAACCGATTTTTTTTATTGACTTCCCTATTACCTCTGTTACTGCAACCATAAACTGCACAAATCATGTACCTGCAATCAAATCAGTTTAGCTAAATCTTATAAACCAATATGAGAAACAAAACCTCCAATTCCTCTAGGTTAGGACGCCAATTTGAAACCATTGCGTTCTTGGTTGTTACCAGTGCAGTGCTTTACAATACAATTACGTAGATACACAACATAATATCCCCTTCGATAATAAATATATTCACATAATTAAAGATATTCCGTAAGGATATCAACAGAATATCAGCTATTTGGAGCTTCAGTCTCAACTCCTCAATTTTCTTCCATTCATCCAATTGTGAACCATCTGAAAACGCGTGTAGAAACGCAAAAAACCAATTGATGAAGACGCCAGAAAAAAAGTTGTAGGCTTAACACGATCGGTCTTCAACTGAGTGCGATTGTCTTCGTACATCTACCATCGGGTAGCTAACTGGGATAAAATGAACGCTCATTATAAATCAATGCACATAACAATGTGGTGTTGTTTTTATGGCGCCACATTGTTGATCAAGTATTCTGGCGCCACGCCAAATAGAGATTTTTTAATGAACCGTCATTGAAATGTACGAAGGCGCTGAACGGACATGAATGGAGAAATAACGATTTTTTTTTCTAGCAATTCCGACTTTTTTCTGGAAATTCTGACTTTTTTCTGGCAATTCCGACTTTTTTCTGGCAATGCCGACATTTTTCTGGCAATTCCAACTTTTTTCTGACAGTTGCGACAGGGGTAGGACGATGGCGCTGTTTTGTTGCCCTAAACTTAAAATATGAAATACTGTCCACATTTTCAGTTTCACTTACGCGGAAATATGACCTTTTTGGAGTATGCGCTAGGCACCAATTTCAATGATCCACAGAAGAACCAATTTTTACAGACGGTAACTTCCGTGGACCACTGAAATTGGTGCCTCGTGCTACGCGATTGACCGCTTAAAGAAAAATACTCCAAGAAGGTCATATTTCCCTGGACGTGAAACTCGAAATGTGAAGAGCCTCATATTTTATGATTTTATAAATGATAAACGGTAAAACAAATTTTCACAGACGGTAATTTCCGTGGACCACTGAAATTGGTGCCCCGTGCTACGGCATTGACCACATAAAGAAACATGTGAAAATTTGATTTTTCGTGTGTGGATCATTGAAATTGGTGCCTCGTGCTACGCGCTCGCCTGCTTAAAGAAACATACTTCAAGCAGGTCATATTCCCCTGTACTCTCCACATTTCGAGTTTCACGTACAGGGGAATACCGTTCGATCATTTAAATTATAAATTAGAGTAGGCTGTGAAATTTAGATTAGGTTGGCACTACTAACTTTTGACAATTTCATTTAAAATTCGAATGTCAAAGTGACTTTTCAAAAATACGGCAACAGAATGGTGAATGGAGTTAACAGCTGAATTTAAGATGCGGGAGAACACTTTGAACATTTGCTGTAATTCTCAATTATTCTACATTATTTGTTGGTCTTTTATTTTCATGAGAAACATAAACGTCACAATATTTACGATAACCTGAAATTTTACTGTCAATCTAAGCTGTCAGTCAATTTGCAGGCTGGGCCATTGCATAATAAAAAATCCGCCTTGTCTAATTTATAATTTAAATGATCGCACGGTATGACCTTCTTGGAGTAAGTCGGAATTGCCAGAAAAAAGTCAGAATTATCAGAAAAAAGTCTGAATTGCTAGAAAAAAGTCAGAATTGCCAGAAAAAAGTCGGAATTGCTAGAAAAAAATCGTTGTCCGTTATTTTTCCATTCATGTCCGTTCAGCGCCTTCGTACAAATGTGCAATCGAAATGCGAAAAAATCCAAGAACGGTTAATTTCGGCGAGTCAGGTATATAAACGGAATTCCCGTAAAGGGCAGATATAAGGTGTTTACGATTCAAAATGGGAACATGGTATATTGAATAAACTAAAAAGCGAAAATTGATTCGAATTGAAAAAACTCATATTAACGATGTTAAAAAAATATTTCAAAAGATCAATTCAAAAACACAATAATTATTATTTTGCATTACTGTAACTGAGAAGTTATTAATATTGATGATTTTTAGTTATGTTTCTAGTCACTCTGTTTCTTTACGGACAAATTGACACCATAGAAACTAAAAACTAGAGCAAGACTCCTCAGCCAATGAAACCGTTGGAGGGTGGATTTTCCCATCATAGCTAGACCACATATGCGCTCTCCGGTGCTTTGGGACAATTGTAAGTTAGTATCGGCAAGAAGAGGCGGTTTTCGATACTTGGAGTAGGAAAGCTGGTTAAGTGCCTCTTGAAGAATAAAATGGTTCTGAGAATTGATCGAATACTCTTAAAATTCCAAACAGCCTCGGTCCAGTCATCAGAGGATCCGGCTGTAGCCCCAACGCCCAGAAGATCATCTGTCTGTATGGAGTTATCAAAGAAGGTCATGTAAAGCAAAACTACTGCCATATACTCTGACAGCCAAGTGGCCCTAATAGCAATCAATTCCTGCCAGATAAATTTGCGGCTGGTATGGGATTGCATGCGCTTTCTACAAGAAGTGGGCAGTAGGAATAGATTATTCCTGGCCTGGGTACCTAGTTCCGCGGGCTTCAACGGTAACGCAACGGCAGACAAGCTCGCCAAGCGCTATAGTTGGCCCGGAACCCTTCTGTGGCATAAACTGAAGTATGGTTAGGACGACAATAAACACGTGGATTCAAACAAAATCTCAGGAATGGCGGGAGAACACCCCAGGATAGAGACAGGCAAAACGCTTCCAAAGAGGGACAAAACCTGAACTAACAGAAGACTTGCTATGTCACGACCGTAGGACAGTGAGAATCATAGATGGACTCCTCGCAGGGCACTACCGACCCAATAGCCATCTGAGCCAGCTAGGTTTTACAGAAGATCTGTCCAGATTTTGCCAGCAAGAAGACGAAACAGTGAGGGACTGTGTAGGGTAAGATTTCAAGTACTCGGCGAGGAAAAACTAAGCTCAAAGGTATATAATTATGCTGGAATAGCTCTCTAGGCCGTGATGGAGTCTAATCAAAAAGACCAAACTTGACAGCGTTCTCCGAAGACATGGAGGATCCACAATAGACTTAAATGGTCGCGGTGGAGACAGCCTCAGAAGACCGCCTCCTAAATCTATATGGTATACGTTGTAATGGCCCTTATTTACAAGGATGGTTCGGTTTTAAATTAACTATAACATGTGGTGCAATACTATGTTTTATCTACGAGCCCCTACTTAATTATTAGGTCTGATTTATCTTTGGATAAAACAAAAAAAAAAAAATTGTTATTTCTACCAGATCTTCATACATGATTTTGTTCATAAATCATGTTACCTCTGAAAAATAAAATTTACACGTAGTTGCAGGGAGAATTTTGACATTCAAAGCCTACTGGATATATGTTATGAAGACCTGTATAAATGTATGCAATGATGAATTCTTTTCAAGCAACACTCGAAAACGTTTCCCACGTTTGGGTGGGATGAGGTGATTATATTACTTAAATTATTTTTCTGCTAAATAACTAATCAATTTTTTTTATAAATAGGTGCTCATATTTCATGCTCTTTACTGTCTTTTTTACAAAATTAAAATAATTATTAATCCCCTTCCATTCTTTTACCCAGTGGTGTATTCAGTTTTTAGTAAACACATTTTCTGAAAATGACCTACAATAAATCTTCATTCTTGCCCCAATCTATTTCACTTCAAAAACAATTTTCCACCGTACAAGATAACATAAATCACCCAACAACTATCAATTCCTTTTCCACCCCCTAATTTATTTCCATTAAACCATAATCTAACTGGCAATTTAATGTAACGCACAATTCGTCCGACATTTCCACCCCCACCTGCCATCCACACTCGTGTTTTCACCTTTATAACTAAACAATATTCCTTGATTAAACTCACCGCTGCGGTTTTGTCTGCGTAATTTCTTGCAGCCAGCACGAAACAAGCTTCAGCTTCGTTCATTCGCGCTCTCGCCAAGTCTCCATCTTTCAAACAGGATCCTTGAATATAAATCACGCGTTGAGCCCAAATGGGAACTTGAAGAATCATCCTCATGGTGGTATCTAGCTCCATAGGCGACAACAATACGACGTAATAGTCTTGGAGTAAAGGATGTGCGTAAAATTCGTTCAAAAAGTCCATGATTGTGTCGGCATGTAAAGTCGTACTACACACCACCACGTGCTTTTCGGATTGGGCGCGATGAGATGAATAGGAACCACCCAGCTTTTGACGCTCCATCCACGTAAAAGCCAGTTGTTCAAACTAGGAATTGAAATCTCAGAATTACTACACATCAAGTATATTTTATATATAAAAATAGAGTTATAATTTCTAGAGGTGACGAGGGTAAAACAGTACAGTACAGTATATTGTCAATTTTAATCTCTAAACATAGAGAATCTAGAACAACCAATGCTGCCTCGTTTACTGGAATTTTATCAGAAAGAAAAAATGTCTAAAAATGTTGTATTTGTGGACTTTACTGATCATAAAGTAAAAACTTCTATAATTTTTAAATGAATGAGGTGCCAGTATTTAGTGAAAATATTCTAATTACCACACTAATACCTACGCCCCAGTAAGTACATGAGGTCGTAAATAAGGCATTACGTATAAATTTGTAAAGCACATTTGATTAAAGTCACTCTGAATCACTCGATATATTATTTTAACTTTTATGATTGTGGTACAGCTTCCAAAGATATTTGCCAAAATGACCTTGTACCAAGTAATTAATTTTATGGGCCTATATGTGATTTAGGGGTGGTCCATTAGTTACGTAAGGCAGTTTTTTCACATTTTTACCCCTCCCCCTTTGTGAGATTTTACGAAATCAATACGGACTCTCCACCTTTTCCAAATTGTTTGCATTTAATAAATTTTCACTCAAAAAGTTGACGATAGACGGGCGTAGACCCCCCGTATCCCTCGTTGAGATTTAGTCAAATTTCTCATTTTTACTCACGTAATTAATGGACGGCCCGTTACGATAGTTTGTGGTCCCATAGAAGTGTCTACCACTAAATATTTTTAAATTTGAATTTTATTATTGAATTTATTATTTAAATTTGAGAAGTATTCTAATGTCTCCCCATTTATTGAGATACGATCCGTACGAACAGATCCGATTTATTGGGACTTTTGAGGGGAAATTAAAATGTTCTTAGTCGTTTTTTTGAAAAATAGATGACCATCACACATAAATGACCACAAATAATTCTCATGTCCCAAAATCTAGGACAGTTTTACAGCATAATCCACTACATAATTTTACATATCAAATTAAGTATAAAAAAGTATTGCCTTTAAAATTTAGTGTTACTAAAATACGTTTTCAATTAGACTCAGGTATATAATTTTTTTCTACAATCGCGTGCAAAACCAGGTAAAACATTTCTGATAGGATCGTAGAAAAAGTATTGTATGCACGTGTAAAAATTAGTAAGGCGCCTGACGTGTTTTCAGCTGTACATAAATAAATAATATTTTTTCTTTTTCTACTTTCATGCCTTGGAAGAAGAAGAAAATAACATAATATAAATAACAATTTTATTTTATTTTTAATTATTTTGAATGATGTTGAAGTTAGAATTTTAATTTTACAATTTAAATGACTCATTTTTAAGAACCCTGGCTGACAAAAGAAAAGATGAAATATGTATTTTGAGAAACAAAAAAATCGCTGATTGAGGTAAAAAGGGATGACGTCAAGAGTCTCTACGCAAAAGATTTGTCAAGAAAGTTTATTTGTTCTTGAGGCAACACGACGTTAGTAAGGAATACTATATAATTATAATTATCAATTCCTTTGCAATATACGAAATTAAAACCGGTATTAAAACCGGTAACAACGGTAAATTCATGAAATGATATCGTATAATTCAGTTTTTTTTTTCCTTCAGTGTGATTGGGACAAAATGGCGTATGTCAAGAAACAAAGTGATATTGTTGATGTGTCAAAAGCCAAGTCGAAATTTCGGTGAGAGAGTAAATGCATCTTTAAGCAAACAATGTATTTTCGCGTGGAACGGTCAAGTGTTTTAGAAAATCAATACCATCAGGTAGTAAATTCCTCGGTTAGCACCATCACTTTCAGATTCCATTTTCGAAGAATCTGATTCTCCAAGATTCATAATGACAGGAGCAATGCTATTTATGTCTGAACATCCCAATATCTGAGTCAGTTTTCCTTATGAGTTTCTCATAGTGCTGAATGTTGTTTATCCAAAAGTTTGGGGTACACAAAGTTAGGGCCTCTTCCCATAATTTTCCCAAAATTTTTGAAAACTACCAAGAATTTTGTCCTTTTAATAGTTTTAATAGGCATTAAAAATGAATTGTATATTTTTAATAAACATTGAAAACAATAACGAAATTTTTTTCACATTCACTGCTGTCAACCGTTCTCTTAGCGCCAAAAGTTACATTTAAAAATAAAAACTCTCGTTAGTTCCGTATATTGGAATAAAATTTCCACCTGTAGTAGGAGTTAGACCTTCAACTCTTTGTTGCAACCGAACTTAACGTCTTACCTGCTTACTGTAGTTGTTTACTTCAGTCTACTTTTAGGTTTCAGTTTCTAAAAATTTCTGATTGGGATTTTTTTTCTGACAGTAATACAAAATATGCCAATGAGACAGAAGGCGAATTATAAAGTGTATGTTCCGACGTATATTAAAAAAACAAACGAGTCTTCTAAGAAAGACAACAAAAATAAATCAATAATGTGGCGTTCTGGAAGAATCGCGGCGTGATGATTCCATCGTAGTCTCGACGTCGAGGAGGATCGGGACCGCAAATTCTAGAAAGCCGCTTCCCACTTTAAATACGATGCGACAGCGGCCGTCCAACTAGTCGCGTCGATGTCAAAGTCCGAATAAGCTACTGAGCGACATAATCCGTGTGACTCGTACGAACTGTTAAAAATAAATAATTGTGCCGTTATAACTGCGATTTGTACATAGTCTAGTTTTAAATAAATTGTAAATAGTAACTGTTTAAATAAATAGTTTTGTGAACCTGTAAACGCTACATTGGTGTCAGGAGTGGAATTAATTAAATAAATACGAAGATGGCAACGAAGAAAGTTACGCTGAAAGAACTGAAGGTTGCAGAGCTGAAGAGGGAGCTGGAGGAACGTGAGTTGAAAACATCTGGAACAAAATCGGTGTTACAGAAAAAGCTGATTGAGGACCTTGAAAAAGCGGGTGAAAATCCTGAAGTATACTTGTTTGAAGTTTCCTGTGATGTTAATGCTATGCTACTGAAGCTCCAGGAAAATCTCAGGCAAGATCTTCAAGAAAGTTCTAACAGTCTCAAAGAGGAACTTCTAGAAAATTCTATAAACCTCGAACAGAAACTTCGAAAAAATTCTACAAACTTAGAGCAAAAGCTTCTCGAAAATTCTACCAGTTTAAAACAAGAACTCAAACAAGAATTTCTAGAAAATTCTGTAAACCTCGAACAGAAAATTCAAGAAAGGCTTCTAGAAAATTCTACCAATCTTAAACAAGAACTTCTAGAAAATTCGGAAAAACTGGAAGAAGGATTGGTACTGGGCAAAAGTTTGTTGCATACCTCTGGTTTAGTACCAATAAGAGTGATGAATGTAAACTTCTACGCTCTCACCCTGAAGAAAGGTACTGTATTAGGGTATTGTTCTCCTATTTCATCCATCATCCGCCAAATAAGAATCACTGAAGAGCCACAGAAGAGGATTGTACCCGAACTAGTTAACCTGGGCAAGACATCGTCAAGGGAACTTAATGACAACCCAAGGAAGCAGCTCAAAGTACTCGTAAGCCGTTATCAGGACATCTTCGATACCGGGAATGGTAAAAGAGGCAGAACCGACGTCATTAAGCATCAGATCAACACTGGGGATGCGTGCCCGGTTAGAAAGCCTGCTAGAAGACTACCTCTTGCCAAGAAGGAACAGGCCGACAAGATCATTCGGGAAATGGAGGAAGAAGGAGTGATTGAACCATCGAGTAGTCCATGGGACTGTTGTTCTAGTAAAGAAAAAGGATGGATCAACTAGATTCTGTGTGGACTATGGTCAATTGAACAACGTGACGAAAAAGGACAGTTATCCACTCCCCCGAATTGATGATACCCTCGATACCTTGGCGGGTTCGAAGATCTTCTCGACTTTGGACTTAAAAAGTGGTTACTGGCAAGTTGAATTGGCACCTGGAGACAAAGAGAAAATAGCATTTACCGTTGGCACAGGCCTGTGGCAGTTTACTGTAATGCCGTTTGGTCTTTGCAATGCTCCTTCAACTTTTGAAAGATTAATGGAGACGGTGCTGAAAGGATTATCGTGGAAAACTTGCCTAGTGTATCTGGATGACATCATTGTGGTCAGGAAATCATTCGAAGAGCACGTGAAGAATCTAGAGGAAATGTTTCAACGCCTTCTAAATTCTGGACTGAAGCTTAGTCCGAAGAAATGCCACTTGTTTAGAAAAGAAGTGCAATATCTAGAGCATGTAGTCTCAAGTCAGAGTGTCGTCGTCGACGAGCAGAAGATCAAGGCCGTGAAGGAATGGCCAACGCCTACAAACAAGCACGACTTACCCAGTTTTCTCGGTTTATGTACTTACTACCACGAATATGTGCCAGGATTCCCCAACATTGCTAGACCGTTGACTAGACTAACTGCGGGCGAAAGAAGGTTCCAATGGGACGACAATTGCAAAGAATCGTTTGGCCAGCTGAAGAACGCACTGATCAATGCACCGATTTTGTGTTATCCATTGCCACAAGGAGAGTTTATGTTAGACACAGATGCTAGCAATGTGGGAATAAGCGCTGTGTTGTCCCAAATACAGGAGGGGTGAGAGTATGTCATTGGTTACTTCAGTAAAACCTTGTCAAAGCCAGAACGAAATTATTGCGTTACTAGACGAGAACTGTTGGCAGTCGTGAAGTCCGTAGAGCACTTCTATAAATACCTCTACGGAAGAAAATTTTTGTTGAGGACGGATCATGCAGCGTTGAAGTGGCTTCTAAACTTCAAGAATCCCGACGGACAAGTAGCCAGGTGGATCGAGAAACTGCAAGAGTTCGATTTTGATACGGTACATCGTGCTGGTATGATTCATCAGAACGCCGATGCGCTATCACGAAGACCGTGTGCAGAAAACTGCAATCACTGCCGACGTGTTGAGGACAAGGACCTCTCCGTTCGAAGGACGAGAGTTATAACCAAACGCTGGAGCCCTGAAAAGATTCGAGAAGACCAAGAGAACGACCCCGATTTGTTATTGGTGCTGGGATGGAAGAACGAAGACCGAAGACCGACGTGGGAACAATTTGCGCAGTACTCACCCAGTGTGAAATCGTATTGAGCCCATTGGAACTCCATTGTCATGGAAGATGGAGTCTTGAAACGCGTGCTAGAAAAACCTGAGGGTCAAATAGAGAGGAAGCAACTGTTGATCCCCAAAAACAGAATTCCAGAAGTTCTGGAGGAACTCCATTGTGGAGTAACAGGTGGACACTTGAGAGTGTCAAAGACCCTTCGGAAGCTGCGGGAAAGGTTCTACTGGGTGAACTGCAAGGAAGATGTTAAGGAGTGGTGTAAAAAGTGTGCAGCTTGTGCCGCAAGTAACGGTCCACAAAAACGCAGGAAGGCTCCGATGAGACAATACAACGTGGGTTGTCCATTCGAAAGAATTGCTGTAGACATTGCTGGTCCGTTTCCCCAAACAGATGACGGAAACAAGTACATTGCTGTAGTCATGGACTATTTCAGCAAGTGTGTGGAAGCATATGCCATACCGAATCAGGAAGTTGCCACAGTTGCCGATGTAATTGTGAAAGAGCTTATCTGTCGATTTGGTGTGCCGTTGGAACTACATTCCGACCAAGGTAAAAACTTTGAATCCGCCTTGTTTCAGAAGATGTGCAGCACTTTGAATATTCGGAAGACAAGAACAACACCGCTTCATCCGCAGTCTGACGGAATGGTGGAACGAATGAACAGAACGATAAACCGATACTTGTCCAAAGTGGTCTCTGACCATCAAAGAGATTGGGATCGCTACCTTCACCTGTTCCTCATGGCATACCGATCATCCGTTCATGAGTCAACCGGACAGACACCAGCTAGCATAGTGATGGGTCGCGAATTACGTCTTCCCTGCGATTTGCGATTTGGGAGCCCAACGGGTGAAGACCTAGCTGGTGACGACTATGTCACCAAACTGCGAAGAAGGATGGAAGACATTCACTATCGGACACGCTTAAACATCCAGAGTGCTAGCGATCGGATGAAGGATACCTACGACATCAATGCTGACGGAGGTGGATACCATCCAGGCGACTTGGTGTGGTTGTACAACCCACGACGACGCCGGGGTTTGTCGCCGAAGTTCGCTTACCGCATAAGAAAAAGGACAAACGGAAAACCAAAGATCATCCACTTTAATCACCATACCATGGAACCAACGAAGAAGGCCAGCAGGTGCGGCAATTGATGCCAGTGGAAGACATGTCATTTGAAGAGTTTATGTCTCTGCATTCTGGAATTTATAAGTCCCGATTTGGAGTCACCCAAGAAGTACGTCAGGACATTTTTAAAGCTCCAGCAGACTATTCACTAGTACATTGTGTGTCTCAAAATCTGGACATGTCGAGAGGAATCGCCACTGTGTTGAAAAGGAAGTTTGGTAGACTCTACGAGCTTCGAAAGCAGAAACCACAAGTTGGAGGGTTACTATGTCTGGCAGGTACTCGGCAGAATTCACGAAGGAACATCTTCTATCTAGTCACGAAACATTTCACGTTCGAGAAGGCTACCTACCAAAATGTTTGGGATACTTTATGTGTGTTAAGAGAAACCGTCCTCTCCCAGGGTATCACCAAATTAGCAATTCCGAACATCGCCTGTGGATTTGATTGCTTAGATTGGAGACTAGTCAGAAATATGTTGGAAGTGATCGTTCATTTCACGGGGGTAGAGATTTTAGTGCATTGATACAACCCAAAAAGGCCAACAAACTGGAAGACGATCGATTGTTACCTTTATGGCACGTCTTGATGTAGAAAAGGAGCAAACTGCAGATTCCGCCACGATGAGACTATTTTGACCTTTCGGGACGAAAATCTTTAAGGAGGGGGCAGTGTGACATTCTGGAAGAATCGCGGCGTGATGATTCCATCGTAGTTTCGACGGTCGAGGAGGATCGCGACCGCAAATTCTAGAAAGCCGCTTCCCAGTTTAAATACGATGCGACAGCGGCCGTCCAACTAGTCTAGTCGAGTCGCGTCGATGTTAAAGTCCGAATAAGCTACTGAGCGACATAATCCGTCTGACTCGTACGAACTCTTAAAATAACTAATTGTGCCGTTATAACTGCGATCTGTTCTAGTTTTCTAGTTTTAAATAAATTGTAAATAGTAACTGTTTAAATAAATAGTTTTGTGAACCCGTAAAAGCTACAATAATATACAGCGTGATCAAGAAGGACTGTTTGAGTTGGTAATACTGAATTTCATTTTTAAATTGTAGAAATACAAACTGAATCAAGAAAAAAAATGGGGGGTTCCTATTTAAAAAAAATATCAATGACGTCATCACTCGAAAACAAATGACTGCTTGAAATTTAATTTGGGATAAAAATATTCATTTTTATAAACCAAAATTGACCCAAAAAAATTGTTTAATTTTTAATGAATTTATTCCATACTTTTGCCGCTCACTGTAGTATAGAAGGTGCTTTCCCAGTTATGTTGTTCTCAGCCTAATTATTACTGTATCATTGTATTATCACGCATGCGCGCGCATAAAAATAATCCGTATATTTTTCTGCATCTAGAATATTCTTTATGCATAAAAACATCATTAGGGTTAGTTTCTTATATCTCAAAAACTGGACTAGGAAAATTTCAAGATCACCAGCGTGAATGTCAACTGTGTAACTATAAATTGTACTAGGATTTGCCTTTAAAAAGAATTAACCTTTAAACAGTATTCAAAAGTATTGTTTGTAATTTGTCTCCATTTTGATTCTCTATAATTCATATTACCGAACGCGACGTCATCATCTGCGAAGTCCTAAAGCCGGTCACAGACTATGTGCACACGTGCGCACATATTGGGCTGTACATAGTGTGTATGGTACCACGTATCACGAAATGCGCCTAGATGTGAAATCGTTAAACGAAGCACACAACAAAGAGATACGTGGTACCATACACAATATGTGCACATATACGCACATGCCTCATATGTGCGTACGTGCGCGCACGTGTGCACATAGTCTGTAGCCGGCTTAATAGCCATTAAGGCACGGAACATTGTACGAAAATGTTTAGGTCGGTATAAAGCGTGATTATCTTGTCACTAATGTGAGTTTAAATTACAAAATGTGTCAAAAATAGGAAATGACAGCACATGGAAGTGAACCAATCGCCACAAAAATCCCTAAATCGACTAAGGTAAGTTCTTGTTTAAAAATGCTTAAAAGGGGCAAATTATAAAAAATAGCATATAATACTCGTTTCATAAGACCTTGAAGCACTCATTCTTGACAAGGTGACGCCAATCCTCAATCCTTTTGTAAACTTCATGTGCTTTAAAACTGGTCTTATGAAACTTGGTTTTTAATATTATACTACTGTGATAAGAATTGAAAAACAAGTTATCATTTCAAATTGTGATCCCTATTAGCAATAAGAGCTTAATTATTATTTGTGCGATCAGCGTTTGAGCAACACAAAAAGGTTCGCAGAAGAAGGGTTATTGCAGTGAAAACTTTTTCTAAAAATAAAATATTTTAATACATGGTAATGAGTCTAATAATGTTCATTTAATTTATCTAAACTCTAATTACGAGAATTTTACCTGCGTTGGGAGAACGATAAGAGCTACACAGATCATAATGACCATGTAAAGTTGCGAAGGCCAAATGTCAGGAACAAAATCTCCATATCCGACCGTCGAAAATGTAACCACAACGTAGTACGTGGCTTGGAAGAGGTTGAGATGTCGATGTCCTGCCCTTTGAAAGTGCTGGATTCCACATACACTGTAATAATTAATCCCAACTGAATTAATTGTAGCTTAGGTATATCAGAATCAAAATTAAAATGTCAGTATAACGAAATTTCAGAACGCTCAGCACTGGGAAAGCTGCAAATTATAAAAAAAATATTCTCTTTAAAACTTCGAGTAAAATCCAATTAGAATTGTCACAATTTGATATTTAACATTTCCATTGTTGTCAGTGTCCTACTGAATTGAAGTAATTAGAATGTCAACATCTTATTCAATACTGAGCGGGTGTTGTCAAAGGAATAATCTACAAGTTTACAAAGGATGTAATGCATCGCCCAATAGGTACAATTGACAAGTTTCAGTGCGATTCAAGGCGCACATAGGTAATTTCTATAAAATTATTATGTTAACAATCTAATAGTGTGTACAATGAAATTATGCATAGATTATTTTACAAAAAAAGGATTTTTTCGTCGAAATCATTAACTTGGTATACGGAATAGTAAACTAGATATAGCTAATTCGTTTTCATTTTTCTTTGTCTAGGAATTCCTTATACCTCTATGTGTGCAGTTGCATTTCTAAGATGGTGGTGATGAGCAATGATATTATGACCACATACATAAATAAGTAAAATCCGTCATGCTGCACTAACAAAATATCGAATCATTCACTAGTGTGAATCAGACTTCTTCAATACCTTTGAATCTCTTCAAACAAAAATTAAATGTCATTAAGTTAGGTGGTCGTAGCTAAAGCATAGTATTGTACTTGCATGTTATGGTTCTCACAGTACTCGTGTTGTAGACGTCAACCTTATGAATAAGAGCCATCATTACATGCTTATATTGGTATAATAATATATCTATTACGGGTAAAGCTAGGAGAACGGATAAACCTAGAATGACCGGGGTAAACTTAGCAATACCTCGAAGATATGGGTAAAATCCGAAGTATATCTTAAATAAGATTCACTTCAGGCTTTCGCGGTCGTTGGGATAAAATTGAAAATATGGACACCATTGAGAACAATTCTCAAGAAAAGGGTAGTAATATAGAACAAAATGTTGTGCTGAACCAGAGTAATCAAAATAAGTGTGCAGAATGTGATGGTCCAAGTAGGTACATCATGGAATGAAAGGAATTTATGTTCATGCACAGAAAATATAGAGTCAAACAGGTGGGATGCAAAGACAAATTTAGAAAACAGGCATGCAAAATTAAAGCTTTCTCGAATTTAAAGTTTCCTCCATGTTCTGTTGGAGACACAGTGAGAGTAAAAATTCCAGACGTTGATCGAACAAGAGGAGATTTTAGAAACCTTCACATAACGATTAAACATATAGGTTATCGATGACGCTTTTTATAAGCTGAGAAACGAAAGAGGAACTATCGAGGAAATGTTTTCCAGAAACCGATTCACTCTGTGTGATGAAAAACTTCTGGCCCTTGAACGTATATCGTTGGAAAAGAAAACTTTACGACAACTTGCAAATGAGCAATCGCTTTTAGGTGGTCAGGATTATAAAAGCTGTAATTGTAAAACTAAATGCATGACAAACAAGTGTAAATGTAAAGCTGCTAGAAATCTTTGTAATAGATTACTTTACACTGTTGTTATTGTCAGTTTTATAGACGTTTTTATTATTAAATATCTTTTCCAAAATTCTTTGTTCAAAGCTCATTTTTGTTAGTACTGACCTATGCACCCAACTTTAACCAAGCCACAAAGGGTAGAACAAGGTTTTACCCATGTCTTCGAGGTATTCTTAAGTTTACCCAGGTAATTCTAGGTTTATCCGTTATTCGAGCTTTACCCGTAATATATCTACTATTTCACAATAAAATAAAAATAAACATACTAATAAAAACTTTCAAACGTAATTTTATACATTGCCGCCGAAGTTATTTGCCAATAGCTGGAACAAACAATACCAAAGGACATTCAATGCTTATCTATGTTAAAGTCCTGTTTGAAGGAATTTCAGTTTTCCTTACACTTCACTGTGGAGTGTTGTATCCTGGCGATTATTTGAAATTCAAAACAAGTCTGCATTAATATATACGTGATCCTGCAAAGACGGTTGGTTTAAAATTCATTTATGTGAGTTATCTTATTTGGCGACAAGCATGAAAACAATTTAAGCGGTGAGTGCAATTTTTATTGTTTTCTGGACTGTGATAAAGTATAAGTAAGGTGCTCTTTCAAATGTTAAGATAATATGTAAGAAGACGTATTTCAAAGAAAATAAATTATTATATTATGTTAATTTAACACTTTGACATGTTAATATCAGTTTCTCTACATTCAAAAGATACGTTGACATGGCTTACTTAAAATGCTTCAGTGAACTAAAACGGCAGTCAATTTGTAGAAGTTTTAACCATGTCTAAGCATTGTGCACATTGCCGGTAACATACAAAAATACGCTTTTGGTGAAATACGACATTTCATGAAAAGATTAGGAATACCCTGATCATCATTGTCATCCGTTGACGCCTTTCATAAACTGCCACATATTCATTTAGTCACTTTACGTAGAGAAAAGTTTCATACGATCCGTTGTATTAAAAATTTGGTTAGACAATTATATTACCAGTATGTATTGATATTACGATACGAGGTAGTGAGTGAGACTTCTTTATCGAGGTAGTGAGTCCGAAAAACTGAAACGCAAATCAAAGTGAAACACTTTGTTGGTGGGAATGCAGGCAGTAAGTGAATGCGGATGAATGAGAGTTAGTAGACATTATGGCGGTACAGAGGGTAGCTACGCCCCCTGTTCCAAGGGGGTCCCCTATTACAACGATTATTACCTAGGACCACGGTATACTGGGCTAGGGATATTTTATATCATCGTCGCCACCCTGTCGCTACCATGCCGCCACCTCACAAATAAACAAAAGCAAACTTGCCGACGTGTAATTAATTAAGAATTATTACAACAACTATAGCACCAATTTCGCTGTTAATATAAGCGGTGGTAGCTGCAGATATAAATAAAAACACCCGCATGTCTGAGCAAAGAGCATGTCTGAGTAGAGCAGAAAACGCTAACATTCCGGTTCAGAGGAGATTATTTTCTGCAGAGAATTTTTATTAAGCCTTAAAAATCACTCGATATTTACAGACTGTAGACACACGAATATTTGTATCGCATTTTAGTTACCATAAGCCATTTGTAACATTTATATCAGAAGATAATGAAATAAACTTGATTTCTACCATCGTCTTAGCAAACATTTTTTTATCAACATTTTTTTCGAAAACTTGTTACCTGGCTATTGCCTAATGTTTATAACTTTGAGAAACAAACTGTGGAATAATAATTTCTTTATTTATTCGTGTAGCGTTTGAAAGATTATTTTCTATGCTCAAATAAAAATATTCAATTTATTTGCTTAAATTTGACAGTTGGAAAAACTATAAAACTCGTCAGTTATCAAAGACGAAATTCCATAAATTATTCTCAGTAATAATATCACAAGAGTATAGAAAATATCGATTAAACTTCCGAGTCATGAGACGTATTTCGCGGAATACGTCGAATGACGAGGATAGTTTAATCAGATTATTTTCAATGCTCGAGTGGTATTCATTACGATTATATAACGAAAAAATGCGAAATTTTGACGGAACTTTTTTTCTGACGTTTATTAACAATCATAAAAAAATCGTTCCTATGGCAAAGTTCATTCTTGGAGCCAGCCGAAACACCGAAATGAATATACCCCGTCGTCAAGGGTATACTCACGTATATACATCGTAACTATGGAAAATCTGTAATTGCTATTGGCTCAATTTATTATGAGTTATATAATCAAAATAATATACCTTTATCCGCAAACGTCAAAAAAGTGACAACTTATGTTCCTCCATTGACAAGGTAAAAGTGTCACTTTACCTGATTAGGCTCATAAAGTAGCCAACAGGTGTTATTTTATGTGCTTAATCACATAAAATAAGTGACACTTGTACCTTGTCAATGAATTCTTTCAAATTCTTACTAAATTAAAATTTAAATATATCTAAGTCGAACTCCACAAACTTTAATAACTGTAAAATTACTAATGGAACATTTTTTTTATATTCTTTAAGGTAAGAACCCTTCTTGTAATTCATCAATTGTATCATTAATCTCTTGTTAAATTAGGGCTGATGATGGCAGAAGTGTTCTGCCGAAACATGTCCCATTAGTAATTTTACAGTTATTAAAGTTTGTGGAGTTCGACTTAGATATATTTAAATTTTAATTTAAATTTACTCCACCTGGATTTAAAAACATTCTTCTGGTTCTTACTAAATTAAACCAAAAAATTAATGATACAATTGATGAATTACACTGAGGGGTTCTTACCTTAAAGAATATAAAAAATTATGACATTGACGTAATTTTGAATTAAATTTGACGTTTTCAAAGGGTTACATGATTTTTAAAAGATTTCGTAAAAACAACATTTTATAAAATGTAAAAATTAAAAATGGATCAAAGAGAATCTGGTAAGTTTGTTTGAGTGGTGAAAAATTAAAATAGTGAATTAATAATGGGATTATTGAAGTTATTCTGTTCATTTAAACAAGATTTGTTTTCCAGTTTCAAGGCTTTCCTTATTTCCAAAGTCTCAAGAAAATCTAATTTCCGGCCTTTATTGCATTTATGAATCAATTTGGAATTTGATGGTGAAAAACTATGTTTCGTTATTAATATATGATTGGCGAAAGAAGAAGGTGTTGATGGTGGAGGATCAAGATCTGTGTTGTTATAGAAAATAATAAGCTTTTCATTCCTTTTTCCACCGATTATACCACTATCAGATTCATCTTTTCAAACAGAACTTAATAACATTAAACAAATTGCTTCAAATAATGGATATTCTTTAAAAACTATAAATAAATTATACTATAGATACTATAACAAATTCAAATACACACACTACTTGGTTAAAAATCCTTCAGAAACAATTTCCTTTTCAAATTCATTAACAGTCAAGGCTCAGCACATAAAGAGTAACTTATGCTCTTAATAATATAATCTACTATTATCCGCAAACGTCACAAAAGTGACAACTTATGTGCCTCCATTGACAAGGTAAAAATGTCACTTTAACTGATTAGGCTCATAAAGTAGCCAACAGATGTTATTTTATGTGCTTAATCACATAAAATAAGTGACACTTGTACCTTGTCAATGAATTCTTTCAAATTCTTACTAAATTAAAAAATTTAAATATATCTAAGTCGAACTCCACAAACTTTAATCAGCGTAAAATTACAAATGGAACATGTTTCGGCAGAACACTTCTGCCATCATCAGCCCTTAAAGAATATAAAAAATTATATTGTTTTATATTATTGTTTATTATATATTTTTTTCTTACTAAATTGTTGTTTTCTAATTTACTGAAAGTGAACTAGCGACGTAGTGAATGGGGACGCGTGTAAATGAAACAACTAGCTCCTCCTTGTTTTATTTACAGGCGCCCCTGATCAAGGAGGGCCGAACAAGGGTGCTCATGATCAAGGGGGCTCCCAGTTAGGGTGCTCCCGGACAAAGGGGCTCCAGATAAAGGGGGCTCCCGACCAAGGGGGCTCCCGACCAAGGGGGCTCCCGACCAAGGGGGCTCCCGACCAAGGGGGCTCCCGATCAAGGGAGGACTCGACCAAGAGGGAACCCGAACAAGGGGGCCCCTGACCAAGGGGGCTTCTGTGTAAGGTTTGCGGATAAAATATTATATATCATTCAGAGCATATTCGCTTTGTAAAGCGTAACTTATGCTCTTAATAATACAATAATGTATAATCTACTGT
Source organism: Diaperis boleti (assembly GCA_963583935.1). NCBI lineage: Eukaryota > Metazoa > Arthropoda > Insecta > Coleoptera > Tenebrionidae > Diaperis > Diaperis boleti. The sequence goes on from OY757249.1 coordinate 35,665,691, forward strand.
TATTGTAAGTATTGTGAACTCAAGAGATATATCGTACGGAGGTGGAGTTTCGAGGGACATAAAAAACCTGTCGAACGTGTGCAGGCGAGTATGCAGGTGTCAGATGTGTGCAGGCCCGTCTTCTTGAATAATTGTTTTGTTATAATTTTGATCGGATTTGCAATTTACATCATACTTTAAGTTAAATGTCGCCCAAATTGAGACTACTAAAACAACGTTCAATAGCACTGCATAAATCGAAACTGTTATTAGCAGAATCGAGCACGTCTTTTACTGAAACCTTAAATTTTCTGAATACTGTCCTCTCGGCACGCGTATAAACCGGTGCGGTTCGCCTTTAACAAGTTTTTTATATTCCTCGAAACTCCACTTTCGTACGATATATCTCTTGAGTTCACAATAAATTGTTCCCATTATAATGACAATCTGATTAGACAGAATTAAACGAATGATAAAATAATCAAAATGAAAAATAACAATGAATTGACCAGAAGGACCTCCGCGTGATTCAGACTTTCACGAGATTGCTTACTGGTCACGTCCTTCGGGTCCAAACCATGGTTAACGACCTTAAGATGACTGCCTTCTGCATTCCAGCTACAAGGGCCTCTGTCGGTTTACGCCAGTAAAAGGTTCGACAACCTACTACGGAATAGGCCGCTCATCATTGAGCCAGAAATTAGATAACTTGACCAGAAGCTTATGCGTACTTCGGATTTGGTATTAATTCCATCCGGGCCTGGTGCGGCAAAATTCTTGATTCACTTGAGAGTCTTGCCAATTTATTCCGGGGTTATCGGATTGCTCACAACTAGTCTTAATAATTGAGATCTTCTCACAAAGTTCTCAAATTGTACAAGGGCTGGGGTGTCTTCACAAAACGGTTTGATATCCTCGTATATTCCGATTTCGACATCATGCACCACCGACAATTTCGCTGGTACAGAGTTTGCCCACTGGAAGACCCTCGGATTGGTCTTGAACTTTTTGTTCTGAACTATTCTTTGTCTACTTCTTACCAGTGTCTTTCGTCCAGCCACGAAACTGCGAAGTCTGCCAACGCGAAGAGCTGCTTCTCAAAAACAAGCATCGCCATATTCAGTGTATGATGGATCCGCACGATTCGCCGGATTTTTGGCGTTAAAATTTGAGAATATCCTGCCTGAGGGTTCCTATCTTTGTGTCTATCTTTAAAAGAGGACATTGGAATTTCTTCTGAGCCTCAGTGCTCTTACCATGTGAAATCGAGGAAGAAAGCCTCGTCGCCTCTCGATAGGCCATCTCGTTTAGCAGCAAGATGTCAACATCTTCGGGGAGGTTCCCATCTAGAGATGCGCCCGCTGCAACTAAATCGATGGCTTTGGGTGGTGGAATGTTATGCAAAGACTTTTTGTTGGAAGGCATCTCTAAATCTATCGGAACAGCGTAGTGGCTCGCTGCTGCTAGCTGGTCGGGTGCTCTTCCATATTGAATACAATCAAGAAAGATAGGCCACATAGTCGTTGAGTTCTTGTGATGCTCTAGATCAGTGTTTTTCCCTAGCGCGATCCCCTTCATAAAGAAAAATTCTCTAATTTTAGTATCGCTTGTTATCTCCCCTCGCTCTAAGAACAGCTTGCATTCGGTTGGGCATTGATCTAATGAAGTTTTCAATTGTTCCTTGTGGAATGTTATGTCACTCCTTTTCTACCACAACCATTAATTCTGGGATGAACGTACCAACAGGAACTCTGGCTCGAACTCTCTTCTAGAGCTTGTCCCACAGATGTTCAATGGGGTTTAGGTCGGAGATATATCGTCGCCTAAGATGCAATACCGCATATCAAATATTTTCGAAAATCAGGTTTGTACTGATTCTTCTTCGAATTCTCAAGCCGTATAGGCTGCTTAGCATAAATTGTTCTAACTAATGTATAGAAAACATGTTAATTATACACTAATGAGAACAATTTTATGCTCACCATCCTATGCGGTTGAGAATTCGAAGAAGAATAAGGACAAACCAGATTTTCGAAAATGGTTGATATGCGGTGTTGTTTCTTAGGCGACGATATGCTATATTGAAGTTCCACTTTCACCAGCTACTCTCGGGTGATTCTGGCAGTGTGTAGCTTTGCATTTTCAAGCATTAACATGAAGTGAGCGTCCACAAACCCAGCATAGGGCACCACATAGGCTGCCAAAATCTTTTATACATACCTTGCAGTTATCAAATTTCTTCTATTGCGACCACGGCCTGCCACAATGATGAAGACAGGTTCAGTTCGTCAATCCACAGATATCGCACCTCAGATCATGCACGAACCACCTCTATAACTAACATGTTCAACAATGCAGTACTGGGCAAATTGTTCTTCGGGTCGCCGATACACTCGTCCTCTTCCATCGTTGCCGTTGAGACATCCTGGTCTCGTCGGAAAACAAAAGAGACCTCCACTGGTCTAAGGTCCAATTCTGATATTCCCCTGTAAAACGAAGCCGTGCTTGTCGATGAGCTACAGTCAGCTTTGGACCAGTTGAAGGTCTGCGAGGTGGCAGGTTCGTCTCCTGCAGCCTTCACCTCACTGTCCACTCACTAACAGCCACCCCTCGGACACCATGGAGCTGCTGTTGCATTTGAACCGTCGACAGTTCATCAATGATGTTGATGCAAAGAAGCGATAATCTTTTTCCGATGTACACCGACTTCTACCTGTTCCTGGTCTCCGATTGAAATAAGCAGTCTTCTCAAATCGCTGGTACACCCGTCGAATCGCTGATCGGCTCAGATTAAGTTGTTAAGCAACAAATCGCTAACTGCCCAGGATGTATTCAAACAACGACCTGAGCTGCTACCTCAGGTGCGGTATTCATTATATTCACGGATAGTGTGGCTAATAGCTGATTGAGCAAATGTCAACAAACATAATAGAATTTTCCAGCGGAGACTTGATTTTATAGACGTATAGACGTTTTGGTTTGAACATGTCCGCTCCTCATCAAATAGCGATAACTTTTGTTTTAAAGCTCCACACTTTAGCAGAGAAAAGTAATCTGAGAAAATTTATGGTCGTTGAAAACGTTAATAAACTATGTTTCAAACGACATATCACTTTTTTACATCTGATTCCCGGCGACTCAAGAAAAGGTATTCAAACTCAAAAGTGTGAGGTGGGCCGATTTCTTTGCTCGCAAGTGTATAATGGATTGACATAGTTGAAAGTGAAAATTTTTAGTCAAGCTACACATTAAAAAAATATGTCATTTGTCAAAAGTGATATTAATATTCAGCTGAATGCTATTTCCAACTAAATAATCCAAATCTCAGAGAAATGTTTACTCCAGAAGAATATGCTGATATACATTTGGTTTATGGGATGGGGAAGTCGGGCAGAATGGTAGAGCCGCAGTAAGACGATATTACACACACAGAAGAATTCCTTCTAGAAAAGTTTTCTACAACATTCATCGCAGATTGAGAAAATACGGAAGATTTTTACCCAATAATCGGGACAGGTGACGAGCTCAAAACCGTAATGCTCGACATCGCAAAGAGCATGGTAGGAGCTTCTGCATTTACTATTTGGAGAAATTAAATCAAGAGACAATATATCCGTATCATTACAAGAGAGTACGAGCATTGTTAGCAGAAAATTATCCAAGAAGATGAGCTTTTTGTCAATGGATAATTCAGACACGATGAAAATATATTTTTTTTTTTGGAAAATATCCTTTTCACCAAGGAATCAACCTTCTCTCGTAATGGAATCCTAACATTATTGGGCGATACAAAATCCAAATGTAATGAGAATGGTACAACATACCCAATACCAGTTTTCTGTAAATGTTTGGAGCGAAATTTTTAGAAATCAAATTGTTTGTCCCTTTCTTCTTCCAAATACGTTAACTAGAGAAGCATATTATCTAATTTTTTTAAGAACGATCTGGAAAAGTTTTGTTTGGACGTAAATATTAGTAAATATGCAGTTTATGCAGGATGGTGCGCCATCACATTTTCTCCGAGATGTAATTATTTATTTAAATAATGAATACGATGGATAGGTAGAAATGGTCCTGTTCCTTGGCCCCCAAGGTCTCCTGATCATATTAAAAGCACAGTTTATTGAACAGAACCCTTGAATCAAGAAACCTTATGGATGAGAATTGAAGATGCAGCAGAACAATCAAGACGTGTTTCACTCTGTTATGGGGTCGTTGTTTAGGCGCGGAGGAAATTTTTAACATATTTTATAAAATTTGTAAAAGTTAAAAAAAAATTATTTTTAACTTTTTTTGGTAAAGGCACTGCTCTTATACTTCAAGTCAGACAAATAGGTTATGTTTTACATATTTAAGAAATCAATTTAGCCTGTAACTCAGTAGCGTGCTTCAAAATTGGAAAAATTTGTAATTTATTTTTAATTTGAAAACGAAAAGACAATAACTTATACTTGCTGCACCAATTATAGTATGTATATTACATCCGAGGTGGAAACAGTCTCATTTCTGTCGTAAGCTAATGCTCTAGACAGAAATGAAACGTTTCACCGAGGATTGTATACTATTTTATTTCATCCCGTTTTTGATTTTTGACATTTTTGGCAAACCGAATCATCTGATTCAATTTTGTTGTCTTTTCTCATGAAAATCAAATACGTTTGCTGTTCACATAGTAGCCTATGAAAACAAAAAATTGCGTTAAAACTAATTTGACATTGACACGCACTAAATTAATAAAAGTTCTTTAAGTGACGATGTCTAACAATTCTGATTCAGATTGTGACATGCAGCAATGTACTCCACCTGCATTGAAAAAAGCGGCTAGTGAAGCCATCGAAAACTTGTTGCCAGAAAAAACCTAAGGTCGGTACGAAAAAGCGTGCAGGGCCTACAAAGACTGGTGTTCCGTTAATAAAGAAGTACAAAACAGTTCTGAAAGTGTTGTGCTGGCTTACTTTAGCGAGTAAGCGTATTCTATTATGAATTAATTATTTTATCTTACAGGTGTAGTTTTTTAGGTATCTTATACCATTGTTTTCGGTGACAGAAATCAAATCTTAATCACAAGAGAGATAAAGCTGTCAGTTCTACTCACAAGTGAGTAAATCTGACAGCTGTCAGTTGTAATTAAAAATTTTAATTATTAATTGTAATGTAATTACATGTAATGTAATGTAATTCTCTGCCTTCCACTTCAGAAACAGATCATACTCTTTCTCCTACATGTGTTTCGACCTTACCGGAAGCAAACTGGAAACAGCGGCTTCCACTTCTAGTTGAATATCTTTCGGTAGAAAGTCAGTTTTTATTACTTTAGTGAAAATTGTGAAAAACAACGAGAGTTTATTTCATAACTATGTATAACAATCACAGGTCGTCACTACGAAAACTGATATTAGAACTATGCTAATGCTACAGGTGGATATTTACTTGAATAAATATTTCTTGGATGTTTATACAATGCACCTGTAAGATAAAACGTCGTATATCACACGTGATCGAAATGTCATTATAAAGCTCGTGAGAAGTGCCCCACTCGTGGGTCAAAATTCTCACTCGCTAATAATGATGCATTTCTATCACTTATAATATAATGTACTATTATTGAAGTTTCTTAGATCTCCATTGTCACAAAAATGACGTATTTGGACGTATTGTGGGTTGACGATAGGCTGTTGGCAACCTTGATTACGTCCCCCCCAAGAGATGGATGTGATGAGCTGTCATTTCCCGCCCGTGAGAAGACTCTAAAAGTTGGGAATGATGCATTTCCCAACGTTCAAAAAGTTAGGAATCGACATATTACAATAATGATTGTGAATAAAGATAATTTTTTTGGCCTCACAATTATCCTATATCACCTATATCACCTATATCACACATCACCCTGTGTGTCAGTTTATAGGATAATAGAAATATATTTTCGTGATGTATTTATTTCCTTAAAATCAATCAAAATAGAAAAAATACAACTCTGGTCGTGGTTTTTAAACATCGTAAACTTTCTACGTCCACAATATACGACAATATAAAGATGATTATCGCCACGCGTCTCACATCTTCTAACCAGCTGTCCTTGCTGTCGTAAAAACCATCATCCAAACTTTTCTAGTTTATAAAATAGAAATGAAAACTCCAATGTTCAACTTGTAGCCTTTTACTCAGAACCGATAGACTGTGGGGTATTCAATTCACGCCAGTTTCAACTTGTCAAAAGTTTAATGTGAAAAGTCGTCGACCGTCACATCCATTAAAACTATGACTTGCAATTACATGGAATATGAACAGCGGGACTAAAATAATTATTCTTTGACTGCAATATCGATTTGGAAATAACGTTCGTAACTAACTATACCAAGGTAAAAACAGTATCAACAGTTTAAACTACTGCTGTGTTGTAGAAGTCTGTTCTAAAAGCTTATGGTAAAATTTGTTCCACTTTATAAATGTGTCCGATGCCATTAATAACAAGTTCTAAAGCATAAGTTGCAATCTCTATCTACAATGCTGCTGTTTTCTTTGCAGAATGATGGAAACTGCAGTTAGCGTAATGTTATGCGGATAAAATCGTTTTCTAGCATACAAAGCAATTACCTGGTGAACACGAGACAAACTAGAGTTGCGGATAATATCGTGAGCTGTTGCGACAAAGCAGATTGCGATTTCTGCATTGCCCTATGCAGATCGTTCTGAAACAGAAAAAATCAAAATCAAAATTACAAATAAGTCATAATTCTATTAGTAGACAATACCGGTGGTGTTATTTATCGAAATCTCAATTTTTAAGATTGCTAGAATAATGACGGAATTACCTAAAAAAATCTAATTTTGTTGAGCTAATTTATGAGTGTTAGCTCATTAACTAAATTGTTTTTCAACATAAACAGTTTAGTTTGGCATATTTTCCCGAAATACATTCAATCTGTTACGTCACAGCTTCTAGTTGAAGAACAGATAATCGTTAAGAAACACTGTTTTCATTCATTTTCATGCTTGGGGCAAAGTAGATTATACACCTTATAATTTAGAAACGGTCCAATATACCCTAATCTCCCCTGCTTCAGTTACAAGGACGTGGATATTACTGCGGGTACACGTGCCCCATTAATTTGAGGCATTATATAAATTCTTTGATCCCTATTTTGAATCTGTGATCGATAAAGTTATAATAAATACCAGATTTTATGAAATTTTACCTCTTTAAGACCTTAGTAAACGAGGCACCATTGTATGTTCCCGATTCAACTTTACAAAAATCACGATGTAAACAAAAACAATTAATTTTGTTTCCAAAAGGCTCTTTTATTAAATACTATGAATCACTTAGTATATTCATTGCATATAATTTCCCTTAGTTATGCCTATTATTAAAACAGCCTTTCAAACAAGAGCTCTTTAAGACCTTAGTAAACGAGGCACCATTGTATGTTCCCGATTCAACTTTACAAAAATCACGATGTAAACAAAAACAATTAATTTTGTTTCCAAAAGGCTCTTTTATTAAATACTATGAATCACTTAGTATATTCATTGCATATAATTTCCCTTAGTTATGCCTATTATTAAAACAGCCTTTCAAACAAGAGCATGGGTTGTCTCATTCACACAGCCGTAAGGAGGTATTTACGTGACGACAACGTCGGTGATAGAAAAGAAAATTATACAGCTGGCTATTTGGCTGTGTATTTATATCATCTGGGGACGTTTCTATAGATTTCTTTCATTGTTTTGTATTATTTTGCTTTTTGTTGCAATCTATTCTGCTGTTATTAGGAACGGGATTTTGGATGTGACGATTACTAAATAGCCACATGTGGATTTTTGAATTTGGTAGAATTGTCAACTCCGTTATGGATTGAGGTAACTGAATCATTCTTTCAGTATATTATTATTATTATTCATTTATATTTGTCTTGTTGAGCACTATTAATAATGATAAAATCAATAGTGTGATTTTCGCCAAACTCTTAATATTTAATAATTTTAACTTTCAGTCTTCAAAAAAACAAGAGGGCTGATACCCAGTGCCTGATGACTTTAGAACTAAAATCATTGGGGGCTCGACTAATAAATTAGTAATAATTTCATTTGGACAATTTTTTATTGACGATAGCCATCACCATGCTGTTTAAGAAAGGCTCTGAAGCTTTGGATGGCTTCCATGTTCACATTTAGATTTATTTAGTATAATATGTACATTTTAACATTGAGCAGGTACCGTGCCGACAAGGAGATCGACTCGAACACAAATCTATTTATGTCAAATGTATTTGAAATGTCATTAATTTAAAGATTAGATTTAATACGTATTTAGATAATGAAAATGTTCTCAAACTATGACGCAGTGACTGTAAATAATGGAATGTGAATAACGAATATGGTTATTTAGGCAGAACTGCACTGAAATTGAGTCCATTATCAAATAGTTGTAGAAAATACTAGGTACATTATTATACGAGTTTAACAAGAGACTTCATTGTGACATGAGTGGGTTTGAGAAAAATCCCTAGAATATTTAAAAAGCATTATTTTAACATTTCCATAAAACGAAGAGCTCCAAAGTAGAAAAAATAGTATATTACACTCGTTTAACGAGGCATTGTGACATTCGTTCTATTAGGGCACTTCTCGCTGCGCTCGTCGTGCCCCAAACACATCACTCATGTCACAATGAAGCCTCTTATTAAACTCGTAGAATAATGTATTATTGTGGCACTACTTTTAGTTTCACAAAAACTCTATTATGACACCAAAGTAGAAAATAGTATATTAAAGTATGAGTGGATAACAAGGTCTTTAAAACACGCGCGAGTTCTCGAGCACGACGGCGTCCCGGGAGTGCTCGAAATAGAGCAAGTGTTTTAAAGACCAGTTATCCACGAATACTTTACGCTATTTTTTATTATACCAGCAATACTGGAAACAAATTAAGCACTAAAAACTTATTTATATTTTTTGTCGTGATAATCGATCGAAATGGCGTAATCATATTGCCATTAGTTACGACAATTATTGTTTACGTTTTTCTCACGTCCACGTCTGTCATTGATTTTAGTCGTGTCAGCAAAAATCGAGGAAAAATGAGTTAAAACGAGATTTCACCCGATATAGAAGCATTGGCCGAACAAGTGGAATCCAAAATACTACCATCGAAGTCAAAAGACCCATACCTGAAGGAATATAAAAAGTTTTCAAATTTGATGAAGTTATAATGATACCTATATTTCCTTGACAACCTTTAAAGCTCGCCGTGCTTTAATCGCCGGTATTCGCACGCTCAGGCGTGCTTTAAACGGCGATTCTGATGCAGGTATAATAAAAAAATAATTATTATCGTCCTAAATGATTCATCCTTTTATCCGGTTTTTGATTCTAGCCCCAGTTTTATTTGTCATTTTTATATTAACATACTTTTTTATTCCCTGTATTTTAATGTTCACTTATCCTAATGTTCTTGTCTAAGGGGTGGATTTCAAGTTTGAGCCCTCGCAATTAAAAAACAAATAAACGCCATAGAAACATTTCAATTCCCGAAAGAAGACGCAAGCAGAAGATGACTGTCCTTAGTGAATGGAGGACATAGGTACAGGAAATATTCCTCCTCAAAGTAGCTTTCCTAAGCCATTTTATCAACAAAAAATCCAGGTCTCTAAAGAATATTGTTTAATCGTCAATCAATAAAGAGCAGGGCTTCTTGTTTTATTCATTAATTAAGTGATCCAACCAAATTAAATTATTTCTTTAAGGCAACCATTCCTTTTGTAGCCTAGCAACCAATCATATTGAATAAGATTACTTAACCGAGAGCCTCTGGGATTAGCCACTTTCAAAATGCTGTATCCCTGTTAGTAGTGGAGATTCAGACGATGTCATGGCCGACTCATACCAAGGAATACCGTATCCAGAGAAGTGAAGGATTTCACCTTCATTTCTGCAAATATACTCTGTTCGTGATAATCTACACCGACGTTTAGCCATCACTGGAGAAATCAATTGCAGAAGAGAGATATATCCAGAGCAGAAAGAAGTGGTACGAATCAGTGAGACACACAGTACTTTAAGTATCACGCACGCTAGTATCCTTTGATAACTAAAATTTACTATTGAAACTACATATTTTTTGTCCCAGAAAAGTTCGGTGTTTACCTCGATCGCTCAAAAACTTTCTTATTCGTTCAAGTTCATGAACTTATAGGCGGATGGTAAAATAAGGATTTAAAAAAAATAGCGGATTTCAGTAACGTCGTAAATAGAAAAAATGTTTATTTTGAGTTCTACTTGTGGTAATTGCTAGGACCTCCATAACACCCTGTAGACTTCGTTCCTTCTCCGTGTGAGAAGCATACTCTATACGACTACAGTGTACTTGCCACGTTCGCCGCTTTTATATGTCGTAGTCATAATGCAATATTAGGCTTATATCGAGCAACACACAATCCGAGTCATGAAAAAAATGATTTAATTTAATTAGGACAATTAGTACATAATAATTATGTATTTTAGTTTTTTTTATAATAATAATTATAGTTATAGTTATATAGTTTATAATATTTGTAGTACATAGTTAATATTGTAACGTAGCCTGAGCCGGGCGGGTTCGAGGATTTAAAGAAATATTCTGGTGCACACCGTAGTTACAAACTTTTATTAAAAAGACTACTAAGACTAACTTTTCAAAATATCACGCGCTGATCACTTGTTCACGATGCTACAAATCGACTGACTGGCTCTGTCGTTTGATCCCTTCTTATACCACTCCTGGCGTTCTCGATTCTTTCTATTCCCGGAATCATGAGATCATGTTTTCGGCGCAATGGATTATTCTCGAAGAATGAGATCATTCTCTTGTACGAGCGTGGTATAGTATGAGATCACCGCCACAAAGTCTTCTAGACTCATGAGAGGATCCTATGTGAACAATTATTCCCAGTCGTTCTAATGTGGACTGTTCCAGATTAATTACGTTACCATACGTGGTGAGATCATCATGACATCATCCGCTTCCGCGCCGTCGCGCCGTCGGCGTCGTCTCAATATTATAGTTCTTAGTAATTATTTTCATATTTTCTATTCACCTTTATACATTATATAGATTTGAATTTTTGTAAAACATTTTTTTTTTGTTTGTTTTATAATAAATATACAGTATGTCCCCGGATTGAGTTTACAAGAGGAAAAAAAAAAATTTTTGATTTTATGCCAAAACCTCAAAGGAATAAGAATTTTTTGCTTGTCCTGAAACCAGCAAATCTGTAATTAAAACTTCATTATTTTGACTCAGTGGAAAGAAAACTTAATTTTTCTCTTAATTTTGGACTTTTATTATGGAATTTTTTTCTCTGCTCTTTAAATCCCACCACATTGGCGATTTTATTTTTTTGACAACGATGTCACGTTGACAAATGAGTTTACGCAAGTTAAATAACAAAAATTTTGTGAAAAAATTATTTTAAATAAATTAAAATTAATTTAATAAAAAAATGGCAACTCAAAGAAACACCTTTAACATAAAAAACTAATTTTTAACAAGAACAATCATTATTCAATTAACCCCCCATCCATTTCTGCACACAATTCTACTCCAAAACGATAAGAAAACTTTAAGATTAAAATTAATCATTACCAAGTCCAAAATGAAGAGAAAAATATACGTTTCTTTCAACTCGGTCAGAATAATGAAGTTTTAATTACAGATTTGCTGGTTTCAAGACAAGCAAAAAATCTTATTCCTTTCAGGTTTTGGCGTAAAGTCAAAAATAAAAAATATTTTCCTCTTGTAAACTCAATCCGGGGACATACTGTATGTCATGAAACACTTTTTTTAATATACTTAGTTCCTAAAATCACCTAAAAAAGACGTATAATATCTTTTATCTACAACTGATTAATAATTGACGTATTATACGTGTAACTATGAATACTTAACTAGGTCTATTAAACACAGACAGCCAGGCCCGGTTTTTAAGAATTATTATTAACTAGCCATGAAATAATGAATATTGACAACTGTTGACATTTCTTCTCCACGTCGAGTTTTTCACAAGGTTTGTTTTATTCTTTCTTTATTTCTCTATCTAGAACTGATTTAATTTACTTATTATACATGTAACTTATGAATACTTAACTAGGTCTATTGAACACAGACAGTCAGGCTAGGTTTTTAAGAATTATTATTAACTGGCCATGAAATAATGAATATTGACATTTTTTCTCAACGTCAAGTTTTTAATAAGGTTTAATTTCTAATTTTAATTCTAAAAGTGCAGTTGTAGATAAAACGTCGTATTTCACTCGCATATGATGGTGGCTAGTATACACTCGAATGGTTAATTTCCATTGTCGTGTATAATAGCCACCATTACATGCTCATTAAATAATATACTATAAAATACGTTTTGTTCAGACATGGAAAATGACGTTTAATTCAGAAAATCAACACGTCTTTTCAACCTGGTAAAAACACCTGACACGTTTGTAACACGTCATTTTTAAACGTCAAAATTAACGTTGATTTCGGCGACATCGTAACGTCTGTTCAACGGTTGGTAGGTACTCGTTTGTTTTACGTTTTTTTCACGTTGTTTTGTTACGGAAAATCAGTACGTCTTAACACAGTGGTAAAATCACGTAAAAAAAAAACTTTTGTTACTAGACTTAACGTTGAAGTCGGAGACATCGTAACGTCTATACAACCGTTGGTACCCGTTTTTTTTTTACGTTTTTCTCACGTGGTTGTGTTTACTGGGTTATAATATATCTAGGGATTTTATAAAAAGCCGGCAAAATGCGAACCGACTATGAAATTTTCGTCATGATTATCTCGTTGTAGCAATTAATTAGCAAGTGCATTTCTTTGTATTGCACTAATTTTACTACAGCGTTTTACTACTTACTTACGGTTATTAGTTTATCAGGAACTAGAAGTACTTTAGAGGTACATGCCTAATTTATAGAGACCATTTTTTATGTCCATCACTTTTAAAATCAGATTCTTACAATCGAGAGATCCTCGATGCCCCGATCTACCTTAGCGAACTGCTAAATAAACATAAGATCCAATTTCAATTGACTTAAATTTTTTGTTGGATATTTTCGGCTGCTCTTTTTGACCAGAATAAAATTAATTTCTGTCTTTCATTTTTAATTTTATTGTCAGTGGTACAAAGATAACAAATTTCTATTTCCGGATGGAACTAGAACTTGTAAATGTACTGTAACATTACATATCTCACAGGCGAATTTAGATTGTTCTGCGATTTTATCACTGCATGCTCAACAATACACAATAGTATCACTTAAAATGACATTCGTATTTTCCAATTGTATGTCCTGTTTAGTGTTATTAATTTGTCTGTGAAGAATGCATCACATCTTCAAATTCCTTTTCTGTATTACTGTTGAATGTCCTGTTCAGTGTTATTTGTATGTGAAGAATGAATTATATTTTCCAAGTTCCTCTTCTGTTCGAAGCTCTTTAATTACAGTATGGGTTAAGAGTCTGGGAGGTTTTATAGAGTCCAAATAATGGACGGTATGGAGTCCCTCCAATAATGCGATGCTTCGATTAATTGTCATGCTCAGTAGTTTCATGTATCCATCCAGGGATCGGGAATCGAGGTTTAGAGTACTTATTATTCATGAGCATGTTTGAAGATTTCTTGGGGATTTTCAAGGTCTTTCAAGTTATACGCTCTTCAGGTTTCAACTTTTTTTTATTACAATATGTAAGACCAAATTTTTTTGGATCGTTTGCAATGTTGTTTTTCATATTCGCCAATTCATGTAAAATAAAATATGAAATTGAGCCCTGCTCCCTGGTCTTTAGTTAAGACGTTTCCATAGCAACCGGCACTTGCGACCAGTCGCAAATCAACATGATGCCTGTACGTTTACATTTAGAGAAGTAATGCGATTTTAAACGAACGTTGCAAATTTTTTCAGAGTTGAACCAGAAAAGTTCTTGCAATGTTAAAAGCCGTGTGCTAAAGATTCAACAATTCAATTTGGGTCTGTTCAGTGGAGTGCCAAATGCGATCGCCATGTGAAGCATTCAATGAGAAAGAGCAGTTAAAACGTATATTGGGCACAACTTTGTTTTCAGCGTCAAGTTGCCGACTGAGGACGTGAACCGTTCATTGGGACGATTGTAGGGCTGGTGCAGTCTGTGTCCGCCTCGCATTTAGTTGTTGAACATTGCGGTGAAAAGACATGTGTTCGACCTCGGATGCTTACATTACATTTCTTAATAAAAGCTGCGTTAGACGACGGTATGATAATTCCCCCATCGAAAAACACATACGATGGTAAAAATATTTTCAGTCTAAAAAAACTTAACATTCATTAATTAATTGATTTAATTAAATGATTGAAGTACGGGCGAATGCTGTACGGGCCGTTACCCTGCGTTATTTACCAGTTGAGTGATCTGGGATTGTTGAAATTTTGTATAAATACCGAACCATAAATCTTACGACCACGTGTTAAGAGCTAAGTGGTTGTGTCAATTCTAAGAATTTAGCCTTCTTGAAATTAAATATCCAAGTGCTGGTGTTAGAAGCAAATTTTCCGGAGATTCCCAAAACAATCAGCGAAATAGTAGGTAGACATCTTCATCAATTAACGGTAAAGAATCATGACCAACCTCACAGTTAATATTGGGGAAACCAGATCAAGTAGTCTGCCAGACACATTATTTATTAATGGAATTAAATTGCCTCAAGTTTAAGAACTGTGCACAATTGTTTAAAACCTGATTAACATTTTTTCCATCTGGCAAAATATAATTAATATAGTTTGGAAGATTAAAATCTCCCAAAAGTAGAATATCATTGCCGTGGATTAACATTTCTTCCATATAATTACAAAATGTCGATAAATCTCGATAAAACCAGAAGTCAGTCAGCGAAGAAAATGGAGCCAGATAGTGACTAACCAGAGTTATTGTGAATAGCTGTACAAATTGTAACTAGTCAAATCATTAATTTTTACGCGGTGGTGCACGCGTTCTTTAAATCCACGAACCTACTCGTCTTAGGCAACGTTACATTGGTGTCAGTGGGATTTAAAGAAACGGACGTAAAAAACGAAGGCAATGACTAGGTGCACTCCAGTGTGCACCCCATTTTAATTCTTGCGTGCACTTTAATGCACATCATAATATGCAAGCCGTTATGTTTTGACAGAAATAAATGCTTCGAAAGATATAAAAAATCGAAAATACCAAACTAGTATCGACGGATGAACCTGTATTAAATACAATAATTCTGCCGGCAATAGCCGTTTCAATGACAAAGGCAGCAGCAAATACAGTGAAAACGGCAAGCCAAGAAAGACAATAATAAGCACTGTTCTTAACGAATTTCTTGGCTAATCTGGCCAGTGCGTCTTGTAACAGTTCCTTTGAGTACAAAATGAACATTCTGGGAGTTAGGAGGTGTCGACAAAGTTGAAAGAGGAAATATTGAAGAAAACCACCAAGCACTAATAATGTCGAGAATCACTAATAATGGTAATAATTTTTTTATTATACCTGCATCAGGCGATTAAAGCACGGCGAGCTTTAAAGGTTGTCAAGGAAAAATAGGTATCATTATAACTTCATAAAATTTGAAAACTTTTCATATTCCTTCAGGTATGGGTCTTTTGACTTCGATGGTAGTATTTTGGGTTTTCCTTGTTCGGGCAATGCTTCTATATCGGGTGAAATCTCGTTTTAACTGATTTTTTGTTATCCACTCATACTTTAATATACTATTATAATAAGTGGTACGCTTAATATCGAATTTTTCTTTTGAAATGCCAAAAATGAAAATTGGGTACACTCTGCAGTGCACACAAAAATTAAAATTGGGTGCACTCTGGAGTGCACCTAGTCACTGCCAAAAAGGAAAGAATCAGTAAGTGACGCATGTCAGAGTCACAAGAAGTAAAACCATGGGGGCTCTTCAACCACAAATGGCCCTTTTTCTAGAACGCCTTGAAAATAAACGACAAGAAGAAAAAGAAGAACAAGAAAATATACGACAAGAAGAAAAAGAAAAACAAGAAAAGAAACGACAAGAAGAAAGAAAAGAAAAATGGCACTTCTAGAACACCTAGAGAAAAAACGAGAAGAAAGAACAGAACAAATTAACCTTCTGGAGCAACTTCACGCAGAAAAAGAAGAACAAGAAAATCGACGAGAAGAGGAACAGAAGAGAATTTTCGAACAGTTTGACATTTTGCAAAACACCTTTAGAAAAGACGTGGAAGAGGTTCGCAAAAGTGTGAAAGAAAAATCTCAAGAAATTCAAGTTGTAAAGTCCTGCAAATAAAAGGAGACGTAAAAGGAATAAAAGAATTTTATTACTTGGGACAAGACAATTGATGGGGTCTGCGACGGTGAGTTGCAGCAAATGTTGAGTCTGGGTAGACAGAAATGGGTCGACGCCCTCGTGCACGCCCTAAAGTTCGAGGCGGCTAAAAACGCTTGTCGTCTGGCGGCTCAACGTCTGGGAGCAGTAATCATAGAGGAACCCCCGAAGGATGGAAACGACCTAATGCGGCGCGGGAGCACGACAGGCAGGCCTACATGCTTTAATTGTGGGAAAATGGATCACCTGAAAAGAGACTGTCGTTTAAGGAGATCGCCGGAGCAGACCCATAGTAATCCGGAGTCCGGCGCTTCAAACCCGAGGTAGTCGAAAAACTAAGTCCAGCTAGCACTTCGGGGTGTCTGCTATCTGGCCCCACAAAAGCCCTTAGGATCATCTCCGTCTCGCAGTTACACCGGAGCTACCGTATCACGGAAAAGACATCTTCAAATCGCTGGGCGATTTTCAATTGGCAGAGAGCGACCTAGTGTTAAAAACAACAATGGGAGAATCAGTACCGAGTCTTCGGGGAAGTTGAGGCAAGGCTCGAGTTGGGGAAGTTCGAGTTCGTTTACAAGATTATTGTGGCAGATATGGTGGACGCTTTCATCTTGGGAATTGACGTAATGAAAAAGTTTGGATTCGTATTGGACATCAAGAATCGCAACGAATCGAATTGGGAACGAAGAAATCTCCCTGCTTTCTACGATACCATTTGACGACGAAGTGAAAGTCTTCGAAACGGTCCGTGCACAGAAGAACTCGGAACAAATCGTGCTGGCAGAGTTGGAAAAAGACCCTGGGGGATACTGGACCGGGATTATCGAACCGAACATGACCACCGACCCGGACAAAAAAAAAACAGATCATGGTAGCAAGAACACTCGCTAATGCTGACGGACGAATTCCTATTTGTGTAGCGAATTTAGGCGAAAGTTCGTGTTACACTACAGAAAGGGCAAACGATTGGGCTATATCAATTAAGGCTGGTTTTCACTTGTACTACCGTGCTCGTGTCATGCTCGTGTCGTGTTCATGTCACCAGAATCGCCTATGCGCAGTTTTACATAAGATTACATTAGAAAACCGCATTAGCGTTTTCACCAGACCTACCATGTCCCTACTGTGCTCCTACCGTGTCATAACCGTCTGCCATCAATCGCTTGTGAAGGCGATTCGCGACACGGCATGGTAGGAACACGGTCTGTCTAATGAAAACGGCAGTCAGGGCGCCCACGAGGCGCTTTACGACCGCCGATGGACCGCCACAGGAGGTTCGGCTGTCACCGCTCGCTGACGGAAGCAGCCGAAGAATGAGATTTTTGGAGCTTACGGTATGAGCATGGTATAAGCGCGGTATGGACACGGTCGTATAGTGAAAATGGAATGCGAAATGACACGACATGAACACGACATGGGCATGACACGAGCGCGGTAGTACAAGTGAAAACCAGCCTTAATTGTACTACGTGTCGTCCGTTGCGAAGAACAACGTTAAGCTTCGTACACACCTGAACATTGCGCCGAACAACGAACAGAACAGCGAACCGAACGACAATCGGAGACGGGGCTACGAATGCGTTTACAGATCCTGGCCGTTCGGCGAACGATTTGCTTTGTTCCCATCACTTGTCGGTTTTTTCACCGACATCAAAGAAAATGCGCGCGAATGCGTTTGCAGGTTTGGACGGGTAAAAACAAAACGGCGAACAGACCTTCGTTGGTGAACCCAGTCCAGTGAATCAGTGAATGTTTTAGTCGTTTGAGTCCTATACAATGGAGTGGCCAGAAAGAAAATGCCTCGAGCTAATTAATTGTTACCAAGAAAAAGAGAGGTTCATCCTCGTAAAAATTTTTAAATGTCCACTCACAGCTTGAAACTTTAATTCAATTACGAAATTGAAATTTTCAGCACTTTGTGCATAAAAATGTGTTTGCCACCATCTTCTTGATTTTCGCGATTTTTTCTTCGCAGTTAACGAATAATGAATATATAGGGTTAGTTAAAAGTATGAAATGGGCGGTTTATCTCCGTAAATATGAATTTTATGACAAAATGTCTTTCATAAAAGTTTTTTTACTAACTATTCTTTATTTCTTAACCTGCTCGCTGTTTTTATATGTCAACGCATTCCGATGGAAATGTAACTCATTTTTGTTTTTTGAATGGCAACCTAGTAATTTTTTTTGCAGATTCTTGTTTCTTTTTTTTATTGAAATGACTTGGTATTTTTTTGTGTGGTTTGATAACAAAATTTTAGAAAAAATGGCTATAATACTTTATTCAATCAAATAACCTTTAAAAAATTTAAATATATCTAAGTCGAACTCCACAAACTTTAATCAGCGTAAAATTATAAATGGAACATGTTTCGGCAGAACACTTCTGCCATCATCAGCCCTAATTTAACAAGAGATTAATGATACAATTGATGAATTACAAGAGGGGTTCTTACCTTAAAGAATATAAAAAATTATGACATTGACGTAATTTTGAATTAAATTTGACGTTTTCAAAGGGTTACATGATTTTTAAAAGATTTCGTAAAAACAACATTTTATAAAATGTAAAAATTAAAAATGGATCAAAGAGAATCTGGTAAGTTTGTTTGAGTGGTGAAAAATTAAAATAGTGAATTAATAATGGGATTATTGAAGTTATTCTGTTCATTTAAACAAGATCTGTTTTCCGGTATCAAGGCTTTCCTTATTTCCAAAGTCTCAAGAAAATCTAATTTCCGGCCTTTATTGCATTTATGAATCAATTTGGAATTTGATGGTGAAAAACTATGTTTCGTTATTAATATATGATTGGCGAAAGAAGAAGGTGTTGATGGTGGAGGATCAAGATCTGTGTTGTTATAGATGTGCCTGAAATGTTCTTTAATACGGTCTGATATTTTGCGACCTGTCTGACCTATGTAGAATGACTCACAAGAAGAGCAGTTTAATTTGTATACACCTGATGATGATTTGTAATCTAATGGATCTTTATTTTTAATAAAAAATCTGGATAAGTTGTTATCTGTTTTAAATGAAACTTTAAAACCGTTTTTCTTAAGTATTTTAGAACATTTCTCTGAGACGACGCCAAAGTATGTTAATGAATTTGAAAAGGAAATTGTTTCTGAAGGATTTTTAACCAAGTAGTGTGTGTATTTGAATTTGTTATAGTATCTATAGTATAATTTATTTATAGTTTTTAAAGAATATCCATTATTTGAAGCAATTTGTTTAATGTTATTAAGTTCTGTTTGAAAAGATGAATCTGATAGTGGTATAGAAAATAATCGGTGGAAAAAGGAATGAAAAGCTGCAAATTTATGGGAAACAGGGTGACAAGAGTCAAAAGGTATTACGCAATCTGTGATACTAGGTTTTCTATAAATGTCAAATTTAAAAGTATTATTATTTCTAGTGATTAACAAGTCTAAAAAGGGGATTTGGGAATTGATTTCAATTTCCACGGTGAATTTAATGGATTGGTTTAAAGAATTTAAGTTGCTGAGTGCGTTATCAAGTTCAGAATCAGATCCTTTGAATAAAACAATTATGTCATCTACATATCTGTACCAAAAGAGAAAATGATCTTTAAAAGGTGAAGAAGTTAAAAACTGATCTTCTAAGTTATTCATGAATATTTCTGCTAAAAGAGGTGACAAATTAGAGCCCATTGCTAAGCCTGAGTCTTGTGAATAAAAATTATTATTAAATTGAAAGAAATTTTGATCTAGGACAGTCTCACAAAGTGAATGTAAATTTAGTGCATGTATGGTTGGCATATTAGAATTAAATAGTAGGTTTTTTAAAATTAATAAGCAAGATTTGAGTGGGATGCTGGGGAATAAATTAACTACGTCAAATGAAACAAGTCTAGTGTCTGATGGAATTTGGAAATTTCTAATTTTGGAGCAAAGATCTATTGAGTTTTTTATTGCAAATTTGTTATTAAAATCTAAATGTTGTCTAAGAATTGTATTAAGCCATTTTGAAAGTATTGATACAGGTGAATTGACAAAGGAAACTACTGGTCTAATGGGAAAAGGTTGAGTTTTATGTATTTTAGGTAGACCGTATAGTCTATGTATGCAAGGATTCATGGGTATTAGTGTGAAAGCTTTTGGGTCAAAATATTTAACAGTTTCTGAAAGGTCTTTGAGCGTAGATTTAAGGTTGGAAACAAATTTTGAAGTAGGATCTTTTTTGAGTTTTGTAAAGTCACCAGATTTTAAGAAATTCTCTACTTTGTTTAAGTAATCTTGTTTGTTAAGTATTACCAAACAATTACCCTTGTCAGCTTTACTAATACAAATGTTGTTTTCTTTAATTTTTGTTTTTAAGCTTTTAATCATGTTTGAATCTGAAATGTTCTTTGTGATATTGTGGGGGTCTTTAGATAAGGTAGTTAATGTAGTTACTAGTGATGGAATGGTATCGGGTATCAATGGTGTATTATAATGATTGGTGATGATTTCTGTTTCAACTGCAAGTGTTTCTTTTACGTGTTGGATATTTAATGGTTGGACATTGTATTTAAGGCCTTTGGAAAGAAAATTAATTTCAGACTCTGAAAATAAGGTATTACTGTCATTTAAAACTCTATTGTGAAATTTATGATGTATAGTTTGACTACTTTGAATAGGTAAAGATTCTACATGATGGTCTAAGATGGACCTCTTATCTTTAAATGGCATGTTTAATTGTTCAAAGCAAAGGTGATCTAACTTTCTTACTAGATTCTCGTATTTCCTATGTGCTAAGTCTTGTAATCTATCTCTAATAAGTCTGTCCACATGGTCGACTATACATCATAAATTTTACAATAGAGTTTTAAATGACAGTAATACCTTATTTTCAGAGTCTGAAATTAATTTTCTTTCCAAAGGCCTTAAATACAATGTCCAACCATTAAATATCCAACAAGTAAAAGAAACACTTGCAGTTGAAACAGAAATCATCACCAATCATTATAATACACCATTGATACCCGATACCATTCCATCACTAGTAACTACATTAACTACCTTATCTAAAGACCCCCACAATATCACAAAGAACATTTCAGATTCAAACATGATTAAAAGCTTAAAAACAAAAATTAAAGAAAACAACATTTGTATTAGTAAAGCTGACAAGGGTAATTGTTTGGTAATACTTAACAAACAAGATTACTTAAACAAAGTAGAGAATTTCTTAAAATCTGGTGACTTTACAAAACTCAAAAAAGATCCTACTTCAAAATTTGTTTCCAACCTTAAATCTACGCTCAAAGACCTTTCAGAAACTGTTAAATATTTTGACCCAAAAGCTTTCACACTAATACCCATGAATCCTTGCATACCTAGACTATACGGTCTACCTAAAATACATAAAACTCAACCTTTTCCCATTAGACCAGTAGTTTCCTTTGTCAATTCACCTGTATCAATACTTTCAAAATGGCTTAATACAATTCTTAGACAACATTTAGATTTTAATAACAAATTTGCAATAAAAAACTCAATAGATCTTTGCTCCAAAATTAGAAATTTCCAAATTCCATCAGACACTAGACTTGTTTCATTTGACGTAGTTAATTTATTCCCCAGCATCCCACCCAAATCTTGCTTATTAATTTTAAAAAACCTACTATTTAATTCTAATATGCCAACCATACATGCACTAAATTTACATTCACTTTGTGAGACTGTCCTAGATCAAAATTTCTTTCAATTTAATAATAATTTTTATTCACAAGACTCAGGCTTAGCAATGGGCTCTAATTTGTCACCTCTTTTAGCAGAAATATTCATGAATAACTTAGAAGATCAGTTTTTAACTTCTTCACCTTTTAAAGATCATTTTCTCTTTTGGTACAGATATGTAGATGACATAATTGTTTTATTCAAAGGATCTGATTCTGAACTTGATAACGCACTCAGCAACTTAAATTCTTTAAACCAATCCATTAAATTCACCGTGGAAATTGAAATCAATTCCCAAATCCCCTTTTTAGACTTGTTAATCACTAGAAATAATAATACTTTTAAATTTGACATTTATAGAAAACCTAGTATCACAGATTGCGTAATACCTTTTGACTCTTGTCACCCTGTTTCCCATAAATTTGCAGCTTTTCATTCCTTTTTCCACCGATTATTTTCTATACCACTATCAGATTCATCTTTTCAAACAGAACTTAATAACATTAAACAAATTGCTTCAAATAATGGATATTCTTTAAAAACTATAAATAAATTATACTATAGATACTATAACAAATTCAAATACACACACTACTTGGTTAAAAATCCTTCAGAAACAATTTCCTTTTCAAATTCATTAACATACTTTGGCGTCGTCTCAGAGAAATGTTCTAAAATACTTAAGAAAAACGGTTTTAAAGTTTCATTTAAAACAGATAACAACTTATCCAGATTTTTTATTAAAAATAAAGATCCATTAGATTACAAATCATCATCAGGTGTATACAAATTAAACTGCTCTTCTTGTGAGTCATTCTACATAGGTCAGATAGGTCGCAAAATATCAGACCGTATTAAAGAACATTTCAGGCACATCTATAACAACACAGATCTTGATCCTCCACCATCAACACCTTCTTCTTTCGCCAATCATATATTAATAACGAAACATAGTTTTTCACCATCAAATTCCAAATTGATTCATAAATGCAATAAAGGCCGGAAATTAGATTTTCTTGAGACTTTGGAAATAAGGAAAGCCTTGATACTGGAAAACAGATCTTGTTTAAATGAACAGAATAACTTCAATAATCCCATTATTAATTCACTATTTTAATTTTTCACCACTCAAACAAACTTACCAGATTCTCTTTGATTCATTTTTAATTTTTACATTTTATAAAATGTTGTTTTTACGAAATCTTTTAAAAATCATGTAACCCTTTGAAAACGTCAAATTTAATTCAAAATTACGTCAATGTCATAATTTTTTATATTCTTTAAGGTAAGAACCCCTCTTGTAATTCATCAATTGTATCATTAATCTCTTGTTAAATTAGGGCTGATGATGGCAGAAGTGTTCTGCCGAAACATGTTCCATTTATAATTTTACGCTGATTAAAGTTTGTGGAGTTCGACTTAGATATATTTAAATTTTTTAATTTAAATTTACTCCACTTGGATTTAAGAACATTCTTATAGTTTATAAATAACCTTTAGTTAGGTGGTATTTCTGCGATTCCATGTCTGATTTTGACTTCTAAATCTTCCGAATTTTGGGGTTTTTCTTTGTAAACTTTAGTTTTAAATAACCCCAGAGGAAAAAATGTAAGGGGCTTAAATTGGGGGACCTAGCAGGCCATTCAATAGGCCCCCGACGTCCTATCCAACGACCTGGAAAAATGTTATCCAGAAATAGGCAAACATCAACCCCATAATGGGGTGGAGCGCCGTCTTGCTGAAACCAAATATCTCGGTTTGGCCTTCCTTGTCGATCTGCATCCGGAAATAATTGTACAATATCGAGTACAATGTGATCACACAATAGGAGTAGGTATCTATCCGCAGTTAAATTCCCATCAATGAAATATGGGCCTATTATGTGCTGCCCAATGATACCAGCCCATACATTAAGTTCTTGAGGGTGCTGTGTATGGCGTTCCATCATCCAATGAGGATTTTCTCTAGACCAGTACCGACAGTTGTGTCTGCTCACAAATTCATTGACACAAAACGTGGCTTCATCAGAAAATAAAATTTTGTTTAGAAAATTTGGATTATTATTGATCATTTCCATCATTGTTATACAAAACTGCATTCTTCTGCCTGGGTCGTCTTCGTTTAGCTCATGGAGAAGGTGTATCTTGTAGGGTTTGTGTTTATTCTTTTTTAATATTTGAGCAACCGACGATTGACTAATATCATTATCCAAAGCAAGTTGCGTGGTTGACGTAATTGGATTATCCATAAGACTTAGTAATACATCAAGAACTTGATCATGACTTGTGGCTGATTTCGGATGTCTAGACTTTGGCATATCTTTTACATTACCAGTTTCCCTAAATCTTTTAACTAATTTGGACACCGTAGATTGCACAATAGGATTTCCTCTAGGATGGACGTTGATAAATAAATGACAAACATCTTGGTGTGAACGTTGTCGATCTCCATAACCAACCATCATGAGAATTTCAATTCTTTCAGTTTCACTAAGTTTCACCATGTTTACAAATTAAAATAAAACTATCCTTATTAAATTGATCTGTTAACTTATTGAAAAATACTTCACAATGACATGAAAAATACCATTAAAAGAACAGTGGCCACTATAATTTTTTGTAGAAGTATCATCACATGAATAAAAAGTATTGATACCAATTTTGTCGTTTATTAGAAATTATGATTTTACACAGAAATTTTGTTATGAAAGGATATTAAAAAAATACCACGTCATTTCAATACCACAATATGGGAACAGCACAAACGTTCCGTTTGTTGTTCGGATCGTCGAATTGAAACGACGTTTGACGTTCGGTTGGTTGTTGTGTTTGGTGTTCGGCGCAATGTTCCGGTGTGTACGAAGCTTTACAATATCAATAATCTCAATAAAGATTCGTAAATGCTGATAAAAAGATCTTTTGTGGGGTTGTAATTTTTTAAGTCGACACTTCTTGCATAGTGAAATAAAGATTTCGATCGCTATTCTGGGAATGTTACATTTATTTTTTAAGGCAAATAGCATTCCTGTGTCTCGGTGACATCCTAACAACACATTTCATGAAAGTACTGTTCCATAGGTATAATGTAAACAATAGGCTGATCAACAGAGCTTGTTGTACTAGATGTTCATCAACACCGACTACTTCTTCGTATTTTTTCATTGAATGGTACCACTTATTAGTCGGTTTGTTACCTGTTTCCACTCATTCACTGTAAAGGCTTGTTTTGGAGCTGCCTGCTCGTTAAATTGCACTTTGATACCTTCTGAATCTAGTTTGTCATTCTGGCTTTGCACTTCTTCGCAATTATCACCCATTGTTATACAGAGTGTTATAGAATTCCTAGCAAAAAATTTAACCAGAAGTAGAACTCATCAAAATAAACATTTTTTTTTCTATTTACCACTTTGCTGAAATCCTCTATTTTTTTGAACATTTTCCAAACTGAACTCAGCCTATGAGTTCATAAACTTGAACGAATGAGAAAGTTTTTGTGCCATCGATATAAACACCTTCTAACTTTTTGGCACAAAACATTTGTCGTTTCGATAGTAAGTTTGTTTCTGATGTTAGAATTCGCCTATATGGTGCAGTTGTATGGGGAAGCGTTAGGTAGTGCAAACGAGGCGCGCTGCTTGTCTGCACATGGAACGTTTTTCAAATCCCGAAATTCCAACGTCAGGTGCTTTTGTGAGAACAGTGCAACAATTGCGTGATTATGGTAAATTTTCTTCTCCAACTCCAGATTTCGGAAATCGCGTTTTGGAAACTGAACCTGAAATTTTGGATGCTATTGAAGAAAAGCCAAACTGGAGTATTCGAAGATGTGTGTCGAGGTATCAACTTTTATTGTTTACAGGACGTTACACGTATTACTGTATGACGAAAATTGCACTCTTAGCTCGCGTTTTTCGGGCTTTTTACAAAATCCCTAGACATTTTATAATAGTTATTTATTATACAAGTTCCTGTGTAAATTGGGTGCTCTTGGGCAAGCCGAGTGTCCAAAATCACCCAAATTTACACAGGAACGAGTGTAATACAACGTTTTATAGTTCGACACCACCGCGGCAAGGCTAAAGCCTTGCTTAAATAATAAAGCTAAATTGCTTAAAATCCATAAAAATTGTATGACGTTTATCTGGCATTTTCTTATTGCCTGACAGAAGAGTGTTTACACAAACGAAAATTTGAAAATTCTGACACTGTCGATCTATAATAAATACACTGACCTTCAAAAAATTAGCATTTGGTCTTGATAATTTCTTTGTTGGTTGAGGTATTTCGCCTTAACAGTAAAAATAGCACATTCCGATTAATGGCGGTTATAAAATTTCATCAAGATTGCTGTGGATTTGTAATGTTTGTTGTGGCTAGAGTACTGCTAAGTAATGAAAAAGAGTTCTCTTTCTTAAAAATGCCTTTAGCTGCAGTTCAAGTAGGCCAAATCGTTTTTTTAATTGAAGATGGTTGAAGTCGGCGATACGTCTCAAGAGCTCAACATACCCCGGTCCACAGTACAAAATGCTTGGAGTCGTTTTATAGAAACTGGAACATTTGTTAGGCGACCAGGTTCTGGACGAAAAAGAGCGACAACTGCTAGAGATGATCGGCTTTTATCGTTAAAAACATTGCGAAACCGATGTTGTACGGTACCTTATTTACAACAACATCTCAGAAATATGCGTGGAGTGGTGATCAGTGAAAGCACGATTAGGAGAAGACTTAAGGAAGTTGGTTTGAGGTCTTACAGACCCGCCACTGGTCCAAAGATACTTTTACATCATAGATGAGCCCGATTGCTCTTTGCTCATGAAAATGTGAATCGGACTTTGGAACAGTGGAGTAGTGTACTTTTCACTGATGAGTCCAGGTTTTGCCTACATTCTTCCGATGGACGAGAAAGAGTATGGAGACGTAGAAATGAGCGATATTTTGACTGTACCATGTCAGAGCGGGTCCCATATGGCGGAGATTCAGTTATGGTGTGGGCTGGAATTTCAATGAATGCTCGAACGGAACTTATTTTTATTGGTAACGGCCGTCTGAACGCTGATAGATACGTGAGGGAGGTTCTAGAAGAAGCAGTGGTTCCTTATGCACCCTTTATAGGAAATGCCTTTGAGCTAATGCAAGATAATGCTCGTCCACACGTAGCACAAGCAGTAGTCCAATACCTAAATGAAGTGGGTATTCCGCGAATGGAATGGCCCGCCCGTAGTCCGGACCTCAATCTGATTGCACATCTTTGGGACCAACTAATGTTACGAGTTAGAGGTCGTCAGAACAGTCCAGAGACTCTGCAAGATCTGAGAAATGCATTGGCAGAAGAATACGCAGCGACTCCTCAAGAAGATGTATCTGACCTAATTTCTTCC
This sequence comes from Diaperis boleti, assembly GCA_963583935.1. NCBI lineage: Eukaryota > Metazoa > Arthropoda > Insecta > Coleoptera > Tenebrionidae > Diaperis > Diaperis boleti. The sequence goes on from OY757249.1 coordinate 35,693,083, forward strand.
ATGCCACGTCGTTTAGCAGAAGTAATTGAGGCCCGAAGAGGCCATACTCATTATTAAATATTAACATTTTTTTCAATTTTTTCATTTTTTGTTAATTGTTTTTATGTTCGATTAGTAAAAAAACCTTATAGTATAATTTAAATTCATTTTTACCGACATTTATTAAATTGGAGCTGATAAAGTGAACTAGAATAAAGGCAATATGTATGATATGGTATATTATAATGTCAGCATGTTTAAAAATTAGGATTATAAAGTTTTATCACAAATTTTTGAGGTGTCCCAAATTTTTTGAAGGTCAGTGTATTAATAAGCCTAATATTACATTATGACTACTACATAAACACAGTCACTTTCTATACTATTGTTTTCAAAAGAACATTGTTTGAAGTGCTTAAAGGTTTTATCAATAAGAGTATTATTGAGTGTAAATATGAGTGAAGTGACCATCAAGCGGCCAAGAAGAAACAAAATCCCTCGATAATATCACGTCTTATACTTTTGTTACATACTTCAGTGACCATCGGCTAATCATTTCTCTAATACAGTCTAATACATCTTCAATAAATACTAGACAGTATTTATTATGGAAATCACAGAAAATGTATCAAATAATATTCCGTAATTGCATTGTAAAAAAAGTCTATTAAAAATAATAATTTGTGTTGTATTTTTATTCTGTATATATTATTGTAATAAGAATAATAAGAAACGGTTTTATTTTACTCAATATTTATTTAAATTGATTATAAATTTTTTCAAGACCCATGTTTCATTATCTGCCTGGCGTTCCTTGACGGCCTCATTCTTTTTTCATATTTTGGATGGAAAATCAGCCCATGAAATATTGGAATGCTATTTTCGCACACCGTGTATAATTATCTATGCGAACGAAGTTGCGTGCACAGCTAGATCTTATAAATTGAGTTCTACTGTACATACAATGAAACTACTACTACAAAGTATTTAGTACTTACGAACATATTTTCTAGCGCATGTTTTGCTAACCAACAGTTGAGGAACACCGGAATGAAAAGATTCCTTAATGGTGGGTAAAAAATCTGCAAAAAAATCAAAATAGCGAATGTGTTGAATTCAATTTTATTACGCAATTTCTTACCGTTAATGTAAATGGAATAGTATTCACAATTTCCAAGATGAAATGAAAAGATAGTAGCTGTTGCCAAATGTTTCCCTGAAAACAAAAAAAAAACAGTGTAAATAAACTTAAAGAAAAGAAAAGTTAGACCAATATTTTTTACAAAAGTAAACAGACACTCAGAGATTTGCAATGATTACATTTAGTATAAAATTGTCAGAATAATATTTAAAATAATCCCTTTTAAGTTTTCGGTTCATGGTTATGCGTCCAACCACCAATCTTTGTAAGGGTCGCTGCCCAATTACGTAATTTCCACAATGGCTGACCGGAACATCATGCTGTTCCCCACTAAAATATCCAAAACTAGGTCGATTTTTTATTCCATCAAATATATTGATTATTTTGTACTATTTCATAGTATGCAGGTGTGTCTATTAACATTCTTACTAGCGCATGACAATGTATTTTTAGGATCAATACCTGTTGAAGTTTTCGATTCTCCACCCACGGTATAACGAGACAATAACAGAGGTTTTAATGTTCAACGTTATTAGCTAGAGAAATAAGCAATTTTACTAGGCAGAAAAAAAAAGTTGTATAACCCTAACAATGTGTTGCTGGCATACATGCACTTTTAGTATGTGAGGTGAACCATTACAGAATAAAAGATCTGAAAATATTTCACGCTTTCCTTAATGAATCTCATTTGAACCGAGCCTTAACTATGCACTCCTGGATTTAAAGAGCTAGACATTTTTCGCTTCAATGCATAAAACCGCTAAAATATATTTTCAGAAAAGCTTTCAGTAAAAGCTTTTGAAAACTCATTTCCAGAGCTTGGCTTGTTAAAGAAATTTTGTGTAATCTGCTTTTTCACTAAACTTTGTATTGCAATTTAAAAAACTAGGATACAAAATAAAAGCTTGTTTTGTTTCCCCAGCGCAAAATCTGAGATTCTGTACGATGGGTCAAAGTAACAACAACAAAATTATTGACAATACAAGAACAAAACAACAGGTATCAAGTTTCCGTTGCATGTACCATGTTTTAGGTTTTAGGTAATCATTAATCAATAAAGTCAACTGTTCCTTTCCCATTATTAAATAATTATTTCAATTATATATAAACACAAAGTGATTGGCCAGCATTTATAATGATACTATCAGGGTTATTTATACAATAACTACTCAAAACAAAACAAAATATTTAAATTAGTTATTGTCAATCATAATAAAGGAAATATATTTTTATTTCATAACTACATGAGTGTTAAAATCGCTGTCTGCGTCGATTACTTAAGCCTGTTCGATCAAAACTGTTGACATTAATGGATGCCCCGACTGAATCTGTAGTTACCGTTCTGAAGTCGAACAACAAATTTACCACAACTTATTAACTTGGTATGGTCAAGGCATTATGTTGTGAAAAGTTTATGAAATTTTTAAGTTATGTTGTCAACATACAATTAGATATGAATCCCACCGGTATAAATAGATTGGGGAAAGTAGGTTAAATTTGAACATTTTTATTAAATCTACATTTTTAATGAAATATTTAAAAATAACCAACCTATCAATTATATCAAATAAAACGACAGTTACTGAGCCTTATATTTATTACTAATAATTATACACTAAGGTCGAGAATATATTTTTCATAGCCAAGTTATTTTCTTGCCCAAACTAAAAAGAAAAATGACAATTAGCGAAGAAAATTTTGCTATCATTCATAATGTATAAAAAAGACAAATGTCAAGTTAACACAGCAACTACAGCAGTCTAGATTAACCATGTCAACATTAACTTTTTTTTGTCATTTACCACTAATGCCTATACTAGCCACCAAAATAACTTAAGCTATTTATTATTACTGTTTGGTCTCTTTTATAGTAATGTCAGACACAATTGTGAATATAAAAATATATATAAAGGTGCAATACAATTTAAGGTTTTTACAGTCTCTCTTGTATATTTAATAACCGTCAATTCCCGCTGTAATAGCAAAGGACAAACCCGGCAAATACAGACATTAATCAAAAAATAATTTAGAAACAAGCATTGAAAACGTCAACGTGCTGGATGTTAAAATTATGGCCTCATTGAAATCGTGGCGAAAAACGTGTTGATTGAAAGATTTAGAATCGGTTTTTAGAATGAAATTTTAAAATCTAATAGTCATCAATCACTAATCGAAGCCTAGACATCCATCCCTCAAAGCTGCTTTAATAAATTTGTGGTAAAAATTTAAATAACGCTGTTGTGATGCTTTTGTGTTCTCAGAAGTACAAAAAATACTCCTTGACTTTCCACATTTAACACATTTAAAACAAGTCACCAGCACCTGTGTAAACGCGGGGTGTATCATCTGGGGTGATATTCTTAATTTCTATGCGAATGTGATTCTCGAGATCGTCCAGTTGTTTGTTATATTATTCAACAAAATTATAAATGGAAATGCATTTAGTAGGCTTATTTTGTAAGTAGTGTAAAATTTGAAGTAAAAAATGCGAATGAGTCGTAAAATTAAGAGAAAAAAAAGGGGGTAAAAACCCCATAATTATGAGCTAATATTTGTGGGGCTTGTTTTACTAAATCTTTTGAAATAAAATGAATTGCACATCAAACGAAAGCTGACTGTCTCTAATTTACGATCCCAGTAGTAACTTTTGATGGTAAAATACAAAGTTTTGCGATAAAAATCTTTTGACGTCTGTTGAGGGTTTGAGTTAGTCAGCCCCCACCACAGCCAACTTGTTAAATTGGCAACGACATAATAAACAATAATTGTCAAGTTAGCGGTTCTTCCATCTGACCTCCTAACCTAGCAAAAGAAAGAAATGAAATTTTGATCAACAATATTGCCCCGAACAAAATGTCTGTATTTTAATAAAAGTAAAATAAATTTTCAATATAAAGTCATAAATTTTAATATGAATTAGACTTTAGGCAATTTTGTAGGAAACGACTGTAGCGAATGATTGAAATTTTGAGGGAAGACTTTGTGCTCTGAGAATAATAGTATCTATCAGATCTGATAACCGTAAGAAATGGATTATTAACTAATATTACAGTTACGAAATAGAATTCTATTCTATTTAGTGACTTCAACTAATAGCATTTTGTTGTTTTCACTAACAATTTCTGATAGTGTCTAAAATGGGATAATTTTCAGCTTTATGTTATAGCAGCCGTGTAACGAAATGTTGAGGGGTTTAGTTTTATATGCTAGTGCATACTAATGCGTCACTACTACTGTTCATCACAGCTAATATATCACATTATAATCTAATCAGATATGTAGTACCTTTTAGGGTGCTCACCAATCTTATCTTTGAACAAGTTAATGATTGACAACATATCAGAAGGGCTTGTATAAATCATTTCAAGCATGCAAGCGCTAATTAAGTTTACGTTGAATATGCATAGTGGGAAAAAGAAAAGTTAATCAATTCAAAAGCATATAGCCGCTTGAGCCCCTGAGATTACGCTATATTTCATTAAATCATTACTTAAATTACTGAACTATAAATGGAAATGATCCGACCTATAACCGCTTTTTTCTTCAAACGTCAGAAAAACGTGACATTGTATTTATGTCAATAGGTAATGATAAATGGCCGTTCCTCTGTCTGGCGGCGCATACATAAAATAACTTTGAAATTATGTACTTTATTATGCGCCGCTGGTGGTCACTCCAGTTTTATCAAATCAAAGAAATTGTCAGATAGTCGGCGTTTAAAAAAAAATAGCATGTCTTATTCGGAGAAAAGTGGCTTTTCGTGGCTCCTCTGTATTTGCCACGAAAAGCCTCACATTTGCTTATAATAAAACAATTTATCATTTCTATAAACTTTGCTTAATAAACAAAAGCTTTAGTGGTTGGAACAATAAAGTGTCTTTCATGAGACTAAATCAGGGGAACTCAAGAGTAACCAAAAGTGATATTATTATTGGAATACATAAATTGTGCAAGAACAATGCATATAAAAACTGCAGTAAAATTAAGTACCTTGTATCCCAGATAGGCCAATAAAAGAGCCTCTGTTAGACTAATCATTGCTAATATAACTTGTACTATCCACAGCTCAAGGGGGCGGTTCACCCACAGAATAGCATCCCAATTGATGATAGGGTTTTCTTGAAATTTTTCTTCTGTCAGATTTGCGGAAATGATGTATTCGGATTTGTCGCCCGGCGTACATCCGTAGCTGAAACAAAAAACAAAACTGTGAAACCAATAGGCATTTCAAAATATTTTATGTTGATTTCTTAAGTTATAAATTTGACCAACATATAATTTTATTCCAACAAAGCCATTTTGTTCCTAGACTAAATTCTGTGGTACTGTTCCACGCCGGAAAAAACCTTGGACATACATCTCGAAATAAATAATTTAAAAATAAGTCAATTATTACACATAAATACACCATCAAAAGCGCTTGTGTACCTACCATAAGAGTGAAAGTCAAAATAACAAAGTCAGACGAGGTACGATGGAAGGAATCGAGAGCGACAAGTAGTAGGGTGCTCAAGCAAAGACTGAGATTTAATATAGTAGGGGAAAGCGGGGAAACACGAACGCAACAGTTCTACTAGGTTATAAATAGATAACAGTATTGTGTTTACCGCCATCTTAACAATGAGGCGACTTCTAGTGTCAGATAGCAACTCGGAAGAACTGGACGCACGCGTAAGTCAAGGAGTCAAGTCCTTTCGATGTAATTTTCTCATAAAAATGACTAGATGTAGCCTTATTTCTATGTACACTATACATATAACTTTTATAGACTGGAATACTCGCTAATAAAAGATTCCAATGGCAGTAACGCTAACCGCAAATGTAAACATAACCTAAAATAATGTTTATCATTTTTGTGTTTTGATCCTGCGGGGCAATCGCGAACAGACCATGGGGGGAATCTGGAACGTTCGGCATTACCCCTCTTTAGTTAGTTCTTTTAATTGCTTTACATGCCTCGTAATTAGGTATATCAGACAAAAGGAAATAAAGTATACCGTAGAATATCTCCAAAAGCTATAAAGGATGCCAAACCTAATAAATTGACTCTTGGTAAAGCATCAAAGAATTATTCAGTACCAAAAACAAGACTCACAGAAAACCAATATTTTCAGAAGCACAGGAATTAGAACTCGAGGATTATATTGTTATAAAATGCAGCAAACCATTTTATGAATTCACGCTAAAAATTTTGACCGCTGGCGCTGGCTGGAAAAGTGTCCGATATTTCAGAAGACGATCCCTCATTTAATTTTAAGATAAAAAGTGCATATAAACATGGGTTCGCAAGACCTTCATTTTTGAAATACAGGGTGTTAAAGATTTATGTAGACTTCCATTTGTTATATCTAAAAGAAAGCGGATGGATGCTCCATTACTAAAAGGTAGTAGAGGTAAACAATTTTTTTTGACCAATATGAAATTTATTACAAATGTTTTATTCAGTATGCACCTTGTACAGAAAAAAACTGCTCTACACTTTGTTCTATACATTTCTTGCTCCCACTAATAGTTTTTAGAGATAATAGCCGCAAAAAAGGGGGTTTTGCCTACGCGCTGAAAACTGTACTCATTTCCCAAACAACATTTATGAGGGTTGGGAGGGAGATACGTAAAAACTTTATGGAATCAATTTTATGCAGAATTTAATGGAGAACATAATAAGTTGTATAATATTTTCTCGTCGGTGTTACCGTTTACGAGAAAACTGAAGAAAAGCTTCATGACGTGACGCTCGGGGGCGGTTTTTTGGGCAAAAGGGATGAAGCTCCCCGGGGGGTGGGAACTCTTCGAATCTTTGTTTGGGTCCCTCCTGGAAGTTCATAATCAAAATTTCAAAACTTTATAAATTACACTGGTAAACACTGTTTTTGTCACACGAACTTTGTGATGATTTTTGTTTACTTTGGTGTACCCTCATTTAAAAAACTATATTGTTTTGTTTCTGTCACATCCAGTTTTTTTGTGACAGCTATATATTCATTTCTGATATAATTTACGTATTTTTGTTATAATAACGTTATTAAGGCGAATATATAACTATTGTATTCAATCAACTTATATTTAATTGACGTTTGCTACATTGTAAAAATGCCACGAAAGTGCTATAACTACCCGGACAGTTTTTGTTATGTGTGTGGAGTATTAACTTTTGTATCTCAGCGTCGAAAATTTACAAAAATAAAACAAAAAATTAAAGAGGGAATATTTGTTGGTTTACAAATACGGGAATTAATGAAGGATGGGAACTTTGAAGGAAAACTGCATTTTCAGGAAAAACTTGCCTAGAAATGTTGCCCAAAATTTTCTAGCAAACCATAAAGCGGAAAATTACAAAGATTTAATTAATGAACTTATAATCTCATACAAAGCTTTGGGGTGTAATGTGTCCTTAAAAATACATATGCTGGACTCTCATCTGGATTTCTTTCCCGAAAATTTGGGTGCTGTGAGTGATGAACAAGGCGAGAGATTTCATCAGGACATTTTCTTAATATAGAAGCGTTATCAAGGGAAATAGAGTCCAGGAATGCTAGCAGATTACTGTTGGAGACCTAAAATAAGGGACCTACCAGAAACCAAACATTCACGAAAATCATAACTATTTATTGTACATCAAGTCATAAAGTGTGGGTGACTATATGTTATATGGGAATATATGTTTTGATGTCACAAAGAAACCTGATGTGTCATTTTTTTTTCATTGATATATTCTTGTTTGATGGACATGATACATTCAAAATTTGATATAAGTTTTCGTGTGACAAAAAAAAGTTTAAATTTTGTAGATCAGTGTTATTTCTTCTAAAAAGTCTAATTTGCTTGGACTATTTATTAGATTTGACATTTTTGGCACCTCTCAGTACTGCATACAATAAAAAATGTCAGATCGACTTGAAAAATCCACCACATAATACAAGATAGTGGAATTATTTACGAATGCTTTTAACCGGTGCAGCAACCTTCAAAAGGAAGTAAACGGCTTTAGATCTGCAAGAATATATCCCTTCCGACCAGTTGATATTAATGCGATTCAGCAATACAGTTCCCAGAATACTAAAAAATACATTACAGGCAGCAAGAAATCAAAAACAAAACAGTGAAACCGATATACAACCTCCAAAAAATCCAACACTGTCGAAGTGGCAACTTTTGACCAACAAGCTCCCCGATGCGCAAACTTCTGTTGCACAAGATTGCAGCAAACAAGCTGCCGAATAAGCTTTTGATATATCTGCAGCTGCACAAGTTTGCGATGTTCAAGCTTCCACTGCAGAAGCTTCTGATACACATGCTGTCCATTTTCAGTCAAGTGATTTACAACCACTTAATACATCTGATTTTCCTTCCATGGTACAAAATAATGTCTGGTTCAGCCGCAGAAAATATGAGGACTGCCAGCTTCTCTATCCGAAATAGTTGAATTGCCTATTATGCCTCCCAAAACATCTAAGCGCAACATTACAAAGAAAAAGCTGTTTTAACAAGCACACCTGTAAAGACCAACTTGAAGAAAAAGAAAATAAAGAAAGAAAAGACGCTGAAAAAAAAACAAAGATACAAACTGAAATGAAAAAACTGAAACGTGATGACAAAAATCAGAAAAGTACTGAAAAACTTATTGAAGACAATTCTCACCAAGAGAAGAAAAACAAAAAAAGAAAGGGCAAAAATCATGACTGTTATTGTATTTTTTGTAATGGAAAATATGAAAGCCCCTCTAATGAAGACTGGATTATGTGCCATAATTATAACAAAATTTATAATCGCGTTATTTAATGTTTTCAAGCAAAACGCTCGGACAGGTCAATTTTATTTTTTATTTAGCCACCTTATAAAATAAAACTTTTACTTATGACGTCGTCTATTTTTGCACAATGACGTCATCATTGTTTTCTCCCACTGATAACCCCATTTTTTTCGCTGTTTTTTATTAGATGGTCCAACTACTTGAAAATGCTGGCGTAAAAAAAAAGGTACGTTAGATAACTATTTTTTTGAGAAAAAACACACCGTAAGAAATAAAACTGTAACTTTAATGGAAGAAAATCTTAATTAAACCCCAAAAACAAACAAAATTTATCGCAAGTGTTCAAATTGCTCTCTGTCAACCATTTGCTACTAACCGATATGTAAACTTTGTACACTTCGCTCAAGAACTACAGTAGAAATGTACTCGACTTTAGCGCAAATTCTTTGCGGTAGCTCGTCTAAATTAGTTGGCCTATTAAAATAAACCTCAGATTCTAAATATGTAACCCCACAGAAAAAAAAAATGTAAGGGAGTAAAGCCTGGGGAACGTGGTGACCACTCAATTACTCTTCAACGTCCTATCCAGGAAATGTGGCGTCAAGATATTGACGGACGTTGATTCCAAAGTGAGGAGTGATTCCAAACCAAATATCCTGATGGGAGTTGACTCTGACAGTGTAGAGTCCAATGAGGATTGACCAATACCAGTAATGGTGACGATGTGCTATCCCATTCAGGCAAAAAGTGGTTTCGTCAGAAAAAAGGATATTATTTAAAAAATTGGTGTCTTTATCCAGCGTAACATTATGTAGTTCTTGAACTTTGTAAGGACGATATTTCTCTTTCTTGAACAACTTCACGACAAAAGAGTGGTCCACGTAGTTATTTAGGGCTAGCTGCCTTGTAGAATGGTGAGGATTTTCTTCAACTTCAAGTAACAAATCTAATCTAGATTCTTGGTTTACTCGAGGTCGACCTTGCCGACGCAAATCATCCCGAACGCATCCCGTTTAAGTAAATTTGGCAACCAATTTTCTTACTGTGGATCTTGCAATAGGCGGTCTATCAGGATGTTCTTGGTTGAATAATTCACATGCGTTCTTGGCTTATCGCCATATCCAACCATTATTAAAATTTCAATTCTTTATCGTTCAGTTAAATGGCAAAGAGAATTCGCTTTTAAAAAACTTGCTAAATGCCTCTTTCACACTCTCACTAAAATACTCAATTGCTGTTTTAAAAAAGTCAAATTTACGTGTATTAGTTTTTGTTTCATCCGTCAAAAGTGATACAGACGTGATAACCATAATTTGTGTGATTTTCTCAAAAAATAGTTATCTCTGCAGTCAATTTTTTTACACCATCATTTAATTAGTTGGACCATCTATAAAAAACAGCAAAAAAAATTATGACGTCATTGTCTAAAAATACATGACGTCATAAGATGGCTAATAAAAAAATATATTAACCTGTCCGAGCGATTTGCTTAAAAACATTAAATAACGCAATTATTAAATTTGGTCCTTAATTTATCACCACACTGTATAGAAATGTACAGATGAACAATCAACATCGGCGGGCTACAAATGTGATGTCTGTCGTAATTGAAGACACGATTATAGGTTATTCACGTTACTTCGTAATTATTATTACCCCACTTGGGTTCGGGTTTACCCGACTAACGTCGGATAAAGCCGAATGCTAAGGGTTTTGTTTTTTTCCCTAAGATGTTACTATTTATTAAAGAATTATCAGTGTTGACTACCGAAGTAGTTAGTTGCATAGTTGAACACCAGAAGCAATAAAAGAAAGTATATGTCATAATTCCGCTGTTTTATTTAAATTTTTTCCTAAGTTGTGGAAATAAGAGCGGTCAGAAATATAATATTATATATTATTATAGTCGGGTGCAACAATAGTATATTGTGCAACTAGTGCGGCAAGTTGTCGATTGCCCACGAAAGCGAAGTTTTCTAACTGGGAGCATTCATTGAATTAATTTTTTTAATTTCCCATTTTGCCTTCCTTGTATTAGATCGGTTTTTGGGGAGTAGTGACCACCCATTTTTAGTTTCTACAACAAAACACATAGACCGGCGGTCACCCTAAATTCTAGTTTATTTATGAAGTAATTTTTATGAAGTATTGAATTTTTACTCACATGTTTCTATAAAGCAATACCAACAATTTAGTTATTCCTTTACACAAGGCAAAATCCAAACCCGAATCAAGCAATTCTCAATCAAGAGAACAACGTCCGAGTTAAATTCCACATTACCATTTTAATTTACAAATCTAGTACAAAAATATTTGAATTGCTTAATGACGACTTACAACTTTTCCAATTATATTGATGAATAAAAGATGAATTGTATTTTAGATGTATTTCAGAAAACATTAATTATATTATACGGGGCGAAATTTAAATACATATATGTAAAAATTTTAACTGGTGCATCATAAGGTCCAGTACAACGTATCTGGGAAAATTGGAGTCAAACATTTTAATAGGGCATAAACTATTTAAACCATCTTAGATGTGGCGCTCATGAAGCAATTTAAAACTTTACAAGACAAAAAAAAACATAACAACTTAACAATAATATGCCAAATTTACAAAAGAACGGTTTATTAATCAGGACATCTTTACTCTTTCGAGTATGAAAGCCAACCCAATTTGACGAAAACGAACATAAAGCGAGTCGCCACTAATAATTAATAAACAGCAAATGAAACACTTACTTTCGTTGCGATAGCTATCCAATGCAATTCGTGTTGTACATTTTGTTTTGTACATTTTTATCGTCGTAAAAAAGAAGCACACATGGTCTCAGCATACACAAAACAATTGAGGAAGGGTATAACAGGTGATTCTCCGAAGTTTTGTCTATTACTTATAAAGTAAAGATATCTTACATTGTAGTGGCGTGCTCCCATTTTATAGCCAAACTTTAAAGAAATTTATCTCGATACAGGGGCGGACTGGAAAAGCCAAACCAAGGGGATTGCACTCTACTCATCCCAAGGTGTTACCTGGGGCCTTATTCTAATTCTTTTCGACATAAAAGTTATCGAAAAGAAATGACGTCACGTAGTGTGATTCTAAAGATTTCGACTGTGGTGACATCTAGAAATTTTAAGGTCCTGATATTGGCTACGAAAACAAAACCAAATATTGGTGCGATTAACATTTTAAACTTTAACCAATAGAAGACAATCACAACTTGGGTCTTGGACGTCGCGTATCATTCTCTTGAACAACTTATTATCTCGCCTCTGTTGCTCTTGCTCCATTGCGTCAAGAATTAATAATTGTCCATACAGCATGACCATCGTAAAAGGTTCTGCACACAGAATATTCTACGTACAGTTGTAGTTTGAATAGTGTTATTAAGTTTTGCAACATTTAGATAATACCTACTCATAACAACAACATAACACAAACACTCTAAAGACTTAAGTTAGGTTAAGATCACAGTTTTCCCGCCAACCGCTGTTACATTTTTCGATGTTGAAACGGCTTTTCGACTGGTGTTGAAATAAATTTCAATTTATCGAAAAGTAATGACGTCATATAGTATGTTCGTACCGAATCCAACAGATGGCGAGGGCCAAAATGTGTCGCACTTCGACATGAGTTTTCAATGTCGAAGTGGTTTCGATATCGAAATCTGAATTAGAATAAGGCCCCTGATTTTATACGTACATTTCGATTTCACATTATATTATATTACATCCTATTAAGTTTATGATTTATTGTAGTTCATATTGTTACGATTGTGGGTTCCATTTATTTATTTAAACGCTATGTACACTTGTATTCAAAAAAAATCGCGTACACTTATTATTTGTATGTGTAATTATTTGTTCAGACTTTTCATTAACGTCATACTGTGGCACTTCAGTCATTCAAAAATGCCAATACCAAAAGTTTCTGCACAAGAAAAGTGTTTCATTATAGCAAAACTTGAAAAAGAGTGGTCAATTAGAGCTGTTGCACATCATTTCCACCACAATCAGAACACAATTTTAAGAATAAAAAGGAGATGGAAACAAGAACGTACTACCCGAAAGAAGATAAGCTCTGGTCGCAAACGAATTTCTACTCCTAATCAAGATGAAGAACTAATAAATCGTCTAGGACCAGATCCTTTTAAATGGAGAGTACTGGCGGCTTTTCATGCCGATTTTCCTGGATCCCAGCCAACGGTATCCCGTAGAATTAAAGAATCGAAGCTAAAGAATGTGTATATGTAATACTTATTCAAATAAAATTATCTTAAATTTATAACATAACCTGTCTTATAAATTTTGTCAAAATGATAGAAAAAATCCTTTTTAAACGATACAAAAACCTATAAAAATTGCTTACTTGATTTAAATGGTGTACGCGGTTTTTTTGAATACAAGTGTACAATTTATTTACACTTCTTATATTACACTATTTACAATTTTCTACTTCACTGGCATGTCTCGTATTATTTATTTACACATCGCGTGGCACTCCGGATAGATAAAAGCACCTGTTCGACTCCACCCACTGATCTTCGACTTCGATGCGACTGGTTCGACTGACTAGACTGGTTTCCGCTGGAATGTCCTCTAATAAATATACCGGCGCCTAAATCCTTCTAGGCGCCCCCAGATAGTTCCATTGAGGACATCATCGCGCTCCCGATCTGTACCGGATATTCCAAAAGATGATGTCATACGATTTCGAGTACGTTGTAGTATAAATCCAGCACGTTCTAGTAATTGATGACGTCATAATCTCAAGCCGCTGCAGCTATGAGTCATTTCGGGTCCACGTCCGTTACAATATTAGTCGTGGTGAGAGTATAAATCACCCAAAGTGTTATGGCAAAAATAAATGTGCATCATGGCCTCCTCCAAATATATTTTCAGTTGAACACCCTTTATTTCAGAAAACATGAATAAATTCTATTTCAGAAATTAGGTTCCAAGAGTAAAAACGGTGGAACTTTTACCAAATTTTATTATCATTTTATTTTAAATTTAAATATTTGTTAATTGTGAGACCTGGGACTTTGTTGTTAATGTGAAACTTCTTTAAGTGAAGTAAAATAAATTTTATAATTACCACCACTCCTTTACATTGCCACAGCGCGACGTTCGCTTTGTCTATTATGCTCTCCAAGTGCTTTTTCCAAGACAGCTTATGATCCAACATAACGCCCAAGTACTTTACATCCTGCGAGAGTTTTCTCCATGATGACCTCTGCTTTGAACGAATGTCTATTTTTGCATTGCCGCTGGTATTCTTTAAATTCGTTTCAGTCGGCTGCATTTTTGTTCCTCTTGGCCTTATTGAATAGCTTGCGCAGATCGGCTCTTTCCCTTTTCAATTTTTTACACCACCATGTGGTGTTGTAGCCCTGCTGTTCCTGTCACCGCTCCCTCATACGATGTGGTGTGCGTTGGCGTCGCATCCAGCCATGAGTCCACCAGCTCCTTCGAAGGGGGTGGCTCCCTGGAGTCGCCGGGGAGGTATACTGAGGCAAAGACTACCTTTATTACGTTCCCTCCAATGTCCAGGTTGACCTGCACGGCCGTGGAGTCTCGATTGCAGTAACCTGTGAGTTGGAAGGCATCTTGTTGACATGAAACATAAACACAAGTTCTGGGTCTTCCTTTGAGGGATTCCACGTAGTTAGTCCCGGAGGCTTTATCGCCCATGCCGCACCCGGTTACCTACGCACTACGGTTCTTGTAGCAGGGCTATTGTTATCTGCTTTGCTGTCAGGTGACGACTTAGGGTGACAGCCGCCTCCCGACAGCGGTGCAGGTTGGCTTGGAGGTTACGGCCCCATCCCTACGTTCTAGTTATAGGACTCTGGGTGTTGTTTCCACCGTCGGCGTTGGAGCTTGTTGTTCAATTGTGAGACCTGGGACTTTGTTGTTAATGTGAAACTTCTTTAAGTGAAGTAAAATAAATTTTATAATTACCACCACTCCTTTACATTGCCACAGCGCGACGTTCGCTTTGTCTATTATGCTCTCCAAGTGCTTTTTCCAAGACAGCTTATGATCCAACATAACGCCCAAGTACTTTACATCCTGCGAGAGTTTCAGCTTGACGTCGTTGAGGGAGGGCAGCTTTAGCTGTCCCATCTTTCTTCTGTTCGTGAAGAGGACTAGCTCTGTCTTTTGTGGATTCACAGCCAGAGCTTCCTTCTTACACCATTTTTGTACCAGGCAGAGTGCTGTCTGCATAAGGTCGCATACTCCGGTACTTACCGGTAAGCAGAATGACCAGGTCATCTGGGTATGCGATAGTGCAGAATCCCGCCTCGTTAAGTATGCACAGAATGTCGTCCACTACTATGTCCCATAGCAATGGGGGGAAAACTCCATCCGAAGGACAGCCCTTCTTAACCACCCCTCGAGTAATTGCGTCCAGTACACTGACCTGTACGGTTCTGCACTCTAGCACCAGCTGAATCTGAACATCAGACATCGCGGTTCTGAAGTGCTCGCCCGACACTTTCGAAGGTGGTCTTGTCAAATGCCCCCTCGATGTCGATGAATACTCCTAGTGTGTGATGTGAGAGACGAATACTCCACCTCGTGTAAATCGGATTCGGTAAATTTTCATCCACCAACATATGCATATTGGTTGGGGTGCAATGGTTTGGCCTTTAGCACCCCATCCCTTATTTGGTAGTCTCTCCAAGGTTTTTAGCAAAAACGATGTGAGACTTATGGAACGGAAATATTTCGCGACAGAGTAATCTCCTCGCCCTGGTTTGGGGATAAGGAAAACTCTCACCTCCCTCCACATTTCCGGTACGTACATATGCGAGTGTAATACACGCCTGGTGACTTGAAGGGTTTGAAAGTTCTTATAGCCCATTCTACGCTACTGTGGTTCACAATCCGCGCGGCCTCAGCCCAGTCCTCCAGGGAGGGGGTTTCCGGCCACCTTTGGATCGGATTCCCATCCGTTGACCACACAGCCCATGAATAGCCATGAATATCTTGGCTGTTTCATCGGCAGAGTCCGTATATGTGCCGTCCTCTTTCTTCAAGCTACCTATTTGCTGTCCCGGATCCATTGACAGGATTTTTATCAGCCGGGCAGCGGTGGTGGTATATTCGAGGTCACCACAGAATTTTCTCCATGATGACCTCTGCTTTGAACGAATGTCTATTTTTGCATTGCCGCTGGTATTCTTTAAATTCGTTTCAGTCGGCTGCATTTTTGTTCCTCTTGGCCTTATTGAATAGCTTGCGCAGATCGGCTCTTTCCCTTTTCAATTTTTTACACCACCATGTGGTGTTGTAGCCCTGCTGTTCCTGTCACCGCTCCCTCATACGATGTGGTGTGCGTTGGCGTCGCATCCAGCCATGAGTCCACCAGCTCCTTCGAAGGGGGTGGCTCCCTGGAGTCGCCGGGGAGGTATACTGAGGCAAAGACTACCTTTATTACGTTCCCTCCAATGTCCAGGTTGACCTGCACGGCCGTGGAGTCTCGGTTGCAGTAACCTGTGAGTTGGAAGGCATCTTGTTGACATGAAACATAAACACAAGTTCTGGGTCTTCCTTTGAGGGATTCCACGTAGTTAGTCCCGGAGGCTTTATCGCCCATGCCGCACCCGGTTACCTACGCACTACGGTTCTTGTAGCAGGGCTATTGTTATCTGCTTTGCTGTCAGGTGACGACTTAGGGTGACAGCCGCCTCCCGACAGCGGTGCAGGTTGGCTTGGAGGTTACGGCCCCATCCCTACGTTCTAGTTATAGGACTCTGGGTGTTGGTTCCACCGTCGGCGTTGGAGCTTGTTGCGCCTGCTGGACCTCCTCTTGGGTCCTAACAATCTTTAGCGTGAGTCGTCCTACCATGTAGTCGACTATAGCTTTTGGTTGTCAGGATGTTCCTTTCTCCCGATATGAGTCCGAAAACCAGGAGCTTTCCCAAAGGTTGCTTGCGTTCGGCCCCATGGAAGAGGATCCACCCTGATACATTTGTCATTTGAGGACTTCCTCAGTAGATACCGGTTGACCCGGGATCCACAGAGGCGCCTTGCACAACCTGGGCAGCTTCTCAACGAGTAAGGTCGCAAGCTGAGCCCCTTCAGAAAGATCTAGGAGGTTCGATACAGCTTGCTGTAGCCAGTTACGGGTATGCATGTATCTGCAGGTTATCCTGAGAACACCGCCTGCAAAGATGCACCCCTCAAAGGCGGGGATCGGTTCTTCTGGTCCTGACCTATAAATGGTCTCGACAAAAAGTCCCTACATCCTTTCCCGCACAATTCGTGCCTTACTTTCCTCGAGTTGGCACCGAGGATCCTTCCGATTGATGACCGCCATGCGAAGGGGGCTGGCGGTCATCTCCCGGTAGCTAGCGTCGTCCGTAGTCCTTGCGGGTTCGGGTCTCAACTGTTGTTGTTGGCTCGCAGGTGCTTGTTGCCGCCCCTGTGTAGCTTGTTTTCGTTGCGGCTGCCGCTGAAGCTGTTGTCGCTGCTGTACATGCGGCTGCCGCTGTTGTTGTGGGCGCTGGCCTTCGACCCTTCTAAACCGCTTTCCGCGATCTTTCGCCGGGCTGGAGCCGTCGGGGCGCAATCGCTTGCCAGTCGCCACTCTTCATTGCGACGTAGTGGCCATACCAGACGTCGACGGTCCTGCTCCACCCAAAGGTGTCGTCTGTCCCGTGAGACGCCTGGTTGCTCCTACGTCAGCTGCTTTTGCTGCAGGGAAGGCGCCTTCACGCCTCTGTCTCTACAACTTCCTCCTTTGAGCTCTGGAGAGCTTTTTCTTGGGATCCTGCAAGCCCTGATCTTCTTTTCTTCGATCGTTGTCCACGTTGTGGGATTTTTCTTCATCTCGCAAGCTCCCCACCCACCACAGAGCCCCATATGGGGACGTCGAACTTCGAACGTTAGGGCTACTTGAGAGATATAGCCCCTAGGAGGTTGTTGCACACAGCCCACGCGGTCCGCCGATGCCGCTCACGCAGTCGCATGCCCTAATCTTCCCCAAGGGCTCACCCCGTCGGCCCTCTGACGGGACGACCCAGCCGATTGATCAAGGTGGGTTAGTCTCGACCCCCCGTCTACTATGAAATCCGGGCCAAAGTGAGTGGCGTGTTGTCCTTCTAAAGCCGTAGCCAAGATCAGGCTCAACCACCAGGACACCTTCATCCACCCGCACGGGTCGCCACGCACTGCACAAACACGTGGGTGACTGTTTATGCACCTGCAACACCAGTCACCATGTTGCATGAGAAAGTTTTTATAGTGGTACTTCACCCACGCAGCCAGACTTAAGAGACAAGCCGCGTCCCCGTGCCCGCTGTCTGCACACAGGCGGTTTACGGTATGCGTCACGAGCTGGTCCGCGGCGAGAGACTTTCGTTCAGCAAAGGGTTGTAAAAAATAATATATCGGTTACAAGCTCCAACTCGGCTTGTAATACTGATCAAGATTAAAAATTTCAGTTGACGTTTTCTGAAATTCACTTGTTCTCTGAAATATATACAACACATAATTGGAAAACAAAATCGGCAACACAGCGAAACAGAAACAAGTCGCTGGCGCAGTGGAAAGAAAAAAGGAACTACTGACAATTAGTTGCAATTTGTCGAGTGTTTAAAGAACAGAGGTTAAAAAGTAATAACTATGCCGTTTAAGTGGAGAAATGAGTTAGTTGTTGAACTTATTGATAACTATAAAAAGTACCAGTGTTTATTGGATTGAATGTCACCATGTCGTCCTCTTTCTTGCAGAATCTTCATCACCCTGTATTTGTGTTTTCTTCATTTATTACAGTTTTTTGTTGAAGATAACACAACATTTGACGCGGATGCTAATAATAATAACACTATAGGCGACATTCAGTTGCTCGGATAAAACGACATAAACACACATTTTATGTATGTTGCCAAACATTTCCTAAACACGCGACAAAGAGAAACACAAAGAAACAAAAAGTTCCTCCATGTCTCTTCAGTGCAACAAGAAAAAATATTGATTTTCCTCAAACAAATACTAAACGGATTTGTTCGGAAAATTATTCGGAACCGTGATCTAATTTTTATCCGCAGAATCGAAGATGCATGAATATTTAATGATTTTATTTCCGGACAACTTGCTGAGAAAACCGCCAACTTCGCGCACAACCCCAGATAAATGAACCAACATTTCCTATTTGTGGCCCACCGTAAAACGTGAGGATGTTGAGAAGTATTTTTATATAAAGGTTTTCATCGATTCATGCTACTGAAAAAGAATAGGAAAGTAAGAAAGGAGCAAATAAAGTACTTACCACGTTGCGTAAGTGGGATCGAGATCTGTGATAACTCGTATTATGTACAGAATACATGTGAGCAGTTTAAAAAATAAATTCGCTATTCGTATCCTAAGACCTGAAACAAGAGAAAAACAAAATTAATACCACCAATATATGCATGTTTTACAATGTTTACGCGAAAAATTTGCCGAAATTGCCGAAACAATTAAACAGTACTAGAAAGTTAAAAGGAAAACGTATTTATTCAAAAATTATTTTAATCTGGGCGTTAAAATTAATTTTCCGGATTTGCAATTGTTCGCTTTGATTTGAAAAGCTAATTTCTTAAACACTCTTCTATAATTAACAATTTATTGAAATTGGCTTCTTTAAACGCCGGAACCTTATTTTTGGAGGATCATCGAACATTAAATGGTCTTAAATCTTGATCTTAAATCTAAGATGAATGGACTTGCCGTAATGGAACATGGTTAAGAGGGTTAGGGAAGCAGGCTAACAGGCATCGAAAAAAAGTTTTCGAATATTTGGCGTAGTTCACTTAGTTACAGTCCTAATAGATCAATTTGTTTGTTGTTTAGTAGAAAAAGAATAGAGCTATGCTTCGTCGGTCGTAGATTTCTAAAAAAAAAAACGTCATAAATCACTTTAGACCCAAAATGCAAAATAAGTACTTAATACTTATTAAAATCTTTGGTAGTGTTCTAATGTTAGTAACACAAACTAAACGGTTTTCTTTGCATTAGCGGATATCGAAATGTGCTTTTTAAACAGGATACGTGCAGCATATTTTAGAATTTAAAATCTTTGGTAATCATCTACAGAGTGTTCTAATGTCAGTAATATGTTTAGAATTTAAAATCTATGAAAGTCATATATGTACAGAGTCTTCTATTGTCATTAACACACACTAAAAGGTTTTCTTTGCATTAGAGGATATCTGAATGCGCTTTTTAAAGAGAAGACGGACACCATATTTTAGAATTTGAAATCTTTGGTAATTATTATACACAAAGTGTTCTAATGTCAGTAACACAAAATACAAGGTTTTCATTGCATTGGCAGATATCGAAATGTGATTTTGAAAGAGGATAATGTTTAATTTTTTATATATTTCTTTTTAATTTTCCTAGACTATTATAATTATTATGTGATGTTTGTGTTCAACACCCTCCGATGGTTGCAAGGATTGCGAAATCTGTGAATTTTTCGTTAGATTTTTACGAAAGCAAAATATTTCTGTCTATCTTACTGGATTTAAAATTGACATTTCCATAAAGTTCTATCAAAATAGGGTTTGAATGAAAAATCGACTGCGCATGTGCTGTGCAGTAAAATATCGAATGAAAGTCTAAAAGGACATATTTAATAACGAATCTTATTAAATCGAATACAAAAATCAACTAGTCTAACCGTGAATAGTCATGACATAATGTATGAAGCAGCCCTAGTCTCAGATTCCACTGCGAGATTTCTACTTTCATCTGTTATTTAATCAACATACAATTTTATCAATAATAGTTATTATAATTAGAGGAATGTTTCTGTCGAGTTGCGTATCAAAATATTGCCGCAAGTATTTTTATTTAAAATTAACAGCTGGCACACTGCGTCCTTGTCTGATGGACGGTGTGGTGTCTCTTTCGCTCTTATCTATCGTTAAAAGCCAGCAACCCCCATTTGTGGCCACTTTTACATAGGCAACGGTATTCCATAGTGTTTAGAAAAAATAGCTTTAATTTGATATAATATTATAATTTTGATTAAATATTAGATGAAACCTCGCAGTCGTATCTCGTACTATAATATCGTGCGTTCAACAAAGAACCACGTCAAGTGGGCCATGGATTAAAGAACGTATGGCGCAGATGGTGCCAAATTTGTCAGATTATTAAATTGGGGAGGTCTTCATGGTAGTGGCTCATCCACGCGGCCAGACACTGAAGCCAAGCCCCCATGCCTCCACTAGCCAGAGCTTGTGATTCTCCTGTCGTTCTTCTATCCACCTTTAATAATGTCACTGTTTACCCGTAATAAGCATTGAATGTGTGTGATGTAAATGCAGACATGAAGATTCCCATGCTTGCTTCGTCGTCGATTTTTGTTGAACGCACGTTACAATTTTTATCAATAACAATAATAATAATTATAAATAGAGGAATATGTTTCTGCCGAGTTGCCTATAAAAATATGGCCAAAATATAAGTATTTTTCTTTTTAAAATAAATTATAAATCATTTCATAGAGAGATATGTAAAGAAGTTTAAAAGTTTGAGCTGCCATTGCTCACTTGGGCGCAACTTTTTGGTATAGAGATATTACTCTCTGTTAAATTTATACGTCCATAACGTTGCCGTGGGATCTCGTACTATTTTGTTAGTTCTTAGTTGCAACTGAATGTTGGTAAATTAGCGACTACATCGAATATTATTTGCGAAATGTGAAAAAAAAATCTTTCTGAATACTTATAGCATCAAAACTCGATTCCATAACACACACATTATTCTCAACAATCATCACCTCTAGATTAAACGTCCTATTCTTTCAATCACCAGTTTTGTTTTTTTTTTTCAGATGTGAGACTGTCCGACAAGAAAAAGCAGTGCACAATCGTGTAAGAGTTGCCGTACCTTTATACACACTTATTCACGTAAGATAACGAGCCTGACCAGGTAACAATGCAACCCAAAATCCTTTTTACTAAACACGCATTGTTTTTTGGTATTTGAAAATTAAATCAAGAATTCAAGTAGGTATTTGAAAGGTGTCAACACATTTTTTCCTTCGTAGTTATTAGTAATGTATTCAAACAATTAGAGAACGGACATGGTTCTGATCGTTGGGAAATGACAAAAAAATGGTGTTGCTGCTTGAAATTTGTACCGAGTGTGTTATCTCGAACGTCGAGCTCCAACAGGCAACATTTTTAGAAGATTAGAAACGATGTTAAGGGAAAATGGCCTGATGTTAAAAGAGCAAAGACTAGAACTCCACTTGTCCCGAAAATGAAGTAGCAGTCATCGAAGCTGTAACTGAAAATCCTCATATCGGCCAATGGAGTTATCAATGCAAGTTTCAATAAGTCAGTCGTCAATTTGGAGGATTTTGAAAGAGAATAAATTTCATTTGTACCATATCCGACTTGTCCAGGAGTTAAATCCAACAGTTTAAACCCCAAAAGGATTCAGTTTAAACCCAGATTTTATAAATCTTATTTTGTTCAGCGAAGTAGAGTTAAATACGAGACAGCATTTGTTGTTATAGATGGAGGGAGCACCTGCACATTATTATAGCATAATAATTATTTGAATGATAATAATTGGTAGAGGTTCTAAACAGACTTGGCCTCCTCGTAGTCCTGCCATGACTCCTTTAATTTTTTTTTCTTTGGGGTATGGTAAAGAGAGAGTCTACCAGACACCAATTTTAAATATAGAAGATTTAGTGGATGGAATCAACGATGGAAGGAATTTTGAACACTTACTTTGTTAAGCACCTTACGTGAATCAAACTGTTTTTTATATGTATGATTGAAGATCATTGCACAAAACATGATGTTTCTAAAAAATGCACGTAGTACTTAACTTTTTAATTTCTATTTTTTAATATTAATATGCAAATATGTAAATACTTAAGTTATGATAATGTTTGTAGTTAAAAATGCACCTTTCATACGAACTACCAAGCGAATTAATTATTATTTATCTATTATTTATTTGTAAAGAACTAAATTATTATTTCGATCTATTCACCTATACGATTGACGGGTTTACTGTGTAATATTTGCTAGGACTGTTCTAAGCCTCTCCTACACCAGCATTCACGGTCGTTCGCAGTGGCTGCTGGCAAAGAAATCAACGTTCGTGACACCCTCCTACACCTGACAAACGTTCGGCGCAATTCGTTGCATTTTCTCACGCTCCATTCGTTCGCAGGGTGGGTGTTGAAGTTAAATTGAATTTAAATTTTCTGGGAGGTTTACAAACTCCTAGAAAAAATTGCAATTTTTTTTTATCGATTAATTAATTAATTTGAAAATAAAAAAATGTGAAATTTTGTATTACGGTCCTTGACGGGGCCACCTACCTGAGGCACGTGCCATGGTTTGCATTTACCTTTTTTTATGTTTCTAGTCTAATCAAAGTTGTAATTTACTATTTTCCTGGGAAGAACTAAACACAAAAAACCTCTTCTCCCCGAACGAACGTTTCTACCCTTTCGCTAAGAAACTAAAAACTTCTGCTACACCTGACAAACGTTTACCCGCTCGCTGCTCGCTGAGAAATTTTTTTGAAACGAAAGAAATGTCAGGCAGCGCGAACGAGCGGAAACGTTCGTCAGGTGTAGGAGAGCCTTTACATGTAATAATGATGTTACTAATGATATGCTTTAATACTTGGGACGATGTGCCGAGGAGATAGGTATTGCCTTGCAACAAAGACTTTACCAAACACTATTGTAGTTTATTATATTTGACGTCTGACATTATCTACTTCCTTGTACAAAACACAATAAACGATTTTATAACGTAGTTTAAAATATCAACTGCTTTAATAATTCAGGATACAAAATACAATATACTCTAACAATATATCGAAGGATTCAGAGTAACTATAAGCAAAGAATCCCTTTGGAACCGAAAAGTATTGTCTTTGTTTAAACTTTGATTTTTCAAATTTGATAGGCGTCAAATTTGATAGGCATTGACGTCTCGTTTAAATACTAAGGTTTTTGAAAAGAGCAAATTTCGCAAAATCTGGTATTTAAACTTGTGTAATGTCTCAGATTAATGCCGCTCGTGTTGTTATTGAAACTATAGATACATACAGTAATACCTACGTACCTGTCTGAAATAAAAATCACCTACTCGCGACGTCCAAATTGTCAATAGTAAGATCCCGAGACTATGTCAAATTGCCGATATTTTTTTATAAATTACCCGAGTACGCGTAGCGAACGAGGGGAATTTGAAAAAATTGTCAGAAGCAATTTTACATAGTAGAGGGGTCTTTTAGCTGACTATTTCTCGAATAAAATTTAAACTGCAGTGTTAAAACTGTTTAAATTCATTTGTTGGTTTTTGTGAGTGTATTTCAAAAATGATCGCAAAAGAGTCTAGACCATTTAGTGATAATTTTTGAAAATTGAAGCGATTTGATTCGCTTAAAAGTGTTTTCAGTATGGTACTGTGTGTTATTATGCTAAGGGTCAGCTGCCTTATTTATAGCCTTATGTCAATTGTTTCAATATTCCTATCTTTTTTGGAATAGTTTAATTCGTATATTAAAATGATATTTTTTCGGTTTAATTTTTTACAAATGTCATAATTGCGGCGTTGCAAAATAACCGCAAACGATCTTCCGGACTCTCGTTCACTAACATTGATAAAGTACTGTTTTTTTATAATTTCAAATTGCCAAAAATTCTTTCCCCAAATTCATCATCAGCTCTTGGGCTAAAAGAGCAGCACATGCTGGTTTTCACTTTTACTACCGCGCTCGTGTTGACGTCTAGATGGTGAAAGGAGGATGATGGAAGGAAGACCAGGCCATTTTTACATTCATTCAAACTCTAACGTTAGAAGCATGAAGTCGTAACTAACGCTTAATTCTTTGTTTTTATCTGATTTTATTCAACTATGAGTTCTCCTGTTTTTAAAGTTGAGTGTGCTCTATGTTTAAATTACATGTCGGAATTTCACGTTACCAGAAGGATCGGTTCAATTTAAATTAACAATCGTGTGTGTGGTGGCGCCCGACGTATTTACAGGTAACCGTTTTATTCTATCTGTTTCTTTTTGTCATACTCAACATAATGAGGTGGCCCTAAAATTGACCGGCGTTTGTTCCATACTAGAAACTCCTAGATAACAAGCTTTTCGGTTTTTACCGTTGTCCGGCCACCCTTTTTTCAACGTCTCACCCCTTTGTTGTTCGGTCTTGTTTAAATAATGACCACTACTGCTATTCAAACCTGAATAAATCATTGAATAACTAAGGCCGACCGCAGCTTGCCGTCTTTTAAAAGCTATTTTGTCTCTGTTGACTTGAATTAACCAACACTGAGTAAGAACTGAAGACTAAAGGGCAAAAAGCGGCATAGAGCCACGCCGAATGTCGGGGTTCTGAAAAGTGCGTTATCGTTATGTTGTTTTGCGCCCCCTTGCAATTTCCAATCTCGTCGTTCGCTTGTAACTGACAGCTATTTTCGACACCGGGAAGCCAAATTTCGGTATTTAGTGCTGTTGTCTTGTGCATGTTGGTAGCTTCGTTGCGCCTCGTTGCGTTTGCGCCGCTAGATGTCCCGTCGCGATCATTTCAAAATGGCTTCCAAAGAAAACGTTGCGTTACTGTATATTTTATTGTTTGTCCATATATGTTTCGAATCAACAGATATACCAAATAGCATTCATTTTTGTAGTTCTTGTTGCAATACTGCTTTCGAAATTTTATACGCTGCCAATCGTGCGAACCTGCTCTCTGGAGTCATTTGTCAAACGGGGGTCGTTTTCGAACTCGCTTGAACTTCCTCCCGGGGCTATTACGAAGTGGAGTTACTGTTAACTTCTGAGCCAAACTTAGGTTGGAGTTTGCGGCGTGGTTTTCGGGCTACTAATAAATTTCTTGCTTCACAAATACTTAACAACCAAAAGAATAGTCTCCGAGAGAAGTGCTGCTTACTTGAACTTGGTTTGGACAAGCCTTAAAGAAAGACAGGAAACTAAGTATGACTAGGACAATTCAGTAACAAACTAATTTCTCCTGGTCCGTTTGGATGTACAAGCTTTTCCCATGATGGTAAACTCTCTACAATCTTGCCTCACTTACAGACAATAATTGTCTTGTTCACTTCGCTTTAGTCTTTCCATCTGATCTACATGTTGTCCCTCACTCTCCCACTCAGATGTACCCAACTTAAATAATATTCTTGTTACAAATAATATTCGTTTCAATATTCTTGTTTTCCCTCTCAGGAGCGAAGAGGCGTAGATATTTCATTGTATCTGTCGGTTGTAAATTCCTGTAAACTGCGAAGCTCATGGTGGAATAAAGTTAGCTGACTTAACCTCACTCCTCAAGTACACTAGAATTGTTAAATTGTATTATTTGTTACTGTTTTCTGAATAACTAAATTGTTAATTGTTGAAATCATTGGAAATTGTCAGTTGTAATTTATTACTCTAATCATTATTGTTAAAATCATCAAATTTGCATTGTTACAAACTTAATACGAAGACACTAGAAATTGAAAATTATCAATTTACGCTCCACTCCTGATTACCCCTCGCTATGTATACAAAGTATCTGGGGTGTGTTTCGTTTGGGTAAGTTTGTCCCGCCATTGTTTGTCTTGTCAAAAAAATAACACAACGTATTGTTCTGCTTTTTCCTTCATTGTCTGACGAAGGTTAGCCAGTACCTTTAAACTTGGCGGTTTGTTTCAAATTTTCAAATTTGACGTTTGGTGCCGTCATTGACATTTCATTTCATGTTCAAATTCAAAAAGTGACGGTAATGTAAAGGGGGATTATCACAACAGTAAACATGAACAACAAATGGAAATGGAAAGGAATTGCTAACTTTTGCAATTTTGCACAAAG
Source organism: Diaperis boleti (assembly GCA_963583935.1). Classification (NCBI taxonomy): domain Eukaryota; kingdom Metazoa; phylum Arthropoda; class Insecta; order Coleoptera; family Tenebrionidae; genus Diaperis; species Diaperis boleti. The sequence goes on from OY757249.1 coordinate 35,719,823, forward strand.
GGAATCAAAATGAATCAGATTTACCATAATTTTAATTGAAAGAAAAAATATGAAATTAGTGACTGTGGGAGGGAAAGGGCGAATGCTTACAGTGACCATACCTTAGTAAGAGCAAAGACCGACCAACAGAAACAATGGTCAACATCGAAAGCTTAAGAGAAGAGGAGCGACGAGAGAAAATATACAGGTAGAGAGTGAAAATTGAAGGCTACTCAAACCCTGGAAAGCACCTTCTATCTTTTTTGGGACAAAAAATTTGTCTCGATAGTAAATGTTAGTTTTCAGTTGTGTCGCGCCGGCCGCTAAGAAATGAACTGTGATCGATTCTTAGGCAAATACTAAGAATTTATTCATTGTAATTTCCACGAAAATGTTTTTTTCTATGGTACAGTTTCTATGTTAGTGTTAGGTAATGCAAATGAAGTTCGCCGCTTGTTTGTGTCTCGGACGTCCCAGATGTAATCGTCGCGTCTTGGAAATTAAACCTAAAATTTTTAAGTATTCGAAGATGTGTGGTGTCGGTGTGTCAACATTTATCGTAAGTTACAGAGTTTATTACATAGCGTGCGATCATTTAAATTATAAATTAGAGTAAGCGGCTTTTTTATTATGCAATGGCCCAGCTTACAAATTCACTGACTGCTTAGACTGACAGTAAAATTTGAAGTTATCGTAAACATTGTAACGTTTATGTTCTCATGAAAATAAAAGACTAACAAATAATGTAGAATAATTGAGAATTACAGCAAATGTTTAAAGTATTCTCCCGCATCTTCAATTCAGCTGTTAACTCCATTCACCATTCTGTTGCCGTTTTTTTGAAAAGTCACTTTGACATTCGAATTTTAAATAAAATTGTCAAAAGTTAGTAGTGCCAACCTAATTTAAATTTCACAGCATACTCTAATTTATAATTTAAATGATCGCACGGTACGAAAATAACCCCTTCAATATTATGCATATTATGCCAGGTTAGTACATGTTTCCATTTAAATAGTTTTTATTTCGATTCGTTTATCGGGGAACGTTTTTGTGGATTGCTGACAATGAATGAAATTGGGACCATAGGCGGGTATTGGTTTTAGGGGTTAAACTATTCTTAATTTTAACTCCGTAAGGGAGCGTTTGCGAAAAAAATGATAGATAAAAAAAATGTTTATTTTGACGAGTTCTACTTGTGGTTAAATTTTCTGCTAGGACTTCCATAACACCCTGTATAGCAATTGGAGAATGGAGTGTACCGGAAAAAATAATTCGATTTGTAAAAATGACGTTATAAGACACATAATGCAGGGTAACTACTAGTAAAAGGTAATGTTTCGGATAGATGTAACGTGAATACCAGTTTGCGTCAAGGGGACCCATTAGGAGGTGTCCATTAATTACGTGAGGCCATTTTGGTGATTTTTCGATCCCCCCCTCCCCCTTGGTGAGATGTCGTGAGATTTGGCTCGAATCCCCTCCCTTCCTCCCCCCCATATCACGTGAGATTTTTCAAAATGCGTATTTTTAGTGTAAACTAGCTGACCCGACAGACGTCCTGTTAAAATTTCAATATAAATATTTTTTGGACAGATCGCGAAACAACACAAAAGTAAAAACAAATGTAATTTTATTTTAATTTAGGTTGAAATGCGTTTTCCCAGATCTTCCCGATTTTTTTTCAATTCAAAATATTCAATCGAGTTATTTCCATTCTGGCAGCATAACGAACAATACAGAAAAAGAATCAACCAAATACGTCGTTCCTATCGTTAAGTTATGATCAAGGGTGCATACAAATTTTAATTTATACAGTTTGTCCAAATTTTTCCACTTTCCTTTGTAATCGTCTCAAATGTTATTTTCCAGATAACTTTTCCAGGACCATAACGAACTAAACAAAAAAAGGATTTTACGCATATCCATCGTTCGACACGTGGTCTTGAGTTCATACAAAAATCACACAGAAAAAAGTACTTTCAGTTTTTCCCGCATTTTTCAATTTTTCTTTCCGTAAAAATCTTACTATTACTACGAATAGAAAATAGAATTAGCCAGTGTTGGATTTAAAAATAAAACATAATTTCTTGCTTAATTATTTTTATTTAAGACTAATTATGACTAGTATTTAAAACTACCCAGAACGTAGTCTAGAATCATAGTGAGAAACACGAACAACAAAATACTTAAGTAGGAACTATGCAATAAAATTCTTACTTTGTGGCGTTCGCATAATCGCAGTAATAGTAGATTGTTTTATTAGGAGTAAAATTGGGACTTTTCATGGCAAATCTGTAGGTTTGAAGGCCGAGCGCGCGAGGCCAGGAACTACAGACGAGCTACGAAAAGTCAATTTTATCTGAATGATAAAGTGCTTTGGTTTGATTTATTTCAGTTTATTTTCTTCTTTTCAGAAAATTTAAATTAAACTTGTTTCTATAAATATTTTTTACTATAAATTTATTAACTGGACATGTTTCTAAGTGTGTTCATTTTAATTAATGCGTCATTGTTGCACGGTCGCTTGCCTGTTAATTTACTACAATCTAGTGAATCTAGTTCTTCTACAAGGAGACCAACTTTTATTAACATTAGGTTGATTGAAAATTAGAGCAACAACTAAACAAACTAATACACCTATATTGGGGCCTATTCTGTAATTTTTAAAGGGGCGTTAAAATTTTAGCGTCCTTTAAAATTTAAAATTTCAAGCCCTGATTGGTCATCGTCATGACAACTTAATTTAACGGCCTTTAAAATTTAGAGGAGCAGTTACAGAATACGCACCATTGTAAGTTAAATAAAAACTTGTAATAAACCCTGTTTTCAGTATTTATCAAAGCCCAATATCTTCAATAAAAAATATTAAATATACTAAATGACATTAGAAAATGCAACCCCCAAAATATACCGATTGACATAAATTGCAACATCATTCCTTAATCAAAATTTTTTGATTGTTTTTACTGCTTGCATTAAAATAGGTACTTAGTGTAAGTCAGCAAAAAATGATGAAAATAAGCCTTCTAAGCCAGGCTATTTTGGTGGAATGGGGTTAACTTCAAAAAGGTTCATATTATTATCTATATATGAAGCCCAGCATTATCTGTTGGAAAAGTGGATTCTCAAGTGTTTGTAGGAAGGGGAACAAAACAAATCTCTTGAATATAGCGTTCAGCAGTCATGTTACTCCGCATGAACACAACACGTGACCGGCTGTCATAAAAAACAGTGCTGTGAACGTGCTCCTCGACAGTAAATTGGGTATTGCGTTTTTCACGCCTTCGCACCACTCTACGATCATCATGCATATCCAAACAGGATCTGAATTCATCAGAAAACATCTCAGAATTATCTCTGATCCCAGTTCTGTCTTTCAATGCTCCATTGAAATGTTTGGTGGCCCGCCGAAGTGACCGTAGTAGAATAGAACAAAACATCTTACGTCTTTCCAGCTCTCTATACCACTGATTTGCGATTTGTCTTATGGTCGAAAATTGTCCCTCATAGCCGTGGCTATCTCCGCGATCTATGGTGTGGCGTTGCAGTCCGGGATCTGGGACTCTTCGCTGTTGGGCTTCTATAAACCACACTCGGCATACACTGGAGGCATCTAGATTCACGAATTGAGCAATTTTGCGAAAGGACATTCCACACTCTCGAAGACCATTAAGAATGATCCCTAATCAAACTCGGCCAGTTGGTGCTGTTCAACTCAACTACGCACTGGGGGCATTGTTAACAAGTAACAAGTAGCTCAACTGAATAATTGTAAAAAATTGCAACGAAAACGCAGCAAATATCGCACTCAAACCTAAAAACCCGGACAGTTTAGGTTCTAAAAGCATTAAAAAGTCAGCTACCATTTTGAAACTTGCATCGTTGACACCCCAGAAACATTTATTGATATTCCAAAGCCAATCTAAATTTATGAATCGTCGTGCTACCCTGAGAATATCAAAATTACCAACAGTGTTTTTTTTATAACAACTGAAATAAATAAGTTAGTAGTGGTTTTGAAAAAATCTTAGTGTTTCTTCACTTCTTTTTTTTTTATTTCAACATTTGAAACAGGTGTAATGTAAATAATTATGTATTCACTACTTCTTATTCTGTACAACTTTCATTTAAAAAGCTTTGCTATAAAATAATAATTAGGAGAGCCAATATTGACAGATTTTTATTTTTAAAGTAAAATTCTTGTCACAAAATCCATTCTGCACCTGGTATGTATTATGTACATACTTAAAAGCCTGTAACGCACTGTTTTGAGACCACACGTCACAGTTGCGTGACAAAAAGTAATTTCATCATCCCTAGTAGTAAGAATAGGAAAATGTGGTTAAGTTTAGAAAGTGAATTAAAAAATGAAACGATCATAAGCCATTAAAGCCTATGAGATAAGCAGAGAAAGAATGCCTTAATTTTTTTTACATTTCATAGCAGCAATCAAACTGATAAGGCGCTTTGTTAGCTAATTATACATTAATGAGTACATATTGACAATAAAAACATGTTCCTTTAGCATGAAAAAAATACACTTAAGGAGCTAATAAATTAAGGTTTATGTTTAATTCGTGACGACAACTTTATGGTAAATTAATTTCTTTGCACTCCTTAATTACATTTTGTGTTGCAGTAACCATCTATTACAGCCCTGTCGTTATTTGGATAGATAACGCTTACAGATTAGTTGGAAGGATAATTTATTAAGGTTACACAACATGCTCATAAGCATAGCTTGATAGGTGTGCATTTACTAAAGGGCAGCTAATGATAACAGTCATTCATTGCAGAATCCTGTAGGTATCATAATAATTTGTAACTGATATTGTGCTAATGACACAATTACAAAATGTATAGAAATAAGTATCAACAAATACAAATGTTCAAAATCTAATGTTTTCAAAGAATAAACACCTCACAATTATATTAAAACATTATACAGGTGTTATGGACATTTTTATAACCCTTTATTTCAACTCCCGCCTTATGAGAACTTGAACGAATGATGAAGTTTTTTTTGCGATCGATGTTGAGTGTCGCACTTTGTTATGCGTGGTGCTCGATTCTTAAGCAAATACTAATGATTTGTTCATTGCGAGTTCCACAAAAATGTTTTTTTTTATAATGCCGAATTGTTGCCGCTTGTCTGTACATGGAACGGTTTTCAAATACCGAAATTCCAAGGCCAGATGCTTTTGTGAGAATAGTGCAACGTTTGCTTGATTATGGCAATTTTTCTTCTCCAACTCCAGATTTCGAATGTACCAGATGTAATCGCATTTTGGAAATTGAACCTGAAATTTCGGATACTATTGAGGAACAAGCAAACTTGAGTACCTATGCGAAGATGTGCTTTAACAATAAGTGTCGGTGTATCAACTTTTATTGTTTACTGCACGTGAGACGAAAAAAGAATTGCATCCCTATGTAAGTTAGAGAGTTTATTATTACTAACCCACTTCAACATATGCATGTTATGATAGGTTAATACATATTTCAAATTTTATTTCGATTCGTTTATCGGGTAACTTTTTTGTGCACCCTCTTTATCAGACAACATCAAAGGGGGTCCAAAGGGGGGTATTGGTTTGAAGGGTCACGCTATTCTTAATTTTAACTCGCGTTTGCGAAAAAAAATAATATAAAAAAATATTTCTTTTGACGAATTGTACTTGTGGTTAAATTTTTGCTAGGAACTTTGAATTTAATAAGTCATTCTTTTTTTACCGATTTTTGCGGTCTGGGTTTTTTTTAAACGTTTAGTCAATTCTCTTATACTAACTTTTTGTTAGGTTTTCAGGGCCGGTGTTAATAGTAGAATTAATTAGTACGGGTTTGGACGTTCTGTTTTGAATTTTAGAATTTTAATGAACGTTTCGCCAGTTAAAGGGGTGTCTTAGGAGAGATGACCAGTGAACCATACGCATTTGAAATATTTTTGTTTATATTTTCTGTATGATTTTCCAGTACCTACATTCCACGCCTTCAAGTTTAACCCTTGTCCGCGCTAGGTGGGTCTCGCATGCTAATAGCGAAGTCTTGTCAATAAAATTTTACTTAAAAACTTAATTTCAATTAATTGAAATATCCTTAACTCTGCGATCGCCTTACTTTACACACGACAGGCCTACATAGGATATTACAGTGTACAATTTTAGCTATTTACAAATTATGTTGGTAGAAAAATATGTTTTCCTACGACCTACCGCGTTAATCTTTGCTATCGAAGATTGTAACTCAGCGACAGATCAGTGAAATAAGGAAAAGTAAAGTGACGAAAGCTCAAAGAACAACTTTTTGTGGCGATTGTGAACTGAAACTGCTGATGGTGAAAAATATCAAAGAAAGAAGCTTAATGTTTATTTTTTAGTAATAATTGTAATTGCGAATGTACCAGAGGAGCTGCTCCACACCGTTGGATATTGTGGCATTAAGTGTGTTTTGTTAGATTTGTGATTTGTTAGACATTGGATGTGATATGATTACAATAAAATACAGTTACATATAATTTTTCTTCTTTTTTTAAGTAGTTGTCGAAGGAAAAGCATAGTGTACAACACACTTTTCAGCACTTGTACAATACTTTATTTTCTACAACCACTATGGAAACAGATCCAATGCGGCCTAGTATATACATTATATACCGGGTGATTCAGGGTAACTTTAATCAAGTTTTCATTGCAAATTTGGACGTCGTGCGTAATCAATATTTTCAGTAATTGCGTGTGTTGCACTAATTAAAACGCATGCTTCTGTTAATTATTATTATTATCACTTTGTTATCGACAAAGTTAATAAACACCACATTTTATAAAATTTGCTCATTTTAAAACCTCAGTAAATGAGACGTCATTGCTTTTCTCGATCCTGACCTCTATCAGATGCGAAATCTGAAAAAATCATGGTGTAAACAAAGACAATTATTTTTGTTTCCAAAGCGCCCCTTGAGTAATGTTACTCTGAATCACTCGGTATAACATGCATGTGTTGAAGAATTTTTGTATGTCCCGAAATACAGGGTTCACAAAAGAATACGAACCTGACTAAATTTTCGATGCAACCGGGTTGTACATATTGCATGGATTAAAAAAAAAAACTTCTAAAAGTAAATCATCGTGTACACATTTATTAGATGACATTAGATACTGTCGGTATCAACTATTTTGACCAGTCTTGGTGTTTTGCGAGTAATAACGTGTTCCAAGGACGAAAAAACCGACATGATTTTAATTTTTGGTGAATGTAGAAAAAACGCTTCTCTTGCTGCTAGGGTTTATGCAAAGCGTACCCTGAAAGAAGAGGACCAACGGATAAAATTTTCAACAAATTAGAGGCGCAGTTGAAACTGAATTGGCCTCCAGTTACTATTGGGGACACCCAACACTGGAAATCATTTTTTGACATTCCTTCAAAAAATCGTTGTAATTGATACTTTATTGTCAACTGTATTGTCAACTGATGCTGATGACGTTACGTGTCACTTAACATTAATTTGTGACTGACACACTGACAATAGCAAAAAATAAGGTTATGATATAATATATAGACTGCTTTACATTTTAAATGCCAATATCACAAATGATGTCCAATGTGGAGTGTCCCCAACTGTACTAGTCCTAGGGAAAGGGTGATGTAAATTTTTCAGTTTTTCACCAGTAAGACATTATTATCCATACGAGAAAACGCCGAATAGAAGAACTAATTCATAAAGTTTTGAAATTTTGGTTATGAACTCCCAACAGGGACCCAAATAAAGATCCGAAGAGTTCCCACCTCTCCGGAGGGAGCTTCATTCCCCCCCCTTTTTTTGCTTTTCCCCATTTTTTTCCTAAACGGTAACTCCGACGAGAAAATCTTATATGATTTATCCATTAAATTCGATATAAAATTGGTCTGATGAAGCTTTTGCCTATCTCCCACAAACCGCTCATAAATGACGTTGGGAAATGAATATAGTTTTTAACGCGAAGGCAAAAATTAGTCCACCCCCGTTTATTGCGGCGATTATCTCGAGAACCATTAGCGGGAGCAAAAAATGTATAGAAACAAAATTGTATAGCAGTTTCTTCTGTACAAGGTCTAATCAAACATCGGTAAAGGCGAGAGGGGAGAGGTGTAAGAGGGGTAATGCCCATCTATCCCCAAATTACATTTTTTAGAAAAAATAATTCATAAAGTTTAGAAATTTTTGTTATAAGCTCCCAGTAGGGACCCTATAAAACGTTCCCCAGTAGGAAATGCTCATAAATGACGTTGGAAAATGAGGACAGTTTTCGGCGCGAAGGCAAACATTAGTACACCTCCGTTTTTTGACCAATAACAATTTATTGCAAATGTTTTATTCAGTATGGACTTTGTACAGAAAACACTGCTCTAAAAAAATGTTTATACATTATTTGCTCCCACTAATGGTTTTCGAGACAATCGCAGCAACTGGGGAATAATATGAAGTATCCGGTTTAGAGATCGTAACGGAAGAATTCCATATTGGGCAGCAGGAAGTGGCACAAATGGTTGGGATAAGCCAGGCATCAGTATGCAGAATTTTGAGGGCAAATGAGTTCCATCCTTGGGAGTATTCATTGACATCGAGAGGGCATTTGACAAGACCACCTTCGATAGTGTCGGGTGAGCACTTCAAGACCGCGATATCTCAGAAACAGTATGTGACTGGATTCAGCGGGTCCTGGAGTGCTGAACCGTACAGGTCAGTGTAGCGGACGCAACCACTCGAGGGGTGGTTAAGAAGGGCTGTCCTCAAGGGGGAGTTTTCTCCCATTTGCGATGGGACATAATAGTTGACCATCTCACGAGGCAGGATTCTACACTATCGGATACGCAAATGCCCTGGTCATATTGCGTACTGGTAAGCACGAAAATGTCCTATGCGACTTTATGCAGTCAGCACTTTGCCTGGTACAAAAATGGTGTAAAAAGGAGGCTCTGGCTATGAACCCATAAAAGACAGACAGTCTTAACGCCCTCCCTGAACGTCAAGATGAAACTCTCACAGGCGTTATGTTGGATCATAAGCTGTCTTGGAAAAAGCACCTGTAAAGCAAAATAGACGAAGCGAGCATCGCGGTCCTGGAGTTTAACTCAAACCGATGATGAGCTACGGAGCGATTGTCAGCCAAAAAAATACGATGGCACGCTTTGGACGCATCCCACGGATATCGCTGTCACGGGTGCCATGAGAACCACGCAGACCACAACTCTGGAGGCTATCCTGTGTCTACCTCCCATCGATCTCCTTGTGGAGAGCATAGCACTTGCCTCCGCTCGCAGGCTGCGGGAAGGTAACCTTTGGAAAGCTGGCAAATCAGAACGCGGGCCCGCCCGTATCCTGAGCTAAGGACTCCACGGACCGTATCTGTCCTCAATATGTTTTCGAGTATCCGAAGGTTGACATTGCAATCTTCACGGATGGATCAAAAACAAAATCAGGCTCTGGAGCGAGAATTCACATTTTAAGGTGTGCCACAGAAATCACTGGGCGCAATGTCAATGAAAAAACGATGTGCTTCTTAAGCGACAGTCGAGCAGCTCTGCGGGCTCTGGCCAGTGGCACGATTACCTCTCAAGTGGTACATGACTGCCATCTGGCAGTGTAGAGAATAGCACTAAACAATGTCATTGAGCTAAGATGGATTCGAGGACACAACGGTAATGAGGGGAATGAGAGGGTGCGACGGGAACACAAGTCCTGTCTGCATTTGTCAAGGGACAGACTCCGCCTTTTGGTGGGCATCTGGACCGGACATTGAAGGCTAAAGAAACACAAACTTGAGGTGTACCTCGCCTGGAACCATCCTAGCTTTTTCGATTATGTCGGATGGCTGGATAAGAGATAGGAATGAGGGACACGAGGGGGTGACACAATAAGTTTGCGGTGTGGTCTAAGTGTCAGTGAGGGAAGCCAATTTCCCTCACACCCCTCAACACCTAATCTCTCTATATAATCTAACAATAAGTTCCATCCTTACCACATCACCTTTTGTTTCAAGAGTTAAATGTGATCTTTTTTCCCAAAAGATTAACAAAACACAGATTTACAGAAGGCCACCTATTCGACTTTTTAAAATTTAAAATTCTAGACCAGGAAACGAATTGGCAAAAAGGTGAGATGCTTGATATTAAGAATTGCAACAACAGCGTGAACTACAAGACAGATACAAATGGTCTAACTAGGCACTATATAGGGGTCCTGGAAAAAATGAAGAAAAATCAAAAAAGAAGGATACAAGTATAAATACGGAACGCACCCAAGACATATAGGAGTGAATATAACTGACAAGTGAGACAGAACAACAAAATTAAAAATGCGTTGTGACGAGAATGATTACCTCAGCCTTTTTTAATTTTGCATTTAATTATTATAGAAAGTGTTTATTTATGGTAGGTCATACACAATTTTAATTTGTCATTTTTTTAATTGTAAAATTTTATAGCCTGAAGAAGGTGGAGCAACATTCACCGAAACGTAGCATAATTAATAAACCAAGTTAATCAACTGCACATTATTTCCACATACCCAATACCTACAACGTCATAAAATTATTTCTGTTAACGTCTGCTGTGAAATTTTGGGAGATTCAATAATAATTAGACCACATTTTTTCGCAAAAGTCTGGCTGGTCACGTTTATCTGGATTTTTTGCAAAATACCCTGCCTATTTTATTGGAAGAGGTAAACCTTGATGTGCGAAGAAACATGTGGTTTCAACAGGATAGGATCCCTCCACATCACCACAGAGCATATGTATTTGGATGTGGAAATTGAAAATAAGTGGATAGGAAGACGTTTTACAAACCCTTGCCCCCCCGGGACTCCTGATATGACTCTTCTGTGAAAATTCGCGTTTACGTAACTCCTATCCTTTCTAAAGAAGATTTGAAGCAACGCATTACACTCGTTTGCCGATCTGTACCTCCAGCTATTCTTGCTCGGGTAAAGAGATCTTTTTGGGCAAGAATTGAAGCCTGTGAGAGAATTTTCGGCACTTCGAATACGTTCTCAATTATTTTTTTGAAGGGAAAACTTCTTTAGCGCGGTGAGCAGTTTTTGGGATGGGTAAAAATTGTTAAACTCGCGTCAGGACGGAGGGAGGGTAGACCGCCGCGCCGGCGCGGCGTATGAGAGGAGGTAATATCCCCCTCTCTTTGTTGCGAGTTTCAGAAGAAATAATCGTCCAGCGGGAGGAGAACACAGTTCATTATTGCACAAATTATATGGATGTGCATTCGAAATAGACCAGCATGTTTAATGCTACTGTTTCTGATATCGACGATATGTGTATAAGTCGTTGCCACTCTAGTGATTATTATGGTTGCCGTTTACATTTCTCCAGATAAGTCAATGCGTGCTAGACGAGACTTCTTGTATGAAAATTTATTCATTTATTCTCATGACGCATCTGCATTGCTTCAAAAAAAAAAAACTGGGAAAAGCTTTGATGATTTGCCAATGATTTTGAGTGGAGATTTCAACATAAACTTTGCAGACGATAAAAATCAACAATTAATTGAATTTTTAAATAATGAATTTGGTTTAACGATGTCAAATGATCGCAATCTTAGCACAACGAAATACAAAACTACTATTGATTCGGTCTTTATTTAAATATTCTTTATTTAAATGTCTAATAGATTCGAATCAAAATTGTTCGTTTCTTACTTCAGCTACCATAAACCTATTGTATCAGTTTTAGAGATTGGCGATGATGATGGTGAAAGAGTCGTTGAAATTATGGATGAAATTTGATTTTTCTGAGATAAACTTTTTAATGTAAAATATTAATTGTAATAGTTCTGAAGTGTTAAATTTTTAATGTAACATAAATTGCCATGTTTGTGTACGATAGCGCAATAAATGAATATTGTATTTTACCACATAAATGATAGTACTTTTATACTGATAAATAAAGCAATTCGTGCGAAATTATTCCCTAACCATTCCAAAATATTCAAAAATGCACAACGTTAATGTTCAAGTTTTCACTTCTGTCAGCACTCCCGGAGTGCAACCCGTTGTTTTTTTTATTTATTATTTACCGTTTATAATCTTGGAGTTTCTTGTTGTATAGAGTTTGTTCATGTTTGGAATTATCCATGTTCAATGTGTTCTATTCACCAGAATAGAACAATTTTGAAACTGATTGCAAATTTAAAATTTGTACACTGAGAATACCTAATGACATTTAATTGTGCACACTATGTGTTAGTTTTCGCAGAAATTGTTTAAATCCATATGTAGATGCATTGTTAGTTGCATCGAAAATTTCGTCAGGCTCGTGTTCTTTCGTTGATAACCACCCTGTATACTGTATTTATTTTCAACGGGCAGGTTTGGTTGGATAATTAACTTTCATGGTAATCGCCAACATTTTTTTAAAAATATGAAATCCTGTAGAGGAATTTAAATTAAGCACTGTCCTAATAAACTAAATTAAACTAAACTAAACTAAAAGCACATGCAGTAAAAATTTACATACGTTGAAATTAGTTAGTGCAGGTTAGGCCCGCGTCTGATTATTATTTGAATTGTGATTAAAAATTCTTGACATCTCGCCCGCCTTTATTAGGTGCAACTTTATGAGAGATGGGCTTAGCAACTCAGTACAGTCCGTTTTCTTTAACCATCGTAGTGCAAAACACCCTAAATTTAATTCCCTATATTAAAAGCATTACGTTGTTATGGAAACGAGAATAGGGGGTGAATTATTTACACCACAATGGGTAAAAAAAACGGACAGTATGTCAACCGTATGAGTTACTCACAATTTTATTCAGCTCTGGTATGGTTAACAACTGATCACAAGTCCCTTTTTCCGAAATTTGAGTTAAGAGGCACTAAATATTATGATTGAGGTGTCATTCGATTCGTAAATGCACGAATTTTTTTTAAATTTTGTTAAGCCTTTGATTGTTAATACAAAAGTGAAAAATCAATGTTTTTTTATTTTTCCAACGGGGATCTTTTCTAAATTCTTCAAGGAACAGCTCCAAGAAGGGAAAAGAAAGAAAATTCCAGGATTTTAGTTTTAGTTCCAATTACCGTAATTAATAAATAGTAAAATTGAGGTCAAAATTTTTTACCGGCGGATTATTGTTTATTGATGTGTCCAGATAATACCATGGTTTTTTTATCCAACACCTGTTTATTATGAAGTCATAATAATGCCGATTTTGAATGTATTATGAGGTCTATAAGACACTAGTGACTTATAAACGTATAATGCGTTAGGAGTTGCGTAAACGCGATTTTTCACCATTCCCCACAAAAAATAGTCTATAAGTCATATCAGGAATCCCGGGGGCCAAGGGTTTGCAAAACGTCTTCCTATTCACTTATTTTCAATTTCTACATCTAAATATGCCCATACATCGTACATAATTATGCTCTGTGGAGGGGTCCTATCCTGTTGAAACCAAATGTTTCTTCGCACATCCAGGTTTACCTCTTCCAATATTATGAGGTCTATAAGACACTTATAAACCCATAATTTAACGGTTTTCTAATTTGTCATAGCAACCAGTTCATAAGCCAACAGTTTTCAACGTCAAATTTTTTTGGGTTTTGGTTGAATGTTTTAAGAACTGTTACATAAGGAGGTGTTGGATAAAACCTGTATTACACATGTGTCTTAACAGCAAATAAGTCACTCAAGAAAAATTAGCCGCGAGAGCTTGCTTATAAGACACTTGCCTTATATTTACTCGGTTAAAATAATTTTGTTTTGTTCAAGTGTCAGATTCGGTCGGCGCGGACGGGAGCTGAGCCCGCGCGTTTTTGCCCTTTTTCGCTGCTAAATTAAAATTATAAATATTGCCGGGACAATTCCGGGAGATAGGACTGTTTACTTAATTGTTTAGAACTTTTGAACTTTTTATTTGCCGATATTGATTTTCAACTAAAAAATTCTTGGTGCAATTACGAATCGAATGCCACTTCAATCATCATTTTTGGTGTCTCTTAACTCAAATTTCGGGAAAAGGGACTTGTGAACCAGATTTGAGTTACTGTTCGTATTTCTCATAAAAATGCATCTTATGAAATTACATAAAACCTCGATAACTTTTACTTAAGATTCAAATCTGACACGATGGACACCGGACTAAGTGGACTATTCTGGCCTAATTGCACAGACTAAAAGTTTCTTTGTCACGTATCAAAATTCTGAGGGGTGATATAGTACGCAACTCAACAAGACCATTTACGCACTCGTAAAATTTTTGAACTTTTGTTTACTCGCGCGTAATCGGCTTCTTACCCTTTTCATTACGTGTTTCAGTGTCAACTACTATGTAACGAAAATTGTAATATCTCATTTTTAAATCATAATCTCATTACGCTAAAGTCAAGCAGGTTGTCAAACACGTCGCGTCGTTAACAGAATTATCACCCCACTGCATCGTATCCAAAAGATCTTTCCACGAGCGGAATATATTGTGCTTTTATGTAATACATAATACGACAATTTTGTATCAAAACGTCGTACTTTAACATAGAAATTATGAACTCTGGAAATAGTCTGGTGTGACACAAACTAACAATGGTTATTATCAATATATGTATATACATTATGTGAGATTAATTTATTAAACACGAATCGGATAACTGTACCAAAAACGAGAATTAAATTACATACATAATATTATATATACCCACCGCATTTCTGAAATAGGTATTTTGTTCCAATCAGACATAAGGTCATGGAAACAAAAAACTGTTACCGTTATTTAAATTATATCAAACAAAGTTTCTTATAATTATTATTATTTTTGCATATATTGATATTGATTAATTTTAATAATAATGTGAAGATAAAACTATAAACTTACTAGATCTTTGATTTTTTATGAAGTATAGTTGCAGTCGTTCCTTAAACGTATTTTCATTGACATAATACTCCACTCGCACCCTGTAACAAAAGATAAGAAATTAGAAAAGTTGAACAACGTTACTAACAGAAAAGCTTTCTAACTTTAGCCAAACACTCATTGGTAGAAAAATCACACTAAGTGACTGAACCTGAATTTTTTTTCCGTTCCAGCATTATCTGCTGAACAGCTTCACTTCATACAAGCCCTTCTTTTAATTGTGTTTTTATGTGCAGAAAAAGTAATTTAGTTCTTTTAAATATTTGAAAAACGACAAAGTGAACCATCATCTTTGTGGGAATGAACTCAAACAAAGGAAGTTTCAAACAGTTTATGTTCCTAATCGATGCATACAATGTCCGTGTGTGTACTTAAAGAGTTTTTTTTTTAAAAGTAGTTTGACAATGAACTCCAACCTCTTCATTTTACACAGCACACAATTACCTAGATCAATGCGAATGGATAAAATTGTTCGCTTCTTGAAAGGATCAATGATAAATTCGTTCTTTTATCATGAGTTCGTCCATTTTTCAAAAGTAGTTTCACAATCGTTACTCATCCAGTCGAAAGCTTTCGCTTTTAATCTCATCCATAGGTTTTAAAGCTATTGTGTGATTAAATTAGTAGATTGCGGCCTCCGAAACCGGTCGAAAGCTTTTCATTTATTAAGATAAAAGCCTCAGAAATGCTATTGGGACAATGAACTCACGAATAAATAAACACAAAAGTGCACGGTGAACATCGAACGAAATAAACACATTTATGGAACAACATGAGTAGAAATTGACAAATTGCGTTTCCGGTAGTTATAGATGTTTTAACTTGAATCGATCCTGTAATCCACACGTATTGAGCATGCAGATATAATGGTTGTATCATAAAAAGGTTTATTAAGTTACTAATCTTACACAGGGTCATTTTTGAAAATGATCCACCCTAAATATATAGAAAACAAAAACGTTATGTGCAAAATGCTGAAACCGGTCAATTTTGGTTGTGAGGGGAGCACTTAATTAGTGTATTTTTAAACCTAGGTGCCCCCCTTGGCTGGGGTAGCAGCCCCCTCAAAAATCTTAAATGCAACAGGGGGTTAAAAAGTTAAAACGGTGAATCTTTTTCTGTTGCTATCAACGGCAATAAAAATAGGTATCCAATTTAATATTTCAATGAATTTTTATATACATATATACCTACATAAAGTTTATTATATGTAATGTACGTACATACATAATGTAAATTTAATAACCTACTGAGTCTTGTAATCTTGCCATTTTGTCGCGTAACCTTGAATTTAAATGGCGCCGGATTACTGAGAGGTCCGATTGCTGAGGGCCGAATTACCGAGAGTTAAGTGTATTTTTATTTATGGCTACCAAAACAAATGTGCTAGAGCCACGGCAATGGTTTTTAATGATAGGCATCCAGACGAGCATTTGAGCCACAAATACGTTACAGAGCTTATACAAAAATTCACAGACACGGGATCGGTAGGAAATAAGAAAAGACATGGTAACAGAGTGATAAATAATGACTCAAATTGAGGTAATAGTGGTAATAGGCCACTTTACTGTAAATACCACTACTTCTTTGCTTCAAACTGCCGAAGCTACTGGGCTTTCATTTTCATCAGTTCGTAAAATGACAAAAATTCATAAGTTCAATCCTTATAAAATGAAAATTGTCCAAGAGCTTGGTGAAGGTGATTACGACAAACGAATAGAGTTTTGTGAATTTAGTCACTGCAAACCCAAACTGGATAAAAAATATCTGCTTCAGTGATTAATGCAGCTTTACTTTAATAAACACAATGTGCGTTACTAGAGCGATGAGAACCCCCATTTTGTCAAAGGTCATACTCAAGCTCCAAAAAAACTCAATGTTTGGGCAGGGATTGTTGGGGATGCTGTCTTTGGGCATGTATTCATAAATGCAACACTAACTGGTGACATTTACTTGAATATGTTAGAAAACATCGTCGATCCTTTAATAACCGTGGAAATTGAGAATCATCAAGATTTCAAATGAAATGTTGGACGAAAATGAGTTCTTGTTTCAACAAGATGGGGCTCCACGATATTATGCCTTCAACGTTCGTAACTGGCTTGAGAAACCCCCAAAATAGACCCGTAATACAGAGAGGAATCTTGACTTGCCTACCCGGCAAGGCGCTCGTTGGGCAACGATCCTGAAGTTAGCAGCATCTTGCAGTGGTTGGCAATGCGCGGAAGCTAGTTGGCCGTGGCTAAAGAAGGGTTGGCGTCCCTTTTGGAGGGAGGACGGTAGCGGCATTACGCCCTGAACCTTCGAAGCAACAAGTTGTAATAACTTGTTAAAGTCGTTTAGTGTAAATTTGTTTTTAGATATTGTTTGTCAATTTCAGAAAGTTAGAATGTGTTTTTGGCATCTAGGTCTAGTGCCCGAACCACAGGCGCGTTGAATTTGCAACAAAGTGATTCTCTAACTTAACATAACTTGATTGCAACTCAGATAAATCATTGAATAAGTAACTGCTTTTCTTTATAAGAACGACAGCAGCTTGTGGTAAATTTAAAAGATATTTTGTCCCTGTTCACTTCAACCAACACCAGAAGAAGGGAAAAAAGGGGTAAAGCGCCATACCGAATGTTGTAGTTCTTGCTTGTGTGTTTGTTTTTTTTATGCTATGTTGCCAACTAGTGTTTGCTTTGTGCATGTTGTAGCTTGTAGGTTAGTTGCGTCGCGCTCGTTTCGAAATGGCGTCCAAACAAACGTTGCGTTACTGTATATTTCATTATGTTTGTTCATACTTGTACTGAATCAACAGATCGACCAAATAGCATTCATTCATTTAATGGTTCGCACTAACCGTACTACATGCTACTGTTGGCAAGTTATACGCGGTCCTGTACGGTCCAACAGGTACCCGGGTCCTCACTCAGGGTGTATCTCGATGTTCCGAGCTAGTGTTCCCGTTTAACTTCTGTGCCTTAAAGAAAAACAGGGAAGTAAAATAAACTGTCAGTAACAAATTCAGTTCTCCTGGTCCGTTTGGATGTGTAAGCTTTTTCCATGGTAGTGAACTCTCTACATCTTGCCCCACTTAAAGACTACTTGTTAACTTGTTGACTTCGCCTTAGTCTTTCCATTAGATTTGCATATTGTCCATCAATCTCCGACTCCGATGTACCCCAACTTAAATAATTTCAGGCGTTTCAATATTCTTGCTTTCTCTCTCAAGTTTGAGTATACACGTTTTGGACTTAGATATTCCACTAAAACTTGTTAATCGCAGTACGAAATCACAAAAACTCAAATTCACAAAATGATTAAAAACCAAAAAAACATTTAAAATCACAATTTTTGTGTTATCAATTTACGCTCCACTCCTGATTAGCTCTCGCCATGTATCCAAAGAACCTAGGATTTGTTTTTGTTTGGGTAAGTTTGAATTTCCCGCCACTGCTTTGTCTTGTCAAAAAAAAAAACACAACGTAGGGTTCCGCTTTTTCTTTCATTGTCTGACGATCACTGGCCAACCTTTTAAAGTTCACGGCTTATTTCAAATTTTCAAATTTGACGTTTGTTGACATTTCATTTTATGTTCAAATTCAAAAAGTGGCGGTAATGTAACGGTGGGTTATCACAGGCTTAGCAACCGATTTCCGAACCATTGGATTGGCAGACGTGGCGCCATTGAGTGGCCAGCACGATCACAAGACTCGAAAAGATTTTTTTTATCTGGGGCCATTTGAAGTCGGTGATATATAAAACACAACCGGCTAATTTGGAGGACTTACGACAACGAATTGTTCAGGAATGCAGGCGAATTCCGCGAAAAACATTTCAAAAAGTTAGACAAGAATTTGAAAACCGGATCTATTACTGCCTGGCACAAAACGGTGCTCATTTCGAGGATCTCTTGTAAAATTCTGTTTTAAAAGATGGGATTTTTATTTTTGAAGACATTAATTTTTTTTTCATCATTTATTATTAATTTAAGTTTAACTGATTACTTGACGTTAAAATCTAAATAGTGATTCAAACATTAGTTTCATCAAAACATCTCAATATCTCTTTGAGAGTTGACAATGTTGTTCAGTAGAACCATGAACGTGGCATGTGCTGCAAAACAAGGAGTTTTCTGAAAAACTAATAGTAGAAATAAAAAACTGCTACGCAGCCAAAAAGAGGTTAAATGGACCTTTCAAAAAATAAACTTTTTAATCCCCTGTTCCATTTACGATTTTTGAGGGGGCTGCTGCCCCGGTCAAGGGGGTGTACCTGCAGGTCTAAAACTACACTAAGTTTCCCCTCACAACCAAACTTCAACGGTTTCAGCATCTTGCACATATCGTTTTCGTTTTCTATATATTTAGGGTGGATAGTTTTCAAATCACCCTGTATATAAAAATCAATTACTGTGCGTTTGTCTCGCAAAAACACGAGAATGGCTTCACCGATTTTGATGAAATTTCGTGTGTATTTGAATGGATCCAGGGATGGTTTAGATTCAAAATTGGAGCCAATATTTAGCGTCGTAATCGGATTCTAGGAATCTTTTTTTTAATTTTTTGACTATTTTTTTTCAAGCTTTTCCTTAAGATTTTTCGCATATCAGAACATATAAACCCAACATTTCAGCATCCCAACACCCCCCAATTTTTTTAAAATATAATTCTTCTGTACGTTTGTAACAAACTGAACTCGCATTTTAAACGGCTGGTCCAATTTTGATAAAAAAAAAATGTGTGGGTTTGAGTAGGTCCCTCAATGGTTGAGATTCACAATTGGACCCGGTAGGTGGCGCTACAATCGGGTTCGCGAGTTTTTTTCTTTATTTTTGTAAAAAAAATAATTTTTCTAACAAAAATTTCGTGTCAGAACATAACCCCAACATTTCACCATTCCACCATCCCCCAAAATTTTTTAAAATGAAAAAAATTGTGAGCAGGCCAACGTTCGGGCAGGACGTCTGTCTGGTCTACTAGTAGATAAATAAAATATGAAATAATATAAGAATGTATGTTAAATTATACAGTGTTGATAAGTTTCGCACAAAAATCATCATTCATCAGTCAAAATTCATCATTCCGTTAATTGACCCGTACTTGAAAAATACTCGGACAGGTCAATTTTAGTTTTCAAAATGATACTTTGACGTACTTAACAATGTATCTTTTGTACATACCAGCACGTGTGTAAACACTTTGTGCTACCCGTCTAAAGGTATCTTGGGGTCATATTCCTCATTTCTATCGAATTCAATTCTTAAGATTATATTTTGTCTTTTAAATACATCCACAAGAAAAGTCAACTGCGTTAAATCTGGCGAACGAGCCGGTCATTTAAACGGCCCGCGTCGCCCAATCCATCTTCTCGCAAAAATGTTGTCAAGAAACGTTCTTGCTTCCAATCCAAAATCCAGAGGTGCTCCATCTTGTTGGAACCAAATTCGTTCGTTGGGCACAATCGAAACATAGTTGCAAGAGCGGGAACACACTTAAAACTCTAAATAGCGTGCCACTTTTAACGTTTCTTAAAAATAAAATAGCACATATAATAATAAATGTACTGACTTATTTCTCGCTTTTTGAAGTCGGTTTCTTTTTTTTTTTTAAAGCTATATTTTATAATTTTAAGTGATGGGTAGACCTAGTAAGGACGCTGCTCGAACGTGGAAACGACGGCTGGTTGAAAATGAAGATGAAAGACGCAAACGCTAAAAAATAGAACCAGAAATACTGAAACAATGATGAATTAATATTACTACCTGAAAAATCTAAGGCAATGATGACTCCCAGACTCAAAGACCTGCATAATTATATTAAACCACTACATTTGAGAGAGTTCATAATAACTATAAAATGTGAGGATTTCGCCCGATTCCCATGCGATCCCCTCATCAGATCCGGACTTGCTGACAATGGGACTACCTCCGGAGTATACCTTTTCAAATAAAAGAAGAATTTTCAAAATCGGTCCACAATTAACGGAGATATCGGTGAACATACATAAAAGGAAAAAAAACATACATTTTGAAGTCGGTAATTAAAATTTCGATTTACTCGGCTTTGGCTAAATACCTTCTGCACAATTAACATGTTTAATAGAAATTCACAGTTCTCGGATCCGAAGAAACTTCTTTTTGTGTTGTTGCAACGCAGATACTCTTTTTATTTGACAGAGAAAAACCATAATTTGATAACATGGTTTCATTACGACCATTTAGATAATAAAAAGAGCTACCAGAATCTACCAGAAGAACAAGTTGACGATACCTTTGAAAATGTATTTTAGGTTGCGTTTTCGATTCAGCTGAGCTCATTATTAAATTTCTCGTGAAATACCGTGTATTTTACATTTACTAGAATCTAATAAATTCAGAAATATTATTTGCTTTTGAAGTTTCACAAACAAGTGTACATATACGATTCATATCAGACATTTGTGACTACAAGTTTAGATACGCCACATCGGGCTCCTGCCTCGCCTAGTCGGTAATATCAACTCATACTCCTACAAGCCACTTATGGAGTTTATAACTTAAATTACAAATTCCTTCAAACCTTCTCTCAAGCCAGATGAAGAACCAGATCTGTACAAATATTTTAATTAATAAGATTAATCCACAAAAAGGTAATGCTAATAATTTGTAACAATTGTAGCACTACCGTTTTTTTTTCTTTAATTTCATAATCAAAAATTGTTACAGTATGCATTGTACCAGAATTTTTTATTTCAAGTAATAAAAAACAGAGGTCCTTACTTAAATTTATGAAAGTAATTTACATTAATTTAGGAACGTAAAAGTCAAACCAAATTCCTGTAAGTCTCCGCAATTTCAGTATGTTAATTTGGGACGTGGTAGAAATGACCTAGTGAATCTTTACATTACGATTCATATAATTTAACTGTTCAAAACTTCATTGATCATTCCAACATGCTTTATTCAAATACTGACTGGATGGTAAGAACTGTCGAGTTGAAAGACTTTTTCGTGTTCATAAGTAGTAAAAAATTGTAATTAGCACTCGAGGGATGGGTAATATAGGTGCGACCATAATTATTCTATTTACAAGCATAACAAGTGTCGAAATGCAAAGCGGTTTATTACTGGAAAACGTATTCGAAAAAGCAACAAAAATAAAATAACTAAATTATAGTAGCAATATTGGATCCTGACACAATAAATGTTAATTTATCACCCTTCACCATCAACTCTAGACCTTCCTTGTTCAGCGTAGGTTGGCCTAAAATTAAATCTCTACCAGGAAGTCTCATTCGACTCACCATCGCCGTGACATCTAACCTCAATCCGCCTTCCATCTTGAGCCACAGTTGCACCTGACCTTCGACCTTTGAAGTTCCACCTGCAAATCCTTTCAACACAACATCGCTCCGCTCAATTTTCAATCCTAACCTTACAACACACTCCAGGGTGTCAATATACCCTCACACCGTGGTATTTAAATTCGTCACCCCCAATTTTTTATGTTATTGAAAGTGCTTACCGAGAGGATGAGTCGGTTGAGGAGAGCGCCGCTGAACAAGAATCAGTCATTAACTTCCCAAATCTACCTACCTATTTGAACTGCAGAAATTTATATCACTATTAAGAATTTTCATTAATTATGTATAAAAGCGGAGTGAAGAGTTTCATCTTGCACTGACTGAGATGCTGCATAAATTCAACCTGACAGAATACCGATCTTACAGTAGGATGCAGAACGAAACTGTCCAAAACTCTATAGACCCCCACCACGTGTTAATGCGATATTATTAACAAAATTCACGAAATAAAACACAGAGGTTGGAAACATTACATTAATTTATGAATTTAATTTATGAACATTACTAGCGGTTCGTTCGTAGCTTTGTTGATATGGCTTCAGATAAAGAAAATTTACTAGATTAGTTCCATTATTGCTTTCACTGTCAAGAAGTTGGGAAGTTCATCTGAACGACACTTCCGAGCCCACAAAGAGGCTCTAATTAGCACGTTCGAAGATAATATATATAAAATATAAATTTGTTTTTGGTGTTTGGCAAAATCCCCAAACAATTAATTCTAATTAGAGAAAATCCGAGTTATCTAAACACAATAAATATAGTAGATTATATTGTAAGTGACAGAAATGCTTCATTGCCAGCGAGTGATACACATCTCACGAGCTTACAATGACATTTCGGTCACGTGTAAGATACGACGTCTTATACCCGACATGTAATTTCTTGTAAAATGTTAAAAATTAAAAAAAATGAAATTGTCAAAATGATGTTTCAAAAAATTATTCATGTCTTACCATTGTGTAACCAGTAATTCACCCCTTTTAACGTTATATGACTTGCGAGTAAACTGCTATATTATACGTTCCATTTGCGTGGAATAAAGTCATCTAGACGTTGCTAGGGCATAAAAAATATAATTTATCGTTCGACACTCTCAGAATTTTCAAATTTTCGCTTGTGTAAACATTCTCTGTCATGAAATAATGAAAATGACAGATAAACGTCAGACTACTTTTATGGATTTTAAGCAATTTAAAAACTTTCTGGGGTTGTGTCGAACGATCAAACGTTATATTGCACTCGTTCCTGTGTAGATTGAACGTTCGTTTTGAACGTGCTTTTATAAACCCCTTGTGGCGTAAAGCGTCCAATTTACACATGAACTCGTATAATAAACTACTATTATTTTTAATAATTAATTTAAGTATTTGCTGGAATGTTGTATTAATTTTTCTGGTCTTCACTTCCTACATTTTTTATCACTATTATATTTATGTTTTATTACCTACTATTATAAAGGATCTTCATAAATGATTCATGCATCCAGTAGGCTTTAACCGTCACAATTCTCCATCTATCTAAATGTAAATTTTGTTTTCCACAGGCAACATGATGATCAGTTTAATTATTTGCACAACCCGAAAATACGGTTCTGGTGTTTAACAACGAATGGACACGAATGATTGGTATATGCGTCAAATTCATCGACCCTTTATGACTCACTATATTTATTGCATCTGGTCACGTCTTCATAAGAGAGGTTTTTTGAGTTATAAAATTTTTTTATACTAGGGAAACTCAGTAGGGAAACTAGTAGGGAAATTCTAGTTAGGGAGACTAAAATACATGTAAATTTTGAATATGTTAATAAGTTAAGGGAGTTTCACTTGTAGTAAAAGTTACGATAAACTTTATTGAAACCAAATTTTCACGTTTCTCATTTTCAATATAAATAATGCTATAAACAAAAACATTACGAAAATCTTTTTACTAAATAATAGCATACACTATTTTAAGACACATGTCAGATTAGAGTAACATTTTAAACAAATAACATGTAATTGGCAATTTCTATAGATGTAAAAGTAAGCGAATGTTAACACTGCAGTAAAATTCTAACAGTGCGGTACGCAATTATATTTATTACGCACTTTGAAAATGCTGTTATCAAGTGTCAAATAAATTTAATCAGATTTTTTTATTTTGATTTCTAGAAATACGATTGTACGGAAAGCGCTATACTCCACATAGTTGTTAGTGGCTAAGAAAATCTCAATGCACTTACCTACCAACCTCATAGTGTAATATACTCTACAAGGTCTTCATAAATGATTAGCCTTTGTAGCCTTTGCAGGTCAAAACTGTCCATTTGCCTAACAACATGTAAATTTTGTTTTCCAGATTTCCAGAGGCATCATCATTATCATTTATGAAGACCCGATATGTTTTTCCCTTTACAAAGCAGTAATATAAATGAGATGCTTGATTAAAATGTGTTTTATGTACATGAAATTAATTTTTTTGTTCACATTATAGATTTATTAATGCCTAACATTTTCATTCAATGTAACAATAGCTTGCCATTAAAATCGTTCCCGAAAAAATAAATTTGGGGAATCGGAAAAGATCAAACACATCACATTGCATGTTTTCTCCAGATATCGTATTTCAGATATCTTGTAGTAATAATAATTGATATCAATTTCAAAGTAAAACAGAAAAACATTGAAAGGTAGTTGTAAACTCACATAGGTTTGATAGGATAAATGTAATTATGTACAAATTTAATTCGACAGCTATCAAACCTACCTAATCTCAAAATTTGATGCGTGAACGAATACAAAAAATGTTGTTCATACTCGCACGCTGTCACTTTTCAGGGGCTCGGGCTCATTTGCAACACCGCCCCTGAAAAGTATCTTGACAGCGCACTTGTATTGAAAATAACTATGTATTTCAATTATGTATTAATGAGATGTGACCTAACTCCGTAAACTGTAAGAAATGGGATGTCCTGATAATTAAAATTCTAATTAAAACTTAACGAAAACCTTTGTCACCTGTTTAAGACAATATGTCATTGTCTTGCAACGCTCTCGGAATTTTAAGATGTGTGCCAATGAATTGAATCCACAATAAATATAACTCCAGCTTTGACAACTATTTTAATATTATATCAATGTTAAAATTAAATTGAAAGGTGTCTAAATGAAAATTTAAAACGTTTGGTTAATTAATTTCTGTTAACTTCGTATTTCGCTTTAAATCTATTGTTCAATAAAAACTGCGCCGCAAAGGTATTACAGAATGAAAGGGATAATCAAACATCAAACTAAATTTACCGACTTCGAATTTTCAATCGTTATCACCTATTATTTTACTTTGAGTTATATTCTAATTGCAGTGGTCTGCCGTGAGTTATTTTTTAAAGATTAACACGGACACACACAGTTGGCACAGTTGACCACTTTAAAGGGTTATATGTACTATGCTTAAGGCACATCTGACTGATACATCCCTGAAGGAGGATCTTAAGAGGGTTCTCCAGTGGCAGGTACATTTCTGCCGGTCGAAGTACATTTTTCCGCAATATCTTTTTTTTAATCTAAAAATTTCAAAAAATCGCTTTGTAGCTGCAAAGATCTATATTTTATCAACACGCCTACAAAATTTCAACGAAAAATCTTCAAAAATAAAAAAGTTACATTCAATGCCGCACATTTTTGTAATTTTTGCGCGCCGTTGAATATAACTTTTCTATTTTTGAAGATTTTTTGTTGAAATTTTGTGGGCGTGTTGATAAAATATAGATCTTTGCAGCTACAGAGCGATTTTTTTAAAAATTGTAAATTAAAAAAAGATATTGCGGGAAAATGTACTTCGACCGGCAGAAATCTACCTGCCACTGGAGAACCCTCTTAAGACTTCGAAACATAGCTCGCCTCTGGCATCATTTGCGATGTTAATAATGTTTATTACATCAATTTAAATATTGGATTCCGATAACTTACTTTTTCCTCAAGTTTTAAAAGTTCATTTGTCCGTTTAGTGTCGTTTAGAAAACACTCTTGATAGTCCTTAACTGATGATTGCTGAAACAGTTACGATCCAAACCCGAACAAAACAATTACCTACTACTTAAACTTCGTTTTTTTAATAAATCAACAAACACGAGAAGTGCACAACAATACGTGTAGTAAACAAAATGAATATTATCAGAACTTTGCATTGTGGAGATATTCTACATTATAATCGTTAATAGGGATCACATACAGTAACTAAAAACGTTCCTAACATTCAAACCACATTCATTATGTGTGTTGTCACATGCACTTGCAGTTTCCTTTGGTTATCACCAAAAATATTTATCCATTGCTTACACAACTACTCGGAAAAATATTACCTGGGTATTTTGTCGTAGCTGTCCCAACTGGTGAGGCAGTTATAAGAGCTATACCTGCTGGAGGCGGCCATGGTCTTTACACTACCCGCACTTTGAGCGCTTCATACTCGCACAGGGCGCTCACGCCACTGCCACTCGTCGTTGTATCGCCGCCACCGGTTCACATACCGCCACCCCCGCTACTACCAAACAGACACGCATTTTGTGCTCTCTGCCGCCTCCTTACAACGCGGCTACTAATTTGACTGTGTCCCAAACTTGGAGGCTTGCCGCCCCATTGACAGCGCATCTGAATAGTAGATACACCCCCATAACCTGGATCCGGACAAGTTATTTAAAAATTAAAGCGGTTGGTATTTTGATCGGATGACTTGAAGTATATAGGTCATTGTGGAGGGTGATATTTTAGGACATGTGGTTGTTTACAGTACAGTAGGCAGAGAGAATTACACTCCATAAATAAGTATTATTGGGTTATTTATTTCACGTTTTTCTTCCAGATATTTTGTTTATTTATTTATGGAATACTAGTTTCGGACGTTAGTCCTTCTTCATTCAGTTCTTTCCTATGCATGTTACATCAATTAGTTGTTTTATGTTATTTACGTCAAGATTTTAAAACCTATTTTCTTATACATTCTAAACTTTTTACTCTATGTTATTACAGCTATTTACTATATAGGTATTGATCCATTAAACATAATTAAAACACATTAAAAACTTTTTCTTCTGAAGGCAGCCACAGGTTATGTACCCACGTGCGCGCACATAGTGGGCATGTGCGTATACATAATTGTTATCTGAGTGTATCATGTGTGTACATGGTTTGTAAGGTACCACGTATCACGAAATGCGCCTAGATGTGGCATGCGTGAACGTTCGGAAGGAAGTCGGTAAACGAAGCACACATCAAAGACATTTTTTGATGTGTGCTTAGTTTCCGAAATGCGCCTAGATGTGAAGTCGGTAAACAAAGCACACATCAAGGAGATACGTGGTACCATACACACTATGTGCACATATACGCACATGCCCCATATGTCCGTACGTGCGCGCACGTGTGCACATAGTCTGTGGACGGCTTAATATGCGTACGTGCGCACACGTGTGCACATAGTCTATGGCCGGCTTAAACCAGATTTCGCCATTTTGTTGTTGTTTACCATGAACTTTTCTTGTCGTATTGTTGGTTGCCTGCCTATGTTATTATAGAATTATTGTTATAGATCTGTATATTTCTAATGCTTGCAGCATGTTCAGCCTTATGCCTTTGCTTTCCTTCTTGTGTAATAGTGTTGTCGCATTTTGCAACAAATATTTGCGCTACTTTTGCGATTCTCACAGCAAAAAGGATTCATTTGGCGGCCTCTAAACAAAATTAATTTAATTTAAGTATCTTCATCAGTTAAGAAACCTAATTTTTGGGACCTAAATTTTTCAGAAAAGTTTAACAAAGTGAAACAATCATGACAAACTTTTTAAGCAGTTAATTGAAAGATTTCAGTTGTGAGATTATTAAATTTTGCAAAGTTGCCACGTCTCATGGCCATTGCTACTTTGAAGCCACTCTTCTAATACAATTTTCGCACTGATCTTTCAAATAAAAATCGTCCACAATTATTGGTTTATTTCATTGATTTGTTTACAATTTATGAACAGTATCTCTTAAATGTATTTCTACATTTGTCCAAAAATCATTTTTTTTACTTTTTCTTTGTAATCTAACCAGTTTTCCCCAAAAAAACGCGCCCGAACGTGACCTCATGAAGCTTATCCGCATTTTTCTCTTAAACGGTAACATGTTATAGAACTTATTATGTTCTCCATTAAATTCTGCATAAAATTTGTCTCATAAAGTTTTTGCCTATCTTCTACCCAACGCTCATAAATGACGTTGGTAAATAAGTATAGTTTTCAGCACGAAGGCAAGAACTAGTCCACCTCCGTTTTTTTTTTTTGCTGCAATTATCTCGAAAACCATTAGTGGGAGCAAAAAATGTATAGAAACAAAATTGTAGAGAAGGTTTTCCTGTACACGGTCCATACTGAATAAAACATTTGCAATAAATTGTTACTGGTCAAAAAAAAAAATGTTTATATTATGTACCCGTGCATTTTCTTCTTTGAGCCTCAATCAACTATAAACTTAATAAATATGCATTAATTTATTATTATCAAATCATTGAAAAGGTTGTTTGCCAATATTTCATTGGGAGAACTCGTTCCTAGTCGTCAAATATCGCATCGGTAGAGGCAGGAGGAGAGAGGCGTAGGAGGAGTAAAGCCCATCTGTCCCATAATCCAAACAAATTAGATTTTTTATTGTTAGAAGAAACAATTTATAAAACCGCCCCCGAGCGTGACGTCATGAACCTTTTCTGCATTTTTCTCGTAAATGGTAACTCCGACGAGAAAATGTTATAGAACTTATTATGTTCTCCATTAAATTCTGCATAAAATTTGTCTCATGAAGTTTTTGCCTATCTCCTACCCCACACTCATAAATGACGTTGGTAAATAAGTATAGTTTTCAGCACGAAGGCAAGAACTAGTCCACCTCCGTTTTTTTTTGCTGCAATTATCTCGAAAACCATTAGTGGGAGCAAATTATGTATAGAAACAAAATTGTAGAAAAGTTTTTTCTGTACACGGTCCATACTGAATCAAACGTATTATATTATGTACCCGTGCATTTTCTTTTTTGAGCCTCAATCAACTATAAACTTAATAAATATGCATTAATTTATTATTATCAGATCATTGAAAAGGTTGTTTGCCAATATTTCATTGAGAGAACTCGTCCCTAGTCGTCAAATATCGCATCGGTAGAGGCGGGAGGAGAGAGGCGTAAGAGGAGTAAAGCCCATCTGTCCCATAATCCAAACAAATTAGACTTTTTATTGTTAGAAGAAACAATTTATAAAACCACCCCGAGCGTGACGTCATAAAGCTTTTCTGCATTTTTCTCGTAAATGGTAACTCCGACGAGAAAATGTTATAAGACTTGTTGTTCTCCATTAAATTCTGCATAAAATTGGGGTCTCCCACCCAACGCGCCAAGAGCTCTACCACTCTAGAGTGGTGTGGAAAAGAGCGTCAAAGCTAAAAATGTACAGGTATAAACAAAAATAAAAAATAAATTATTAAAGCATAGCAACGCAGAGCGTGAAATGAGTGACAGGTCAGTGAAATAAGTAAAAACGGTGATAAACATAACAGAAAGAAGCTTGATTTATATTTTTGGTCATTGTATTACGAATGTATCAGAGGAGCTGCACTGTTCAGTACCCTAAATCCAGTACCCTAGATCTAGATGGGCACATACTGTGGGTGGGTTGTAATTCTTCAAACGGCAAAACTCATATAATATGGATCAAATAAACTTTCCTTAAGGTAAGTCAATTAATACTTTCATTTTATGATATTTTATTTGGTATTGCAGTACTAGAATTACAAAGAACTACTTGTAGATGTTTATAGTAAAGACGAGCTACATTTCCAAAAAAGTAGTTCATTCTTACAAAAGAATAATCAGATTCGAAGAAGTCATTCAGAACAAAGTGGGCTGCTTCAAAAAATATCAAAGGATGAAAAAATCTAAGTCGAAAAATCTTCAGTGTCACAATGAGTTGTCAGGAAATAATCAAAATATAAAAATTGAAAAAGGGGAACAGTCATGATTTTATGATTTCTAAGATTTCCAAAAAATTAAGTGAAAGGCCTTTATTACAAATATGAAGAATTTTGAAATTGGAAACTGGGGAGAAGGAGTGGGAAGAAAGAAGAATGTGGTTAGCAAAAGCAGAGGGAGAGTATTGGATATCTGAGTTCTTATTTTTCTGTATGAACTTATGGTGTTCTGCATCTCACTGAACTCCTCCTAAACGGCTGGACTGAGCTTGATGAAATTTTGTGTGTGTGTTTGAATGAATGAAATATTGTGAGGGGTTGTATCTATTCTTCAATTTGTGAAATATGTTATAACGAGAAAGGAGACGAAAGGGAATGGGACATGATTTTACGTTCTAAATTGTTCAGGAAATTTTCTGAAAGAAGGGGGCTTAATGAAGAGCCCATGGCTAAGCCTGATTTCTGTCTGTATACAGCGTGTTTTTAAAATGCATGTCAAAAATAAAATCGGTAATTGGTCATGATGAGAGGAACTCAATGTCAAATTTTTTTGTAATTTTTTCGTTTTCGAGATAAAAATCATTAAAAATTTGGTCAAAATCTGCCATCCGCTACTGCGTTTAAGGTGATTAAAATGTACTCTCCTTTGCTTAGCAACAATAATAGAAGGTAAATTTGAATTTTTTGAAGTGTCACAGTTTACCGTTATAATTGTTCTATCTACATGAAAGTCTATTATACAAATGCTAAGTTGAACATGGTCTTGTTGTGAGGAACATCCAAAAAATGCAGGCATTCAAAACCTGAGGAGCTTGTTGATAAAATCTTATCAGCCGACGAGGCAACGTACAAGAGAGCCATTTTCAGGACCGATTTAGTATCAACGTGTGGGCTGGGGAGTTTGGCAACAGTTTGATATTTCCATACATTTTGCCCTCTCGTTTAACTGGCTCCGTGTATTTGAATTTTTTAAATGTGCAGCTAAGAAACATATTAGAAGATGCACCTTTGATTACTCGGCGTGATATGTGGTATCTTCATGATGGAGCCCCATCTCATCACGCTCGCGAGGTACGGACCTGGGTTGATAAAAATTTTGACATTACACTTATCAATCTTTAATTGACAATTAACCATTGGTTGTCACTTTATGTTGCTAGGATTCAACTGCAAAAATGTAATTATTCTACATATCTACATTGAAAATGCAATTGACAGTGGCGTGGACTATGCGTGGAAATGGTTAATTTATCCCCATCGTTTTAGACACCAAAAAATGGGCTGTTGGGGCTTCTTTAAACCTCTAGATTGCCTAGATTTTTTATTGACATGCATTTCAAAAACACCCTGTATATAATTATTGAAAATGAAAAAAAAAAATGTTTCAAAACTAATTCGGTTAGATTGATTAAATTTGAAAAGTGAATTGGACAAAGAGAATTATAAACGAAGGAACTTAGATAGAGAGACATGCTTGAGGACGAACCGATGGAAAAAGTTTGGTGATCAAAAGAAACTAAAAAGGGAATCTGGGGGAGTGTGGAAATTATTAAGTTTATTGGCTAATTCGAGAGAATGTTTAACTGAAAAAGAATTGGTGTAATGTATGATCAATCTAATTAATAAAGAATAAAATCAATCTAAAAGTGGATAAGCATTAACAACAAAGCGACTATTATGTGTACTAAGCTAAAGATTAATCATGAGCAGAGGCTTAGCACAAACGGTAGGATCCCTACTTAAGGGTCGATTATATAATGGGAAGTAGAAGAATGCCTAGTACTGTAAACTGAAAATTGAGTCGTGTCAATACCGCTATATGCCAGAGTTGACTTAATTCATTTACTCAGTCGCTGTGTTGAAACAGAATGAATAAGTCTTTTAATTGTTATTGTTACTTTAGTGCGAAGTTCATTATCATCAATAACCAAAGCTACACAAAGGATCGGGTTTTCCCGAAAATATGGTATTATCAGCAGTGGCTGGAAGTTTTTAGACGAGGAAGTCTTATTCCATATAGATTCCAAAAGGAACCGCGAATTGAAGGATATTTTGTAAACGTATACAGTATGTACAAAGTGCTCCAAATGATTTGCATCTAGTCGCCTGTGCATTTTTCAACCGTTCGCAAGTCGAGTTGCGTATACGCAACTTTGCGATTCGAACAATATTACTTGAGATCCAATTTTTCACCACTCGCAAAACGCGAATTCGTAACTCTACAATCATTATCGCGAGCGGTCTTTGAGTGTTCTATACTCGTAACCTACTACTACTACTTAACCTATAAATTAACGTTGACAACCAGAATAATTTTGTCTCATTTTGTGAAAAAGGTTAAGCAGTGTTTATTTGTGAAGAAAATAAATCGTCTAGTACACGTCATTGTATTAGAAGCATTAGAACGAGCTGAAGAGACTATGTGCAAACGGGTTTTCAGAATCCTTCAAACGGTGCCAAAGGACACATCAGTTCGAGCTGCTAAACGACGAATGTGGATTCTCTGCAACAAGGACTTCCACTTGTTCCACGACATTTTGGTTAGTTTACGGCCTTACATGTAAAAAAATTCCAAAGTTAAGTTAATCAATTGTAACACCTTGTATATAGTATGTTTGTGTCAAAGTTTGTAACCTGTGTCCCGTAATTTCAGCCAACAAAGTGACCAATTTCATGGTTAATTGTGCCATAGAGATTTCGGACAAGGTTTTTGATTATACAAAGAATCATTTTAGAATGGCTTTATCGTCTCCGTTTTCTACTGACTATTTCACTCATATATATATATATATATATATATATATATTTTAACCAATCATATGTGATCATTCAACAATGGAATCAAAATTTAAATTGAAAAAATCAACTTGTCAAAATTTTATCGGGGGTTACGGACCAATGAACAGTCGCTATTACACAACGTACCTATTTTTTACGTACGGCATTTTTCAGCGAAAAAATAACAATTGCTGCAGTCACTGTGGCAGCATACTGCATGTCATATACCTCAATTACCTGTCACCTTCCACCACATTATCAATAATTTGTGCGTTTTCGTGAAATAGTCTGGCGAATATAATTCGAGTTGAGATTTCGCTGGAAAAATTTACCAATTATTGTGGACTCGAGTTCTACAATTTATTTTGCTCATGACATTGATCAAAAATCACTCAACTGCGTTTTGTGATTTTTATGTCAATGTCATTCGCAAAATTGCTAGGCGAACTCTCGTAACAATCGGTAAATTTTTCCGACTAAATCTCAACTCTTATTATATTATACCTAACTGAAAAAATTAGGAAAACAAAGTTAATAGTAAAGTAAAGCAGGACGCCCACTGAATCCGCTCCGTCCGGTCCGATCGGTAGGCTACGATCCGTTCGGTCGGGTACGGCAAGATCAGCCGCCCATTGCATCAGTCAGTTCCGTGGTATCGTATCGGCGAGAGACGACTTCAAGATTGTTTAAATTATAAACGCCAAAGAAAATGAGTTCTTTGTCAGAGTCTGATTCTGATGAAGATGTTATGGTAGCCCTAGCTTGGATGTAGATGGAGAAACGTAGATTTTGGGTGCACGATATCACCCTCAAAAGAGAAACTTGTGGAGAATTTTATCATTTATTTCCCGATTTACTTGGTGATGATGAAAATTTTTAAAAATATTTTCGAATGTCCAGTGTAAAACCTTATGAACTTGTCAAACCACTAGATCTTAAAAAAAACGTGATGGAAACGTGGTAAAAACCCAAAACCCAACTGTGAACTGCATTTGGTCACATCTGGCTGTATCCGTACGATCGGCAATTTTTGCCTCTTGGAGAATCCACGTCCACAGCCGAGCCGAGCAGACCGAACGGAACGGACGGACCAGATGCAGTGGGCGCGATTCCATAAGGTTACGTGTGTATCAAAATTTGACGACCGAGCGGACCGGACGGAGCGGATTCAGTGGGCGTCCTGCTTAAGAAGCTCCAATCTGAAATTACATGTTTCAAAAGGATATAATCGTCTGTAACGAACATGTATAAGGGTTTTGACCCCTGTTGCGGCAAAAAAACACCATTTCTTGGGGTATGATGTGTACTGTGCTAATGTGGATGGGCTAACCGATAACTGAATACCCTGTATACCTTCAGGTGGAACTCCTCATCTTAAAAAGAGCCTTCCTGATAAAACTACCGACCTCCAGGAAAAGCTTCCGCCAAAGCGCATCAGGTTTCCTGAGGCAAGCAGGAGTGTAAATTTCTGTCAGCAGCTAACACTAACGGTCTTTTTTTATTAGTATTTAATTTTTCTTAAAAATAGGGTACCAGAGTCTTTTCAGCTACGATTTTTTGTCAACCTCTTGCTACAAGTCTGAATGGTGGAAAGACATAGAATTAACTCATTAAACACTATAAACGCGTCTACGGCTCCAGAGTCAGGGTCCGGTTTCCAAAAAATATATCTTGCACATTTTCTGTTTAAATTGTGTCCTTGCTTTTTTTTGAGGCTTTTGTTTAACTTTGAGGCTTTCCGCTAGCTACATCATGTTCCATAATATACGAAGAGCCAACGGGAAAAACGATGAGGGTCCAATGAGAGCGCTTTTTACAGCTTATTGTAGGATTTAAAGAGCTGCATATGTTGGTACTGTCCCATCGCGCTCTCGATGTGTGCCGAATATTCCAAAAGACGATGTCATACTCGTGTACGTTGTAGTATAAATCCAGCACATTCTAGTAAATGATGACGCCGCTACAGCGATGAGTCATCTCGGGTCCACGTCCGTTACAGTACTAACATAAACGGCAATATCGTTGGCACTCACATAGAAACATTCATACTCGTAAATGACCATGAATGTCCACGATAAAAAAAAACGAATTTCTGAACATTTTTGTTATTTGGACTCTCATCGTTTTCCCGAGAATTATTTATTTATGAAAAATCACTAAAGTATTTTTAAGGTTTAATAATTGGTAGTAAATAAAACTTGCTACAGAATAACAGTCAGATATTTAAACATTTTAAACTCTTTTCTGTGATTAATTCAGTTTTCAGCTAAACACTTTTATTTTTTTAGTTCGTTAAAAATCGGCTTCTGTGAAATTCATTCTTGGTTAATCAAATAAAACTTCGTGCTTTCATCTTTAGCAGAAGTGCCATCTGCATACAAATGGCATCTAAATATGTCGTCTTATACAAAGACTGAGCGTTTAAGTAAGTTCACTTGAAAGAACATCCTTCGGGAGTTGATTGCGAGTGCATTTCTGTGTAGTGTCGACGTTTCATGATAAAAAAACAAATTTTCATTTTCAGTTCTAGTTACATGTCTGATTTTCACCCTCCTAAATAATAGTATTCCATTTACTAATTTCAGGGTGGATATAAATGATTTTCCATCAAGTTGGCTTTGAAAAATATACAGGCTGATTATAAATGATTTTTCATCAAGTTGACTTTGGAAAATATGTCAACGTATTTTTAACGACCATTTGCCGCAGTGAATATTGTGCATTTCAATGAAGCGGCAAATGGTTAAAAATACTTTGACATTTTCCAAAGCCAACTAGGTGGAAAATAATTTATAATCATCCTGTATATTATAGTGGTATGATCAAATTTGCGGACACCATTCGTTTAACTAATTGTTATGATTTGATGTAAGTTTTATCCATGCACCTTGTTGCACCTTGCACAGGGGCAAAATTAATTATAACTTTTAAGCAAAATTAATCCCTTTTAAGGAAAAAAAATGATAGTGAACCTTTACCTCTTCTTACCTTGAGTCGCGCTTCGGTTTATAGACCCATGAAGTCAGTCACCTATAGTTTTTATCCCTGGCAGTTTGAATGCTCTTGAATTCGTATTTAAGAAACTTGAGATAAAATACCACAACCACAATAGACCATCTCACATCAAGTTATGCAATTTTTCCTCAAGTCAGTATACAGTGTGGAAATTAAGTAAGGAATAAATTCAGTAACTCCGTTAGTATTTGCGCTAAAAATAAAACTTAAAAGGCATGTGGTTAATTATAGCGCATCCGACGAACGTATAACAATTTTATTCATTACTTTTTTTTTACAGTTATGACGTCAACAATATTTTTTTATGGCAACTTATGTTTTTGATTTTACATTAGCATAGAGTTTTTTATTCTGATTTCAACGGTATCAAATACTTAATAGGTTACATAGGGGAAAAATAAATACAAACGGCATTAAAGTTCAAATTAGTGAAATTTTAAAAAATTAACAGAATTTAAGGAAAAAACCATAGAAATCGAAAAAAAAACAAATTTCCCAAAAGCAATCAATAAGAAAAGATAAGAAAACAACCCTAAATTTCAAAGTAGGGCTAACAAATTAACAAAATTAACAAAATGACTATTGATGTGAGAGTTATATATTAAAGATATTACACCAAATGTTCAAACTGATGACCCCGTATCATCTGACAAAATCCAAGACGATCATAAAAAGCAGCCAATACGTTTTGAATGGTTTGGGGAGTTATTAATCTGCACTCATGTCAAATTCTTCCTTCAAGATCATCCAAATTGTTGGGTCGGTTTTGATACACCTTGCTTTTTAAGTGCCCCCATAGAGAAAAAGAAAAACATCTAATGGGATTCGATCTGGGGACTTAGTCTGCCATTCTATTGGACCGCTTTTTCCATCTTCTTGGGAACACTTCCAAATAATGCCGCACCGGGCTTAATGTGTTGGAGCACCATCCTGTTGCAACCAGATATTATTATTTAGAAGTTAATTTATCATTTAATTGAGAAAAACAGTTCAGACACATTATTTTGTACCATTTCAGAACTTGTCAACATTGTATCTCTATGGTTTTTCTTAAATTCCGATAACATTAGACAGTTCTGTATATTTTTTGAAATTTTACTAATTTGAACTTTAGCGCCGTTTTAATTTATTCTTTCCTTATCTAACGCATTAAGTATTTGACAACGTTGAAAACAGAATAAAAAACTATATTCAAATGTAAAATAAAAACATAAAATTAGTATACGTTTCTCGGATGCGCAATAATTAGCCCTATCACATTATAATAAAAATTATAATTTTTAATATTCTTTAAGGGCTGATGATGGCAGTAGTGTTCTGCCGAAATATGTTCCATTTGTAATAGCCGTGTTCGCGGATGCAGTTCTGAACCAGTTCAGAACTATTACGCATGCGCAGTGGAAAAAACGGCGTTCGCGGTTCGCCAAATTCTGAATTTGTAATAACAGTTCGGCGTTCGCGGATAATATCGAACAGTTCATTATTGATTCGGAATCGATCCTGGCAGTTCTAGGACTGGAGTAGGGACTAAAAATTCGGTTCGGCTGTTCTTGCACAATTTCGATTTAAGTTGTTTTCTATAAACGTCAGTTTACAGTTGTAGGTGCAACGATCTCTAGTAAAAAGGGCCCCCTTTTCCAACTGGGCTTCCTGAGGCTTCCCTGTCTTAGGGGTGTTCCAAGGGGGCCCAAAGAGGCGGCCGACCAAGGGGACCCTTGACCAAGGACGCTGCCGACCAAGAGGGCTGCCGATCAAGGGGGCCCCCAACCAAGGGGGCTCCCAACCAAGGGGGCTCCCGACGAAATGGGCTTCCGACCAAGGGGGCTCCGAACCAAGGGGGCTAACGGCAAAGGGGTGTCCCGACCAAAGGGGGCTCCCAAACAAGGGGCCCCCGTCCAAGGGGACTACCGACCAAGGGGACCCCCGAAAAGGAGAACCAACCAAAATTTGTCGCATCACACATTAAAAATGAAAATCGATTCTTAAGGAGTAAACTCCAAAAGTTTTCCCTTCTGTCGTGCGTGGACTCCACACACAATTTTTTTTAAATTTTTAGTGAACCAACCTACCCCCGATATTTTTAGTATAATTCTAAGTATTTTAGTGGGTTACTGATGATTTTCTTCCTCCTCCTCAGGTCTTTCCCGAACGATTAAAAATTCGGTTAAGACTTCTAAAATTGGTTGGTTTAAAAACACCTCTAATAGACAATCGTTATTTACATCCTTCGAACTCACTCATTTTCTGATAGACAAATCAACAAACAACGCTAGTTTATTGGTTCATCTAGACTAGCATTTCAGAACTTTTCATGGAACAGTTCAAAATCATCGTTCGCGGTAAAATAAAATCTCAAACCGGTTCATAATCGCGCATGCGCTTTATGATAATTCGGAATAGTTCTGAACTAGTTCGGAATCGATTCAAATTGTGAACCGCGAACGAAGCAAATTTTACACTTATTAAAGTTTGTGGAGTTCGACTTAGATATATTTAAATTTTATTTTAAATTTACTCCACTTGGATTCTTCTGGTTTTAGTTTTAGTTTGCCTAGCGGTAAATCTCTGATGTTGATCTCCCTGGCCGAAATCCTGTTTGATAATCGCTTATGATGTTTTCAGCTATTTTTATTTTCAGACTTTTTACGTTGTCCCCTTTTTGTGCAAGGGGCACATTATGTTTGTTAAGCATTTTGGTATTGTTTCCCGTATTTCAAGCATTAGGTTGTGTATTGGTGCTGTTAGTTTGTCTCCGCCATACCTAAAAAAATACCGCTGGGAGGTTGTATATGTCTGTTGCGTTCCCGTGACATGCGCTGCGCGGACCTCATTCCGCTAATAACTTCGCGTCCTCGAGAAACAGTGTTATAGTACGGTGGCGGAGAGAGCGAAATCGTTCGTATTAAAGTGTAACCCACTACTTTGGTATAACTCAATAAGACATATATAGATTTGTTTGTTAAAAAATTCTGCATTTAGAATGGAAATTGACGGGTTAGTCACGAGAAAAGTTATTCCAAGAAAACCGTGAAAATTGACAAAAAATATTCCAATAAAATAAATGCTCACATCTTTGGCTAAATAAAAGGTAAAAATATGCGGTTTGTTTCATTATGAAGCCCAGAATATTTACTTCAAAATGGCTAATTGGAAAATTCCGCGAACTTATGCTTTTTGATCAAATTCTATTATTTAATGCTACGGCGCATGATTTATTCATAAATTTTCTATATTCAAGTTGCTATAACTCGTATAATGTAGTCTTTGTAGTAAAAATTTTCACATCAAAAACTGCAGAATTTTGTTGTCTCTAATTCACTTCAACTAATAATGTATCTATCTGCAATAATAAATTCGCTACAATCGTGTTTCTGGGAAAATGTAACTTGCTCAGGCTACACTCTCGATCACCCGGCCCGCGCCCCAGGATTTTCTGGAGTTCGGGTCTTGCTAGACTATTGCGTGCTCCAGAATCCAACTCCTTTTATGGATATGTCGACGGTAGGCCTCTGTGTTGTTCTAACGAGATGGCGTTGAACTGGAAAGTTGGTGCTTCAGGTGTTGGAATTTTGCTACCACAATTTCTTCGGATTACCCCTGGTTATCCGCATCCGTATCAACGAACTACCGATTTTATGGATGTTGTTTGTAGTCCTTTTTCTTCTTTCGCCTTTTCTTCCTTTGATTTTTCTTCCTTTTCCCTTTTTCGACAAACATTTGGCTTTGCTTTTTCCTCGGCGTAAACCGTCGTCTTCTTTGTTCGGTTTTGCTTTCCCGCAAGCTTGCACGACTATTTGTGAAAAGGTACTCACCGCAGCGAACGGGATCCTATCCCTAATCTCCACTCTCAGTAACCCGTAAATCAGGCTGACAGCTGGGCTTTCTTCCGTGCAACGAAGACGCTTGTTGACGTGTTTTTTACGGCGTTAGGTTGTTAGCCTCACATCAAATCCTCATTCTTCAGACGAGACGTCACCAAACCTTCATAGTTCCGCTCCCGTGATCCACGGTATTTTTCGTGTTCAAGACCGCACGACCGCGCGTGATTAGTTTTAAGGTAGAATGACACGTAACACGAAGATGATGATGGGCATCATAGTAATGTTGATAGCATACCTACTATGGACAAGAACTTTATGCATCTCTTCATTATAATTTTTCCCTCCTTAACAAAGCCACTAGTATTATAAAATAGAAAGAAGCTCTCATTTCACAATTCACATTATTTCATTACAAGACCACATGCACAAGAAGTGATTTAGTTGTTCAGCAAGTCAGGTGATCAGTTTTACAAAATCTGAGATAACAAAATCTCATTTAACTTAATAAAGAAAATGTACCAAAACAAATATTACATTTTTTAAGAGATTATATTTTGAGAATTGATTATAGAACTTGTCTTATTTTGATAAGGTGGAAGCATATTGTTTCCCATCCATTTTATCTTTCTTATACCGACTAATGAAATAACTTACTAAAATGAACTTGAATCAAAATAATAAACTAAAATAATTTTCTGTGTTTACACTATTGTTTAATAAATTTCACATTTTTTATTTTATTAACTTTATCGATCACGGTGTGAGAATAAGAATTAACAGAAACTTGTGTTATGCCAACTCAATCACAGTAATACGCGCCTCTACAGCAACTCTAAGATAAGCATGTAAATGATCTACGTAAGTCCCAAGTCCTACACACACTTGATTAAAGTTATCTGAATCACCCGGTAGCTATACGTGAATAGTTAAACAGTCTGGCTGTCTATCAACGTCGCGATTAGGTTTTAGAAAATAAACTAATTTTGATTGATACTGTAATAAGACGATGAAACATTTGATTTTGGCTTATACGCTATGAATAATCTTTTCAATAGATTTGACAATCAACTGCCACTTCAAGACAATGTTAATGATGGATAGTCTAAAAAAGAACGGATTACGGAAAAGGTGTGATTTCAGGAGTGTGTAATATGTTTTCAACTCGAGCTTTATGTACTATGTACTTTTTCGACGATCACAGGTAGAACAAAGTAATTAATAATATAACATTCTTTTGGTGAACAGTTATGAATTCCATTGTCATAATTATTTCAATGATTTATTTATTGTCACTTAAGAATTGTTAAATATAAGAGAATGGTCAATAGGATTGGTTTTGTTGTTGTTTGTACTCGGGCTACAGGATCCAAATACACTAAAATAATAAAATTATGATTATTATTTGATCTTTATAGAGGTTCTTGCAAGTTGAACAATGTTGAGTATTCGTTGTTGAATTACGAATAGTGATAAATAATTTAACGACGCCTTCGATTATTTGTTTTCGTGTTTCCCTCTCACTCAGATTCCCCAAAGTCTCAGATTCTTTCAGTTCACAAATTAGATTCCTCAAGATTTCAAGTTTCCTGGGTTTCTCAGATTCTCAGTTTCTTTAAATACCCAAGGTTTTAAAGTTCCTCAAATTCAACGGTTTTTTAGGTTCCCCAATTTCCTCTACGTTCCTCCGAAAGCGTAGATTCTATCCAAGATCTGTATTTTTTCTTATTTCTCAAGGCAGGTTTTAGATTACTCCAATTCTCAAAATAGGTTTCTTAGGCCCTTAGGTCAGACTAAGGTTAGATTAAGTCAAGTCTTCATCAAATCAGTACATTGAGTTGTTGAATTTTGTTTTAAGTAGCTGATAATATTTTTCAAAAAATGGTTTATTTTTCTAGTTGTTCAAAGTTATCTGCACCACAAGAAGAATGGTTCCATTTTTGGTACCCCAATAACAATTATTTAATACTGAAACTTTGTGATCACAGATTTCAATTACCATTTTGGGCTTTTCGATTCGATCTGAGAGCATTCAAGGCTCGTATATTCTTCTGGATTTTGAAGATCAATAAATTGTGCAATTTTTGGGGGAAATTTTAAAAAAGCGTTCACTCCTGCAGGTTACACTGTGCATTTTTTGTTTCTCTAATTGTTGAACAACCGTTTGTGTGAATTTCTTTTTTCGTCGTAACATTTTGTATTTCCGAAAAACGTCAATAGCATGAACAGTGTTATTTCCATTGATCATGGTAAACGTTCTGGGCTTATGGGTCTTCGTGTCCGGAATTTCTACTACAATTACGCTGCCTCTGTCATCAACATGATCAACTAACATCGACACCAATTCACCAATTTATTTTAGAACCTCCAAAAACTCCCACGATTAAAACCACTTTTAGCAGTAAATATTCATCATCGGAAGCAATATCTTTAGTCAGTGACCGACAGACTGCTGTTTTAGGAAAGCTGACACTTGATGAAATCTACAACAATTTATTACTACTCTAAAACTCATAAATAATAATTGTGGTGTCACAAACCTGCTTACATCATATTTTCTTTCACAGATAAGATTTTCTTAAGTTGGGAATAATAGGACCACAGTGACGAAGATTTTGCGTTTTTGAATCGTTCCGAAATACAAACCAAAATTATTTTTTCGTTTACTCCCCTTGTCTGATGCTTTCGTTTCCTCCATTCACAAAAATTCGCATATTCTTTTTCATACGAATGTTTTGATTTGGCTGGCACCACTGTATTCAAAGCATCCAATGCTTCATCTAGAACTGCCGGGGGTACAAAAACTTCCTTTTTGTCTTGATCTTCTACGATTCCAGTTATTTTTCACACAAGCATCACAAGTGTCACAAGTTTGGAAAAATGTAAACAGCTTGTCACGGAAATGTTTTACGCAGTCTACATGATTGTTCTAGACTGATTAGTGTGACTTGAATATTATTCTATTTTCTGTTCAAAATATCGTCGAAAATTAATAAAAACATATATACAACTCGGGAATTAAACATAATCTTTCATCTTTTGACGTCTATAAGTCTGGCGTTAAAAGCCCACCTATGTTTTATGTGCATTATATTAATGCAATTGAAATCCAGTTAACTTTATAAATGGTATTTTATTTTTTGTTACATTTTTACCTGGTCAGACTCGTCATGGTACGTGAATAACCCTGTAGAAACAGCTCCTGAACGGTTATGAGTGGGTTCTGTCTTCTTCATATTACTGTAGCATTTCTGGGTTCCATTATTTATTTAAACATTATGTACAATTTATTTATACTTCTAATATTACACTATTTACATTATTTACACTATTTACAATTTACTACTTCACGGGCACGTCTCGTATTATTTATTTACACATCACGCGGCACTCCGGATGGATAAAAGTAACTGTCCGACTCAACCCATTGACTCACTAGGCTCGATGACTGATGCGACTAGACTGGATGATACGACTAAACTAAACTCCCGCTGGAACGTCCTCTAATAAATATACCGGCGCCTAAGTGCTTCTAGAGCCTCCAGATAGTTCCATCGCTCTCGATCTATACCGGATATTCCAAACGATGAGTCATACTACCTCGAGTACGTTGTAGTAAATTCCAGGACATTCTAGTAATTATTGATGACGCCGCCACTGCGATGAGTCATCACGGGTCTACGTCCGTTACACTGCCCCCCCCTTAAAGATGTTTCGTCCCGAAACGTCACAAGACATTCTACCGATGTCTACATCTTCCTTCCGATGTCCTTTCTGGTTGCAGCAGTACACCATTCGCTTAAGCCAAGTGAAACGGAAGACTCCTTCCAACATGCCTCCGACCGCCCTCCAAACCAAACAGTCGAATTCACAGGCGATCCTCACGATATCCTGGGACAAAACAGTATACTTCGACTCCCATAAAGTATCCCAAGCACTGTGGTAGGTGGCCTTCTTGTACACAAGTCTCTTCGTAGTTCCTGTCGGGTGTCTGCCAGGAGGAGTACGCTTTCAACTATGTACCACAAAGACTACCACACTGTGTTGACGTATCGGTGCCCCTCGACATTTTGATGGACTCTTGCTTACAGCGCAATTTACACACTTCCTGCTCCACTGCTCAGTTTCCCCCAATTCTCTAAGGAAAACTTCTCTCGCAGCTTTCCAAACTTCTTCGACACTTCCAAGTGTCCACGAGGTACTCCGCCATCGAGTGCCTCCAGAACTTCCGGAATTCTATCCATTCACCATGGGGACCAAATAAAACCTCTCACGCAGGTCCCCAAACATCGTCGACACCCCCAGGTGTCCACCAGGTACTCCCTCATGGAGTTCCTAAAGAACTTCCGGAATTCTAACCATGGGAGCCATCAGCTGCTCACTTGCCATATGACCCACAAGCTTCTCCAGCACACGTGTCCAGATTCCATTTCCACATCCAAGGAATCCCATTGGGTACAGCAGGATTTTCCTCAAGGTCATTATCGTGCAACTTGCATTCCCCTCCGCCCGTGGTCTGCATTCTTCCATCCAAGCACCAATCGCAAGTCCGGGTCGTTCTTCGGGTCTCTCCAACTTTCAGTTTAACTCTCGTCCTTTACAACTACAATAG
This sequence comes from Diaperis boleti, assembly GCA_963583935.1. NCBI lineage: Eukaryota > Metazoa > Arthropoda > Insecta > Coleoptera > Tenebrionidae > Diaperis > Diaperis boleti. The sequence continues at coordinate 35,764,218 of OY757249.1, forward strand.
TGGCTGCAGTCTTGTAGTCAAATCTTCCGGGCACAGTCTCAGCGCTTCATAATAGCATGATTTATTTCTACGTCGAAGTAGAACTTTTTTTTTCAACTTTCATTCCATTCAAACCTCTCTTTCTGCCTCAGTGAGTCCTGTTCAGTCAGCACCATTATCTAATCCAAAAGTGAGTGACACCAGCTTCCTGTCTTCTTTCCAGGCCCTTAAGCAGCCTTCTCTGTAGCCCCGATTTTATTCTCTCTGCTCTCTGTCAAGTAACTTTACACTCTTTCTTCTTTATTCGTGCCCAGCTTCGTATTTCTTCTTTTCTTCTTAATTTCCTTCTTAACCTTCATATCGATTTATTTATTTCTTACAAATCTTCGTACCCCACACCTGACACCAATGTAGCGTTTCTGGGTTCCATTATTTATTTAAACATTATGTACAATTTATTTATACTTCTAATATTACATTATTTACATGATTTACACTATTTACAATTTACTACTTCACGGGCACGTCTCGCATTATTTATTTACACATCACGCGGCACTCCGGATGGATAAAAGTAACTGTCCGACTCGACCCACTGACTCACTAGGCTCGATGACTGATGCGACTAGACTGGATGATACGACTAAACTAAACTCCCGCTGGAACGTCCTCTAATAAATATACCGGCGCCTAAGTGCTTCTAGAGCCTCCAGATAGTTCCATCGCTCTCGATATATACCGGATATTCCAAACGATGAGTCATACTACCTCGAGTACGTTGTAGTAAATTCCAGGACATTCTAGTAATTATTGATGACGCCGCCACTGCGATGAGTCATCACGGGTCTACGTCCGTTACATTACTTTACAAACCATATTCCGTACGTACTTGATTCTTTCTATCTGGTCTTTGTACATTTGCTTCCTCCGACACATTTTGGACCCTATCCTCAAAATAAAATTTTCTCAAACTTCTTCGTATTTCAGCAATAAATTTATGCACTCCGAGTTGACTACCGAAAAACGTTTAAAGAAAGAAATGTTTTACATAATTCTTCGGGACGACATGCACCACAAATATCCATTATTACTACTGCCTATAAAAAATTACAATAAAATTGTATTAATAAAACTAGCTGACCCGGCGAACTTCGTACCGCCTCAGAATCAATAAATGTTGTGTTAACTTATTGGCTGATTCAAATTCAGTTTTTTGAAGTGAAAACTTCTTTAGCGGCGATGAGCACTTTTTGGGATGGGTAAAAAATGTTAAAGTCACGTCAGGACACGTGGCCTGATCGAAAATTCGTAAGACGGAAGGAGGGTAGACCGACGCGCCGACGCGGCGTAGGAGAGGAGGTAATATCCCCCTCTCTTTGTTGCGAGTTTCAGAAGAAAAAATCGTCCAGCGTTAGGAGTAGCTATTTATCAAAATATGAACACAGTTCATTATTGCACAAATTAGATGGATGTGCATGCGAAATACACCAGCATGTTTAATGCTACTGTTTCTGATATCGGCGATATGTGTATAAGTCGTTGCCACTCTGGTTATAATCAGTTCATTATTATGGTTGCCGTTTACATTTCTCCAGATAAGTCATTGCGTGCTATACGAGACTCCTTGTATAAAAATTTATTCATTTCTTCTCATGACGCATCTGCATTGCTTCAAAAAAAAAAATGGAAACAGCTTTGATGATTTGCCATTGATTTTGAGTGGAGATTTCAACATAAACTTTGCAGACGATAAAAATCAACTATTAATTGAATTTTTAAATAATGAATTTGGTTTAACGATGTCAAATGATCGCAATCTTAGCACAACGAAATACAAAACTACTATTAATGCGGTCTTTATTAGACATTTAAATACATTCGAATCAAAATCGTTCGTTTCTTACTTCAGCTACCATAAACCTATTGTATCAGTTTTAGAGATTGGCGATGATGATGCTAGTAATGATGATGGTGAAAGAGTCGTTAGAGAGAGAAATTATGAATGAAAGTTGATTTTTCTGAGAGATAAACTTTTTAATGTAAAATAATTGTATCTACAGGCTTTACAGAAACCAGCATACAACGCCATGTCCATTTTTGTTTCTGTCATGTATCAGAGCTGGCGTTATATACGGATTTCATACAAGATGTATGAGATTTTTTTTTGTTAATTATTCCCATGTTTTAATAGTTATTCGCCCCCGAAAAAGTCAGTCAATCCGTTCTCAAGATATCAAAAAATTTGTGTGTGGCGTCCACGCGCAACACAAGTGAAACTTTGAAGTTTACTCCTTAAAAATCTATTTTCACTTTTCAATCCCGGTACGACAGATTTTGGTACCAGGCGGAGCTTTTTTACTGTCGTTGCCCTGTACCAAGCTCCCCGCCCCCTGTAATTTTTCCGATGTTTTAATAGTTACACATTCTGCTATTCGGGGCGGAGGCAAATCCAACAAATTAAAGATTCTAAAAATCGGCCCTGCCGTTCTTGACTTATAAACCCAAGGGAGCCCCTTGAGCTCCCTTGTCAATTCGTTATGCTATTGTTATTAATGTTATTCTGCTATTCGGGACGGAGACAAATACAACAAATCAAAAACCATGAAAATTGGTCAAGCCGTTCTCGAGTGATAAGTGTTCGAACAAACTTTGTTGTATATATATATATATATATATATATATATATATATATATAAATATTAACAAATATGTGTTATCTAGGACTTCATGAATAAATCTGTTAATTTCATCACCATTCAAAACTGTTGATTTTTTCGCTTTAGCTTATGGGCCTCTTTTTAAAAATGCGATTAATTTAGTAAATTTTGATGTCACTGCTTCAACATTGAGTAAATAGAGCATAATGAGTTTTGCTCATGAAGGTTTAAAAATACCCCAGATTTCGGAATACTTAAGTTCTTAAGTTTACATCAGTTAACAAATTGTGCATAAACCAGCTCGTATCGTCCTTTTGATTTATGGGGCAATACATTTTGAATTGCCGTATTAGTGGCTTCCCGGATTTCATATTAAATCAGTTTTAATTTAAAAGTCGTTGTAATGTTCGTTTAAAAAAATATTGTACAATCCGCGATTATAACATTAAAATAATATCGTGCTACGCTACGTCATAGAAAACTAATTCTTAGTAATCCTTTTTGTCTGTCAGCGTTTCTGGTTGGCATTTCGTTTAATTTCGTTAATCTAAGATAATGCTTAAAATTTACTGTCGCCATAATGACCATAATTCATTTCAAACTAACGCCACAAAAATTTACACCTCGATCAATACCAAGCTGATGTGCGATATCTACGCTACTTCCCGACAGATGTCGCGGCTTTCTACATTTTAAAAGCAACTCTTTACACCTAAATAAACAAGGTCAAAAAACAAAAGAACATATTTACATATGGAGAGCACCTGGGAATCTGCAAAGCCACCTCGTCAAGACTGTCTGATGGGGTAAGTGGAGGTCTCTCGAAGAGTCTGCTTGGCGCCAGTGTCAAAGCGTTCGTGTAACGGTGACAGCCCACCCCTTTTCCTTTGCGACGTTGTTCTTTTTTCTTTTTGTCCTCCTCAGCCCTGCGGAGGTTGTGCAGCCGGAAGAAGTACATAGACATTCTGTGTACACGGGATCTGTATTAGCCACAACGAAATCCTCCATGTCACACTAGTTTGTTAGAAGCGAAGCTAGGAGGTAGCATGCAAGACAGAGGAATGTTGAAAAGGTGCGAAAACATTATTTGGTGAACGTTTTAGAATGGTCAAACATAGAATGAAAATAGAGTTCGTAGCTTTCTTAGAATGGCCCTAGTGTTCCTACTTTATATCATTTATGGAATTAACATCTACAGTTCTTTAATAAAAAGTTTAATGAAAATCTCAGAGATTTTTCTAAAATTCAAATAATAAATCCGTTAACATGACTTTTAAGTTACTCCTATCGTACGTTGCTAAAAACCGCACGCTATTCAAAATAGGTTTGACAACCAAACTTCATTCATTCTTTACCGTTTTAAAACATTAAACATTTACTCTCTATTATCGTTTTACTTCAAAATGGTGAGTGAATTTCTTACATCAAGTTGTCTGTGCTTTACATATCCATTACCGTTAGCGATCTATAACCGTAAAGGCTGATTGGTACAAACATTCAACCGAACCTCCTAACAACATAACTTCGGATAACAAGTGTGAACGGGACCACCGAACCCCGTAACATCACAGCGTTCCATGAGCTATCGGTCTTTTGCTTTTACATCAAAGTAATTAACACGAGGGAGTTGCAGCACTTGTTGACCTTTTTTTTTGGTTGGGGGACAGGAAAATGTCACTGGGAGCTAGATGTGGAGAACTGGGTGATTTCGAAATGAATTTGATACACGCCAAAAGCACTGGCACGAAATACCAACAATGGATACTTAAAATCTGTTATAGACATGGTTGGTTATACTTTTTTATGGTAACTACTGATTGGTAGAACTCCTAAAATCTCAAATTTCTTCTGAACCTCGTTATTGTGTCTGCAACGGTTAAGGTCAGTTTAAACATGCAACCGAACCTCGCACCGTAACCCAGTCGCGTAACGTCCCCTGGTTCTCGACGGAGTTGCAGAGTGATAAAATTCAAAGTTTAACCGAACCTCTTCGGTAACATCATATAATTATAACATACATAATAATTTGTGTACATTTTGCTTAATAAACCAGAAGAATGTCGATAAATCCAAGTGGAGTAAATTTAAATTAAAATTTAAATATATCTAAGTCGAACTCCACAAACTTCAAGTGTAAAATTACAAATGGAACATGTTTCGGCAAAACACTACTGCCATCTGCAGCCCTAATTTAACAAGAGATTAATGATACAATTGAATTACAGAGGGGTTCTTAAAGAATATAAAAATTATGACGTTGACGTAATTTTGAATTTAATTTGACGTTTTGAAAGGGTTACATGATTTTTTTTTAAGATTTCGTAAAAACAACATTTTATAAAATGTAAAAATTAAAAATGGATCAAAGAGAATCTGGTAAGATTCATAAATGCAATAAAGGCCGGTAATTAGATTTTCTTGAGACTTTGGAAATAAGGAAAGCCTTGAAACTGGAAAATAGATCTTGTTTAAATGAACAGAATAACTTCAATAATCCCATTATTAATTCACTATTTTAATTTTTTACCACTCAAACAAACTTACCAGATTCTTTTTGATCCATTTTTATTTTTTACATTTTATAAAATGTTGTTTCTACAAAATCTTAAAAAAAAATCATGTAACCCTTTCAAAACGTTAAATTTAATTCAAAATTACGTCAACGTCATAATTTTTATATTCTTTAAGGTAAGAACCCCTCTGTAATTCAATTGTATCATTAATCTCTTGTTAAATTAGGGCTGATGATGGCAGTAGTGTTCTGCCGAAACATGTTCCATTTGTAATTTTACACTTATTAAAGTTTGTGGAGTTCGACTTAGATATATTTCAATTTTAATTTTGCTTAATGTAACTTATTTCTTATTTCCCAAGAAACTGTAGATAGTAATTGATCATTTGATTTACAGAGCTCACTATTAAACACAAATATAAGGTTTCCCAACATTGATCCAACTATTTTTTTTAATATAATTACTTATCTATTTATGTAAACCCTATGTACGCAAAAATATCACAACGAGGTATTGTCAATGTTCTACTCGACGATATATTTCTGGGATCATTAATAAAGCTATTGATTTTATTTAATATTTTATATAACCCACTTCCTACTAGATATGTGTCAAGGAAGTACGTAGTTTTTAGTTGGGATAAATAAATCATCGAAATCACCTCATAATCGGTGAGATAAACGATTTATCATAGATGTAGCCTCGGTGAGCGAAGGGGTGGGTGATATGATAGATAGGTTGTTTAGGGGCGTCGACATACATACGCAGTCAGACAATTGTTACTTTAAATGTGATCTTCTTTTAAAAGATAATAATATCTCCAAAGTATGTAATATGTATATGATATAAAAATCAAGTCAACTCACACGATGAGCCGTAGTATTATTCATTGACTTGCACTTTTTATGCACTGCATAGCCGTGCAGATGTTATAAAGCAAGAGATTAATTCGGACAGTATTGAAAATGCCCGATCATTATGAGAAATGCCACAGTAATTGGGCGCTTTGATAAATCCTATTTTGGTAGAATAATTTATGACATGATGAAGCATGTCACCAGCTTTGGCTAATCGCAACTCGCTACCTTTCTATCGGGAAACAATGAAGTTAGCGTTGATTTTGTTTTATGTTGCTGAAGTTAGGTGGCCTTTAATACTAACTAAAGGCCCGTTGACATTTGTCAATTTGAATGTTCATTTTGAAAGAATAAGCGAAAGTGATAAATAAATTGCCTTTCACTTTGTCATCATCCAAAGTGAACAAGATAATGAATGCTAAATAAATGATTACACGGAAACTACTGCGTACTATTAGTTAAAAAAAAAGTATTTGTGCGTATCAGCTCCGACGCGCGACTGAAGTTTAGTGCGATTGATTGAATATAATAATAGGCCAAGGGGGTAAATAAACGCATCTTTTATAATACTGAAAGCACACCTATATTTTGAAGTGAAACATCTTAATCGAGATGTGAGTACGAAAAAGTGTTAAGCCAGAACCCATCAACATGTCCCATCAAATTGGCGTACCGAGCTATAAAAATTAAAATCGATTCTTAATATTTATTACCGAAAAATTCATTAAATTCTCCAATCGTTTGACCATTTTTTATGATGACCGCCACTTCAATTCATTAAACTGCCCGATTGTTCACGTCACCCATAACAGATACATTTAAGGTGGGCCAAAAAAATCGTTTTAATGGTAGCAGTAATTTCGAGTTTTATAATCATAGAGAAGAGATCAAATGATTTCGATATTCTACACGAACTGTAAGCTATTTTTACTCCTTTTAATTAGAATGTATTTGACATGTGATGTAGAGCGAGTATTAATTTGTATGAAATATTCTGGGAAACGGGTATACTGTTAAAAGAACAGCAATTTATTATTAAATATTTGCACGTTTGCCAATTAGTTGAATCTCAGCATGTGGGAGTCATATTCTGCATGTGCTATTCCACAACAATAAATTCTCTTTTTAAAGGCTGAATATTATAAGGACAGTAATAGAAGAAATCTCTCATCCATCAAAGTCGACTCTTCCACTGATTTGATGATTTTTTTATGCAAACCACTCTTATCTATCACGATAATCAACAAAGAACTTGACATGAACATTAGCTTTCTGAATATTAAAGTTTTTACATCGTTTTAGTAAATATCTGAAAAACTTCATTATATATTGTCCAAAAACAAATAAAATGAAAAATTCTACGTACCTACATATTATCTACTTAAATAAATACAAGGTGTTTAAAAATGATTCATTCATCAACGTACAAACTCTGGGTCAAGGGCACAGGAATTTTGTTATCCACAAGTAAATTGAAGTGTGAATCATTTATAAACTTTCGATATAAGACTGTGAACAACAAAAAGTTAACTTTCAGTTTGTTTTCACAGTATGACGAACTAAAATTTAGGCTTTTTAAATATTTATTAAATTATGGAAGACGTTCCTAAAATCTGCGATTCTATAACAATTTATAATTAAAATTTAATTTTTTCCCTACACTTCATGCTCCAAAAATGTGTTATGATTAATATAATTTGACGCTTGTTCCTTTTTAGTCTTTTTGCCATTTAGCGTCGTCTAGCACGTGAGCTTGTTAGATGAAAGCTCGGATATTCATGCTCCATAAAATCAATGGAGAAGGCGGTATTCCAAATTCAGAATCCGAGCATCCGAAGAAAAGTATAAGCAGCGAAAAATACAATACTAGCAATATACCACTTCACTTCATTTCGATTTTTTTGGCACTTGTCATAATTATATTGACTTATAACAAGATCGACTAATTGTCAATATAGTATTTTATAAACAAAATAGAAATAAGTACAGACAAAATGAGTTTTCAATCTCTGAAGAAGCAGAGAATGTTGGGTGTTCGTCATCCATATTGCCCGAAAATAAAAAAAAAAAAGTTATTCGTAGATGATATCAGAATACTTTTTATTAGTCCAACATTAGAATATCTATCGCGTTTGTGGTCTAAGCACAGCACGCTAAACACGCCAAATTGGAACAGTATGTCTTTCTAAAGAATTAAACACAGAAAGGAAGTTTTTCACGTTTATATGTGTCAATGAAAGAATAAATAAAACCAACTTTAAAAAAGAATACAACAATAAATAGTCATTCATTTCTAGCAGTTGTTTAATGTTCAATACTCATCAAAATGAGCGTCAGTCGCCGCACCCGCGGGGCACCTAGAAGTGACAGCATGTCAAAGTTGTAAAAAAAAAATTTGGTTTTGGTATATTGATACCGTACAAAAATTCATGAGATGGTTTTTCAGATCATCTTTAACTAAAAAAGAATCGTCAGCTGTTTTGAAGAGGGGGCATTATACGTGAGTCGCGTATATTATATGAACCATGTAAATTTTTTTAAAGTATAAAGTCATTTTATACCTTTATGAAATTTATGCAGCTGTATTTTTATAATATTGATTGAAATTAAAATATGGTGCATTTTTATGGTTAACAAAAATTAAAATCACCGTCAGCTGAATGTTTGTGGGTGTAAAGATCGTCAGTTCATTTGCCAAAGTGACTATGCAACGTCAGATGCACTGACCGCGCAGCATTATTTATGACGCTGACTGACGCTATTAGCCCTGTTAAAAATACGACTGACGATTTTCTTTATTATATTGAAAGCATAAAAATCCAGCTGCATAAATTTCATAAGGTATAAAATGACTTTATACTTAAAAAAAAATTAACATGGTTCATAAAATATACGTGACTGACGTATAATGCCCCCTCTTCAATACAGCTGACGATTATTTCTTAGTTAAAGATGATCTGAAAAACCATCTGATGAATTTTTGTGCGGTATCAATACACTAAAAACAATCTTTTTTTTACAACTTTCACATGCTGTCACTCCTAGTTGCACCGCTACTGAAGCGGCTGACGTTTAGAGTTCTTAAATATTAGGGGAAAACTATCATTGTTATCATTTTCAGTCGGTATCAAATGACTTGTTCACATGCCACGCTACCTCCCATACTATTAGGTACAGTTGTCCATTCTGTGAGTGAGTGAGTTTAAAAAAATGCCAGCTCCTACAAACATAGAACAAACGGAACATTGTGCTGGAACATTTATGGAGAGGCTCCTCAAAATGCTTGGGCAGCTCGAAGGATTTACAACCAACACTTTCCTAATCGCCAGCTTCCAATAACCATTATTTGTAAAAACTGTGCAACATTTAGGGATCATGGAACTTTTTCGCTCCAGATCCATGATCGTGGAGTTCAAACTATATATCCTTGACACCATCGTCCCGCCACTAGTATGAGAAGATGCGTCATGTGTCCCATATGAGTTTATTTGTGTGCGAGTTTATTTTTTAACATTTCGTGGTTTCTAAAAATTCCATTTTGTTGAGCAAGTGATTTAAAATTGAAATTTGAGTTTGATTGCAAGATACCTTAAAAATGTAAAATCACTTTCCCCCAAATTTTAATTTGACCTTTGCTGATAAAGTAAGAAAAATAACCACTTTCGATTGTACCGTTATGCTATACGGTTGATTGTTTTTGAGATATTTACGCGGTGGGATTTACATTCTTTTCGGTCTGTGATAACGCAGTCGAACTAGCCTGCAGTGGCGTACGGTGATTTTTGTGCAACATTTTGAATTTCTTTTAACTCTATAACCATAGAGTTTATGACAAAAGTGTGTCGAGAAAAATTGTTGCTAAAATTGATATCTATTTCTGTTACACCCTCTATATAAAAAGTGAATGTTTGTCTGTCTGTCAGTTTCTATGTCCCATAAAGGCTCTTACACCGGTCAACTGATCGTTATGAAATTTTGACCCCAAGAATTGGGAAGTAGACACGATTTTTCCTTAGTTAATCGTTTCATAAAGATGCCCAGAGACGAATCCCATAAGGCAAAGGCCCCTCAGGCAGTCCCACTGCTCAAACCCCGACCGCACCCAAAAACCCTTCAGGTCAAAAAGAAGCCATTTTCTTCTTTCTTCAACCCAACTTTGTTAGCACTAGAGATACAAAGCAGAACCCATCAGGTTCAAACAGAAAAGCCATTTTCTCTTGGTATGAATGAGATTGTGAGAATGAGAAAGCATCCCTCACCTCTCCTCCGATTCCCTGTGTCAACCAGGGACCTCGGTCCTTTCACGGACTCGGTAGTTACATACTTGACATGTGGTCTCCAGAGAACAACTGCGGCTTAACCGAAAGGAAGACACGTGGGCGGGACCTGGGGACTATCTAACTTACCTGCAGTATCTCACTTACTGTACGGTACGGTGAGATAGAGATAAAGGGGCCTACCCAGGCTTAAGAATCTCAGTCAGACAATGCATGCATGCAAATCGAGTACTCTGTCAGATAAAAATGTCACGCAATAAGATCAACAAATTTAGTTGAAATATGGTATGATAAAAGATTGTTGAAATAACCAGGGCGTAACACCGTGGGGATATTTTATGAATAAAATTGTATGAGACTAATATTAATAGAATTTGTGTAGGCGCGACTAAAACATTCGCTACGCTCGTGGCTCAACTGTCACGACTCGTTTGAAATTATCGTCTTTCAGCACTTGTACAACATTATACTCCTGTTATGATTTATTTCAATAGGTCAGTTTCTTGGCTGCAGTGCGCATGCCCAAAAATCTGTTGTGGCGGGAACTTTAAAATTTCCCTCCAAACTGGTTACTTTGTTAAAGAATTTACTTGTAAAAGTGTTAGTCATGCCGCGCATTGTGATGAATGTAAGAACAGAAGGTGTTCTTCAGCATCAATAACGAAAAACGGTTCGTTAATGGCAGAAAGGCCGATTTGGATCTATTGAAGGAATTACTTTACCTGCCTTTAGTGGAATTTGGTGATCGATGCGATTGACGTTTAAATGACACTTGAAGTCTGGAGTCGACATGGCTTCTTCATTACCCTTTGCAGAAGTCGTTTTGACTGAAAATGACGTTCCAGGGACCATTTTACCATCGCGAAATATAAATGAGAATAGGTTTCTGGCATGTCGGAAGTTAGCAACGACTGACAAGAAGTCGGTTTTAATAGAAAGGTAAAAATGGCAAACAGAGTAAAATGGATATTTAACTATCTGGTGTTTTTCTTTGTAAGAGTACAAGATGCGTTAGAGAAGAAAGTGCCAATATACCCATATATAGACAACGGTGCCTGGTTAAAGTCGAAAACACAACGCGTGAACTATTATGTAGGAAAAGGAAGAAACCAGCAGTGTTTCCCATCATTTGGAAAACCTTCCCAACGCGAAATATTATGCCTCGAGAGTTTTGCTATGGGCATATACTGCACTACATAAAAACATTTAGCATAACAGGACTTGAGCAGGAAAATAGTGATAGTGATAAGGAAAATGAGATAACTGTAGTGTGGGCAGTTTTTGCGAGGTTTTTCTGTCCACTGAACAAACACATGAATGCCCCTTTTTAATTGATTTATAATTTTTCCATACTTTTTTTTTGGGTTTTGATGGAGGTTTTGCTTGATTGTTCTTTTTCTTTAACGGTCAAATGCCAATGCGTCTCATTTCCCACTTGTTAACTCGTCAACTGTCAATTTGCACTTCACGCGTATAGTAGCCTCAAGCTTAAATTGTCACGGGGTTGGGAGGCGAAATTATGCAGGGCCAACTTATTTATGAACGTCCTAAACTGGTTCTGAAATAAACATTCTACTCTTGATCGACTTTTCGGCGAAGATGTAAAGGAATGGTGACAGGACCGTATTGCCAAAAATGTAAATTGAGTTGATCACTTCCCTCAGTACGTGTAACAAATTCATATTTTACTGTTCAACTTTAGAATACATTAAAAGTGCAAGCCTTAGAAAACATATTCTGGACCAAATAAATAAAAACAAATACCTCACTTTAGCTAGTAATAATTCATAACAAAATATTAAATACCCCTCTGATAGAATGACGCGTGGCGAGGCCGAAACCGCGTCTTGCAATCGAGTCGACCAGTTGCAACAAGACAATCAAAACAGGTTAGAGTCCATATGGTATCGGTTACGACTTACTTGTTCCGCAATGTCTCGATTCCGATAAAAAATTCGATAAAAAATTCGTGACAATTTAAGGTTGAGGCTACTATACTAACTTATTTAAATTAAAATGTAAATATATCTAAGTCGTACTAACTTATTTAAGTTTAATAGTTTGTATTCGCGTTAAAATTAGACATTTGTGTTGCCATTCTTCGTCATTACCATTTTTGCACCTATCGTCATTCTTTCACACGAATATACGCACGCGGGCGAATCATTTCTATGCAAAATCTACCAAATGAAGGGAAAATTCAAATTTACCGCCCAAACTGGACCATGCGCGAACATTATGCGCACCATACACCTGTGATAGGAAACACTACTATTAATTCATTCTCCATGCTTCTTTTACATGTTTTCCTTTCCCTTCGTTGTTTCTTCTTGTTAACATAATACTAACATGACACAGCAGGTATCATATAAGGGGTTTAGGGTACTCCCTTGTGGATAAGGTTTAGGTCTATATAATTGAGATTTGAGTATACAATAATTTCTGAAAGTTCCAACCTTGTGAAAGTTTACTAATAACTGTCATTCAAGTATCTGCCGGGTGCACGATGAGTGAGTAACCTAGCAATTTTGACCGGCCTTGACATTTTGTAGCAACCTATCTATGGCTTGGATCGATTATCGTAAGGCATTCGACACAACATCTCACGAGCTGATTATTCACTTACTCGAATGTCTTGCGATACCCGATAGACCCGGTTCTCGATAACATCCCGACGAGAGCGAGTTCAGACAGAGTTGATATCATTCAGAAGAGGAGTATTCCAGGGAGATTCCTTGAGTCCTCTTCTGTTTTGCATCTCACTTTTGCCGCTGTCCGTAGCCTTGTGCAGTGCAAAGAGTTATAGCTGTGGTACACCCGGTAACCGGAGGCATAAGATCACTTGTTTTACATGGATGATTTAAAAGTGTATGCTTCCGGAAAGCAAGAACTGACGCAGTCATTGCGCATAGTGCAGGAGTACACAGGTGCTATTGGCATGGAGTTCGGTTGGGACAAATGCGCCCAGGTTCATCTCAAAAGAGGACGATGCGAGTATTTCGATGAAGATGCTCAACTCATTGACGGAAGCGTTCTGAGACATCTGAACGCCGGAGAGACTTACAAGTACTTGGGTGTGGAGCAGTGCCACATCCAAGCGTCACACCAGGTAAAAAAGTCTCTCTGCGGCAAGTACAAAAATCTACTCCGACGAATCTGGTCGTCAGAGCTTTCGGGGAAGAACAAGATTTTTGCCACAAATATGCTTGCCGTTCCGATCCTGCTCTACTCATTTGGAGCAGTTAAATGGTTAGTAGATGAGTTGAAGCAGATTGATCGGGATACTCGAAAAATGATGCATCTACAGCGCAGTTTGCATCCAAAATCGTCCGTTCCGAGGTTATATCTTCCACGAAACCAGGGAGGCCGAGGACTTTTGAGTTTGGAGTGTCTTCATAACAGGGTAATCTTGGGTATAGCCTGTAAGATCATCCAAAGTTCAGATCCCTTGTTGCTTCTTGTCAGGGATCACGAGAGGCGGAAAGTCGGGGCATTTTTGTTTAGGGCGGCACAAAGAGCAGCAGATGAGCTCGGTCTTGACTTTGACGTTGAGCAAGCTCGGCCACATTCTATTACCTAGCTAAATTTGCTCCGTCTTACAGCCCACGTCAGAATCTCTGAGCAAAATATGCTCATGAGAAGGCATATGGATAAGTCAATGCATAGTGTTTTCTTCAAGAACATTGAAAACCTTGGCTTATCCAAAAGGCATACATTTGCCTTTCTGAGATCAAGTGGACTGAAGTCTGAAACTGAGGGATTCATTTGCGCAGCGCAAGATGGTGTAATTAACATCTTGGTCTATCGCAGCCGCGTGATGGGTATAGAGGTGCCAAATGTGAGCTGTAGGGCTTGTCACAAGGCCCCTGAAACAGCAATGCAATATATTGGCGACATGCCCGGTGTATGCAGCTTCGGCCTATATCCATCGCCACAATGCGGCGTTGAGAGTGTTATACTTTCATTTAAGACACCATTATGCGATAGACCAGACACCAGTGCTGCCCTATGTCCCGAACGATATTGAGTCCGTTGTGGAGAACGAGAGGTGCCGAATCTATTGGAACTTCTCGTTCTCCACCGTCAGGCAGATAACAGCAAACAAGCCTGACGTGGTTCTATTGGACCACTCCTCCAAGCAGATGTTTGTTATTGAATTTTCGGCTCCTGCTGCGTCAAGGAGGAGGAAAAGCGGACAAAATATCAAGACCTGCTCTTTGAACTTAGGAGGCTGTACTCAAGTTACTCAGTGAAGCTCGTCGTTTTGGTAATTGGGTGCATGGGAGGCATCAGGGACTCAGTCTTCTCCAATCTGAAAATCATTCCTGCCTGCCGTAAACCGGCAGAGACCCTTGCGGCTGGAATGCAGAAAGCGGTCATCTTGGGGTCGTTGCGTCTGCTCAGGGCACATGATTTGCGGGATTCATAGTTACTCACCCCATGACATTGGGGAGTGGCTACGACGTGCGATTGAGACACTGACCAGCAAGAAACCTCGTGAAGGTCGGAATTACCATTAATTCCTTCTGGTCAGATTAAAAAAAAAAAAAACAAAAAAAAATTGACCAACAGATACAATCCATTTACAGAACAATTTATTACAGTCACAATATTGATTGAACACAAATACCGTGCGATCATTTAAATTATAAATTAGAGTAGGCTGTGAAATTTAAATTAGGTTGGCACTACTAACTTTTGACAATCTGATCGTTCCCTCTGATTTGATTTACTTGTCACTTTGACATTCAAATTTTAAATCAGATTGTCAAAAGTTAGTGCCAACCTGATTTAAATTTCACAGCCTACTCTAATTTATAATTTAAATGATCGCACGGTACAACTAACTAAACAACTAACCTAAATCCAATAATATTTAAGATTTAATATTTCATCCCTTTAATAAAATTAAACTTAAGCTACTCTAACATTACACCAAAACAAACTACAAACCCAACTGAAATAAAATAATAGTAGATTATATTACAAGTGACAGAAATGCTTCAGCGAGTGAGATCTTTGAATCACGAGTGCGAAAGCACGAGTAATACACATCTCACGAGCTTACAATGTCATTTCGGTCACGTGTAAGGTACGACGTTTTATGCCCGATGTGTAATTTCTTGTAAAAGTTAAAAATCAAAAGATTAATGAGTGTCAAAATGACGTTTCAAAAAATTTGTGCCCCAAACTACTCGTGCTACAATCAACCGTCTTGTGAAACTTGTATAATAATATACTATTATGTAATCACAATGTTTGTTTTACCACACCTCTAGCCTTACTGCTTATATTCCCCAAACTATAGAAGCTAAGGTCACAAGTTTCGCTTAACTTGTTGCAGTTGTTACACACGTTGGTTAACGGAGAGTTTAAGCCCAAATTTGTTCTAGATTTAAGTGGCCTAAAGTTCACTGAATACCTCGAATTGATCCTGGGCGTTTAAAAATTTAATTGCGAAATAATTTCTATAGTATCTATCTGGTTGTGCACAAACCCGTATAAAAATCTGATATAGATGCTACAAATCTTCGATAGCTTAAGGAATCAAGTTGAAACAAATGTAAGAGATTGACTGATTTGATTGATATCACGCCGAGGATATTCACCGTAGGTTTGCAAATATAAAAATTTATATAAATATCATAATATAATGTGGAGACCAAATTACCGAACAGTATTCAAGTTTTGTTCTTACCGAAGCATAATATACACATTAGAGCTAAAATATTATGGTTCATTTTGGCATTCATAATTATGAAACCTAACGTTCTAAATGCCGTAGTCGCGATGTACTGCACATGTTCCGAAAAAGATACTTTACTGTCGAAATTACCCCTAAATCCTTCACACTGGTTTTTGTGTCTAATGACATACCTTAATTAAATAATTATAATTAGTTATAATCCATTGACGACAGTTTTTTTGTAAATGAAACTTTGCAACATTTACCTACGTTCAACTCTAGCCCATTGCATAAAAACCAATTTCCAATGCTATCCACATCATTTTCATGTTTAAGACAATCATCATTATTTATAATAGTTTTGTAAAGCTTGCAATCATCGGCAAAAAGTAAACATCTAGAATATTTGACCACTTCAAATAAATCATTATTGTAGATAAGGAACAGAAATGGTCCTAAGTTACTTCCCTGAGGAATTCCGGATGTCTGTATGTATTCATGGTAAACGAATCCGTCAAAAGACACCTCAAGCTTCCTATTACTAAGATAGATGCTATCAACTTAACTAACAAATCAGAGTCCAAAATTTTCCAATTTTACTAACAAAATGCTGTGTATGATTTTATCGAAAGCTTTAGCTACACCTAGGTACGAGGCTGGTTTGATAAATCAGTGACTTTTCGAAGAAGAAAACATTTTCTTCGATATACCTAGCTACATTTATTTTTGAATGTAGTCTCTTTTAAGCTCTATACACTTAGCCCACCGTTTTTCTAACTTTTTTATCCCTTCCAAAAATAGCTTTTCTCGAAGTCTGCAAAATAGCTATTAGTTTCGGTAATGATCTCTTCATGAGTCGATTTTTTTTCCACTGAGCCATTTCTTTATGTTTCCAAACAGAAAAAAGTCGCAAGGAGCTAAATCCAGCGTATAGGCTGGTTGAGGAAGTATTTCATATCGTAATTCAACCAATTTGGCTACGGCAACAGCAGGTGTATGCACAGGTGCATTGTTGTGGTGGAAAATGTTTTTTTTCTTTGATAAATGAGGCCGTTTTGCTATCAATTCCCCTTATGAAATTAGTCGAGTAACTCAGCATAATAGAGCCCTGTTATTGTTTTTCCTTTTTCCAAATAGTCTATAAATATTATGCCATGTGAATCCCAGAAGATGGCCGCCATGACCTTTCCGGCTGAGGGAACTGTTTTGGCTTTCTTTTGCGCAGGTTCACCAGGAAAAACCCATTGTTTAGACTGTTCGTTGATAGTAATGTACCCATGTTTTATCAACTGTTACATATCTTCTCAAAAACTCAGTTGGATTACGCTGAAACATGTCTAAACAGTGCTTTGAAATGCTTACACGATTCCGTTTTTGTCTATCAGCAGTCGCGGCACCCATCTTGCTGGTAACTTTCTCATACTTAATAATGTTAATATAATGTAAAGTATTAAATACGCGTTCAATTGAGATGTTTGTTATCTTGGCTAACTCGCGTATCTTGATTCGACGGTCTTCCAATACAAGATCATGGATTTTGTTGATCATTTCTTCGGTTGTGATCTCATTTGGACGTCCGGGGCGAGCAGCATCATTGGTTCTGCTACGACCACAACGAAATTCAGTAAACCACTTGTAGACCATACCATGCGAAGGAGCAGACTTCCCGTAATATTTCCTTAACTTTTCTTTAGCTTCTTTAATAATTTTACCGCGAAAAAATAATTTTTTATTAGTACCCGAAATTCACTTTTCTCCATGACACAAACGACACTTGACATACTCTTGTTTCAGACGACCCAACGCAGTTTCTGTATGACAGATCTAATTGAAATTTGGTGTGCTTGTTTAAAAATCATGGCCAACTTTAGTAAAAAATAGAATTTGCGATTCGAGGGCTCGTTCTTCGAGAAGTCACGAAATTATCAAACCAGCCTCGTAAATCACATCCACCTGTTTTCCTTGATCGACTTCCTGACACAAAAACTGAGTTATTGAAATAAGGTTCGTGGTCGTGTATCTACCTGACATAAAACTATATGCTGATGAATCGATAAAATATTCCGAGAAAACGAGTACACTTGGTTTCAAAACTTTCGCGTACACCTATTTTTTGCTGTATTAAATCAGGGTTGTAATTAATCAACTCTGACATTTGATCTTTTGAAAAGTCATAATGCTTCGACTGACGGAGCAAGATAAAGTTTTGATTCTTGCTAAAGTAGAAGATGGTTGGTAATAAGAAGGGTTGCTACTCATTATGGACTTGATAAAGGCACTGTTCTACGAGTAAAGAAGACGTGGGAACCAGAAGGGTTGGTGACTAGAAGACCATAATCGGGAAGACCGAAGATAATTTAAGGTAAAACTCTTTCAATACGGCCAAACAAGCAGTTTTTGAGACCAACTTTTTAGGATCGTAGGTAACAGCTTGCCGTCGTAATCCCATAGAAAATGTTTGGGGTTTAATTGTCGAGAAAATTTATAAAAGGAACTTTAGAATTGCAAATGCTGAAGAATTGTGGAAACTAATTCAAAATACGTGGGAAGAGTTGAGCGAAGACCAAAATGATTGGCGAAACCTTATAGGATCTATGCCCAGAAGATTGAATACGGTGCTAGAGGCTAATGAGGCCATGACAAAATATTAAAACCTTTTCTAATATATTTGTATTTATTTTGATGTGTTCGTTTTAATTAAATTTCTGTTACCTTCTTTTTGTTTACCAGATACAGCTACAATAAATCTTCCTTACCTTTTACAACAAACACGTATTACTGCCGAATTAAACGTCTTGTAAACGTCGTTGGTTTTTATCTTTAATTACTATGTATAAACTAATATAATGGATCGGTCCCTCAGGACACAAATTCCTAATTACGTGTCTTTTTTTATAATATGCAGACGAGAGTATGTCAGTGTCATCATAACCTAAATTCAAAATGTGGCATTCACACAACTAAATATTGGTAAAACATTTGTTACTTGATTTTGAAGGTGTACGCGAAAGTTTTGAAAGCAAGTGTACATTATAAAAAATATTAGCCCAAATAACAAGAATTTAGAATATTTGCATGTAGTTTCAGGCTGTTTGATTTGTCCATTTTGGTACAAGGCACATATACAATTGACTCGCAACTTTCTTCGTTGCATGCTGTATAGAATACCCTGTCTTTGGTTAGTTGTGTCTAAATGAATACAGGTAGCTGTAAATTGGCTCATTTATGTGAAGGACAGTACTTTTTTAGCACTAACTTGTTGTACACTCTGATTTTCCTTGGATTACCATTCAAGTAAAGTACATGTAACAGTATTTAAGGACAATTATTATAAATTACAAAAATATAAAAGACAATATCTGACTATTCGATTACATTGCTGATTGTAATAAAATTACTAAAATATTACTCCAAAATAAGTTGCTTCTAGGATTTTTGTTAATATATACTTAACAATAGAAATTTTACTGAAATGTTTCATATTGGAAATGTTTCTCTTGCACATGGCATAAAAAAAGTTAATACAGGGTAAAGGTACTTTAGGTATTTATTTTGTTCTAAATTATAAACGCTGCATGTTAAAATTGTGTCCGAAAACCCTGTATTCCGAGTAGCATGTTTTTATTTCCATCATACAAATTCTTAATTTTCTGATTATTAAAGGCACCAGAGGTGTTCATTTCAATGTAATATTTAAAAATTTAAAGAACCACATAAAGGATCAAGACCCTCTGAACAATTAATATTCTATACTGCAACAAGTGTTAATGAAAATTAGTTTTGTCTTAAATTATATTTCGGCATCCATTCCTTCAGATATCACTGAGATAATAACAACGTAGTACGGTCCTGTGCTACTTCGGTCACAATGTTTAAAGCGCATTTCCCCTTCCCTGCTGTCCTGGCCATTCGAGTCATTGTTGGTTTTGTGCTTCTGTGAGTCACATCGCACCACAGCTGGTCTGGTTTGTATAATAAATTCTATTTATTTATATCAATTTCTTATACACGCTAACTTAGAATGTGTACTATCTTAGCTAATTTTCAAAGTAGCATAGGATAATGACCAGCAGGTCGTCATTCTGAAGTTTCGTCGCGGCATTTTCATCGAGAAATTCAGAAGTTAAAGAAGGACGGCGCAGATGGCATCGCCAACATTATATGGGCGTGATTCCACGGTTCGCACTCGATCTCCAAGCCGGTAGCATTGCGAGGTCAACACTCGAGACAACGTTCATCTCGGAGGCGGCGGCACATAGATCGGCGACAGAGAAAACCGACAGTGTGCAGAAGCGATTATGGCGGCCCGCGAGGCGTCGCGTCGCTTCCTCGCCACCCCACCGACTCTCCGCCAGCAGGAGACGCCCAGCCTGCCGTCGAGGACGATCTCGTCTCCATTGAGTTAGGGGATGACATACTTAGAATTCTAGGAGGCGAACCAGAACAGCCCTGCACCTAGTCAAAGATGCAAAAGCACTTCCGGCTATGTGACACCCGATTCTTTAACAGGGTGTGGTCTCCTGTTTTTCCTCGCTACCGGCTACCGCTCAATTGCGACAGGCTGATGCTGCCGATCGTCAACCCGGAAGTGGCAGCCATGATCGAGAGCATTCATTCTGGAAAATTTTATTCCGGCCAGATTTGGGGGGGGGGGGGAATAAACAAGGAAAAATCTGGAAACCAGGGAGAATGCTCCTACCTTTTCAGGCCTGTATCAGACAAATAGAGGTTTTGCAAAAGAAAGAAGGGGGGGGGGGGCACAACCCTACTCTCGTACCATAATAAGACCTTTAAACAGGTATCACCCGGTTCCTCAGAGGGAGACGAAACTTCCACGGGCGCGTCCCTCGAGGGAGTAGAGAGAAGATCGGCGTGAGAAACGGCGTTATTATCAGAGACGCTAGGTAAGCCTGGCGGGGCGCTTAAAATCTTTTCACTCTGCGTCGCAACAAATCACCACAGGTTATGTCGGCTTGAGCTAGATACAGTTACCCTTTGTAGTAATTTCAACACAACACGCCCCGGCTCGGCCGCAGCTTTTAACCAGGGACGCTCCCCATATGCACAAATGCGTCGAGGAATTAAGAGCAATTGGGCCATTAATCCCTGTTTTCCTGCGCCAGGTCAATTGATTTTCAGCTCATTTCTCGCCAAAAATCATCAGGCAAAAAACGTTTCATCCTTAATTGAATAATAATAATAACCTCATGGTTTTGAGGAGTGGCTATGATGTACGAATAGGACCTGACCAGCAAGGAACCCCGTGAAGGTCGGAATCACGGGGAGCTCCTTCTGGCCAATTAAAAAAAAAATAAAAAAATTAATAAAATAAGCTCATTCAAACCGTACACTTTGAGACGGACGATATTCGCACTGCACTGCGTCTCATTTCTGAGAGCTGTTTAGAGCTTCCATTGACCTCAAGGACGCCTACTTTTTAATTTCAATCCGTCCCAGTGATCAAAATTTTTACGTTTCCAACACGAGGGCCAACGTTATCAGTTCACCTGTTACCCTTTTGTACAGGACTCGGCCCCTTTAGTTTTTACCAAGCTGAAAAACTCATAGTTAAAACACTTCGATCCGAGGGAATTTTATCTAGCTGGACGATTTCCTGAGCTTGGGTCCGATTATGGCGATTGTTCCAGGAAGGTTTTTCTCGAACTGTCGATTTAGTAGTCTCTAGGTTTTGTTCTAAACTATGAAAAAATCATCATGTTTCGTCATAACGATGAAAGACAGATCTCCGTTGGTGGCATCGGAACCTACATAAGGTTTTTAGTGCCAAAAATAGGAAATTTGTCCTAACGATTTTTCGTATGTCTTTGGGGTGCTGGGAACAGGAAACGCCCTTATTCGTGGTGGATATTGAGCGATCGCTTTTACATAAATATTTTGTATTTACAAGCTTAGGGCTTCAATGTTTTGCTGACATCAAGTCTCAAACACCGCTCGTGGTGTTCCACAGCTCAATCCTGAATCAATACCGTCTGCAGTATTGGATAAAGCATGTTTCAGTTTGTCGTCAGCGAAATGTCGGCAATCATGTGTAGCGATTAAGAAGTAGCGCAATTGCAGGCAAAATTGACTCAGGCCAATGGCTCTGTGGTGAGCAGGTGAGCAGGCTGGATCCACAACCTAAAAGACGTGGATTCGAATACCGTTAAAGAAAAAAAAAATTGTATGAATTAATTAATGTAAAATCGTTTGCTTCGCCCGATCGCACTTTTCACTTTTCGTAACCCTCTCTTAAGGGACTCACCAGCTTGCTTCCCAAGTCAAGTGTCCGTAAAGAAGTTTTACTTCAAAAAAAAAAAAAACGATCGTGAATCCATTGTCCAATTCACAGGAAAGTTTGTAGCACCAGCGTCAACTCGTTCGTTTAAATATGACTGGGCCGATTTTTATTTTTACCCATTTTTTCCTTTTGTATTACTTTATGAAAGATACAAAAATACAAAAATTTCTCCACGACCAAGCAGAGGGAGGGCATTCCTATTGTTGCCTATTGAATCTCTCAACCCTGGTACCCCCTTTTTTCACCCAGGTCTCTGTTAGCACTCCAATCGTGTTCCCTCCAGGTGAACACAACCCGACTTGTCCTTTTCACCAATTTTCATCCACTGTGGCGACAAATTTTCCTGGGGGCCACACGTGTCTCAACGAAGCCTTCCGCCGCTGTGGCATCCCCTAGAGAGTCATAGAGACCATGCTCGCCTCTCTAGCTCCCGTAACACTCACAATACAGTTCGTCTTCCAATTGGCACTTTTACTCCTCCCAGAGCATTTCACCATTCGGAGGCAAGGTTTTGGAAGGTCCGGTTTTCTTTCCAACACCTCTTGAGTCAGGGACAACAGCGATACGGCCTTTTTAATGCATATCGCTCGGCACTATCTTTCCTCCTGCCAGGACATATTCGTGAAGATCACAACATCAGACGTTTCATAAGGGGCTGGTGAGTTTACGTTCTGCCCGTCCTCGATATGCATTAACCTGGGACCCACAACAGGTGCTCCGGCTCTGGTAAGACACATCGACTTACACCTTGCCGTATTTACTTACCCAGGAAGCTTGTTAGCTTGTTGTTGCTGACTATTGGTCATCGACTAGAAACAATTTCCCTGATACGTCTCTCGGGCTTCGCTGGCCATGACGAAGGTGTTCATATTCTCACTTCGAATCAATTAGTCGTCGTTTTGGGACCAAATCAACTAGTCTTGAATCCAATATTTTTTTTCCAGAAAACCCAAGACTTGTTAGTGGCTTAGTTGCTAATTGATATGACGTACTTAAAATCAGAACGAGGACTTTTATATACAAAATAGGAAACCCTACAAGGAAGTCACGAAACAGACTCTGAGCCGTTGAGCAAAGCCATCGCTCCTTCAATCTGGTGTCTATATAGGTCTGTTCAACCCTCACTCGACACGGCCCGTTATACAAGCACCTCGGCAGCTCGTCGCCTGGGTACATCAGTCGATATTTGATCCAGGGTGGACCGGTTCGAGAGCTCTACAACATTTGTTCGATTTTATCATCGCCCTCTGCTCGAACCGTCATTATGCAACCACCATTTTGAAGTTCGTCTTCGCCTGAACGGCGAGAGTATATTTTAATTTCATTTATTTTCTTATTTTATCACTTTTCTTGGTTCCCGGTTTTTTAAAACCATGGCCAAGAACCTTTTCAATGGACCGTTTTATTTGGCAAGTAAGCTTTAAACATCTACGTTCTTATTATCTCAGTGATATCTGAAGGAATGAATGCCGAAATATAATTAAACGATCAAACAAACTTACCTGTGAAGTTCGATCGTAATTATATGAGGCATCCATTCCGAAGATATCACATCCCACCCTTCCCGCAACCCCAGTCGCAAATAAAACTCATATACCTTCAAACAATGACTCGAATGGCCAGGACAGCAGGGAAGGGGAAATGCGCTTTAAACATTGTGACCGAAGTAGCACAGGACCGTACTACGTTGTTATTATCTCAGTGATATCTTCGGAATGGATGCCTCATATAATTACGATCGAACTTCACAGGTAAGTTCGTTTGATCGTTTAATTTTATGTGTTTTGTATAGTATTCTATTTTATTTTTGTCTTTGAGCTGTATTTTCTAGAAAATTTATTGTTTATTGATGTGATAACATGATCACACATAATTGCTATGTATTACTTCTGAAAAAAATTGACGGCCTGTTATCATTCGTATTTTTTCCTACGATCTATATGATGTAAAATCCATGTACTTTTTTTCTTCTTTTAAGAGGTGGTTGGAAGAAAAGCAGAGTATACAACCCATGCTGAAAAATATTTTAATTTCCTCTGACTAACGCCCGGTTCCATAATAGTATATTGAAGAGAAGTGTCGAATTGTCGAAGACCAGTCTTAGTTTACAAAAAGGAGCGGCATAGCCACGAGTTATTTTAAAGAATGAGTACATTACCAACCGCTACACAAATCCATAAATCGACTAAAAAAATAATAATTTAAAAACGGCTTAAAAATTACAAAAAATCGCATAAAATACTCATTTGATAAGACTTTGAAATAACTCGTGGCTACGCCAGTCGTTTTTGTAAACTTGAATTCGTGCTTTAAGACTGCTCTTATGAAACTCGTTTCTTAATGTACTATTAGAGTCGGCTTTTAATGAAGTCTACTTTTCCATAAAGTCGAGTTTAAAGTCGACTTTATATTCAAGCAGTTCCATAAAGAAATAACAATGCGATGTTCAGTTCGACATTTTTGTATATTTAGCAAAACAATTTTGAAAAAAATATGCGTAGGTTCTAAAGCAATCCTTTTTCTACAACTATTCAAAATTTGAAGATTATTTATTGATCAGTAATTAACAAAACAGCGATTTTTATAAATGTACACTGCAAACATGGGGTGAGAGAAGCGCCTTAAGTCTCCTTAATAAGCATCAAGTAAGGTTGGCAGCTACGCTCGTGGCTCAACTGTCACGACTCGTTTGAAATTCAGTTTCAGTTCACAATCACTACAAAAAGTTCTTTGATGTGAGCTGTCGTGACTACTTTTCCTTATTCTCTAATCTGACAATTTCTATGTTTCGATAGCAAAGCGCCATTTTTAGTATTCCGTCCCCAAAGGGTACTGTTACAATAAATAATTAATAAATAAGAAAGGAATACAAATTCGGACATGCTGTATGTAAGTTAAAGGTCAAGCGGGCGAACGCCATAAGGCATCTGTAAGCTTGAAAGAACTTCTGGGAATGTAAAAACTGGTAGAGATCTTTCCTTTTGACTTGGACAAATCTAGAAATACAATCAACAGACACGGGTCCTAAATTATGGACTATGTTTATATGAAAAACGATATACGGGGTGGAGATTGCTCCGCGGCGTTAAGGTTGTAGCTTGCATGAATTCAAATTTATGCTAAGTCTGTAGACCAGTAGTATCTATATTGGTATAAAAATGCTTCACGTAAATTTATTGATCTATCATTATCACTGATGGAATATCAAATTTAAAGAAACTCTGTGAGGAATAAAGTTTTGAAGTGCCTATTTGTAAACTGTGTATACTTTATGCAAAATATAATTGCACCAGAAACAAATGAAAGCCTGAGGACCAAGAAGACTTGAAAAAAGACCAAAATATTTATATACAATACATAGATAATTATACAGTGTGGAAATTAAGAAAAGAATAAATTCAGTAAGTCCGTTAGTACTTGTCCTAGAAATAAAACTTAAAAAGCATGTGGTAGGGTTAATTATAGCGCATCCGAGGAACGTATAGTAATTTTTTCATTGCTTTTTTTGATAGTTATGACATAATTTTTTTATGGCAACCTGTTTTTTATTTTATATTCGTTTTTTATTCTGATTTCAACGTCATCAAATACTTAATAGGTTTCAAAATTAATTCAAAATTAATTTTTTTTAATTTCAAAAAATTAACTGAGCTCTAATTTTATCGGAATTAAAAAAAAAACAGAGATACCAATAAAATGACAAGTTCTGAATTGGTACAAAATAATTGTGTCTAATCTGTTTTTCTCTGATTAAATAATAAATGAACTTTTAGACAATAATATCTGGTTGCCACAGAATGCTGCTCCACCACACTACTGGATACTTACCACCGAGAGCAAAAAATTATTTATTGCTGATTAATTTTTAATTAAGGATATTGTTTATGAATAATTATGGGTTTTGAAGAAGAAGTCAAAGGTTTGATTGCTGCTGGTGAATTAGATGAATTTTGGAATTGTCTAAAGAATTAGGCTCTCCCATTGCTTTCCGCTAACAATGGTGGCACATTTTAATGCATAAAAAAAGACGATATCGTATCTAAACCGCGGATGAGGTACGTTATAATGCAATGTGTGTTTCCATGTTATGACTAGGCGACGTATGAATAATATTTCTCCATTAAAGATAGATAATTTATGTTAAGTGGACCGTTCAATTTAACACTTACTAGCACGGTATATTACTCATTGATCCTACATAATTCATTTAGATGATACTAACAGCAATGAATCGAACAGCAAATTCGATTGGTCGATTTAAAAAAAAAACCTGACGTTTAGATTGTTCCGACATATCAGTTTGACAGGTGAGGGCGATTGTAGGCAATATTTTGACCTCTCATGCTATTACTATTGAGAAATGGGCTGTGAAAACCCCGTTGGAATCGGTTCTGTATCTGTTCAATCTGACAAAGATAAAATATGTTTGGAAACACAATTTATGTTATTATACTCATCTGAACAGATTTTACAGCAATATACTAGACGTTGGGCATAAAATAGTTTTTATTTTTAATGTACTCTAGAGAGTAAAAAATATTAAGTAAATTCACTGTACCTCTAAAAGTATGTACTGAAGCCATAGAGGAAAAATTGAGTAAGTTAATTAAAAATAACTGACATAAAACACAGATGCTTTAACGCAATACACTCTTATTTAAAGAGTTTCTCATCTGTCTCCACAATATGCCGCCTGGAATAATCAAACTTCAGGAACAAACTGCTCCTTAATACTCCCAAGAAATTAATAAGAGCGTATTAGTCAAGTACTCTGTAGTCGAACTATGCGACATATTCCAAGAGCAAACCGGGCAGGCATGGATGGAAGTCATGAAGCGCATGCATTATTTAACTTGAAACTCTGATCGAAGTTCTGCTTGTTCAGTTAACACGGTAACTGACGTAGGGTAAAGAAAGTCGCGAAAACACATCACGTCTACGTAACTGTTTATTATAATAGATTGTACAATGTCTTACTAATTTCTTTGCTGCAATTAATGAAACAGTCTGTTCACGTATAGTCAACAGCAAGTGGAAAAGGAGGACACGTATGTGTGTTTGGCAACGCAAATTTTCTCTCTGAACGTTCACAAATCCGTTAATCCACAAAAATTTAGCATGCATTACTGTGTAGCAGTAAAAAATAGATTTACACATAAGTTATATTAGTAACAACAGAAATTAAATATTACCCTGCTATGGAAGTAGACTGTATCCGCTAGAATTTTTGAAACTCACTGACAAAACGAACCCATGTTTATAAAACACAAGTAGGAAAGTCACCTCTCCCCACAACATTCGCAAAAATGTTTTGGCGGACTGGCTACTTTCAATCCTCACCTATGAATAATAATATACTGACTTTCCCAGAAAAATTTAAACAATTTTAATCAACATAGAATTTTTATCTTGTCCCTTAAAACATATTAATAAAATTTGTAGAAATATTCCATTGTGTGCACACATATCTTTTTTAATTTATAACTTCATCTTATTTAACATGCCCACCTACTACATACCATGAGATCATTGAAATTATAAATTAGAGTAGGCGGTTTTTTTATGCAATGGCCCAGCCTGCAAATTGACTGACAGTAAAATTTGAGGTTATGGTAAACATTGTCACGTTTATGTTTCTCAAGTTGAATTGTTTTAATTTAATGAAAATAAAACACTAACAAATAATGTAGGTTTATTGAAAATTACAGCAAATGTTCAAAGTGTTCTCCCACAGCTTCAATGCAGCTCTTAACTCTCCGTTTCATATTTTCAAATGCATCTGGAAGGTTATAGCGTTGCATGCATTAAAAATTGTCTCTTGCAGTTCTTAAATAAATAATCTAGAATTGTCAAGTCCGAGGCGGAAATTGAATGACACGATCATCAAAAAATTAACACTCGCTCCGTTACACCACACTAACATTACGAAATCTTGCCACACATTTATAAATTTGTTGGACTAATATTTAATTGAATCAAATTGTCAGAAGTTGGTAGTGCCAACCTAATTTAATTTTCACAGCTTATTATAATTTATAATTTAAATAATCTCATGGTATATTTTCTTCTATACTTTAGTTTTACGCTAAGTTTATCATCATTTTTATGGAATGCATTATAAAAAAAGTGTTATTGGTTCTGATAAGAATCTGAAAAAGAAGAACTTGATAACTGTCGTAAATTTTTGAACGGCCACAAACAATTTCAGTACCTACATCAAGATCGTCACCGTTTTTGTCTCTGATACATGATGGTCGTAGAAAAGTGCATACGTGAATAAAATGACAGTCTGCTTTCGAACAGCATACACCCCTACATGTGGGGTGAAGATTTGAGGTACCACAGGGTCTTCATAAATGATTGATACATCATGTTGTCTCTGGAAAACAAAACTTTAGTGCTAAATACATGTAAATTTTGTTTTCCAGAAGCAACATGATTTATGAATATGGTCGCAATTTACCATCAATTTTTATTGACAGAAGCTGAATGCTAATTCTTATCTAAAAAAAAAAAATCGCAGTTGTGTTCGAAAAAAATTAAGCTTAACTTTTTCAAAGATGGCGAAAAAATTTGACAGATATGCCTCGACCTGTCCGAGGGTGTTTTTCAATAAATGAACAACAACTTTTTGTTCCCAGGTTTCCAGACTAAACGACCCCACTGTTTATTTTTTAATCTATATATTTAATCGTTGAACATGAATCTTTTGAAGCAAATAAAACAGTGGGTACTGCACCGATTTTTATAATTGTTTTTTTTTTTAATGATAGACATTGATAAGATACACCGGTAGATTACTTTTCATTTTCAAAAATTTCACAGGTTCATTGATTATTATTTGCATGTAATTTTTCCACAGATGCCCGTCCATTTCAGTCACAAACTTCAATGAGCGAGAATCGTTTTAAGTAACAAGCTGGCGAACTAACAGCTTAGCCCCTCCCCTAAGGTTTCTATGCGTAAGTGGTTCAAGAGATCAAGGATTACAGTAATCAATTATAATTATCATAAAAATAAATCACCGAAAAAAACATTTATAACTTTACGGGCAAAATGTCTTCAGAAATTTTACGGTGTGTTATCTTGACCTCCAAGAATAAAGATTTCGCATTTATTAAAAAAAAAAAACTTCTACAAATGCCCGGTATAGAGTACGTTTACAGCAGTTGTGATTCGGTTTCCGATTGAGTTTTTAAATTCATAATCTCTCACTGCATTGCTTCCACATAAATTGGGTTGAAAGAAAATGCAATTGTTTTGCTAATACAAAATTTAAATACCGGCAACGCATTAGTGGATGGTACAAGAATGCGTGTTAAACGATTGTATCAAAATACAAAAGTGTTTTTGCACAAAAAAAAATAAAGCCACAGATACATACCTTAAGGGTACAAGAATAATACCTCATTACAGTTTTTTCATTTAAAAGTCGCGTTAGAAAGTTATTGCAAATTTAATTTGAACCTAACTCAGTTCGCGCGAAAACGGTATGTAACGTCACTAATAAGTAAACTGAAACTAACCCAAGCTTTTGCGCCTTTTATGGTGCAAACGTCGCCCTCCCTTTTAACTTGTACATATCCCACAGCAGCATCGCCGTAACTGTGTCGCCCAGCAGTGAAAATAAAGGAACTTAATTTGTGCGAAATTAAGTTGAGGTTAGAAATATCTCCCTGATAGCTATGATGCGGCGAATTTCAGCCGATGTACACAATGTTTGCGAAAAATTCAGCAATGCTGAATGCATCTACCTTTGGTAAATTATTATCAGACTGGGCTTCCACAAACCCGGTGTCGGTCATATTATCGGGCGAAACAAAATTCTAAGCGAAACGGAATCATAAAATACAACCGGCCGGTGACGTCGTGAACGTGAACGATCTGGTGATGAAAACAAAATAACATTACCACATCCAACACAAATACAACACAATTATTATTAAAACACCACCATAATAGACAAAATAAAGCTGTTAAACTAGTTACCAACGTTTTAGATATTGTTGCGTACTTATTGATGACGTCAAGCCAATAGGATCGCGTTCCGCATCCTTTTAAATTTAAAGGGACTGAGTGGATTTTTAAACGCAAATAAAAAACTAACAATTTTTTTTAAAAATAAACTGACTTCACTTTCGTATAATGTTTACACAATAGATGGTTTCTATAAGCAATTTTGGGCAAAATAAATTCCATACATGTACCCTATTGATTGCGAAATTTGAACCGAACGATCAACTGGGAAACTTATTTTAATACCCACCATATATATAACGTATTCTGGTACATGCCATTTTCCGTAAGGCGAACCTAATTTCCAATCATGACCAATTCGCTATTCGCAATTTCGCTATGACCATTAATAAATCGCATGGGGAAACTTTTAATAAGGTTGGGATTTTGTTATCACAACCTGTCTTCGGACATTGTTTCTACATTGCCGGGCAATTTAATCAGGGGCATCTTAGACCGCACAATAATGAACAAGTACTTAATTATACTCTTTTTCATCAAAATCAGAGTTAAACAAAACAAATTAGAAATTGTAATGTGTAACATGGTAACCAGTCTTTATTCAACACTATTTACGTAAGTATTATTTTTTTTTACATTGTTTTGCTTACCAATCCAATACATACCACTCGAATTTCGAGTGACTGGCGTTCACTAGTTTTAATAAACTAGCTGTATTCATTATTATGTGATGTTTGTTTTCAACACCGTCCGATGGTTGCGAAATCTGTGATTTTTTTGTAATGAGAGCCCCGATATTGAAATTAAAATTTTTCAATTTAAAAACCGTCGTCGGAGTTTATATTTGACTGAAGATTTTCTTCCGTTTAAAGAAGTATTGCTATACAGAACAATACATAGATGTTAAAAACGGTAGTAAATTTTTTGAACTATGTATAGGCATTCTATTTATCAATTTTCTAGATACGCCTTCTAAAACATACCAATCCCCAAAAACCACTTGTATAATAAGAGTGAGCAACCTTTTCTGATGCCTTTCAAGGAATACAATTTACGCAACTATGTACATTTCAAAAGTATTATCTGACATTCCAATGTGTTCAAATTGGGTGACAAAGTCTCAAAGAAAGATGATCGCATCCATATTATCCAATAAACAATAATAACTAATCGTGAACTTTACCGAAATATTGGTAGGTTGTTTAAAAGACCTACGTTATCTGGTATTGTCTTTCTGATTTCTTTTCAATCAAATAACAGGTTTAGAAATCCTATCAATAATTAATTGACAAACGTTGGAGCACACATTTGTGGGGTTAATTGCAAATCAGAATTAATAATTCATGATTTCCCTTATTAAAGCCTGGTGCAGTCAGCTTCTCGCCAACTTCTCTCGTCTCTTGAGAAACTCTAGGTAAGGTATCAAAACAATCGTGATGGAACAAAAAATATATAAAATCAATATTTAAAATGAGGCGGTTACCAGTTCATTGTTGTCATTTTTGTATTTTTGTTTTGAACATTGTCCCGCCACGTAGCACATGATGCCTTCTAGTTTAATATAGGGTCTTTAAAAATGATTCATGTCAATTAAACTGCTGTTTAATCTTTAGCTTTATCTCAACTGGTCTGTTCATAAAAACAAATTCTGAAAATATTTCTATTTTTCAACAAAAAAATACAAATAGTGATGTTCGATAAGAGGGGTAACGCTTAAAATAATGATACAAAGACTTTCAAGGTATAAATCAATCAATCAGCAACCCTCCGCTAACTATAAGGAAAGAAAAAATAATAATCTAATATATAAAAATCTCATGTCACGGTGTTTGAGGTCGAACTTCTCCGAAACGGCTTGACCGATTTTTATGATTTTTTTTGTATATTTGACATGTATGAGAATAGGTGGTAAACTATTTTTCGCATGGACATGGGAGCCCAGGAGGGTTTCTTGGGTTGGACCAATTTTTCGGCTCGACAGATTTTTATGTTTTTTTTTTTGTATATTTGGCAGGTATGATAATAGGTGACAAACTATTTTTCACCTGGATATGGGGGCCCAGGGGGGCCCCTTGAGCTGGACCAATTTTTCGGCTCGACCAATTTTTATATACTTTTTTTTTTATTTGGTAGGTATGAGAATAGGTGGTAAACTATTTTGGACATGACATGAACATGAGGGCCCCTTGGATTTGACCGATTTTTATGATTTTTAATTTTTTGGATTTGTCTCCGCCCCGAATAGCACAATAACTAATAAAACATGATCATGGGCCCAGGGGGCCCGCTTGGGTTTATAACTCAAGAAGGGGTTTCATGATATTTGATTTGTTGGATTTGTGTCCGCCCCGAATAGCAGAATAACTATTAAAACATGGACATGGGGCCAGGGAGTCCCCTTGGGTTTATAACTCAAGAACGGCTTTTATGAACTTTGATTTGTTGGATTTGTCTTCGCCCCGAATAGCAGAATAACTATTAAAACATGAATATGGGGGCCCAGGAGGAAGGGGGGGGGGCTTGGGTTTCATGGTGGCCCAGGGTGTTATTGATTCTGGGGCGGTACAAAGTTCGCCGGGTCAGCTAGTTAATAACCAATAATCTAAACAGAGAAACAGTGATTTGACTTTTTTGCTACAATTATTTAATTCAGTTTCTTTTGATAATATTTACATATAATAATTCTTTGTAATTTTAGAGTATCTCCACTGATTAATTACATCCTCCAGTTCTTACGGTTTTGGTCGACCCAAAACGCACTGCTGATATAAGTACGCATTATTATCTTATCTATATCTAGCTATATACAGGTTGTCGCAGAACTCGATCCCTAGAGAAAAAGGGCGAATGTCGATAACAGTGTGAAGTAAAAAATGCGCAGTTTTTTTCTCTCCATTAATAAATAACAGAGATACATCATCTCGAAATTGACAAATCCCAGAAGCTCTGTGTTTGGTAAGAAGGTTCAATATAATTGGTTACTATAAGCTACAAAAATAATGATTGGCGTTTAGAAATAATTTAATTTGTTTAGGGCCGGTTTCACCAACATCGATTAACTTTAACTGATAACAAACTGCATAGATACGTTTGTTAAAACTATAGCAACAATTGTCCCTAACAGATGATTAAGTTTACTACTGTGTACTATCTGTGTTGAGTAATAATTGCAGCGGCCGTCGCGTGTGCCAGTTTGGGAAAAACCACAAAGGATCGTAAAACCGTTTACCTGACTGGCACCGCCCACGATCGCCCTCAGTCGCATTCGAACTCTTATTCAGACAACAAGTCGCATTCGAACTCTTATTCAATCAAGTCGTAACCAAACACTCATTCAAACGAGTCGCATTCGAACTCTTATTCAAACCAGTCGCATTCAATCATTCAAACCAACGAGTCGAAAACGAACTCGCATTCATTCTATTCGAACAAAAATTCAATCTAAAACCAAGACTTGGTTATTCAAATTAAGTAGAAACCACCGGGAGAAGAAACGTTTAAGAACCATTTGCAATTATTTTAAATATTCAAGTACATAAGTTCGCGAGTGTTTCAATCGAAATTAAAACATGGTCCTTCGAGCAACATACAAATTCAAAAACCAAATCGACCAGAGCTTCAAACCTCTCTAAATCAAAAGCAACCACCAATTCAACTTACAATCTGTCTCATTTGACATTATCTCTCGCCGCGCCGTGTTCATCACTTACAACACGTTTTGAGGAAAAAATACAAATGTCAATACAAGATAAATGTATTGTTAAGGACATGTTACACCCCAAAGGATTGAGTGAGATCAAAAGTTTATCAATTAAATATTTGTAATTTTTGTTATCAATAAACAGGAATAAAGCTTCTTTCTTTGATCTCATAAGGAATTCATACTGAATGTATTTATTACCGCATTAAATTGAAGACCACGCGAACAAAGTGGCGGGCAACAGCTGGTTATTAAAAATAAAAATTGTCCTTAAACATTTGAAACATCCTCGACCATACAACATAAATGCGACCACTGCATTATACACTAATTTACGAATACAGTGAGGTACAGATGAATGTTGGTGGACCTGTTTTAACTTTAATAATTCTTCAAAAATATGTTGCTTAATGGGGAAAAGGAGTGGCCAACGCTGATAAAATGTCAGAGATGTGTCAGATTGACGAACAACCGAGGGAAACGGTTGGGTAAATTTCACATTTGATAATCACACTGTTTCCCAGTATCTAATAAAGAATACAATATTTATCTACAAAAATATAGTGATTAGAAGTAATTGTACAAAATGATTTTCATCTAGTCGTCTGTGCATTTGCTTTACAAAAATAATAATACTTTTTATACAACCTCAAAAATAAAATACACTTCAGATGTTTGTATCGAGGAACAATTCGAGGAACAATCCGCCATGTGTTTTTTCTTTAATTCATTCTCTACTTTGATGGATGGACGTGACAACATAATCATGAATCTGTGCAGTGCGCCCTGTTCTAGGGCTCATCTTGAGTTGTAGCTAACCTAACTTTTTCAAGTTTGTGACATTAATATTTGCATGTTTCCGTATAAATTAAAGAAAGACTAGCTCTGGAAAAAAACATTTATTATAGCCATGAAAAGAGCCGTTTATTACCAATTTTATTATAACAAGTGTTCAAAGTGGCCACCTTTTTGCTGCGTGCACAAAATGACCCGTCGTTTAATGTTATCAAAGATGTGCTGCAAGACATGTTCTACGGGAATGCCCAGCTCTCGCCTCGACCAGAAAATCCATACTGGGGGAGACATGGCCCAGCTGGGCCAACTTGAGGTGTACCTCGCCTGGAACCATCCTAACTTTTTCGATAATATCGGACACACGGTGTGGTTTAAGTGGCAGTGAGGAGAGCCAATAATGCTCTCAACACCCCTCAACACCTAAAATCTATCGATCTAATCTCTCTCTCTCTCTTTCTAAATGTGCAGCAATGTCTCCGATCGTATTTCATCATTACATTTCAAGGTAATTCTATACATCAGTTCCTGTAATTATTAATTAAAAACTGTGAGCCGTGGCACCATCTCTTTGAAAGAAGCCACCTTCAAATTCATCAGGATGGACCTGTTCTAAAAATGGCTCTAACAGTAAGTTGTTGTCTGTAAAGAGAAGAGAGAGAAAAAATTTGTCTCGATACAGATCAATGTTAATCAGCCATTAAGACAAATCAGATTTAAGTTGGTGGATTAACAATAGAGACACAAGTATAATTAGAATTCACAATATCTCTTTCCATTTAGAGACTTTTGAGTACGCCAACTGTGGCCTCAAAAAGTCGCATAGCAGATGGTCAAAAAATGAGCAGTCAAACCGCATTAATTATCTGGAGTTGTTAGCCATTTTCTATGGATTAAGGTGTTTTTCAGTGTTCATCAATCTAGAGCATTGATTAGACTAAAATAAAATCGGGGGGTGTAGCGTAACCTGAGTAAATATGTAGATGATAGAAATTCGGTTTAATTTTAGTGTGATCAAAGCTCTACATTGATGAGGAGAGTGGTGTGATAACTGCTACATAATAACCTCTTAATTATTTGTTAGCTTTTAGTACATTATCTGCATCATTATTATGTTTCTTTACAATAAAACCGTTATGTGGTGGCGGGCATTTTGGATTTTCAATGATGCTGAATATATATAATTGTATTGTCATCAGACCCAAAGATGTGTACAAAATTCCAAATCAATCGGTCAACAGAAAGAGGGTAAAATTTCAATTGCTAGATTTGATCCACACAAGACAC
This sequence comes from Diaperis boleti, assembly GCA_963583935.1. Classification (NCBI taxonomy): domain Eukaryota; kingdom Metazoa; phylum Arthropoda; class Insecta; order Coleoptera; family Tenebrionidae; genus Diaperis; species Diaperis boleti. The sequence continues at coordinate 35,800,241 of OY757249.1, forward strand.
AAAACAACGAAGCAAGCTTTAAAAACACCACACCAGCGCCGCTGTGATTAATTTCAAGATTTGTAGATTTGAATTTAATAAGTATTGACAGCGTGCAAAATCATGATGGGGGAAGCGAAATCGATCACATCTTACGACGTGGTCACAAAGCGAATTCGGCGAGTTGAAAACTATTGCGGTTGTTAAAAATAACTCCATAAAATATATATAAAAATTTCAAACTTTTATTACCCTAACCAGTCTGAAACTACATGCAAATAGTCTAAATGCTTGTATGTTATCTTTACTAATATTTTTTTTCTGTCACAAATTCATGTCAAATCCGGTCAAAATCCCTAGGATACATCATGCACTCAATAGCCGGCCATACACAGACGTTCTTTTACGCGGTTTATCGTGTCATCTCTAAAAACATAAGGAAAATCATGTGCGTGAGTGAGCATCGCTGTGCGCAATGATAGAACGGGAAGGGATTTCAGACGTGCTTTCCGCTGGAGTGTGACGTACCGTGAACACACACACACACACACATCGTTTCCTACCAATGTATAAAAAATAATATGTACTATTACGTAAAAAGAATCTCAGACACTCACGTTCTGTCATTTTAAAAACCATCATTGTAAATCATTGTCATTCTGACTGACGCTTGTAAATAAATTTGAAATTTTAGCACTTTATTTTGTCAACAATGACCAGTAGTATTCGTGTATCAGTGGACACTTTCTTGATCCGTAAACCGGCTACCAGGATCTGGGAGGTACCTAATATTTTGCGGTGAACAAGACGAACCTAAAGTAAGAAGTAAGGTTAGTTGTTTATAAAGCCAAATTTATCTTTTTTGCTATGCTAGGTCAAGTCAGAACAAAGTGGGTCAGCCTTTTGTTCCACTTGGATGCCTTTGGAAAGAACCACTGATTTCACATTTGTGTATGATGTTGTTGCCAATATCACAGATTTTTTTTTCACTTACACCCCCAACAACTAGACGTCAAAATTTAAAAAAATTTAAAATTTACCATCAAAATTTACGACTTTTACTACTGAAATTGGAAATTAGAGACATTATTTCCATTTTATTTCAACATATTTAGCTTTTAACATGCCGCACTGAAGTATTAACTTATATGGGGTCATTACTTTTTCTCTTAAATTTACGGGCCATCCGCATTCTTTATTTCACATTCTACATCTACAAAACCTAAGTGCATTTCCATTAAGAATTTCATCGAAATCCTACCTACCTATATCATAGGGTCCCCCTTAGATATTTGATAAGTGGAAGTAAATGTTATTTTTCCCTTTGGTCAAAATAAAGAAAGAGTTGCCGTTAGTTTCAGTTTTCTGGCACTTTTTGGACAATAGTTTTAAAGTTTATATTTTAGATTTCTTTCGTGGCTGTCTATCTCAAACTGTTTAGAACAAATCCATTAACTGGATTAATTTGTCCACTCGGCAACAAGCAATAATCCAAAGTTTCTGGATGTCGACATATCGAGGAATTCTAAATGTTATTTGCAGCCAAATATTGCACAACGCATTTTTCTTCAAATTCACTACATAAAAAACGGAATACCTTAAAACTGCCGATGAACGCATCTGTAAAAGCAGCAGCTTTGAGCTCCGGGTGACGTCACCGTTTGTGGTCCACATGCTCAACATCATACCTTGAGAGCCTTTGTATCATGGCTTAAAACCTCACCACGTATCATCAGGGGAGAGAAGGAGGGTAAAAAACCCCTCACACAAGTGATACTCCACCGATCGCACTGACGCCGGAATAAATATTTCAAAAGTAGCTTGTCAATACTAATACTTACATCAATAATAATTAATTATAATACCAGGTGAGAAGATAAACTCATACATTTTTTTTCTGATCGCACGCAAAAACATACTCATATTTTAATTTAGTGAAATTACTAGGTATTAAACTCCGTGACGATTAGACGACGATATAAAAGCTGTGAAGATAATTTTATCTTTTCATTAACCTTACATATTTTGTTACTTTTTTCGGTCGGATTTTATATCACTTCGCTGTGAAGGGATTGCTGTTTGGGGCATCCTAGAGCATTTCACCAAAAGGGGAGATGGTATTCGGCGTACCACACTCGTGAGTTTAAGCCGCTGTTTTCTTCGTACTATTTACTTTATTCTAGCTCGAACTAATTTCTAATTAAACCGTAATTACGGATTGTTGCTCTCGATGTATTGTCTTTCTTTTTCATTTTTTTTTTTGCTGTGCTGGTGTTATCTAGTTCGATCTTTCGTTCTGGAAGTATGCAACACTTTTCCCACTGTCTAAAACACCAAGGGGCTAAATTACTGGAACCTCGACTCGGTAATACCTACACTTAAAATTTCGTTGTGTCTCGTCGGGAAATAATGAAGAATTTCTCTTGTTTACATCTACATAACCTCACACCTGTCAGTGCTGGAAAAGCATGGTCCGTCATCGTACTGTTTCGCTTGTACGCAGGTTCTTGGAGAGGCCTTCTTTCGGCGGGTGTCTGTCAAAAAGCGACATTTTGTTCGGTGGTTGATGAAACGTGGTGGTTCGTGCAATTAAAGTTGAAATATCCGTAAGGGATTAATGCATCCGTTTCATCTAAGAGTGTGGTTCTCGTCCCGTTGAAAATCATCGCAAAACGACGGAATCATTTTTCAACCTTCGGGGATTAAAACCACCGAACAAGTCGTGCACGTGGTGCGTCCACATTTCGTGTCTCTGGAAGTCGTCCCTCATTGGAGGTAAGGGCCTTTCTGTTTGATAAATGGGGTACTTAAAAGGGAATCTTCTTCATCAGGGTACTGGCTAGGGTGAATCCTAAAACCCTCACCACCTAAGTGGAACGGAAACTACCCATCGAGAGAGGGTATCGTGAATTCCGTGGAAGTTCCAGCGTGAACGCTTCTATCGAGGATTCGTTGGTGTCAGGGGCTAGAGAATCGTCGTCGTCTCCCTCTGGAAGTCCTCACACACACCAAACCAGAGTTCCAGGGCCAGATAAGAAATTCTTCGTTCTCGTTTCTTATATCGTTTTTTTCTTTTTTTTGTTTGTGGTCATCAACCAAGCAATAATTTAATAGTAATCATTTAAATTCATAATAATTTAAAGTCACAATTTGGTTCAACTCTATCTTGTAACGTAAAACTAATTAAATCGTCGAATCGTCGTTGTCGGACACCCAAGTGGGTTACACTATACTTACATCGTATTATAGCTATAAATCGACGTAGTTACATTCAATTCGGTATATTAATTCAAAAGATTAGTTTTATGAGTAAGTTATTATTTCTTTTAAGTGTTTTGTATAACTGAATTTTTACTGATGATTTGACTGACTATTCTAGTTAATTTGTTTAATTTATAATTAATAATTTATTTTCATTTAAATTCAAGTCTTTATTAAAGTTTTCCAGTTTTTCAACTAAAGTTTAATTTCGTAACCATCCTCTTCTGCGGTAAAAACTGGTGACGTCCATTTAAGTAGAAAAAAATATAGCATAAATAAACTAGACCCAGCCCATCTCCATAGAGCTAGATTTGGGGCGGTACCAAACCAATTTTTGGTACGTAACAAAGCTCTTTATCGTATAAAAGCAAAGAAAATTATTGTTGAATTTACTGGACATTAAACATAATTATCAGATTCTATGGTACCTTATGGTACAAGAGCTAGTAACGTTTTCGTCACCTGATTTTAGCAAGGTTAACTTTTCATATCCTTGTGAACATACGGACGGTCTGCCAGACCTATAATTTGTGGGAGTTATAAAGTGTGGACTTATGGAATACTACATATGGAATAAATTCAGTAATTTCGAAACGAATGATATTTTTGTAAAACGCTAAAACAGGTCAACTTTAAACTCTATTTTTAACAGTTCTTGAGATTTCGAGATTTTTACATTCCACCACAACAATCTACACATATAATAAAAATGAAGTAGTAAGCGCATCACTTGAGAACGGCTGGACCGATTTGGTTAATTTTTTTCTTAGAATATTTGTAATGGTCTTGCGGAAATAAAAACTGAAGAAGTTGGAAATTTTTTGTTTGAACTCAAGACAATGTTTTCTGACGAATCTACATTTATTCTAAATGCAGAAGTGAACCGTCAGAATTGTAGATATTGGGCTGTCAAAAATCCTCACTGTATGCGCGAAAATCACATCCAACGCCCCAAAAAAGTAAATGTTTAGGCAGGCATAGTCAATGATCAAGTCGGTACTTTTCATCGATGGCAATTTTACACGAGAAAAATACATAAATTTTCTAAGACACAAACTTGTTCCAGCCTTAGCAGCTTTACCTCCAAATCCTGAAGATCCAGATATTCCGCGAGACACATTATGGCTTCAGCAAGATGGAGCACCAGCTCACTATGCCCTTTGTGTCTGACAATATTTAAATGAAGTTTTCCCAAATAGCTGGATTGGGAGGGGAGGATTCATACAATGGCCAGCCAGATCTCCTGATTTAAAACTTTGCTCGATTTCTTACTTTGGGGTTATTTAAAGAGTAAAGTTTTCCAAACAAAACCCAACAATTTCGACGATTTGTCTTTACACAACTTTACAGAATGTTAAAGAGGAGTTTGATTTTACAATAGGAGTTTCCAACGAGTCAATGGGGAACACTTTGAGCATTTGCTACGTTGGTAATGAATTTTAAGTTTTTATGTTTAGTCTTATTAAACATTTATTAAATTTTTTAGGGTTTTGTAATGTTTACGTTCAGTGTTCTATGGTTAGGAAAAATGTGATTGTTTCAAAAACTCCTACAGATAAATTCATGTTAATTACGCCATCTTGCGCAGCGCTAATGAATTGCTCGGTCTCACACTCAGCCTACTTGATCTCAGACAATCTATGCCTTGAGCAAGTGAATAATTACCTCAGGCGATGTTGTATCGGGTGAATGCCTTACGATAATCAGTCTAAACCATCGAGGTAGCGTTCATATTGGACGGCATCCTGCGTGACGCACCTATCGATCAGCAGGTTTTCCTTTCAGCTGTGGACGGCCCTTTTACAGCCTCGCTGTTAAAATTTTCCAATACAGTTTGTAAAACACTTGTTGTAGGTATAAAAACGATTCGTCCCTCAATAACCCATTCCGGAATAGGCCGTTCACCATTCAACCAGGAATTAAATACTTTGGCCAGACGTGCGTTGGAATTAATTGCATCCGGGCCTGGTGCGGCAAAAATTTTGATTCCCTTGAGGATCTGGCCAATTTCTTCCGGAGTTATCGGATTGCACACTACAGGTCTTAATTGAGATCTTCTTACGAAGCTCTCAAATTGTGCGAGGACTGGAGTGTCTTCACATCAGTTAATTATTATCATTGTTAATATTGTACAGGAACTGACACATCGTCTGTCCAACGAGCCCAAATTCGATCTATCGAAATACAAGTTCAATTATGTAATTAGAAGCTAATGATCGTAGTTTGATATGACCATCATAATGAAACTTATGTGATAAAACCACTCAGCTCATCGCCTCACGTTTTACCCGTGGCATGCATTTCATTATGATAGTTGTACGATAGAACGTATATCCTTCAATATTTTAACTATTGTCTTTAAAAGAAGACAAAATGTGAAGTTTTAATTTACAGTTTGGAAATTTTTCGCAGTAAATTCATACTATATTTTTACTTTAGAGTATGCTTTTATCGAAAATGTAAGATTTTTTAGTACGAATGATGAGGATATTATCACACTAATAAATGAAACATGAATTGCAAAATTTGCCGTTATATTAAAACGATTGTTTGTCATTCTCAATCAATTCAACTAATAATAAGAATAATAACCTTAGATCAAGTTTACGAACTGAAATTATCGTAAAATGTCCTTTTAAATTTAAAGATTCTTTTAGTTCAATCTGAGCAAGCGGTATACAATTTCCTGAAAAATAAAAGTAAATATGCAACGTAAAAAAACTCCATTCAATCCTACTTCAATAAAAAAAGATATTGTTTCGGAATTATACATAAACCAGCAAGAATTAATTTCCGAAGACGAAGAGTTGTGAAGCTACATAGGTATGGGCTGTTCCTGTTAAATCTAATGGTTTTATTCTCTAAAAAGTTTGTTGCAGAATGTAGCTTACAGCGGATATAAGCTACAGTGCACGGTAAATCAGAAAATGCTATTCTTTAGTGACCATCAGTGCAGCAGCTTTATTTACTTTATCACTTATGAAGTTATAGTATAACTAATTGTCTGTTTATCTATACCATCGATAGAAATTCATTAAGCGAGTGACTTTTCTCTGCAAATGCTGTCAAACGTTTGTCACCTTTATCAAATTTTGTGTTTTTTTTTTGCAAATAATGAGCGAATTGGGCCAAAGGAACAGGACCTTCTTTAAATAAAGAAAAACGGACAAAGTAAATACACTGTTACGTTTGTACCAATTTATTCTCGTTTCAGCGATTTAAGGATTGGAAAAATTCCACACGAGCAAAATATAGAAACAATGTGGTGTCCGCCGAAAAAACAGGGGGAGGCCCATCAGAAGAATTGATTTTAACTCCGTTGGAAGAAAGAGCTCTGACTGTTTGGGGTAGAAACACAGTTACTGGTACTAAAAAGTTCAGATTACAGGCGGTTCCCAGGCAAGTCAAATAGAAGACAAACCTATAACGCCTGAAGCTATTCGTCCAACTAATAGTGAAAAGAATTTTGAAGAGGAAGAATTGCAAAATGAAATACGAAAAACAGAAAGAGTCCTTCAAATTTCAGTAGAAGATCCGCCAGCAGTTTTGTCAGACCAGTTAGCATCAGAAATTTCTTCCAAATCTTCGATTTCATTTACAATTAATTGACAAATTTCGGAAACTCATCTGCTTACTGAAGCTTGGCTCATTTCAATCCAATTAGATGCACCCAAAACCGTTTGGTATGATCTAGAATCTGGAAAATCTAATGTCACTAATAAACTTAAATGTAAAGCTAGCGCAGTGTTTCTTCTTGCTCTAGCTACAGCAGGAGTCAACCAGTCGAATCAAATCAATGGTTATTTCTTTACTCAGTCTATACAATTTTCTAAATTGTTTCTGGCATTTCAAACGTAGTGTTCATATCTCGTAATAAGCGTCTATGTATTCTCATATAATTCCTAAAACCAGTAAAAAGGTATTTGATAGTAAATAAACAAGAATTTTAATAAATATACCTACATACCTTCTTTCTTCGTCTTCCAGTAATAAATAAAATAAACAGAAAACCATATTATATTAAGTCCTCGTTCATTGTGTTTTTTTCAAAAACATCAAATGTCAAATTTGGATTTAAATAAAATCCTTACAGCTACTAACAACAACCCTTACGACTACGATTTGCTGGTCGTAGGGTCCAGCGGATGTATTTTACTTTATGTAGCTTACAACGGTAAGCAATTTACAAACTTACCAAGGAAACGAATTTAATAATGAAAATTAAAAAAATATATATAAATTTTAAAAATTCTAGTGTTTAGTTCAAAAAAAGCATCTACCGTTGAAAGGGTAAATAGAACAATAAAATACCTAACGTGGAAGCGTATTAGTTTACAAGGAGATTATAAGCGGCTGGATATGTTAGATTCCATAGTAAATCAATGTGTTAACCACTGATGGGTTGTCTGCTGTTGAATTCTTGATGTTGTACGGATTAACTTGTAGTCTGTTTTTAACTACGTTTATTTTGTGATTAATTACAAACGAAACTTAAATTATTGCATACGAACGGCGTTACGTAGCCGTCGCACTTGTGAGTCCTTACAAGACTCGTGCAAAACTATTTCTTAACACTAAAATTACATCCTTTATACAATATAAAACAATAAGCGTCCGGTGGTCGCAGGGCAGGGGTGGGAATTCCCCATTGCATTGGTCCGATGGTCACATTGGCCGGGGTTGCTAATGGTCGGAAAAACCGGCTATTTGCATTCATAAGGCATAATAAAACCCAACGGAGCCGACAAACCTGCGACATATTTACATTACCTAACAATATGACAATACCTATCACACAACAATTCGCATGAAACCATCACAAGTTAATAAACGAAATGAACAATGTATCTTGAAAGATGTTTACACTCACATTAAAATTGCAAACAAAAGTATCACCTTACAATTAGCAAACTTTCTGTTAAAACAGGGAAATTAACTTATCCCTAATTTTATTAAATGGGACTACAAAATCTAAAATATTTCGGTGTCTATTTCGTTGAAAAGATTTTGCGAAAGGAAATAAAATCTATGACAAATGGTTGGGAATTAGCAACGCCCATAACAGTGCGATTGATAAACAAAGCATCATGTATCAGTCTCATATTCCTCTTATAGCAACTGTATAAATAGTTGGAGAACACAATAAAGCTAGCATATTCAAAAAATAAATTAACCATTTGTGATGGACGTACAATTGTACAAGCCTACCATAAATTAGACGACAGCAGCAAGAAATGTGTTCGATATTATTTAGAGCAACATCAACATTATGTTGAGATATCACAGTGGAACAGAAGAGCAACAAAAAACAGCAGAAAAATATTACTGAAAAGGGGGGGCACCCAGTAATTACGTGAGGCGTTTAGGGGGCAGGGGGTGGAATCGAATCTCACGTGGGGGATGGGGGTCTCGGCAAATATTACGTACTTTTTTTTCCAAAAGGAACAGTGTAAAATTGTGAGAAAACTGGGTTAAGCCCAATTTACGTCGAGATAGTAACTAAAGCAAGTACCTACCTTAAGCAAGTTGCTAAATTTAAAGTGCGGGGCACGATAATCTATAAGACACCTATAAACCGGAACCCTTTGCCTCAAATTAGATGCACAATGAGAAAGGTTCAGCGTTGTAAATCAACAGGAAGCGGCAACGTCTTTGAGTTGCTTGCTTATTGGTGGATGAGACGGACTGGACTCAAAATTTCTGGGCCACAATTTATTTTTATATTAATACACATTTAACTGAAATTTGACCTGTGCATGTGATTATTATTTTCTCATTTTATAAATTGGATTTTCATTTCACACTGAATATTATACAGTTACAATATTATGCTAGTTGTACAATAGTAATTTGTACAACTAGTTTTACTAATAAATAATACATAATTTTGCATATCTATAGCAATACATATCTGCAGCAATATAAAAAATAAAATGCATTACTTATTTATGATAGTTTCGGTGTAAAACGTTTTGAACACAATTTTCAAGTACGGTCGTGGCTTCACGCTTTCAAAAAAGCTTTCGGAGTGAGCCACGACACAATGGTCTCGGAAATTTATGGCTAGGTTTAGTCCTCCATTGTTAAGATAATTGTGGGCAATAGACCCCGTTTTATGGGTGTCAGATTATCTTGCACTTTACTATAATCACCGGCACTGTGTAAACGTTTGATTTAATAGTAAAGACAGCGACAAATTTACTAAATCTGACATCTACACAATGACAGTTACTAAAAATTATTAAACTCAGTTTACTCATCGCCCTGATGATGCCAACATTGTTGACAAAACGTGCGTTGGCAGTTGTAATAAAATTTGTTTTTGGTGTTTTAGGAAGAAACTGATTAAAAGTAGTTATAAAATACAATAACAAAAATAGCGTATCTTTGGGGTCTTTTGGACTATAATTTTACATCGCACTATCTTTTATTTACTATTCTTGATATCTAATAGCAATTCTGTCTTTCACATCACATAAAAATGTATATAAAATCTAAGTTTATAGGCATCCTGCGTATAGGTTTTCAAGAAGAATTTATATTGAGAAAAAAAAACTCGGACTCACGGAATAGTCAAATCAACCAAATGCAAAACTATAGCAACCATTCCATAGGTCTCTGTTTTTAATGGGATATGGATAAAAAACACAAAGGATTTAATTATTAGGAATGATTTTGGATAAAACTTAATATTGCACTCGTGTATATTAGGAACTTAAACTTTTTCTTGGGTGCCTAATATAGTAACGAGTGAGCAACAAAATTCGTGATCGCAGTTGGCTAAACGTATATCGTTTCTTTTACTTTACTGTTTAGATTAATCGTCAATTCACATTACTCGATGACTTTTTACACAATCGTATCGATCAACAATCGACTCAAAATTTTGGATTTACAGGCTCCTACGATCACGAATTTTGTTGCTCACTCGTTACATTCCACACTCGTATAATAAATAACTATTCTCGAAGACCGTGGGATTACCAACTTTTTGCCAAGAAGATTATTTTATGTGAGTTTCAGGTACCGTCTTCCAAGAGCCAGGTACCGTCTTTCTAGATGCCACAGGAAGCGTTTTTGGACCAATGTTAATAGAAATTTTTGTCATAATTTTAGATGGAAAATAAACCCACGAAATATTGGAATTCTACATTCTATAATAATAATAATAATAATCAACACGCAGTGCTACAAGATTTTCACCAGACTCCTGTAGTACCGAATATTCCACGCTATTAACCCGGTGTATTCGGAAATTTTCGGATGATTTAAAAGTGTATGCTTCCGGAAAGCAAGAACTGACGCAGTCATTGCGCATAGTGCAGGAGTTCACAGATGCTATTGACATGGAGTTCGGTTGGGACAAATGTGCTCAGGTTCATCTCAAAAGAGGACGATGCGCGTACTTCGATGAAGATGCTCAACTCATTGACGGAAGCGTTCTGAGACATCTGAACGCCGGAGAGACTTACAAGTACTTGGGTGTGGAGCAGTGCCACATCCAAGCGTCACACCAGGTAAAAAAGTCTCTCTGCGGCAAGTACAAAAATCTACTCCGACGAATCTGGTCTTCAGAGCTTTCGGGGAAGAACAAGATTTTTGCCACAAATATGCTTGGCATATGGATAAGTCAATGCATAGTGTTTTCTTCAAGAACATTGAAAACCTTGGCTTATCCAAAATGCATACATTTGCCTTTCTGAGATCAAGTGGACTGAAGTCTGAGACTGAGGGATTCATTTGCGCTACGCAAGATGGTGTAATTAACACCTTGGTCTATCGCAGCCGCGTGATGGGTATAGAGGTGCCGAATGTGAGCTGTGGGCTTCTCCGTTGTGGAGAACGAAAGGTGCCGAATCTATTGGAACTTCTCGTTCTCCACCGTCAGGCAGATAACAGCGAACAAGCCTGAAGTGGTTCTATTGGACCACTCCTCCAAGCAGATGTTTGTTATTGAATTTTCGGCTCCTGCTGAAAATAACATCTGCGTCAAGGAGGAGGAAACGCGGACAAAATATCAAGACCTGCTTTTTGAACTTAGGAGGCTGTACTCAAGTTACTCAGTGAAGCTCGTCGTTTTGGTAATTGGGTGCATGGGAGGCATCAAGGACTCGCTCGTCTCCAATCTGAAAATCATTCCTGCCTGCCGTAAACAGGCAGAGACCCTTGCGGCTGGAATGCAGAAAGCGGTCATCTTGGGGTCGTTGCGTTTGCTCAGGGCACATGATTTGCGGGATTCATAGTTACTGACCTCATGGTTTTTTGGAGTGGCTATGATGTACGAACAGGACCTGACCAGCAAGGAACCTCGTGAAGGTCGGAATCACGGGGAGCTCCTTCTGGTCAATACGCAAAAAAAAATCAACACGCAAGAAGTAGCAGGCACAGATGAATCAAATAAAGTCTGACCTTCAAAGGTTGTTCTTCGTGACATCAGGATGAAAAAATGCTTTATTTTGTCTGAGTTTAACATAAAAATAACACATTTCTACACGTATACATTGTACAGCTCTTTAAATACTAACAAGATTATTTAAGAATTTTATTAGGTACATAATATATCGCGTTATTAGCCCGGCACCTCCGCCATATATGGGTTACTCTCAACAAGTTTTCTGGTCAGGAATTGTTCATATGATATTCCTAATTAGCACAGTTAAACTCAAGACTCCAACGTGGCTATCATTCATACCTCACTCCCAAACATAATGATCGGTATGATTATCGATTTGTAGATCTACAACTTTAAATTTCTTGAGACTTTCTTATTACTCATGATTTTTTAAGTGCCAAGATTGCTGGATCTCGCATCACCGTTCCGGTGTTCTATATACAAAGTGTCCCAGCAATTACTACATTAATTTAATAACCAGTAGCAGAATTCGCCGGAAGCAACACCATTTTTATCTATACCACATTAGAAGTATTGGATGTCGAAGTAAACTAGGTCAGTTTCCAGTTCTTTAGTTTATGTATTTACGGCGAGCGGTTTAGATTAATAATTCCGAGTGTTTTTAAAAGTTTTTTGTCGTGTGTCGTCATCATCGTCTAGGGGTTCATTGGTGGGTAATTAAATTAACGCCAAAACTTGCACTAATTTTAACTCGATAACGACGGGGTTTAGGACAAAATTTTATAAAGAAAAATTGTTGACACTGATGAGTTAATATAGTCGCTCCGACGTACTTAAACGTGTTGACTTATTTGAACATGTATGTATGTAATCTTCCGTCCCTTGCATGTATTCTCTCGTCTCTTTATTCAATCGTAAGTTTTTTAGAAACCAATGAAGACAACAAACTTCTATGTTATGCTCTTAACTATCAGCCTGTACTTCTCTCAGTATAAATACCTGGTCTACGACAGATTTGTCCCTTTTAAACTCACACTGATACCAGCACATTTTCCACCCTTGGTTTTATGCGATTCTTGATTACCTACTATAATATGCAAATGTTGAAGTAGGTTAGTAATAATAAACGCTGACTTACATTGGGACGCAATCCTTGTATGTGTAGCAACAAAAAACGGCAATTTTTTGTCTCAAAAAAGTTAGGTGTTCACACCTATCGCACAAAGACTTCCCCATTCCTTCAAGTTTATTGGCAGCGTGCAAAGTCATGGTTGGTAACGCGAATCGATCACAACGTGGTCACAAAGTGAACTCAGGTCCGGCGACTTGAAAACTGTTGCCCTTGTTAAAAATAAGCACAACGCAAAATATCGAGTCATAAATAACTGGAAAATAACATTTTACATACATATATAATCTGTACATCTGTGTCGAAACCGGATAGACGCACCGAGTCGTCGTGACGTAGATGTCACCACCGTACTGCTATCCTAACCCGCCTTTTGGTCTTTGTTGTCTTATTTGAGACATATTTTAAACAATAATTAAATCATTTAAAAATAAAAAAAATACATTTCAACGTCTTTTATGTCTATTACGTCTATTACATGCATAATCATTTATGAAAACCTTATGCAGTATGTCCCCGGATTGAGTTTACAAGAGGAAAATATTTTTTATTTTTGACTTTACTCCAAAACCTCAAAGGAATAAGATTTTTTGCTTGTCCTGAAACCAGCAAATCTGTAATTAAAACTTCATTATTCTGACCGAGTTGAAAGAAACGTATATTTTTCTCTTGATTTTGGACTTGGTAATGATTAATTTTGATTTTAAAGTTTTCTTATCACGAAGGCAAGCTATCGTTTTGGAGTAGAATTGTGCGCAGAAATGGATGAGGGGTTAATTGAATAATGATTGTTCTTGTTAAAAATTAGTTTTTTTATGTTAAAGGTGTTTCTTTGAGTTGCCATTTTCTTATTAAATTAATTTTAATTTATTTAAAATAATTTTTTTCACAAACATTTTTGTTATTTAACTTGCGTAAACTCATTTGTCAACGAGACATCGTTGTCAAAAAAATAAAATCGCCAATGTGGTGGGATTTAAAGAGCAGAGAAAAAAAATTTATAAGTCTAAAATTAAGCGAAAAATTAAGTTTTCTTTCCACTGAGTCAGAATAATGAAGTTTTAATTACAGATTTGCTGGTTTCAGGACAAGCAAAAAATCTTATTCCTTTGAGGTTTTGGCATAAAATCAAAAATAAAATTTTTTTTCCTCTTGTAAACTCAATCCGGGGACATACTGTATATAAAAATTTACTTACTTTTATTACCCTACCCAGTCTGAAGCCCTAGCCATGAAGAAAACCAGAGACGACCACAAATTTTTGCTATCAAGTAGCTGTGACATTTTAATGCATACTGACTAAGTTTTTATGAACCTGTAGCTAACAAAAAATAGGTGACATTTAGTGGGGAACATAGATACGATCTGATATTAAAGAACATTTTAGGCACATCTACAACAACAAAGATCTTGATCCTCCTCCATCAACACCTTGTTCTTTCGCCAATCATATATTAATAACGAAACATAGTTTTTCACCATCAAATTCCAAATTGATTCATAAATACAGCAAAGGCCGTTAGATTTTCTTGAGACTTTGGAAATAAGGAAAGCCTTGAAACTGGAAAACAGATCTTGTTTAAACGAACAGAATAACTTCGGAGTTCGATTTGTGGCCTCGAGCGAGAAGCACGTGTGCCAAGCAGATAGGCGATAGTTACTAAATAATTTGGAAATTTAAAATCCAGAAGTGCACGGTTCATGGTACCTGGCTTCGTACTCAGGCATTTGCAGGGGATGAATGCAGGAGGTGCCCAAATTGAAGCAATTTCATCGATACAACAACTTACGGTGAAAAACGGAAAACAAACTTTTTTTACTTATCAAAATCAAACCGTTCCGTTCTCCTACCAGAGCGCTGCTGCGCCTGGTAGGATCGCAACCAGTAATTACCCATCATGTATAACATGTTGAACGAACAAAGAGAAAACAACAATATGACCTCCGATGCAGCAGCAACACAAAAAGCACGAATCCCAAGATTTCCAAAACGCGACCAGGCAATTATACTTGACGCAGTAGACGACCTCCGACTCGGCGACTATGTAACAAGTGTAGGAAAAATAGTCTTGCCAAAAAATATAATATTCGCCTCGAAGATCTCAAACGGGCGAATCTGTATATATCTGGCAAACAGTGGGATTGCGGACAACCTAGTAAGCTCCTACCCCTCTATTACAGTGGCGGACAGATCAATTAAATTACGAAAACTTATATCACCTGCTAAGCGATTAATTATATCAAACGTTTGTAGCTCCATACCTCATACAGTAATCGAATCGGCAGTCACTCAGGAAGGTATTAAACTGGTTTCACCGATATCAACCCTCAGAGCTGGTATCCCAGGTGATGAATATTCACATATTGAAAGTTTCCGCAGGCAGGTGTTTATTGCACCTCCCGAAGACCACATAAAGTTTCCAATGTCGGTGGTAATCACCTATGAAGACACCCCTTATAGGATATTTATGGGCTTAGACGACATGATCTGCTTTCTATGCAAAAAATCAGGGCATATAGCCAATAACTGTCCAAATCCACCAGAACGGACACAGCCAGCACCAAGAGAAACTGTCTACACAGAAACCCCAATTGAAAGTCTTCCCGAGCAAAGCGACAAACCAACAGAACTTGAAGCAGTAGAGGAGATGCAAGCTCCAATAAACATAAGTGCCAACCTGATAACACCGGCAACGAAACGACCAATGAACTCATCCACGACGCTATCAGAAATTGAAGATGACAGACTGATGCTGGAGACAAAAGAATTACGTACTCTAAGCCAATAGACAGAATTCAAGTCCCCGTGTGAAAGGCAGAAATCCAAAAAGCTGAAAAAACCAAGTTCTCAAGAGTCTCTAAATCAAAAGCGCAGTTCATCAACCGAATCTCTCCTATCGGATGCGGAAAATGCTTTTCACCCAATCCAAGAATTAACTATAACAAACCCGAAAAATGTTGTATTATCTTACGAAAACTTTGAAGCTTTCGTCGAAAACACTTCTGGAAAAACTAATGTGCTTCAAGAGCTACAACGGTTTACCAACAAGGTACCCGAGACCATTGCAATGATTAACACGGTTTACCCACATCTGGAAAATCAGTCTTTAAAAAACCGACTCACACGGTTAAAGAAAAAAATTGCTGATCAATACAGGAAAGCTTCAGGAATCACATTGGATCCAGATAACCCTTTACCCGGAGAGTGTAACAACTTCTCCGAGCAAACGCATTAATCATATTCAACTCTCTTATTCAGTGGAACGTTAATGGCTTCTATACACGACTAAATAACATCCAAATGTTAATATCCGAATTTCACCCAATTGTACTTTGTCTCCAAGAAACAAACCTTAAACCCGGACATCAACCAAACATTAGAGGATTCACAGGCTATTGCAAAAATCGAACAGCCGGTCGCAGAGCCAGTGGTGGGGTAGGAATATTTGTAAAAAACGAGTATCACTCTGAACCCCTAAATCTCCAAACACAGCTGGAAGCTGTTGCTATTACACTATGGTGGCCACACAAGATAACTCTTTGCAATGTGTATATCCCAAATAGAACAGATATCAGCCATGCGAACCTAAAGAATTTAATTAGGCAGCTGACAGCCCCGTACATTTTAGTCGGTGACTTTAATGCACACAGTCATCTGTGGGGATCAAAGACCACTGATTTGAGAGGAAGAATCCTCGAAGCACTCATCTCCGACACCACAATGACTCTGCTAAACTCAGGGAGCAACACCCGGTTTAATTCAGGAACAGGTTCTTTTTCAAGCATTGATCTGGCATTTGCGGAAGCCAGAATTGCCCCTTCATTAACATGGGAAGTTTGCCCTGACCTTTACGATAGTGATCACTTCCCAATACATTTTTCAATGCTGACCAAAGACAACAGCCCGTCAAACAGCCAACCGGCTCACATAAAGTGGAACATTAAAACTGCGGATTGGAAATCTTTCGCTGAAGACATTTTAAAGAGCCCTTTACTACTCGAGCCCATAGATGAGACAGAAAGCATCGACATGGCACTTGCTCAGATATCCGACATGATTCTCAAAGCGGCACACAAGTATATAAAAAAGTGTGTAGCTCTTAAAGGCGGTACCGCTGTTCCGTGGTGGAACAAGGACTGCCAGAATGCCATCCGAGAAAAAAAGGAGTTTTTCAACCAATTCAAGAAACATCGAAGCGTAGAAGCACTCATCGAGTTTAAAAAGGCCAGAGCCAAAGCCCGTCGTCTGATCAATGAAAGCAAAAGAGCGAGTTGGAGGAACTATGTCAGCTCAATGTCCCATAATGCGCCTATATCCGAAGTATGGACTAAGATAAACAGAGTAAAAGGCCTAAATGCTACATATAAAATCGCAGCACTTGAAAACCAGCACGGAGACTTGGTGATCGCAAATCCTGAAATATCGAAACTTCTAGCCGATTCCTTTTGTGAAAATTCAGCCGACGAGAATTATAACATAGCTTTTCTGGCGAATAAAAGACAAATAGAAAAGGAACTCCTAACACCGAAGATCACCAACAACGATGCGCTGAATGGCCCTATCACCCTTGAAGAACTTCAAAAGGCTATTCAAGGACTAAAAGACTCAAGTCCAGGACCGGATAATATACACAACGCCTTTCTAAAACACTTACCACCAGAAGCGACATCATATTTGTGCGATTTGCATATCTGGAAGAGCAATGTATTTCCGGTACAATGGCGCCATTCCATAATAGTGCCTTTTCATAAACCGGGAAAGAAGAAATCCGATACGAAAGGATACAGGCCCATTTCACTTACCTGCACCCTGTGTAAACTTTTGGAGAAGGTACTGAACAAAAGATTGCGATGGTTTTTAGAAATAAATAACATCATCTGTGATGAACAAAGCGGTTTCCGAGAGCATCGATCGACAATTGATAACATCTTAAATCTCCAGGTGGAGATCCTGAAAGCATTTTCCACGAAGCAACATCTGGCTGCCGTTTTTTTTTGACTTAAAACAAGCGTATGACACCGTCTGGAGAAGACGAATATTCAAAATCCTATTAGAAAACAAGATTGGAGGAAACATGTTCTACTTTATCAAGCAATTTTTAAGGGAAAGAACATTCCAAGTCCGAGTTAACAATACAACGTCCTCCGCGCGGACGCTTGAAAATGGTGTGCCTCAAGGATCCGTCCTCAGTGTCACGTTATTTCTACTTGCAATAAATGATGTTATCAAACAAGTGGTGTCTCCAGTTAAAGCCACAATCTATGCGGACGACCTAGTAATATTCTGCAGAGGCCAAAACCCAGCAATAATACTACAAACGGCGATATCTCGCATAGCCACATGGACCTCAAACACAGGGTTTGGATTTTCCGCGGAAAAAACAAAAGTTATTTGTTTTACCAGGAAAACTAAAAACGCCAAACTCCTTCCATTACGCCTTGGAAATCAAGAAATTCATCAAGTGGATGAAACCCGCTTTCTGGGAGTAATCTTGGATGCGAAGCTGACTTGGGCAAATCATATAAACCAGCTGCGACAAGACTGCATCAGAAGACTCTCCATTTTGAAGTCGGTAAGCCACCACCGATGGGGAGCTGACGAAGGTGTGCTCATGAACTTCTATCGAGCATTCATAAGAGCAAAAGTTGACTACGGATCCATAGCCTACGCCACTGCGTCCAAATCATTACTCCAAAAGATCAACTCCATCCATAATCACGGCCTCCGCATAGTTCTAGGTGCACACAGAACAAGCCCCATCCAGAGTCTCTACTGCGAAGCAGCAGAACCTTCACTTGAGATCAGGCGAGACAAACTTCTCACATCGTACTCCCTAAATACCATTTCCCACCCAAGAAACATAAATTACCAGCTTTTTCACACTGCCTATCATGCAGAATCTGCCGAGAAACCGAGCTGTCCACAGTATCCACGGTTTGACACACCACCTTGGCTTATTAAACAACCACAAATAGATCTGGGTCTCACACAAGTACCTAAACCGTATATAAACCCAAATTTTATGGAAGCGCTATTTCGAAGGCAACTAGATAAATACCGAGGATTTACTACGCTGTACACTGACGCTTCCAAAACCCCAGAAGGGGTGGGGGCTGCAATACTTCTTCCATAAACAAACCAAACAAAGCGCATCAAATTGCCCAACCAGACCACGATACACACCGCGGAACTACATGCACTATTCCAAGGTGTGAACCTAATAACAGAGCTCCCTGGTAAAAAGTTCCTGATCTGCACATACTCATTATCGTCCCTTCGCTTACTTCAAAATAAAAACACCACTGATGAAATGGCAAAGAAAATACTTATGTGCCTTCACTACCAAGAAAACAAGACCATCACATTTCTGTGGGTTCCCAGTCACAGTGGAATAATGGGAAATGAAAAGGCAGACCAGGCAGCAAAGACGGCAGTCACTGAAGGTGAACCAATGGGTTCAATACCCAGTAAAGATCTAAAAGGGCACCTACTGGATGGCCTGCACCAAAAATGGCATCGCGAATGGAACAGGCAATGTGCTCTAAATCATAATAATGTTTTTCTGCGTTTTAGTCTAAGACTGCAGTGTACTTCTTCCACAATTGTAATGACACTCATGATTTAAAGATACCATTTACCGTTAAAAAGTAATTCACAGTTTTTATTGTAATTTCCTTTTATACTTTAATTTTAAAAATAAAACAAATCATCTTTTTAACGAAGTTTAAAACGTGTTGGATGTGCGCCGTAAGATTGATTGTATAAACAAGAAAATTGCTAGTTTTCAAGATAAATCGAATTGGAAGTTGGAAAGCGGAAACTGGTGGTAGCGTCATAGTAAAACAACCCTTATTTCAGTTCGTTTTTCACAGTACGTTCGTTTTCAAATCAGATTAAAATAACTCGAGTCTTTCTATAAACTGCAATTATAAATAATGTAATTATAGAGTAAAACATAACTTTTAGACGAAATCCGAAAATGTAATACGTCCATCTAAAAATAATGCTGTGCAAAAGAGAGAGTATTATTGCTACTTACACGTATCAGAAAAAGAGAGGTCGCACAAAAAGGAGCGACAATCAGGCAACATCGACACAACCATATAATACTTGTGTTTTCCAATACCTTTCAGTTTCTTATTCGGTGAAACTGGAAAGATGTAAAATCCTTTTCAGCAGTAATTCGTATTATCCTTGTAGAGCAACTTAGTGTCTGGAAGACAGTGAAGATTCAGATTTTACATAGACATGCAGCTTTGATTTAACATTCAACACAGAGATATATCAAGCAAAAAAAAACATAAGAAAATGAACTGCACGATATGAATTTTTAGTATTCTCAATGTAGAAATAAGGCAGCTTGCATAAAATATGTAAAACAGCTTATTTTTAAAAGACACACGATGCCTATAACAAATTGAAGCCAGGAACTGTGAGCACTTGAAGCACTTAATTAATGTCAATGAGCTTATGAATATCGAATCCCAATATCTAAAATTATCACTTCCAACATTTCAAGAGAAGAAGATTATTAACTGAGGCTTGAATGAAAAGAATGAAACTTTCACCGACGGTTGTACCTATACTATTTTATTCACAATCCTTTGGTTGATTAAACTTCATTGACAGAAGTTATCATTAACAAATATTCGCACTTAGTAGATATTGCCACAATTAACATGATTTGTCAAATTATATATCAAAGCATTTTATGTAACTATTAAACAAACTTATTAAATCACACTAACAGTAATATCTAATCGTAATTTCGATTATATAACACATAATAAATTGAGCCAAAAGCAATTACAGATTTTCCCTAGTTACGATGTATAGATATGCGATTAGCCCCTTGACGACGTGGTATAATCACGTGGTGTTTCGGCTAAATCCAACACTGAACTTTGTCATCTAACAATTTTTTGATGATTGTTAATAAACGTCAGAAAAAAAGTTCCTCAAAATTGCGCATTTTGTGGATCGCTTTGGTTACATAATTGTAGCGAATACCACTCGAGCAAACGAAAATAATCCGATTACACTAACCTTCGATTATTTTCTATGCTCTTCTGATATTAAAACTGAATATACAATTCTAAAATTGCAGGAGATCTAAAAAAATTTTCACTTTCCAACTTTTTAGTTTAGTGGTTTTGGGGAAAATCAGTAAAGTACAGGTGCAACATGTATGTATGTATGGCGTATTTCACGACTTTTTTTGTGAACAGAGGTGTACCCAAACTTAGCTGTTTTAATTAAATCCATTTTAAATCCACTACATTCCATGTTGGATACCTAATGCGAGTGCGACAAGTAAAACAAAGCTTCAATTATTATAAAATCAACACAAATTAAAGCGTCGCCCCGTCGACGTGTTGTTTTCAGTGACAAACAAGATTATGAAATATCGTTTATACAATAACATGCAAATATGCATCTACCATAATAAACTTAACGAAAAAAGTAAGGGATATTTCTTAAATTCACACTTGGGGCTTTGGAAACATTAGCCCTCCTACAATTTTTGGAAGGCATTTTTATGTAAAATAGGTAATCGGACAATCTGTTAACAAAATATCTCAAAATGCAAGAACTGATCTGGTCCGTTTTGCCACTGTTAATAAGCTTATCGTTGGAAATAAAGTGCCTAAAATGGAAAGAAAACATTAAATTTGTCACAAGATGCTGCCAATAGAGCAATTGGAATGTTGGAAGGTGGTGCTCAACAGGTTGATGTGGCTGCAACCTTTTAAGTGAGTCAAAGTGTCATTTCTAGACTTTATCAATGATATCGAGAAACTGGAACTGTTCAGGAAAGGCCACGACCACGTTAAAAAATCGTCGTTGTATGGAGTAAATGGTCGAGATGTCCAATTAATTATTTTAATTGAATCGCTTAGCGGATTTATCGACTCGGGGGAAAAAAGTAAGGTAAACTTCTTTATTGCGTGCAGACCTTGACTATTCTTCTCTCAATCAAATAGGGAACACCAGCATCCACTAGTAGGGGTTGTTTCATTTATCATTAGAATACCTGTTGAGTAGCTTTTCCTCTCGAAATTCGACTGAACGTGACTTTCTGGACTCTCGTAATCCACACGTGGGCCCCTCAGGAAATCCACAAGACAGACACTCCAAGAAGAGGTATTGTAAGGACGCGTCCGCTCCAAGACCGGCAGAACACCGTCGAAGACCAGCTCAGTATAACATAAGTAGTTTTTTTTGTTCGCGTCAGTCTAATTGTAAGCTTAACATTTATTAATCTTGTTCAATGTAATTAAACCTTTAAAGATTGTACAATAGTTGAATTAAAATTTGATAGGAAACTACGCCTAATTTAAGTTGTAGGTACCACCGAGAAAAAATCTTGTAGACACTTAAAAAATGCACATAACTCATTTGTTATCTATGCATCCTGTCAACTATTGTTAGATGGTCAAAAGTCCCGGCTATTAATAAACAAACCACGTTTGACGTTTCTTCAAGAAGAGATCAGTGAGCTCAAAAATTGTCTGTTCATCAATCGTAATCTATAATTACTTTGTGGATATGTTATAGATTTTTAGAATGACAATTGAAAAAACCTCTTTCATTTGACGTGACATTAAAATCCTTCCGTCTTATCTTCATGACTCCCTGTGTTTAACCACTGCTAACAGAAAGAAAATTACTTCGAGTTCGGATCGTCTAAAGAAGATTTCACTTCAGCCGTTTGAGCTTAAAAGCACACCTACAGTGTTTTTTTCTGTTTACGGGATCAGGTTTAATCAAAGAGCCCTTCGAAAACCGAAAGAATTTTGTATGTTTGCATTATTTCAACATTCTCCATTCTCCACTTCCGTTCACATTTGAGATATTTTATGTCCGATATAGCAATTTTTAAATAAAATGGAGATAAATTAAACTAAATTGACATTAAAGTAAACAAATTGTTGAAAGCCTATAGAAAAAATCAATACAAATTATTGTTAAACCAGATTAGTCTGCTGTTGCACGTGTAATTAATCACTTTTCGTAATATCCATAATTGCCTCTTATAACCCCATTATAAACCCATAACAATCGACTTTTTCTCAAGTGACATCTGCCTGACTTTCAACCGTCATCATAATCCCAATCAATCCTGTTATAATTAAATTTAATTACCAGGCTACAAGTCCAATTTAGTGCGATCTCGTGCCTCCACGAATTTGGCATTTCCCTTCCAGTCAATAGTTTACTACCCGAAGCACCGCAAATGAATTGGGTAGGTTAGTGATATTGACAATGGTCGTATTTAATGTGTTCGCCAGAATCAAAATCCTACAATGTGACCCAAGCCGTTTCTGTGAGTCTTTAGGGGAAGTACTAAAACTACAATTAATTTCACTGATGTAGGTTTTAATTAATTATTTTAAATCACACGTGCAATAACATGCGATCTACTTTAATCCGGATGTCAAAGCGATAGAGCCACCTTTCATTTATCTCTATTATGGCCCTCATAAAATTCTGACATTAATCCATCCGACGCAATTTTTTTGGTCCAGTACAAAGTTACGTTCACTGTGCATTTTGCGTGACGGAAAATTTGTATTTTTAACTTGTAAGGGAAATGCAAGTTTTCTGGGTCGAAAAAGTTGTCGTTCGACCGCCTTCTTGATAATAAGGGTTGAATCCGGTGAGTTTTTTTTCGGTATTACTTCTTGATTGTTAATTATCTTTTATACTGATCTCGTCGATCTCGTCTGGTCCGGTCGCCTTACCGCGCTTACAATATTAGATTGTTTGATAGCTCTTTTAAAATATGTCTGAGTTATAAGTGGACCTTCTGAGTGGCACCACGCTTGTCAGAAAATATTTGACAATATACTTTTCCCATTCTTTTAGTTTTTTTTTTCAATTGTTAACACCGGCCTTGTTTGTTGTAAATTCCTTGGCATTTTCTCTCTCTGAATATTCAGAATATGAGGGTATGGTTAGTTGAACATCCTAATAGATTTGCATAAATTGGTTTACATCCCCAAAAAATAGGTTTGTGGGTGGAACCGTCCTGTAGACGACTAATAGGGCCCATATTGTTTGAAACAACTCTAAATTCTAAGCGATATCAGCACATCATTTTAGAGCAATTTATAAACCAATTGGATAATGAAGAATTACAATATGGATACTTCCAGCAGGATGGTGCGACCTGCCATACTTCAAATGCAACAATGAATTACGTACAACAGTATTGTGATGACCGCTAGATCTCAGTGGCCCCTCCGTTTTGGTCTGTTTAATACTGTTTTTATGAATCATCAGAAAAACATGGATGATTTTGATTTGAAGAATGCAATTATATAAGTTTGTCAAGCCATTTCACCCCAATTTAGCAAATGTTGTTGAAAATATCAAGAGACGAGTTTGACTTGGACTAGAACATAACGGAGGATATTTTGAGCATTTTTTGTAAACAAAAGAATAAATAGTAACAGTATGTGATTCGTTGTTTTTTTTTTTCACCTGAAATACAAAGTTCTAGCATATTCCGAGGTTTCTAACATATAGGGTAAACATAGACAATTAATTTTTTTTTTAATTTTCAAAGGGCTCTTTTGATTAATGTCCCTCTATACCGCTGTGTCGGGTTATCGTGCTTCAGCTCCTCAAATACCCCAAGAGTTGAACCATTTTAACATCAGTTCCCAAATTGTATAGCGGCGTGTGGCTGAAGCATTTCCGATAGAAGCAGACGTTCAAAAAAGCAGTGGAAATTTCTAAAAAAATCGTGCTCCACGTCTCCAATCTGCAAAGACATACATCGAATGTATGAACAAAGACTGGAAATTAAGTTTTTGGTCTAATGAAAGAAAATTTAACTTCGTCCTATTAATGGTTGGTACAACAAATGGTACACAACTGCAACCGTGAAGTTGGGGGTGGCAATATGATGGTGCTTTCATTGGTGCGGACTAGGTCATTTACATCGTGTAGTCGAGTCGGTGAAATGGACCAAGTACAATATAGCAAAATTTTGAAAGAAGTGATGCTTCCACGCGCACAAGAGGGTATGCTCGAAGATTGTCAATTCCAGCAAGACAAGGACACAAAGCATACAACGAAAAGAAAAAAATGGAATACAACCAATGATATTAACCTCTTGGTTTGGCGGCGTCAATCCCCAGATTTGAATGCCATAAAAAACCTATGGGATGAAACCGAAAGAGCTCTATGGTGTGTAACAAGTACAAAACGCGCGATGAACTTTTTGACGCTGTTCAGGAAATATGGATGAAACTGTTGAATATTTTGTTAAATCTATGCCACGGCAATGGCAAGCTGTAAAATATTGAAGTTGTGTTTCGGGCTGATCAATTGTCTAATGAAGAAACACACTGAATTCATCTTTTCTTTTTAATTATTCATTTACTCTTCATTGTAAGGTGTTGTATAGTATAGCATTAAAAAGCTTACCAATTTTCTAGAATTTTAGAAGAAGAAAGAATACAAATTTTGTTTAGTTTTCAGCCATTCGATGATGGGACAACATTTTGTCAACTTGCATTTTCAATAAAAATTTTGTTCGCAATCTCGTCTCAATTCGTCAAATTCAATTGAAGGGGACGACCTCAACCTATCTCTGTATTCTATGATTGACAATTCAAATGTATGCCGCTGATTTCTCTAAAAACCTTATATCTATTTATTATACTAGTGTCTTATAAGGCAAATAAGTCACGAAAGAAATGTTTTGCCACGAGAGCTTGAATATTAGAAAACCGTTGAATTATTTTTTCATAAGTCACATGATTGTGTCTTATAAACCTCATAATCCATTCAAAATCGGCGTTATTATGACTACGTAATAAACAAGTGTTGGGTAATAGCTATTTATTATATTAGTGTCTTATAAGGCAAATAAGTCACGAAAGAAATGTTTAGCCACGAGAGCTTGCTAATTTTTCTTGAGTGACTTATTTGCTGTTAAGACACGTGTGTAATACATAAGTTTATCCAACACCCCCTTCAGGAACAGTTGTTGAAGATTCATGAAAACCCAAAAAATTTTGACGTTCATTTGACGTTCGAAACTGTTGGCTTATGAACTGGTTGCTGGTCACATGTGTCTTATAGACCTCATGATCCATTCAAAATCGGAGTTATTATGACTACATAATAAACAAGTGTTGGATAAATAACGAGTGGGCAACAAAATTCGTTATCGCAGTTGGCTAAACGTATATCGGTTCTTTTACTTTACTGTTTACATTAATCTTCAATTCACATTACTCGATGACTTTTTACACAATCGTATCGATCAAGAATGGACTCAAAATTTTGGATTCAGAGGCTCCTACGATCACGAATTTTGTTGCTCACTCGTTATTTATAAAGAGTGAGCAACAAAATTCGTGATCGCAGTTGGCTAAACCTACATCGGTTCTTTTACTTTACTGTTTACATTAATTGCCAAACTTTTAACCTATTTTCTCTGACTGTCAAAAATTTGAATTTCTGCGTCAAAACTGTTGTCCCTTTCAAGCCCCGTTTCCACTGAAGAAGCATTGAGGAACTTTGTGTATTCCTTTGTCGCGTGTTTAGGAAATGTTTGGCAACCACGGAGGAATTAGCAACATACATAAACTTTGTGTTTCCATCTGAGCAACTGAAAGTCGCCTATAGTTATAGCTTGAGAAAGCGCAACTCAGTGTTTCCACTGATGTGGAAAGTTGCAGCAACATGGAGGAGGAAGACGTGTTATTATCGCGTGTCGATTTTTTCTTTGATGTTACCGCTAGAAATGGGAACAATCAACATTGTTTCCGAAACAATGAAGAAGATTCGGAAACAATCAACAGAAACACAAAAGTTGCTCAATGTTTCTTCAGTGAAAACGAGGCTTGAGAGAAGAAAGTTAGGACATTATAACTGCATAATGTTGAAATAACCAAGTGACTAATTCAAATTTATACCCCCCTTACAATGCTCAAGAGGATGTAATACACGTCCTGCAATGATGAAAGATGTAAGAGCCCCACAAATCCACCTGGGACATCTCCTGGAGGCTGCAAGCCAGAACCTTCTGAGTTTCAGATCCTACTCTAGCAAGCCCAATGCAAAGGGTGTTTTCAGTCACTACAAATCCAATAAGAGTCATTTTTACACCATTTTGACATCTACCTAAATCATCCTGTCCCTTGTTCTTCAGTATCTCCAGTAGCCTCACTCACAGACATGAATTTAGGTGGCATGTATCCTTCTTCTTCTTTGTTAAACTCTCTAATGTGGGCTGCTTGACCTTTATGTCTTTATGTCTGCAACATTTCCCTCCAGTACTCTGTCACAATACTGAAATCCTCCTGGCTTTCCAAGAGTCATTATAATAACTAATAATAATAATAATAATAATAATAATAATATATTATATTTTGCCAACAGGACAAGCCTAAAAAAGGCAAAATTTACAAAACCACTTAAACTAAACAGGTACATTCTACAAATAGTCTATAAAAAGAAGACTTAAACCAAACAAAAAAAAATAGGTATTCTAAACGCACAAATCCGAACGTAATTTTTTTTTAAACTGACTCAAATTGCAATTGAAAATGTCAACACAATGGGGCAATTCGTTTATTAATCGAGCCATTCTCATAGATGGAGAGTAATAAGCATAATTCGTTCTGTGAAAATCAATGGCCAAAATCTCAGTACATCTAGTATTGTAACTTGGGACGCGAATATTGAATATAGAAGTCAACTAAGGACAATCAAAATAATTTTGAAAAATTTTGAAACCAAAGGTTAACAATAGCACTTTGCGTCTTGATTCAAGAGAATCCATACCCAACAGCTTAAGCCGGTCTGTGTACAAAATGTTTTGTATATTAATTTTCAATTTGCATAAAACAAAATTAACCAGCTTTCTTTGAACACGTTCAATACGATCGTTATTGTTTTTATAATAAGGATTCCATATCACACAACCATATTCTAATATAGTCCGCACTAGTGAGTAAAATAGTTTTAAAATGACCATTATATTGTTAAAATTTTTACATTGTCTTTTAATAAAACCCACTAATTTTAATGATCTGCTTATTATGTTATCAATATGAAGGCTGAATTTTAAACGCGAATCCATAATGATACCAAGATCTGTTATAGATTCAACCCTTGTCAATTTCTTGGCCCCAATAAAATAATCATTTGTTGTAAAAGATTTTTTCCACGAAAATGATATTACCTTACATTTAGCAATGTTTAAATCCATATCATTTCCAATGCACCATTTATTTAAAGCTTCAAGATCTTTTTGAAATTTGATGGCGTCGTTTTCATTATTTATTTCTAAAAAAAGTTTTAAGTCATCCGCAAATAACAAGAATGAAGCGAACATAAAGCATTGAACAATATCATTAATAAATAGTAGAAACAATATCGGACCAAGATGGCTTCCTTGTGGCACGCCTGAGGTTACATGAATCTCTTTGGACAAAAATCCATTAAGTTGGACATACTGGGTTCTACCAATCAAATAAGAAGCAAGCCATTTCAAAACTTTCCCCATTACCCCATATCTACACAGTTTTGTAAGCAGTAGTAAGATATTTACACGATCAAAGGCCTTGCAAAAATCAGTGTAGACTGCATCGACCTGGTTTCCTCGTTCAAGAGTCTGGATAATGTAGTTATTGTATACAAAGAGATTGGTGATAGTACTGCGTTTGGGCATGAACCCATGCTGATTGATAGAAATTACGTTTTTAAAAGTTGACATCAGTTTATCAGTAATAATTGAATCCAAAATTTTACATAACGAAGAGATAGAGCAAATTGGTCGATAATTATGAATATCATTTCTAGTTCCAGACTTATATAAAGGCAAAATGTAAGACTTCTTCCATTTATCTGGACAAGTTCCAGACTTTATGGACAATTGAAAGATATGGGTGACAGGAAGAGCCAGAGTTGGACTGCATAGTTTCAAAAAATAGGCCGGGATGCCGTCCGGACCTGGATTGGTACTGTTATCAAGTGAGATTAATTTGGTGAAGACAAGGTCACATGTGATGTCTATATCAGCTATGTTCTGTGAACAATCAAAGTTAGTGAAGTTTCCATAGACTTTTGGGTTTGAATTCCCTTGATTAACGTAAACAATTTGAAAATGTCCAGCGAACATGTTACATATGGTTACCGGATCGTTTGATTTTTTGTCGTCAGAATACATAAAACTAGGAACTCTAGTTGTTTTCCTCATTGAGTTGACATAATTCCAGAAATATTTAGAATTTAAGTTGATGTTATGTTCTGTGTACTTAATAAATCTTTTATAATCCGCTTCAACAGAATTCTTAACTAATACTCTAAATTCTTTAAATTTGTAATAATAAATTGTAGACTGTGATCTTTTAAATTTCTTATGAAAACGGTTTTTCTTTTTTATCAACAATTTAGTACAATTAGAAAACCAATTGGGAAAATGGCAATCCCCTAAAACAATCTTGGGAACAAATTTATCACAAACATCATATAGAATATTATAAAAAATATCAACATTGGTGTCGACTTCAGAAGTAGCAAAAAAGCTAGACCAATCAAGAGAAGCCAAATAGTCGTTGATTACCTCATAAGGAGCTTTCTTAAAATTATACTTAAATTTGAAGTTATTACCCATTTCTGCATGATCAGCAGGGATAGATATTAGAACAGAAAGTGGGGGGTGGTATTTACAATTTTAGGTACAATACTAAAATCACTGTTAGATACCACAACATTATTCCAATTTGACAAGACTAAATCTAAACAGGTGCTGGTGGAGTTAACTATGTTATTAAATTGAGAACTGAATTTTAAATATTGGGACTTATACCTTCGACACACTGATGGCACAATGATCATTACGATAAATGACCATTTAGGTAAATGATCATTTAAAATTTTGCCTGACACACTCAAAAACATTAAGCCAATCAGATTGCGTGTATTAATCTTGTTGACGTACATTTGACGCATCAGTTAACCTCATATTTATCGATATTTTTATTATTTAGCACTGTTTATAAAAATGGAAGCATCCGAACTGTTCGATACGAGGCTGGATCTGTTTTATAATTTCCAAACCTTTGACTGTGATGTCTTTGCGCCGCTTATGTAGAACATTTGAGGTTAGAACGGGATCATAAGGTGATTATGGTTGCCTGGTTTTAGGGGCAATGCTTTAATATTCTCTGCAAAAATATTCTTAATAAGTTGATGGAAGCCTGTAACTTCATCCTGCTTGAAATAACCCATCGTTAGTTTGTCATCGTGCAGATATCCGGAATAGAATGTTTTCGAATCCCGTTTACTTTTGTTGCATTGTGAAAATAAGGTGGTACGGCTCCTACTCAAGTGCAAAAGAAGAGATTTTTATTTCAAGTCAGATTTGACAACTCGATGACTTTTTACACAATCGTAACGAACAAGAATCGACTCAAAATTTTGGATTCAGAGGCTCCTACGATCACGAATTTTGTTTCTCACTCGTTATTCTTATAATGATTAAGGATGGGACATAAATGCGCCAGCGTAAAAGTTACATGTAAAATAACTATGAAAATGTTTAAATTTTTCCAAAAAACTAAAAGTATTGTGGATATACTATATCAGTTTAAAGATAATAAAAATGTTATAAATTATTCTTCCATGAAAATATGTAATTCAGGGTTTTGATAAATAATTCAAAATAGAGCGTTTACTGATGGGACAACTCAAGTCTAAATTCATTTATTGCAAGGATATTACGGTTTTATCCATGGAAATAACGCAAGAATATCTACACATGATCATTTATTTATGGAACAATATTCTGCCACTTGCGAATATGCAGTGTTTTTGACACAAGGTTTTACTAAAATTTCGAAAAAAGTTTTATAATAATTACCACAATTTGGGGACAAACAATTGTTGTGTATTATGTAGATATATAAAATGTGCAATTTTATTTTAAAAAGTTTCGTTTCGACCTCTATTAGTAAGGCCCTGTGTAAATGAGATTTTTTAAACCTGGCTATATTTGGAAAACTAGATAAACTATGTCCTTTGAAATCCCAAATATTCAGGTTTCCCTGTACTAGCTACAATGTACTGTTAAGCAAACAAATAAAACCCGGTAAGATTTTGTTAAAAAATCTGTCAAGCGTTAGAATAACTTTTCTTCCGTTATCCGTTCATCCTACTCTGTTAAATCTGCCGGAAAATCCGTTAACTTGGCAACATCGATCTGCATGCTGTAACATTATCCTGATTTCAGAAGTTTTTTTAAGGAAAGTTTAGCATGTTCACAAAAGTCTATAATACATATATGCATTCCACCTTCTAAATTCAATTCACGTTGAAAAGAAACTGCATAGTACAAATTAAGCCAGTGTCCTTTCACGATCAGATAAACAAATAGAACTACCATAAGTCAGATGTCTGCCGCATTCAAGAAACTATGCATACAAATTGCATGGTTGTCTGCATAATAATATACTGGCTTTATCTGTTCATAAAAATAGTATATAGAACTTTTATATCATAAAATGAATAGCTCTAAATATAAGCTAAATTACTATAAATACATGTGTACAGAAAATCTGTAACCTGTCTACCAAAATTGTCACTTAAAAAATAAAGGACACTATTTATGACGTTCTTTGATTTCAGACAAAGCACAAAACCCAAATGGCACTTCATAAACAAATAAAGATAAAAGAATATTTATCACAATAAAAGTACCACGATAAAACGACTTTTTACAAGCGCTACACGCATTGTGGATTTCATAAACTTTATAGCCAAAGGCGCCAAATCACATTAATAACAATTTATTTATTTAGGATGAAATAATTTGTTATTAAATTTTCATTTCAAACTTGCAAATTTAATTCAAAGCAGTTAAAATATTTATTAAAAAATATATATTTAATAGCCATATATCCTCAGAATTCTAACACCGTCCATCGATCCGCCTCTGACCATGACGTTTTATTTCATTCTATATAACCTCCAAAGATACAACATCGTAATTTAGTGTACCCAATAATTCCGTTGCTTGCTCTATCGATTTTATATTAACTAGGATGGCACGGAAACAAGAAATCATGTATGTATTTTATACGTTACATAATCTATAAAATAGTAATTGCAAATTTCAGGGAGAGGAATGAACATAATAAATTTTAGTTATTAACGATATGAGGCCGAAATCAAGCTTATAACAGATGAGGATAAGTTTAAAGCTGAGGCCGATTAGGCCGAGGCATTTTAATTATCTGATTCTGTTATAGCGATAGCAGGCGAATGTCAATCAACATTTTTCATAATACCCATGGGAGATTCCATACCAAGTGACCCACCTAAAATTTAGAGTGTCCTAATATTAGTAATATACCAAAGTTATGTTTTTTTAAATGGAATGCCCTGTATATTAGTTAGTGAATTTAAAGAGCAGTTAATGCTGAGCAAAATGATATAAGGTACTACAGGTTTATTATGGATGGTTCTTGAGTTATGAAGAATTTTAGGTCAAAATTAGTGCTTTTTAAAAAAATTGCAGAGACCATTTCAACAGAGATAGCTGAATACTTTTCTGTCAATAATTTTTGGTAGATCCAAACTTTAATACATACCGATTGAAAGTCATCTAAATTGATATTTCTATACAGGGTGTACGGTTTCGTAAAATGTATAATAACTTATTTTTTTCAAATGGAACACCCTATATTCCATTATACCACCAAATAGCATTTTTAATAAGCTTTTTTCCAATGTATGGTTTGCCTCGGCAAATGTTAGTACTTTAGATAATTTTTACAAAAAACCTAGAAAGTTTCCCGAAATTGCTAAAATCGCGTATAAATCAGATCGCCTTGGACTTGTTGCCATGGAGATAGTCGTTTATTGTCTAATTTATTAAATTACTTCAGAAATGACACCGAGATGTAGACAGGCTTAGATTTACGTAAGAATTCGATAGACTATATCCTTTACATAACCACAAACGAAAAAATCTAGAGGAGTTAAATCTGGTGATCTTGCGGGCCATTTGACAGGGCCCCCTTACCAATCCAACGTCTCGGCAACCAGTCATTTAAATATCTTCTTACATTCCTATAGAAATGTACAGGAGCTCCATTCTGTTGTAACCACATTAAGGACCACTGATTCTGATAATCAATCGTCCGCATCCAGTGGGCATTTTCAGTGGCATAATAGTGCATGTTATGCCTCTTGACATGCCCATTACATACTCTTAAAGGTCGCCTCATCACTGAACAAAATTATGTTTAAAATATTTCTATTTCTTTCTAGAGGATTGTCCATTATTTCGTAGAATTCCACTCTTTTTGCAAAATAAGCTTCTTGCAATTCTTGATGGAGTTCAGTGTGGTATGGATGAAACCGATGTTTTTTGATCACAAGGTTTACTGAAGATTTCGAAATATCAGATTGGGCAGCAATTTCTTTTGTAATGGAGTGAAGATTTTCTTCTAACATTACTAAAACTTCTAGCTCAGTGTTTTCACCTACTCTTCTACCAATTAATTGTTTTTTGTTGTAGGCTACGTTCCCAGTGTTTTCAAAACGTTGTAAATTTTTGTGGCCAAAAAGAAATTTCTTTCGGCTTCTCCTAAAGCATTGTACCATATTCATAATTACTTCTTTCGTAAAATTCATTTTGTAAAAAAGTCACAAAAGTGAAACTATTTGTTACAGGATAACTTACTGTCAACAAGAACAAACGACTCCATGGTAACTAGTCTAAAATGATATCTCCATGGCAACAAGTCCAAGGCGATCTAATTTCATCAATTTGGGAAAGTTTTCTACGTTTTTTGTAAAAATTATCTAAAGCACTAACATTTGCCGAGGCAAACTATATATTGACAAAAAGCTTATTAAAAATGCTATTTGATGGTATAACGGAATATAGGGTGTTCCATTTGAAAAAAAAAAAAGTTATTATACATTTTGCGAAATCGTACACCCTGTATAGAATTTAGATGACTTTCAATCAGTGTGTATTAAAGTTTGGGTCTATAAAAAAATATTGACAGAAAACTATTCAGTTATCTCTGTTGGAATGGTCTCTGCAATTTTTTAAAAAGGCACTAATTGTGACCTAAAATTCTTCATAACTCAAGAACTATCCATAATAAACCTGTAGTACCTTATATCATTTTGCTCAGTATTAACTGCTCTTTCAATTCACCAACTAATATACAGGGCATTCCATTTAATAAACATTACTTTGGTATGTTACTAATACTAGGACACTCTGTATATGATTTCTAATAATTTTAAATTGTGAAGGTATCGTGTGACTATCGTCTCCCAAAAACCCCGTTTTGATATCTTTCAAAATAAGGGCGTAATTGATAATCCACACACCTCTGGGACACCCGGTAGATGAGAATAATAGGACATGAGTGCGCTTGAATTTGATTACTCCGCTCCTATTGACATTAATTCCAATTTAATAAAAATGTTTTTTTCTTTCATCTTATGACTGAATTTATTTGCTTCAAATTTTGACCAAAATGTAGCTTATGGCTTGAACGATCTTTTCCGCCCTTGAGGCACTTAGGGTAGGGGGTACTACGCACCCCCACCTTACCTTTTCTTTTGGAGTGGCTCCAGCCACACCACTCATTTCAAAATCTAAATCTTCACTAAGACGGAGCTTGCTCCTAACAATGTCCTTTTTTATGAAATGTACATAGTGTAATTATGGTGTGTTAAATAAACGGGTCATCACCCAAAAGCGGATCTTACTAGTACTTTGTGTCCACAATTCAAAACAACAAACATTGGTCCTTCGAGCCGGATTCAAGTACTCGTAAACCCAGGAGCTTTCCGTCGACGTCTCCAGAGGAAGAGGAAAGACTTCAGTGTCATCAACACCATAACGAACCAAATCAAGAAAAACCCACGCCTCTACGAAGCAACATTTCCACGGCATAAGGTCAGTCATCCTTCTATTTATCCTTCCTTTGTGTTACACGCATGTACATTTTCTCATTCGTGACAAATTGAAACATTATTACGATGGCCGAACAACTCGAAAAACTCGTTAGAACTAGGGGCACTCTTAAAGGGAAATTAACGCATCTTTACAATTGGATCGATAAATTTGATACTAACAAAGACAGTATTCATGGAATTGCGGAGCGCCGCCAACAAGCCCTAGATGCTTTTCGAAATCTTGAAAACATTCAATTTGAAATTGAACAAATCGACAAAACCTCTTCGCGAGAAAAGCATGACGAAGAACGCGTACATTTTGAAAACGATTACTATGCCATAGCGGAGAAAATGACTAAAATTCTTAATAAAGCAGCGTCCCAGTCGACTTTGCAAAAATCCGATAATAATTCAACGCGACAAACGTCCGAAGAAACAAGCGAACGTCGAGCGACACCCCACGTAAACTTGCCGGTGTTAGATTTAAAAACGTTTTCCGGAGAATACCAAGATTGGCTATCATTTTATAATTCTTTTACTGCTGCGATCGACGATCCAAAAAACGGTTTAAATGATTGTCAACGATTACAGTACTTAAAATCGTGTTTACGGGGCGATGCACTAAAATCAATAGATGCTCTTGAAATCGCCGAAGCAAATTATCGTACCGCATGGCAGATACTTGAAGAACAGTTTAAAAATACGCGATTAATTGTACAGGACCACGTCCTCGCTATTCTAAAGCATCCCGCTATGTCTAGGCAGTCACATACTGCACTACAGGACTTTTTGAATATACTTAAGGTCAATATAGCCGCGCTAAACAAGCTGAACATACCAATTCATACGTACCATGCTTTGTTAGTACCGATAGTAGTAGAGAAATTAGACTATAACACGATTAAAGAATGGCAAATCACCTTAAATACAGAAGTTCCAGAATTCGAATCTTTAAAACGCTTTTTAGAAAAACGATGTCAATTACTAAAATCATTAAACGCGATCGGTAACAACAGCACTCCTTCAAAACCATATGTCACAGATCCCAAATATAAGCGGGTACTTTCCCACACAGCGGCAATAAAAGTAAACTGTGTCCTTTGCAAGGGTGATTGCCCCAAAATTAGTGCTTGTGCAGAATTTTTAAAATTAACGGTGGGCCAAAGATCACAAAGGGTACGACAATTAAAACTTTGTCTTAATTGCCTCCGGATTGGGCACCACGTTTCCAGATGTTTAATTCGCACCACTTGCCGAACGTGCAACAAACGGCATCACACGTTGCTTCACGATCAAAAACCTCAAACCAGTGAATCTGAATCGCCAATCATAAATCACGAGGTTTCCCTAATTTCTAATAGAAAGACCCAAGACAAAATCGCGCTTTTACCAACCGCTCTAGTTTATATCCGCGACGGGAACAATAAGTGGCACAATTGTAGGGTCTTGCTCGATTCGGGGTCCATGTCCAATTACATTTCGGCATCGATGTGCCGAAAATTAAGATTGAAACGATTTAATACCGATATTTCGGTATGCGGTATCGGTCAAATTAAAACGAAAATAAAATACGCGGCCCAAGCCTATTTTAAATCAAAATACGATGATTTCTCTGGTCACATAAAATGTTTTGTCATCGACCAAATAACCGAAAATTTACCTGTTAGAACAATTAACAAATTGGGCCTACAAATACCAAGTTCAATAAAATTAGCGGACCCGAATTTTACGACGTCATCGTCGGTGGACCTTCTTATCGGCTCAAATTTATTTTGGAAATTACTCCGTTCGGGTAAAATCGTAAAAGGGCCAACTGTACTTCAAGAAACACATTTAGAATGGGTCGTCACAGGTACTTTATTGGACGTTTCCGACCCGCCTATTTCAATGCATACAACCACTCTATTGACCTTACAACAGCAATTAGAGAAATTTTGGAGACTAGAAGACGAAGGCAATAAAGTTATAAACACGTCGGGTATTGCTAAAGAACATCTGGAGTGCGAGCGGTACTTTCAACAAACAACTCAACGGACGACATCCGGTCAATTCGTAATAAATCTACCCTTCAAGGATTACCCCCCGGATCTAGGCAAAACCAGGGAAACAGCTGAAAAGCAATTTTTATCTTTAGAGCGCCGATTAGCGGATCAATCCAATCTTAAAAAGGATTATATAAAATTCATGCGCGAATATGAGCATTTGGGCCACATGCAGGAAGTCACACAAAATGAATTAGACGATTCAAATGCATTTTACTTACCGCATCACGCCGTGTTAAAAGAATCGGTTTCAACAAAATTACGCGTCGTTTTTAATGCGTCTGCTAGAAGCACAAATGGGTTGAGCTTAAATGACAATCTAATGGCCGGTCCGACAATCCAGCAAGATCTGTTTGCAATTTTAACGCGATTCAGAACGTTTCGATACGTAATTAGTGGCGATATCGCAAAAATGTATCGCATGATTCTCTTGCACCCCGATCATAGTCAGTACCATCGGATATTTTGGCGTGAAGACAAATTACAACCGCTAAAGATATTTTGCCTTAAAACCTTAACGTACGGTACCAAACCGGCATCCTATATCGCAACGCGCTGTCTTCAAGAACTAGCGGACTTGAACGCGAAAAACTTTTCGGACGCAAGCGATGTCATTCGACGCGATTTCTATGTCGACGATTTATTAACCGGTCACGACGATCTAGAAAAACTCTCAAAAATAAAAAATCAAATCATTGCAATTTTAAAACAAGGCGGATTTGAACTCCGTAAATGGGCATCTAATGAGTTGTCTTTGATTAAAACACATGACGACAATAATTGTAAACATGACGTGCGATTAGACAAAAATGAATTCACATAAACCCTAGGACTTCTGTGGAATCCCGCTTCAGATTCGTTAAAATACCAGGTCAAACCCTTAATCAATGCAACCAAAATCACAAAACGAAACATTTTGTCAGCCACGGCGCAGATTTTTGATCCATTAGGACTCTTAGGTTCCATCAAAATAACGCCAAAAATAATTATGCAGAAACTATGGCAGCTCAAACTGTCATGGGATGAACCCGTACCTGAAGACATGTGTCACACATGGAATCATTTTTTACGCGAGCTTTCATCGCTTAATAATATTCGAATTTCAAGAAAAGTTCTGATAGATAAACCCAGTTTCATTGAGTTGCACGGTTTTAGTGACGCTTCTCAAACCGAATACGGTGCGGCCGTGTATCTTCGATCACTAAATTCTAATAACGAAATTTGCGTTCGGTTATTATGTGCTAAGTCACGTGTATCTCCTCTCCGTGTGATAACTATCCCAAGGTTAGAGTTGTGTGCCGCGGCACTTTTGGCCGTGGAAAAAACATTAAACCTCAACATCGCAAAAAAATTCTTTTGGACGGATTCAAAAATAGTTCTGGCCTGGATTAAGTCCAGCTCCGGACAATTTCAAACCTTCATGGCCAACCGCGTGTCCACAATTCAAGCGCTGTCTAACGAAAACGATTGGTACCATGTTAAGGGAGAAGATAATCCCGCCGATTTACTCAGTCGCGGCGTCGCGCCCTCCAAAATCGAAAACATTTCAACTTGGTGGGGTGGCCCAGCATGGCTAGCCAGACCCCAAGATACGTGGCCTACTGATAAATTTACTATTGACAAGGAGTTGCCTGAAAGGCGCACCGTTTCCATGACATCCGCTGCGTCGGATAACTCAAATTTAAACCAAATGTTGACAAAATTCTCGTCCTTTGCCAAAACCCAGCGCGTCGTGGCGTGGATTCTACGGTTTTGCAAAACTAGTCAAAATCCCAACGATAAAGTTTCCAACAAGTATTTAAGCGCAACGGAACTCAGAGAAGCTACAATAAAGATTGCGCAGCTTGTTCAAAAAAAAACGAGTTCGCCAGTGAAATTGCGTCATTATGCAGTAATAAGCAACTTCACAAATGTTCTAACCTACTGTCCTTAAATCCGTTTTTTGATCCTGTCGACAAGGTCATAAGAGTCGGGGGTCGATTAAAAAACGCGGCGATACGATATGAAAGTATGCACCCCATTTTATTGCCAAAAAGCCACCACATTACTCGATTAATAATTAGGCAGGGGCATCACAGTCAATTACACGCCGGAGTACAAGGTACCCTATCGGCTCTACGCCAAAGATTTTGGATCATTTCTGGCAAAACCGCGGTTCGGCAGGAAATACACAATTGTATAAAATGTTATAGGTCAAATCCTAAACGCACAAACACATTTATGGGTGACTTGCCTACATTTAGGGTAAACAATGCGCGCCCTTTCACGGTCAGCGGAGTCGACTTCGCTGGGCCGCTGCTAATTAAGGAGTCTCACGGTCGCGGTAAGCGAAATGTTAAGGCTTACGTCGCTGTCTTCGTCTGCTTCGCTACGAAAGCTGTGCATCTCGAGCTTGTAGGTGACTTGACGACGGCGTCCTTTTTGAATGCATTAAAACGTTTGGTTTCGAGACGGGGGCACGTGTCCCACATCTACTCAGACAATGCCACCAATTTCCGCGGTACACAACGCGAGCTTGGCGAAATGCGCCAGTTTTTAAAATCAATCACCTTTAGTGACGTAATTGAAGATCTCGCAAGCAAAGGCAAAACGTGGCACAATATAGCACCTGGTTCGCATCCTCGGGATGTCATTTCTGACGTATGAGGAAATGTACACGCTCCTTACACGCATCGAAGCGATCCTAAATTCTCGACCAATTACCCCGCTTACTTCCGATCCCAATGACCTAGAAGCTCTAACTCCTGGACACTTCCTGATCGGACAACCAATGACCACCATCGCCGAAGTGGACCTCACTGATGTCCGCGAGAACCGTTTGAAGAGATGGCAGCGAGTGGAACAAATGCGGCAGCATTTCTGGAAACGTTGGCGAAAGGAGTACCTATCCCAACTTCAGCAACGACCCAAAAAGCAATCGACCAAGGGAGTGGAAATCAACCTTAACGATCTCGCAGTTATCGTCGAGGAAAACTGCCCTCCGCAGAGATGGCAACTAGGACGCATCATCGAACTCCACCCTGGACGTGACGGTGTAGTGCGCGTCGCAACGCTAAAGACGC
Source organism: Diaperis boleti (assembly GCA_963583935.1). Classification (NCBI taxonomy): domain Eukaryota; kingdom Metazoa; phylum Arthropoda; class Insecta; order Coleoptera; family Tenebrionidae; genus Diaperis; species Diaperis boleti. Next base: position 35,840,022 of record OY757249.1, read on the forward strand.
CAAGTGGTGAAATAAAACGTGCAGTGCGCAAATTGTGTTTGCTACCAAAACTATAAAAGTGATTCCGTTCGTTGATCCTGCGTGATTATTATTACACCTACATAATTATGTTTATTTTCTTGTGTTTTAACTTTTTCAATTAGTGTGTAGCTTATATACTTAGTTTTTTATGACTCATTTTCGTATATTGTTTTATATTGTTTATTCTATAAATTTATACTTTTGTTTATTGAAGTCGGTGACTTCAAGGGGGGGAGAATGAACGATCTTTTCCGCCCTTGAGGCACTTAGGGTAGGGGGTACTACGCACCCCCACCTTACCTTTTCTTTTGGGGTGGCCCCAGCCACACCACTCATTTCAAAATCTAAATCTTCACTAAGACGGAGCTTGCTCCTAACAATGTCCTTTTTTATGAAATGTACATAGTGTAATTATGGTGTGTTAAATAAACGGGTCATCACCCAAAAGCGGATCTTACTAGTACTTTGTGTCCACAATTCAAAACAACAAACATGGCTTCTTGTTTATTGACCATGAATTTTATTATGGGCCGATTTTGGGTTCAAAAGATATAAATTTTTTCTACATCCCTTACGACTTGAAATCGAGTAGTCATTGAAAAGGATCAAGGATAAAAACTTTTCTGTGAGAATTGAAATGAACATTCCTGTTCACAAAGCCACTTTTAAGCACATTTAGCTCTTTTCAAAAGTAAGATTCAACAAATCAAAACTTAATTTTTTTTGAAATACAGTAAATTTTTCTGAGCTAAAATAGGCCCTCAAATGCATGTGTTTAATGTTCTGTGGTAAGAAAGAGTGCAGTCCATGTGTCCCTGGTATTGTTCTTGCATCCTTAAAAGGAGTTTGAAGAAATAATTTCGTTTCTTCGTATTTTTCTTTGGAAACAAAATGGGCCATGATGCCTTTAATGTTAGTACTATTATTTAAATAAAGCTTGCGCAGTTAGGATTTGATCGGTACCCATTTGTAAACTTGCTCGTGCCGCTAGTCTTTTTACAGTCCCACCAACCCCATCACATGGACCTTTTCCATGGGCCGTCGCGTAAAAGTGCCATTCAGCTAGAATTCCGAAATCCTGTGCATGTAGCAGAAGATTCAGGAAATTATATTTAATTAATTAAATTAATTTAATTGAATCTGGCTCTCAAATATTTTATTTTGCTGTACACAATAAACCATCACAGTATCATGAATGAGTACCCCCGAAATAAAAACACAATAGAGTTTTGAGTCTGTCACTAAGTTCGTCGAAGTTTTGAAAACATCTCCAATTTGCTCCCTCACAAACCATCAATTTGATGTAATCGGAATAGTTACTGCCATAGAATTTAACAATCTGTGAATTTTTAATTGCATCAATCATGAGTTTAAAATTTTCATGGGCCACACAAACGCATACAGAATGTGTTCCGCTGGCGCCAGCTAACACACAATGTTTCGGCCGAAGCGAAGCAAATTTCGCAAACCGTATAGCCTCATGATCATCTTTAAATTTTCTATACAATTCTTTCAGACTACACAGAATGAGGCGTTTCTAGATAAGTACTTTTGAACCATCTGGTTGTTTCACAGAAACAAAATCTTTCACACCAGGCATGTACCTGCTGAAAATGTCTCATTTAAAACAATAATTTATTTTAATCAAAAATAAAGGTAAAGCTAATTAACTAGTGAACAGAGGCACACGAGATGTGTTGAGATCAAATTATTTCAGAAGAACACCTCGTGAATATTTCGTGTCTCACGTGTTTTTCTCCCGATTTTCGCAGTGTTTTATTCTTGATTCACTTGATTCACTAAGTACTTACTTCGTGAATTTCTGGCAATAGTTTAGACAATAGAAAATACACATCCTTGTGATTTTTTCTACAAAGTGTGAGTTGAATATCTTGTTTTGTGATGTTAGGGTAAATTTGTATCGTTTGTTTAGCTTAAAAAACTACTCAGACTGCTTACAATGGCAACATCTTCTAAAAATTTGGTATAATGGGAAAAGTGATACACAGTCAAGGGTGAGAAATTAATAATTTCCAACATATTAAATTTTATGAAGGAGGAAGCTTCGAATGGAACTGCTTTAATTCCGTTAGCGAATTTCAAAGCAAGGTTTATTGGAGCTACGAAAATATCTGAAAGTTCGTATCGACGGATCGCCCAGGAAGCCTCAGACGTTGCAACAGATACAATTCCTTGTTTTTTGACACCAGATAAAGAAAAAAATGTGACTGCTCCAAAAGCAAACTGTGTGATGGAGAAATTGAGACCGTTCGTTCAATTATACATAACTTTTATATAACTAAAAAAAGGCGTTGCAATGTTATGTTCATGAGGAAAGACCAATTATTATTATCCATACTGATGAAACTCATGAATCCTACATCCATAGCTCCCATACACGATCTAAAAGTTGAACAGATGGTAATATATTAGGAAACAAAGCCAATTTCCAAAAGAAAACGTTGATTGGTCCATGCAGGTTCAAAAGCAGGATTTGTCCCCAATGCACTTCTAATGATTCATTCATGTATTAAAAAACGTATGTTTATGACGTGTATTAGAAAAATAATTTTTTCAAGGACCTTAGTCGCCAGATTTAGGTCCTTGAAAAAATTATTTTTCTAATACAGTCATAGTCGCCAGATACCGTGACAATATGTCAAATTTTATTACATGGGTTAACGACCAGTTGCTGTCTAATCTCCCAACGTGTAGATAAAATTGTTGATGAGTAAATGAAGACATTATGGACAATATTCTGGATAAAATGGAGCTTCGGGTGAATACAGGGGACTTTTTAGTGAATGAGACTATGATCACAGTGATCTCTAGGGCATAGAACCATTAAGTGATATGTTTTACTGCCCAAATACTAAAACTCATACCATAAATAATTATTATTAGTGACAAGTGATCTGTTTCATAGTTTTATTTGACTAGTTGTGTAAGGTAAATCACTTGTCGCAAAAGTTCTTCTAATTTTATGAAACAGGCCCCTTCTCAAATATTTTAGTAAAATATATTTTTAAATCTAAACTATCTTATCTATATAATAGAAAGTTACCTTAACTCTTGATTGTTTTCTTGTCCGAAAACATATGATAACATATTTCAATTAAATTCCCTTATTTGGATACTATACGACACCCCACTGGATTCACAAAACACAATTCTTGATGCATGCAGGAAAAGGCGTGGCCTCTTGATGACGTATATGTTCTTATGAAATAATTTCATCTCTGCCGTAGTAACCTGTATAAACAAATTTTGAATTTGAAAAAAAATATTTCAAAGTTGATCGTGCGCTGAACAATTTCATTAATAATGGAAGAACTACAAGATGATGCCGTGTTACCGCAAGATATACGCGAAAAACTAGCTACAGTGAGTCGGAATTTACCGCCGGACCACCGCGTGACATGGAAAGGAGTACCAAAACTTTAAACTATGGTGTGACAGTAGAAACATCAAAAAGCTACAAGGATTTACTGTGCTATTTATCCGAATGTCCAAGAATTGTTCGCACAACAGTTTGTGGATAAAAGTGCCCAATGTTTAAAATTACATAAAAATATTTATATCTCCAGGTAGCTACTACAATGGGTTTTATGTATTGACATAGTTTTATGCTTTTTTATAGATGTGGAACACCTTTTACTCGCGTAAAGAGGAAATCTAACTGCTACAAAACAAAGATACCAAACGTACTAACAACAGTATTAACATTGCCAAGAGAGGGAAAGAAAAGCTTGTTGGGGAATGTGTAGTTTCTGGAAATATTAATTGTGTTGTACTTAATAAATGTCATAGTCGAGGACACAGTACAATTGCAATAACAGGTAGGTAGGTAGGTATGTATTATGAAATGTAATTTTCAAAGAATACGAACTACTGACAGAAAACAACGACAGGTGCCTAAAACTAGAACATGTAAAACCGTGAAATATAAATTTCACTTATACAAAGGCATAAAGCTATTCACTAAAAAATGGAAATCGCTTTTGCTGCCATGAGTGTTTTGATCATTTCCTCCAACTCAATTCAAGTTTGTCTTGGTCTCAAGATCTTGTAGTGAAAAGTGTGCTTAGAGTGAAAAAGACGAATCAATATTGTAGGGAAAGCTCACCCGTGTGAAATAATTTGAATTAATATGACTGCTTCAACGCAAAAGATTTTTATAACAACTCTTGTGAGGCTTTGCAAATTGAACGAATTATTTCTTAGCTAAAGCGTACCTATGTTATTTTGAGACATAGGACTTTTATATGTAAACACAGAGATCTGAGAATATCGGCTCCCTTAATTAGATATTTTAGATCAAAACGTTAAATACGAAAGTTCTAGAGTATAAATTAAAATACTACCCAGATACATTTTTATTTCCTTTATAACAGCTTTTGGTAGACCAATAAAACAAGATTCCAATTTTGTAAAAACACAATGTATAAATAATTAAATGAATTACAACCAATGACAATGACATGAAATTGATGTCCGAAATTTATTCGCAGGCATGGTACTAATTTGAATCTGAATGTTCAAGAAAAAGTTAATTTAGTAAATGAATCACAAAAAGCCAATATTACACATAACTTCAAAACTCACTCTTAACCCCCACATTTTTTAGAATGAAGGTGTAAAAGACAAAAGACTTCATTTCTTGAAATTCGTTTCAATATTATGATACGTTTCATACATTTTGTCTGTTTGTTTTAGCGTAATAATGGAATAAATAATAATGAAAAGGGACCAAGAATGGACTTTACTAAAATTGTAAATTTCCAAAATGGCTTCCTGTGTTCTGGAGCAGTGATTTCAATCCTAGTGGTATTAAAAGGATTAAATTCTGGAAATTGTCCCATCCTTCTTCAGTCATTATAATCAGCTCCTGAATGATTAATTATGGGTGGGCTCTTTGTTCTTAATATTATGCCATTTACAAGCCATATTCTACACGTACTCGATTGGATTCATATCCGGCGGGCTTGCTGGTTTATAATATAGATGCAGGTACATATTTCTTGTAAGCGATTGTGATATATCAATATGTGGGGTGCACAATACTCCTTCAAAACATTAGAATCCTTTTATGAACATTAATTAGTAGAAGTTTTGACGCTAATTTAGTTACCCGCCACTGAACGGCTGCACTATTCTATTCCTGGAACAAGTCAGGACACCGACGATAACGACGACTAGAGCGAGAGCGAGAGCAGGATGAGATCCCCACCTGCTAAAAAAAAATACCTCCCCCATTTAAATGTGCAAGAGAAACAAATATGTCTAAATGTTTATAACAATTTGTTAAAGGCAAGGGAAACAGGCGATAAAACCAGTGTGATAAGAGCTGCAGCGGATTTAACAGAGGTGTCTTACCGAACCATGTGCAGATTGGTCAAACATGGAATTGTAGAGAAAAAACGGCGACCTGCTGCAGGAAAACAAAAACAATTGAATCCGGTCATTGTAAAATTATTGAGGACGACCATTTATGATTTTTACAAGAATAATGAAATTCCCACAATTGATATCATACTTCAGAAATTAAATGAAATGGAATGCAATGTTGTCCGGAGTCAAAACACATTAAGAAGTTGGTTAAAAAAAAATGGATTTGGTTTTAAAACTATTGACAAGAAAACTGCCATTTTAGAAAGCAAAAGAATTGTCGAATAGCGTTGTTTATACTTAGAAGCCATACAAAAATATCGCAATGACAACAGAGCGATATATTATTTGGACGAAACATGGTAATATGATACCCATGACAGCCCAATAAAAGGATCGACGGATGGCACAGCACGTTGTGTAGTAAATTCTCTGCCTCCTTACAAAGGAACCAGACTTGTAATTTTGTACTGTGGATCAAGTGACGGATGGGTGAACAGTGCCTTAAAATTATGTGGTAAAAAATGGAAGATTCCAATGTCGACTATCATAAGGAAAAGGTTTGAAAACACTTTAATTCCAAATTTAGTACCTCATAGCATCATTGTTCTGGACAACGCCTCACATCACTCGAGATTATTGCGGAAGATTCCAAACACAGAATCTCGCAAAAAAGAGATTCAAGATTTTTTAAGAGAACAAGATATATATTTCGAAGAGCATTACAGCAAAAAAGAACTGCTAGAAGTTTTAAAGATCAAGACCTATGAGCGGGTTGTAGACGAAATCGCCAAAAAATATGGACACGATGTTTTAAGATTACCTCCATATTTTTGCATTCTCAATCCAACTGAACCGATATGGGGTCAACTAAAGAAATGAATCAGGTGCAAGCATCTTTCCAAAGTTTGACAAAAAAAGTTATCGAATTAACAAGGCAAGAAGTTGACAAACTCACAGCTGAAGAATTGTCAAAGTAATAGATTACGAAAATGATTATAACGAGCGTTCAAAAATAAACCTGGTTAGAGGAGGCTGGGCATTTTTATAACAGTGTACATTGCAATTGTTACAAAAACTAACTTGTCATTTAATTCAGTTTAGGTTAGGCAACCAGCACTAAATTCGGACAAATTATTGAAATTTATATTTGAAACGTTGTTGCTTTGTCAATGGACGTTCTTTTGTTGTAATTCGAGTTAAGTATTGCAACTAGCAAGATGGCAAATGATCAAAAGACACGGAAAGGTGCTGCTACAAAGCACATGGACGTTGCAATGACAGTCGCTACAGCAGCCGTTTCCGAAACCTATTTTGCAAGTACGAAATGGTACGAAAACATGAATTTAAGACGGTCCCAACATATCAGAAAATGCGTGAGTTGTGCCAAAGCTGACCGGTAGGTGAAAGTGTCATCAAAGAAAGAATGTCCGAAGCATAGAAATATCACTAAGGACACTTACATATTATGCTCTACACTTTCTTAATGAAACTTGAGTGAGGCGCACCCTGATCTAATAACAGCTGCAAAAGAAAAGGTTTGTCTTTTGCTTCTGAAACTCAAGAGTTAAAACTTCTACCTAACCATACTTTTCAGATTTGCGCATTTAAGAGAACAAGTTTGAGTGTGAAATATGATAAAGTAACAAGCGAAACTGCAAGTAATTTCTTCCTTTGGCCACATTAAAAATTTCATGTATGTACAGTCACGGCCATGGAATTTTAGCCGTCACTTTAATGTCAATTAAAAGAAAATGGATGTAGTCCATGCTTTATTGTCATTATGATTGACTTTTTGAAATTGAAATCTAAAAATTTGTCACTGTTAGTGTTTTCATGCGAGTGAGTCAGTGTCAAAATGACAGGTCTTTGAAATAGTAGAAAGTTAGGTTACGAATACCTAAGGGTCGCCTTACATCTTATGACAATAAATGATAAGTGACGGCCAAAATTCCGTGGCCGTAACTGTACCAAGCATCCGTAGCCGATGTAAGAAAAAATATGAAACTGAAGATTTTTTGCACTGTTTTTAATAGGATCAGAAAAAAAGCACAATTCTCTACAAGAAATATCGAATACATTTTCACCATTAATTTACTGTAACTGTTTTGTGTCCTTCTAAGGGATTGTAAAATTCTCAATAAACATTTGTAGAGATTTGGTTAGAAACTGTCAGTTGGTCATATCCTTTCGAAGAGTGTTTTAATTTCTACATTTTGAAGAAATAAAGGCGTAAAACCAAATCATAAAGTGTCCGATATCTAAAAATAACTCGATTAACATCACACCCGAAGGTCTGAATGCACTTAACTTTTTACCAACCGTTGTAGGAATCTTGGAGATACCTGCAGGACATTGCAGCCCAAATCCCCAAATCGTGTCGGTCTATATAAAACCGCTAACTAATACCCTAAAACACTTGTCAACACTTCTTTAAGATGCATAATAATATTAATTATTAATAATACTGCAGCTTCTCTGAAATTTTGAGGTTATGTTATCTGTCATGGAGAGTTTCGTGTTAATCAGTCAAGCTGTACACTGTAAAAAAATAAAACAAAAACGCAATTTCAAAGCCTACTCTAACCAGGTTTTTTATTGAACGCTCGTTAGAAGACTACAACAAATGCTTAATCAAAATGGAAATTAGCAATTCATTAAATTCAAAATGAAGACAGCAGCAACGACTCAGAAGAATGTCATAACTCAATTTGAATAATAGGGAGGCTACCAACACACGCAAAAAATATAAAAAGTGGTCACAGAAGTGTAATTAATTGGTGAGGTCCACGCATGCGAAAGAATGTTCTATTTTATTTTGCTTTTATAGATTTGTGCGTATTTTATATTTAAAAGCATGAGTTGTTTTTAATTTCTTTCTAGTAGTTTGAATGGCTTTTTTTTTAAATATATTTTAAGTTTTGGGAAGTCATGCTCATACCTCCTCGAGGTTCTTGCTGGGTTTGATTGATTGCCTACCCCAACGAAATTGCTTAGACCAAAATTTAACCGTAAAATAGGACGGCGCATCTTCCTCATACACGTTAGTCATCCTCTAATGAATATCTTTGGGTCCACTTCCTTCTTTCGTCAAGAACTTGATCACGCTTCTAGGTTCCAACTGAATTTCACCCATTTTTTGTTAGCTAAAGCTTCATAAAAACAACAAGACACTTTGGATCTGCACCAACTTGGTCAGTATGCATTAAAATGTCACAGCTACATGATGGCAAAAATATGCAATCATCCCTTGTTTTCTTCATGGCTAGGTAGATAATATAAAAATCTCCCCTCGTACTAGCTTGTACCCGGCGCGCGTTGCTACACCCCAAAAATAAAGTAAATTACATCTCATCCGATTTGACCTGGTCATTGTCACATTTTTATCTAACAGAGTACTCAATTTAGCCCCCCTATGCTACTACCCATTGCAAATATATTTTTTTATCCAGGGTGTTTAAAAATTGCCGCACCAAACTACAGTGGTGGTACAGTGATCAGAAGCAAAGAGTACGCAATAGAAAAATATTTTAAAAAAATTGGTGTTAGATTCGCATGTGGCTGAAGGTTTCTTTTATAGTAAATCTGGCAACTGAGGAAATTGCAATGAACAATTAAAGTACTGCCATGTTAAGTAACCAAGGCAATGTTTTTCTCAGGTACTGGAATTAATTGTAAAAATAATTGTTGAGAATTGTCAATTATTTTTGAAGTTTGTAATTTTTTATCACAATAATTGAAGGAACAATTTATTCTTTAACAGAACATTAAAATACAATTCACAGAAAATGTTCAAATTGTCGACCATTGCCCGTAAGACTAGCGTTTCCCCGTCCCTCAATATTGGCCTGTACTCGTTCGAGTATTTGTTTGGTTAGAGTTTCAGTGGGTCCAAAAATTCTTAAAACGACCGCAAAGAAAAAATCTAAACGATTAAGGTCGGGCGAACGGGGGGGGGGGGGGTTAACCCGTTGGCCCATCTCGCCCAATTCATCGCTAAGCATGGCCAGGTCATCACAGAACCGGATGATGATGAACTAACTGGTGCTTCATTCAGTTGAATTCACATATCCCTTAATAGAGGTATTAGAGGCACGTCATCGATCCCACAATGTCAGTGTGACTTTTTTTTAAATAAATCTGAAAAATATGTTACTATGCATACAATTCCATTGTTGCATAAAAATATCCATTGTTATATTAAAATGTTGCCGCATTGATTTTTGCATAAATCTCGATAATTTAAGATGCGTTTAAATACATTTATGTAAAAGACCAAAGGCATTGCGTCAAATAATTATTGATCTACATTTTGTTTCGCATACTTTAGCAGCATTTTGGGTGTAATTTACTGATAATACATAGCTGTAATCAACATTCGAAGATCCCTAAAAGAAACCCACATACACAGAAGAAATGAACACCAAGAATTTTTTTTAATATTTTTCTCTGACTTACCAAATGGTCCTAAATAACGTACTATTGCGTTGGTGCGGCAATTTTTAAACACCCTGTATATATATTAGACTCTGGATGGCCCGTCCCGGCTTCAAACGGTGATTTTATTTTATTATTATTTATTTAATAAGGAATATAATGTTGAAAAACGATTTCTTGAGCGCCTACGTGGTTAAATAAGTAGTAAGTGTGCAATCGTTTCAGTAGATTAAGTCGACCTGGAGTAGGGGTTGTAAAAAAAATCCTCCTAAAATTTATTGCACTTCACAGCTTTCTTATTTGACTGTCGCACCATTTATCCGTGTTTCTGCGGAAATTGTGTCTCGCCAGTGAACAACTCGCAATTTGTTTTTTTTTTACTGGTAAAGGCAATGATTTCTGTCAGTTAATAAATGTGTTATCTTTCGTTTCGAAATATCGATCACTAGCGAGACGCAATTCCGGCAGAGCGTCTACACAAATAAACAAGTTGACGTGACCAGATAAGAAAACTGTGAAGTGCACCCTCATTATTTCAAGAGGAGAAGTAATTCAGTAACTTCTTCAACTTGTCTGCACAAAAGGAAGCCTCTTACATCCTCTGAAAAAATCTATTTTGGCGCCGCACAAAAAGGACATAATACCATATTCAATTCTAAAATAATAATAAATTTTCATGGCTGCACCTATTTGTTGGCATCAAACTGAAGATCCCATAAAATGTTTATATTCACAATTATTGTCAAAGCTACATCCTCCAAGTGTAGCCATAAAAACAAACATCAAAACAAATCGTTAAAAATTACAACCAGAAAAAGTATTTTCATAAAAATTATAGGAAATAAAATTGAAATGCTTTTTATTCATAGCAGTTATTGTATACAGGGTGTCATACAATTCCCTACACAAATTTTAACCAATCAGAACGTATGTTAAATTATGAAAATGTTTTTTTTTTCAAAATTCGCTTGCGACAAAATCCCCCAGTACCGCCCTAGTGTGTGTGTGTATGTGTGTTACCCATTTCCTTTTTCTTTTGACTTTTAGGTATTCATTAAAGAAAAACTTGAAAACCTGGGGACCTAAAGACGTAAAAATAAGATCCTGAGACCCTGAAGATATGTCGAAAAGACATAGAAGTTGAAACTTAAAAATTAACTTGACCAGAAAACTGTGACCCTGAAAAAAAAATCTGAGATCCTGAGCTACTTAGAACCATAAAATTTGACAACATTAGAACTTGAAAATCCAAAAGGCAAAACTTGAAAACCTAAAAATAAATAAATTTGATAATTTGGAAACCTGACAATTCAACAAGCTGAAAACATCAGGACCTCAAAATCTAAAGACTGAAAACCTGACAGCCCGAAAATGTAAAAATCTGGAACCCTATAACCTGAAATTCTGGAAACCTGGAACTCTAGTTGTATCTAAAATATTAATATCTGAAAACCCTGAAATTGACTATCTAAGATTTTAGAATTTGAAAAGTTAGGAACTTGAAAAAGTAAAAATTTAAGATCCTGAGAACCTAAAGAAAAGAGAACCAGAAAACCTGAAAATCTGCTACCTGAGAATATGAAATTTTGAAAACTTGCAAATGTAAAAAAAATCACGTGTATTTTCAGAATTTCAGGTCAGTTGGAATAGAGATCAAAATTACAAATAAATAATTAGGTAAACTGTGCATAGGGAATACGACCACATGCAGAGGATCATCTATAATTTCGATTTTAAGATCTCACATACATTATATCAGCAGATATAATAGAAGGAATTTACAACTCCAGAATAGCAACTTTGCTTATAAATAACAAGAGTAAATATAGTGGGTATCAAAGATTTTTTTATTTTCATTTTCTTGTTATTTATTATGGTACGAAATTAGTAACTAAATAAAGAAATCGTAGATAGAAAACACAATAGTTATTTACATTCGTGTGCGGTAACTTACATTTTACAGGGCGAAATCGATTTGAAGCACGACTTTTTGGCCGACAAGTTTTAATTCAACGAAATTTGAAAAAAACTGCAATGTCATGTTGACAGTTCAGGCCATGAATCCGAATCCATTCGTTTGAAACGTCAAAACGTCAAAACATTGAAATTGTCTTTGTGTATTTTCGTATGTTTTTCAAACACTCAACAATTAAAAACTTGTGTAAATGGCGTTTTAATAAGTATGCTTTCGTTGGACAAGCAGTTTCTTTTTTATAAACGTATTTTAAGAACGAAAATTTGTGTGATTTTTTACCGCACTGTGAAGCGTAAAAACCATCACCCTCCATAGTTACAGTTCACGTAGATTTTCATGTTTACAGTTCACGAGGCCAAAATAGTAATTTACAAACCAAGTGCGGGAACACAATGTTCCGCGTGAACGCAGTTTTGAAGCACGAGCGACGAAGGAGCGAGTGCCTTCATTTGCGTGAACGCGGGAAGATTGTTCACGCATGAGGATTGTACAATATTTTTTGAAACGAACATTGCCACGATTTTTAAATTAAAGTTATTTTAATATATGCAATTAGACTTCAAAATATGAAATAAAGCAAGCCATGGCTTCTATAGCAATTGACCAATTAATTGTAAGTCGTCAAGCGTAAACGATTCTCTACAAAGTAAAACTAATGTAAGTAGCAAAAAAATTAATCCAAGCAAGGCCTGGACGGCCCATCCACATAAAAGCAAGTTTGCCCATTCGACACCGTTAAGTCCATGTCTGAGACCATTACTGTGGGGGGTTCAGGAATCACCCCTTACTAATTGCATTAATTGCACTATAAATGTTTACAGGAACACTGGTTGAATATTCAAAGGATTGAACACATTGAATTGTAGTATAACCTAAAAAAAGTTATTTTTCTTTGTTGTAATAGTGAAATTATGTACCTTTCCATCATATTGAAATAAATCTTAGGTATAACAAATGTTGTTTTAAATGTTGCCAATATATTTAATTCCATTAATTAATAGCTACTGATTTAATTCGAGTTGACATAACCTAAAGAATGTGTCATTTTTTTTTCATTTATAATCGTCAAATTCTTTACCTTCAATATTTAAATGAATCTTGGGTGTACTAAATCGTGTTTCAAATGTTGACAATTGGTTTAATTTCATTAATTAATAGCTACTGATCTATTTTACACACTTTTTAGCGTGTTTCCCGGTTTAGTAGACCGGGAAGCAAGTGTTTCGGGTTGCCGACAAAGATCGTAAATAGTAATTTACAAACCAAGTGCGGGAACACAATGTTCCCGCGTGAACGCAGTTTTGATTTGCATTTGATTTTCATTTGCGTGAACGCGGGAAGATTGTTCACGCATGAGGATTGTACAATATTTTTTGAAACGAACATTACCACGATTTTTTGAGTTAAAGTTTTATTTTAATATGCAATTAGACTTCAAAATATGAAATAAAGCAAGCCATCCATGGCTTCTATAACAATTGACCAATTAATTGTAAGTCATCAAGCGTAAACGATTCTCTACAAAGTAAAACTAATGTAAGTAGCAGAAAAATTAAACCAACCAAGGCCTGGCCGGCCTATCCACATAAAAGCAAGTTGGAAAGTGCACTTTCGACACCGTTAAGTCCATGTCTGAAGCCATTACTGTGGGGGGTTCAGGAATCACCCCTACCAATTGCATTAATTGCACTATAAATGTTTACAGGACCACTGGATGAATATTCAAAAGATTGAACACATTGAATTGTAGTATAACCTAAAAAAATATTATTTTTATTTGTTGTAATACTGAAATTATGTACCTTTCCATCATATTGAAATAAATCTTACGTATAACAAATGTTGTTTTAAATGTTGCCAATATATTTAATTCCATTAATTAATAGCTAAATACTGATTTAATTTGAGTTGGCATAACCTAAAAATTGTGTCATTTTTCTTCATTTTTAATCGTCAAATTCTTTACCTTCAATATTTAAATGAATCTTGGGTGTACCAAATCGTGTTTCAAATGTTGCAAATAGGTTTAATTTCATTAATTAATAGCTACTGATTTATTTTAAACACTTCTTATTTTCAGTGCTTTTTGGCGTGTTTCCCGGTTTACTAGACCGGGAAGCAAGTGTTTTGGGTTGCCGACAAAGATCGTAAAATGTCGCTTTCGAGTTCAAAAACATAGTTACGTATTTCGCAGGTTTCGATAGGGATGACGATAAATTTCGATATTCATTTACGAATCATGTATAAAATTAGAAATCCAATGAAAATATAAAGAACGTATTCTATTAAATTTGATAAACACATCTTTTCTTACGATTTCTGCATATTTTTTGTGCAATTGAAATTAACTTTAAAGTTAGTGGTAAACGTTAGGTACCCCATTGCGCCTGCCTCTAAAATATACGGCGATAAAAAACAATTCGTAACACTGATTGTTAAAATTAGAAGTTAATCGGATTTAATATACGTATGAGTATTATCAATTTTTGTAAACATACCCCAATTCCTTTGGTGTTAATATTGGGAAACTTGGAAAGCGTAAAAGTTAGTCACGGAAAGACGGCAACCGACCGAATAATTTTAATTTAAGTTCTAACAGAATTTCCTTTACAATAAGTCCACGATTAAATGCGCTAAACTTTTTAAGACCATACGATTTAATAGTTTATTCCCAAGTCAAACAAACTTTGATGAGGATGCGAATAATTAACTTATCGAATATTCTCAAATTATTCAACTAAACTAAACTTGCCCAAAAATGAAAAATCAAGTATTGATATTTTTTATTTTTCACGAAAGCTTCATCCACATATTATAGAGTAGCAAGTTTACCTGCATCGAACTTCAATTATCATAAACAAGGAACATTCAAAGCTATATTTAGATGAGCTGCACCCCTGTTGACAATATCTAAGATTATTACCTTATCCGCCGTAAATTCGATTCAGTTTTCCTGGGAAAATTTGTTCCAACGATTATAAGCAATTTCCTACCGTTATCAGTTAGACATTTCAAAGCCGATTTTCACTAAACAAGCGTCAAACCCCTTTTTCACTCATTTTCCGTCTGAATGAATATGATTTAATGATGTCTGAATTAATATGATTTAATAATGCAAACGTGTGCAACTTCGCGAGATATAACTAGTTAATATACTTTATCTACAACTGCTTTGTATTAGCGTCATTACACCACTCATTCGACACTGTTCGAGTTGAATAATGAAGGTCATTACACCACTAGTGGAATAATTGAAGGCACACTTTAAACAAATCAAATTTTACTAAAATGTAAAATTAACACGAATATGTAACATTCTGCTTCAAAGAGATTGTAGCTCGCAGCATAGAATAAAATGCCCAAAGGCTGGAGCACCTATAAGTATTCGATAAATCTTCAAAAAATGCCAGTAATACTTTCTCTTTTACTTCATTGTTTATTTTCTTGGATGTATACCAATCAGTGCACCGATCATAAAATTTCTCGTACTTTGATTTCGACTTATCCGGTAAAAGTGAAGACACAGCCTTTGCAGCAGCTTCTTCAATATCTGAGGGCAGATTTTCTCTTCTGAATCGCTCATTACACTTTAACTTGCAGTTTGTTGCAAATAATAAAATTAGTAAATCGTTGTTTACACGTTTCCAGCCAAATTTGAGTAGTTGTCATAAAAATGTCAAAATTTCCTTGATTTTTTATTTTGATAAAATTTTTATTACTTTCAAACAAATTTAGATTGTTTTCAGATTTGGGCAGTTGTAGATAAAGTTTTGTATATCATACGTGGGCTAGAGCATATTACATTAACTCGTGTGTTACAGATGACTCGGTCTACGATCTCGTCATCTGCAATCTTCACACTCGTTGTGTAATGATGCTTCTAACCCACTAATGATATAAATATCTATTATCGTTCGACACTGTCAGAATTTTCAAATTTTCGCTTGTGTAAACACTCTGTCATGAAATAATGAAAATGGCAGATAAACGTCAAACTATTTTTATGAATTTTAAGCAATTTAAAGGCTTTCCGAGGTTGTGTCGAACGATAAAACGTTGTATTACACTCGTTCCTGTGTATATTGAACGCTTTACGCGTTTCGCGTTTCACTCGTGCTTTTATAAACCCCTTGTGTTTTAGGTTTGATGTTTGAGAAATTGATCTTCTGCACCTTACCCAATAATTTTTCTGTCCTACGAGTAGATAATAAAAACAATAATTGACAATGTCGGCATGTTTAACCTCGACTGCCGTAGTTGATTGGTTGAATATACATTGGCTGCCTTTTTTTATATATTATTAATGATGATTGATAGCTCGACAATGTAGAACTGGGGAGCTGAAATTTCTTGCGAATAAATTTGCCGCGGTGACAACACTCGCAACTTCGCAACAAAAATAGAAATGACAGGTATTGATTTAATTTCATATGCTATACTTGCTTTTCATGATAAAATCATTATTGAAGAAAAGTTAAACGAATGTGCAAGTAGTGAAAAAAATAGTATATAAACCACGGTTGAGAAGCCTTTCCTTCGCCTCGCACTATTGTAAAATAAATTTACAAAATAGCTTGGCTAAGAAAAATGTCTTCTCAACCTTGGTGTATAAAAAAAATGTGGTAGGCGTAGTTGGGTACACAACGTGTTCGAAATATTCTTGAAAACCTTGAAGTGAATTTGCACCGCATTTCTTCACCATTGATTTCACTTTTTTGGTAAATAAATAGTTTCTGTGTAGTTTTACATATTGTATTTTACTGACATGAACAACTCGTTTATGACATTTTGCGTTTTGATAGTTAACAAGTATTCTACAGATATGTACATTTATTAAAGCGTACAGATTGGTTGTTTTCATAGCCGTTCTAAAATGGGTACGAACTCATATCCGTTCCGTTTATCGGATTTATCTTCATTTTACATGGAGGCGACAATGCGAAAATTCGTAAATATCTACGTCAGAATAAGCGAAAAATAAAGTAAGTATAACAATTTGAACTACAGTAATTGCCACCTAATACTATTTATGATATTTTAAATGATATTACATTATATTATATGTTACGGTATAAAAGTGATTAACCGACTATTATATTATTATTCATAATCGCCAGTGTCGATTGGTAAATGTAAAAAATGTTAGCAACACGGCGACAAATTGATCCTGGGAATGAGTGAATATTTTGGAATGGTTGCGGAATAATTTCGCACGAATTGCTTTATTTATCAGTATAAAAGTACTATCATTTATGTGGTAAAATACAATATTCATTTATTGCGCTATCGTACACAAACATGACAATTTATATTACATTAAAAATTTAACACTTCAGAACTATTACAATTATTATTTTACATTAAAAAGTTTATCTTTCAGAAAAATCAACTTTCATCCATAATTTCAAGGACTCTTTCACCATCATCATTACCAGCATCATCATCGTCAATCTCTAAAACTGATACAATAGTTTTATGGTAGCTGAAGTAAGAAACGAACAATTTTGATTCGAATCTATTTAAATGTCTAATAAGACCGCATCAATAGTAGTTTTGTATTTCGTTGTGCTAAGATTCCGATCATTTGACATCGTTAAACCAAATTCATTATTTAAAAATTCAATTAATACTTGATTTTTATCGTCTGCAAAGTTTATGTTGAAATCTCCACTCAAAATCATTGGCAAATCATTAAAGCTTTTCCCAATTTTTTTTTGAAGCAATGCAGATGCAGTAATCAGAAACAGTAGCATTAAACATGCTGGTGTATTTCGCATGCACATCCATATAATTTGTGCAATAATGAACTGTGTTCATATTTTGATAAATAGCTACTCCTCCCGCTGGACGATTATTTCTTCTGAAACTCGCAACAAAGAAGTTTCGAGTCCAAAAATCCGCTGGAAAACTTCTTGCTTCAGTTTTTTGGGATACTCGTGGAATAATAATTATTGACTATTTAGAAAAGGGCCAAACAATAACCGGAGATTATTATTCCTCATTATTAATCACATTAAAATAAAGAATCAATGAAAAAAGTCCCGGTATGTTGGTAAAAGATGTTCTGTTTTTGCAGGACAATGCACCTGTCCAAAAATAGCGCATTGCCATGAATACAATTGGCGATTTAGGGTTTGAATTTCTGGATCATCCGCCCTATTCTCCAGATCTATACCCCTCAGACTATTATCTATTCCCTAGACTAGAAAACTCTTACCAAAAGATATAGGAATCAAGGTCTAAACTTTGTATCATGTTTTCTTCAAATAAAAGCAATGAATGTTAGCGTTTATTTCTACTTACGGTTAGGCTACTCATATAAAATAATAATTCAAAAAAGATTACTTGAAATAATAGCTTCATCTTGGAGGAAATAAATATTTTAGTTTTGCAATTTTTCTTAAAAAAGGAACGGCAACATGGCTAAATATTATTTTATTCCTCTGGATACGACGGTCAACAATAAATTCTATCTGACAAAATCTGTCAACCTTAATCCGTCGACATTCTTTAAATATGGATTATTATTATTCAAATACTGAATACGCAGACATTTATCTGTTATTGGGGGCTTCTAATGTAATCAGAAGGAAAGATATGGCGTAAACATGACCTCGTCTGTTTTTAAATTGTGGAAATAATGGTGGAATGTCGGAAAAACTAAATAGTTCACGTTTCCAACATGCACATCTGAAACATGAAAAAACAATTGAAATGATTTATAAGCTTTTTGTACATTCAATTACGTAGACAGGTGACCTATTATTTGTGATTTACTTATTGTTAGTATAAATTGAAAATGAAATGGAAACTGTCAAAGCGAAGTGTATTGCGATAGTCCAGATGTTTGGCGTTTTTATAGATTTTGAGGTGTTCTTTCCGCATTTTCGCTTTACCACCTCAAATTTTGCCGCTGACATACTGAAAAAATGGCGTGAAAAACGGTTTATCGGAAACATCTACTACACGTCGCTCGTTTTAAGATGGAGAGAGCTCTGTATGCGCAGTGAAAATTACAAACACGTTACAGTGACAGTCGCGCTTGTGATGCTGTAATTTTTCTCGATGAAACATATATTGACAGTGGGCCCACTATTTCCAAAAGCTGATACTAATAATGGTCTCTTTATAAATATTTCTAAAGGGGACAGACTAATTATTATTATTATTATTCATGCAGGTGGAGAGCAAGGTTTTTTACCAAATTGTCTCCAAATATTTAAATCTGATACTACATCGGGCGATTAGGTATAATTCGGAAATGAACGAAAGAAATTATGAAAAATGGGTTCGAAACAAATTGATTCCAAATCTACCACCCGAGTCTGCTGTAGTTATAAGGTTTGTTCGCAGAGCAGTCCATGACCGTCAGAAACCGTCAGGAGTGTGCGCATTACGCAGAAAGTGTTCGCAGACTTTCTCATCAGTTTATGTTGGCTGTCACTGATTCAAAATCTCTTGTTCGCTGAATAACTTTAGTCGATTTCTAACCGATCGCGGACTATCAGATCAGTCCGTAACTGAAAGCGATTATTTTGAGTCCGACGCATGTGCAATCGCATCGCCGTGTCACTTCTCACGCGCTTTTCACATTATAGACAACAATAATAACCACGGAAAAAAAACTGAAAAACAGAAAAAAACACAAGCCAGGAAAATCGAGAAAAGGAAAAGAACAAACGGGAAAATGAAAGAAGAGATAAGAATGGTATTCTCATATTCTGGAATGTGGCCGGGGTAAAAAACAAGGACGAAGAATTATGGGAATACAAATATCGAAACCCTCGATATAATAGGTCCAACAGAAACATGGCAAGAAAAAGATTGGGCAAAATGGGAAAAGAAGTTAAGAGCGGACGGACAAAGTGGAGGGGGAACATGGCGGAAATGGATGTGAAATCAAGCCTTTGGTAATCTATGTCAATTTAAGAAACTAAACATTGTAAACGTTTGATTCTTTTTGTTTATGATACAGTAAAGATTTCCGTAGGCAATCACTAATTCACACCGCTATAATATATGATTTAATGACAGAATTTCATTTTTGAAAACACATTTTTAATTATTTTCATGACCAATCATTACAAAGTTTCTTTCTTGCCCTCTGTGTATAATTATGAAAGAACTGCCAGAGTTTCAAATTATTCCAATGTATATTAAACGAGATCGACATAGATATTGAGAAAATAAAAGCTCATTTAGTTGTGTTTAGAACCATTGCAATGACATTACTGTCAGAAACTTCATAGGTCGTCTTCTAGATGTCGCTCTAATCGATGGTACCAACCTTTTAACTAAAATAGTAAATTAAATTAAAAGGTAAAATCAATGCATCAATCAAAAATAGGAAGAATCATTCGAACATTGAGAAAATCGAATTATTCATACATAATACCAGTGATAGAATTTTGCCGACAAAATTTAATGATTATTAAGAAATAAAGGCCGGAAATTAGATTTTCTTGAGACTTTGGAAATAAGGAAAGCCTTGAAACTGGAAAACAGATCTTGTTTAAATGAACAGAATAACTTCAATAATCCCATTATTAATTCACTATTTTAATTTTTCACCACTCAAACAAACTTACCAGATTCTCTTTGATCCATTTTTAATTTTTACATTTTATAAAATGTTGTTTTACGAAATCTTTTAAAAATCATGTAACCCTTTGAAAACGTCAAATTTAATTCAAAATTACGTCAACGTCATAATTTTTTATATTCTTTAAGGACCCCTCTTGTAATTCATCAATTGTATCATTAATCTCTTGTTAAATTAGGGCTGATGATGGCAGAAGTGTTCTGCCGAAACATGTTCCATTTATAATTTTACGCTGATTAAAGTTTGTGGAGTTCGACTTAGATATATTTAAATTTTTTAATTTAAATTTACTCCACTTGGATTTAAGAACATTCTTCTAGATTATTAAGAAAGTTTGTTGCTTGGCAATTTCGCGAGTGACATTGACATATAAAAATAACGAGCCGTCAGGCGAGTTATTTTTTGTCAATATCACGAGCGAAATTGCCCAAAGCACCAAACTTGAGTAGAATAATCTTTAAATTTTGTCAGGCAAAATTATATCACAAATGGTATTCGACATGACTATTTCATGAATAAAAATTTAAACAAGAAACAATTTTATTATTAAATTTACTGCAAATCTTAACAATCCCAAAATATTTCTTATTTATTTTCCATTGTCTATGTGAAAAAAACTATTATAATAATAAACATTTTCTTTTACATTCTTTGCATTCTACATCCTTAGAAGTTTGTTTGCGCGAGTCAATACTGTTCCCTCTCAAATTTTGAACTAAATTGTCATGGCGAACTGCGTCAAGCTAAAGATAGGGTTTTAATTACTTGCTGTTCTCCAACCCCATTTTTGGCCAAAGCAGATATTGCAGAAGAGCTACGAGAACAATTTTTTATTTTTAACTTCTTGGCGTCAAATCCAATATTAAGTGCAGATTTGCAGATTCTTTTGTCCAGGGTGTTTAAGCCTATTGGTGAGTTCTTAAACCACAAACCTTTCGTCCAGGCAGAATTAACAGTCAAGAACACCGTATCGCTTGTTATTTTTGAACCACGATTTTCTAAAAACGTTTTATTTATTTCGTATAAGCCATTTACTGGAAGCCAAAGCTTTAGACCCACCTTGAGAAGTTTTTGAAAAAATTGGATTCAATGCAACCAGTAAATTCGCGTTCATTTATCTATTTCATCTTGGAAAAAGTGAATTTTGCAATTTACAGCTTCATTGCCTCGCCACGCAAGCTCGAATGAACAAACATGAAAAAATTTTCTTTGTAACCCTTCCGGATTTTCTTTATTACAGCTGTTTGCCATGGTATGAATCTTGTGTAATTCAAGAGCTTCGTCACTCAATTTCCGTGTATCAGAATTTTCTTGAAGAAGTTTTTTCTTGGCATCACGAGCAGTTCTAGCTTCCTTAAAACGGATATCGGAAAAAAAAAGATTTTGATATTATAATCCTTGAAATATTTTTCCTGGACCATTAATGCTGTTGTGTTCCACATTGATTTGACACTAGTTTCTTTGTAGTTTTCTCCGTTCTTCTTTTTCATGTTGAATGACCAATCTTGTAACATTTTTGCAATTTTTTCAGGTGTTGTTGTCGAAAGTAAATTATAATGCCGCTGCTTGCAAAATTCGGTAAACTGTTGCCACACTGACGCTTTAGTTTTAAACGTATTTACCTACAATGTTAGAAATGCTTTTTTAATGTTTTCAATTATTGATAAATCACCGAATCTTATAGTAAATATTTGGAGCAGTTATTCTGTCATCTTTTACAACTGACGTTTGTAAAAATTATTGTAAAAATCGGTTACTATGTTAGCGAGAAAACAAAAGAAAATTTGCCGCTGAAAAACAGCTTGGTTGCTTCATTCTCGCTTCCTATTGGTTGAACAACCCCGGCAAAATTTTACATTAGAAATTTTGTCGATGCGAAACAATTTTTTGTTTAAAATGATAGACTCTGATTCGATGAAATTTTTGTGAATGAAATAGTCATTAATATTCGCGGAGGTCATTGCTATTTGTCTTATAGACATCTCTGAACCACAGTATCCAAACCTCTTATACCTGGATGTTTGTCCTAATTATACTGAAATTATGCATTCATGAATTTGTGTCAATTGCACGAAAATATCTTGCACTTTTAGATTTTACTAAATACCGCGATTGGCACTGCCGATCTGACAAAGAACAAACAACTAGCAGCTTCAGAAAAGCACGTCATTGACCATAGTTAGAAATTTTGTTCTGGGATTGTCATAATTTCCCGATATATCTTCGAAGTCTTAGGTCCACTATCAATGAAATTAAAATGGGACCCATCACCTTGTAGCTATACTGAACCCAACGCAAAAAAAACAATTGAAATCGGTTCATAAACAAAGAAGTTATGCCCAAACATAAATAAAAATTGAGAACCTCCTCCTTTTTTGAAGTCGATTAAAGAGAAAACTTTTTTTTTGTGAGTTGAAATAACGAAGTTATCGAATTTTTAAGTTGACCACTAAGCTCAACAAAACATCTTCTAAAAGAGTTATTTGTTTTGAGTAAAAGATTCAAACCACGATTGTTTAAATTAGTCAAATCATAAAAAACTCAAAAACTATGTATACCTCTAACCTCTAATCACAAATTAACTGTTACAAAAGTTAACTACAATTATTATTATCCGTTTTATCTCGGATACATATTATTTTCTCAAAACCTGCGGCCGTTTTATGATTACAAAAATATACAATCCGAGATCTTTTATTTTTTTCAATAATTTTTATATTCATATTATGGAATATTATGATGGGAAAAATGGAAAAAAAAATGGTTTTGTAAACAAAAATCATGTAATCCCTGTCAGATTTTATCAGCTTTATTTTTTTCTCACATTGTAATGCACACGGTTGTTTTTGTTATTCTTTTAATAATCTAAGAAAAGTATAAACATATTTGGCAATTGTTTATAAAAAATTGTTTATTTAATACACATTAAATATTAATAAAAAAACGTCTTGTAGACAATCGCAAAGAAATAATTTTAAAATCAATGTTTTTTTAATATTGAATTTCAACAAAAAAATATAGTAATACATTTTCAAATAATAAAAACAATTGACATTATAACAAGGACAAAAAGTCCATTTAAGAAATTGTTTAATCAAATGGCCCTAAAAACTGTTGTAAACTGTTATGCAATAGCTTTCCCATATCTAAAAATAGCAATAACAACTTCTTATTAATAAAAAAATTTAGACCCCTTTTTAATTTTTTTGTTGTTTAAATAAATTATAATTACCTCCAAAATTATAATAATTCAAAATACCGCAATTTGATAATCTCATTAAGTATACCTATGTAGTTGTTGAAACGCCTCTACGAAGCGTAATAATTTTAGGAGCTTTAGTTTAACAATGGTTTAAAATTATCCGACTTTCTAATAATTATTGTAAACCAGAACTTAAAAAAAAATGGTTAATTAACAATAAGCTCATTTTATGAAAAATTTGTGAATAATGTTTTTAACTGCAGAACTCTTTTCCTTCAAGTGTCTAGATAATTTACCGTAATTTAAAGACGGCAATATATTGCGACCTTGACCACCCGGAAAGCGAGTCCTATTACTGCCGGTATGCTCTTGGTACGACAGCATGGAAAAGCCGAAAATAACTGCATAATCAGCAGCTAGCGCCACCTATGGTATTACATCCAACTGCAGTGGTGGTTGTAGTTTGGGCTATTCAAACAAGTTACCCCCTCCATTTTGTCCGCCAGATCTTAAACGGAAAATAGAACTAAACAAATTAACAAATTCAACTTTCGACTTCTATAATATGTTGATAACCGAAGAGGCCCCCTCGGGCCCGCCTGATTGGGCCCCCCCCTCCGGCCCGCCTGATTGGGCCCCCCCTCCGGCCCGCCTGATTGGCCCCCCCCTTCGGCTCGCCTGTTTCGGGGGACCCTCCTCAGGCTCGCCTGTATCCGGTGCCCTCCTCGGACTCGCCTGTTTCGGACGACCCCTCGGGCTCCCTTTTTGGGCCCCCCTCGGGTTCGTCTGTTTCGGGGGCGTCCTCTCGGGCTCGCCTGTTTCGGGGTGCCCCCTGAGGTGGCCTGTTTCGGGAGGCCCTCGTCGGGCTCGCCTGTTTCGGTGGCCTATTAATAATACGACTTAAACTCCTCAAGTCTTTTTTATTTTCTGTTAATCAATGAACAAAATGAGCTCCACCGTTTTTTGCGGCAATTATCTCGCCATTAGTGGGAGCAAAAAATGTATAGAAACAAAGTGGTAGAGCAGTTTTCTGTACAAGGTCCATATTGAATAAAACATTTGCAATAAATTGTTATTGGTCAAAGAAACGGGGGTGGACTAATTTTTGCCCTTTTGTTAATTGACATGTGACAGTAAGTTTGACGGTGGAATGAAGGATCCAGTCTATTTTTTCGAACAAGTTGCCTGTGCACATACTCCCTGATAGCACTTGACTCGCCACTTGGTAGGTAGGTTTGGACATGAAGTATCGAAGTGCATAAGTTGTTCACACTGCATTTTAAACCAACTAAAGAACTTCACTAAACGCAAGTCCCGAATACGTGTAAACGCAGAGCCACTTAAAATTAAGTTAAAACTTAGTTGACTACTAAATCACTTAACATGTGTAAACAAGCCATTACACGATCTACGCCACTGCATGTTGCATTCCCGCTTTCATTTTCCCGAACGATGTCCATCCTAAACGAGCGACGTGGACGTCCTTTGTAAACCATGTAGCGGCATAATATCGGCAACCACCAATTACCGCCGGACATTGTCGTTAGCACGCAACGTTCTTTATTTCTGCATCGTCGCCACTCGCTACTGTTGAAGAAGCGCACATTTCTTCTAGAGGAATCTTATTAGTGTCTCTACTCGAATAAAGTGAATAAATTTCCGGGTTGATGATTAATCTGAAGTTTTATTATCTTCGAATAGGACGGATTTTATATGGGATATACTTGGTAACGACGTAGGACACGGATTTTTGGGAAGATAGAAGTCATTATCGTGGGGAACACCACTAACAATGAGGCCATAACATCAAATAACTTATTCGTATAATTCCATCGTTACTATAGAACGTTTCTGAAAACCCGGGATGGTAATACACTGTTCTTTTTGGGCCTCCTTTTTAATCTGTGATCGTTATACTTGCTTTGTTATGGGTACCTTCTCGTGTACGATAAATTTTCCTTAACCTCTGATCTCTTCATCCATCGACTATTGACATGGAACCACGCGTGGAACGGACACAATCCAGCTTCAGAGTGGTGGACGTAGTTTCGTAGTTAGCAAATAATCCGAAGTTCAATCTATAATAACTGCATTTATCAACTGGTATTTTATTTCAAGTACATTGTGTTGTTGCGGGTCTGGAGACTGTCGTCTTCTTTTTGAGTTGGCCGGTTGTACAATGTCGAGTAAAACTCCCCGATAACTTAACCATCACCCTTCAGGTTGACAAAAACGAGTATTACAATGAGTTTTCTAGCCGTGGTTAAGTTTACTTCGACTGGTATTGATAGGCACAAAAATTACTAGAATTGTCACTATTATTTGGCGATTGTAACAGTGGTAGTTCTCTAACAGAATTTGAATAATTTCTTAGTTCATAAATATTAGGGTTGTTTATTACCTACCTACCTGTTTGTTGGAAATTCCAAGATTTCCGAATGTTATTTAAAGAAGTTGTAGAATGTAATAAAACACATGCTGCTTGGGAACAAATTGCTATTAAATCCACGCCTAGAAGTACAAAAAATTTAAAAGATAAATATTTAAATTTAAAGAAAGCTAAAAAAAATCTGACTACAAAATAAAAATATTTAAAATATCTTCCAATATTTCGAAAACATCCTCCATAATTGTTAAATGAGCGTTAATTGCAATAGAAACCAACAAACAACAAGTACAACGGATAATCACGTTTATACCGCGTTGTCAAATTTCAAATACAGCTCACAGAACATACAGCTGTCGAAACTCAGCTGATCCCTCGATGAGTCGGTGCTATTTGGGCATGGGTAACTTCCTACCAGGAGTTTTACCAGTGGAAATCCACCGGTAACATTTACTAGGACTTTACCCTCTAGTTTCGAGATAAACTCTGTTTGTACAACCGGTCTTTTGACGAATCTGGAAGTAAACCTGCAACCTTCAGTTTAACTCGACATTGTACAACCGGCCCTAAGTCTTGCGTAGCGTAGCGGTGTGCGGGGACAGCTGTCGGTCCAAACCGCGCCCACAAGGACTTCCATGAGGTTGTTTGTGTAGTTAGTGATAATTACGAACTATTGTTTCAGTGGTATCGATTAAGCTTACCATCGGTTAATTGCAACAGGCCAGTCACAGCGTCAACTAGGAGAGCAATAGGAGTAAAGAGTAGTTGTCATTATTTGTTTCTCCAGTCCATAACCACCACAATCATTTCCTAACACTGTCAATCTATCTAGTTAATTTTCGAGTTAAGTAGTTTAGGTTATAATTTTATTAGCTACATTAATTTTATTATTACCATCAGTCAGTTTATTTTCAATATTTTTAATCACTTATTATTAATCACCTTCAGTGTCACCTATGTTTGTTCATTAATTATTTCATTATATGAGTCATTTATTAGTACCAAGTGGTTGTATCTATCTAATCTAATCTATCTAATATATTTAAACGAGCAATAATTGTTGTATATATATTTCGCGGATCTCGAAAACCGCTCTAACGATTTGGATGAAATTTTGTATTTAGATAAAGTCTTGCTTTTTAAGTCTACCCATGTAGTTGTATTTCTTGTAGAAACGCAATTTTACACAAAATAATCTTTTTTTAAGATCCTTTATCCGTTGTCATACTGACAATTTCGAACACTGGTGGTGGCGATGAATGAGAGCGGGAACGCGTGTGAATGAAACGACTACGACTGGCGTAGTAGGTATTACGGCAGTTCAGATGGTAGCTACGCCCCCCTGTCCCAAGGATGTCTAAAAGGGGCCTGTCGGTCTTAACGGCCCCCCCTCGGGCCCCCCTGTCTGAAGACTTCAAGAAGACATAATTCCTATTTTAGAACTAAACAAATTAAACTTTCGACTTCTATATGTTAATAACCGAAGAGGCCCCCTCGGTTCGTCTGTTTCGCCCCGATTTTACAAAAAAAGTACCGAGAGATACGCGGTCGCCCAGGTACTTAATTTCTATGCTATACGGTAGATTAAGCTGGCCCCTTGACTTGAGAACTGCTGCTTCAAACTGGAAGTCCTAGTGCTAGTGTGCGGTAAGACTTTGTGTCGCCCCTAATTTAGACGTACAAACACCACGGGAGTTAGTCGGTTGCAAGGGTGCCCCGACCTGGCCAGCGATACAGTAGAACGGGTGACAAACTAGTAATCGGCCTTCCAGACGGTACCATTGTATGTACTTTATTTAACTACTCCCTTTATCCCATCACCCTGAAGGTAAACGAAAGTGAAACCTCGAGTGAAACCTATATTGCTTGTGATCGCTATAGCTATGTAAGTACTACGTGACTAGAACGAGAAGAATCTATACAGAGTGAACATAAAGTTCCGCACAAAATTAATAATTTAGTTATGTAATGTTCTTGCGAAAAACGCTCGAACAGGTCATTTTTTGTTTTTAAATTGCCATCTTTTGACATAAAAATTTTGTTGATGACGTCATCTGTTTTTGAACTATGCCACCGTTATCAATTTTTTTAAATGGCAACCGCCAATTTTTTTTTTGGGTTTTAAATACACTTTTCAATTCTCTATTCAACAAGCGTAAAAAAGTGCCACTTTGCATGACTTTTTTTTTGAAAAAAAAATACGTTTTACATCAAAAATAAAAATATATTTCTTGAAAAAAATTGAAAAATAATAAATTTGGAAAGCAAACAACAAAAAATGAAAAACCATTTAATAAAATTTAACGCAAGTGCTCAAATTGCCACCCGCCAACTATTTGACACATTCCCAGACGTTTTTTAGCGCTTTGAACACCTCGTTCAATCACTTCGGGATTAATCTGCGCCATTTCACCACGAATTCGTAGTGAAATAGTACTTTTTCAAGAAATAAAAATTTAATTTTTTGAAGTAAAATTTGTAATTTTTTCAAAAAAAAAAGTTATGCAAGGTATCACCTTTTTACTCTTGTTGAATAGAGAATTGAAAAGTGCATCTAAAACCCAAAAAAAAAGTTGGGGGTTGCCATTTAAAAAAATTGATGACGGTGTCATAGTTCAAAAACATCAAAATTTTTATGTCAAAAAATGGGAATTTGAAAACAAAAATCGACCTGTTTTTCGCAAGAACATTACATAATTAAATTATGAATTTTGTGCGGAACTTTATGTTCACTCTGTATATTAATACGTGAAGCGAAAACTTTGGATCCCTCTTGAAGCCAATTGCGGGCACGGAAGACTGTAAGATTTGGCATAGTCAAAGTTCATATGGAGAAGAAGTGCACAAGGCTAAAATTCATATTTAATATGCGTTACAAATACATTAAATTAATAAAATAAAATGTGACCAACAAAATTCGTCATCGTAGGAGCCTCTGAATCCAAAATTTTCGATACGATTGTGTAAAATGTCATCGAGTTGTCAAATCTGACTTGTAATAAAAATCTGTGCTTTGCAAAAGTTTACTTGAGTGGAACCCGTACAATGCCTTTTTCGGGATCGGCTCCGCGAAAACAGCTATTGTAATTTAATTTTCTGGATTTAGTGAACGGGAAACGTTTCGAAGTGGACATGTGCATTAGGTGACTTTCTGGTAAGTGTGGATGTTTATTCTAAGTTTCGCATTCGAGTTAATAAGAAGAAATTAAAAAGGTAAAAATTACCCAAACCGCTTTTTCTGTGTACCCACTTACAGAATAGTTTTTGTTTGCTTCAGGTGGAATCACAAAGAGCCCGCCTTAGACGTTACTTAGTGCAACCTTATTTGCAGAAGCGCAAAGAACTTTTATCTTTTATCACAATTTGTTGCAAGAAATACGTCTTGGAGCCACCGAATTTTTTTTTTTCAATTTCACAAGAATCACCGTCCAGTCGGTCGACAAATTATTGTCACTTCTTGGTCCCAGATTACAAAAACATTCTCGCCGTGAAAGTGTAGCTGCAGGATGCCGGTTAGCAGTGACTCTTAAGTTTCTTGCCACTGGAGATTCTTACCCCAGTTTGTCATATGGGTTTCGTTTGAGGGTATCCACGATATGTATGATCGTGCGGGAAACATGTTCTACTATTTGGTACGTTTTATCCCCACTATAATATGTCAAG
Organism: Diaperis boleti; assembly: GCA_963583935.1. Taxonomy (NCBI): domain Eukaryota; kingdom Metazoa; phylum Arthropoda; class Insecta; order Coleoptera; family Tenebrionidae; genus Diaperis; species Diaperis boleti. Next base: position 35,869,696 of record OY757249.1, read on the forward strand.
GCACCAAATGCCCAAAATAACAATTGACATAGCGATTTATCGATTGAGTCGAGCTCGGAGAACAATAGAAAACACATTTAGGATTTGGGTGTCCCGTTTTAGAATCTTCCATAGGACCATCAATGCAGAAATCGTTGATGATATTGTCAAGGTGCCACAAGACAACAACTTTGCAGAGGAGATGAGGAACATGTAATGTTTCTTACTTAGCTGGTTCTAAAGGTCAGGAATTATTTAAAACATTTATGTTAATGGTATAGGAGCTGCAGTTGCACCATGGCTATGGAATAGTGTTTTATAGAATAAATGTATTAGTGTTAATGTTAATTAGTCTATTAGTGTTAATTCGTTTATTATGAGCCTGTAGGGGCATGGTGGGAAAGAAGTGGGGAATAAAACTAGAAATGGTTCACTGGCTCTACACTAAGGTCATCAATTCCACCGTAACATACTCTTCAATAGTTTGGTGGCATAAGGGGTCTGGAAAACACGCTACACTGCTATTAGGGAAGCTGCAAAGACTTGCCTGTCTTGGAATAACGAGAGCAATGAACACAACGCCTACTGCAGTGATGGAAGTGCTCCTGAACCTGACTCGGCTACATCTGGTAGTGAAATCGGAGGCAATGAAGGCAGCATACCGGCTTATAATTGCTAGATATGGTAAAACCCACGTCAGAAGGGGACACCATACCGAGATGTTTGGAAAAAATACGAAGCGATTGCTTACTGAGCATGCAATCGGGCAGACTTAGGAATCACCGAATATCACTTTTGTAAACCCTTTGAGGTAAAAATGACGGGAAGGGAAGAGAGGGTCGATACTCGAGGTCGATACGAGTAACAATGGATCCATCAAGGGTGGCTGGAGCAACATCAGGAGATGACATGACTATTAACCTGGGCTCCTGGGAACCGTGTTATAAGCAGAAATTACTGCAATGGACATTTTTGTTCCGGGGAAATAGTGAGGAGGGGCTGTGCAAACAGGCGGATGGGTACATATTAGGACCGATAGTCAGGCAGCGCTAAAAGCTCGGAAAGTGTAGAAGTAAAGAAAAAGCGAGCGAGACGCGCAGAGTGGTGAAAGGAAGTCTCGAATTGCTGGTGAAACTTAGAGTGCCCCTTTGTGATGGGTGTCGAGACATAAGGGATTTCAAGGAAACCAAAGAGCCGAAAAAACCTGTGATAGGCCTACAGCCCACATGAGACCGCACTAAGCGGTACAATAAGCTTAAGCTTCAGTGCAACGGGGTTAAAACCGCGCCCCTTAAGAATAAGAAGGAAGGTGTAATTTATGTCAAAAGATACAGATTTACAAATAAAAATTGACCTGTCCGAGGAATATTGTTAACACATAAAAATAAACATAATATTATGTAATTAATTTTATTTCATACTCTGTATATTAATACGAGAAGAGAAACTTTTGTACCCCTTTTTAACCATATTGAGCGCACGGAGGAGTGAGATTTAGTATAGATAAAGTTTATTAGAAGAAGGAAAGTAGAAAGTTAAAATCTATACAGGCTGTTTCGTAAGTAAACGGCAATACTTAATACACTAACTCGTAGAAGCTAAAGAAACATTATTCTGCAGTTTTTTCTGAAAATTTTCAAATTTCAATTTTTCTGCAATTTTTTCGTAAAATACGACAAGACGAATTTGCAATAATAAAAAAACGCCACTGAGTGGACGTCACATTTGACAAATGTCTCGCGATGGTCTAACATCGATAACTTGATATACTATTTAGTGCAAATTCATTTTTTATCTTTCTGTTGGTCAATTTAGAACCATCGGCATTGTTAAACCAGACGTTTTAGAAAAGAAAAAAAAACTTCCCAAGACATTTCTCTTATCGTTGATATTCATAATCTCGGAGATTGCCGTTTACTTATGAAACATCCTGTCTAATGTAATATGTGTTACAAATACATTAAATAATAAATAATTTGTGATCAAACAGTTGCATAGGGCACTGAAGGAGTTTCGAGCTCTGAATTTTGTGATTTCAGATGTTTCTTTTTCATAGGTATTGCATGGATTTAGGGCAAAGAACACATATTAATGACGTATATTTGTACACGCTCGCAGCAAACGTAATAGAACAAAATTCCAAAATTTATATGCAATGAGTATATATATGTACTATTTGGAAAAAATCCTCAATAACGTTCAAGCTTACAAATTTAATTAATTACGGTCGAATTTCGACCACTGGGCGACCACTAGTTTATTTTATTTTGTCACAATTTTGAATAAGGTATACCCAAATTATCAAAAGGAAAACAGCAAAACATTTTATAATAGTTTTCATCTTACTGAGGATTACCACTTGACGAGGTTCGAGTTATCCAGGTTCCACTGTATAAACTTTGTTCTTAAGATATCCAAATGGGAATTTAGGAGCGTGAGGTCTGGGGAGCGACTTGGCCAAGTGCCAACGCTAACAATTCTATCATTGAAGTGCTCATTCAAATAGTTCATTATGGCCTGTGCAGGAGGAGCTGTGGCAGAATGCTGCTGGAATCCCATTTAAAAAATGCTGAAGAATGTAATTTATGTATCTTTCCGAACTGATAGTAAAATTTAAAAAGTATGGACCAATTCTCGACATTGCTAGCCAAACTCCCTCCAACTTTAAAGTTTTCGTCAGAGTTAAAATAGGGTTTGTCCTCAACCATACTGTGTAGTATTGTGAATTAACATAACCATCAAGGTGAAACCCTCAATAATGTCAACGGTTGACAATCTGGTCAGAGTTAGCAATATTTAAGTAAATTATATTGAATTATCGTGCGAACGATGGCACTGTTTTGTTGCCCAAACTTAAAATATGAAATACTGCTCACATTTCGAGTTTCACGTAAAGAGAAATGTGACCTTGGAGTATGTTTTTTTAAAGGGTCGATCGCGCAGCGCGATCCACCAATTCATACAGCTACGTGCGCGAATTTTCTAAAGTTAGACAAATCTATTGTATTGTTGCCACAAATTTTTAATCTTGATCACTCAGTAATATTTTTGGAGCCCAACATACACAAACAGCTCAAGTCATGTTGTTATTATTGTTATTGTTGTGAAGCTGTTCAAAAATACTGGTACAATCCGAATCGAAGAACCAAAAAATGTTTATTGGTACGTGATGAACAAAAGATGATGAGGATTGCTTGCAGGGCCAGAAGTCCAGACTGAGTTTCACTATCTGAGATAAAATTGATACTGCGACTTTATTGTGTAGGGTTGCAAAGACTTATCCCATTCAAATAAGCTAAAGGTTAGTGGGGAGATACCTACCCTATGGTGAGAGGGAGGCTGGGCCGAAATATTAATTGTTAAGCTCTCGAAGTTAGTTTTATTGTATTTGTACATCTTTTATTGGTAACTTAACCATTCCTTCACATTCACCTGTCCTTTCTTAAAATTGAATTTTCCTTAACAGAATTACTTTATGTCCTTCTTGGACGTAAATTCTGTAGCGTTCATCCTCATCATATCCTACAAGATATCCCTTCAGTGCCTTCTTGTCCATCTTCTTCCTCTGTAAATGATTCACTCCTTTTCCAATGGCTTTGAGAGATTCTGTTCCAGCGGCTTTGATAGTGCAGGCTCTCTGAGCTCGATAAATATATCCGGACACACATGCTTTGGGGCTCCATTGTCGATCTACCATTTTGTCGAATTCATTTCTGTTGCACAAACTTCTTCATTGATTGTAACTAAAGCTACGTTAGTCTCAAGAACGTTGCTCTTCTTTTTCGCTGGTCGTCCATCAGCAATCCACTTTCTACAGTTGACTATTGTTACGATCAAAATTGACGTAACGTCCCTGTTCCTGTCAAGGTTGAGGTGGGGTCAAGATCACAAGTAAAATACACTTTTATCCTACAAGTTCTGATATAATATAAAATTAACAATAGTAAAAAAAATAACAATAATTAAATATATTAAGGTGACAATAATTGTACAATTATTATTAATGTAAAAGATGACATAAATTATAGTTTGAACAGAATTATTTAATGTAAAGATGACAAAATTTAACGTATGACTTTGCAATAGATAGTGTGAAAAAAAAAACTAGTAAAGACGTGACAAATGAAAATCGGAACTATTCACTAACTTATCTTACTACTTGCTGTTTTTTTTTGACATCGCTAACTGTCTGGAGCCGTGTATTTCAATCTCACCAAATCTTCAAAGCCCCTCAAACTATCAGCCCCTCAACTACCTTGGTCCTCTTTACTCTACAAACAGGAACACTTCGCCTGATGGTATCGGCGAAGATCTCAAGGGATGAGAGAGGAAAAACGAAAGAAAAGCAGCCCTATAAACTGACTGCTGCCTAAATTAAATGAAGAAACAGTTAAAATCTGCACAGTACGAGAAGTCTATCTTATCCCTTTTTTCCGAGTTACAACCACGCCTTCACGGCAACAATGCGGCCAGCACAGATTACAGTTTACTACAATTGCGATATCTGCCGCCTCTTAATCTGTATTAATACGATCTGCTTCTGTAACCCCGTTACAGAAGCCCAAAATTGACGGCGATATCTCTTACCGTGTCGCAGCTGGAAGCCAAAAGGACCGAGGCAAAAACCGCGCCAGATGAACCCCGTTCGTCTGTTTTTTGTCGATTTTGCCTAACCACGTTTTTCTCGCATATGAAGTGGAGCGTAGATTTTAAAATTGTAACACTACCCAATGTCCTTCCTTTTTACAATAATTGCACATAATCTTCTTCGACAATAATTGCACCTTTTGTGTATTGTTTGCTAGATTTTGCCATTAGGACCTTTTCTGTAACTTTTTCGCAGTTTGCAGTTTTTCTGAAGTTCCTTATGAACATGAAAAGTTGAGTTGAGTGTTGCTTCATGTTTTCGAGAAAAAGCGAATTATTTCATTGTGCTTTTTTTTTTGTTTCATTTTCATTACAACTAGTATGTAAGAGGATTAGATTAAGTTTGTTTCAACTTAAATTATCAAGGGAGTGTTAAATATGTTTGCTAATATTAAGTTAAATTCCGTGGGTTATTGAATGTGTTCTAGGGACGTTTTAATTTTGTACTTCATGGTACAACTTCATGCTTGTCTATGTGCTTGTTATGACGATCTTGCAAATATAAAAAGAGACCGCGTCTTTTTATTCTGTAAAAACTCGAATAAGTTTCATTTAGTAATACCACAATGTAAGAAGTTACAAGCGTAAGGTGAACCCATTAAACTATGTAATCTCAACTTTGCGTACGTTGGCAGCCTTAAGTTGACCGTAATTCGAACGTAAACCTAATTTTCACCAAGCGCATTATAAAAATTTCCACTTGATTTGCGTTTGAATTACGGATTACGTATGGCTTACATTTTGTTTGATTGGGAATCTGGAAAAAGTCCTCTTACGGTGCTCTTCATTTGTAACGATTTTGTAACTTCACAAACTTCGTATTTTTAATTCATTCGATACATGTTTTACTAACCCAATATTAGATTTTCCACTTTTCCTCTATCACTTTGTGTCTATAATAAATTAACGGGCAATAGCTATGTCAGTCCTAATGAACAGTAACATTTTAAATTTTATTCTAATTGTTTTCAGATTTTCATCGGATTTATAGAAGAATAGTGTACGAAAAGTGACTCTACAAGTCAGCGCTTCAAAAGTAGGAGCTTTCAGAACAGCTTAATTTTATAGATGCTATTATCTAAATAAAACATAAAATATGTACATACACGTGTCAACGTACATTTTACGACAGGTCTTTAAACGTGATCGCTGCACCGATAGTTAAAAGGTCATGAATAATGAAGCCAAAATTTCTGCATATAGAGAGTCGCATTCTTTACGGAGCTTCACAAATATACTGAGTGACATTCAATTGCCTTACTTAAATCGTCTCCAACAGCCAATATTTCAACAAGATAACGCTCGGCCTTATATAGCCAGGAGACAGGAACTTTTTAGATGAAGCCGGTGTCAACATTTTACCGTGGCCTGCAAGATCTCCCGATTTAAACTCCATTGAAATTCAAGTTTCCTGGGACTAGTTATCACAAGAAAAAAAAAAAAACGTGGTCGCCGAACACTAAATATTGATGTAGAAGGCTGGTTTTTTGACCATGAATGAAGACCAATAAATTATAGAAAAATCAATCCAAAGTACCAAAGTGATCTCATACTATACCACGCTCGTACAAGAGGATGATCTCATTCTTTGGGAATAATCGATTGCGCCAAAAGCATGATCTCATGATTCCGGGAATAGAAGGAATCGAGAACGCCAGGAAGGGTTTAAGAAGGGATCAAACGACGGAGCAAGACAGTCGATTGGTAACATCGTGAACAAGTGGTCAGCGCGTGTTATTGTGAAAGTTTGCACATAGTGAAAGGTTAATTTTAGTCTTTTTTAATAAAAGTTAGTAGCTACGGTGTGCACCAAAATTTTCTTTAAATCCTCGAACCCACCCGGCTCAGGCAACGTTACATTGGTGTCAGAAGTGGGATTTAAAGAAGCGGACGTAAAAAAAAAGAAGAAAACAAGAAAAATCGAACCAACCGGTACGTGACGCATGTCAAAACAGCCTTCGGGAAGAGTCACGAGAAGTAGAACCATGGAGGGTCTACAAGGACAAATGGCCGTTCTTCTAGAACAATTGGAAAAGAGACGACAAGAAGAAAGAGAAGAACAAGAAAATAGACGACAGGAAGAAAGGAAAGAACAAATGGCACTTCTAGAACAACTAGAGAAGCGACGACAAGAAGAAAAAGAAGAGCAAGAAAATCGACGACAAGAGGAACAGAAGAGAATTTTCTATCAGCTTGACATTTTGCAAAACACTTAAAAAAGACGTGGACGAGAAGGTTCAAGTTGTGGAAAGAAAAGTTCTGGAAATTCAAGATGTTGTAAAAGGAAAAGTTCTAAAAATTAAAGAAGCTTTGGAAAAGAAAGTCAAGGAAATAGAAACAAAGCTGAAAAGGATGACAACGGGGCAGTCAGTCGTGACAGAAACGTCATCACGAAGGCTAAAACCTCCGACTTTTGATGGCCAGACCTCGTGGTTTATGTACAGGAGGCAATTTGAGGCAGCGGCCGAAATGAACAACTGGGGTGACGAAGAGAAAGCCACTGCACTGGTGTTATCCTTGCGAGGACAAGCTCTCCAGCTGCTGCAAACCGTCTCGGAGAGGAAACAGAAGAGCTACGTCGCCGTGGTCAACGCTCTCGAGCTCCATTTGAACCAAGTGTACCAGTCGCAGCTGAAGTCACGAGTTCAGAAGAATGGCGAAAGCCTGCAGGAGTTTGCGGCTGACGTTGAGAGACTGGTACATCTGGCCTACCCAAGCGCCCCTAGCGAGTTCCACCACCAACTTAAAACAAGTGCGTTTATTGATGGGGTCCGCGACGGTGAGTTGCAGCAAATGTTGAGATTTGGTAGACTTCAAAAATGCGCCGACGCCCTCGTGCACGCCCTGGAGTTCCAAGCGGCTAAAAACGCCTGTCGTCCGGCGGCTCACCGTCTGCGAGCAGTAACCACAGAGGAACCCCCGAAGGACGGAAACGACTTAGTGAGAGAGATGAGCGAGATGATGAGAACCTTGTTGGAAGAAATACGGCACGGAAGCACGACAGGCAGGCCCAGATGCTTTAATTGTGGGAAAGTGGGTCACCTGAGGAGAGACTGCCGCTTAAGGAGATCGCCGGAGCAGACCCATAGGAATCCGGAGTCCGGCCCTTCAAGCTCAAGGCAGTCGGAAAACTAAGTCCAGCTAGCGCTTTGGGGCGTGTGCTAGGTGGCCCCACAAAAGCCCCTAGGGTCATCACCGTCTCGCAGTTACGAAGAAGGAACGACAGTCTGTTGCTGGAGGGTCTAAGCAACTGTTCTATGACCGTCGATACTGGAGAGACCGTCTCGATCGCAAGACCAGACATCTTCAAACCGCTGGGAGATTTCCAATTGGCAAAGAGCGACCTGGTGTTAAAAACAGCAACGGGAGAACCAGCACGAGTATTCGGTGAAGTTGAGGCAAGGTTCGAGTTGGGGAGTTTCGAGTTCATGCACAAGATTATCGTGGCTGATATAGTGGACGATTTCATCCTGGGTCTTGACATCATGAAGAAGTTCGGATTCGTGCTGGACATCAAGAATCGCATGCTGCTAGTTGACAACGAAGAAAACTCCCTGCACTCTGCGATACCATCCGCCGAAGTGAAAGTGATAGTCTCCGAAACGGTCCGTGTACAGAAGAACTCGGAACAGATCGTGCTGGCAGAGTTGAAAGAAGACCCTGGGGGATACCGGACTGGAATAATAGAACCGAACGTGACCACCAACCCGGACGGGACACAAAAAACACAGACCATGGTAGCAAGAACACTAGTTGAGGCTAATGGACGAATTCCTATCCGTGTAGCAAATTTAGGTCAAAGTCGTGTTACACTACAGAAAGGACAGACGATCGGACTATACCATCCTGTACTACGGTTCGTCCGCTGCGAAGAACAACCTGTTGAGTGTAACAGAAAAGAGGCTCAGCGGACGAGTGTAGAGAAGCTCTTCCTAGAAGACTGGAAACACCTTACGAACCTTCAATTAGAGAAGGCCATGGCATTTATCCGCAAGGAGAATGAAATCTTTGCTACCGAAGACCGAAGCACCGGCAGAACCAACATGGTGCAGCATAGAATCAACACAGGAGATGTTGCTCCGATCCGACAACCGCCAAGAAGACTTCCACCCCGATGACAAAGAAAAGACGGCGTTCTCGACCGGAAGCGGTTTCTACCAGTTTAACGTCATGCCATTCGGACTCTGCAACGCCCCAGCCACTTTTAAAAGGTTGATGGAACTGGTTCTGCTAGGGCTGACATGGAAAACCTGCTTGGTGTACCTCAATGACGTCATGGTGATTGGAAGAACCTTCAAAGAACATCTGAAAAATTTGGAAGAGATCTTCAGCCGCCTGCGGAATGCCAACCTTCAGCTCAAGCACAAGAAATGCCTTGTTCCAGACAAAAGTGAAGTTCTTGGGCCCTGTGGTTTCGCCCAGCGGAGTACAAACAGATCCGGACAAGATCGCGGCCGTCCGCGAGTGGTCTCGACCAACGGACAAGCACCAGCTGAGAAGCTTCTTGGGCCTCTGTACCTACTATCGCAGATTTGTCAAAGGGTTTGCTGACATTGCCAACCTCTGCACAGACTCACGGAAGACAAAACCCCATTTATCTGGAGTAATGAGAGCAAAGCAGCGTTTAGGGGAAAATGCATAGTCAGAGGAGTGACACTATGCACAGAGTAGTGAAAAATTGAGACAGGGAAGTGACAGTTTTTTAGTTTTTAGATTTAAAAGCTATATATAAACGTATATAGGCAGATAAGGTATAATCATATATAATATAAATGTATATAATTAGATATTTTTTCCCTTTTTGACGTTTACCATGATACCGGTTGATACCAAACATAAGCGACTAACTAAAACAAATAAGATAAAGTGTTAAAATACGAACTATATAATCTAAATATAATAAATTTGTCATTCTCTTGGCTTGTATGTGTTTACCCTGACATAAAAACTGCCAGGGGAGTGACGCCAGGGGAGTGACAAAATCACACATAATCTCGAAATACTACTAAATACGTATTTGTTGCTGAAATTAAATGTAATTCATGACTTCTAGTCACAATTACTATTGTTTTTAACCAACGTAAAATTATGTAACAATAAAATATAAAAATATATACTTGCCAGGGGAAATACTGTAACCACTGGCACAAGCACAGTGGAAGGGCTAGTGACGCGTTTTTAGTTTGGATAGGGTCTCGCCGTTAGCTTGTTTTTAAGTTCACTCTTTTCAATAAGCGGCACTCAAGATCAACGATCTGCGTTTGCAATTGTAACACGATAAATTTGATCAATTAATTTCGCCAGGTGGAGGTGACACTTTTTATTGGTGACCTCAAAATCTGTCAATATTTTTATTCTAATAATTATTTTTACAACTAAATTTGTGAAAACTTGTTTTGAAACTTATTTAATTACATGATTATAATTGAAATAACATTGTGGTAGTCGAATACAAAAAATTATGTTCAACATTCTATTAAAAGTTGGCAAAGGGCAAGCCAGGGGAGGATACATTTTTCACTATTTTGACATATAAATGTCTCAAGTGAAATAGTTATCTTAATTTTAATATGTGGTCTAAATAAAAGACGATATTATTTATCAATTGAATGACACAGACAATAAATTATTTAATTTTTGTATAAGATTTATCAATGGGCCGTTATAATACAAATATCGTAGAATCACCCGTTTGGCTTAAATTATGTATTACAAAAAAAAAGAGAATTATGATTTTCACCGGTAGGATCCAATAATTAATTAATTTGTTTTCTTTTCTTCTTCTTCGGCTCACTTTGCATGTTCATACGGTTTTATACGCTTTAACCTACGCACTTCTTTTCGATTGTCTGTAGAAGCTAAGTAAATGATGTCTCTGTTTGGATATCGGTGTAGTCTTGTTTTTTGGCGTATATTGTAATTTCGCTTGTAACCATCTCCATTCCCAGGTCTCTATGAATATCGTTGTTTCCTACAAACCAAGGTGCATTGACAATATCTCGCAGTATACTTTATTTTGGAATGTTGGGATGATGTTAATATTTGTTGATTTTGTGCATCCCCATAGTTCTATTCCATAGGTTTGAACTCTTGCAAGAGCCGTATGTAGATAAAGCTGAAGGCCTTCCCATTAACCAGTACAATTTCCTGTATGAATTTTAGTTCATTATTTTCAACTTACATTAACTTACTATCTAAGCGATCCCTAGGTATTTTGCTTTATTCCCATACTCGATTATTATTTCATTGATTTTTACTGGGATAATATTTGTAATAATATGTATTTTCTTGTTAGTAAAATTAATGTGTAGAGATTTTGTTTGGTTTAGGCTGTTCTGTCATTTATCCACCCATTTGTTAATGCTGTTTAGGGATCTCTGGAGTTTATTGGTAGCCTCTGTTATCTTTTTCACTCGCTATGATAGCTGTGTTATCTGGCTGAATATCCGTGACGTAAGAATTTCTGTGTACAAACAATTCGATTTGCCAGATTACAAGTTGCTAGGACCCATTCCATTAAATTTTTATTAATAATAAAATTTAATTATCTGAAATTTATTATCAAATTTGACATCGCAAAATGCCATTAAGGTAGCTTAATCAACTAGAAAATGCGCTTGTAGAGGAATGAGAAATCTTAGACACCAGAATTTAATTCATAGTTGAATGAAAATTATGCCTCGACGTTTGCAAGTTGTATAAGGCAGGCACGGAGGGGATGTACAAGAACTGTGCAGCTGTTTTCATTACTGGATTTCGGTTTCATAAGACAAATTTGTTATAAAACATTGCGTTTAATTTGCGTATAAAAAGGAATTCTTATCTTTTCCATCATTTTGTCCTACTAACCACAATAAATTTGTGATCGTCCTGAAATTTCTGTGCTGTCATGTAATCTGTGGCAGCTCAGCTTAATATAAGAAAGACCCAAGAACTCCAATCCTTTTTTCAATTAATAACACGTTAATTAAATACACCCAATAATAATTAATAACGGATAGTTCAGTGTACTAAATGACAACGTTTAACCATAAATGCAACGTTTCTAAAGTGCAGTTATCGCAAAACTAATGTGCATCATGGCCTCCTCCAAATATATTTTCAGTTGAACACCTGTTATAATCAATATTTAACAACTCAATTCTCCCGCGAATTACCTATGTAGGGGAAATGTTTTTCTACGTATGTCAGTCAACAGCTTGTCTCAAGAAAGCAGTATAATGAAAAACTTAATACCTCAAAATATATGAAAAAAAGTGACAATTTCGATCAATAATTTCATGGTCAAACCTATCAATAATTTATTGTAACACAATTCTCGAATCGATGAGACTGTATTGATTTGTCGTAGACAAATAAAATTAAACCACGGAAGGCAATAACGTTATACATAAATTTAATTTTCGATTAGGAAAAGAATGAGAGAAAATTATTAATTATTATAATTTATATATTGGGGCGTTCCTTATACATAAACGACAAGGACAGAATTAGAAAACTGTGGGGAGGCGAAATAACGCCTTCGTTGATATTTTTCATTTGCTTAAACGAAGCGATCGTAGCAGAACATGCAAAGAGAATGCACTGATTAACTCCAAACAGTCAATTGAAAAAGTAATTTACAATATGCAGAAAACAGAAATACATAAGTTTATTAATCTGGATGAGTGCATTGCTAAAGGAGCGGCTCTTCAAGTAACAGTGCTCTCAAAGAACACTAATTTTAATAAAAAAAAAACCTAAATTAAAAATTTAAATATATCCAAGTCGAAAAATTTAAAACTTTAAAAACTATAAATAAATTATACTATAGCTACTATAACAAATTCAAATACACACACAGTAGTATGGTTAAAAATCCTTCAGAAACAATTTCCTTTTCAAATTCATTAACATACTTTGGCGTCGTCTCAGAGAAATGTTCTAAAATACTTAAGAAAAACGATTTTAAAGTTTCATTTAAAACAGATAACAACTTATCCAGATTTTTTATTAAAAATAAAGATCCATTAGATTACAAATCATCATCAGGTGTATACAAATTAAGCTGCTCTTCTTGTGAGTCATTCTACATAGGTCAGACAGGTCGCAAAATATCAGACCGTATTAATAATAATAATAATAATAAGATTTATTTCGTACTTGCCGCGGCAAATACAAAAATCTACTCCGACGGATTTGGTCTTCGGAACTGTCAGGGAAGAACAAGATTTTTGCGACAAACATGCTTGCCGTTCCGATCCTGCTCTACTTTGGAGCAGTTAAATGGTTGGTAGATGAGTTGAAGCAGATTGATCGGGATACACGCAAAGTGATGCATTTACAGCGAAGTCTGCATAGAAAGTCGTCCGTTCCGAGGCTATATCTCTCACGAAATCAGGGAGGCCGAGGACTTTTGAGTTTGGAGTGTCTTCATAACCGTATAATGTTGAGTACAGCCTGCAAAATCATCAGGGGTTCGGACCCCTTGTTGCTCTTTGTCAGGGAGCACGAGAAGCGGGGAATCGGGGCTTTTTTGTTTAAGGCAGCACAACGAGCAGCAGATGAACTCGGTCTTGACTTTGACGTTGAGCGAGCTCGGCCACATTCTATTACCGAGCTCGAGTTGCTCCGTCTTACAGCCCACGTCAGAATCTCTGAGCAAGACATGCTCATGAGAAAGCACATGGATAAGTCAATGCACAGCGTTTTCTTCAAGAACATGGAAAACCTTGGCTTATCCAAAAGGCATACATTTGCCTTTCTCAGATCAAGTGGGCTGAAGTCTGAGACTGAGGGATTCATTTGCGCTGCGCAAGATGGTGTAATTAACACCTTGGTCTATCGCAGCCGCGTGATGGGTATAGAGGTCCCGAATGTAAGCTGTCGAGCTTGCCACAGAGCTCCAGAAACAACAATGCATATACTTGCGGCTTGTCCAGTATATGCACCTTCGGCCTATATCCATCGCCACAATGCGGCATTGAAAGTACTATACTTTCATTTGAGGCACCACTATGCGATAGACCAAACGCCAGTGTTGCCTTATGTCCCGAACGATATTGAGTCCGTTGTGGAGAATGAAAGGTGCCGAATCTTTTGGAACTATTCATTCTCCACCGTCAGACAGATATCAGCAAACAAGCCTGACGTGGTTATGCTGGACCACTCCTCCAAGCAGATGTTTGTAATTGAGTTCTCAGCTCCCGCCGAGAATAACATCTGCATAAAGGAGGAGGAAAAATGGACGAAATATCAAGACCTGTTGTTCGAACTCCGCACGCTGTACACAACTTATACGGTGAAGCTGGTCGTTCTGGTAATTGGGTGCATGGGGGGCATCAAGGGTTCGTTCGTCTCCAATCTGAAGATCATACCCGCTTGCCGAAAACCGGCAGATTTTCTTGCGGCCGGAATGCAGAAGGCAGTTATCTTAGGGTCGTTGCGTTTGCTCAGGGCACATGATTCCCGGTATTCGTAGTTACTCACCCCATGGCATTGGGGAGTGGCTACGATGTGCGATTGAAAACATCTGATCATCAAAGAACCTCGTGAAGGTCGGAATCACGGAAAGCTCCTTCTGGTCAATTTAAAAAAAATAATAAGATTTATTTCCAACAGTGACCCAATTACAGGAAATATTCCAACTTACACAAAAAAAAGTATACGATACAATAAATATAAAGATAAAGATAAAATACAATGTTATAATATAAAACTTAGTTGCTACGGTTAATATAAGTATTATAAGTTTGATCTATAATGAAGTTTAAAGAGTCGTAGTATAAATCACAACAGTTAGAGATTCTGTTATAATAAGAAGTCATAAGCGAGATCGGAGATTTAGTAGCTAAATTAGACCGGCTGGTAATACCATAAAATGTAAGTACTTGTCGTGAATTTAAACGTGGTACTCTAAAATTAAGATGACTTACTGGCCAAGCGCAGTCGATACAATTATGAACTAAATTATAGACAAACTTTATAACTATACCGATACGTCGAACTTTTAAAAAGGTGAAGTTGAATCTTTCTAAGAGTAAGTGATGTTCAAAGCCTCTCACCGGAACTAAAGAACATTTCAGGCGCATCTATAACAACACAGATCTTGATCCTCCACCATCAACACCTTCTTCTTTCGCCAATCATATATTAATAACGAAACATAGTTTTTCACCATCAAATTCCAAATTGATTCATAAATGCAATAAAGGCCGGAAATTAGATTTTCTTGAGACTTTGGAAATAAGGAAAGCCTTGAAACTGGAAAAAAGATTTTGTTTAAATGAACAGAATAACTTCAATAATGCCATTATTAATTCACTATTTTAATTTTTCACCACTCAAACAAACTTACCAGATTCTCTTTGATCCATTTTTAATTTTTACATTTTATAAAATGTTGTTTTTACGAAATCTTTTAAAAATCATGTAACCCTTTGAAAACGTCAAATTTAATTCAAAATTACGTCAATGTCATAATTTTTTATATTCTTTAAGGTAAGAACCCCTCTTGTAATTCATCAATTGTATCATTAATCTCTTGTTAAATTAGGGCTGATGATGGCAGAAGTGTTCTGCCGAAACATGTACCATTATTAATTTTACAGTTATTAAAGTTTGTGGAGTTCGACTTAGCTATATTTAAATGCTCCATTGAAGTATTTGCTGGTGATGGTCCGCAGTAAGAGATCGGAGGAGAATATACCGTACCACTGACTTTGCAATTATTTGTCTTATACATAACGCATTAAAAAAAATCCTGCAAGTTATTATGTCACTCAGTATAATAACTATACTACATATTACGGCAGTCTTATATTTAACTGTTCATCGTAAATTTAGGGCACCAGTATAATGTATTTTCCTTGTATACAAACTTTTTATACCATTCGCAATGTCACAATAAATTAATGCAATGTAGTGTAATTACATAATATTTAAATACCACATGTGTAAACCATCCGTTAAATTTGATTAGCGACAACCAAATTAACGCCAATTAGGTATAATGCGAGTTCGATAATAATTTACAACACTAATTAATGAACGACTGCATACGGTAGCACAATTTAAATCTCGACAAAATCTTGAAACTATGACACTGTAGTTATATCGCCGATATTGTAGGAACAAGCCGGGGGTCTCCGTTCAGCCCATTATGTGGGTCCTACAAAAGCTGTCTACTATACAGAGTGTCGCAGAATGATTGTGCCAACGGTTAATGGCAGATAGCGGTAGATTACAAAACCGTTTGTATATATTATTTCATTGCGGCTATTCGTTTAATACCGGCACTTCATTGGGCGTAGCGTATTCGTATACCGGGTGTCCCAACTAAAATTTGTACCCCCCAACAATTCTAATTTCGAAAGACTCACAAGAAAACGCTCGAACAGGTCAATTTTGATATCAAGGGGAACCAAATTGTACCAAACTTCAAGTCTTGTATCACCCCTTTAACCAGGGGATTAAACAATCTGGCTCATCACCAACAAATTTTGATACGTGATCATCTTCTAATACAGCAGATTTTTTGGCTTGTGGTGCTCTGTCGCCCTTTCTATATAAGCAATCAATTTTGAAAATTTTGAAATCAACATTATTCTTTGCGATTCAACACAGTTTCAACATTGAATATAACAGACAAACAATGATTAAATAATTTAAAGAAATCTAGCACTCAATGATTTCACCAACCTTGTCGCAAAAAAAAACACTAATTTATGTTCTTTTTTGGGACTTAATTCGCTGGATTCCTCACAAAATATATTCTACCTAACTTATTTAGAAGGGAAATTTCCCGCATTCTAAACACGTTACGTAAATACCTATTTATAGTGATATTGTTCAAACCATTTCAGTATAGCCCAACAGGTTTGAGGTTCTCTCGAACCTGCAGGCCACAGAAGACAACCTGGAGCCAATACCGCCCCAACCCACCAGGATTGACCACCGAAAAGTCACCCCCGCCCCCAGGAGACCCACCCCGTCCGCCCAGCCCCCGAAGGGTAGCAAGAAGAAAGAGGGTAAGAAGGAGACCCGCTCCCATGAGCAGAAGAAAAACCCTTCCATCAAAGTTGGACCAGTATCGATGCAAAAATGCGATCCAAAGGTATCAACCACCATCGGGTCACAGCGACCGCAGATGGTGGCATTAGAATTTATACCACTACAGCTGATGATTTCAGGAAACTCATCAGCCTCCTGAGGACCCGCAACGTGGAACATAACAGTTAGACGATGCCAGAAGATAAAAATTAAAGGGTGGTCATCCGAAGAGTCCTCACGGGAATCACCGCCCAGGAGGTCTACGACGACCTAGTGAACCAAGGCAGCAGAGTCATCAAGTCCAGCAGAATGCACAGGCGAGAACAGCGCATGCCACTCATGCTGGTAGAATTGGAACAAGCCAGAAGGATCCAGAAAATCGGTGAAAATGGAAGAACCCCGAAAGAAGAAGGCAGTCATCCAGTGCCATCGCTGCCAGAGATTCCACCACAAGCAGCAGTTCTGCACTACAGAGGGTGCCCCAAATTCCCCAAGCCAAAGAAAGGAAGCCTCGGAAAGGGACCCAATCCAACAGGCAGCCGCTACAAAGGAGAATTCCACCCCCAACAAACACCCCCGACAAAAACCGAGGCCAAGAAAAAAACTGAATTCACCAGCCACAAAAACAACATTTTGACAGCGATCCTTGCAGCAAAAATCAAGGACGATCTGGCGAAAGCCTTGATCGCCCTTGCCAGTCAATTAACCAACAAATTTTCTTTATTTTCAGATGGATAGAAGCTCCCTTATCCCACATTTCCTGCAGATTGCCTTCTGGAACGCCAATGGCCTTCAAGCAGCTCGTGACGACAAACTCCAGGCGGAACCCAGAGATCCCAAAATCCAGGGCTTCACACTTCATCGAAACTATCGACCTGGAGGTCGAGGAGGAGGCACAGCGATTTACGTAAGAAACGTAATTAAACACTGTGTTGCAGCCGTTTATGATCTTCAACACCTGGGGTCCATTGGAATAACGGTGTGCCCGACACAGTTGACATCGCCATCGTCAAGAACGTCGCCCACCAGATTGAGCTCTCGGTAGCCGCAGAACTCAGCTCGGATCACAACCTTGATGCACATCGGGACGGAAGCCAACGACCCAGTTGGAAGACACACCAGAAGGGTGAATTGGACTGAGCTTTGCTAAAATCTCGAAAACGTTGCCAGCTCTCGTACTGCTTTTTCGTTTTTTCTGTGGAGCCAGCCGACAAACCACAACGGTTAGTAAATGACCGGGAATAACTTCATTTTTATTTTGGTCCGTGTTCGTCTTACCCGGGGTCCTAAAAACCATTTTACTCTTCACGAAAATAATATTCCAACTATTCCTTTTGCCTTCGTCAAATATTCGTAACTATCCGCCATTTACCTCTTCCGAGTATTCGGTCACTGCAATAGAACGTTTCCCTCCGTGTCGACACAGCACAATCCGTAGATGCAATTACAAGACTTCTTCTGTTTTCTCTACAAATCTCTTTGCCCTGATATTATTTAAAATGTTCTATAACTGTTTTAACAAAATGGTAAGTGTCATTTCATTAATTTTGTACATTCACGTTTAAAATTAAAACTCGACAGCGCTCGAAATACTGGATAGTCTCCTGGAAGAAGTAAATCAAGATATTTCGCTTCCAATTACTTTTGCTTCATTGAATAAAAAGAATAGTCTCGACATTTCATGCTCCATGACTCACAAGTAACCTTTAACAAATTGTCGGAAAAGAAATTGGATTACTTTAAAATTAAATATCAACGCGGAAAAAGAATCAGGGAGAGCCAACTCAAATAAATAAATAAAAAAGAATTAGACTGCACTACTTAAATAGCAGACAGTGATGTATTTTTAGCAACGTACCTACATTTCTCTGTGTTAATGAGTAAGGGTCAATCACGTATCTATACTACTGCCCAATCATTCAACATACCTATGGATCATGGAAGGAAAAAAACTGAAGAAAGTGACAAGGTAGGATGACATGTACATATTATAATACCAGATTACGATTCCACGGAGCTATTCCATTTCACCACAGCAAGTTTTCTAAAGTGTGTTTTGTATTTTTACTCAATAAATTGGATGAAGATGACCGGTGTAGGCTGAATTTTATTTCATAGGAATTTCACATGTAAAAATCTTGACTCACTTAATTGTTTTACAGAAAAACTTTTTAACTAAAAGTTGTACAGAATAAAAAGCAGTACCTAAATCCATAATTGAGCGGCCTGGTGCAAAAACAGTACTCCTGCAAAATTAACAATTTTCAGCGAAGGCAAAATATAGTTTTTCGAATTTGGTTTCATAATTTGCAAATTATAACACAAAAAACAGAATCATAATGATCTAAATTATAATTCTGTTTTTGGTAACTTTTCTTGTCTTAATGTTGCCGGCAACTTTGAAACAGTACTGCAATGTGACCGCGAAAACGACGTTATAAACGTCAAATAATCGCGCTATATGACAGATGTGAACCAGATGTGAACGAAAATAAACCAAAAAGATGACTTTCGTTCCATGATTAGATGTAAACATTGGTAAAAACAAGAATTGAAAAAATGGCGATCAAACGTGAGGTACAGCTTGTGTCTGCATAATCAAAAGTTTCCAAATCTAACCTCCAAATTGGAAACGTCATTAAGCAGAAATACCAATTATACTGAAATACCACTCGTTATTCAAAAGTCACAAAGTCATCACTTTAGCACAAATTTTCAGTTTTTCTTAATTAAATAAAGCCAAATTCGAAAAAATAGTATATTACACGCGTTTCACAAGCCGAAATTGTAGCACTCGTGCCTTTGGAGTACTTCTCGCTGCGCTCGTCGTGCTCCAAAGGCACGAGTGCTACAATCAACCGTCTTGTGAAACTTGTATAATAATATACTATTTTTAACAACATGATAAGAAACCATGTTTAAACCTGTGCAAAAACAGTTGTAATATTACATTAATTTTTATATTATGCAAAAAAATATGTTATGAGAAAACTAAAGTAATATAACTACGAACTACGAATAAAGATCATTACAAAAAATCATTCTTCTAATCTATCTGAACCACCTGAAAGATAGGTGTGCTTTGTAGGTAGAACCTTTGAAGAGTGATCTCCATGTGTTCAGTATTATGAGTTTCAGATACCAATACTTAATTCGGGTGATTTACCTCATAAAAAATAACATAATTGTGAATGCTCGGTCCTTATAAACAGCACTTTGTAAGTGAAGTGTCTCCTTCTTCCTTTTTTTTTGCTCAATTATTAAAAAATCAAGATCACAAGGCAGGTAGCTATGTCCCCTTTTTAGCAAATTGTGAACGATTTTTTAACAATGCCATTCTTAATAAAGGTCAGAAAAAGCTGCGCCACGTCTACAAGTTACAAGTAATCTGCCTGTAACTACAAGTCCTACTTAATTCGGTATCACAATGCAAATCGCTACAATTGTAAAAGTTAAATAAATTTGTACACATGTAGATACATATTACGTAATGTAATTATTCGGTCTCTCTACAGTTGATTGAATGTTTACAATGACGATCCACATAGACTGGTTCGTTAATGCTAGGAGCGTGTATATTATTATAAGTGTTCCATCACATACTTCAGGAAAACAGGGGCCTGCATATCGCAAACACCATGGTACTGACCTCTATTCCCTAATCAGTGCAGGGTAAATAATGTCTTCTGTGGTGGTGTCAATCCATACCATCGAACTGTTCTATTTGCAAGCGTGGGTTCAATATCCCGAAGGAAATTTTAAAATTGAGACGAAACCTTTCGTTGAATTCGTTATCAGTGAGAAAAGCGTCTTCCCTTATAGTACATCGATATTCTCTAGACAAATCTACTTCACTTTCGGAATCACTTGACCACATATTGTGAAAAGATACGTATTCATAGTACGGGAATAAATTGCCGTAACACTGTGCATTTACCCAGAGTTGAATATACAGTGTGAAAATTAAGTAAGGAATAAATTCAGTAACTCCGTTAGTATTTCTAGCGCAAATACTAACGGAGTTACCGAATTTAATCCTTACTTAATTTCCACACTGTATGTAAAACATTGTCTACACTTGTAGAAAATTCTGTAACACAATTATACTTTGTGATAACTTTGTGGTCCGGTAGGTTACTTGTAACGAGTTAGACATTATGGACGAGGCGACGTTAGGATAAGGATAAGCAAGATGAAGAAAAACAATCTATGATACAGGAATAAAACGACAGAACACATGCTTATGTTCAAAAGCACTAAAGAGCGTTAATGATGAAAATAAGAAAAAAGTGAAAGAACCAAAACGGAAAAATTCTGAAAACTAAAAATACCGACAAAAATAATTCTGACAGAAAAGAGAAAACCATGGTAGACCCAAGAGTTAACAAAAGGCAGAAATCTCAAAAAAAAGTCAATATAATCACAATTTCTCAGAAAATTACCCATTCCACGGATTGGACTTTCCTATGCATGTGGCAATAATATTACTTTACATCGAAATGGTGTTAAATGTAAAATTTGTGTAAGAACTTTTCATGTTGGTTACCTAGAATTTTTTTTCCAAATTTAGATCTTACTCTTGATTCCTCATGTAAAACATAAGTAAAAAGAGTATTTCTTATGATTTATTTGTCAATTAACTTTTTAAGGAATGTATTGTACTAGAGTATGCCAATAATTTCAATTTATATTTTTTTTATTCAGCAATTAAAATAATAATTGTCTTTGCAAAAACGATATTGAAGCCAAAAGTATTTGAAATTTTTGCTATAAATCAAAACCCCAAAATAACAAAAAAATACATTGTCGTCAGAAAATCTAGTTAATAATCCACAAATAGATCCTTAACTGTACCTCTTAGCCTATGTCAGACCATTCGAGATTAAGAAACAAAATGGTGTAACACCCTTTAGGCATACTTTAGACTGAATAATTATGTTAAGTCCACTAATACTATAGGATAAGAAATTTAAATTCATTTTGCAGTACTTTTCTGAATGACATGATTACAGGTTTTCGAAATTGGAATTGTTGGGGGGTACAAATTTTAGTTGGAACACCCTGTATAAAGAATTTATCTAAAAATTGGTGTAAGTGGAGCTACAAAAAACGATGTTTTGGCTTGTAAGCTAGCAAAAACTTTGGCTATTTAATAGAAAAGTTAATAACAAATTAAATATGTGTTATAATAATATGTATATTGAACTTGATGATTTTCAAAAACTCTTTCGAAACCACGTAAAATGGTACATATATACTCATAATATGGACTATACAGGGTGTTATTGAAATGCATGTCAAAAATAAAATCGGTAATTGGTCATGATGAGAGGAAGTCATTGTCAATTTTTTTTTTTAATAAAAGTCTTTTCGTTTTCGAGATAAAAATCATTAAAAATTTGGTCAAAATCTGCCGTCCGCTACTGCGTTAAAGGTGATTAAAAATGTACTCTCCTTTGCTTAGCAACAATAATAGAAGGGAAAATTGAATTTTTTTTAAGTGTCACAGTTTACGTCATAATTGTTCTATCTACATGGAAGTCTATACAAATGCTGAGTTGACCGACATGGTCTTGTCACAGCTTACGTCTTGTTGTATGGAAGAGCCTTAGGAAACGCTTGTGAGTTGACCGACATGGTCTTGTTGTATGGAAGAGCTTTAGGAGACGCTTGTGAGGTACAAAGTCTCTATCATGAGACGTTTCCAGAACATAGATTTCCGAATCGTCGCACATTTAGCCCTATTGCTCAACGACTCAGAGAAAACGGAAAATTTCTTCCTAATTCAAACGACCGCGGTCGAGAGCGGGTGGAATGTATTTTGGACGCTGAGCCAGATACTCTGGACCTTATTGATGAGGGACATCCGAAAGTTGCAGGCATTCAAAACCTGAGCAGCTCCCTCGAAGAATAAGATTTTGTGAGTGGTTACTCCAAAGAAATGAAGAAGATCCTCGTGTTGTTGATCAAATCTTATCAACCGACGTGGCAACATTTACGCGAGATGCCTATTTTAATGCACACAATATTCACATCTGATGCGACGAAAACCCCCATGAAGTACGAGAGAGCCATTTTCAGGACCGATTTAGTGTCAACGTGTGGGCTGGGGTGGTTAGCAATAATTTGATATTTCCATCCATTTTGCCCCCTCGTTTAAGTGGCGCCGTGCATTTGAATTTTTCAAATGTGGAGCTAAGAAACTTATTAGAAGATGTACCTCTGATTACTCGACGTGATAGTATGTGTTATCTTCATAATGGAGCCCCTTCTCATCACGCTCGCGAGGTGAGGACCTGGCTTGATCAAAATTTTGACATTACACTTGTCAATCTTTAATTAACAATTTATTAACCACTGGTTGTCACTTTATGTTGCTAGGATTCAACTGCAAAAATGTAATTATTGTATCTACCTTGAAAATGCAATCGACAATGGCGTGGACTATGCGTGGAAATGGTTAATTTATTCCCATCGTTTTAGACATAAAAAAATGGGCTGTTGGGGCTTCTTTAAACCTCTAGATGGCCTAGATTTTTTATTGACATGCATTTCAATAACACCCTATATAATCAGGTGTCACATAGAATATTTCTTCTTGGAGACGTATAAAAAACAAAAGATCAATATGAGGGTTCAAATAAATTATTAACTTTTATTGATTCACTACGTATACCCTCAAATTAACAGTAAAGATATCATTGCCCTCTTACATCAGGAAAAAATAAGAATATCTTTGTGTGATGCACCGAAGACCTTCAGTTTCGGAGACAACACCTACAGCATCTGGTAAGGTACACGCACGTCGTCGCCCTTGCGATAAAGAGCGGCGAAGGAATAATGTTAAATGCTTTAACTGAAGTTGGACATGTTGCAAATAAATGTCCGAAGCCAAGAAAAATATGCGACAAATGTAAACATTTGCGTCACGTGGCTGCAAACTGTAAAAGAACTACTACCTCAGCAATGGTAGTAGATCACAACAACGTGTACTACACTCAATGTTAGGTGAACAGTAAGTTGGTAAGGGATGTATATTATGTGGACACGGGTTGCACAGCACAGTGGTCCCAAACGCTCCGAAATCTGGCCAAAAATCTAAATTTTGGGGTAGATTATCTGAAAATTGGTATTGTTATGTCTTTGGAATCAAGGAATTCAAATTCGAAATTGAAATTTTCAAAAACAAAATAGCTGACCCAAAATGGCGGGCCGATTTTGTCAAAATGAGTGTTCATAGATCTTTGGGGTTAAGAAATTCAACTATGAAGTAAAATTTCAAAAACAAAATGGTTAACCAAAAATGGCGGACCGACATTGTCAAAAATGAGATCACATTTGCGCAAATCAGTCCTCATGGATCTTCGCGACTAGGAAATTTAAATTCAAAAATAAAAATATTAAAAACAAGACGGTTGACAAGAATGGCGGACCGACTTTGTCAAAAATTCAAAATTTGAAATCGGGAATTTTAAAAACAAAACGGCCGACCCAAAATGGACAACCATTTTTTTCAAAAGTGACAATGAGAGCCGTTGAGGGTACCAAAGTGGCTCCTATAGAAACGGCGTTTACAGAAGTTTTGGGGAACCAAGATTGCGATTTTTTTAAGGTCAGGTCAGGTCAGGAGCAAGAGCAAAACCATGAAATAAACATTTTGTGGGTTAATGTATGACGTCATCAATGGGGGGTGTGATTTCTGTCTATAATGTATCCAACAATCCATCGGTGATTAAAACGGGACAAGTCATGGTGAGGGGTTATCCTTGTATAGAAGAGGTACTAACAGGTACATCACTGCTCTCAAAATTGAAAAAACAAGACCATTTGATCAAAGTGACCTGAGGCCCCAAATCGACGAGACCTTGTAACCTGTGAACCAAAAACAGCTTCTTCGTCTCATAAACGAATTTAGAGATTGTTTTGCTTTGAAAACGACTGAATTAGGGAAATAAACAGCGACACAGATGGACATTACATTGTCGGATGATGGATCGGTAACATATCGCCTCTCCAGACTATCTTTCAAACGAGCGCGAAAAGGTTCGCGACATGGTGAAGACAATAATATTATTCGAGAATCCAACTCCCCTTATTCAACCCCTATTTTGCTCTTCAAGAAGAAGACGGGCGAGATGCAGCTATGTGTGGATTATCGTGCACTGAACGCTAAAACGGTGAAGGATCGTTACCCACAACCTCGTATAGATGACTACCTTGACCGACTTGCAGGATGTCATTTCTTCACGAGCTTGGACTTAGCCTCAGCTTATTACCAGATGGAAAGTTCCGTACCTAAGACGGCTTTTGTGACCCCAGACAGCCACTATGCGTATTTAAGGATGTATTTTGGGCTAGTCAACGGTCAACGTTCCACCCGTCTTTCAGAAGATGATAATATGGACGATGTTCTGATCCCATCCACCGACATTGAAAACGGGTTAGAAGCTCTCAGAAACGTTCTGTTGCTATTCACGTTGCGATTGACGAAGTGCTTTTTCTTCAGAAGTAAGATCTTGGTCATGGAATCAATGAGGATGGAATAAGACCTGGAAGCCGGAAAGTTACGGCAGTAAAAAGTTCCCTGCGCCAATGTCCACCAAATTAGACAATTCTTAGGATTAAGCAGCTATTTTAGGAAGTATATACAGAACTGCACACGGACGCAATACTGATGCAACGCCAAGAGATGGCCAGATACATCCAGTACTGTACTACAGCAAACAAACGAGTAAGGGTGAACAACGATACCATTCTTACGAATTAGAAGCACTAGATGTTGTCAACTCTATGGAGCATTTTAGGCCTTATTTGTTAGGTAACCACTTTAAAGTGTTGACCGATTGTAATTCTCTCCGTATGACAATGACGAAACGGGACCTAATACCACGTATTGGGCGGTGGTGGATAAGTACTCTTGAGTTTGACTATAGCGTTCAATACAGACTAGGAACATGTGGACGCTCTGAGTAGGAACCCCGTCGAGGGAGAGTCATTGGACGAACCAGTCGTCGACGTATTAGAAGTGAATATCACTCATGAGGATTGGGTGCAATCAACGCACAGCTAGCATACGTTGTCGGTATTTGCATGAGGTGTTGAGTCGGAAACCTCAAGATGGAGAGGAAAGAAGTATTCATAGTGACTACACACTGTGGGACAACAGAGTTCACAGGAAAACAGACAAGGATCTGAGATGGGTTGTCCCAAACCACGCGAGAAGGCAAGTTCTCTCCTACTATCATGATAATATTTTGGTGCAGATAAAATCTGGAATAATTTAGTCAAAGTTACTGGTTTGGAGGCATGAGAAGCAAATATATAGTGTTGTTTCGAATGTGCTTACAACAAAGAACCATCTGGCAAAAAAACAAATTTTCCCACGACCATATAAGAAAGTGACAGTTTCCGTACAATCAAGTATCCACGAAACTTGATAATATCATTCACCTGTTCGTTATTATAACAAACGTGTTTGTTATGGATTAAAAATTTTCACTTCACTGTTTAGTAGGTTTGTTTGATTTTTAACAGTTCTAAAATATTGACAATGTGTTTGCTTTCGTGGCTTTTTTCAAGTGAAGTTGCGTTCAAATCCAATTATTGTTATAAATAAGAACCGAAGGTTATAAAAGTGATTTGGAGTGCACGCAACCAAACTTAGTCCGAGAAAAATCTCGAGAGGTATAGAATAGCATATAGGTAAGCAGTTTATGGGTTGAAGTCCTCTTATTCGGAAAAAGTGCTCTTAGCATACTTCGGGGAACTCTGTGAGGAAGTTAGGCCTAATTCTTTATAGGTGCATTATTTTATGCTACGGAGTTCACGTATTGTTTGAGTTAGTAATGAAATTTTTATGGTCGTGGGAAAAATAGTGTACAAAACTCACAGGAAAGTCTCTAACGCACTCGCGGGATTACCTGCACTCGGCTAACGCCTCGTGGGCAACTTTCCCGCTTGTGCGTTATTTATCACTTTCCGTGCTCGTTATGTAATAATATACTATATTTACATAGTATTGGGAAAGTTTCAAGCCCTATGGATACTCTATACATTTTGATCATCTGGGTCCTTTTGTGAAGAGTATCAGAAAAAAACAGTATTTGCTTGTCATGGTGGAACCTTTACAAAATGTGTATTTTGATAATAATTTATTGTTAGATGATGGTAAATAGTATTAGTTGTTTTTTTTTTTATTATAGTCTTAAAGAAATCTAACAACGTGTTGCAAACCAAGTGGATGCCGCGAAGACGCAGCATAGGGTAGCATGGCCGAGCTATTAGAAACCAGCGCCGCAACGAAAGTATCCTTGAGCCGTAGCCGGTCCTGTCGTCGCAAGTATACCGGAGGACAAACGGGAAGGCTTCCCGCTCTCTTCTTGGAGGTCAGCTCGGAAAAAACAGGAGAAGGCAGCATTCTTCGAGAGGAGTCGCAACAAACATACAGGTGTGGCAGCCGAGATTTTGTTATTGCTAAAGTTATTAATAATTAAGCAAAGTGCGTTAGTCTCCCCAATAAATTAACAACATCAAAACTATTTTATTATTTATTAACTATTTATTACGGGAAATTTTTTACAAAAATATCTTCAAAACGCCTTAAACTATTAACATTCATATTCAACGCCATCAAATCATTTTCCCACTATGTACAAATTTATCCTGCCATTAATTTCAGTGAAATTTTAAATCTTAAAAAATGCAATTTTGTTTCTCTTTATTCTCTGCTCATATGTGTTAACTGTTCTTTCCGTAAAGATTGGAACAACATTGCAAATGCAGTAACACAATTTTACAGCAAGTTAGACCATATGTTTAATGTACAGGACGACTGAGAAATAGACCGACAAGGTTTAAGAGGGTTCTCTAGCGACAGGTATACATTGCTGCCGTGCGTTGAATGTAACTTTTTGAAGTAAAACTTCTTTACGGACACTTGACTTGGGGAGTAAGCTGGTGAATGCGTGACGAGAGCGTTACGAAAAGTGTGATCGGGCGAAGCGAACGGAAGTTTTCTTTAATGCACGATTTTACAATAATTAATTCATAGAAAATTTTTTTGTCTTAACGGGATTCGAACCCGCGTCTTTTCCGTTGTGAATCCACACTTTTCACAATACAGCTATTTACGTGTGTCAGTTTTGTATGCAATTGCGCTACTTATCTTAATCGCTACACATGATTGCCGACTTTTCGCTGACGACAAACTGAAACATGCAGTATCTAATACTGCAGACGGTATTAATTCAGGATTCTCTAGCTCCATTTATAAACTTACATAAATTAAGAGCACGTTCACAATGGCGAACTGAAGTTTTACTTCAGTTGTGTGGTCTAAAGCACACTCGTTTTTTTTTTATTTTTGATTTTTCGTTGAAATTTTGTGGATGTGTAGATAAAATATAAATCTTTGCACCCATGGAGCAATTTTTTTAAATTTGTAAATAAAAAATAACGGGAACCCTCTTAACCACTGCTTCATGGTAATAAAAATAAACTATTGGTGGTATATTTTTTTCAATATCTCATAGGGGTAAAACCCTTCAAGGCCTCCCTTATAGCGACGCCTAATTGATCCAATTCAAAAGTAAGTAAATAAGTTTATAAAAATTGGAGTAAAAAGTACTTTTTACCTGTTACAAAACTTGCTCAAAGTGAAGGCCAGCTATATGTCGAAGTAAGCCCGTGCTCGTTTTCTTGAGGTTTTTCAAAAACATTTGGAGTGTTACGAATTATGGAGGCGGCATTTTCTACACGTTCTCATAATTCTTGCACGTTGTGTATAGGGACAGCATAAAGTAATTTTATTGTTTCACCCACCCCCACAAAAAGAAGTCGCAAGGTGTTAAATCCGACAAACGAGATACCCAATAAACAGGACAGGTATGCCTGTCCAACGACGTGGAAATTTGGTATTCATTTTGTCGTAAACCATTTGTGCCGACTGGCAAAGCGCTCTGTCGTGCACATACCAAATTTCCAATATCCAATAATTCAACTGACTCCAGAGATAATTCAGCTTGCTGTCTCTGAAACTAACAGATTTGCTAAACAACTGATTGGTAAAATGCCACCCAACAAAATTTAACAAAGAGACACTATATTATGCTAAAAATTGGAGTGGAGTTACTAAAAATTAAATGTATGTGTTTCTATCTGTAACTTTTTATGTGCCCGCAATAAAAAAGTTCATATCAAGCAACAATGGTCCAAGGATCCCCTTTTATATTCCCCAATTTTATCTAAAATTATGACAAGAAAAAAGGAAGAAAAACAGCAATGAGACCACTTACAGTGCCGAGCAAATTAAAGTATACACCCTTATTTGCCTCTTGTAATTAGGGAAACTATCAGGAGCGCACTGATTTATTTACTGTCAAAACGGTTATCACAAAGACAGTTTAGCATACCAAAATGCCCCGATTTTTTTTAACTGAGCCTCAGAAAACCAGAGTGGTCGCGAAATTGGAAGATGGCTTTTCTATAAGAAAAGTGGCCGCCGATTTAAATGTAAGCCATGGTTGCGAAGGTGGGAAGAACGAATGACAGTAGAACGTCAACAAGGTTTGGGAAGGCCCAGGATCTAAACATGAAGACGAATCTCTCGTCAACTATGTGAGAGAAGCAGTCAAAGCTCGTGAAGAGACGGGATTTCCTGGTAGCGTCTGGACGGCGCGGCGTAGGATTAGGGCAACTGGGTTAAAGAGCTACTCTGCTGCTAGAAACCCGTACCTCACAGAAGAGCAAAAAAGAAGAAGAGTAGCCTTTGCGCGCGAGTGTATCAATCGCGATGATAATTTTTGGAGGTGTCTAATCTTCAGTGGTGAAAAGATTTTTAGATCGTGTAACAATGGTTGAGTAAGGGTTTACCGACCTAGAGGTCATCGTTATGCGTTATGATGAGCAGTATGTTCACCTCTAAGAAATAGCGGTTATTCGGAGTAAATGTGTGGGTATGGATAAGTGCCGAAGGGCCAGGTTTTTGTCTTTAGTAGAAGAACGTTTGAATGGAGCCAGTTTTAGAAAATATCATTCTGCCATCAGCTATACAAAGGTTTGCAGATAATAGATTCATAAATCAGCAAGACAACTGCCCCATCCATACTTGCCAAATTGGCAAAAATCACGATCGTCAGGGCGCTTCAAAATGACAGTTGACAGTAGTTGACACGTCAAATAAAGGAAAACAAGTGTTATGTGCCTTGTTTCCAACGTTTATTCAATTATTATTGCAAACTGTGAGAGAAAATTATGTATAAACTCAACAACAAAACTTAAACCAAATGTTTTCCTTCACTCGAAGCTTATAAAATCTAACACCAGAGGTCAGCCACTTTGCTGATTTTCGCCAATAGTAAAAAATTGGATGGCAGAAAATGAAGTAAATCAACTTCCTGGTCCGCCAGAAGTGCCGACTTCAATCCAATCGAAAAAATATGGGCAGAAATTGTAAAAAAAAAAATGTGCAACGGACTTTAGGCCCAGAAATAGAATGGAGTTGTGGGAAGCGATTGAGGACACATGGGAAGATCTTGTGCGATTCGATATGGAACATTTAGTGATGAGCACAAGATTGCAAAGTGTAACAGCTAATCAAAACGAGTAAATCAAAATGACTAAATATTAATACACCAAACTTTTCTTTTAGTTTTAAACTGCATGTTTTTATTTTTGTTAATAATTAAGAGAGTTTGTTAGATTTAAGAAGTTCTCCATTGTTTTTGTTATTACTTTTATTATGAGTTTTTTACGGTTATTTGTTTCTGTTTTTCGATTAATAAAAACGTATTCTCTGACTGTGTAGACTTAAATCTATTTGCAAATGCTAGCTCAGTTTTAGTCACTTCTAGTCTGGTTGATGGTCAAGTTTAATAAGTAATTATCAATTTCGTGAGGATCTTTTTAATAGAAACTAGCACAATACATTAATTTGCAAAAAAAAACTTACAGATTTTTAGAAACCTTCATTAATTCGACTCAGAACGTAAGCATTTTAAATCATTGGGTGCAGGTCTACGCCAAATTTTTTTCGACATTTTTGTTATCTGTTTTCTTGGCTGTTCAACACGTGAGTCTGTTTTGAATTTGAGTTCACACACGGGGTGAGGGCTCACTAAATTCTGCTGCGTAGAGTCTGATCTTAAAAAACAGGTTCCTTCAGCTACAGCACAAAATTCAGATTCGGGAGAGTTGCCACGATGCAAAAGCAATGCATGAGAGCCAAAGACAAATAATATGCTGATACATAATTACTACAAACTCAAAAAATGTGTTATTAAAATTAAAAAGGAAAGATTACTAGATAAATATGGGTGTAAACTTTAATTTGCTCGGCACTGTACATAAGTTGCGAGAAATTTTCAAAAAAGTCAAAGAATCGTTCCAAAATAATTTCCAACCTTTTAGTTGTAGACGAAAGCTTGATGTTATTGAAACTAATCCGAGAAATACGTCTCATGCCTCGGAAGTTTAATCGATTATTTTCTTGTGATATTATAACTGAAAATTCGCCCGGTACGTGGAGGTAATACAAAATAACTCCGGCCGGTGGGCTCTGCGTTCTGAAATAAATACACTCCTCAAAGGGTTAAGGGTTTATTTTGTTTAATTTGGTGTGGCGTTATTTAACACGATAGATTTTTTATCCAACACTTGTTTATTATGTAGTCATAATAACGCCGGTTTTGAGTGGATTATGAGGTCTATAAGACACATGTGACTTATGAAAAAATAATTCAACGGTTTTCTAATTTGTCATAGCCAACAGTTTTGAACGTCAAATGAACGTCAAATTTTTTTAGGTTTTGATGAAGGTTCAAGAACTGTTACAGAAGGGGGTGTTGGATAAACCTATGTAATAAACACGTGTCTTAACAGCAAATAAGTCACTCAAGAAAAATTAGCCACTCGAGCAAGCTCTCGTGGCTAAACATTTCTTTCGTGACTTATTTGCCTTATAAGACACTAGTATAATAAATAGCTATTTATACTTATTAACGTCATGAGGCCGATAAGTGGCAAATAACAGACAAGATTGATTGTAAAGTCGAGGCGGAACCGAGACTTTATAATCAGTCGAGGCTGTTACTTGCATATCGGTCGAATATCGTTCAGTACTTTTCATAATACTGTCGGAAATACCGACAAAGAAAAACTAATAAATTAATTTTGAAAATGTTGCTATAGAAACAATGATAAAAAACTTCCTACTGTACTGTTAATTTATATAACAGCCGTGTCTGTTATGAAAGAGTTTTCACTGAAGCTGACAGTTTTGATATAATGCAATAACAGGTAGGTATTATGAAAAATATTTTTCCCAGTTTAGAAATATTTTATATTATTTCCGGTATTTCGTTGTCGATTTAACTCTCAGTCACGCTGTATACAGGGTGTTATGGAAGTCCTAGTAGAAAATTTCTAAATAATTTTTTTTCTATTTACCACTTTGCTGAAATACGCATTTTTTTGAACATTTTTCTGACCCCTTATTCACCCTCCGCCTATGCCTATATGAACTTGAACGCATCAGAACGTTTTCTTAATTTCAACTCCGTAAGAGAGTTTTCGAGCACGACGGCGTAGCCGAAAGTGCTCGAAATAGAGCAAGTGTTTTAAAGACCAGTTATCCACGAATACTTTACGCTATTTTTTATTATACCAGCAATACTGGAAACAAATTAAGCACTAAAAACTTAGAAATATTTTTCGTCGTGATAAATCGAAATGGCGTAATAATATTGCCATTAGTTACGACAATTATTGTTTACGTTTTTCTCGCGTCCACGTCTGTGTGTCAGCAAAAATCGAGGAAAAATGAGTTAAAACGAGATTTCACCCGATATAGAAGCATTGGCCGAACAAGCGGAATCCAAAATACTACCATCGAAGTCAAAAGACCCATACCTGAAGGAATATAAAAAGTTTTCAAATTTGATCAAGTTATAATGATACCTATATTTCCTTGACAACCTTTAAAGCTCGCCGTGCTTTAATGGCCTGTATTCGCACGCTCAGGCGTGCTTTAAACGGCGATTCTGATGCAGGTATAATAAAAAAATATATAAAAACAATGTTAATTTTGAGGAGTTCTACTTGCGGTAAAATTTTCGCTAGGACTTCCATAACACCCTGTATAGAAGATTTCTCAAGTGATAATGATACCAAAGCCTGGAAAGAAACCAGAAGTGACGTCGTATCGGCCGATTAGTTTACTTCCCACCCTATCTAAAATCTTTGAAAAAGTATTTATGTAACGGTACTCAAAATAGTAATTGAGGCACAACAAATCATACCAAACTATCAATTATGTTTTAGAAACAAACACGATAGAACAAGTACATTAGAGTCGCTAATAAAATACAATTTGATACCTATTTAGTCCGGTCACAGTAAACCAAAACAGTAAGTGTACAATAATTGGCATAGAGCTGAAAATTGGTACAGGTCTTGGATACACTATTACAAATAAATTATCAAGTCCTCACCGATCCTAACTGCTAAAAAAATTATTCAAGGTCAAAGTCAAAAGTATCGGTTTTTTGCATTTTTCTCGTAAACCGTAAGTGTTATCATAAAAGTAGGTAGAAAAATGAAGGTGGAATTAATGAAAATAAGTCAACCCACATTACGTACCGTCCCTCAAAATTATGAACAAAATTAAAGCACCGCAAGCTGAAGATGTTCAATATTTTGGTATGCATTTGGTCCGGCGGCTCACCTGGAAGAAGCAAAATTTACGGAGAAAATACTATAAATTGCGCGGAATGAAGAGTCCGTCTCACAATGATGTTAACTTTATTTGCAGTACCTACATACATAAACGGTTGAGACGTTGAGAGCATTTCTCTGTCTAGCTCAGCTGTCAACGAATCAAACTAATTATTTAGGAAATTCGTGTAGAGGAAAATACTAAAAACATTACCCACTAGACTTCAGGAATTATTCTGAAACTTGCTACCACTAGAATAATCCAGTTTACGTGAGTGAAGAATACCATTTAAGAATACTTACGTACAAACAAGAATGCAGCTATTGTTGTGCATTAAATTTGCTAGAGATTAATCGTTCTGGGTATATTGAGATTACAGTCGATAAGGGATGAAAAACTGCAAACCTGACAGTTTCAACCACAAATAGGTGAGACAGAATAATAGAAACTATCCATTTAGCTGGCACGAAAATAGAGATTGTATTTGTTAGTCTGCTATTTTATAAACAAAACAACTAGTCGTAACTAAATGGAAACAAAAATCAGAGCAATAACAAAAAATAGAGTCCAACTTTGGTGACCACAAAACCGCTTTTTTTTATTAAAACCCTAGTTTAGTCCTGTGATAACTAGCGAGCAGATCTATTAGAAGAGTCAGTATAGACTGCAGCGTTGAACAAATAGTTTTTCGGTAATAAAAATAGATATCAAGCCATTTGTTATCTCGTTTATTACTGGTGCTACACAACCCATGCACAACAGGTAAAAAGTGTTGGAATAAGTAATGAAGCAGTTACAAGGAACATGCATCACTTGCATAAAAATAGCATGAGCAGATGTACACAAAAAGACTAAAATACAAACCCAACAGTAACAATCACATGTTGTTTATAAAAAATCACAGCGGTTCTCAAACTTATCTGATGGACACCGTCACCGTGGATATTAATTAACTCACACCTGGTCGCGACACGTGTTCCCGTGTATTTCCCGAGATGTATAGGAAATGTATGGTGGGTCAAACACGCATCCGACGGTGCGCGCACGCCTCCCCCACTTCAATCGGTGCCATGGGGAAGTTTATGAACACGTGCTCAGACGTGCGCGGCGAGTCCGACAGGGTAAAAGAAAACTACGACCTGGTTAGACGTGAGCCAGAAGTCAGGGAGGATGAAGTAATAGAATAAAGTTGATACTGAAAAGACATTAAAGACGATATTCTCTGCCGGTCGATATTACGAATCCATTCTGTAAAAATGTGCTTTACGATTAATATTGTGTGCTATATAATACCTGCTATATGCTAAATAATAATGATAATGATAATAATAGGTTTTAAAACCTGCTATATGTATAGTTCCTTCAAGACTTATATCGTACGAGAGGAGGCGCAAAAAAACTTGTTTTACTTGTCCCACACGTGCAGATGAAACAGGCCCGTCTTCGATTTTTTGTTTTATTACAATTTTGATCGAATACGCAGTTTTACACCTACACTTTAAGTTAAGTATCGCTCAAATTAAGACTTAATAAAAGAACGTTCAATGGCACTGCATAAATCAAAAGTATTATTAGTAGAATCGAGCATGTCTTTTACCGAAATCTTAAATTCTGGAGTTCGTCTCTGTCGACGCAATGCTGGCACGCGACGAAACCGGTGCGGCTACCTTTGAGCAACTTTTTTACGTACCTCGAAACTCCACCTTTGTACGATATATCTCTTGAGTTAACAATAACCGATATTATTTTTGCTCGAAGAATCCCATGAATGTGTGAGTATGAACACGGCAGAAATACATACAAAATTTCTTTGAATAAAAACGTTTTTATATTTTTTGTTATTTTTTTCAGATTTTTGTTTCAAAGCTAATTTATTATTATTATCATTTTAAATTTTGCAGTATTATTTAGGAGTCACTCTCTCCTCGTCACTTAGTCAATCTAATCACAAGAAAATAACCAACATCTTACATTAATAGTTTTTTTATCAAGCGTAACTTTCAATTGTGGCCATAGGTTGACCACGACCTTAATAATTCAAAGTAAAAGGTCAACTAAAACCGTATATGTATATTTTCTTATTCAAAGAAAGCTTCCAATATATTTTTTAACCGTCAAGAGCAGTTTTTCAACTTCACGTTTTCACCCTTTTTGAACAGATCTATTCATTTCCTTGAAGAGTAGTTTCCTTGAGGTAAACGTCTTGAATAGTCTCGTCATCGTCATTTAAATTTAAAATTTCGAAAGAAACGTAACTTACCAGAATTAGATCTTACCAGATTAGCTCTACCTGTTTCTGTCATTTCGCATCTTACTCATCTATACAGGGTCGCTAAAAAGTATGGATTCAGCTAAATATTTTCAGAACAGTTTAGCAGAACACAATTTTCTACCATCATTTCTGTATTTTGAAAATGCAAGGCTAACTTGATTTTTTTTAAATGGCACGAAGGGTAAAATGTAATAATTAAAAAAAAAACATTTTTTATGCCCACCTTTATTTTTATTAAAAGATAAAAAAAAATCAAAAATTTAATTCTGCAAAATTAAAACTAAGTTAGCTTTGAAAATGCTGTTATTAGCGATCTGTCACTTCCATATTAGCCAAAAATTAAACTTGTGTGCAATATAATTAGTTGGTTAATAGTTAATGGTTAATAAAAATAATTAATGGTACATTTAAGTGAAACAGAGCATATAAAAATTGTTGACTTTGAACCACAACATGAGTAGAAGATCCATATAAAAAATAATTAAACGCGAAAAATATCATCCTTTGACCGCAGAATCGAAACTATGATGCACAGAATACATCAGGATGGTAACTATTAATTACATCCTCTTCTCTGATGAGTCAACTTTTTGTCAAAATGGACATGAATTCATGAATATTTCTGCTAAAAGAGGTGACAAATTAGAGCCCATTGCTAAAAGCCTGAGTCTTGTGAATAAAAATTATTATTAAATTGAAAGAAATTTTGAAGAAACTTAGAGGATCAGTTTTAACTTCTTCACCCTTTAAAGATCATTTTCTCTTTTAGTACAGATATGTAGATGACATAATTGTTTTATTCAAAAGATCTGATTCTGAACTTGATAACGCACTCAGCAACTTAAATTCTTTAAACCAATCCATTAAATTTACCGTTGAAATTGAAATCAATTCCCAAATTCCCTTTTTAGACTTGTTAATCACTAGGAATAATAATACTTTTAAATTTGACATTTATAGAAAACCTAGTATCACAGATTGCGTAATACCTTTTGACTCTTGTCACCCTGTTTCCCATAAATTTGCAGCTTTTCATTCCTTTTTCCACCGATTATTTTCTATACGACTATCAGATTCATCTTTTCAAACAGAACTTAATAACATTAAACAAATTGCTTCAAATAATGGATAGTCTTTAAAAACTATAAATAAATTGTACTATAGATACTATAACAAATTCAAATACACACACTACTTGGTTAAAAATCCTTCAGAAACAATTTCCTTTTCAAATTCATTAACATACTTTGGCGTCGTCTCAGAGAAATGTTCTAAAATACTTAAGAAAAGCGGTTTTAAAGTTTCATTTAAAACAGATAACTTATCCAAATTTTTTATTAAAAATAAAGATCCATTAGATTACAAATCATCATCAGCTGTATACAAATTAAACTGCTCTTCTTGTGAGTCATTCTACATAGGTCAGACAGGTCGCAAAATATCAGACCGTATTTAAGAACATTTTAGGCACATCTATAACAACCCAGATCTTGATCTCCACCATCAACACCTTCTTCTTTCGCCAATCATATATTAAGAACGAAACATAGTTTTTCACCATCAAATTCCAAATTGATTCATAAATGCAATAAAGGCCGGAAATTAGATTTTCTTGAGACTTTGGAAATAAGGAAAGCCTTGAAACTGGATTGAAACAGATCTTGTTTAAATGAACAGAATAACTTCAATAATCCCATTATTAATTCACTATTTTAATTTTTCACCACTCAAACAAACTTACCAGATTCTCTTTGATCCATTTTTAATTTTTACATTTTATAAAATGTTTTTACGAAATCTTTTAAAAATCATGTAACCCTTTGAAAACGTCAAATTTAATTCAAAATTACGTCAACGTCATATTTTTTTATATTCTTTAAGGTAAGAACCCCTCTTGTAATTCATCAATTGTATCATTAATCTCTTGTTAAATTAGGGCTGATGATGGCAGAAGTGTTCTGCCGAAACATGTTCCATTTGTAATTTTACGCTCATTAAAGTTTGTGGAGTTCGACTTAGATATATTTAAATTTTTAATTTAAATTTACTCCACCTGGATTTAAGAACAATCTTCAGGTTTAACAATTATTATTAACTTTTACTAATTTTTTGGTCAAAGTTCAGGCGGCAAAGAGCTAACGATAGATAAAGACAACATTTCCAAGGCTAACAAAATTTGACATCTTTCAAAATTTTATTCGTTTAATAGTTTTTTAAAGTTTCGATTAAAATAAGGCACGCATGTGTTACATAGCAGAAATCTTCTTAAAAATATTAAATTTAACCCTTCTTGCCATTTAAAAAAAGAACAAGTTACCCTTACAACAACTTGAGATAGAAATTTGATAAACATCTAAGACGATGAAATTTAAATACTTTTAAGCATATACCAAATTTCAATAAGTTTTGATAAATAGTTTTTATAATACAGCGTGATCAAGAAGGACTGTTTGAGTTGGTAATGCTGAATTTCATTTTTAAATGGTAGAATTGTAACAACTTCCGGTTGTTGACGTCTTCACACGTGCTTCACACTGAAAACCGTCATTCAAAACTCACTGACATTTTAAATTTGAAATTAAAACGTGAAATTAGACTGAATGGGCAGCAGTTTGTGGAGGTATGTATTTTGAGCATTACCTTTATTGTGATTATCGTTCTGTATTTCAAGTTTAATTTCTGCTGCGTTTAATTTCCTTAAATTAATAGAATTTCTATTCACCTAACTTACAATTTTCTCTCAGTTGACGTTACGTCAAAAGTGTATCCGGCTGCAGTGCTATAACTAGCCGAACAAAAAAAGTATCTTAAAAGTAATACCAACTCAAACAGTCCTTCTTGATCACTCTGTATTTAACTGTATCTACACTTTTTAGCGACAGCATCTAAAACGATGGAATTTAAATACTTTTGAGCATATACCAAATTTCAATAAGTTTTGATGAATAGTTGTTATAATATTTAACTGTATCCATACTTTTTAGTGAACCTGTATATAATACAATAGTAATTATACGCCAAGGTTAAGAAGACATTTTTCTTAACTAAGCTCTTTTATTGCCCAAAATGCGAAGCATCGCGGACAATAACAGTGCGAGGCTAAGAAAGGGCTTCTCAGCCATTTTTTTTTACTACTTGCATATTTGTTTAACGTTTCTTTAAATGGTAATCATGATAATGCGAAAGGTGAGAACGAATTTATCTGATATATCAATGAAAGGCGGGTAGCATAAATGAAATTAAATAAATACCTGTCATTCCTATTTTTTATTGCGATGTTGCGAGTGTGGTCCAGGCAGTAAATTTAACATTTCTACATTGTTAATGTACCAGCTATCATTAATAGAGTATAAAAAATACAGCAAAGTCAACACATCAACTATCACAGGCTAGATTAAGCATACCAACATTGTCTATTGTTTTTATCTACTAGCTTGTACCCGTTCCCGCTGCTATACAAAAAAAAAAATAAAGTAAATCACATCTCATCCGATTTGACCTGGTCACTGTGACGTTTTATCTAACAGAGTACTGAATTTCGCCCGGTTTGAATTTTAAATATTTTTTTACGAAAAGGGGGTGAGACATGGGGGTCGTCGTATGTTTAAAACTGTCAATATCACAATTTTATCTGAGAGAGTCAATTTCGCCTGGTTTTAACTTTAAATAATTATTTTTTTACGAGAAAATGGTGACATATTTTGATCGTCAACCCCCCTGTGTTACTCCCCATTGTGAATATTATTTGTGGTCAAAATTTAATAACGATTGGTTAACCGGTGCAGCACATAAAATACGAACAAACAAACAAATATGAATTTTTATATATTAGATAGTAGAGAAAAATCCATTATTGGGTAAGATGCAGAACATCAATTTTTCAATCAACAAACGCGATATATAATGATGGTTTTTGAAGCTATACAGGTTGTTTCGTAAGTAAACGGCCATATTTAATACGCTAATTCGTAGAAGCTAAAGAAACGTTATTCTGCAGTTTTTTCTGAAAAATTTCAAATGTAATTTTTTTGCAATTTTTTCGTAAAACCCAAGACACATTTGTAATAATAATAGAACGCCACTGAGTGAACCTCACATTTGACAAATGTCTCGTCATGGTCTAAGACCGATAACTTCATATATTTTTTAGTGCAAATTCATTTTCTGTCTTTCTGTTGGTCCATTTAAAACCATC
The DNA here is from genome assembly GCA_963583935.1 of Diaperis boleti. Lineage (NCBI taxonomy): Eukaryota > Metazoa > Arthropoda > Insecta > Coleoptera > Tenebrionidae > Diaperis > Diaperis boleti. The sequence continues at coordinate 35,909,530 of OY757249.1, forward strand.
GGCATTTTTAAACCAGACGTTATAGAAAATAAAAAATCTTCCCAATACATTTCTCTTATCGTTGATATTCATAATCTCGGAGATTGCCGTTTACTTATGAAACACCCTGTAGTAGTGAAAAAACAAATAGTTATTATTATTCTCATAAAGAGAACAATTACAGAATTAACAGCATAAAGAGCAGTTTATTGAAATTATAATGTATTTCTTTCCAATATACAGAACGTCAGTAATTACGGTAACCTGTCATTTTCATGCTTTCTTTCGCTTTTCACATTCAATGCTGTCAATCGTTCTCCTAAAACGCCAAAAGTTGACGTGCAACATAATATATATATAAAAAAAACTGTTAGTTCCGTACCTATATTGGAATTGTAAAAGTGAACTCAAAGAAACTACTGGTCAACTCAACTTAACAAAATATATTGTTAATCAAAATAAAGTTAAATAATTAATAATTCTGGAGTTCGACCGCAATACGCAGGTTCTGCCTGTAATGTCGATTAAGACTCCTCTCTACTCAAACGCAGTATGGGAATTATAATGTTAACTTCCGCCAGCCTATAAAGCACATGGCTGATTTTTTTGCGGTGCGACTTACGCCATTTAAAGATATGATTATTTATCTAACTTTTGATGCAGAAGTTTTGCGATATCTACGATAACAAAGGCACAATCAGAATTATTGCATAGCATGTTTTAGGTGAAGCACATATCAGAGAAAATCTCCGCATCTAAAAATTTTTACAAAAAAAAACTTGATCCATTAATTGATAACAGTCTTAAAAACACAAGAAAAAATATTTGGCGTGAAAATTTGCGCCCATGCACCCTCTATATTGGCGGTAATGTGTCAGAAATTGTCCTCTGGAAGGATGCGCCAGCTGGCGGCTTTGAAACGAAGCATAGGTATCAAGTTTAAATTTATGGGCCATAATAGTCCAGTTTCGTAAACAAACAAGACTGGAGCGTCGAACACAAAACTACACTATTAAGAGCGTTCATTACCAGACGCCATCTTGGATAATTTGTTTCTTCGAATAAATCGATTACCATATTGATTTATCGATTTTTAAAAACGCGGAAAGTTACAATCTTGGACCGATGCGTTTACGAAAGTCCAAAATTTTTTGTTTCTAAAAAAAATTGAAAAAAAAATCGTTAATTGACAGAAAAATTTTGTTTAGGGGAGTTTCGAAATTTGCTACAACTTATTAAAAACGTTCCGTGTAAAAAAACAAATCATTTACGCAAGTACTAAGCACATGAATGGAAAAATTTGTTTTAATAATTTTCTAAGCGGTTGGTGTCGCCATCTATAGCAGATTGAGGGTTGTGAACAATTTGGCAACAAAGCTCTCGGTCCTACGGCTCTCACAACGCACTGTTTTGTGCTCCTTAGTAGAGCGGCAGCCAGCGCTCGTAGAGGATGAACTTGTCTTGTAGATCGATGATCGATAAATAAAGACCAACATCGATTGAAATTTCAGGGCAATTTTAGAATGAAAGAAGAAGTTATTACCCACATAGTTAATTTTTCAAAAACCAATTCAAGGGTCCTTTTGAATTACGTCAGAATTTTAAAAATCGTGTATTTTTGTTTTATGGGTTGTGAGAAAACGAATCAAATTAGAGCAAAAATTCACAGGAATTCAATAAATTATAACAGTAACTGCGTATAGCTGCGTATTAGCTTTATGATGAATTGTTATTGAGTTGCCTATTATGGAGATATACTTTTACATTTTTTTTTTCTGGAGATCAGTTCATGATATCAAAAGGGCCATTTTAATAACGAATTGGATACAAAGAAACGCCGAACACATAATAATTTTGGCAGTTCTTAAAAAAATACTTCTTGGTTGTCAAAGAGACCGCCGGCGCCTTTCAGTATGGCGTTAAAAAACAAAATAAAAAAATTAATAATGCCAATTATAAGAGCACAGAACCTGAGAACAGTCTTGACTGCAGTCGGCTTTTAGTGTTTTCAAGTGTTGTTACTTTTAACTAATTGTTAGTGTAAAAACTAGACCTTTCGTCATATTGACTCCAACAGACTTTGCGTTTTTTGTATTCTTAGTTTTGACTATTGTTATAGTGTTAATAGTTTTGTTAGTGATAGTTTTTTTGTGATATGGGGGGTGTGTGTAAAAGACGCGATAGTGGTAAGGGTAACAGAACTTTATCGGGGAAAAGAAAAAACCGGCGATTGGCTCAATTGAGGTGGGTATTAAGAATTTCTTTTTAGATTTGTGCACGGATAAGTGTAGGATCGATATACAGACCGTTTCAATCGAAACGAGCCACCCTCAATAACTTTTTAGGAAAAGATATTTAAGATAAATCTAAAAACAGGTCAATTTTTATCTCGAGGGGGACATGTTTTGATGCGATAGTAAGCAGGCTTGGTGCAACCCCATACGCCTGACAGGAGCAACCTCGATTTTTTAGATAGGGAATAGGGGTCGAGTAACATGTCGTTTGAAAGGTCTTTTAATTTTTTTTATTTGCATAGTCTATAAGTTAGTAATTAAAAATGAAACATTTTTTTACGGATTTGTTTTGTATTTAGGAATGCCTGCAATTAACGATAAAAAGCTTGCAATAAACATTATTAGACAATTTATTATTGATCTGAATAATGCTGTAATCAAATTTGTCGCCATCCATACTCATTTATACCAATCCTTAACAATAAGTAAATAAATAAACTGAAAACAAAATAGTCGTGTTAATTTCCTGAGCGATAAAGCAACTGTAGCATTGAACACAAAATTTGATTTTCTTTTTTGTATATTTGGTAGGTATGAGAATAGGTGGTAAACTATTTTTCACATAGACATGGGGGCCCAGGGGCCCCCCTTGGGCTGGACCGATTTTTCGGCTCGACCGATTCTTATGATTTTTTTTTTTGTATATTTGATAGGTATGGGAATAGGTCGGTAAGTATTTTTCAAATGGATATGGGGGCCCAGGGGGCCCCCTTGGGCTGGACCGATTTTTCGGCTCGACCGACTTTTATTAAGTATTTTTTTTATATTTGGTAGGTATGGGAATAAGTCGTAAAGTATTCGCCTCGAATAGCAGAATAACCATTAAAACATGGACATGAAGGCTCAGGAGGGCCCTTGGGTTTATAATTCAAGAAGGGCTTTTATGATATTTGATTTGTTGGATTTGTCTCCGCCCCGAATAGCAGAATGACTATTGAAACATGGACAGGGGGCTCAGGGGGAACCCTTGGGTTTATAACTCAAGAACAGTTGGACCGATTTTTATTATCTTTGATTTGTTGTGTTTGTCTCCGTCCCGAATAGCAGAATAACTATTAATACATGGGCATGGGGGCTCAGGGGCCTCCTTTGGTTTATAACCCAAGAACGGCTGGACCGATCTTTAATTTGTTGGATTTGCCTCCGCTCCGAATAAAAAAAGTGAATTCAGCTAATAAGTTAACACAACATTTATTGATTCTGCGGTGATACAAAGTTCGCCGGGTCAGCTAGTTTTTTATATAATTGTATACCTATTTTTTTATTATTTGGACTCCAAAAGGAATTCTATGAAGTGGTAGTTTTATTTGACTGTATAAAATGTACAAAATAACCAACATTTGCAATTTTTAGATTAATTTTGACGAAGAATTCTGGAAAGAACAAATGTACCCGCATTTAAGGATTTTTTATTTTAATTGTTTTTTACCTGAGTTGTTAGATCCAAGGCAGAAGCGAGGAAAAACAATAAGGAACCCCCCAAGAAATGAGGAATTAACTTTTGAAATTATTAGACAATACTAAATAGTTATTATTATTGTTTTTAAAATTTATCAGAAGGAAATCCTCGTGATTCCGACCTTCACGAGGTTTCTTGCTGGTCAGATGTTTTAATCGCACATCGTAGCCACCCCCAAAACCACGGGGTGAGTAACTACGAATACCGAGAATTACCCTGAGCAAACGCAACGACCTCAAGACAAGCGCCTTCTGCATTCCAATAGTTATTATTATGATTGTTTATTTTATTTTTATTATTATTGTGATTTATTCTCTTTCTCCATTTCCGCACAACTAAAATAGTAATTATTATACGAGTTCCTGTGTAAATTGGACGCTTTATGCCACAAGGGGTTTATAAAAGCACGAGTGAAACGAGTGCTTTTGTGAACCCCGAGTGGCGTAAAGCGTTCAATCTAAACAGGAACGAGTGTAATACAACGTTTTATCGTTCGATACAACCCTGGAAAGCCTTTAAATTGCTTAAAATCCATAAAAATAGTTTGACGTTTTAATTATTTCATGACAGTGTTTACACAAGCGAAAATTTGAAAATTCTGACAATGTCGAACGATAAATGTTATTTATTTAATCTTTAATGTCAAAATTGAATTTTATCTACTCTTTACCGCATGTTAAAATGCAATTTTATCGTTTAGAAAAAACTTCTATACCAACATCCATTGTTGTATTACTGTCTAACGTTTTTTTGACATTTTGTTTGACAGTTGAATTTTTCACGTCAAAGAATTAAATCCATGTTGCAGTAAAAACCGTGAAGATTGAATAAAATTTTATATTATATACGACGATAAAATTGATGATTATCTATCTTTTCGAGTGACTTTAACGTCTCGGCTAACGCGTCGACGTTATTAAATAATTAATATATACCACATAAATAACTATTATCGTTCGACACTGTCAGAATTTTCAAATTTTTGCTTGTGTAAACACTCTCTGTCATGAAATAATGAAAATGACAGATAAACGTCAAACTATTTTTATGGAATTTAAGCAATTTAAAGGCTTTCCGGGGTTGTGTCGAAAGATAAAACGTCGTATTACACTCGTACCTGTGTAGATTGAACGCTTTATGCCACTCGGGGTTCACAAAAGCACTCGTTTCACTCGTACTTTTATAAACCCCTTGTGGCATAAAGCGTCCAATTTACACAGGAACTCGTATAATAATCTACTATTACCTTTTGCCACGACGTTTTACCATGACAATAATACAAAATTTATTTTATGCATGAAATTATCTAGCTGAATTCATTATTTACTTTACCTCTACGACAAAGTTAATTTTTGTAAACTCAATTTTGTTGCTCTACTTTCGGTGTCACGTTTTTGTTACGTTGACAGGTTGGCAGTTTTACTTGCAAAATTTCCGCTGAACAAAATTTCTTTCAAAAGTAAATTTGATCCGGTAGAACAATAGCCTCTCGTGTAATTACATAGGGACGATTAATTTTACGCATTTGGCAGAACCCTTATTGATCAGAAAATACAATGTTTCTAGAAAACTATATTTTGTTCGATTAAAAGTTAGGGCTAACTTTTTTCACTGTCAAACTTAATTCAATTCAATAAATCATTTGAAATTATGATTATTTTAAAATTATGTTCCATTCCTAACAGTGCACACCGCTTTGCGATTTTACAACTTCCATCCCATAGAAAAAACCTTTGATCTATGTTCCATCCCTCAGTCGTTCAATGATATAAAAGCAAGCGCTACAAGCTGTGTTGTCAGATCGTTTTACGAGTACGAACAAGCTCAGCACTCCCACTATTTAGTCTCTCTCTTCGACGCACGCTTGTGGGATGCAACGCAAGGTGCATTCGTGTCTATACGTAGTACAGATGGACACACCGACAGCATTAGGGCATGTGGTTTCTACAGAGACGGAAGACGAATGTTTGTTTACATTTGAAAACTTGACCGACTAGAGAACGCTCTTAAGTCATATATTTTAGGTAAACATTTAACATAGACATAGAGAGGTGGTTTTTGCGTAATGACATATAATAATAAAATTATTGTCGTTAAAAAGACACATTGGATTCAATAAATAAAATTTAATTATAAAAAAAAACACACACAAATAAGTAATTAATAACTTAAGGTCATGATGTGACGTTCGTAATGGGTGCTCTGAAACGAATGGAAATTAGACTTTACTTTCTTTCTTTGTTATTTTTTTTTTTTAATTTTGCCGCCTTTTTTCTCTGTTGGGCTTCCAAAATAACTGGAGGATCGCGAATGGGCATGTTTCGTGTGTAGCGAGGATCTATTAGTTCTGAAAGCAAGCATTCATGATAAAAAACGACAGCTTTTCTACCATTTTCTCTTCCCAAAAATCCTTGTCTCTCTTAATGTGAACGACTTTCACTGGATAATCCGATCCAGTCCACACCCCAAAAATACAAATCTCCCGATCGGTCACCTCCAACTGTCCTGAACTTGATAATATCAAGGCTGTCGGAGATTTATCTCAACAGACTTGTCGCTTCTGTTGTGTTTCCAAAATTTTAATTTATTTAGAGCTATCACATCGTCGATTTCGAACAACTCCAATTTCGAAAGACTCAGAAGAAAACGCTCGAACAGGTCAATTTTGTTATCAAGGGGGACCAAATTCTACCAAACTTTCAAGTCTTAGATCCCACCCCTTTAGCCAGGGGATCCACCCCCTTAAAAAATTTAAATGGCATGGGGGGTCGCGTGATACATCATTTTAAAACGTATTCAAATTCAATACTAACATCTTCTATACGTGGTACGTCCAAAATTATTTATAACATGTAGAAACTTTGATATAGCATGTAATTTTTATAACTTTTCCGCTAGGACCAAAAAGGGCTCCACTTTGAATGGCCGTAGCATCGTAACAGTTAACTTTAGAAACAAACGGTAAAGAACTTTTTTGTTGCAAATTTACTCTAGATTATTTTTGCTAATAAGTATTTTGTTGCTAAAGTTGATGCTTTAAGAGAAATTTGCAAAAAACTGAAAAATTTTACCTTCTTAGGACCATAAGGGCCAACGCCGACTTCGCTCGAGGGGCAAAACTTAGACAATAATAAGTGGGTCCAAATAAAGAGATTAAGGCTATTTCCAGCTTTCCAATAATTATTTCCTTATTGAACTCTCTGTCGCCTGGCCTATAGGTACTTGATAAAGAAGTGGTAGATATTACCAAAAATTTCCAATTTAAAGGAAAATATTCCAATATATGCTCTCTGTGCTGCATCCTGATTAGTCTCTACTGTTTGTAGGCGTCGGGTTTTACAAGAATGTAAAATTTTGTAAAGTAGCACAAAGTAGCATGTAAAAAATCCTTATAATATATCTTCGAGTATATCTTGTTAAGAAGAATTTACTGTATTTTTTAAGTAGGGCTTTTTTTCGTATGTCTAATTTCGTAGGTGTAAAGTTGACTAATTCCATAAATTTGCCGTTTAACGTGCCCCATAGATCAATCACATATTATACGTATTAACGCGGACTTGACTCGTAAAGTATAAAAATTGAGCTACTTACCCTAAGGAAGTCTCCGGAAAAAAAATCTCTTTAATCACGACAGCTCTTTACTGTTTAGACGTCGCACGTATGCTTCGGCATTCTCTGATATTCTGTCATATTCTTTAACTAAAATTGTAGATTATATTTATACACTAAAGGGCCCCTCCATAATAAAAGCTAAACAATGGCACAAGTGTCCAGGCCAAGTGTCATTGTTTTTTTTTTAATTCCTACTGGAAAGAACAGTGTTATTTTCGGAGCTGTATCGATATTTTCCAGCCAAAAAAGGCGAATAACGTTGATAGACCTACTTATTCCTTTCAAAGTTTCCAATAACTATACAAGAGAAACGCATCTAATAATGATTCTCTTCCAATGTTCAAATTTCCATCTGAATACATGTTGTCATTCACAAAATTATCAAAAATAATAGGAGGAGAGGTCAAAATATTGCCGTCAATAATTTTTGCGTTTCAAATATGTTTCTGTTGCGACTAAAATATTGACGAGTGCTTGCATGAGTAATTATTTTCTCAAGCAACAAAAATGAGTCAATCTGAAGAGCAAAAATTGGCGGCAATATTTACACCTAGAGACCTAAGATTTGCCTTGACAATTTAAGCTTCTCGAAATAATTGTTTTGAATTTATGTATTTTGAAATTGAAACATCTCATTGAAAAAAAAAAAACACAATACAAGTTTATTATGTATTATTATTATTTATTATTAAACCATAAATGCGGATTTAATGTATTTATGGCTTTATTAGCTTTAATACCTGAAAATTGTACAGAATTGTTTTTCAAGGGACGTCAGAACCGTCTTTCAGAACAGTGTAAGTTCCAAAAAAATATATAAACAGAATGAGCATCGGCGGTCTGTAAACAAGGGAAACTCCATTTAACTTTTTGTTTCTTCACGTCTTTTTTCTACACGTCTGCTGCAGCAAATATCAATGTCTTCAAGTCTGACTCTGTTTCCTCAAACTTCCCACGACTATAGAGAGGACTCTTAATGCTAGAAACCCACTTGTCCATGCCATGCCACGCCATCCCATCCCACGCCACGGGACGAAAGTGTATGCAGAAATTTAACAGAGTCAAATGCAATGCGTGTACACTTGTCCCATGCCATCCCACGAGACGCTATATCCCGCGTATTGCTTTTGAATATGTGTTAAATTTATGCATGGCGTGGCGTGGGATGGGATGGCGTGGCATGGCATAGTTCAAGCATAATGCTAGAAACCCATTTATCCCATGCCATGCCACACCATCCATCCAACAACTAAAACTAAAATAAAACGCTAACCAAAATATGAACATGTTATAAACAGATGAAAATTCTTTATGATTTCTTTGAAACATTGGACAACATATTTAGTGTTCGGATTCTTAAGGAAGGATAAATAATAAGAATAAATTTCGTGAACGCATCGATAACGGTGACGACCTGAGTGAGTATTGCCAGATTTCGAACGAATAAAGGTCCAAGATGATCCACATGAACCGTGTGGAACGGTTTCGGTAAATAACCTGCTTTATTTAGTTTACGGTTTTAAAACAAATTTACGCATTTTCGCAAACCAATGTTTGCTATTAATTAAATGACCATTCATCATGACTCTCGTCAAAGATGGACAATTAACTTCCATATGACCCTTTTGTCTACAATTAATAAAACACAAACATAATGGTCGTAGGGTTTTTTTTAGAAGCTTTAGGATCAAATTGTTTTCTTGCATTTATAGTACTTACGCTGAAACCGCATTTGGTTTTATTTTACCATCCGACGGACCCGAAGATGATTAACTTATACGTGGAAAATTATTTTTGATAAACGGGCGTCTCGACCTGCCAACACGCTGATCATCCAGCGCTTTAAAATTCGATGCTAAAATCTCAGGTTTATTAATACCCGATATTTCGACAGATTTTAATACGTTCGTCGTCAATTATTAGGTTAACCTGATTTATATTGTCAACTGGTAATTTCAATTTATGAATAAGAGCCAATTTGGTAAAATGATATTCGTACAAATTATTATTATATTATTGACTGGCCGTGCACGACATTATATTTTTTATGCCCTACCAACGTCTAGATGACATTATTCTACGCAAATGGAAGGTATAATGTAGCATTTTACTCACAAGTGATATAATGTTAAAAGGGGTAAAAAAATCTCACTTGCTGACAATGTAGCATTTCTGTCTCTTGTAATAAAATATCTATAATCTACTATAATAATAATTATTATTGTAGTATGAAAATTATGTTTTTGCCTAAAATTGCTCTTGCCACTCTGGCCAAGTGAAAAGCCGCGTTGGTAAACCCGAGGGTAAACCCCTGTAATAATTTACAAAGCGCCAATGACTAGTCGCCAACCATAGATTACTGCGTACTCGTCGATCGAATTGACCCACATCTCCACGTCCTTGTGAGTTATGTTATTCACCGATGATATTATGGCTTAATGAGGGGTTGCTTATCCTGGCTGGATGACATTGGCCTACTAACTTATCGATACCATCATCCTTAATAGCAAGACACATTCTGGTCACTAACTTCACGATGATAAATTCCTTCATCGTTCCTTGGTGTTGACCTCCGTCGGAACCACAGGTGTTTGGGGTACTTGCATCGACCGGTTCACCCAAGTCGATTCCACATTCTAGGCGATCCCCTCGTCTAGACTTCTCGACCTTCGCCCAGCTCTTCGATGTCCGCAAGAGCGTTCTCGAGATCTCGATCTACGATGCTTTGGCATTGTTCACTAACCGGTAGCCAACTCCCAACACAAACGCAAACAGTACAATCGTAGATTTATATAAATCCGTCAATCGTCTAAATAAAATCTTATACACCTTTGTGACTTTCAATACATGTTAATAATTTACACTTTCACCCCAGATACCATTGGACGGTCAACACAAAGGGCTTACACAGGCGTGCTGGTATTACACCAAATGGTTGGTGAATGGCAGTTTGAACATTTACGATAACTTTGTTGTTATGTTACTGTAGCGGTCATCTTGAGGTCGTTGCGTCTGCTTAGGGCACATGATTTACGGGATTCATAGCTACTGACCTCATGGTTTTGAGGAGTGGCAATGATGTACGAAATGGACCTGACCAGCAAGGAACCTTCTAGTCAATACGGAAAAAAAATATAACTTATTGTGGAATACAACTTATTCTGGCTATGTGTAGTGATTCAAAACCAGGAAAGGAACGTCACGTGATAACTACAGATATTATACTTATAATTTTGCAAAATAGGGATATAAGACTTAATAGTTTCAAACACGGTAAGGAAAGGATTCCTATATCAACATCAGTATGTGGGACTATTTTCTGCAAATTTTTGTACAGATTGCGGTTCAAACTGTATAAAATGAGGTACATACTTAAATGTCACTTTCTTTTGAACTATAAGACGCACGGATTATGTTTAGAGGGGACACTAATTAAAACCAATTAATGCACCTATACATTCGGTCTCAAATGGGGTGTCGAAATGAATTTATCCAAACTTGAATAACTTTTTTAGCAGAAACAATTTCGTTAAAATGTTTGCACTGCTGACAAATCCTAAAGTGCCTTTTATAAATAACTAAAAAATAGGGATTGGATAAGACCCTCCATATCTTCACGCCAACTTATAAACTTTTGCTAAAGGTGGGTTGAAACAATTTAAAAAAAAATCCGAACAAGAGAACTTATTGAAAGGTCACAAAAAGAAAAGTAAGCATCAATATTTATCTTTTAACACAGTTTTATCAGATCCATCATGCGATGCGTTCACGGAATTATCAACACAAACATCTTTTTTTCAATTTTCCATTCAGTGTGTTCCATGACTGCCGATGTAGGACAAGCGGTAAAATTCCATTTGCTTTATTTATCTTTGCTTTCTTTTTTAAAGCGTCTCTGTGCATGATAACAAATCGGCAGCATTCTATTAAATATGATGAACTTTATTTTATGTATATAGCATACGATTCTATAATCACATGACGGGCTGCTTTGAGCTAATGCAAAATAAGAAAGACGTTGGTTTTTATTTCAATTCAATACCATAAGTAAACTGTTCCAATAAAGTTAGAAATTTTCAAACTTGTTTTTTGACTATTGTATTTCGCACATTTTTCAGGTCGTTATTTGTTTGAGATATGGGAGTGTTTTTGTTTTTCAATTAATCTATTAAAAACGTAAATATTGTTTCTAGACATCTAATGTGAAATATTTATTTCATCTTTGGTAACAAACTTCCGAGGATAGAGTTAGTAAAATTCCATTTTCATTTGACTCACATCTGGTGCCTTTTTTTTCTAATGAGCACCAGACTCGTATAAATTAATAATAATCGGTGAGTTCGTGTTTGTACAAATCCAGGCCTAAGTTTTTTAGGCAAGGCTTTTGTATGATTTTGGGTGATTGTAGATCCCCAATGCCCGGCTATGTCCTTGGAAAAAAAACCAAATTTTCAACAAGAATTCAGAAAGTTTCGAACTAAATTTAGTTAAATATGCCCAAAACAGTCTGATCACCAACCTAACGAGGATAGAAACCAATGTTTCAGGATCTGTTACCACCGATTCATAGAAAGTAGTGTGTCGAGATCACGCTCCGGTTAATTAAGAAGGCTGAAGAGCACTCAGATCCACTGTTCACACAAGCTGTCGACTACAACGAGAGTAGTCCCTCAAGATACAAGCGGCCCAGAATGGCGTTGCTTGGAGAGATACAGATGTTCTTCACTAACACTTCACATCGAAATGCCACCCGGACAATGCCCCAACGCCAGCGCGAAAACACCAAATCTTTATCAAGTTAATCAGAAAACCAATTTTTCTTTTAATTGTGCATGGGGTCGTAGAATTTGTAGTTTTAGTTTAAATGTTTTGCTTTTTCAGCTCCTAATCTCTATACAAACTTCTCATATCTTAACCTCTGTAGTCGCAGGGGCAGAGCACCCACAGGTACTTCATGCCGAATGCCGAAAGTCGTTGCCTCCTGTAACGCTATTCTGTATGGTAGAGATAGATTGAGAGGTCTTGGACCTGAAATCTCAGTCAGATATGTATTACATTACATTACAAATTAGTAGTGTTATTGCTAGCATCCAAATTTGTTCCTAATCTTCCATTGTAGTGATAAAATTCACAATAATTTACAAAAATTGAAAAATAATATAAAAAAACTGTTGGTGTAACCGTTAACAATAATATTTTATTTAATTCGTGTACACGCACTTAAAATAAGAAAGTTCTTTTTGTTATTTCATATTGCTCGTTAAAGTTAAGGACAAACATATTTCATTATCTAATTTATAACCCATAATGTACTTTTCTCTAATTCTTTGGAGCAGGTTATTTAGGAAGATATAGGTTACCAAATAATTTGAGCAATGTAGACAGCGTCTGTGAGTGCTCTCCCAGCAAGTGAAAAAATGTGCGAAATGTACTGTAAATTTTGAGGTTAGACTTGATAGTTGTCAAATTAAATTCATATGCGGGAATATTTGTATACAGACCGTTTCAATTGAAACGAGCCACCCTCAATAACTTTTTAGGAAAAGATATTTAAGAAAAATCTAAAAACAGGTCAATTAAATTAAATAAATCTCTTTTCCTAAAAAGTTATTGAGGGTGGCTCGTTTCGATTGAAACGGCCTGTATGTATTTAGTTATATATCACTTTCTTCATTATGTATTAAACGATTAAAAAATCCTGTTAATGTGTTACTAATGCACGATGAGTGACCGCAAATAGTAATTTGCGACTGCTTAGGGTAATCAAAGAAAGTAATTTTTTATATATTTGGCGTTGTGCTTATTTAAAAAAAGAATACTTTTCAACTCGCCGAACTTTAGTTCACTTGTGATCACGTTACGTTTATGACGTTTTTTTCTGAACTATCAAACTGAAAATGTCATAAAAATTTGAATATGCCAGAAGCAGAAAAATACACTGGCCACAGCTTTTGTAGAACAGGCGCCACCTAGTTGGTCGATGCTGACAGAGTTATTACCGCACTGTCAGGAGGGCCTGTGAAGAACGAATGCTCTTAAGTTTTTCAAAACGAGTTTTTCATGTAATTTTTTCTAATTTGCATATTAACTTAATTTTTTACAAATGAATCAATTTTGGTAATTTAGGGAATTTTGTTAAATTTTGATTTATGGTTATGGTTATGGCTATGGTTACACAATGGTAAGACATGAATAATTTTTTGAAACGTCATTTTGACACTTTAATTAATATTTTAATTTTTTACTTTTACAAGAAATTACACGTCGGGCATAAAACGGCGTATCTTACACGTGACAGAAATGACATTGTAAGCTCGTGAGATGTGATTCAAAGATCTCACTCGCTGAAAATGAAGCATTTCTGTCACTTGTAATATAGGTAATCTACATTTTTTTTTTATATATTTCACTAGTGCAAAACAGTTATCTGGCCCATTTAAATACAGATTATTTACATCGTTTATTTAATTATTCTCGACAAATTATTCGATTAACTTCTTTGGAGAGTTCTGAATACGAAATCAAACTTGCCTTAAAGAAAAGTTTTGTAACAAGGATCCAACATTGGAGTGAGAAGGAAAAAGACAAAAGTAAGAAATTTATAAGACCTTCGAGATAGACGACAAGATCTCCAATTTGTACTTTACATATCGTGGGCGTACAGAGAAAATCTAAAATCTTAAAATGAATCAATTGTTTTTTGTAAAATTGTAAAATTAAAATTAGTTTTTCTCAAAACTACCTACTTGTAGACATGTTAAAATGTTGCCCAATTTTCGCTGCACGTCCGCGCTATGAAATTAATTCATTATGAAAGAAAGAAACAATTTCAAAAACAAATGCCAATGACCTTGTTGTCCTTGATTTCGTCCTATAGATTTTGTGACAAAGAACTCCGAGCCAACTTCCAAACGAAGTTCAGCACAGCTGCCACACGCCGAAATAAGAGGTATTACGTCAACTCTGTAATTCACCCAAATAGTCCAGAAAAATTTTATCCGACTGATGTCCTAAAATATTTCTTTTCTAAATTGAGCTATAAAATTATGGAATACAACTGCTGTTTATAAAGATACCAGTACCTAAATTAGTCGACACTTACTGTTGTATATTTTAATCCATAAACATAATTTGTCAAATAGTATAGCATGTATTCTAAACCTTAACTGAAACATTTAAACTAATTGTGATAATTAGTTTCCAATTTATAAAGTAAATTGTAGGGGAAAATGAGTAAAAAATGCGCAGGTTGAAAATTTCGGAAAGTCATTTGTAAACTTTGACCAACGATTCTGACTTTTTGGCACAAATTGTGACGGGCGACGAGACTTGGGTGCACCATTGGGATCCTGAGTCAAAAACAGAATCCAAGCAGTGGGTTCATAAAGGGTGTCCACTCCCCAAAAAGGCACGGACGCATCCCTCTGCTGGAAAATTGTTGGCAACAGTTCTTTGGAACATCATGGGTATCCTTTTTATTGAGTTATATGCCAAAAGGGACAAAAATAAATGCGCACGTCTATGTGAACCAATTGAAAATTTTCCGAATAGCAATTAACCAGAAAAGACCCAATTTGTCCAATCGAGAAGTGTTTCTGCTGCTTGACAATGTGACCGTGCATAAGGCTGCCAAAATTAAGCCAATTGTGCAGGATGCAGCTTCGTTGAGATCGACCATCCTCCCTATAGTCTGGACTTTTATCTCTTTCGATTGCTAAAAAAATTTTCGAGGACGCCGTTTTGACTCTGAGGATAGCCTAAAAGCAGCCGTCGACGACTTTTTTGACGGCCAAGAGGAAACGTTTTTTTTTATAAAAGTATCAGTTCACTGGAGGAGAAATGACGCAAGTGCATGAATGTTGAACCCGTGTCTGCACATTAAAGACATTTTATCAAAATCAATTTAAAAAAAACTCTGCGTGCAGTGTGCTTTGGACTACATATATTGAATCGATTTAACATGAAGGATTGTAATTCAGTTGGTACTGAAGTTAAAACTGAAACAAAGAGATTAAGAATGGATTTCGGTAGTATTTTTTATACTCTACAACTTTCATAATTATTTGACTTTTTGCTCTAAAATTCCATGTCTCAAAATCCATTCTACACCTGCTAGTCTTTTAAATAAAAATAATAAAGCTCACGAATATAAAGTAAGTAGTAACTATAATGTATAAATTTTCAAAACACAATGAGGCTACTACTTACTGTATTATTTTTGTAGGAATCATCTATAAAATGTAAACCTTATCATGTTTTATCTGTAAAAATGTAATACATACAACGACAACGGTTTATTACACGTAATTTGGTTGTTTCACGTTATATTAAGGATTCGTAGTGAAGTAACCTTTAATTAAAATAGAAGTCTAATATGCACGACTGCTCTTTTATTTTTTTAATGAGTTCTGACTGTTATAGGAATCTTCTAATTAAAAATGTAGACTGCTGTTTGTCTGATTTGATTAGTCTTGAGGTATAAAAGAATACATTCTCGTGTTTCTTCTTCGTTCAGACGTGAAATAACGAGGTGTAGAATAACAAACTGGATAGCAAGCAATTTTTCTCATCTACGTAATAAATATTCTATAACGACATAACGACAAGCTACCATATCTGAGTCTTATTTTTTTATTTTTGATGAAAAATGTATTATATAGATACTGATTATTTTAATAAACAAACATTTAAAACTGAACGTCCAAAATATGTGTTGCAGGGTGACGAAGAAATTTTGTACACAAGCATCCCGACATTGCAACGAGAGAATGGGCATCGGCAGAAAAAATTACACCCTATTTGTAAGATACAAGCGAAATAAGTACATTAATTTTAACCAGTAAAGTGGTAGAACTCATCAAAACAAACACTTTTTCTATGTACCATTTTTTCGAAATCACATTTTTTTAAATCATTTTTCCACCCTACAAATTGATGAGCCTTTTATGAAAAGCTCCAACAAAGAAAAATAATATTAAAATTAATTTTATTTTCATGAACTTGTTTGGAAAGGACCGCTTTCAAATTTTTATGACTTTTTATTATTGAAATCGAATCTGTCAAGTCAAATATGAAAAAATGCCTTACCAATAATAATATACCAATAATGAATTGATACCATCGAAATGTTGCAAGAGCGAGTGGAACTTGCTGCTGAAATGATTCATAAGAACTTATTAAGAACCCATGTTACAAAGGATAGAAGAATCAAGCATGTGTACAAAACAACGGTAGACACTTTGAACATTTATTTTTTGATCGTTTATCTTTATTTTCGTTAGCGCACTTCTACTTGTGTAAGTTTTTACATTAATTTTAACTCAAAAACAAAAACGTGTTTAAAAAAGAGTTATTAGGAAAAGTTGTTGGTCTTGAAGAGCTATATTACCAGTTAAAATTAATATACTTATTTCGCTTACACCTTGTATATTTCTTAAGTCTTAACAAATAGTAGGTTGATTTGTAATTTTAAAATCACAATAGCCAATCACGACGTCATCTCGTGACATAGGAAGATCTTTCGTATTTTTTTTAAACAACGATTTTTTTTTGTGAAAACATTTCCTTATGATAGCAAAAAACTAAAATACCTAATTATTTTGATTCGTTTCCAATAATTTAGTACAATTAACATCTATTTAGATGGAGAATTTTGATGTACAAAGTATACTGGATGTATTATTTATGAAGGCCCTGTCATTTTTATTGAATCAATTACTCAATTGAAAAATCTAAAGTAACTTTAATAGTGATTCAAGAAAAGGCATTTGAAAAACACGAAAAACGGACTTCTTAGTCTTAACAAACCACAAAACCTCTCGTGTGTGTATTTGGCTTTCTCAAATATGCGCTCTTTCTGAATCAACCAATCGAAATGTGCTATTTGAAACACGCGGGCACTGTGGCCGCTTGTATTACTGTATCTGTTGGGCGACCGCGGTATAGTGCAATATCCACAGGTAAAGAGCCCCTATTGTATCTAATCCTATTCCAAGATCAGCTTTATAAAGCGGTTCCTAATCCAATAATCGACTCGTTTTGTGAATAAGAATAAAAATGCCACCTCAATAGTCCCTTTCTCGGGTCAGTATTTACAACATAATAATGTTTTGTCCAACAATTGCATATTTTAGGTGTCTTTTACATTGGTTCTGAGTGACTAAAATCAAATTTAAATCAGTAGTGACTAAAGATCATGATTGCTTGACTGAAATGTAAATATCAAGCAATAACCAGGCAGACGAATTAAATACTATGTGAATAATTTGTTGCGTAAAACAATCTACTATTGTATTTACTTATTTATTTTATTTATATACAATCTGTAATAATTGTTCTAATTGAATTCTACCGAACATGCTTTTTTATACTGTGCATGAAGCAATAAACTACATAGCAGTTATGCTATATTTTACTACGCAAACATCTATGTAAATACTCATGATATAATAACTTCTCCAGGTATGATACTCAGCGAACGTAAACTAAACGCTTCGCGCATGACGTCACGCTGAGACTAATACGAATCGGGATACGTGTCTTTCAATAAGACTGTTCATTGTTTCGGTAATAGAAGCATTGTAAATCCTTGAAAAAAGATCGAAATTGTAAATGAGGGCAAGTTTTGTTTTAAGTCCTACCTACATATGTACAAAGGAATTTCTAAAATAAATAAAACATGTGTAATTCGAAGTTCAATTAAATGCAGTTTATTCAATTAATGGTTTTTTGTAATTTCCTTTTTTTAAGCTTTGGAACTACTTGAGTTTTCCTTTAATTGTACGTTTAAATACTGTATTCTAAAATACATCCTACTTCTAAAAAATAAATATTTTTTTCTCTTTTTCAAGAGCCACAATTCTATTTTTTAAATTTGCAATAGTATCTTCCGTGTCATCGTAATCTGTGTTTACCCTGATAAACATTAATTGTATTAGAATAAATTTTACTATTATTTAAAACAAAGCAAAATAAAAACCAATTCTACAGACCAGCGCAGAATGGAATAAATAGAAATAATAAATACCCAATAGATCGACTGCTAGATGGTGCGTCTTCAAAATTTGTGTAATGTGCTTCTTGCACATTAACACCTACACCAAATTTACTGAAAAGTTTAATGAAAATAATTCTTATGAAAAAAATCAACCGTGTTTGCATACATTTTTAGTATAAAACACTATAGTTATAGGAACAAGTATATAAGAATAGAAAGGCAATGTCACCGGTAAAATTTATCTCGATTCAAGTATGTTTTCCACTAGCTTTGTGTTCTTTCACCGCCAGATTTTTGGGATTTCCCTTTTGGTAGAAAAAACGATGGAACTGCTTCCCCTTTCAACAATCTCTTACCTACCGAAAAATTTTCATAAATATTATCACAACAGATTGAGAAATAAATTGAAAATAATTTGAGAGATTTTGCGAAAACTTGTTGCCAGGCAATAGACATGAGAGCCCGTAGGGTATAATTTATAGTTTTATAATTATTATCGAAATCACGAGTGGTATTCGGAAGATTATTTTTTGATGAACACAACATTACAAATAGGCTTTCATATCTATTTTTGACAGAAGATATTGAGCGTATGTCAAACTATAAAAAAAAAATTACTAGAACTTATTACCTCTTTAATAATGTACCTACCCTATTCCCACTATAATATATGTAATAATGATCTAATTTTCCAAAATTAAACACGTGTCCAAGAATAGAACTAAATGATTGGAAAATTAAAACATCAAAAAAAGAAGTCGAGTATAATTTTTTTCTTAAACTTTAAAATATGCATTATCTAATATTTCATAAGCATCGTCCGCAAAATGTTTTGAGAAATATTCTGGCGGTATTGTAATTTATTTTGTCGGCCCGACAACAGGAAATTATCCACAATTCTCTAGCTGTGGAATCCGAAAAATTTAATTTCTCCAGAAAAATCTTTGGATTGGTTGCAGGAATTACAACCAAACACTGCACAGCGCATCTTTTTAAAATTTTAATAAAAAATTCAATTGTGAACAACACAGGAGAACACGCAACACGCTTTTAATTGCCCTCACAATCGGAAGTACAGTGCATCAGTGTTTTTAGTCTCAGCTCTCGTCTCAGCGTGACGTTAGCGTTGACGTAGACCTGCGCAATATCTTACCTTCTATACTGGTGTAACCTACCGTGCAACTGGTTACTATACTTACAATGACAATTATTGTGTGTACTGTGCAAAAATGCATTAAAATACCGAACAGTTAATTACATGCCATTGTTTTATTAGGACCAAAACTGAGGCTTTTCTCCGACTAAAACGTGCTATTTTTTCTTTAAACGTCGAAAATCGCCCACGAAATACAAATTGTACAGTTTACTAACTCAATGACATGAGAATTTTTCAAAGCACACATCTTTTCAATTGAGAGCCAGACAAAGTATTTTTTGTCATTGTCTATTGATGTATACAGTGTCACGTTTTTCTGACCTTTGAAGAAAAAATTAATGTATTAAAACAATGTCCAGGTACAATGATTGTATTCCTTGTAGGTATTGTAACGTAGTCTGAGCCAGGCGGGTTCGGGGATTTGGTGCACACCGTAGTTACTAACTTTTATTAAAAAAGACTAAATTTTCACTATGTACAAATTTTCACGATTACACGCTGACCACTTGTTCACGATGCTACCAATACACTGTCCTGCTCAGTCGTTTATTCCCTTCTTATACCTCTCCTGGCGTTCTCGATTCCTTCCATTCCGGGAATAATGAGATCATCCTTTCGGCGCGATCGATTATTCCCGAAGAATGAGATCATCTACTTTGTACGAGCCTTGTATAGTATGAGATCACCGCGACAGAATGTTCTAGACTCATGAGAGAAATTATGTGAACAATTATTCCCAGACGTTCTCATGGTCTCCCTGTGGACTGTTCTAGATTAATCACGTTACCATACGTGGTGACATCATCATGACATCATCCGCTTCCGGTGCCGTCGCGCCGTAGTCTGAGTATTAATAGATAGGTACATACTTTCAATAAAAAACATGTAGGTATGTAAAATATAAAACTCTAAACTGAAAACTTCTTAAAAAAAACAAAAAAATTTCTTTGAGTAAAATAGGGTAATGTTTTTGGCTTCTGGAAAAATATGTTTACAGATCATGACAATGTGCTTGAAATATGCAGGACAGTCACAGAATCCTTCAATCCATTGGTCTTTATTGAAAGTCAGAATAGTTGTCCATTTTGAGAAACAGTCCCGCTTGAAATCTTCGAAAGTTTTCAATTCAGTAGTTAACATTCAGATTTCCATTGCGAATAACAATACCCAGAAAATACTCAACACTTAGATTTACATACCGAGAGCCCCATACTGAACACTCTTCAGAAAGTACGGAACATTCATATTTTTATACAGAGCGTCCATGATTTTTACTATGCGAATAACATATTATTAAATTAAAATTTAAATATATCTAAGTCGAACTCCACAAACTTTAATAACTATAAATTACTAATGGAACATGTTTCGGCAGAACACTTCTGCCATCATCAGCCCTAATTTAACAAGAGATTAATGATACAATTGATGAATTACAAGAGGGGTTCTTACCTTAAAGAATATAAAAAATTATGACATTGACGTAATTTTGAATTAAATTTGACGTTTTCAAAGGGTTACATGATTTTTAAAAGATTTCGTAAAAACAACATTTTATAAAATGTAAAAATTAAAAATGGATCAAAGAGAATCTGGTAAGTTTGTTTGAGTGGTGAAAAATTAAAATAGTGAATTAATAATGGGATTATTGAAGTTATTCTGTTCATTTAAACAAGATCTTTTTTCCAGTTTCAAGGCTTTCCTTATTTCCAAAGTCTCAAGAAATCTAATTTCCGGCCTTTATTGCATTTATGAATCAATTTGGAATTTGATGGTGAAAAACTATGTTTCGTTATTAATATATGATTGGCGAAAGAAGGATTATTTTCAGAGTCTGAAATTAATTTTCTTTCCAAAGGCCTTAAATACAATGTCCAACCATTAAATATCCAACACGTAAAAGAAACACTTGCAGTTGAAACAGAAATCATCACCAATCATTATAATACACCATTGATACCCGATACCATTCCATCACTAGTAACTACATTAACTACCTTATCTAAAGACCCCCACAATATCACAAAGAACATTTCAGATTCAAAAATGATTAAAAGCTTAAAAACAAAAATTAAAGAAAACAACATTTGTATTAGTAAAGCTGACAAGGGTAATTGTTTGGTAATACTTAACAAACAAGATTACTTAAACAAAGTAGAGAATTTCTTAAAATCTGGTGACTTTACAAAACTCAAAAAAGATCCTACTTCAAAATTTGTTTCCAACCTTAAATCTACGCTCAAAGACCTTTCAGAAACTGTTAAATATTTTGACCCAAAAGCTTTCACACTAGTACCCATGAATCCTTGCATACCTAAACTATACGGTCTACCTAAAATACATAAAACACAACCTTTTCCCATTAGACCAGTAGTTTCCTTTGTCAATTCACCTGTATCAATACTTTCAAAATGGCTTAATACAATTCTTAGACAACATTTAGATTTTAATAACAAATTTGCAATAAAAAACTCAATAGATCTTTGCTCCAAAATTAGAAATTTCCAAATTCCATCAGACACTAGACTTGTTTCATTTGACGTAGTTAATTTATTCTCCAGCATCCCACCCAAATCTTGCTTATTAATTTTAAAAAACCTACTATTTAATTCTAATATGCCAACCATACATGCACTAAATTTACATTCACTTTGTGGGACTGTCCTAGATCAAAATTTCTTTCAATTTAATAATAATTTTTATTCACAAGACTCAGGCTTAGCAATGGGCTCTAATTTGTCACCTCATTTAGCAGAAATATTCATGAATAACTTAGAAGATCAGTTTTTAACTTCTTCACCTTTTAAAGATCATTTTCTCTTTTGGTACAGATATGTAGATGACATAATTGTTTTATTCAAAGGATCTGATTCTGAACTTGATAACGCCCTCAGCAACTTAAATTCTTTAAACCAATCCATTAAATTCACCGTGGAAATTGAAATCAATTTCCAAATCCCCTTTTTAGACTTGTTAATCACAAGAAATAATAATACTTTTAAATTTGACATTTATAGAAAACCTAGTATCACAGATTGCGTAATACCTTTTGACTCTTGTCACCCTGTTTCCCATAAGTTTGCAGCTTTTCATTCCTTTTTCCACCGATTATTTTCTATACCACTATCAGATTCATCTTTTCAAACAGAACTTAATAACATTAAACAAATTGCTTCAAATAATGGATATTCTTTAAAAACTATAAATAAATTATACTATAGATACTATAACAAATTCAAATACACACACTACTTGGTTAAAAATCCTTCAGAAACAATTTGCTTTTCAAATTCATTAACATACTTTGGCGTCGTCTCAGAGAAATGTTCTAAAATACTTAAGAAAAACGGTTTTAAAGTTTCATTTAAAACAGATAACAACTTATCCAGATTTTTTATTAAAAATAAAGATCCATTAGATTACAAATCATCATCAGGTGTATACAAATTAAACTGCTCTTCTTGTGAGTCATTCTACATAGGTCAGACAGGTCGCAAAATATCAGACCGTATTAAAGAACATTTCAGGCACATCTATAACAACACAGATCTTGATCCTCCACCATCAACACCTTCTTCTTTCGCCAATCATATATTAATAACGAAACATAGTTTTTCACCATCAAATTCCAAATTGATTCATAAATGCAATAAAGGCCGGAAATTATATTTTCTTGAGACTTTGGAAATAAGGAAAGCCTTGAAACTGGAAAACAGATCTTGTTTAAATGAACAGAATAACTTCAATAATCCCATTATTAATTCACTATTTTAATTTTTCACCACTCAAACAAACTTACCAGATTCTCTTTGATCCATTTTTAATTTTTACATTTTAAAAAATGTTGTTTTTACGAAATCTTTTAAAAATCATGTAACCCTTTGAAAACGTCAAATTTAATTCAAAATTACGTCAATGTCATAATTTTTTATATTCTTTAAGGTAAGAACCCCTCTTGTAATTCATCAATTGTATCATTAATCTCTTGTTAAATTAGGGCTGATGATGGCAGAAGTGTTCTGCCGAAACATGTTCCATTAGTAATTTATAGTTATTAAAGTTTGTGGAGTTCGACTTAGATATATTTAAATTTTAATTTAAATTTACTCCACTTGGATTTAAGAACATTCTTCTTGTTTTTTAACATATTATTATACTTGGCAGTGTGTGAGTAGGTAACCATGACTACTTATTAAATACATAGCGATAATAATAACTACAATGATTCTATTACTAATATTATGTGTAATATAGATGTGTATAATGTGAATGCGTTACGAAATTTGTACCAACTCTCTGGCGCGTACCGCTGCTGCACCGCGGGGAAATTGGAGAGTAAAACGGTGAATACCTTACGCTCGTTTATTACATATTCCATTTCATAGTGTCTAACCAGTTACAAGTAACATACCTGACTTAAATTAAATAAATACCATAGACCTTTTGATTCTGTTTTATGCATACTTATGTCTGAAAATGAACATACCTTGGAATAATTGCAAATGAATAAATACGTCACACTTAAAAGCAATTTAAATTGCTTAATTATTATACTTATATCGCATAAGAAGTTACTTCTGGTATGGTCCACCAAGCACTCTACTTTTTTTAACATCTATCTATTTGAACTGAGCTTCCATCAATATAGTTTTACTGTGTATGTTTTTAAGGAAGACTCAAGTAAACCATGTGAAAAGATAAGTCTTTTGTTGTCAAATAACCTATAAAAATTGCGACCTTTCGCTGACATATTGTCGATAAGATTGGAGAATTGTTAAAAGACTGTTTCCACATTTAAGCTCATAACCACCCGTATACACCAGCCAGCATAATAACATAAATAGAAAAATAATAATAATAATCTTTGGGTTATGTTCTTTATCCGTAGTGATTTGATTAGGTTTAAGCGTTTTTCTTAGGGAAGCGGATTATAGGACTGTAAATGAAGCTAAATT
The DNA here is from genome assembly GCA_963583935.1 of Diaperis boleti. Taxonomy (NCBI): domain Eukaryota; kingdom Metazoa; phylum Arthropoda; class Insecta; order Coleoptera; family Tenebrionidae; genus Diaperis; species Diaperis boleti. The sequence continues at coordinate 35,933,981 of OY757249.1, forward strand.
CTTTTTTTATCCTTAATGCCGACGTTTCGACTCTATTTAAGTCTTCATCTTGGTCTCAGGATTAATCTGACCCCAGAAATCGACGCCCTTGTGATATTAAAACATTATAATAGTATAACACATTTCAAATGATCCTAATGTACACTTATACACTTATCAGCATTAAGGATAAAAAAAGAATTTAGTTTAATTTCATTCTCTCTGTAGAAACTATTACAAAAATGGTTATTAACAATTTCGAAACTAGACATTTTGAGCAAAAAATTTAAACATTTTAGTTTATAAACGGAAAGAATGTCGATGAATCAAAATGAAGTAAATGTAAATTAAAATTAAAATTTAATATATTCAAGTCAAACTCCACAAACTTTAATAAACGTAAAATTACAATTGGCACATGTTTCGGGAGAAAACTACTCCCATCATCAGCCCTAATTTTACAAGAGATTAATTATACAATTGATGACGTTTTGAAAAGGTTACATGATTTTTAATGGATTTGGTAAAAACAACATTTTATAAAATGTAAAAATTAAAAATGGATCAAGAAGAATATGGTAAGTTTGTTTCAGTGGTAGAAAATGTGATAAATAATGAAATCATTATTGAAGTGACATTTGAAGTTAAAATAATGTTGAATGAAAAAATAAAAGATTGATTGGAAAAAACTAAATCGTGAATTGATAATGGGATTATTAAAGTTATTCTGTTCGTTTAAACAAGATCTGTTTTCCAGTTTCAAGGCTTTCCTTATTTCCAAAGTCTCAAGAAAATCTAATTTCCGGCCTTTATTGCATTTGTGAATCAATTTGTAATTTGATGGTGAAAAACAATGTTTCGTTATTACATAATATATGATTGGCAAAAGAAGAAGGTGTTGATGGAGAAGGATCAAACAATCTTTTAACCTATTTTCCTTTTTATTTCGGTACACTGCGTTTTTTTTTTTCTAAAAGTAATTTTTATGTAATATAGAGAAAGAGTATACCTCTCCCATATGTAGCAGATAAATCTTAGCACAAAGAGTAGATGAAATTGGAAAATTGTTAAATTGTTGTTGTTAAAATTACATTCTGAGCTCCACAAGTATAGAAAAAATTAAATTTCAAAAATTGACAAAAAAAAACTTTGGCTATTTTTAGACATTATTATCAACATTATAATGTTGAAGGACATGCAAAAGATAAAAATATATTTACAGTGCTGTAATTATTTGGAGACTGAATTTTTGACAATTTTACAACTGAAGTCGGCTTTAATAAAATGCGAAAGACTATCAAAAATTTATAACAAATACTTATATACTTATATAATATAATACTTATAATACTTATAGGACCGTTTATTTATGTATGTATACCCATGCGAAGGTGCCTGGTGGTCATTCATCTCCCGGTAGCTAGCCTCTCCCGTGGTCCTTGCGGATCCGGGTCTCGATGTTAGGATCAATCACCGATTTCGGCCAATGGTCGAATAATATTTCAATAAACGGGAAGAATATCGATGAATCAAAGTGGAGTAAATTTAAATAAAAATTTAAATACAGGCTATCCCATTTAAAACCCCCCAGTCCAGATTTCTCCGAATTGATTACTGTCATTGAAAAATCCTCGAACAGGTCGATTTTATTTGCCAGGGGCACATCTTTTCAGAAGCTTTTCAAGTTCCGGCGCTTCGCCCTCTTTGCGAGGGGGCTGTTAGCCCCAAAATCTTAAATGGCACTATGGGTCGAGTGATACCTCATTTGAAAGGTATTTGAAGCCTCTCTACCACTAACTGCTTACTTTTCAATGTTTCGCAGTTTTAACCGTAAAAACGATAATTTTCTAAAATTGTGGCAACTAGATGATCTTCGCGTTCAGATAGTGATAAGAAAAATTACATATAATGGACTATAAGTTTGTTATTCGGAAATTAACAATATGTCAGTACATATTTATCATTTAGGTTAACGTCCATTTTTGTTTGTATTGTTGGGGAAAAAAAATTAAGTGTAATTTTTCAATGCATAATTGTAATTGAATTGAACACCAAATGTATCTATCTCTGTGATGTGTTTTATTATTAACTAGCTGACCCGGCGAACTTTGTACCGCCTCAGAATCAATAAATGTTGTGTTAACTTATTAGCTGAATTTATTCCAGTTTTTTATCAAAGGATAATGCACACAACGCCATCTACTGGCATTACCGGAACCAGCATACAACGTCATGTTCATTTTTGCTTCTGTCATGTATCAGAGATGGCGTTATATACGGATTCCATACAAAATGTATGAGAAAATTTTTTTCGTTAATTTTTCCCATGTTTTAATATTTATTCGCCCCCGAAGAAAATCAGTCAATCCGTTTTTGAGTTATCATAAAAAAAAATGTGTGTGGAGTCCACGCGCAACAGAAGTGAAACTTTGGAGTTTACTCCTTAAGAATTAGCCAAATTAGTCCAGCCGTTCTCAAGTTATGGCGTCCCTGTTGGATCTCGCATCTGCGTTCCGGTGTTCTATATACAAAATGTCCCCGAAATAACTACTTTAATTTTAACCAGTAGTAGAACTCGCCGATAGCAACAACATTTTTATCTTCCACTTTTTCGAAATCTCAATTTTTTTTGGCATTTTTGGAACCCTTCAAATTCAAGAAACACCTATGGATATATATTTTAACTTGACCTACAGACAATCAATTGTTTTTGTCCGGAAGAGCCATCGTCATTATCAAGTTTCTAAATTTTTTGCACTCTCGGGTGCATCAGTTACCTGCTGTTGAGAATCAGTATCCGCGCGGCGGGCGAACTCGACCGGGCGTGTTACTGTATTTTACTTTCGCTTTTAAAGTCATTATTGTAAAAGATACCTGCTTTTTCTGGTGTGGCTAATTAACGTTGTGCATTGTGTTTTGCAAAAAACCGCCAGTACCCTAAGGTTAGCAAATCGAATTTAGAGAATTTTGAAAGAGCAACAATTAAATCCCTATCACGTACAGAAATTCTAATTTTTACAGCCGGAGGATTCAATAATACGTAATCATCGGAGAAGGTATTTTCAACTTAAATAATACGTGGAGGCAGACGAAAATCCGCATGTTATTTATCAGGCCCCACAATTTTAATTTTCAATAGCATTGGATGTTGAAGTAAACACGTTTAGGAGGTCAATTTTCAAGTTTTTTATCGTGTGTCGTTATCACCGCTCAGGGATTCAGTGGCGTGTACCGAAATTAACGTCAAAACTTCCACTAATTTTAACTCGATAATTACGGGGATTAGGGCAAAATTTGATTAAGAAAAATTGTTGACACTGATGAGTTCTACTACTGGTTAAAATTAATGTAGTTATTTCTGGGACACCAGGTATAATTATATAGATATAGATTGTTAGCAGAATTGTAAACTCTGAGGAAGACGGAGTGCTCTCGTTGAGATCAAAGCAATTTAAATAAAATTATTAAATCAAGTCCTTATTACTCTTAATAGTATATGTATTCTCAACAGTACATTTATGACATTTTAAATTGTTAAATCCAGCGTGTGTTATGCACAGTAATAAAACACACACAGTTTAATGTTATTTGTGTCAAATATTCATTTTCCCGATAACAACTTATACTACACTCGCATGATGAACAATAACGTTTCTCAATTATAACTATAATATAATCACCATGTGTATCTACAATGATTTATTTTTGTATTTCATCAAATCAGCATTAGTTTTTAATAGTAATAATTTTATACTTTATGTAGTCATTATACCTCATATTATTTCGTAGTGTGTCATTTCTGTAAATATATACATATATATACAGGTGTCCCAACTAAAATTTGTACCCCCCAACAATTCCAATTTCGAAAGACTCAGAAGAAAACGCTCGAACAGGTCAATTTTGTTATCAAGGGGGACGAAATTGTACCAAACTTTCATGTCTTAGATCTCACCCCTTTAGCCAGGAGAGCCACCCCCTTAAAAAATTTAAATAGCATGGGGGGTCGTGCGATACATCATTTTAAAGCTTATTCAATTCTCTATCCAGACCTACATTTATCGATTCCTTTCTACAAAAAAAAAACATAAAATGGATATTTTCCAAATCTACATGAAAATCCCCCAAAAAAGTCCCCCCAAAAAAGGAAATGCTTCATGGTATTGCAATATACAGAGTGATCATAAAGTTCCGCACAAAATTGATAATTTAATTATGTACTGTTTATGCGAAAAACGCTCGAACAGATCGATTTTTGTTTTTAAATTGCATCTTATTATATAAAAATTTTGTTGATGACAGATGACGTGTTTTTGAACTGTGACACCGTCATCAAGTTTTTTAAATTTACACTTTTCAATTCTCTATTCAACAAGAGTAAAAAATTGATACTTTGCATAACTTTTTTTTAAATTACGTTTGACATCAAAAATAATAATTTTTTTACTCCTTAAAAAAATGAAAAATAACAATAAATTTGGAAAGCAAACAACAAAAAATAAAAAATCATTTAATAAAATTTAACGCAAGTGCTCAAATCCTCAAATAATAATAATAATAATAAATAAAAAGGCAGGCAGGCAGGCACACAACATCTTAAGCCTTGGTGAGTAGCGACACCACCTAGCTGAGCTAAAGGTGCAAATCGGACCGGTAGCCCTTTGGCGCACTTGGGGGGATCAACATATATATTGGCCCCATTACCGGCCGGGGTTCCTTTTGGCTAACAACCAATCGGAGCCCTAAACTGTTGTTCCCAACACAGCAGGAAAAGACCCCCACGACCGGTCCCATTCGGATAGGGGCCAAGGTGAAGGTAGTGGGGTCTCCGGAGATTTACCAGTTGACGACTTAGGCAATGCCCATGGACGCTTTGAGTGGACCAACGACCTCAGGAATGACTTGCTCGACTGCTACGAGACGAGCGAGCCACGGCGAAGGGGTTACATAGCAAGGATGCATGCTCTGTGGGGTGAGAGACATCCAGAGCATCACTTTTTCGCGCCACAGAAACTCCGCGATTATGTAGCCTACCTTCGTCGAATCAAATATGAGAGAGCACCCGAGCAATTGGCGGAGGTACAGCCGGTCGAGCCGGAGATTCGTCAGCCTGTTCGGGTAGATGTGATGCCTTCCAACAGAAAGTCTCTCCATAAAATTCCACCGCCCAAAGCCAACGACTTAGTTGCAGCGGACGAATCCCTCGATAGGAACCTCCCTGGGGATGCAGACATCCTGTTCCTGAACGAGATGGTCTATCGAGAGGCGACGCGGCTTTCTTCTTCGGTCCAACGTGGTGAGAGCACTGAGGCTGAGAGGAAGTTCGAACGTCGCCTTGAAAAGATAGACAAAAAGATAGGAACCGCCAGGCAGGATATTTCTCGTATTCAGTGTGTGATGGAATTCATCAAGGAGATGAAACCTTTCACTCGCAAAATCCGGCTCATTGCGCGAGACTTTCGCCGGACCCATCATACGCTGAATATAGCGGTGCTTGCTGTGGAGAAGCAGCACTGCATGGACAGAGTTCGCAGTCTGGTGACTGCAAGAAAAGCTCTCATAAGGAGCAGACGAAGGATAGTCGAGAACAACATGTTCAAGACGAATCCTTCGGGGCTCTTCAAGCAGCCCAACTCTGTCCCAGAGAAATTGCCGGCGGTGCGGGATGTCGAAACCTTTTGGAGGGGAATATATGGGGAGACGAAACCGTTGCGTGAAGACGTTTTACTACCTAAAACGGGTGATTTGTCTCAGCCTCAGAACTACCGGCCAATAACTTGCCTAAATGCGTGCTACAAGATTTTCACCAGACTCATGTACTACCGAATATTCCACGCCATTAACCCGGTGTATTCGAAAATTTTCGAACAGCGAGGCTGTAAAAGGGGCGTGGACGGCTGCAAGGAAAACCTGCTGATCGATAGGTGCGTCACGCAGGATGCCGTCCAATATAAGCGCAACCTATCTATGGCTTGGATCGATTATCGTAAGGCATTCGACACAACATCTCACGAGCTGATTATTCACTTGCTCGAATGTCTTGCGATACCCGATACACTGGTGAGATGCATCAAACAACTGATGTCACTCTGGAAGACTCGGTTCTCGATAACATCCCGACGGGACCGAGTTCAGACAGAGTTGATATCATTCAGAAGAGGAGTATTCCAGGGAGATTCCTTGAGTCCTCTTCTGTTTTGCATCTCACTGTTGCCGCTGTCCGTAGCCTTGCGCGGTGCAAAGGGTTATAGCTGTAGTACACCCGGTAACCGGAAGCATAAGATCACGCACTTGTTTTACCTGGATGATTTAAAAGTTTATGCTTCCGGAAAGCAAGAACTGACGCAGTCATTGCGCATAGTGCAGGAGTACACAGATGCTATTGGCAAAAGAGGACGATGCGAGTATTTCGATGAAGATGCTCAACTCATTGACGGAAGCGTTCTGAGACATCTGAACGCCGGAGAGACTTACAAGTACTTGGGTGTGGAGCAGTGCCACATCCAAGCGTCACACCAGGTAAAAAAGTCTCTCTGCGGCAAGTACAAAAATCTACTCCGACGAATCTGGTCAGCAGCAGATGAGTTGAAGCAGATTGATCGGGATACTCGAAAAATGATGAATCTACAGCGCAGTTTGCATCCAAAATCGTCCGTTCCGAGCTTATATCTTCCACGAAACCAGGGAGGCCGAGGACTTTTGAGTTTGGAGTGTCTTCATAACAGGGTAATCTTGGGTATAGCCTGTAAGATCATCCAAAGTTCGGATCCCTTGTTGCTTCTTGTCAGGGATCACGAGAGGCGGGGAGTCGGGGCATTTTTGTTTAGGGCGGCACAAAGAGCAGCAGATGAACTCGGTCTTGACTTTGACGTTGAGCGAGCTCGGCCACATTCTATTACCGAGCTCAATTTGCTCCGTCTTACAGCCCACGTCAGAATCTCTGAGCAAGATATGCTCATGAGAAGGCATATGGATAAGTCAATGCATAGTGTTTTCTTCAAGAACATTGAAAACCTTGGCTTATCCAAAAGGCATACATTTGCCTCTCTAAGATCAAGTGGTCTGAAGTCTGAGACTGAGGGATTCATTTGCGCTACGCAGGATGGTGTAATTAACACCTTGGTCTATCGCAGCCGCGTGATGGGTATAGAGGTGCCGAATGTGAGCTGTAGGGCTTGTCACAGGGCCCCTGAAACAGCAATGCATATATTGGCGGCATGCCCGGTGTATGCAGCTTCGGCCTATATCCATCGCCACAATGCGGAATTGAGAGTGTTATACTTTCATTTAAGACACCATTATGCGATAGACCAGACACCAGTGCTGCCCTATGTCCCGAACGATATTGAGTCCGTTGTGGAGAACGAGAGGTGCCGAATCTATTGGAACTTCTCGTTCTCCACCGTCAGGCAGATAACAGCGAACAAGCCTGACGTGGTTCTATTGGACCACTCCTCCAAGCAGATGTTTGTTATTGAATTTTCGGCTCCTGCTGAAAATAACATCTGCGTCAAGGAGGAGGAAAAGCGGACAAAATATCAAGACCTGCTCTTTGAACTTAGGAGGCTGTACTCAAGTTACTCAGTGAAGCTCGTCGTTTTGGTAATTGGGTGCATGGGAGGCATCAAGGACTCGCTCGTCTCCAATCTGAAAATCATTCCTGCCTGCCGTAAACCGGCAGAGAACCTTGCGGCTGGAATGCAGAAGGCGGTCATCTTGGGGTCGTTGCGTCTGCTCAGGGCACATGATTTACGGGATTCATAGCTACTGACCTCATGGTTTTGAGGAGTGGCTATGATGTACGAACAGGACCTGACCAGCAAGGAACCTCGTGAAGGTCGGAATCACGGGGAGCTCCTTCTGGTCAATACGCAAAAAAATAATAATAACAGGCCGAGGACTTTTGAGTTTGGAGTGAGCAGCAGATGAACTCGGTTTTGACTTTGACGTTGAGCGAGCTCGGCCACACTCTATTACCGAGCTCAATTTGCTCCGTCTTATGGATAAGTCAATGCATAGTGTTTTCTTCAAGAACATTGAAAACCTTGGCTTATCCAAAAGGTGATAAACAAAAGGTAAAAAATTATTATAATTTTTTATATTCTTTAATGGCTGATGATGGCAGAAGTGTTCTGCCGGAACATGTTTCATTTGTAATTTTACGCTCATTAAAGTTTGTGGAGTTCGACTTAGATATATTTAAATTTTTAATATTATATTTGTTATATTTTTTTAATTTTAATTAAGCATGGCCTTATTGTATGGACTTATCTTATTCAAAGCATTAGTTTCCTATTAAATAATGCGTAGATGCATTAACATTCAGATTTGTTAGAGCCATTGTTACATCCTTGAATAAAAAATAAATGTTACAATATAGATACCGTAAAATGTGATATCTTTTAGCGATTTTCATCTCTTAGCTTCGTGGACAGAAATATTCCTGCAGCAATATAATAAAATTAGTGTTGATTGATCAAGAAATTTAATTATCTGGACCATTGAATTGAGCCGCGCAGAATTCTCTCTCTTATATTCAGTCCTGACTTTCCTAAGAAAAAATTTGTCGCCCGAGGCGTCGATGCAAGGTAAAAAAAAAACAATTCTGTCTGTGTAAATATAAAATCCCCCTAAATGTCTCAGTTACTTCGACCGACGTAAGATGATCTAATCTCTCGGTTATTACAAGCAACAGTTTTTTTTTAAATTAAATTTAAAAATAAACAACCATTAGGACAATTATATTATTTTCCATTTTTACAAAAAAAAATACCCGTTTGCATACATTTCTTGGATGATATAGCTCGGGAAATAGTCGTAAATAATATCCCGAGTGTAGGCTAAACTTCCGACAATTAATTGAGTTTTGATTAAGAAAAAAACTAGTGCAAAATTATCGCGTAGTTCGAAGCTGAAAAATTTGAAGCATTTTATTGGCTTAATAAAAATTTTGTGAGGGAAATAGTCGCTGGAATAAAGCTTCTCGACAAATTGACACTAAAACAATAATTCTCCTATTGGTTGTTTATTTTTAAATTGAAACTTCTCATTGGTTGACAAAATTAAGTTTAATTGTCAGGGGTAATACAAATAATAATAATAATAAGTGGTACGCTTATTATCGATATATTTTTTTTATCTTACGAATGCCAGTCCCAACGACGAAAATACAACGAGTGCGAAGCACTCGTTGTATTTTCCAAACACTGGGGCTGGCATGAGTTGACATTTGTAAAAAAATTACCGATTCTTAAGCGTACCACGAATTATATTTAGGAAGAGAATATAATAAATTAAAATAAGGACCACAAATGCACATTTAAGCTTTATTTAATTCTGTTTATCAAAATAATTTACGCTAATCCCGATAATAACAACAATAATTATATCTATTAGTAAAAGTACATAATATTCCTCTTTTAAATTAACTAAAATTTCCAATATTGAATGTACCTATACAGTTTTCAAAAAAAAAACGCGCTGACCATTCTTTGCAAAAACGTCGGTATTATTCGTTGCCGTTATTGTATATTTGTAGCCAAAATATCTATAGGGGTAACGGCAACAATTTTATTCTTCACTTCCACTGTTTTTCTTTCTCATTTGGTTTATGATGTCTCCATGTCGTTTAGGCTGCAACGTAAGATAGGGCGCTATAGAATTCGAGTTTCCATGTGCGGTAACTTTGATGAGTTGTTGATCTGAAATTGCTGCATTTGCAAGGTGAGTGACTGCTGTTGATCTGTGACTATGGTTAGTTATTTTTCGTGTTTTTGTATCAGTACCAACTTTTTCTGCGGGCTTCTTGGTCCACTTTGATAACTCACATATACCAACAGGAAGATTTTTATACCAACCCGAAGAGTTGTTGAGCTTATAGTTGGGATTAGGTGTAAGAAATAGTCTCTCCGTGGTTACATGTGGAGGCCGTTTTTCTATATTTTTTTTTATACAAGCGAGCTTGACATGTTTGGATCAGCTTCGTTTGAGGTCAACCATTTGTCATTATCACAACTTTTTTAACCTCCTTGAGTCGTCTTTGTAAATATGGGATTATTATTGTAGCGTTTACGGGTTCACAAAACTATTTATTTGAACAAACTATGTACAATTTATTTAAACACTAGACTATTTACAGATCACAGTTAAAACGGCACAATTATTTATTTTAACAGTTCGCACGAGTAACACGGATTATGTCGCTCAGTAGCTTATTCAGGCTTTGACATCGACTCGACTAGTTGGACGGCCTCTCTCGCATCGTATTTAAAGAACGAAGCGGCTTTCTAGATTCGCCTAGAATTGCGGTCGCGATCCTCCTCGAGTCTACGATGAAATCATCACGCCGCGATTTTTCCAGAACGTCACATTATTATATTATTTTCTCTGTTTGTTTGTGGAAATAAGTCACTAAAGCATACGCAGCTTCGATTCCCCTCCAAACAAGTTCGGGAGCAGCAATCTTAAAAAAAATTATTTGTAAGCCTGCAGGTGTTTTTTCGTCCCAACATGTTTACATCGTAGCAGTAAAAGTAGCAGCGCTTTGCTTACGCTTTTCTGGTCTACTTTGTAATTGCTTTCTCTTGCTATCACGTGCATCTCTCGCACTTTGAAATTCCATGTCGCTGAACGGGTTGAATTTCTTTCTTGATGTTCTTTGGCAACTGTATTGCAATGCGTTTTAATGACACTTTATTTTGTATTCCGTGCCATTACATTTCCGCATATTTAAAGCCTAGTCTTTAAGAATTTCACACATTTGTGCTCTTGTTGTATTTTCACTAAATTCGTACTTTCTATACGAACAAAAATTCTGGAACTGTTTCCAGATAGATGTTTTATTGTGGATTGTATTGATAGGAACGCTATTGTTTATTGCAGAATTAATGCCACTCATTGATGTTTCACCCCAACGAGTCATTATGTGCTTTTTCTTTCTGCGTAACACACTTAAAAAATGTATCTGACGTTTGTCTGACTTTTCTAAATTATTTTATTTGACAAGTGCAACAGTAGTATGAAGCCCCTAACCTCACAATAACTTCCGTAACAAACGCTCCCATACCACAAACAACTCGCACAGGCCCGTTCTTTTTCTTTGTGATCGGCGGTATGGACATTGGCAAGGACGAACGCGATATCCTGGCCCTGGAAACTCTCAATCTCCCCATCCACAAAATGTCTAGATTCAAATTTAATCCCGCACCACAACCAAGTGAAACCCCCTTATACGCGTGATCACTGGAGACACCATCAAGCATTTCCTGACCTACAGTCTTCTTCAAGCGCCATCAGTGCTTTTGTTTGAATGGCTCAAACCGCTGAAACCCATTTCGCACTGACAGCCGTTGAAATCGGTTTGGACTTGACACAGCGAAGTAAGGTTAGGATCATAGATTAATCATGTTAGGATTGCCAAGATTCCAATATTTAAAAAATAAATTATACTGTTTTTAGTGAAATTATAATTAATTAATTATTAAATATTATAACACCGCATTTGTCTATTATGACACGCAAAACCGTATCGTAATAGCCTCAGTACGAACGCAAAGTAGAAATAGTATATTATTATACAAGTTTCACAAGACGGTTGATTGTAGCACGAGTAGTTTGGGGCACGACGAGCGCAGCGAGAAGTGCTCCAAAGGCACGAGTGCTACAATTTCGGCTTGTGAAACGCGTGTAATATACTATTTTTTCGAATTTGGCTTTATTTAATTAAGAAAAACTGAAAATTTGTGCTAAATTGATGACTTTGGGACTTTTGAATAACACGAGTGGCATTTCAGTATAATTGGTATTTCTGCTAAATGACGTTTCTGATTTGGAGGTTAGATTTGGAAACTTTTGATTATGCAGACACAAGCTGTACCTCACGTTTGATTGCCATTTTTTCAATTCTTGTTTTTACCAATGTTTACATCTAATCATGGAACGAAAGTCATTTACTTCTCTTTGGTTTATTTTCGTTCACATCTGGTTCACATCTGTCATATGGCGCGATTAGTTGACGTTTATAACGTCGTTGTCGCAGTCACATTGCAGTACAGTTGCAAAGTTGCAGGCAACATTAAGACAAGAAAAGTTACCAAAAACAGAATTATAATTTAGATCATTATGATTCTGTTTTTGGTGTTATAATTTGCAAATTATGAAACCAAACTCGAAAAAAGAATGTTTTCTACTTTGCCACTTTTTATACAAAATAATCAAATTTTACAATCTAGGAAATTTCGCGGCGGTTGGCCACATTTGCGAGGTGCATTAACGGCGGCTATGAAAAAGAATTAATTTGAAACGTCAATAAATGAGTTTTGTGACTGTCGGATAAACGACCCAAAAAACTACAAGCTTTTCTATAAAAATTATCATACCAAAATATTCTATACATTTTTACGAAGAGAATGGGGTACGGATGAACAGGATCCGTTTGTTCTAAATATTTTAAAACTTAACACAAAATCTGCACAAAAGTTTGACGTTTTGAGGTTGTGAAATCTCCCCATCCACAAAATGTTTAGAATCAAATCCCACCGCACAAACAAGTGGACCCCCTTATCCGCGTCATCACTGACCTGAGACACAAACACTCTCAGTCATCACGATTATAGTGGCATAACATCACAGTCTTTGCCAAGCGCCATCAGTGCACTTGTTTGTGTTACCAACTTGACCACCACCAGGCAACAAAATTGCGTGCCCCAAAATCACGTGAAGGAACCCCCCAAATAAGTGCCAACAATATAGTAATGCCAATTCTCATCAACAGCTGTTGCTGTTGCTGATTGCCAAGTTTGCCAATATTAAAAAAATTGATTATACTATTTCTAGTAGAATTATTATAACACCGCTTTTGTCTATTATGACACTCAAAACCGTATCGTAATAGCCTCAGTACGAACGCAAGTTAGCTAATACTAAATCGATAATAGCCGCGTATTGTCACTATGGTACAAGATCCTATTGATGTAATATCTTAAATTTAAGAAGCAACGATTGGCTCAGTATTCAGTGTATTATAATATTCTCAATAGTAAATAATAGTTATAAATCTGCATTAGTATGCTAAAAACTTAATAAAATGGAAATATGTGACTTTCACATGTTTTAAAATCGAATATCTCAAATTCATTTTGTCACATGTTTTACGACCGAACTCCTCAATAAAATTAGTGTAGAAGAGTTTCTAATCAGATCAGCGTTATGGCAACATACCCATTTGAAGAACATATCGTATAGGGCACACTCAAACCGTGAGACATTCGGCTTTTGTTGAGGGAACCGTTTTAGTCCAAGAAATAGTGTATAAATAAATCATTGAACTCGTAAACGCTTAAGTACATACTTGAAAACTATTTCCTCCGCATGCACTTTAAAACCGGCATTGGTTTAATATAGGTAATCCATTTAAATAAAACTGAATAGGATCTTGAAGAACTCCGGTAAAATCGAGCACTAGTAAAAAAGTGTATTTTTACTAGTGCTCGTTTTAAACTGCCACTATAAATACATAGTATATCTAAGTGTATCTACGACATCTAATATACAAAGTTGGAACAAACTTCGATAGTAAATCGACAGTGGTATAGCAACATTATTCTAGGCCATATATTTTAAGAGCTTTATTTAATGTCACAATGGTTTGATGTTTGTTTCTCTGCTATATAAATGCTAATTTTCAGTGAGCTTAAGTGGTAAGACTACAGTTTTAATTGATTGCTCTAGAAACTAAAACCACTAAAGCTCAGCAACTACTTGCAGACGTTTCACTCTAAAGCACTCAATAGCAGTTATGTCATTCTCTAAGCGGCAATACAACAAATTGCTAAAACACACCAAATAAATCTCAATTTGACAAGAAAGTTAAACCTCGGACGATGCTTCCAAGCATCCGTAAATTTCCAAGGAAGCGCACGTCCAACCTCTAATTGCACTAACGAAGCTTTGAAATAGGCAAAGCTGGAGCCGGCTCGGATTCTCAATTTACCTCTTAAATTATTATTTTGCGCTTCAACCACACTTTTAATATCGATTGAAAGTACATAAATTAAACCGTCTATGAATAGCATCAGTGCAGCAGATCTGGAAAATAAAATCAATTCTAACAGATCTGTTTCTGAAAAGTAAGCTTCACCAATAACAGGCATTAGTTTTATCGGGAGTAATTAATACTTTATTATGTGACAAAGTAAAGATAGGTAGTGCTGAACGTGAGCGACGCGTGTTAAATTCATAATACAGTGAGATCGAAAATTAAATTAGTGAATGTTGGCCATGCATGAAAAGCCGCCTGTCGTAGTTTAATAGAATTATTAATGAAATGTCAAGTTGACAATATAAAATTTGATATTGTCTAAATAATTCTATTAAACTGCGACAAGCAGTCTTTCCTGCACTGCCACTTAGTAGAATCTCTCATTTAACAATAACAGTTGACTCAATGTTATTTATTTAAACTTGTTATAATAATAGTGCGAGGCTAAGAAAAGGCACCTCAACCGTGGTTTATATACTATTTGTTTCACTGCTAGAACATTTGTTTAACTTTTCGTCAAATCTTGCGAGTGTGGTCCAGGCGGCAAATTTAACATTTCGCAAGAAGTTGCAGGTCCCCAGTTCTACATACATTGTTGAGCTATCAGCTATCAGTAATAATTTATAAAAAAAAGGATAGCAAATGCCAAGTCAACACATCAACTACCGCTGTCAACGCATTTTTCTGGGGCGAGGGCGAATTGTTGCACCACGAGGTGAGAGCGAAGTGCTGCAATGAACCCGAGCCCCTAAAAAGTGACAGCGCACATTTTTGTATTCGTTAACGCAAGATGAGAAAAAACACGAATTTACATCAAATTTAGAGGTTATCTTTGACAGCTGTCAAATTATAAATACCTATATTTTATATATTTACTTATATAACCACTTTGTGCATAATGTACTCATTTCACAAAACGAATACAAAAAATATATTATAATATATTCTATATTTAGTTCATGAGTCATTTTGAACTAAAATAAACTGTCATTAAAGTCTAAGATGAATAATCTCATAATTGAGGTCCCATTTGTTTTCTTCAACAAAGGGTATTAATATATTATATTAGTTTGATAATACATATATGATATACACAAGAAATGTGACTTATTACCTTCCTCAGTCTCTAGAAAATTCCAAATCGAACACTTGCCTGGAAAGAAAAAAAGTTATTAGGATTAATCAAAAAGACCTGCCTGATGAGAATGCATTCAATTAAAATAAATCACGAATATACAAGGTGACAATGATAACAAAATACAGCGTCAAAGGTTTTTTGTTAGTCACCCTGTCCAAAAATGTAAAATATAAGTACTAGTACAGTCATTTGGTGCTCAAAAAGAAGGGTGCCTGGAAAGTTTTCCGGGAGTTTTGAAAATTGGTGATTTTATAAATTTTGGCGTGCACTTTTCGAATTTCTACTTTGCCACCTCGTATCTTTGCCGCTCGCGTCGCCATATTGGAAAAATGGCCCCTAAAAACAGTTTTTTAACAATATCTCCTTTCCGACTAATTTTACGATGAAAACAGTTGTGTAATAAATTAAACTAGGGAAAATTTCCAATAATTTATGTAGTAACCTTTTTTTTGTAAAATTAATAGTTTTAGCGTGCAAACGCCGCAAAATCTACTCCAACACGCGTACGAGTGCCACAAAACAACACGCGTTTTTAGTATTTTAACGAAAAATATTTTACTAAGCGTTGAAAAACCGGGTTACTATGGCTGTAGAGTCCTCCTCAGGTATAAGGGAACACCAGATTTAAATCAGGTTTTTTAGGTATTCAAAAGCACAAATGCTGAGCCAGAGACTTTGCGGCGCTTGTACGCTAAAACTATTCATATTACAAAATAAAGGTTACTACATAAATTATTATAGAATATTTTATCTAATTTGATTTAATATATAACTATTTTTATCGTAAAATTAGTGGGAAAGGAGGTACATTGTCAAAAAACTGTTTTTAGGCACCAATTTTCTAATATACAGGCGTGAACGGCAAAGATACGAGGTGGCAAAGTGGAAATTCGGTAAGAGCACGTCGAAATCTATAAAATAACTAATTTTCAAAACTCCTGGAAAACTTTCCAGGTTAAATTACCAAATGACTGGGCTATACGTGTACATCAAGTCTGTAATAAGTATGGAAATGATCCACGAGCGACGACCAAGTTTACAATGCTCACTTGATTAACGTTACTCTAAATAGTCTAAATCATCTGGTACCTATTCATTTATAAAGAAAGCGTCAGGGATATAGTGATATAGACCAAATAAACGAGTGCAAAATAAAAAACCTGCATTCTATGATTGTTGGTGGCCGATCTTTGAATAGCACGTGTACAAATCGGAGAGGAGGTTTTTTATTTTGCACTCGTTTTTTTGTTCTATATCACTATATCCCTGACGGTTTCTTTACAGTATTTTACTCTATATAGTAAATGAATGGCTAACGTAACGGGCAACAGAAAATTGTGGGCAATATTATGTAGGTAATAAGTACTTAGTATGTATGTACACTACCGTTGAAATCTATTTGCCCACCAGCATTTTTTACAACTTTGACTGTTTATAATCCTTATGGCCGGTAACTTTTTTTTATGTCTGAAAATTCAATTTATTTACGCCGTGGCTGGACCGGTAACGGCTAGCTGGGATTGGTTTTCTCAGCACGAGCCCCCCACCCACACTCACGCATTCCGGTGCGTGCTCGGTCAGACTTGCGATGTGGCCGGAGCGGACAGCCTATCTATCTACTACCGATTTATTTGCCAATTGTGCCTTTATTGATGACTCCCAGACGCAAAAATCTGAATAATTATTAGTAAACTATGTACTACATTTGAGAGATAATAATTATGTAATTAATTCGATTCCCCTCATCAGATCCTGACTTGGTGACAATGAGACCATTTCGAGAATATATCCTTTGAAATAAAAAAAAGGATTTTCAAAATCGGCTCACAATTGACGAAGAAATCGGTGAACATACATAAAGGAAAAATTTGAGGATTTTCCTCGATTTCCATAGGATCCCCTCATCAGATCCGGACTTGGTCACAATGGGACAATAATAAAAAAAACATACATACAGCCGAACATAGAACCTCCTCCTTTTTTTGAATTTGGTAAAAAGGGTGTAGCCTCGTAGCCTCGTACCATTCACGAAACTGTCGGTGAAAAAAAAGCTAATTTTTATTTTAATCAATCTTGTAATGGCTGATCAGGAAAAATCTCTATCAGTGACAAAAGTGACTTCATTGTGGCCGAATTTTTCCCTTTTTTTTAATGCCAATGGTTTGATATGCACTTGCTGTGCCAAAAAAGTGACAATGATTTTGTTATTTGTCAAGGGTGTCTTGAAAGTTGAAAGAAGCCACATCAACTTCTTGGGCAAGACGAATATAAAAACGAAGAATTGGTTTAGCACCAGGTGTTTTTCCTAATAAGTATTATAGAAGAAAACAAATTATTAATAAAGGATGCTCATAATCAACGATCCACTGAAAAAATGTATTTGTAAACTGTAGACTACATCAACAAATTTGAATCCACGGGTAGTATGAATGACGATTAGGAAGACCTCGATATATACAACTTCTGCTGAAGATCTTAGCATAGTGGTTCGCAGCAAAGGAAACAGACGTCTGAAGGCACCACAAATCACGGGTCAATTTAACGCTACGGTAAAACGTAATTTAGAGAAGACTGGTTTAAATGGTTATGTACCAGTGAAAAGTCCCCGTTAAGGATGGTAAACAAAATTAAGAGGCTAAAATGGGCAAAAGAAGTCATAATTTTAAATTCTTAGTAGCCGTCCTCGTATTTATGTGCGCAGAACAGTGGTTGAGAAATTAGCGGATGCTTGCATCGTTCCTAGGGTCAAACACGATAGAGGTTCAGTAGTTAGATGAGATTGTTTTGAAGGGTGTTATTAGAATGGAAGGAATATTAGTGAAAGAGTGGTATAAACAAATTCAAAGATATCTTATACTTTCTGGGACTCGTCTCATTGGTAGAGGGTTTATCTATCAAGAAGATAACGACCCAAAACATTCATCAAGACTGTGTCGAAACTATCTGGAAAAGCAGAAACACATGGGAAAATTAAAAAGAATGGAGTGCCCGCCTCAGTCCCCAGATTTATAGTTGTGGGATGAACCTGATGGTCAGGTGCGTAGGTGTGGAACATTTAACAGCAAGAGTGGCAGAAACTGGGACAGACAGCATTGAATAAGTTAGTGGCTAGGTTACCAAGAATTTGTTTACCTGTTATTAAACAAAGTGGCCACATTGACGAAAAAGCAATTTAAATTTATTATTGTTGAGCAACGAATAAAGCATGTTAGTATATACTGCAGGTGTAACTACTCAAAATTCGCTCCGTTAACGGGAAAGTGACATAAGTAAAAATTTGCGGTTTTTGAGTTAGTGCAAAGCAACCGCAAGGACATACATTTTTATGTGGAAAAGCGACACAATGTTATGTCCTGATGGTGAGATTGAAATTGTATTTTATTCCGATAACTGTCACAGCTCAAAATAACGGATGAATTCGACATTTTTGGGGGTTGAAGTCTTCGAAATCTAAAAGATATTGAACAAGGTATTATAATATTTTTGAGTGATTTGGATAATTAAATTATTTCTCGCACACTTTTTATATCCTAATTTTACATACTTTCACTTGATACAATTATTTTAAACCGACTCTCTTAAAAAATGAATTTGAGATGTCAGTTTTTTCTATCAACGAACGGAACGAATTTTAATTTATTTATAGTTTTTGAAGTGGGCAAATACTTTTGATCGGTAGTGTATAATAAAAATATTGTATGTGGTGCAAATTATATAGTTGGATTTTGCAGCACTAGATTAGACACTACTCCAATGTGTACTAATGACAACTTTGTTTAACTTAACGTAGCCTACTAACTAATTTAGATACAAAGTTCCAATAAATCATTACATAGTTGGTAGCTTTAGCCTTCGTGCTGCCACCTATCGACAAATAGCTACATTAAAAGTCCAGACCCAAACTCACAGGAAAAGTTTCAACAGCGCTACATCACGACGCTACATGCTGTGACCCTAACTAACTGTCTCCTAACTACTATTATTATAGATTTTCAAAGATTTTCTTTACAAGTTTAGAATCTTCAGGTTAAACAGCCTTCCTGAATGTATTGGAAAGGCAAATGAATATACTAATTTTTAGTACGCCCTATTGAATTACAGTCAGCAAATTCATTTAATATGCTATTTCGGTATTTAGTCCACGTGAAACGGATTATTTTTATATATTTTAATACCCTTAATTATATTTTATCCAACTTCCCACTGAATTTAAAAAATTTATATATATATATATATTAGGTGTCAAAACACGCTAACTACAAAAAACAAATTTTACAGAATCGTTGAAAAACAAAGTGTTTAATTCTTTGTCACTAGTAAAGCACACTCCATTACAAGGAAAGCACATTAAAACGAATATCCCAATTTTAATACATTTCACAAAATAATCACCTGTTATTAAAAAAATATTATTATTTTTTTTAATTTTTTGGTGCATCTACCACTTAGGGTAATTAGCACCCGATACATTCATACTTTCAAAGTAGTAATACAATTAAGTAGATTAATTTATACAGTAACTATAAATTATCAAATTACGCTGAACAGATTTGTCATCTTCAGATAGACCAAAAGACTTTCTTCATTTTCCAACCTGTTAATCCAAAGTGGTTTTCAGTCGAACTTGTTTTCTTTGATCCTTGTACTGGGGACATTCTAGGAGTAAGTGTTTCACAGTGAAGTTTGTTTGGCAAGTGTTACACTTAGGGCGGTCTGTGCCTTGAAGATGGTGGTTGTGCGTTAAACGCGTTATGTCCGAGGCGGAGTCTAGACAGAACAAATTGTTCGTGTCTACAGTGGCGGCCATGTGACCATTTATTTATTGTGGGTTTGATTCTTTGAAGACTAACGTTTTCTCTAGCCCAAATGTCTTGCCACTTGTTCAAAATGCAAGTTTTGAGTTCGTTCACCGCGTCACTTCGTAGTACTTTGCTCAGTTTTGTAGATGTGGGGTCGGAGGTTGCATTTTTTGCATGTATGTCAGCAAGTTGATTCTGCCCGATATTCATATGGGATGGAATCCAAATGAAATGTATCCAGCTTTCCTGGAATTTCAATTGAGTTATTCTTTCTTTGATGAGTTGTACCAGGGGATGAGGTGAAAAGGTAGAGTCAAGATGTTCCAAGCTTTCTTGTGAGTCTGAACAAATGACTATGTGCTGATTAGAACATGATGAGCTTTGCTCAGAGTTTAACGCTTGTTTGGATAGCACTGAGTTCGGCAGTCAGAACAGAAGTTTTTGGAGGAAGCTTCAATTTTTCAACTGTGCTACCTATAACATAAGCACATCCAACTGCATCTTCATATTTAGATCCATCGGTGAAGATTGTTACTGGATCAGGGAATTCAATGATAATGCGATGAAACTTGGTCTGGATTTAGCTAGTGTTTTGTTGTAATTTTGATAAGCTGTTTAGCTAGAAGTTTATGTCGGAACTGTTGTAGGAGGTCCAGGGTGGGTTTATGTTATAACTGTGGGAATATAGTAGAGAAAGGCAAAGACGACATCTTCGGTGAAAAATTTAAGTCGGCGGTAAATGGGCGGTTTGGTGGATTTCTTTTTTTTTCAAATATGCATTGGGAGCGACGAGATTTGAGGATGTTGTTAACAGGATTTGTGGGATTTTGAAAAGATCGCAAACAATAAGTGACGGTTAAGTAGTAGCGTTGTAGCCAAAGAGGAGGCTCTGAGGAGAGAGAATGAAGACTGACTGTTGGTGAAGTGCGGAAAGCACCTAAAGAAATTGTAAGACCGGTGTTATGGACTGCATCCAAAAGTTTAAGGGTGGATGGTGCAACTTTTGCGTATGCTATACAGCCGTAGTCTATTAATGGACGCATAAGCATTCTATATGTTCGGAGTAAAATTTCTGCATTAGCTCCCCAAACTTGATGTGCAAGAACTTTCCATGTTAATTTACTGTCGAATATGACTCCTAGATATTTGATTTCATTCACAAATGATAAACTTCCATCGTGTAATGTCAAACACTCGGAAGACTGCTTTTTGGAGAAAATTATACCCTTCGTTTTCTGGGTGAAAAAAGTAAATCTAGTTGCGTATGTCCAGCTTTCAACGTTTTTTAAAGTATTCATTGATTGCAATGAGAAATAAGGTTGTGCTAAGGACAGATCCTTGCGGTGTCAAAAATAATAGTATGTAAATATCGATTTAAATCGAATTATAACAAGTTATATTTTACGTGACGTTGTGGTGTAATAATAGTAAATTTTTATGTTTATTAAAACCTTTTTATCAGTTGATATTGAAAAATACCACTTGTAGCGCTGAAGTTCAGATGAACAATTATTTTTGCGATATTTTCCTTTAACATTATTTTCTAATTTGTTTTGCTCTTCATTCCATTTTTTTTTTTTAAATATACACAATAACACTTAAAAAGTTGTTTTTATAGTATGTATACTAGCTGACCCGGTGAAATTCATATCACCTACTATCGCGTTCTATTAAAAGTAACCCGAAGTAGCGATTCAATAAAAAATGACAGTTTTGTATATCGTCTGATAGCTTCATCACGAATGCTATCTATTAAAAGTAATCCGAAGTAGCGATTCAAGAAGAAATGACAGTTTTGTGTATCGTCTGATAGTTCCACCACGAACGCCATCTATTAAAATAAAAGTAATCTGAAGTAGCGATTCCCATACAAAATTACCTGTTTTTAATTTTTCGATTCTTCAGCTGAACTTTAGGGTTGAAACCCAAGAGGGCGCCCCTGGGCCCCCATGGTCATGTTTTAATAGTTATTCGGCTATTCGGGGCGGAGATAAATCCAACAAATCAAATATCATAAAAGCCCTTCTTGAGTTATAAACCCAAGGCCCCCCCTGGGCCCCCATGTCCATGTTTCAATAGTTATTCTGCTATTCGGAGCTGAGACAAATTGAACAAATTAAAGATCTTAAAAATCGGTCCAGCCCAAGGGGACCCTGTGCCCTCATGTCCATGTGAAAAATACTTTACGACCTATTCTCATACCTACCAAATATACAAAAGAAATTCATAAAAATCGGTGGAGCTGAAAAATCGGTCCAGCCCAAGGGGGGCCCCTGTCCCCCCATGTCCATGTGAAAAATAGTTTTAAACCATCCTTGTATTATAACGAACAAAACAAAACAAATATTCACTTCGGTAAAGCCGTTTTTGAGTTTTAGCGAGACATACGAAGAGCGATTCATTTTTATATTATATAGATTTCTGCTTTCTAAGAACTTTTTAATAAACATATCGAATATTTAACTCGCTTGGTAATAATCTTTCTTAGTGTCTTTTCGATATTATGTGACGGACTTCTTACGAAAGAGATATTGTTATCAGTATTAAACTTATTATATTTACTTTTTACTTCATGCCATCCAAGTCCCTGCCTCCCCTTTTGTGTAAACGATGTTTATTAAAAAATAGTATATTATGTTACTAGGAGTAGAAAGCGCACATTTTGTGCTGAGCACAGAAGGTTGCCGCCGAGGCTTTAGCCGAGGCCAAGCAATCTGGGCGAAGCACAAGAAAAAGCTTTCTGCTCCGAGTGACATATACTATTTTTTCTTCAAGCATTTTTAACAAAAACTTAAAAAAAAAAAAACATTTATAAAATTATAAGTAGTTTATTTCATTATTTTCTTATATACAAATGTTGCTATTTAAAAACAAAGTTGTCATTACCTACTGGCGTATACATTGTCACGTTTTCCTGACGTTTGAAGAAAAAATATATTACTTATATTACGCAAATACTTTACTGCTGTAGTAGTGGCTGTAGTTACCTGGTCTGTTACAGAAGTATCAAGAAACATAAATCAAATTTGTAGAAAAATGTCCGTTTTTTTTTCAGATGTAGGAACAGAATAACTGAAGGAAGGGCATGAACAACGGTGAATGGAACGACAGAAATAGATGGTAAAGGTTGAGTGAAGGAATCAACACACAGTGCAAAAAAATTACTGCCATCTGTCAAAAATTGGAAAGAAGAAAAAATAGCAAACATATTCATTTTAAAGTGTTTTGACAATAATTTTTTACGCGATGATTACGAAAAAGGTGATTTTACGGTCTCTTTTGGAAAAAGTTTTACTTTTTTGTACGCATCTGTCAAACTCTACTTTTTCGGGAAAGATCTCTCAAACTCCACTTTTTTGGGACTGATCTGTCAGAATTTGACAGATGTGTACAAAAAAGTAAAACTTTACGGCTTCAAAAAAGAGGTCATACAAATACCTTTTTGGTAATCATCACCTAAAAAAAAATGATGGCCAAATTTTTGAATTCTTTTGTGATCATCGCCTAAAGAATGTCGTGTGCACCTCGACCAAAAGTGCTTTTTTGGACTTATCTGCGCGGACTTTGGTAATTTATTTTTCCAACCTCAAAAGTCTCCATGGCACATTTGTTGTTGTTATTGAAACAGCTGGTGGCGTTGACGCTTAATAGCTTTTGACGTGGGGAAAAAACAAAGCAACTAAGGTTCACGCATGCCTACATGCAAACTCAACTAAGCACTAATATCCACTAACGCCGTTAGTTAAAAATTCCCAAATTGGATCCTTAGTGGTTAATGGTTAGTGCTTAATTGTTATTTCTTACGAGAAGTATGAACGGTTTTATTGAAACACTATTATTTATCTTCTTAGTCCTTAGTGCTTAATGCTTAATGGTTAGCGGTTAATTGAGCATAGACCAGGCGTATGTGAAGCAGCTGGAAACACATTTCTCTGATGTGTTGTGTTGTGATGCAACCCTACGCTGCATGGATCAGATAGAAGTTTTAGCATGTAATTAAATGAGGGCCGTGCATATTGTTCTGATGACTTCTGACGCGATCCTATGTGTTGTGTCGTGACGCTGTACAATCCCTCGATTCTGGATTTTCGTTAGATCGTCACATTGCAACACAAAGCATCAGAATGCATCAGAAAAATGTGCACGGGGCAGATCGTCATAACACTGCCAGATCGTAGTCAGTTACCACTGAAACAGTGCCATTACAGGTTGCGGCACATATACAATGGATGAAGCTACTTTAATCGAAAAAAAATTAGAAAGCATGAACGAAACCAGAATATGCGTTCAGACGACACAACACAACACGCAACGAAACAACACAACACATCAGAGAAATGTGTTCCCCGCTTTATGGTCCCTAAGTGGTGCAGTCAAAATAGTGGTCGGCTTTCATTCGGCGGCCGAGTCGGAGAAAGTTGTCTATTTTGCACCACGGTGCGACGGTATACGCGCAACCACCCAATCTGAGAATAAAATTGCTGATAATAAGAGATGCGCCGACTCAGCATCCCGATTTCCTCCGTGTCGCTGAGAAGGCACCTAAGTCTACAACGGTCCGCCCCGAAAGGGCAATGAAAAATCCGACCTTTACCTATCCATATCGTATAATTTCACCATCTGGAATCCATTTTCTGAAATAGATGAACTTTTCGTCCAGATGGCGGAAAACTTTCAAATTACACTATGTTACCGCTTCATGAAGCCGATGTCTTTTTCATTATATGGACAATTACACCTTATGGATTCGACAAACATATTAGGTCATTCAGAGTAACTTTAATCAAGTGTGGATTGCAAATTTCGGCGTAGCGTCACGCGTAGATCTTTCAGTGCTTATTTCAGACGGATGCCGCATTAATTTCTGGTAATCTTTATTTTCACTTTGTGATCAATAAAGTTAATAAATGCCAGAGTTTACGAAATTTGCTCTTTTTGATTCTTCGGTAAACGAGACGCCATTGCTCGTTTAGGATTCTGACCTCTATCAAATGTCAATATTCAAAAATCACGCTGTAAACAAAAACAAATATTTTTATTTCCAAAGGGTCTGTAATTAAAGTTATTTGAATCAATCGGTACTCCTGAAAAATTACGTATTATAAAACGAATACTTGTTGTTTAGGCATATTCCAAAGATTCATTTGTGATTAGTGCTATAGTTTTTGAATTATTATTATTTGACTATAATTAAACAATCGTGGTTGGAAAGTGCTGCCATCTGCTATCACAGTGAATAGGGGAAGCTAAATGTGCGAATTTATTCACAGTGGCGGTACATTCCCAACAAATTTCGGGATTTTTTTAACTGAGTAAAGTAAAAAATTGTTTCCAACGGTAAACCCTGTTGGAGTCCAATATGTAGTATCTTTAGTACACAAATACGAATTTATCTTATAAATACCTAGTAGCCAATTAAGCCAATTAATTATGGACACTTTTGTTTCTAAGCGGAAAGCCGCTTGCGCGTTGGTTGCAAGTAGATAGACTTCTGCGAAGGCGGTCCCGCGGGAATTTCTAGGAAAGTGCCGACAAAGAATAATGCCGACTTATAAGACAGCACTGTTCAATACACGTAATTACAAAAAGAAAAAAAAATTGCACAGTAGCATTATATTTGTCGTTTTGACTTCATTGCGCTTTACCTTTCATGGGGTTCGCATGTTTCCCTGTTTCTAGTTTTCTATTTCGTATTTCCACAGTTCAAATCCTGTAAGTTTATTAAAAACGGTCATATACATATTTGATCCAGCTATTGATGTCCCAGTTATGGATGTCCCAATTATTAATGCCCCAATTATTATAATTATTGATGTCCCCATTAGTGGGTACCCTAAGCTGTTTGCATGCAAGAGGAAGAACAGTATGCTGATAAAGTTTGTAATAAAATTCATAATTTCGTTATTAGATAATATTGTTTTCCAGGAAAACGTTCGGGTATAGGTCAATTTTACTTTTTTGATTGACGTATAAATTTTACTTGTAACGCGATTAGTTCTTACACAATGACGTCATCATCCATCTTTTTTAATGGCAAGCCACTTTTTTTCTCGACATTTTGTGTAAAAAAAATCTAATTTACTGTTGTAACAAAGTTTTTTTGAGTGCGTTAATAAGCCATTTGTAACATTCCATATGTCAGGTACAGAAAAATCAAAATTTAACAAAATTCCCTAAATTACCAAAAATTGATTTTATTTGTAAAAAAAATGAAATCAATTTAATATAAAAATTAAATGAAAAACTCGTTTTGTAAAACGTCGTGCTGCAAACCTGAACTCGTGTCTTAATATAAGTTTTACAAAACTAGTATTTCAATATACTATTATACATTACATGACATTTTTTATTATAAAATGATTAAAATTTAAATATATTCAAGTCGAACTCAACAAACTTTAATAAATGTAAAATTACAATTTATTAGAACATGTTTCGGGAGAAAACTACTCCCATCATCAGCCCTAATTTTACAAGAGATTAATGATACAATTGATAAATTACATAGGGGATCTTACCTTAAAGAATTTGTTATGACGTTGTTTTGAAAGTATTAAATTTGACGTTTTGAAAAGGTTACAAGATTTTTTAAAGATTTTGTAAAAGCAACATTTTATAAAATGTAAAAATTAAAAATGGATCTGGTAAGGAGAATCTGGTAAGTTTGTTTGAGTGGTAGAAAAGATGATAAATATTGAAATCATTATAAGTGAACAGTCTGCACGCATTGTCCGAGTGAGACGGACGTGTTCTATTTTTGCCTGCTGATAATAATAGTGCCAAAGTGTGAATTGTTGTTTCTTTCCTAAAAGATAATCTGGAGAGACTAGCCCACGAGTTTTCTGGATCCCGAGTCATATCCAGCTAAGTGAAAAATACATTTTCATTAGAAGTTAAGTCGACCATAAACAGTTTTGTCGCGCTAATCTACAATCCGCAAAAACCGGGCTGCACAAGAAACACTGTGTATCTGTGTATCTGTATCTATCGTCCATACAATTGGTAGACAAGTTATTCTCTAATCACCAAAAAATCTGCATAAACGAAAAAGAAATTCCAATCCGTAAACTCATATCCCCCGCACAAAGAATAATTCTATCAAACGTCTCCCCTACAATACCCCACGATGTTCTGGAACTAACTTTAAAGAATTTGGGATTTAAGCCCCTATCCAAAATGACATTTATGCGCGCCGGAGTTTATGGCGAACAGTATAGCCATATCCTTAGTTTCCGAAGACAGATTTTTAGACAACCCGACGAGAACATGATTATACCATCCTCTATAACACTACAGCATGATAGCACGGACTACCGCATTTTTCTGGGAACTGGAAAACTCACTTGTTTCATTTGTAAGGAGAAAGGACACAAATATGAGCAGTGCCCTTCTCAAATCATTGACCAAGACATAATCGAGAACACGGAAGACACCCCGACGCAAGTTTCCGAAACACAAGAAAACCCGATTAATGTAAACTCAAAAAAACGGCCTGCCTCAACATTAGCCTCCTCATCTACAGATATTCTCTCCCCATCATCTACGCTAGAATCTTCTAACTCTCACCAAGAAATACATTCCTCCACAAAAGTTCTAAACCTAAAAAACCTTTCAAATTGCCCAAAAAGAATAACAGATCAACGAGGAACATTACTCGAACAATTTCTAGATCGACACAAGCTAGTATTTCTGAACACCGGAAAAAAAGACAAGATTCAATTCTTTTTCTCGAACATTTTTAGTTTTAGACCTTTCTCTAGCCACCCAGAGTTAGCACCTGATCTCACCTGGACCACCCTCGACTCTCTGTATGGTAGCGATCATTTTCCAATCCTGATCGAGTACAATATTCGAACATAACATCCTCTCCCGTAACTCCACTCACTAGATGGAATCTAGCAAACGCAAATTGGAAAGATTTTTCAAGAAGTGGACCGGACTCTTAGGGAATTTGATGTTGAGAACACTTTCGGCATGGACGTGGACCACCAACTTGGATATATCATGAATACGATCCTAAATGCTGCAAATATTCTTATCGGCAAAACATCCGGCTACAAAAAAAGAACGGTCCCCTGGTGGAACGCCGAATATGTAAAATAGTTACTAAAGAGTACAAAGCAGCGTTCAATAAATTCAAGCGATCCGAAACTAACGAATACCTCATGAATTTCAAACGTTTAAGAGCCAAGGCCAGATACGTATATAAACGAAGCAAAAAAGATTCTTGGAATAACTTTACCTCATCCATCAACAAGTCTACTCCCTCAAGTCTAGTCTGGAACAAAATTCGTTGCTTCAAAGGAAAACAAAACATTAACGAACTACTGACACTAACCGTAACTCAATTACATCCAAAGAAGAAATATTGGAAACCTTATCCGACCAATTTCAACAAACTTCTAGTAATGGCACTTTCAGACAAACAAAGGAAATCATAGAACTAGAAGTTATAAAACCCGTAGTTAATTATGAACATCTCTTGAACACACCGTTCACACTAGATGAATTGCTGGAATCTCTGTCAAGAAGCAATAGCAAATCAACAGGGCGTGATGACATCCCCTAGGTGCTGATCAAAAACCTATCAGTGCTAGCGAAAACACGTATTTTATCTTTCTTTAACTCAATATGTAGTAAACAGCTTTTTCCCAAACTTTGGAAAGAGGCAATCGTAATCCTGATATTAAAGCCGAATAAACCCAAAACTGAACCCTATGTAATCTTAAAAAATTCTCGAAAGAATGGTTAATTACAGATTGATGTGGTATCTAGAAAAAGAAAACTTATTAAGCGTTAACCAAAACGGTTTCAGAAAATTTAGATCAACACATGACGGCGTCATTAACTTAGAATCCGGAATCCATTAATCTTTCGCCAACAAGCAAAAACTTCTGTCAGTTTTCTTTGACTTAGAGAAAGCCTATGACATGACCTGGAGATACGGAATCATTAATCAGCTGAAGAGTTGGGGTTTTAACGGTAACATACTAGGTTTCATCATCAACTTTCTAAGCAAACCGACCTTCAGACTAAGAATAAACGGTAACTATTCGAAACGCAAAGCCCTCCAAAACGGCGTCCCACAAGGCTCAGCACTTAGTGCCACCTTATTTCTGATAGCCATAAACGACATATCCAATGCACCCATACAATGCAGCCTATACGCAGACGACATCCTATTATACAGCAAGGGTATTTACCTTAGCACCCTCCAAAAAGCCGTGACAGCTATCACAAAGTGGACTGATTCAGCTGGCTTTCGTTTCTCTGTCAACAGGACAAAATGCATGCTTTTCAATCAGGCTAAAAAAAGAGAAACCCCTAAAATAATTGTGTACAACACATTATTACCAGTTGAGGATAATGTCCGTTTCCTAGGAGTAACATTCGATTCTAAATTAAATTGGAAGCAGCACCTAGAACATGTCAAAACTTCATGAACAAAAAACTTTCAACTTATGAAAGTGATTGCCAACCATAAATGGGGTGCCGACACATCCGCCTCCTAAAAATATTCTTAATACGCTCAAAGTTAGAATACGGCTGTACCGCCTACTCTGTGTGCAGAAAGTCTTATCTGAAAAAGTTTGCCCCTATTCAGAACACAGCTATACGAATTGCTTTAGGTGCTTTCCGAACCACCTCAGCCTTGAGTTTACACGTACTAGCCTATGAGTTACAAACAACATACAGAAGAAAACTCTTGACCATGTCATACGCTGCGAACGTCCGATCTATTAATCATCATCCAGTAAGAAACATGGTCTTTTTTTTATTTAAAAAGAGGCCGCATCGGCTGCTATGGCCATTAGCGGTACAGCTGTTTGTGGTACAAATATAAAATCTATTATAATTTTCCTTAAGTATTCGATGTCACTCAGGTAAGCTCTTAAGGAGGACCGGTTGCTGAAGACTTCTGGATATGTGACGGTTCCCAGAAACATTGTCTTTTCAAATAGGTTCCATTCAATATACACCACAAGACCAAACACGATACCACCCCTCTATGAGCGACTATTTAGACTTAATGACGAGCTCAACACAAGTGTCCCCAATATTATGCTCATCAGGAATGTCAATAAGACACCCCCTTGGCTACTCACCCCACTACTCATAAATACTCATGGGGGTGGTGATCAAGCGGTTTCGATTTTTTCGAAATGGGAAGTCGGAAAAACCCCAATCGCAAGGACAACAACCTAAGTGAAAGAAAAATGAAGAATTCTAGTTCCTTATCCAGCACCAATCGATGCGGATCCAGTAACGTAATAACGGAAGTGGAAGAAGAAAGGACTGAAAACAGCAACAGAGCAAGTACTGAAGCCGTTTTTAAAACAACTACTAGAATCATCTGCTTAAACACCAGGAGTGTCCGAAATAAGCGCAATCTACTTGATGTTTTCCTTGAGGAGTTTAGTCCGCATGTTTTATGTCTGACAGAACACTGGATTTCCAGCTGTGAAATAAGTAGTTTTGCTCTTGATGAGTATGTTGTTAATTCAGCCTTTTGTAGGGAACACGGCAGGGGTGGCGGTGCTGCAATTATGAGTGTTCCCGATTTGGCCTCTAAGTCAGTAACGTTGAATTTTTCTCCTGTTGAGGGGCATTTTGAGTATAGTATATGCTCGTATGAAATAAATCATGTATTATTTAAGGTTATATGCTTATATCGATCACCTCAGGGTGACTTGGGTATCTTAGCTGAAGGTATAGAAAACATTCTTGAGAAGGTGACGAGGCGGAAGTCGACACAACAATCCTTCACAATTTTTTGTGGTGATTTTAACATAAATTTTCAAATTGAAAATAGAGTACATCATGATATTGTAAATATTTTTAGGACATTCGGACTTTGCCCACACGTCAGACAAGCCACACGTGTAAGCAGTAATACTCGCAGTACAATAGATAACATATTTAGTGATGTCCCATCGGGTATGTACAGATGCACTATTCTAGATCCATCGATCTCTGATTATTATGCTGTTTGTTTTGATATTAACCATGCTCTTAAAATTTATAAAGCCATAAAACAAAATAAGAGAACATTTAGTAAACGTTCTATGGAATCCTTTGTCGACTCGTTAAGGCGCTTCTCTCACCCCATGTTTGCAGTGTACATTTATAAAAATCGCTGTATTGTTAATTACTGATCAATAATCTT
Source organism: Diaperis boleti (assembly GCA_963583935.1). Taxonomy (NCBI): domain Eukaryota; kingdom Metazoa; phylum Arthropoda; class Insecta; order Coleoptera; family Tenebrionidae; genus Diaperis; species Diaperis boleti. Next base: position 35,965,102 of record OY757249.1, read on the forward strand.
CAAATTTTGAATAGTCATAGAAAAAGGATTGCTTTAGAACCTACGCATATTTTTTTTCAAAATTGCTTTGCTAAATATGCAAAAATGTCGAACTGAACATACATAACTTTTGTCACCATTTTATTGACACTTACGAATTTAAAACCTACAAACAAACATGCGTATCGCCTTGCCTATAGTTTTTTCTTATTGTTTGCTACATTATTGAAGATGGAAGCGCAAATACAACTATGTAATGATGTTTTAAATAAAACCCTGTTCTGTTGATTTCTACGTCAAGGAAGTAGTTCCACCTATACAGCCATGCTACAAATTCGCCGTGTACAGTCCGAGTAAAATCTTAGACCTTTACCAGACAAAAGTGACAAAAAAATGTGAGATGGAGGGGTCTTGTTATCTTCGCCGCCCGCCATAAATCAACCTTTTGATGTACCGGCACACCGAAATTTTATTATCTTTCACTATTCCATTCATTTGGAATCCAGATTCCTCAATGAATGAAACCAAAGTTACGAAATGATTTCAATTTTGCAGATACAACTAATAATTGAAAATGGCAGTTTTCTGTAAACTAGCTTCACGGTGCGCCACCTGAACATAGAGTCGTAGATTTTGTTTTTGTACAAATGAATCTTTCCTATCAGGTTGTCGATTTACAGGAGATTTAAAATAGTAATTTAGCTTGTTTGGTGGCCGAGGTGCACACAACGTTTCTTAGGCGATGATCACAAAATACACTCAATATACGAATTTGGACAGTGTCTATTGAAAATGTCCCAAACCCGAAATATTCATTCATTCCTACCTAGTATTACGCTTTCAATTCCAACTATTTTTTTGACGGAAGAGTTCGAATTGCGTGCATTACCTGAATTTTAAGCCGAAAATATTCCGAGTTGCGCGCATTTTGTGAAGATGAGAATTCCGAATTGCGCGCATTACCTACCTAAACTTGGGTAGGTAAAAGTTTCTTCTTTCATTTATTCTATTTTCGATTATTAATGTTAAAATAATTTTTGTAATTTTTGCAGGGTTGTCAACGGTATAATGACTGACAAGGACTCGGAATGTAGATTCTGGTGTTTAATGTAATGATTGTTTTGGTTCTTGCCATCCAAATAGTTATGTTTTTTGCGAAGTTTTAAAATAAAGCGCGCAACTCGGAATTTTTTCAGGTTTTTAACAGATCGGTTGCTATCTTACTTGATACGTTGATTGATATTTTTATAAAATTTTGCAATGTGAGAAGTCAATTCTTTTCGATTTAATTAACATAGATAATTACATCACTAATAACAGAGCAACAAAACTTCGCTGGCAAAGAAGCAGCAGTGTGTTAAAAAAAACTTTGCATCGCGAAGCCCTATACGACCATAAATTCCCTATAATAAAGATAGAGTGCGTAAACCATTTACTACGTAACTACTGTAGTAAATTGAGAGGCTATTTTTCTCAAGGAAGCAAGGAAGGCGAAATCAGCACAGTTCCAGACATGATCGAGTCTGGCTTTTTTGACGACATTGAGTCGTCTGGAAAAAGACTAGTTCAAAATGTGCATACTCTAATTTTGAATATGAAAAATAATGCAGCAGAAACTTATAATTCTATCGTCTGTAAATTTGTAGGGGGCAATTTCATATAATAAAAAGGAAGAATATTTAGTCCTATTGCACAGGAAAATTTTATAGTCCAGGAAAATTCGCTAAAAAGTATATCGCGGGACTGAAAAGAAAACGCGAGTATATTAAAACTCGCAGTTATTTCTACGAATTAAAAAAAGAAAGACTGCTGCTCCACCTGATGAAAATTACGGTCCAAATAACGCCACACCGGGAGTAGTGTGGTGGAGCACCGTTCTGTTGCAACCAGATATTATTATTTAGAAGTTCATTTATTATTTAATTAGAGAAAAACAGTTTAGACAAAATTATTTTGTACCAATTGCGAAATGCCCCTTAAAGAATGAATCTTGGCAAATAACAGTCAATGGTGGAGGCGTTAACGCGATGTTCGAGTGCTTCTTAAATATCTTCCTTTACAATTTTGATCTTTATTTCCCGGTAAAACAAAAAACCATTAATTTAAAAAATAAAAAAATATGGGTGAGTGCTGAAGTTAAATGCTGGTCTCAAAATATTAGAGATTTACACCACCTGGCAGTTAACACTAAGAGTCTGAAACTTCTTGATAACTATATAAGGTAGAAAAAAATACGGTTTAAAAAATTATTCAAGGCACAACGGAAGATGCAAAATGATAGTAAAATAAAAAATGCCTACAATAAAACAAAAGAAACTTTCAGAATCTTTAATAGTCTAAAATCACACTCGCCCTCAACCAGATCTGACCTAGTAATAAAAAAAGGCGATACCTTAATCGAGAACCCAAAAATAGTAGCTGAAGAATTTAATAAGCACTTTCAAAACTCAGTCAAAACTTGCATTGAAAGCCTAGCAACTTCTAGAGGTAGACATACTATTAGTAAACATGCTTGCGATAAAACAATATTTATGTATCCAACCGACACCGTGGAGATAACAAACGTCATCAATCAATTAAAGAACCGCAGTTCACCCGGTTTAGATCACATACCCTCCACTGTTGTAAAGTCTGCTGCCCCCTACATTTCCAAACCACTTGCCGAAACGATAAACAAATCCTTCGAGAGCGCAATATTCCCTAACAAATTAAAAATAGCCAAATTAATTCCAGTACACAAAAAAGGTAGCAAACTTGACGTTAATATTTATCGACCGATAGCTTTGCTGTCTGTTTTCTCAAAGATTTTTGAAAAAATTATATATAAAAGAATATCTGAGCATATTATAAGGAACAACATCTTGCGTGACAATCAGCATGGTTTCGTCAGAGGGAGGTCGACTGAAACTGGGTTGTTTGATTCAATCAGCAGCATAGTAGAAGCTTTGGACCAAAAATTAGGTGTTATAGCTCTCTATTTCGACTTATCAAAAGCATTTGATATATTAAATCATGATATCTTAATTGGGAAACTAGAGACTTATGGCATCAGAGGAAAAGGTGCTGCTCTAATTAGATCTTATCTGGAAGATCGAGTACATGTGGTAGCAACCAAATCAGTTCAAAAGAACACGCAGCAAGAGAATTTCTCTGAAACTTCAATTATAAATAGTGGTGTTCCCCAGGGCTCAATTCTAGGGCCACTACTGTTCCTACTATATGTGAACGATCTCTCAGAACATGTTGGGGTGCATGGTGCAATAGTAACGCAGTATGCTGACGACACATCTTGTATAGTTAAAGCTAGGAACACCTCGAAATTAAGTACAAAATCAATTAATGTAGTCGAGAACATGACGAGTTGGTGTCTGAACAATCAGCTGAGCATTAATACAGACAAAACTGTGGTCATATTTTTTAGAAAGTATGAGTCAATACCTATCAGAGATGAACATAACAAAACGATTCCAAATAGTGAATCTGTTAAGATGCTTGGCATTGTGATAGACAGTAACTTGGACTGGGCACTTCACGTTACTGAACTAAACAAAACCATAAGTTCTGCGATATACGTCATTAGAAACATCAGAGATACTGTTTCCGCCGATGCTATACGCATATTCTATCTAGCCTATGTGCAACCAGTGCTATCCTATGGGATTATGTTTTGGTACTCATCATTGATGGGTAACAGAATATTCCTAGCCCAGAAGCGCTGTATTAGAACTATGCTGAGTCTTACTGCTTGTACATCATGCAGACCTCATTTCAAAAAACTAGGTCTACTAACTCTTCCATCGGTATACATATACAAACTTACATTATTTGCAAGGAGTAACTCAAGACTGTTTACGACAAATGCAGGTGGTTATGCAAACGAGGCAATGCCTTCAGCTAAGAATCCCTCAACATTCTACGTTGAGGGCCGTTTTACAATGCGGTAAAAGCCTATAACGCCCTTCCAGACTCTATCAGGAATATTCATAACAACTTAAAATTCAAAGCAGCACTAAAATCCCTGCTAATTAACTCAACGTACTATGACTTTAAAGAATTTACTTCTTAACGTGTATGTGTATGTCTTAACGTGTACGTGTATTTATATCAACATTATCTGTATTGTGTTACATTTTACTTTATACTACTGTAGCGTTTCTGGGTTCCATTTATTTATTTAAACAAACTATGTACAATTTATTTATACTTCTTATATTACACTATTTACATTATTTACACTATTTACAATTTACTACTTCACGGGCACGTCTCGTATTATTTATTTACACATCACGCGGCACTCCGGATAGATAAAAGTAACTGTCCGACTCGACCCACTGACTCACTAGACTCGATGATACGACTAAACTAAACTGACTCCCGTTGGAACGTCCTCTAATAAATATACCGGCGCCTAAATGTTTCTAGAGGCTCCATGGCGCTCTCGACCTGTCCAGAAGATGAGTCATACTACTTCGAGTAAGTTGTAGTAAATTCAAGTACAGTCCAGCAATTGATGACGCCGCTACAGCGATGAGTCATCACGGGTCCGCGTCCGTTACACTACAAATTTTATTTTTTCTGGACGTAGAAAATGTCATGTTTATTTGATTTTATGGCAATAAACTTATTATTATTATTAATACCCAAATGAGCCAATGGAAAAAATCTGAAACTCCTCATCTAGTACTGCAAAACATCTTTCGTAGCATAATAGACAACCTTCCTAGATTATGGAACGCCAAAGTATTTTTTAATACGTACACTTCGGATGTCAAATTAATGTAGGGCGCACATTTGAAACAAAGAATTAGGTAGTTACTCTAAATTTACAGTTTCAAAAATGCCTCAAGAAATTAAACCTATATTTTTATTTTTCTCAATTTGTAACTAAAAAATAATGGAATACGTCTTTTTGAATTTTTATATTTAAAATAACGCAAAAGCATACAGTTTTTTTATTATAAAATAGCACTGACATTTTCTATTATACTATTTAAAAACGTAACATAGTATTTTTTGATTTTTCTAATTATAAATACTACTGGCCATTTTTATTTGTCCAATGAAAATAACGCTGTTAAATAATGATGTCAAAAAGTGTGTGTGTGCATAATTTTTGATGATGAAAATTAATCTAAAATGTTTTTATACATTTGGAAATTAAAATTCGTAAGTATGTGGCTGAAGTTAAAATAATGGCACCACTTGAATTTTCAACATGGAAATTACTTTAATTACTTCGCTCAATGTTATTGAAACGATCTACATATATATTTAAAAATGTTACTGGAATTATTTTGGAGGTAAATAAAAATTGCCCTCTACTTTCTACATTTAAAATCCTCGTTGAGTTCTATTCACACACCACTAACGTGAATTTTTAATTTAGAAATTGTCTGAGATTCTATATTGAAAAATGCTTGAATTTCAAACTTGGAAATTCAATGAATTACCAATATCAAACGTCACGCTCCCATCTCTACGAGTCCTGACGCGCAGACCCAGACGCCTTGTATGCGAGTCAGATCGAACATTTTAGAACAGAACTAAGTTAGAGGTGGGAGCGTGGGGTTTGATATTGGTAATCCATTGAATTTCTAAGTTTGAAATTCTAGCATTTTTCAATATAGAATCTCAGACAATTTCTAAATTAAAAATTCACGTTAGTGGTGTGTGAATAGAACTCACGAGGATTTTAAATGTAGAAATTGGAGCGCAATTTTTATTTAGTTCCAAAATAATTCGAGTAACATTTTTAAATAGTCCTTATAAAATTAGAAGAAATAAAAATTGAAGCGTTGTTATATTAAACAAACCTTTTGAAGCATTTTTACAGATTAAATAAATGTCTGTATTATAATTTTACAATTTAAAAAGTAATTAGGACTTTCAGTGCTATACCGTTGATACATTAAAAATTAAAAGAATATCTGCTGCGTTGGAAAAAAGTTCATAAAATTTTTATTTCAGTGAAATCAAATCCCAGGTTAGCTAAATTTTCACATGAACGCCTTGATGTCTATCAAGTTTTCAAATATAATAGTGGCTTGAATTTTTGTAAATTGAAAAATAATAACTACATGTTTTTTTGAACATGCTGTTTTATTCTTGAACGGTGATAACTGAATGTCGGCTATTACTAAATTCTGTGAAACATGTATATTCTAAAAACAATACAGTTTATTATAATGTTTGATTATGTTGGAATACATTAAAGGTTCAACATAAATTATATTACAAAGCGTCACGCAACATTTTTATTTCAAAACAATTTCCGATTGCAAATATTAGACTAATTTCTTTTGGAACCGAATTAAAATCTTTAAATATTTTTTTAAATTGATTTTATGTTAGATTATTTTGCTTTTGCAGTGATATTTAAAATTCCGTAAATTATTTTTTAAACTATTGCCGTTATTGCACTCGCGGGTGTAACATTAATTTCTAATTTAGAATAATTGCGAGAAACATATAAAGAACCATTTTGTGTGCTTTTCTCTTATGCAGCAGCGTATGCAAAGCGTGGAGTAACATTTTTAATTCGACACATTAAAAATTTGATCAAAAATAATGTTAAAATGTCTAAAAGCAACATTTAAAATAAAAGCAGTTATCCACTTTGGTTCAACTTGAGTGCGTCTCCGTAATTTTTAAATTTAAAAATGCAAGAATTACGAGTTTAACTTATTAATGTGAATCTATTTCTCATTTTATAGTTAACATTAAAATTCCGATGTTAAAAAATACTTTGGCGTTCCATACTAGATCAAACATCCTTTACACAGATGCATCCACTGTGTTTAAACTGGAGAATTATATGCTATATTAGAGGCACTGAATTTCATCAGACAAAACAACTCTCGCTCGCAATGGATAATCTGTTCTGACTGATTGTCATCACTTCAATCCTTATTAACATCACCTTTTTCCTGTAACCCATTAGTGAAAACGATAAGAGAAGAAATAGCTCTCATTGAAGCCGAACACAAAACAGTCTCCTTCGTATCTCATGTCGGAATACAGGGAAATGAAGATGTAGACAAGAATGCAAAAGAAGCCTCCTCGTCCATTGACGAAAAATAAGATCGGTTGGTTGCAAAAGGTAAAACCAGATCCGATAAAAGCTCTTCCCACTCCTCAACAACAAAATGAACAGATAGTACTAGCGCGCCTACGTCTAGGCCATACTCGATTAACAGATAGCTATTTATTTTCCCCAAATTCAAATAGACCCTCCTGCGAAAGGTGTCATTACATGCTAAGTGTCGAACACCTCCTGTTTAAATGCACCAATTTTACCCATCAAAGTCACTGTATTGTTCTAGATAAGGAGCCTGAAAGGGTCATTAAATTTACAAAGTTTAAGGTTTGTTAAATATAATTTCCTGTAACTGTCACTGACCTTGATATTTCCACTGGCCCCTTAACGTGAAAAGTGTAGTTTTTCACCATCAAATTGTAAATTAATTCATAAATGCAATAAAGGCCGGAAATTAGATTTTCTTGAGACTTTGGAAATAAGGAAAGCCTTAAAACTGGAAAACAGATCTTGTTTAAACGAACAGAATAACTTCAATAATCCCATTATCAATTCACTATTTTAATTTTTCCAATAATTTTTTTATTTTTCATTCAACATTAAATTAACAACAACCTCAAATGCCAACTTTTTTCACTTATAATGATTTCACTTTATATCACCTTTTCTAGCACTCAAACAAACTTACCAGATTCTCCTTACCAGATCCATTTTTAATTTTTACATTTTATAAAATCATAAATTATTTTACCAAATCTTTTAAAAATCATGTAACCTTGTCAAAACGTCAAATTTAATACATACTTTCAAAATAACGTCATAATTTTAAACATTCTTTAAGGTAAGAACCCCTATGTAATTCATCAATTGTATCATTAATATCTTTTAAAATTAGGACTGATGATGGGAGTAGTTTTCTCCCGAAACATGTTCCAATTGTAATTTTACGTTTATTAAAGCTTGTGGAGTTCGACTTGAATATATTTAAATTTTAATTTAAATTTACTCCACTTTGATTTATCGACATTCTTCTCGTTTAAGTTAAGGAAAGATAGTTACGTAAAAGCGCAGTTCGAGTCCGCGCCGTAGATTTTTCGTGCGAACGTTGTCGGGGTGAAATCATAATATTCCGGCGAATATTTTTATTACATAATTATCTCACTTTGGGTCCTAGTAGTGCATCGCAAGCTACTACGAGTCAAAGTGGTGCTGGTAGTTACAGAGTATCACCGTCGGGAGTACATTGTAAATCAATCAGAGCTATTTGGCCTCTGGTTAAAAAAAAATGAAATTATTTTTTTCCCAACCACATTTTTTTTGTAAAATTCTTTTTGCCGTCATAAGTAGCGCATAATTTGAAAAATATTTCGATTGCAGGTCGCGGTTTTGCATATTTTGGTTTCAGTGTATCTATGATTTTAGCACGAGCTCTATGACCCGTACTGATGTGAATACTTTCCAATTTTTCATAAAATTCCTCGTATGGCACAATAAAATTTAGTTCATCAACAGCACTGGTTCTTTTCATCACAATTTTTTTTTCTCCCCTTATATCTTAATATTGCAAGACTTGAAAAATGGTGCTCCTTATTATTTCTTCTATAACCTTCTTCTTTATGTTGTCTAGCAGTAGTTAAAAAGCCACAAACTTTTTGATTTTTTTGTTAATTCCAAGGTGTTTTTATACTTTTTTTCATGATTTTATTTGGAGATATATTGTAAAATAAATATGTATGTATTAAGTACTTCCCTATTAATTGACGGGACTCTCGACACTGTGTTTTATTTTGACTTTCTTAACCTCAAAACTAATGCTTTTGGGAGGTAGTATACTAAAAAATAAAGTTTTTCGAAAATACAATAATCATAAACCTCATTGAAAAGATATGGTTTAGCGCTATTATGGTGAAATTATGCTTACTGAAAATGCAAAAAACAATGAATTGAAATTCTTTTAATTTTTTATGAGAGAACTGTACTAGTTTAAATAAGTTATTAGTGACTGGTATATGAATTAAGTGAGGACCTACACCTTTCCATTTCTCACTCTCACTCATTTTATAAGTAATTCTTTCCTTTTCGCTCTTACTCCTCCATACTCGGAAACTACTGACGTAGTCATTCGCCCGCGAACAGTTTTTCATTTATTTCATGAAAACGGTTATGATTTGAGCAAAACGAAAAAATAGGAGTACTTTATTTTAAGCAGTTTTATTTACAAAAGAAGTTTCAAAATTTTGTGTACTACTCCATTCCATGTATGTACAGTAATTTATTCTCCCTATGTTGTCTGTTGCCACATTAGCTTCTTCAAGCATGATGAAAACACCGAAAATTCTGCCGGATAAAGCGAGTATAGCACCTAAATTGAATGCTGACCGGTGAATTTAAAGCTAGAAATACATTTCTCTGTCGTGTTGTGTTGTGTTGTGATGCAACGAAACGTTGCATGGATCGCATAGAAGTTTTAGCATGTAATCAAATGAGGCATATTGTTCTGATGGCTTCTGACGCGATCCTATGTGTTGTGTCGTGACGTTGTACAATCCCTCGATTCCGGATTTTTGTTAGATCGTCACATTGCAACACAAAGCATCAGAACGCATCAGAAAAATTTGCACGGGGCAGAACGTCATAACACTGCATCAGATTGCGTCAGTTACCACCGAAACAGTGCCATTGTCGGTTGCGACACATTTACCATGGATGAAGGTACTATAATCGAAAAAATTAGAGAGCATGATTGAATCTATTTAATGTCAAATTCGAATATTATCGAAACCGCATTTATGCGATATGTTAGAGTCTCTCGATTTCAGCAATAAATTATTGTACACATTTAAGCACATTTGTTTTGCCTGTTCATTTAAATGTATTGTTTTTCTTTTGACAGGAGGAGAATTAACATCATCGGAATCATTAACCTCTTCGTCAGTCCACTCGTCATTATTGTCAGCTTATTTGATTGTACTCGGCACAGGTTCCCAAGGACATTAACTAATTTCGCTTCTAAATCTATATAAAAAATAAATATTTTAATTAACAAAATCACTAGTTGGATGAATGTAATAAATAAAATCATACGTCAATAAATACTCGAATGTGGATACTTAACACGCAAGAAAAACGCTAAGACTGGCAGCAAGAACGAGATTGACATTCGAGGACACGACACAACGCGTCATGGCGTTCTGCCGACACACCACAACACACAACGGCACAACACAACACGACAGAGAAATGTGTTCCCCACATTAGAATAGCGCGGGTGACCTGGCAATACCTCCTATCTCAAATGTTTAGCGAAACTGTGTTATTAACATATAATTCATATCTCATCCTATAAAATAATTGAAATTACAAATAAAAACTAACTTTTGGATTAAAAAAGAAACATATTTAAATGTTAATGTCGAATAAGCATTTTTAGATTTTTTTATTTTATAAAGTTTATTTATATTTTTAAGCGCTAGGAAATATTGATAAAAAGTAAACAACAAGTAGTCGTTTTACAAAAAGCCTGGTTCTAGTATATGACAATGATATTATCCATTATATCGATCAATCTTCAAGTGCTTCAAGCCCATAGTTGCGTTTGTTTCATCTTATAAGTTTCTTCTTCCACGACTTCTAAAATTGCCGTGCCAATGAAAGCTTTTGCTACGTTGCACTTTGTTTCTTAATTCTTATCAACTGTTCTTTACTCGGTATTCGACTAAACTAATTATCTCAATAATTTAACTAACTTTTTTTTAAGAATAAAATCTCTGAGATGAGAGTGATAGAGATAGCCGGTGCGCCATTTCCGCTACCTGATCCCTCCAGACAGTTTGTAGATGGATGACATCATAACTGGCAAGAACTAGTTGATCAGCTTTGAATAAAACCGATGCCCAATTAGATACGAGGGAAGACCGGTCGCGATTACTCGCCAACTTACTTTTTTTTATTCACCACCGACGATGTAAAAATCACACGTTTGTAATAAGTAAATCAGTATTATTCCACCTTTTCATACGTTAATACATCTTACAATGTCTGTGAATTTAATGAAACTGAGCTTCAACAAAACAGTTGAATTTGACAACTTCCTGCGAAATAGCAAGTTCCACATCATCCAATCAAATGGTCAAAGAATCTATTCTCCAGTTGAGTCATCTGGCATTAGACCTCCACCTAAAGGCACAGAGATTTTCGTCGGAAACCTACCACCAGACGTGGATGAAAATGAACTCATCCCACTGTTCAGTACAAAGGGTGCCATTTATAATCTTCGTCTGATGATGGACTTTTGTGGCCGAAATCGGGGGTACGCGTTTATTTCGTATTTTCGTCCAGAAGATGCTCACGCAGCCGTGCTTACTTTTCACAATTACAAACTGAGAAACAAAACAAAGCTAGCAGTTTGTATATCACTTGATAATCGCCGCTTGTTCATTGGAAATGTTCCAAAACACGTCACAAGGGAGGAAGTCAGATTCGTATTGCAGAGATTTGTGGATGGAATCGTAAACGTAATTTTGTATCAAGAACCCTACAATGATAATCTAAACAGGGGTTTCGTTTTTGTGGAGTTTGAGACGCATCGCTTGGCTGCTATTGCCCGTCGGCAATTGTCACCAGGAAATTTGGTTGTTTGGGGACAACCTATTTTCGTAGATTGGGCTGAACCTTTGCCAACTGTGGACCCGAGAGTTATGAAAAATGTAAGTTACACCTATTTATGTAATTAGTGTTTAAAGCCGTTTTTGATGAAATAATAATAATTATTATATCTGCTTATTATTAGATAAACAAATAGCAGAACAAACTTATTTGAAGACAAAAGTAATTAATAAATAAAATAAAGCGTTTCACTCCTGTTCATGATACCGAGTGATTCAGAGTAACTTTATTCAAGTCTTCGTTGCAAATTTGGACGTTATGATTAAATCGTTGGCAGAGGCTAGACATTATTGGTGGTATCAATATTTTCAATAACTACGCGTCACATTAATTTGAGGCATTACACAAGTTTCTGTTAATTCTGTTTCTGTGATAGATAAGTCGTCATGCTCTAAACAAAGACAATTATTTTTGTTTACAAAGGGCTCTTTCGTTAATTTTACTTGGAATCACTTATTCATATATCCAGTAGACTTTGCACGTCAAGATTCTTCATCTAACCACATACATATAAATTTTGTTTCCCACAGACAGCATAAGGTCTGAACTATTTAAGAAGACCCACTATAAGTATGTGGTTATAACTTATAAGTATTAATTTTCTTCTTGGCTCGATTGAAATAGGGTTTAAATTTAATTTTTAATGAAATTGTTTACTTTAGATTATCAACAAGTTTGTTTTTTAAAATTTTTAGTTCATCAAACCTCCAGATATTTACTTTGTTAAAATTAGTCGGAACTTGGCGTAGTCTTATATTATGCCAAAAATTATAATAATTGTTCAAACGTTTAGTTTTTAAGTCATTTTGATTTGAGAACCTGCTTCGTTAGAAATTGTTGAATTCACAGCAAAATTTTCGTGAACTATAAAATCAATAAACATATCAAAATTATTCGATCATCTTGTTTAATAATACCTTAGATTGATGTCAAATTAAAGCTCAAAAAATTAATAGTAGTTTATTATACGAGTTCCTGTGTAAATTGGACGCTTTATGCCACAAGGGGTTTATAAAAGCACGAGTGAAATGAGCGTAAAGCGTAAAGCGTTCAATCTACACAGGAACGAGTGTAATACAACGTTTTATCGTTCGACACAACCCCGGAAAGCCTTTAAATTGCTTAAAATCCATAAAAATAGTGTGACGTTTATATGTCATTTTCATTATTTCATGACAGAGAGTGTTTTACAAACGAAAATTAGAAAATTCTGACAGTGTCGAACGATAATGCGAAACATCTAGGGAATTATTAAGTTGCGAAGCTGAGAAAAGGTTTCTCTACCGTCGTTTATATATTATTTTTTTCACTACTGGCAGCTTAAATCTTATAAATCATATTTTTCTGTCCATTCTGGTGTTATTAATTACATAAACAATTTCATGAATATTCTGCCAAATTCTAAGAAAGACATTTTTTTTCATGATGTCCTACCTTGGGTATTACCAGATTTATTAGATATGCATTTTGCATGAAATCCGGTCTCTTCATTATTAACTACTAGTCAATAATGAAACGATTATTAACTACTAGGAAAGAATAGTATATTATAAACCAAGGTAGAGAAGTAATTTTTCTCAGCTAAGCAGTATTAATTCCCGAGATGCGTACAGGAAAATATGACCTTCTTGGAGTAGGTTTCTTTAAGGGGTTAAGCGCGAAGCGCGAGCCAAAATTTGCAATGATCCACGGAAAAAACAAATGTTCACAGACGGCAACGTCTATTCAGGATTAACTGTGAGCTGGCACCCGATAGACGATTGTATTTTTGATGCTTTATTTATTTAACGATTTAAGCTGGTAGTAGTGAAAAAAATAATATATAAACCACGGTAGAGAAGGCCTTTCTCAGCTTCGCAACTTAATTCCCTCGATGCTTCGCATCTCGGGAATTAATACTGCTTAGCTGAGAAAAATGACTTCTCTACCTTGGTTTATAATATACTATTATCCAACACTTGTTTATTGTGAAGTCATAATAATGCAAGCAAGCTCTCTTATAATAATAAATAGCTATAATATCAATTCATATTATGCCCAAGGTACCGTTTGATGAAAAAATACGATCTAGTTATGCATGACGATATTTTTATATGGAAAGCTTGTATGGGATTTTTGGAGAAATAACATCGTATTGGTGTTATTATTCTTAAGTCAGCACGTTTTTTTTAGTTTAGTATAAAATATTTAATCGTTCACTCTGTTTATAATATTTGTTGTTTATGTAGGTCGAGTGCCTAATACAGAATGAAAAATATTATTTAAGTTTTAGTCTTTTAGTCTACTCTAGATCTAGAGATCGGGTCGTCCTCTAGAGCGCTCATTAATAAAACTAAAGTATAATTAATTGAACGCGAATTATTTCGTCCTTTCTCCATTACCAATAGGGATGCTTCAGATTAACTCAATCAAGTTGCGTTACAAGTTCCCACCCATTTGCATGTTTATTTAAGACTGGGTGTATAGGGGTAGGGGTATTTAAAAAATTAGTTGCACAGTTTTAACAAATTTTGCAGATATGTAATTGTTTGTAATTTTAAGAGTATCTTCGTTTAATTTTTTTCTTCAATTCTTATATAAATACATACTTTTCTAAATCCACCTTCAAATAATTGGTCAGTCCAAGTCATAAAGTTCCGCCCAAAATTCATAATATAGTTATGTACTGCTTTTGCGAAAAACGCTCGAACAGGTCGATTTTTGTTTAAGTTGCCATCTTTTGACATAAACATTTTGTTGATGACGTCATTTGTTTTTGAACTATAACACCGCCATCAATTTTTTTAAATGGCAACTCCCAACTTTTTTTTGGGTTTTAAATACACTTTTCCATTCTCTATTCAACAAGAGTAAAGAATTGATACTTTGCATAACTTTTTTTCTTTTAAATATTACGAGGCAACCGCCGCCGTAAACAAGCGTCACAAACAGGCGCCATTCAACGTTGTTGATCTTCCATGTAACCCCCCGATATAGGAAAAAAGAAAAGGAGAAAATAGATAAAAAACAATTAACTAAACTAAAATAATAAAAATAATAATAATACATAAAATAAACTCAAAATTATTAGCCTAAAAATAACTAAAAATAGACTTAAAATTAAGAAACACAATATGAACTACAAAAACAAAAAACTAAAATAAAATTTGTATATAATAAAAAACAATTCAAAAGTAAAAAAAAATATATGTATGTATATATAAATGTGGAAAACAAAACATCAACAATGATATACTTGCACAAATGAGATCTATCGCAAGGAAATGAGGTAAGTAAAAACTTGTTTGCGGAAATTGTGAACATGGTTAGCATTTTTAATATTTGATGGGATCTTATTATAAACCTCCGATGCATTATATGTGAAGCTGCGTTTGAACAATGAGGACCGGTGTTTAGGTATAGCGAGCTTATCTCCGTGTCTTGTTGGCCAATTGTGAAAAACTGAATTTTTTGTTAATTTGTTAAATAAGTATTCGGGTTTCTGTTTATTTAAAAGTTTAAAAATGGAGCAAACGAAATGCAAAACATATCTTTCGTCAAGTTTGAGCCAATCTGTTTCTGTATATTTATAGGAAATATGGTCATACTTACGTATGCCATAGCAGAATCGTAGGCATGAATTTTGCAGTTTCTGCAAACTCTCTTTGTCTTTGTTAAGTATCGCTGGCCAGTAAACAGAGTCACAATAGGATATCTGTGATAGTATCAATGAGTCACATAATTTACGCTTTACGTCTGAACTAAGGAGATCTTTAAAGAAATATAAATGTTTTAATTTTGCATAAGATTTTTGAATTATTTGGTTTACATGATTACCAAAGCGCATATTGGAGTCAAAACACACACCCAAGTTTCTTTCACTTGTGCTTAGTTTGATGTTATTGTTATTTATACTAATATTGAAACTGGGATCCTCAAGTATGCTATTGTAACCGGGTCCAAATAATATTGCCTTAGTTTTGCTTTCATTTACATGTAGCCCATGTCCAGCAGAAAACTTTAGTATACATTCAAGGTCAGTGTTAATTTTTAATGCAGCATTATGTTTGTCTTTTAGAAAGAATGAATAATAAATTTGTGTGTCGTCGGCGTATTGATGTGTTAGGCAGTAATTTAAAGAACTGGAGAGATCAGCTGTATATAAAGAAAACAGTAAAGGTCCTAAAATGCTTCCTTGGGGCACACCACGATTAATGACTTTGGAACTTGATTTTTTATTGTTAATCATAACCTGTTGTTGACGGTTGGAGAGATAGTTTACAAAAAAGTTAATGCTCCGGTCACTGAAGCCAAAATATTTTAATTTTATATATAGAACTGAGTGATCTAGAGTATCAAATGCTTTAGAGTAATCTAATAAAATAAGACAAGTAACCTTACCACTCTCGTGAGCTCGGTAAATGTCATCTGATATATGTAACAGGGCTGATGTGGTGCTATGATTTGCTCGGAAGCCTGATTGGGTTGATGGTACTATTTCGTGCAGGGTCAGGAATGAATTTACTTGTCTGTGTACAATTTTTTCTAGTATTTTTGACATCACCGGCAAGATACTAATTGGTCTTAGATCGTTGGCGCTTGTGGGCGAAGAAACTTTAGCTAAAGGAATGATAAGTGATTTCTTCCAACACATAGGAAATTCACTTTTTAATAGACATCTATTAATAACATAGGTAACATGTTGAGTTATGTATGAGAATATGTGGCTTAACATTTTTAAAGTGATCATGTCTTCTCCAGCAGCATTACTTTTTATTGAATTGAAGGCATCGGTAACTTGTTTTGGAGTAGCTTCACTAAAATTGAAACTAGTATGGGAAGTTAAATTTGGGAACCTGCAGGTGGTGTAGTATTTTTTTATGAAATCGTGATCGGCCTTTTTCATTTTTGCAACTTTATTAAAGAACTCTAAATTTAAATCGTTAATGTTACTTTCGAATGTGCTGTCTATACTACTTCTATTACTGTTGGTGATATTAAGTTTATTTAATGTTGTCCAGAAGCATTTAGGGTTACTTTTAAAATTTTGATGTAGAAAAGCTTTTTTTTCAGTTTTGATGGCAGTATTTACATAGTTCCTCCTAGCTTTATACTCTTGCCAGTCGGTTTCTGACTTGGTTCTTTTATATTTATTAAAAGCTGCATGTTTAAGTCGTATTAAGAATTTTAAGTTTTCGGTCAGCCAAGGAGTTGGGACCTTAGTGAACTTTGACATTTTAAGAGGAGCGTGGTGATTATATAAATTTGATATGACGCGATTTAGAAAAGACATCATATTGTCAACATCTTGACAATTATACAAAGGGTTCCAGTCGATGAGTGATAAATCGCTCAACAAAGCTTCAATGCTGGTGTTTTTGAAGTCACGGTATGTTTTATATTTTATGGGCGGTCGCAATTTTTCCAATTTAATCTTTAAATAAACTAAGTTGTGGTCAGACATATCTTCCATTCTTATGTTATCGGTTTGGGAGACTGTTGTATTATTTGAGCAAATTAAAACATCTAGAAGAGTTTGAGAAGTTGATGTGATTCGCGTGGGAGAGTTGACTATTTGAATGAGTTGATATTTGTTTAACAGATTATAGAAATTTACTTTGCTGACAGAGTTGGTAAGTATGTCGCAGTTTAAGTCTCCGCCAAACATCAGGATGTCATACTTAGGTAACAGATATGTAATAAGATTTTCTAATGTGGTTAGGCAGTCATTCCATTTCAAATTAGGTGGTCTGTATACAGTACCTAAACATAAGGTTTTTCCAGCAGATTTAATGTTGATCCACAGATATTCGAGTCCGGCGGTATTAGTGACCTCTGAGACGTCTACGACTTTGTACTTTATGAAACTTTTCATGTAGAAAGCAACACCGCCTCCACGTGAGTTGCGGTCCTTACGGATGATCTTATACTCAGGGATTCGTATGGTATTATTAGCAATACTTGAGGAAAGCCAAGTTTCAGATAGTCCTATAACATCGTAGGCTTCGCTATTTAAAAAATCTGTGCAAGTGTCGAAACTTGAAATAAGTGATCGTGTGTTAAAATGGGCAAAGCTAAAGAATGTATTTTTATTTACAGCCATTCGTATCACAGTTGAATTCTACTCTTTAAAATTTGTACTTCTCTTTGGTAAGAAACGCAATTTTTTATGTCGCCCACATGATGATTAATGTTAATTGAACTGTGCCCATTATAATTAAAACAATTAATGCATTTCAGAACTGTTGATGTACAGGTTTTGTCACTATGATTTTCTGCACACTTACCGCAAACTAAGTTTTTGCTTTTGCAATCTTTGCTAAAGTGTCCAAATTTTGAACATGTATAACATCGCTTTACGTGAATTATCAGCATCTAAAACCCAAAAAAAAGTTGGGGGTTGTCATTTAAAAAAAATATATGACGGTGTCATAGTTCAAAAACAGATGGCGGTGTCATCAAAATTTTTATGTTAAAAGATGCAATTTGAAAAAAAAATCGACCTGTTAGAGCGTTCTTCGCATAGAAATAATAATATTTTATCTATTTGTGAATTAACCTTAACATATAGATATGTGTATATGTCGTCGCAGCCTTTTTATAGATCTTTTTAAGCTCTAGAACTTTTCTATAGAAAGCATTCATCGATCTCTTACCGTTAAAGCTCCGTTTGTAAGAAACGCATTTGCTCAACCGTTTCTTATTTTATTTCATACTTGTATCTAAAGTGACATTTTTCGGATTATTTTTGATACCAAAAGTGGAACATTAACGTCCTAGTACTTTAAAGAAAAATTGTAAAGTCCTAGTACTTTAAAATTATACGTCAATCATTTCTTACATTGTTCCCGAGATTTTTGTGGCATCAAATTGTTCTTCACGTGATCTGCTTCATCTACAATGTCTTGAGGCACCTCAGTTTTCTCCATTTTAAACGGAATAATCGGATAAAATATCCAAAACCATTCACCGTGACCCAGTTTTTTCGTTGTCATTTTTGACAAACGTTTGTTACTATGGGAATGTTAGTTCCCGCATATTTAATTATTACGAATAATTTGTGCGAGATAAACACACAACATTTCATTTATTTTGACTTAATTCATTAAACTTGCAGTATGAAATAAAACGTTGTATTTACCTCGAACGAAGAAGTGTTTTTAAAGGTACTGACAAGTAATTCCAGCCTCGGCTAGGCGCCTCGGCCGTAAACAACTTGCTCGTACTTTAAACTTCACTTTTCGTTCTAGATAAATAATATACTATTTTCATAATACCTACCTGTTATTGCATTATATCGAAAACTGTCAGCTTGAGTGAAAACTCACTCAAAACAGTACCGGCTGTTATTGCCCTCTTATAGCCCTCATGATGTTAATAACTATAACAGGATAATATACAGCCTATGTCCACCCTGAAGGTCCATTCTAAATATTGGTAAAAAATTGTTTTAACAAAATTAATTTTATTACCATTCCTTCAATTATGTTTTTTTATTTTTCATTTAATTACTCTCAAACTTTAATTTATCCAATCATTATTGTTATATTCCCTTCACCCTATTGTTAAATTAATTATTTTTTTCCCAGGAATTAGGCAAGGTGGAAGGAATATAACAATAATGATTGGACAAATGGAATTGTTCACTAACATCACAAAAAAAACATGGCAGTTGTTATTTTTTCTCCTTGTGCCTACAAATAGCAACAGGAACTTCGTTCCAACCGGGTGTCCCACAATCCCTCTCGTACTTTTTTCTTCAAAAGTAACAACTGGTTGCAACAGCTCGTACACTTTTAGTTGCTAATTTTTCTGCGACACAGAGAAATATATAATTATTAATTGTATGAGTCATACAACTGATTTCATTAAAATGTATTGTTACGTTCTGAAAGAAACTCGTGATGATTTCATTGCCAACTCATAGTACCGAAATCTTTCTGGAGCTAAAGATCGAGAAGCCACTTTCCTACAAATACGACGCGAAACCTTCGTCTGAGTCAGTGAGAACTCGAAATTACTGAGCGACACAATCCGTGTGATGCATGCGAACTGTTTAAATAAGTGTTTCTCAACATGTGGGACTTTATTAGCCCTACCTTAAAACATTTTTTGACGTTTAATTTTTGATAGATGACAGACTTTTTCAAATAGTACTGAATAGAACTAGAATATTAAATAAAAACCGATGCCGGTTTTTAACCCCGGACGCAAAAAAGATGGGTGTTATAATAATTAATAATATATATAATAATAATAATTGACGTGTCTGTCTGTGTATCTGTGTGTCTGTCTGTGGCATTGTAGCTCCTAAACGAATGGACCGATTTTGATGCGTTTTTTGTTTTGTTTGAAAGCTGCTGTAGCATCAAATAGTCTACAGGATGCTCAATTTCTCAGAAACTTAAGTAGACATAGCGTGTTTGGGCTTATAAGAATAGTCTCAATGAAAAGGTGTTAAATGATAATCGAGGCCACATGGTAACCTTGATAATTTTGCTAAGACATACATATTGAGCTAGTGCAACGTTTGTCCCTAGACCGCCTAAATGATTTACGTTGGAATAAAATTTAATAGTTACGGTAATGCGTTTCGTAATCTTTGCAGTTCAGCTAAAGCATTTATACTAGATACTATATACTATATTACTAGACACATTTATATTAGAATTAGTGTCCGCGAGTAATTTAAAAAGAACGAAATAAAAATAAAATTAAAAATTTTAAGTAACCCCCGACCCGGAAAAAAAACTAAAAATAGTAAAAAAAAAAAATATCTCTTGGCCTTTTAACTTCATTAAAAGTACCTATTAATATTTTGATGATGAGCGTCGCCGCGTTGGGTTACAGAAAATTTTTAAATTTATTTTTCGCAACAAAGCGTCTTTAAAGTAACTGCGTGATTGACAAGTAACTTAATTTTTTAATTATTTATTTTTTAACATAACTACAATAGTTGTTATATCTTTTGGATGAAGAAAAAATCCTAGTCACTTAAGTCAGAATTAAAAAAATATATAGGTATATGTAAATTGTTTCTAATATTTTGTTATTTCAGGTTAAGAAGTTATACCTTAGTAATATTCCTACGTATATGTCGTCTGAAGAGTTAAAGCAATTTTTGCTTCGCTTTGTGGATTCTGTACATCTCGTCAAAGTTCACAAGATTCATAATTTTGCTTTTGTTCATTTCGCTCTACGAAGATGCGCTGAGGAAGCTTTGGAAAGGCTAAGAGGTAAGAAAAATATGTACATATTAGCTTTTTTTTATCGTATCGTCAACTATTATGTCCTCATAAGTACCTACTACACTTTTGGCGATAATTATGGGCATCATAATATTCAATTCCAATGATATGTTAGTTACTCATAATACATTAGTAAGTTACTAACTCATAATATTTGATAGAATGTGCCAAACTGCAAATTTTGACGTTCGAAGAAAATTTTTCTGAATTTCTTCATTCCTATCGTGGAAGATACGATAAAGCTTTGAATATAACTCGATATTAGCAATTTAACCGTCTCGGACATTGAAAGAGGCTCGGTTATCGCCTAGTCACTTGGCAACGTTCTTGACTATTATAAATCGCATAATATTCTCGTTATAGTATAATAATATCTATAAATTTTATGATAATTTAATAAGGTCCTGACCGGATAATGTGTGTGTTCTGATCACGAGGCGTTCTGGCAAATTCAAACAGACCACGATGCAAAATTTCTCTTGTGATTCTTTAAATATTTGACCAACGTGTTGGGAACGTGAGGAAATGTCACTATGTTCTAAATGAGCTTGAAAAAAAAAAATTGCAGTAGTGAAAATTTTGCAGGAATCAGTAAATAAACATTTCTGAAAATTAAACTTTGGGAGTTCACCAATATTTTCACGTCTGCCGAAAAAAATATGAAATCAATAATGTTACTTGCAAAGAACGACTTCATTATCCATTTTTTTTTTTCAGAAGTTGATATTGATACTAACGTTATGGAAATAATTACTCAACAAAATAAAAAATAGTAGATTATTTATCTCGAACGAAAAATGAAGTTTAAAGTACGAGCAAGTTGTTTACTAGCCGAGGCCGGAATTACTTGTACCTTTCAAAACACTTCTTCGTCCGAGGTAGATAGGGAATTACTTTACTATAAGGAATTACTTGTACCTTTAAAAACACATGGTAGATACAACGTTTCTTTCATACTACAAGTTTAATGACCTAGATTAAAATAAAAAGAAATTTTGAGTTTTATCACAAATGCCAACGCAAAAACTGGGTCACGTTTTTTTTTATATTTTATCCGATCATTCCGGGATAAAATCTCGGGAACAATATGAGAAATGTTTGACGTATACAGTAGACTCCCGATTATCCGAAACGGTCGGGTCGAGGGTGTTTTGGGTAACTGAATTTTTCGGAAAATCAGGCGGTTAATTTTTCCAACTACAACTACTTTACGACTATGTTCACATTTTTTTATTTCTTCGTTGCTGTTCTAATCTGTATTTTTGTCCTTGTCTTCAACCAAATAAATATATTAGTTCTCTATCCGTAAACTCCTCTTCAATATTATCTATCCATAACATGCTTCTACATCATCCGGAGATAGCGTTGCACATTCTGGTGTCTGTCTTTAAGATTAATTAATGGAATGTTGTCATCGTCTTCTTGGAAATCGCCTTCTTTGTCAACATCATTGTTACTAGTACATAATGTACCTTATTTCCGTTGTTTTTACAATTCTCAGAAGTTTATTGTTTCAGTTTCGGGTAATACGGTGGCCACTTGCAAACCGTTTCGGTTAAAGCGGCAACCTGCAAGGGAAAATTCATACGCCGAAAACCTAACAATTTCTTTGATTTGACTGACCACCAGCGTCAGTAATTTCAAGGTTACTTTATGCTCCGTATACGCCGCCCGCCCAGACGACTTTATGCGCCGCTAGACGACTTTGTCTGTCATGGCAGTGAAATGGCCATTTGTCATTATCTATTGACGTATACAATGTCACGTTTTTCTGACGTTGGAAAAAAAAAACATATTTTATAAAAAAAATCTAATTTTAATACAGCATTTATAATTATGTAGATTTTTTTTATAATATCGCATCATGGCCGCACCAATAAATAATAATTGTGCAGAACACTTTGTGACAGTTTCTCATTTTCGCAACGTATCGTAGTCAATATTTAAAGAAGCACAAGAACACGGGTTGTGGCCGGTTTTAGTTTTCCGCGTCCCATTCATATTTTTAATTTATTATCTGCTCTGTGAAAAGCGATTGTCAGTCAACAATACTTACTTGTAAATTGCTCTTAACAGCCTGCAGACAACTAGAAGAACAATCTGCGAACATAATGTAGAGCCCCAAGTGTGTTTTTGGAATGGCAAGCAAAACTTTTTACTTCCGTTAACCAGAACCACAAAACTTGACTGATATCTAGAACTATTTGTTGTTTATATTATTTTATGAAACCATATATGTAATCTGCTTTGATCTAGGAGTATTCAATTCATCCAACTCTTGAACAGGGAGACGGAATAAAATAAAATTTAATAATAATAACAACTATTAACATGAACTACAAATTTAATATGTAATCACTTGAGTTAAATAATGTTTCTGTTTTTAGGGCTTATGATCGATAATAGAGAAATTGGTGTAGAATGGGCGCGACCCATTCAATACAGTAAGGCCCATCGTTCTGGACAATTGCCCGAAACTTATTGCAAGTAAGTAAGTAGGATTATAAATGATAATTTCAGACTTGCTTTATTAAGACATTAATCTACTAATAAGATATAATCACCTTGAAGGAAATGGTTAATTAAAAATGAATTCTAGTAAACAAATTATCATCAATCGCCAACGAAACGATTAAAGTTTAAGCCAAATTTATTAAAATTCATGCAAAAAATAATAGTGCGTATGATCTCTTCATCTATTAATTAATACACTACTCTGCAACTCTTCGAGGCATGCTGGGTATTAGCTGATCAGGTTGAGGAAGCTCATTCCGAGCTAGTTCTAGCTGGTGTCAAAGTTCTCCCAGAATGGTTATTGGCTTCACTAGGGGGCGCCGGCGAATTCTAACATATCCCATATCTGTTCGATTGGGTTTAAGTCCGGTGAAGGTGACAGCCAGGGTCACGTGGTTTTCTTCTATAAATGTCGTTGTCTTCAGTACCGTATAGGGTTGCACGTTGTTCTATAGGGAATGTGTTTTTCCCGAAGATATGGTAACAAAGCTGAACCTAAGAGCAATTAAAGATATTCGGTTTCCATGTGCAATGCTTTCCCATACCATATTTCCTGGAGTTATTCCGGTATGACAACGAGCAATAAAGTCAGGATTTTGCCTTTTACACCTACGTCTTATCTATCTTGTAGGACCACCTGATTATCAGATTCAATTTAGACTTATAAAAGAATAAAATTGAAGTATATTCCTCCACCCAATTTTGTCTTTCAACGGACCATTGATGTCGGGTGGCTCATTGAGCATCAGTCAGAAGAAGGCGATATAAAGGACGGTAATTGTGAAGTCCAAACGAATTGCTTCTGCGATAACTCATGGCAATCGATTTGGGTCGACCCATCCAACGCGCTCCAACCGAACAGTTCGCGCAGTTCCATTTGTCGGAGATGGTACCTCTAGGACGTCCACTGCCAGACCGACGCTTGTACATCATTTCTTCAGGCCATTGACTGCATATCCTAGCTACAGTCGAGACATTGCGTGCTATTCTTCTAACGATTTTGCGAAAACAAAAACTTCCATCGTGCCAACCATGAGACTCCGTTCAAATAGGGATACTTGATGAAATTGTTATATTCGAGGCATTGCTACGTTATCTATGGTCGCAAATAACTCATCAACCAATTTAAAGAGCACATTATGATAAAGAAGCTCTGAAATACATTAGATATAACATATCAAAAGCAATAAACTCTTGAATACAGCTTTCTTTCTTATGAAAATTTTATCAATTACCTGCTAATCTAGCTATGAGAACAATTATTATTTATCAATTATCACATAGTTAGTTTTAAAGAATTTTTATTTATTATTTATTGGGTATGGCAATTTTTTGAAAGTGAGTTTATACAGCTTGTTCATACAGTATGTTGGGAAATTTTCAGGGATGTTAAAGACCAAAATCATGATTTTGTGAACGATTTCCTGCAATTGCACGTGCCGCAGATGTATCGAATTATTATTATCAAGCGAATGGAAAAAGAGTTTATACTTTGGTCTCCTTGCTCATATAGTGGTATTGTGTATTGCAGGTATTTATATGATACCCTGATGTTTTTCTGTAAAATGAAGGACACTATTAAAAATTGTTAGTAAATTGTAAAAGTAGGTAGGGGTAATAATTCTGGTGGAGTAAGAGCAATTTATTGCAAAATGTTCACACTAAGTTTGTACATAGGATAAGTCAATGGCTGCAAAAAGTTGGCATAATAAATACCTACTTTAAATCAAAATGATTTTGGTTCCTTTTTTCATGGACTTATGAATGTACTAAATTTTTTATCGCATCATTCTCTAGCGTTGTATAACTGCATGCATATCTTGTTGTAGATCTGTTCCACCTTCAATGAGAAAACTCGTTCAACAATCAATTAACTTAAGGAAAACTTCTAAGAACAGCCCATTTGAAGCGCCTACCTCTAAGAAGGACTTAGATGCACATTTTTTTGGAGCTTTTGGCACTTGGAGCGATTCGGTTTAAATTAAATCTAATTTGAATCTTCACCATTATATAAACAGTTTTTTTCTTAATTTACCACACATTAAATTTAAAATTTTACAGTTTAGAAACTTATTGACGTCATTGAATGTTGCTTGTCGTAATGACGATGCATTTACCTCATCATGTTAATTTTTTCAGATTGTATAGCAATATTATCAACTCATGGAGTGTTTACTTTATAATGTCATTACCTTGTTGTTTACTAAATTGGATTAAATATGATGAAGTGAACGCAAGTGTAATATTAAAATAATGCTATTTTAAATAATACTCTATATCTTGCTTATTAGAACACTTTCAATAGATTATAGTTATTTTCATGTTTTTATAATGTAGTTTTTAATAAAATTTTATTCACTAATTGAATTTGATTGGTTTTATTTGCATCTAATTGTAAAATAGATTAACTACGTATTTTTTCCATATCACTACAGAAAACTGCATACATTCCGAGATCCTTCGAAGTTTTGAAATTATTATCACTGTTGATTGTGAAAACTAAACACGTCGAGTGGGTTGTATCGGAGACGCAGTTGCATATTAGGTTACGTGAAACATCTTAATAATATACTGGTATCATTCCAAGTTGAAATGTTGAGGTCTCGCTGTTGGATGTATTGTAGGCTCAAGAGATATATCGTACGGAGGTGGAGTTTCGAGGGACATAAAAAACTTGTCGAACGTATGCAGGTGTAAGATGATGTACAGGCCCGTCTTCGATTTTTTGTGTTATTACAATTTTGATCAAATATGCAGTTTTACACCTACACTTTAAGTTAAGTATCGCCCAAATTAAGACTTAATAAAACAACGTTCAATCGCACTGCATAAATCGAAAGTGTTATTAGTAGAATCGAGCATGTCTTTTACCGAAACCTTAAATTCTGTAGTTCGTCTCTGTCGACCCAATTCTGACACGCGACGAAACCGGTGCGGCTACCTTTGAGCAACTTTTTTACGTACCTCGAAACTCCACCTTCGTACGATATATCTCTTGAGTTAACAATACCTTGAATGATTTATGAAGACTTTTTATATGCATCAGTTATGTATGTGATATATACAGTCCATTTAAAACTGATTCCCATGCCAATTTTTTTACCTCATGTTAACTTAAATTTGGGGAAACCTAAGTCTTTTTACCCAACATACCTGGCCACTATTCTTGATTTCAACAACTATAATAAACTATAAATAAATCTTCTGTCTATTCATGTCACTCATTCAGTTTCAAAATGGCATAGGTACTCCAGAAAGTTCTATTTTTTTCAGAATCAACAACGATTAGCAATGATAATTTTATTTTAAAACGTCAGAGTATGATAGAATTTAATCATCTATAATAAAATCGAAAAAATTAAAATGGCTATTACATCTAGGTAAATAGCTATTACATCTGGTCTAGGTATGTAATTTCATGGCTTTTGCCCTAAATAAAAGTTAACATGGGGTAAAAAATTTAATATGGGATTCCCTATGTCCAGTTAAAAAAAACGCATTCATATGAGGGTGGAAAATAACGAGTTTGAATAATCAATAAGTAGTAATCATTAAATTTTCATTAGTCAATAATAATAACCATTAAACATAACAAAACAAGGTGTACAATCATATCGCCATCGCGCGAGCTGATCTGGTTTTACACCTGTTGGGATTGTGGCTTTCTCGAATGGCTGCGTTGGAATCCATCACATATTATTGTGTGAATAGGGCGGAACCTAAACCTAATGTTGATCCAATGGTACTGTCCAGTTTGCTTGAAGTAAAAACTTCAATGACGGATCAAAGTCATTCAAAGTTCAAAGTGCCCTAAGAAACTTTCACTTCGAAAATAGATGTACGGGAAAGTTTCTAATTCTACTTTTAATTGCACGAAAAGCAGTCGTAGTTTAATAGTTGTTTATGGAAGGTCAAATTTAACACGGTCAACTTGACATTTAATAAATAATTCTGTTAAACCACGATAAGCGGCTTTTCGAGCACGGCCAAATTTGACTAATTTAGTTTTTAATCTTTCCGTACCATAATTTATTGTGATGTAAAAAATTTACAATCTAGCCAATTTTGCCCTGTTTGAACTTTAAATATTTTGTTTACGAAAAAGGGGTGACACATTGGGGTCGTCATGTGTCTAGAAATGTCACTGTGACATTTTTATCTGACAGAATATACTCAAATTCGCCTTTAACTATTTTTTTTTCGAAGATGGGGTGACACATTGGGGTCGTCACCCCACCTCTCCCCTATGTTGCGTCCCATTGCGAATATTATTTGTGGTCAAAATTTCATAACAATCGGTTGGCCGGTGTAAGAGTCTTTGTAGAACATAGAAACAGATACAAACATTTTCTGGCTTTAAGTTAAATGGATCAATATCATACATTGCGACTTTCTATGTTAAAAAATATGGAACGTTCTAGTAATTTTGGGTGTTTTTTCCAAATTGTTTATAGTAGAGTGCCCACGGGCATTTATTTTCACTCCCGTGTTCTGGCTAATTCCTTGCTTTTAACCTCGCGAGTCACACAAAACTGATTTCTAGACGACTTTTCAAGCATTGAGCACACTATTAGTACATTCATCAAACACATCACGCAGTAGCATGAAAATTTGATGAAAAGTTAATTATGGAACGTTCGTAGGTAACTGCTTTTGTGTTGTTTTTAATTTTTTCCTTATGGAAATTATCGCTTTGAGCTATACATGAGACCTTTCTAACAGACTCAACTTCTTCAATTTTACACCGATTTTTGGCCTATCTGGACACGTATATGTATAGTATCTGCCAACCTCTGGCCAACTTGCCAGCGTATAAAGGCTCAATTGCTCTGGAAATGGGATTATTTCTGGTGGTTCGTAGCCCGCCTAAAAGTGTAGGTACTGTTACAATTATTCATACTGGCCACCCTATAAGCACCCTATAGGTATAGCGGAGACAGTTCCACCGTGACTTGCGCACACACGGCGTACCTTTCCTACCGCCTTTTCCGAGTTCCATCGCAGAAGCGTAACCATCGATTTCCTGAATTCCAACGGTTCGATTTATCGGTCTAACAATAAGTTAATTGAGACGGGCTAGAGCCAAATAAATGTAAATCAACCGTTAAGGGTCATCTTGTCGTAAGGAACAGTTGAACGGGAAGCACAGTTAGTGCGAATAATTAGTAATTCAGGGAACGGACTCCTAGAACGGACCCAATGAAGTGAGTAAAACACATGCAAATGGCCGACTGCGGTATGATAATTCTCACTATTAAATATAGGAGCAGTTGTTGACTCGTTAACACCCCGCTAAAACCCGACTAGGTCCACGTGTATCCAGCCATCAGGTAGATATTTGCTACCACTTCTGAGGAGGAAACCGTAACCGAGTCAAGGTCGGTGGTCCAGGGCGAAGGTCGCCAGACAAGGTCAATCTCAAGAAGAACCTGCGAGCAGAAATCAGCAGGAGAACAACACCCCAAACACAAACAGGTTATAAACTAAGATTTTATCGGATGCCATGAGAATCTAGACTGGAAACCATGGAATATCTGGAGCCTCTAGAAACATTTAGGCGCCGGTATATTTATTAGAGGACGTTCCAGCGGGAGTCAGTCTATCTGACTGATGCAGTCTATCATCGAGGTTGAAGTGGGTAAATTGTAAATAGTGTAAATAATGTAAAATAGTGTAATATTAGAAGTATAAATAAAAATACGCATGCGCACTAGTTCAGGTTCAGGTGTCAATTTTGTGGCTGTCAAACTACCACCTGCCGGTCTTACTGTTGTGTCATTCTTTATTATAATTCGTTATCTACGGTATATTGTGGGCGAATCATTAATACAGATACCGTCGGACCCAACTTTAAAAGCTCGCGTTGAATTTTTTTTATGTTATGTTTTGGGGCATATAAGCACTCGTAGTTTCTAAATAAAGAGATTAGCATGGAAACTTGCTTTTGAGATAACATTGTTACGACAAGACACACCAAATACCGGATATCACCCGGATCAGCCCCCGCAGGTACAAAGGAGAGTAATAAAATTTGGGAATTTCCTAGACTAAAGTCGCATTTGAGAAAACAAATGAGCGAAATGGGTGACCATTGTGCCTGCAACAAATAATTTTGTGAGTGGTCGGTATATCAGCTGATTGGTGCAATGCGCATCTGATCTGTTCAATTTAAGTACGAGACGCAAACTTGTATACTAGAAAATAGAACATGTTCTAATTTCTCGTTCTAAAACGGCGCGCGCATCAAATTTTAAGTACGGAATTCAGTATTGAAATAAGCATAGTGTCAAACGGCTCTAACTCATAAATTAAGAGGATAATGTGTAAGTTTTTTTTAAATGCATACATATTTTATTTTATTAATGCCTTTCATTGTATTTACATATTTTCTTAATATTTAACAAAAATATGCTTATATCCAGATCAAATTCTCATCGGAGTTACCGTTTATTTATTTGGGTGCCTGCTGGGTGTTCTTAATCAAAATTTTTAAACTATATAAATTACTAGCTGACCCGGCAAACTTTGTATCGCCTCAGAATCAATAAATGTTGTGTTAGCTTATTAGCTGAATTAAATTAATTTTTTTAATATCAAAGGATAATGAACACAACACCATATACTGGCATTAGGCCCCCCTGGGCTCCCATGTCCATGTTATAATACTTATTCTGCTATTCAGGGCGGAGACAAATCCAACAAATCAAAGATCTTATTCTTTAAGGGCTGATGATGGCAGAAGTGTTCTGCCGAAACATGTTCCATTTGTAATTTTACGCTTATTAAAGTTTGTGGAGTTCGACTTAAATATATTTAAATTTACTCCACCTGGATTTAAGGGGGTACTGCAGCTATGAATTTGCAACGTGTTGTGTGGGACAGGATTCTGACCTTATTTTTGATCCAAATAAAAAAAAATAAAAAAAGGACTCGTTGAGAAAGGTTGAAGGACGGTACCTACGAAGTCCTTTTTTTCGAAAAGTCCATAGGGACTTTGCTAAAGACGCTCAAACATATGTTATTTTTGCATCAAAGTTTTGATTGTACCAAAGGGAAAAAATCAAAAAAGGACTTCGTAAGTACCGACGTTGAACTTTCTTCTTTTCATAAAACAAAAGATTTTTGAAATCTATCAAAGGGTTGTCGAGTAATCTTGGCTCAAGTGAACCCATGTTTTGGAACAATTTAATATAGGCAACCGAGAAGTAATTCAAAGATGACGTAGGGCAGTCTATATATTGAATATCGCGGAACATGAAACCCTGTTTTGTATTCGACTTCTGGATACTGTTTTTAAAACAACCAAGCTCCACTTGTAAACAAAGAGCTGATATTTTTTCGCTCGACTATTGTGTTTAATTTGTACGTATAATTCCATAGAAAAGAGAAACATATTTTTTCTTTCATATTTTTCAGCATCTACGGTCACGGCATATTACGTAAGCATTAATTATAATGTGGTACATATGTATACAGGGTGTACCAACTAAAATTTGTACCTCCCAAAAATTCGAATTTCGAAATATGTACTCAGAAGAAAACGCTCGAACAGGTCAATTTTATTATCAAGGGGGACCAAATTGTACCAAACTTTCAAGTCTTAGATCTCACCCCTTTAGCCAGGGGAGCCACCCCTTATTTAGATGGCATGGAGGGGGGGGGGTCGTGTGATACATCATTTTAAAGCTTATTCAATTCTCTATCCAGATTTACTTTTATCGATTCGTTTCTACAAAAAAAGCATGAATTCGTTCTTTTCCAAATCTACATAAAACACTCAACTAAAATTTGTACCCCCAACAATTTCAATTTCGAAAGACTCGAAACGCTCGAACGGGTTTAGTTATCACGGGGAACCAAATTTTCAAGTCTTGGATCTCACCCCCCTAGCCAGGGTAGCCACTCCCTTAAAAAAATTAAATGGCATGGGGGTCATGTGATACATCATTTTAAAGCTTATTTAATTCTCTATCAAGACCTACTATTATCAATTTGTTTCGACAAAAAAAAACATGAATTTGTTATTTTCCAAATCAAAAGTATTTTATGTAGACTTGGAAAATAACAAATTTATACTCTTTTTTGTAGAGACCAATCGATAAAAGTAGGTCTAGATAGAGAATTGAATAAACTTTAAAATTATTTATCACACGACCCCCCATGCCATTTAATTTTTTAACGGGGTGGCTCCCCTGGCTAAAGGGGTGAGATACAAGACTTGAAAGTTTGGGACAATTTGGTCCCCCTTGATAACAAAATTGACCTGTTTGAGCATTTCGAAGTTCGAATTTTTAGGGGGTACAAATTTTTGTAAAGTATTTTATGTAGATTTGGAAAATATCGAATTCATGCTTTCTTTTTGTAGAAAGGAATCGATAAATGTTGGGTCTGAATAGAGAATCGAATAAGCTTTAAAATGATTAAGGGGGTGGATCCCCTGGTTAAAGGGGTGAGATACAAGACTTGAAAGTTTGGTACAATTTGGTTCTCCTTGATAACAAAATTGACCTGCTTGAGCGTTTTCTTGTGAGTCTTTCGGAATTGGAATTGTTAGGGGGTACAAATTTTAGTTGGGACACCCGGTATATAATATGTAGGTGTCACCAATTTTAAATTGTTAACGTAGGATTTTTATTGTAAAACATTGCAGTACAAGTACTTGTTTTTAATGTGTTAAATGTGATTTTATGTGCAACACTATTATGTTAGAAATGTAAATACACAATAATTAAATTTGATACATTAAAAACATTATTTTGTTTAATCACGCTCTATTTAATTTATCTGTTTTATCCTTTGGTCCAGGACAAACTAATTTCAATCATATTTATATTTCGGCAAATCCACAATCTGAGAACTCAAATAATTAATCCAATCCGTAAATGAAGATAATGAGTTCCCAACTAAATTATTCACGGCAGATCTTTTTCTGAGAAGTAATCGAGCCGAGCGCTCGACGTAGCTCGACACTCAAGCAGTAGTAGATATCAAACACAGTATCAACAATAAAATTTTCCGCACGTAGGTATCTTATGTCTTATTCCGAACTTTGCGGTACTCACCAACACAGATTTTTAAGATGCGTGCAGTGCCCCCTTAAGAACGTTCTTCTGGTTTAAATCAAAGATCATAAACGCCGTTCTTGAGTTATAAACCCAAGCCCCCCCCCTGGACCCCCATGTCCATGTTTTAATAGTTATTCTGCTATTTGGGCCGAAGACAAAGATCATAAAAATCGGTCCTGCCCAAGGGGGGCCCTTGGGCCCCCATGTCCATGTGAAAAATACTTTACGACCTATAAATAATCATACTTACCGAATATACAAAAAAAAAATCATAAAAATTGACCAAAAAAATACTTTTCCCACGACCATATAAGAAAGTGACAGTTTCCGTACAATCAAGTTTCCACGAAAGTTGATAATATCATTCACCTGTTCGTTATTATAACAAACGTGTTTGTTATAGATTTAAAATTTTCACTTCACTGTTTAGTAGGTTTGTTTGATTTTTGACAGTCTAAAGTGGCTTTTTTCAAGCAAAGTTGCGGTCAAATCCAATTACTGCTACAAATAAGAACCGAAATAGTATTTCCTTTATTTACCTTTGGAGTGCACGCCACCAAACTTACTCCGAGAAAAATCTCGGTAGGTATAAAATAGCATATAGGTAAGCAGTTCATGGGTTCTTATTCGGAAAAAGTGCTCTTAGCATATTTCAGAGAACTCTTTGAGGAGGTTAGGCCTAATTCTTTATAGGTGCATTATTTTATGCTACAGCTCACTTATTGTTTGAGTTAGTAATGAAATGTTTATGGTCGTGGGAAAAATAGTGTACAAAACTCGCAAGAAAGTCTCTAACGCACTTGCGGGATTGCCTGCACTCGGCTGACGCCTCGTGCAACTTTCCCGCTTGTGCGTTATTTATCACTTTCCGTGCTTGTTATGTAATACACTCACCGGCACAAAATTCGATCCATTTGATATTTTTATAAAAACTGTTTTTTTTAAGAAAAATTTAAATCAAAAATGCGTTGTATATGTGACATTATTATGTCAAATAGTCTGTAAACAGTGCTCAATCAATCAATATTCTACAATATTCTGTATCAGGGCAAGCGAGAAAAGTTTCTTTTGATTCGATTGAATTTTAAAAGTTTTTTAGAATTTTTCGCGGTCTAGTTATATATTTCCTCCCTTTTTGCCACTTTTTGTGCAATTTGAACACAATCTTGCCATAAGAACAACTAAATTGGTCTTGTTAAAAACAAATTATGGTCTTAAATCCATTCGACACAGCCAGGGCAATTGCTTTAATCCAAGATGGGCGGTCGCAGTATTATGCGGTTCGTGTGCTTGGTGTATGAAGATGTAGTGTCTAAAGAGCTATCAAACGTTTTCGCGAAACTGGAAGCTGCACCAGAAAAGTTGGATCAGGAAGAAGAAGATTCACAACTCACCGGGATGACCATTTTCTAAGTTTGACAATCCTGAGAAAAGAAATAGGGACACCATTGCTGTTAGTTAGTCCAAATCTTAATCCAATCGAACATAATATGTGGGGACATGATGGGAAAACGAATTATAATCCGAATTCCTGCTCCTACAAATTTGAGAGAATTGAGTGAAGCAGTAACTCAAGAATGGGAAGAAATTGACCAAGCTGCCATTCAGCATCTTTTTGAAGGAATGCCGCGAAGAATAGAAGCTGTAATTAGGGCTTGAGGAGGCAATACACGTCATTAAGTTGTTAGTTTAGTCAGATTTGTTCTTATTTTTTTATTTATTGTTTAGTTTATTCTAAAGGAATTTTGCATTGTTTTTGTTTTTGGTAAAATAAAGTTGGTTACGATAGAATTGTTCTACATTTCTTCGAAATCTATTAATAAAGAAAAAACAAAATACGCTGAATAGAACAAAACTTGTATGAAAAAATCAAATCAAAAAAGTACATGGATCGAATTTTGTGCCGGTGAGTGTACATACTATTACGACCTATTCTCATACCTACCGAATATACAAAAAAAATAAATCATAAAATTCGGTAGAGCCAAAAAATCGGTCCAGCCCAAGGGGACCCCCTGGGCCCCCATGTCCATGTAAAAAATAGTTTACCACCTATTCTCATACCTACCAAATATACAAAAAAAAAATTCATACAAATCGGTCGAGCCGTTTCGGAGGAGTTCGACCACAAACACCGTGACACGAGATTTTTATACAACGTGTCCCAGTAATAAGTACATTAATTTAGAGAGGTGGTAGAACTCATCGCATACAACAACTTTTTCCTTTACTGTTTTTTCGAAATCACATTTTGAAATTACAATTTTACAAAACCCAAAAA
Source organism: Diaperis boleti (assembly GCA_963583935.1). Lineage (NCBI taxonomy): Eukaryota > Metazoa > Arthropoda > Insecta > Coleoptera > Tenebrionidae > Diaperis > Diaperis boleti. Next base: position 35,999,872 of record OY757249.1, read on the forward strand.
TAACTATACGCTAATGGGTTTCCGACACAATGATAATGATTGTGAATTCTGTTGTTTTTCTGGGAGGAAGAAAATATTCACACTTTATTATCTTATACTTTTTGTGACCTTTCTTGTCGCTGTGTCCCGGGTAGAAGTGATAAGCGTACCTACCTGTTATTAATTTATTAAGTTTAATATCGGACTTTACCACAGGTTGTAGTTAACTGTTCCGTGATTTTTTAATTTTTGTGGTGGACAAACTTTGTGATCTGTTCTTGTGTAGTTTTGTTTTTAAAAATTCCCAATTTTACAAACAACGAATACTCCAGTTACTGGAAGATTTGCCTTAATAAATCCGGACAAACATGTGGTTCCTGAACGACGGACGGTGCTCTTTGTCACTACGCTTTCAATTGTGCATAGAAAGAAATCGGGGATCATTTTGAACATTTGTTGTAAATGTTTGTGGACATAAATGTTTGCCGTGTTCAACCTGCAGATGAAATGGAGGATTCTCTTATCGTAAGTGCCTACTTCTGCATTTTGAGTGATAATTTTGTTAATAATGTAATTAAGCAAGGAAAATAATGTGTAATTTTTATTTTGGTATCATGTTTTATTACATAAGAGGCTCCTCAGTTCATTTTTAATATCCCACAAAGAAACAAAAACAAAGTGAAAGTAAATGCATTTTTTGTATGCTTGGTTTATCAGTGTGGCTTTATAGAAAAACAATCCAGTAGCGGGTAACGAAATTCATACCAAATCTTTACACAATTTTCACTCGAAAACTAGAGGGTTTAGAGAAAAAAAGTATTGAGAAATTTTGTTGTGATTCACTCGATCTCTATGTTGTTAAAATTAATGTACTTATTTCTGGGACAACCTGTATATTAGATTCCTTCTAAAATGTCTAATTTGCTTGGACTAGATTTTCATCGGCACATATCTCAAGAACGGTTTAACCTAGAATACTCTTTAGTAGCGACACTTTTAGGAAATTTTATCAGCTTTAATTTTGGTTCCAATAATTTTTTTGGATACTACGCATAGTTTTTGAGTTATAAGAGAAAAACCTCAAACCTCTTTCAGAAAATAGTAATTTACGTTATAATTCCGGAAAACTCATTTTTACAGTAACGAGTCGAAATGTTTACAGACGAGGCGACGAAGGAGCCGAGTCTGGAATTTTGAGACAAGTTACTGTAAAAGTTTCCGGACGTATGTCGTAATGCGTTTTATTTCATGCTACAGATACTAAATCACTGTTTTCATTTATTTTTTCGTAAATTTTTCCGATGTTTTAATAGTTATTCGCCTATTAGTCAATCCGTTCTCGAGATATCATCAAAAATTTTGTGTGTGGAGTCCACACGCAACACAAGTGAAACTTTGGAGGTTACTTCTTAAGAATCGATTTTCATTTTTAAAGCCCAGTATGACAAATTGGTGGCCGGCGTTATTTGTTATTGTCATTGCCCTGCACCAAGCTAATTTTAATAGTATGTAATTTTTCCGATGTTTTAATAGTTATTCTGCTATTCGGGCGGAGACAAATCCAATAGATCAAAGATCACAAAAATCGGTCCAGCCGTTCTTGGGTTATAAACCCAAGGGGGCACCCTGAGCCCCCCTGTCCATCTTTTAATAGTTCTTCTGCTATTCGGGGTGGAGAAAAAAAAATCCAACAAATCAAAGATCATAAAAATCGGTCCAGCCGTTCTTGAGTTATAAACCCAAGGGGGCACCCTGAGCCCCCCTGTCCATCTTTTAATAGTTCTTCTGTTATTCGGGGTGGAGAAAAAAAAATCCAACAAATCAAAGATCATAAAAATCGATCCAGCCGTTCTTGAGTTATAAACCCAAAGTTTCAAGTAGTCATAGGTACGTGAAATTCTTGGAAAAGACAGCCTTCTGAACTTTTCAATTGGACCCCAGTAGATATGTAATACATTTATTTATTATAATAACATTTTGTCCTGTCTTTACTATTATCGAGTGAAGAAATAAACTGTCGGCGATTTTGTCCAAGTAAAAGTAATTATTGTCAGTCCAAAATATTTGCCGAGTTTTTAATTAAAATTTGTCGGAATTTTTCGTCACCCGTTCGAGTAAAGACGATGTGTTTGGACGAAACTTGAAGCATTTTCTCAGTAGCGTAGTAGTGCTTCCAGTGTTTGTCTTGTTTTTGATTTGAGTAGACGATGGGTCTCCGCAAAATGTTTTTGAATTCTTTTTTTGTGATTTTTCGTAACGGCGCAGGTTTTGTGGTGGGAGCATGGTGTCCGTTACAGTTCTTCTTTTTTGACTGTTTTAATGACGGTTGCAACCAGGACCGTTGGACTGTTGTGCGCTATCATTCAACAATGGCGCTTCAGGTTACTTACATCAGCGAGTTAGAGCTTCTCACCTGCACTTACTCGAAAGACGAAATCAAATACAGAGTGTTCCAAATCTATGGACAAAAATTTGTGAAAGTGATGGATGAGGCCATCAGGAATCCCGAACCAAGGACTGAAATATTCGTTTCTCGTATACCACGTAGCATAAAAATCGAGAAACTTTTCGAGTTCTTTGCAAAGTGTGGTGAAATTTATCAAATTAGATTGTTAATGGATTTCAGTGGTCGTAACCGTGGAAGTTGTTTCGTCCAGTATAAAGGAATACGAGCATGTCGGCAAGCTGTTTGTTGTTTACACGCCGAATACATTGATCCGCATCCGGGACATAGAATTGTGGTGAAACTTTCTCTGAATAATGATCAGTTGATATTAAAGTCGATTCCTGAATGGATTTCCAAGAAGTTTGTTCAAGATGTTGTGATGCGAACTATTGGAGAAGGGTTGATGACCGTAGTAATACGGAAATCCAGACATCCCTTCAAGAATTATTGCGTTTGCACATACAGAGACCATCAATTTGCCATTAGGGCTCATAAAAAGTCTTGGCCATTCATCAATGTTGCGGGGTTGAAGATTGAGGTACACTGGGCGGTTCCAAAGCTTCTACGTTATGTAAGTAACAGTGAATTATACATTAAGTAACGATGATATTGAAGCTTCATAAAACCTTGAGGAGTACAAACACAACATTTATTGGAACAAAATATCTAGTGTTCATAAATGATTCATAAATCATGTTGCCTCTGAAACAAGATTTACATAGATGGCGAATTTTGACGTTCAGAACCTGCTGGATGCATGAATCATTTCTGAAGACCATGTACAGTGCGTTAATTAGTTATTAAGATCATTGATGTTGGCTGTGACAGTTAAACTGACAGATTTTGGTTGTCTTTGTCCCCCTTGGTTGGGCAGGTGACCCATTGGGCCTCCCTTGGCAGGGGGGCCTTCTTACATTTTTGAGCAATATACAATGAGAAAAGAACCGCAAAATAAGATGATTCCATGATCATGTGCCCATTACACGAAGTGGACGCGCAAATTTTTTACACCTAAGCACTGGGGGAGCGCCCCATATGTTTACCACCGCTGGGTAAATTGCCATTTTTGTTTTTTATTTGATATTTTTCGCCCATAGTAAAGATTTTAAAATGCGTGTTGTCGTGTTTTGTAATAGTAGGGTTTTTTGTATTTGTACTTATTAATCCTTTCACTTCTAAATGAAAAAGTTACATGGGTGCATGGCTGCCACCCAATTTAGAAGTGAAATTTTACAAATATAGGAAATTCCTACACGAAATGAAATTATTGCGTTCCAGGAATAATAATACATCATTTTCTGGAAAATTTTGTAAACAGGGGCTGCTGATGTACATCTTTTAACCATAGACGATCACATGCGATGTACAGATCCAAATGAATGGGGTATAATACTACATAATACGAAAATTCATATCTACGTTTAATAAATTATGCAATGTTAGTTGGAAACATTTTCCTATAATGCCGCTAAATTAGGCGTTTGAAAATTGTGTAGTCCCGGGCTAATAGTGATATACAGCAACCGTCGCCGCTTTCGAACGCAGCCCTGATGAGTATCAGAACGCAGTTGAGTGTGTTCATCACCTTCATCTATGCGGCTATGCAAAATCATCGACGTCACCGACACAGACGATGAAGAGGGGTCGGGGTTTACAGGTGAACTTTGAAATAAAAAAAAACTACCCATCGCAACTCAAAATCCTTTTGTACATCCTTTTGCAACCTGTATATAAAAGTGCAACATTTGGCCACTTTTGCAAACAAATATATTATACCCCATTCTTTACAAGCGTTTTGAATATTTGAAATTAGTGTACTTATGTTGTGCGAACGATAATCCGTTTGTGCATTCTTAGTTGTAGGCGTTCTTTTTTCAAATTGTAAAAATTTATTCCAAGAGATTTTCTTACAGAGAATTTTTTTTCTCCCTTAGAATAACGAAAACGAAATGGGCGTTCTCCCAGTTTTCAATGTTCTGCATTTTTGGTATACTGACATTTACAAAATAACGCTACCGAGTGTAAAGTTTCAATTCAAAAAATTGATAGTCCATTCGGATCTGTGTGACATTAATTTGGGATCGTCTATGATTTAAAAAATATATTAGGGACATATCGGCAGCTCCTCCATGTGCCATTAACGCACCCAAATTTTAGTCTTTTTTTCCATTGGTAACACACACTGAATCCTGCACTAAACGAAATGGCAGTGTGATTTTGAAGTTATGATTCCATGTAAAGTCATGGTAAGTATACGTCAGGTACAGAAAAATCAAAATTTAACAAAATTCTTTAAATTACCAAAATTGATTTTATTTGTAAAAAAAATAATTAGATTAATATGCAAATTAGAAAAAATAACATTAAAAACTCGTTTTGTAAAACTCGTTCTTTACAGGCACTCCTGCCTACGGCAGTCGTGCTGCAAACCTGAACTCGTGTCTTAATATAAGTTTTACAAAACTAGTGTTTCAATATACTATTAACGAACGTCGTGGAGATGTTCCCAGCACTGTAAAATCATGTGTTTTTAACAAATAATAATCAACATAAATAGCCTAAAACTTACTTAATGTCTTTGGACGAAATGTGATACATACATGAATTTATTATAAATACATGATCTTCATCAATGATTCACACATCCAGTAGGCTTTGAACGTTAAAATTGTCTATCTAACTACCTACATGTAAGTTTTGTTTTCCACAGACAAAGTGATGTATGAATCGTTTATAAAGACCCCATATTCTCAGTAAAATACATTTATTCGCATGTTTGTTGGGTGTTTGAAAGGATTTATTTACAAATCAGAACTTTTCAAATACTACGTAGGTGATAAATTCAGCCAAATCTTACTTTGATAAAACTTAATATTTATTTTCCCGCAGAATACAAATTTATATTTTACCAACTTTTCCCATTATATGACGAAAACTGAATTTTTCGAAGCTCTGGAGCGGGTAATCGACGTGAATTCCATGGTTGAATTTCGTATTGCAAATTCTTGTGGATTTATTACATTTTTCGATAAGGCTTCGCTGACACAAGCAGAGGAGGCTTTAAAATGTAAGTAATCCTACCAAATGCAGTAATTTCTGTTAATTGTCATAATGCACTAGGTCTCACCATAAGGGATTTCAAGCTACGTTTTAGTCGATTTCCATTTCGGAGGAGTAGCGTTGAGAACATTGAAAATACAACTACTCTAGTCTCGCCTACGCATTTGGTAAGTTATTCTTCTACAATTAATACAACTGCTACGAGTTCCTAAATATAAACTTTCAAGATCCATTGTGAGTTCCACAAATTTATCATTATACAGGGTGTTCCAAAATTAACGGAAAAAAACGTGCCACGCAAAAAAGGGTGTCCCATGTACGAATAATATGGTTTTAAAATATACATTCTTAATTTAGCTGAAAAGTTATAAGGTGGTAAACATTAGAAACAAAAATTAAAATTCCCTGTTGCTGTGACTTTTCATGAAATTAAATCTTCTTAGATCTCGATAAATCTAATTACCATTGTTACTAATTGTATTTGTGCATAAAAAGCATTACATTTTGGTTTGTAACATAATTTTTTAATTTTACTTTTCATTAATTTTAATTTATTAATTTTTTAAAATTTGTTCTTGTTATTTCTGGCTTGTGTTATGTTTCACTTTTTTCCGTTAATTTTGGAACACCTGTGTAACGTACTACCTCTTTCCTTTAAAATCAAATCACTTACTGAGTTTAAATCGACGATAAAGAATGTTCTAGTGAACAACCCAATTTACTCTGTGGATGCCTTTCACACATTGCCGAGGAATAGTTTTATGTTAACAACTGTATAATAGTTATATAATTATATATTATTATACACCAAGGTTGAGAAGACATTTTTCTTATCATAGCTAATATATATTTTTAATATTATTTTAAAACACTTTTTATAATAATAATGCGAGGCTAAGAAAAGGCTTCTCAACCGTGATTTATATACTATTTTTTTCACTACTAGCACATATTTTTAACTTTTCTTCAAATGATAATCATAATAATGGGAAAGGTCGGAACGAATTTAAGAGAATGTCCATTAATATCAGGAAGTTTATATTATTATTTTTTACTACAGTATGATATCCAAATTATTTTTTTCCTTCACTCTTCACATGATTTCATTGCAAAGCACTGGACTGGTTAACGATGAATAATTGTATTTTTCCAGGTTGATTTGCATGAATCTTTTGAGTATCACACACCGCTTTCAAAGTTGATTTGAAAGTTTATACCCACAAGGAATTCCACATCATCGAGGAGTTTTCTAATGATGCCGCAAATACAAAACGCTCTTACAAACCGATAAAGAATTTGATCTCTTGGAGTGTAATAAAAATAATATTATCTAATCGAGAATTATCTGGGTGAAACGTTCCGGAAATGAGATGGAAATATAAATATAGATATAAAAATATAATAGATTACTTAGTAACCAATACAACTAAATAATTTGAACTGATAGAAGCATTGGATTTCATTGCTTAAAGTTTTATTTAAAAATTGAGGTATAGCGTGTAATATTTATTGATTTAAGTTTACATTAAGCATTATAAATTAAAATAAAAACGCAAAAATAAAATTATTAGTACTCATGCTTATTTATTTATGCCGATGGATGTTTTTATTAGTTTTATTTCGGAATTATTATGTGACGCTTCCATACTCTTAAAATTATTGGTATCTATAAAACGGGTACATTTATTTAATATTTTAAATAACAAATATAGTGGAATTTGGATTTTTTTTTTCTTTTAATAGATGTATTAATTATGTATTATTTTATTCTTTTAAATTATTGGTCATGTTGCTTCTTGTGTGTGCATATATCTTTTTTAAGTTATTTTTCAATTAAAATAGAATAGACTGTAGAATTGTTAAAAATTAATAATATCACAGAGAGTGATATGTAGGAAGGTATAATTTATGTAACTCAATAAATTTTTTATATTAAATGTGTTTTCTTTTAATATTAATCCGGTAATTTTTGGTACTTCGCGTGAATAATAGTAATAATCAACATTTTTACTATTCTACGAGTACAGGCTGTTCCTAATTACTCCTACTTGATTTTTCATGAATTATACAGGGCGTTTCAATCGAAATGAGCCACCCTCAATAACTTTTAAGGAAAGGAGATTTGAGCAAAATCTAAAAACCGGTCAATTTTAACCCTAATAGGAGCGACCTCTATTTTTTAAATAGTATCTAGGCATGCTCGCAATTAACGATAAAAAGCTTGCAATAAACATTTTTAGACAATTTATTATTGATTAGATTAGTATTCTTAATTATGACCAAAACCCTACAACAAAAAATCTACTAGAACACTGTCTAAATATAAATATATAGGCACCATAATTGATAATAATTAGTGCATGATAGCGTTTGAACACTCTAGAATGGGACATCCTAGGATTAGGAGAAGTGAGAAGAAACGCAAAGGTATAATGTTCTACTGCTATGCAGAAACCAAAGGCAAACATGGTGTAGGTTTCTACATAACAAGGTATCTAAAAGACAATATTCTGTATTCTAACTCCTATTCTGAAAGAGTAGGTAATAAGCGTAAAATTTAAATTTAGGGCCGGTTTCACCAACGTCGAATAACTTTGACAAATAACTGCATAGATATGTTTGTTAAAACTATAGCAACAATTGGTCCTAACAGATGATTAAGTTTAACGGAGGTTGGTGAAATCGGCCCTAAGACTGTAATAACCATAATCCAAGTACATATATGCACCAATAAGCGCAGCAACAGACGAAGCAATACATAATTATATTCTATGATACACTCCGGAAAGCATTGAATGAGGATATATCAGTGAAACAAGAGGACGAAGAATATACACTTGGTAAACACGGTCAGTGAGAAATAAAAAAGACTCGTGTGCTGTGCAAGAAAACATGAATTAAAAATAATTAATACGTAAGAACGCAGAGGAAAGAAATGGACCTAGATCAGCCTAAACGAAGCAGACCTATGCGGTTTATTCTCTATTTTGTCGTTAACGGCCGTGACATTCCATTACTTTCGAAGTAATGAAATTTCCTAACGATTTTATTACGGGTTTTATACATACATTGTGTAACAATCGTTTTTTAGAAATTCATAAACAAATCGGATTTCTTTATTCGGATTTTACGTTCGACCCGTAAAATTGCCCGAATATTCCAACCGACTTACACGGCGGTTAAAACGGTCCGAAAAGAACGATGTCTATGGGGCCCTTTATACGAGGTTTTGCACTATCACCGACGATATAGCTAGCTCCACTTTCAAAGCATAGTCGCTTTATTATTATTAGACTTTGAAAGAGCCATTACATTTATTAGACGTGCAATCTACACAATCGCAGGTCTTCCTATCAACCGTTAACATTGTTGCTTAATTGTTTTATGTTATACTTACATATTGTTGAAGTGTTATGACAATACATGATCTTACTTGGATCTTACCTGCAATAAAAAAAATATGTTACTACACATTAATATGTATCAGTAAAATAAGTTATAGTTTTAAACATACATATATTTATATCTATATAATATTATACATTTATGTAATAGTATGTTTTTCACTACTGTAAAATGTACCGTTATACAGTGTCCCAACTAAAATTTGTACCCCCTAACAATTCCAATTTCGAAAGACTCATGTCACAATGAAGCCTCTTGTTAAACTCGTATAATAATGTACTATTGTAATTTTAGTAAATATGAAATTTATGATACGAATAAGTTCATTAATTTAAACACACTAATAATAACTAGCAGCTATTTTATTTTTAACTACTTAATATACAAGTAAAGAATATTTCCATCAATAAATGTAATAAATCACTAGTTTCTCGACATTGTAGTATAGTACTAGTGTTTTACAGAGTACAGTCGGCGTGCTAGAGCTGTAGCTTAAGAACACCCCGTTAGATTTCCATTGAGATCATCACATCACACTAACAAAGCAAAACATTCAGGTTCATTCCATCAAAGATTGAAAGGTGTTGCTGGGGCATCAAGTAGAACAAGTAGCATGTATTTTATGATCGTTTTCTTCCATGTAACAGGGATTTTCCAAGTTAGATTTTATTCACGGATGAATGTTGATTTTTGAAATGAATGTCCAACACTCACAAATGAAATGAATGAAGAATGTCCAACGCTCATACCTATCTAAAGATGAAAATGCAAATTTTCTTAGAGAGAACGATTAAACTAAATTCTGTGTTCAAAATGTCCACCATTTGAAGCAATACAAGCGGTGACTCGTGGAATAAAATTTTGTTGTACATTTTGTAGAATCTTGTGTAATGCTTGCAATTGCTTCATGCAGTTTTTGTGTTAATTCCTCCATTGCCTCTATTGGTTCCCGGTATACATAGTCCTTTATTTGGTTCCACAAGAAGAAATCCATTGGAGTCAAATCTGGCGACCTGGGGAGCCACACTACAGGTCCACCCACATCTACCCATCTTCCTGGATACCTAGTTTCCAACAATCGGCGTGCAAATCTTGATTTATGCGGCGAGCGCCATCATGCTAGACCACTCATGTCCCTCCGAACTTCTAAGGGAACATCTTCAAGTAAACCAGGAAGATCTTCGGTTAGAAAAGATGTGTATTTGGGTCCATTTAGACGAGCTGGGAGTTCATGCGGCCCCACCTAAATTAAAAGGATTAGATTATGTATGTCATCTTTTCGAAATTAGTATTAATCATTATAGAATTTTCTAATTCTATACGATCTGAAGGATAATTTCGCACGCTGGAGCGTGTTCGAAAGTAGCAGTAGTTGATTTATTTACCAATGTATTTTCTACAATCCCAGCCCATAAATTCACGCTGAATCGTTCTTGAAATGCTCGTTCTCTAAGAAGATTTGGATTTTCACGTGCCCAAAAATGCCCTTTGTGTGTGTTGAACATTCCTTCGCGAGAAAAGCAACACTCATCTGTGAATAAAATGTTGTTTGAAAATTGACCGTTTTGTTGGTTCTGGTCCAACAGGCACCTACAGAAACGTAGTCGACGAGGGTAGTCCTCTTCTCGAAAATGCTGCACCCTAGTGTAATGAAAGAGATGCAAACGGTCACCTTTAATAATTCTGTGGGTTGTTGATCGAGAAGCATTGGTTAAACGTGAAATACTGCGCACACTACTGTTGGGTCTTCTTCTACGGCATTAAGAACAGCTTCTTGTGTTGCAAAACTTCTTGCTGTACGTGGTGCTCCGGCAACTCCTTTCAATGTTGGTTTTAATGAACCAGAATGTCTTGCTCTATTCAGAACTCGAAGAATGTGGTGATCTGGATGACGGCGGTTTGGAAATCTAACAGCATATTCCGCAGATGTAGCTCTGGCATTCCGATTGCACTCGCCGAAAAGTATCAGCATGTCGAGGTACTCTTCGACATTTTTTGACGTTAAATATTTTTAAAACGTCAGGATGACAGTCGTTCTTTTAAGTTTTGGTTGCGTTACTCGTAACCGTTTTTTATTTTTGCAGGGCATGCTTCACGATTGATACCGTGCTCTCTTCGAATCAGCACTCTGATTGGTCAACTTTAGACCTCTGTAGTTTCTAAACTATGATAGCCTGGACAATTTTAATTGCAGATTTTGTTCAAACCCATCGTGGACTATTAGCCCTTCACCCATGGGGCGGTAATTGTGGGACACCCTGTATAATGTATTATTACACTATGAGGTTGGTAAATATATAATAAAGAGTGAGCAACAAAATTCGTGATCGTAGGAGCCTCTGAATCCAAATTTTTGAGTCGATTCTTGATCGATACGATTGTGTAAAAAGTCATCGAGTAATGTGAATTGACGATTAATGTAAACAGTAAAGTAAAAGAACCGATATACGTTTAGCCAACTGCGATCACGAATTTTGTTGCTCACTCATTATAATATGTATTATGATACGAGTTTTATAAAAAGCATTTTGTCGCACGCACGGGTTTAGGGCACGACGAGCGTAGCGAGGACAAAATACCTTATAAACGAGTTATCATAGAGTATATTTGCTACTTTGCCACTTTTTATACAAAATAATCGAATTTCACAATCTAGGGAATGTCGCGGCGGTTGGCATTAACGGCAGCTATGAAAAAGAATTAATTTGAAACGTCAATACTCGTATTTTTGTCCTTCCAAAAATGAGTTCTGAAGTTCTTCAATGTACGCCCCCAGAAATACGGGCTTTGGTGCAAAAGCAAAAGCGTATCGTAATAGCCTCAGTACGAACGCAAAAGAGAAAAAATATTTTAGAAGCACTTGAACCATATCTACTTAAAAAAGTGACGTTTAATTTTTGACCGAAGACAGTCAACATTATTTTTTCAATTTGTATATACCGGGTGTCCCAGAGGTGTGTGGACCATCAATTACGACCTTATTTTGAAAGATATCAAAACGGGGTTTTCGTGGGACGATAGCCACACGATACCTTCACAATTTAAAATTATTAGCAATCATATACAGAGTGTCCTAGTATTAGTAATATACCAAAGTTATGTTTTTTTAAATGGATTGCCCTGTATATTAGTTGGTGAGTTGAAAGAGCAGTTAATGCTGTGCAAAATGATATAAGGTCTGACAGGTTTATTACGGATGGTTCATGAGTTATGAAGAATTTTAGGTCAAAATTAGACCATTCCAACAGAGATAACTGAATACTTTTCTGTCAATATTTTTTTATAGACCCAAAATTTAATACACACTGATTGAAAGTCATCTAAATTGATATTTTTATACAGGGTGTACGATTTCGCAAAATGTATAATAACTTTCTTTTTTCAAATGGATTATACCACCAAATAGCATTTTTAATAAGCTTTCTGTCAATATATAGTTTGCCTCGGCAAATGTTAATACTTTAAATAATTTTTACAAAAAACGTAGAAAACTTTCCGAAATTGATGAAATCGTGTATTAAGATCAGATCGCCTTGGACTTGTTGCCATGGAGATATCATTTTAGACTGGTTACCATGGATGGAGCCGTTTGTTCTTGTTGACAGTAAGTTATCCTGTAACAAATAGTTTCACTTTTGTGATTTTTTTACAAAATAAATTTTACGAAAGAAGTAATGATGAATAATATGGTACAATGCCTTAGGAGAAGCCGAAAGGAACTCTTTTTGTCCACAAAAATTTAAAACGTTTTGAAAACACTGGAAACGTGGCCTACAACAAAAAACAAATAATTAGTAGAAGAGTACGTGAAAACACTGAGCTAGAAGTTTTACTAATCTTAGAAGAAAATCTTCACTCCAGTACAAAAGAAATTGCTGCCCAATCTGATATTTTGAAATCTTTAGTAAACCGTGTGATCAAAAAATATCGGTTTCATCCATACCACATTGAACTGCATCAAGAATTGCAAGAAGCTTATTTTGCAAAAAGAGTGGAATTCTACGAAATAATGGACAATCTTCTAGAAATGAATAGAAATATTTTAAACAGAATTTTGTTTACTGATGAGGCGACCTTTAAGAGCAATGGGCATGTCAAGAGGCATAACATGTACTATTATGCCACTGAAAATCCCCACTGGATGCGGACGACTGATTATTAGAATCAGTGGTCCTTAATGTGGTTGCAACAGGATGGAACTCCTGTACATTTCCATAGAAATCTAAGAAGATATTTAAATGACTGGTTGCCGAGACGTTGGATTGGTAAGGGCGGCCTGTCAAATGGCCCGCAAGATGACCAGATTTAACTCCTCTAGATTTTTTTGTTTGTGGTTATGTAAAGGATATGGTCTATCGAATTCTTACGTAAACCTAAGCCTGTCTACCTCTCGGTGTCATTTCTGAAGTAATTTAATAAATTAGACAATAAACGACTTGGCAACAAGTCCAAGGCGATCTGATCTTAATACGCGATTTTAGCAATTTTGGGAAACTTTCTAGGTTTTTTGTAAAAATTACCTAAAGTACTAACATTTGCCGAGGCAAACTATATAGTGACAAAAAGCTTATTGAAAATGATATTTGGTGGTATAATGGAATATAGGGTGTTCCATTAAAAAAAAAAGTTATTATACATTTTGCGAAATCGTACACCCTGTATAGAAATATCAATTTAGATGACTTTCAATCGGTATGTATTAAAGTTTGGATCTATAAAAAAATATTGACAGAAAAGTATTCAGTTATCTCTGTTGGAATGGTCTCCGCAATTTTTTAAAAAAGCACTAATTTTGACCTAATATTCTTCATAACTCAAGGACCATCCATAATAAACCTGTAATACCTTATATCATTTTGCTCAGCATTAACTGCTCTTTCCAATTCCATTAAAAAAAAACATAACTTTGGTATATTACTAATACTAGGACACTCTGTATATGATTTCTAATAATTTTAAATTGTGAAGGTATCGTGTGGCTATCGTCCCCCGAAAACCCCGTTTTGATATCTTTCAAAATAAGGGCATAATTGATGGTCCACACACCTCTGGGACACCCGGTATATTATATTTATTCTTATAGAGAAAATTTTTCAAATCATGAAAACATTAATAGGTAAACATCAAGTAACTTAAGAACAGTGGAATTAAACATCTATTCTAATTCCAAAATTGGTTCCATGGCGGCTCAGACATTGTTGATACTTTCTAAAACAGTCATCGTTGCTTTTAATAAAACTAAGATTCTGACAAAATAAGCTTGTATCAATTCGTGACATTCTTAACGATAGGAAAAAATTAAAATTGTTGTGTGCCTCACCTTTACAAGCACACGACTGAAAGTAAAACTTGCAAAGACGATGATGGGATCGAGTTAATTAATTTTTTCTGATACAAATGTTACGGTAACTAAAACGAGGAGGCCCTCCTGGTACAGGGAGGCCCAAGGGGCCTCTTGGTACCGAGGGGGCCTTATTGAGACAGGAGGGACCTGGGAGGCCATATAATAAAATTTATTTGACTAATTAAATGATTATTGGAAAATTCTTAGAGTAAATCTATAGTTTCGCGCGCGGCATGAGGGGTTGCGCCAGTCTGCTGGAAAAACCCATTATGTAATTGATTGAGAATTTCCGCTCACTATCTTTGTACAGTAATCGTCGTTTGCTTGAACCTACCGATGCGCCTATGTTGTCTGGATGAAGTGGCGTTTCTGTATAAAAATGCAATCATATACATACATACAATACAATAATTGTATTATTAGTTCATAACTTATATATCGTGCGTTCAACAAAAAACGACGTCAACTAGGCCAGGGATTAAAAAACGTATGTGTGTGGGCAAAAATTATCGTGTTTTCTCAGAGGCGCCGGCTCCCTTTGCCGCTACTCGTTACATACACTACATCAAAACAATCCATAATTATGCCAATCCCCTACCTCCAATCTTAATTTCTCTAATAAATTAACATGATTCGTAGATGGTGACAAAGTTGACACCTGACATCTTACATTTGACATATCAGATTATTAGATTAGGGAGGTTTTTATGATGGTGCCTCAAACACGCGGCCGACCACTGAAGCAAAGCCCCTGTGCCTTCTCCCTCCACTACCCTTGTCATGTGAGAGAGGTCTTTGCCCAGGGCAAGCGGTTTACGGTACCTATGTTGCGAGTGTTTACCCGTAAACAGCATTGCATGCGTGTGATCTAAATGCATTCATGATTTGAAGATTCCAACGCTTGCTTCGTCGTTGATTTTTGTTCAACGCATGTTATATTAACCCAAATATATAACTAGTACCTACTTACAAAATGTAACCATTATACACTTAATTGTTACCATTTTTATTATTGTATCCAACACTTGTTTATTACGTAGTCATAATACCGCCGACTTTAAATGGATTATGAGGTCCATAAGACACATGTGACTTATGAAAAAATAATTCAACGGTTTTCTAATTTGTCATAGCAACCAGTTCATAAGCCACAGTTTTGAATGTCAAATGAGCCTCAAATTTTTTTGGGTTTTGATGAATGTTCAAGAACTGTTGTTACAGAAGGGGGTGTTGGAGAAACCTATGTATTACACACGTGTCTTACAGCAAATAAGTCACTCAAGAAAAATCGAGCAAGCTCTCGTGGCTAAACATTTCTTTCGTGACTTATTTGCCTTATAAGACACTAGTATAATAAATAGCTATAATGGTATAATAATATATTTTGTAACAAGGTTAGAATGAAATTCGATACGAGTGCAAGTTTCCGAATGCGAGCGTAGATCGAATTTTCATTCGGAGTAACAAACGAATTTAGGCATGCTTGCAATTAACGATAAACAGCTTGCAATAAACATTATTAGACAATTGAAATTAAATTTTATCTTTGAGAGTGCATTTAAAGTCGCTCGAAAAGATAATCAGCAATTTTATCGTCGTATATAATATAAAATTTTATTCAATCTTCACCGTTTTTACTGCCACATGGATTTAATTCTTTGACGTGAAAAAATTCAACTGAAACAAAATGTCAAAAAAACACTAAAACTAAAATGTTAAATACTAGTGGATGTTGACATAGAAGTTTTTTTTAATCTTCTAATCGATAAAATTGCATTTAACATGCAGTACAGAGTAAATAAAATGCAATTTTAACATTAAAGATTGAATAAACGTTATTTATTGAATGTCAAGTCAATCGTTGAATAATTCTATACTTGTATTATACTCAAAATCGCTACGAATGTGGAAAAACAAAAAATAGGAAGAATTAGGAGGAAACAAAGTTCGAAAGTTATATTCTTTAATCACCCATCAATGTTCAATGAATTATCTACCCGATGATTAATTTTTACCTTTCATCGAGTCTCCAGCTGGATCTGCTGATATCGCTCCAAGCGCTCATACTTCTATTATTTCTCGGCATAAGCGATCTGCTCGGTCTTCTATCCAGAATTTCTGGCAAGAAGTTAACCCTTGCTTTGGAGGACGTCTGCGGTGAGGTTTCTCCGTTGGGAAGCATTTCGTAAGTCCAGTACCCTCCCCCCAGCCTGGAACTTCCACGACCTCCCGCCAGATTGTCGGTTTGAGGAGCCAGGATACTGGCTCCGTCCGACGGAGAAGAGCTCACAGATGAATCGATGATGAACGTAGGGTTGCTCGAGACGAAAAAGACACACGTGGGACTATTACAACCACTCATATGTTCCCATAGGGACTATGTCTGTCACACATTTCACTCTCTTTGAGATTGCGAAAGTATTCAAGGTGGAAAACAAATCTTAGAAAAGAACGCTTCGTTGCTACTACCGACATAAGGTCGACATTACTAACGCATAAAAAAAAAAACGAGTTTTCATCAGTTTAATAGAAATATAATCCTAATAATAATTATGCTTTCCTGAAATGCGCAATTTGAAATTCGCTTTGCCTTAAGAAAAGTTTCAGGCGAGGCTACTGTGTGCCGGAATTTCAGGATGCGCATTTAAGGAAGGCGTAAAGGAAGTTACTATTCTTCCAAACAAGATCATGTACAAATTTTTTAACAGAAAATGCAAATATATGTGGCTTGTTAGCCTCTGACGCAGAAATGCTGGGTTTCATTCCTAGCAAAAACATCTGAAGTCTTTTCCCGCCGTTTACCTCTGGTTTAAATCTGGTTAACTTGTAAAGTAATATAATGACTTAATGACACTGGGAATGCGATTATTCCGTTATTGCCGGTGGTCTGTAGGTAATACCCGCTACTCTCTGACACATCAAAAACACGTACAGAAGGTTGAGGTCCAGAGGAAACCCGAGGCAAACTCCAAAATATTGAAAAGTAATTTATTAGTTGTAAAGAGGCCTCCAATACCTTTCAAATGAGGTATCACTCGACCCATAGTGCCATTTAAGATTTTGAGGCTGACAGCCTCCTCGCCAAGAGGGCGTAATGCTGGAACTTGAAAGGAAACTGAGGAGATGTGCCCCTGGGAAATAAAATCGACCTGTTCGAGGATTTTTCAATCACAATAATCAATTCGGAGAAATCTGGACTGGGATAGTTTTAAATGGGACAGCCTGTTTAATATTGATTGAAATTAAAATATGGTGTATTTTTATGGTTAACAAAAATAAAAATCACCGTCAGCTGAATGTTTGTGGGTATAAAGATCGTCAGTTCATTTGCCAAAGTGACTATGCAACGCTCAGATGCACTGACCGCGCAGCATTATTTCTGACGCGGACTGACGCTCTTAGCCCCCTTAAAAATACGACTGACAATTTTATTTATTATATTAAAAGCATAAAAATCCAGCTGCATAAATTTTATAAGGTATAAAATGACTTTATACTTAAAAAAAATTAACATGGTTCATATAATATACGTGACTGACGTATAATGCCCCCTCTTCAATACAGCTGACGATTATTTTTTAGTTAAAGATGATCTGAAAAACCATCTCATGAATTTTTGTGCGGTATCAATACACTAAAACCAAATATTTTTTTACAACTTTCACATGCTGTCACTCCTAGTTGCACCGCTACTGAAGCAGCTGACGTTTAGAGTTCTTAAATATTAGGGGAAAACTATCATTGTTATCATTTTCAGTCGGTATCAAATGACTTGTTCAAATGCCACGCTACCTCCCGTACTATATGTGCTGTAGCTTTTACACGTGAGGTGGCGCGCACTTCTTGTTGGGATGATTCCAAGGTTTCTAACGTTCTCTCTACCGTACTACTGAGTTTTCAGTTTCGAAAAATTCAAAAAGAAAGTTTCATAACGAGGGTAATTGAGTCGTTTACTACAAATCCACTTTTTATACATTCTGATTCTGATTTAAATATGCCAACTGGTACAGAACACACTTACGTATCAGTTAGAAATGGTGTTAAAATATCCGCTTAGTTTCAAACTACAAATATTCATTCCGTTGGTTTCAATATACTGCAAATCCATTTCTAGCAATGAAATGCATTTGCTCAAATCACGTGATCAGCGCATTAGCATTAGCATAAAATTGCATTCACCTATTAACTGTTGTGCAGTTTTGCGCTGAAAACTATACTTATTTTCCAACGTCATTTATGAGCGTTGGGTGGGAGACAAAAACTTCATGAGACCAATTTTATGCAGAATTTAATGAAGAACATAAGTCAGATAACATCTTCTCGTCGAAGTTGTTACCGTTTACAAGAAAAATGCAGAAAAGCTTAATGAGGTCACGCTCGGGGGCGGTTTTTTGTGCCAAAGGGGATGAAGCTCCCCCTCGGGGGGTGGGAACTCTTCGGATTTTTATTTGGGTCCCTGCTGGGAGTTCATAACCAAAATTTCAAAAGTTTATAAATTATTTCTTCTATTCGTCGTTTTTTCGTCTAATTTGCTTTTACTATAGTTAGCCCCAACTGTTTGTCTTAGATCGCAGTTATAATTGTAACAAGTTAATAGCTTGTATAGGTGAGATGTTCAAAATTATTTGTAACATGTACATACTTTGAATGGCTGTCGCATCGTAACGGTTAACTTTAGAAACAAACGGTAAAGAACATTTTTGTTGCAAATTTACTCTAGAATATTTTTGCTTATAAGTTTTTTGTTGATAAAGTTGATGCTTTAAAAGATATTTGCAAAAAGCTGAAAAATTATATCTTCTTGGGGTCATAAGGGCCAGTGCCGACTTCGCTCGAGGAGAAAAACTTAGGACAGTAATAAGTGGGTCCAAATAAAGAGATTAAAGGCCTGCTCAAACCAAAGCGGGACTCCGGGACCGGGATCGGGAGCGAATCCATTGCGGGACATAATTTCATTGCGGGATATGTAACTGTACACACCGCTGCGACGGTTCGCAAGGCAGAATACGGGATGTCTGCGAAATAATTTCGGTTCGCAGCATGTAGCGTTTTTCCCGCAGTTCGCATTGTTTTCGCATGCATTTTTATTTTTGTAGCTACGTGGGGTCACATAGTCAGCGATAATAGTAATGAATGAAATTACTGAAAAGGTTATTTTAGTGAAACAAATATACCTCTTTTGTTCGATCAGTCACATCCGGAAAATAAAAATAATAGAGAAAAGGGCAAGATATATGACGAAATTGAATAAGAATTAAACAAAAATGCTAAGAAAACATTTAGATACCATTCACGACATTTCTGACCAATGGCCTTTGAAAATTGATGACAGTTTCGCTTTCAACAACAACACTTTGATTTTGTGTACCTACATGTAGATATTTTGATTTTTTAATTTAGGTTTAAAGGCTACCAAACCATTGCAAATAACGTTGTTTCGTAAATGCTTCGTGCGTCGGTGTGTATGGCAAGAGCAGGCCTTAAGGGGCCGAACGCAGAGGTCTCGAGTAAGACCTGCGACGTGTCCGTGCGGGGGGAAAGCGCTGTTCCATGCGACGAACGCCAGGACCGTACCGATAAAAATATATTCGCTGATTGACGATGCTCGACTCTGATTAAATTTTACCACAAATAGAATTACTTCAAGCTAATTACTTTGCTGCATGCTAATAAATAATAAAATAATTCACTAAATTTATAACAGAATTGAACAGAACTCGGATGAAGATAAGTATTATTTATATGAAAGTTGATATTATATAATTATGGTTTTTAGGAATATGAACATAGATTAAGATCTTAATTGAACTTAATGATCAAAGCAATCGAAAAAATAAAAGAAAATTTCTAGATTGCAAAAAGACATTATAAATATTACAAGTCATGTATATTTGAAGAACATCTCAGTATTGTGTTTCTTTAGGATATTTTTGCAATAAAGTTTATCGTCCAGAGGAAACTTTATTTATTTTTTATTTATTCGTATGACCCGTAAATTTCTGACCTGTGTACCGAGTGACTTTATCTATATACAGGCTGTCCCATTTAAAACTCCCCAGTCCAGATTTCTCCGAATTGATTATTGTGATTGAAAAATCCCCGGACAGGTTGTTTTTGTTTGCCAGGGCACATCTTTTCAGGTTCCTTTGAACTCCCGGCATTTCGCCCTCTTCGCGAGGGGGCTGTTAGCCCCAAAATCTTAAATGGCACTATGGGTCGAGTGATGCCTCATTTGAAAGGTATTGAAAGCCTCTCTACAACTAACCACTTACTTAAAAACGATAATTTTTAATTTTCAAGATGATCCACATTTTCTCATGCTAGGTCCCACAGAAACCACAAAGACCAACATGTAATTTCTGAAATTAAATTTATTGAAATTTTTGGGTCATTAGGTTGTTGATTTTTTTGTATATTTGGCAGGTATGAAAATAGGTGGTAAGCTATTTTTCACATCGACATAGGGGCTCAGGGGGGCCCCGTGGGCTGGACTGATTTTTCGGGTCGACTGATTTTTATGTTTTTTTTTTTTGTATATTTGGTAGATATGAGAATAGGTGGTAAAGTATTTTTACCATGGACATGGGGGCCAAGGGAGGTTTTCGGGCTCGACCGATTTTTATGAAATATTTTTTTTTTGTATATTTGGCAGGTATGAAAATAGGTGGTAAGCTATTTTTCACATCGACATGGGGGCCCCTTGGGCTGGACCGATTTTTCGGGTAGACCGATTCTTATGAAATTTTGTTTTTGTTTTAATGATAGGTATGGGAATAGGTCGTAAAGTATTTTTTACATGGACATGGAGGCCCGGGGGGGGGGGGGCTTGGGTTTATAACTCAAGAAGGGCTTTTATGATATTTGATTTGTTGGATTTGTCTCCGCTCCGAATAGCAGAATAACTATTAAAACATGGACAGGTGCCTCAGGGGGCTCCCTTGGGTTTATAACCCAAGAGCGGCTCGACCGATTTTTATGATGTTTAATTTGTTGGATTTGGCTACGCCCCGAATAGCAGAATTACTATTAAAACATCGGAAAAATTACAGAGAGCGGGCAGCTAAGTACAGGGCAATGACAAAGCCCCCCTGGTACAGGACAAGAACAGCTAGACCGATTTTTATGATCTTCGTTATATTGGATTGGTCTCCGCCCCGAATAGCAGAATAACTAATAAAACATGGACAAGGGGCTCAGGGGGATTCCTTGGGTTTATAACTCAGGAGCGGCTTTACCGATTTTTATGATCTTTAATTTGTTGTATTTGTCTACGCCGCAATTGCAGAATTACTATTAAAACATCGAAAAAATTACGGGGGGCGGGGAGCTAAGTACAGGGCAACAACAATAACAAAGCCCCCCTGGGACAAGGCAACAATAACAAATAACGCTGGCCACCAAAATTTGTGGTACCGGGCTTTAAAAATGAAAATCGATTTTTAAGGAGTAAAGTCCAAAGTTTCACTTCTGTTTCGCGTGGACTCCACACACAATTTTTTTTATGATATCACGAGAATGGATTGGCTGTTTTTTTTTTCGAGGGCGAATAACTATTAAAACAGAAAAATTAAGGAAAAAAAAATTCTCATACATTTTGTATGGAATCCGTATATAACGCCATCTTTGATACATGACAGAAACAAAAATTAACATGGCGTTGTGTGCATTATCCTTTTATATAAAAAAAATAAATAAATTTAGCTAATAAGTTGCCACAACATTTATTGAGTCTGAGGCGGTACAAAGTTCGCCGGGTCAGCTAGTTGTATACAATTTTTAGAATTATTTGAACAACTTTGTTTGGCTACAGACTATCTTGCAAAGCACTCTGTAATTGCCAAATTTATCGTAGAGAAAAGAGTGAACTATACCCAAAGACGTTTATACCAATCTATGTGTTCCGCAGCAGTAGTTTCGTATAATTCTAAAAGGCCCATGTACACAGTACAAACATTTATGGCAGGTGGAAAAAGCCCAGGAAAATATGCAAAAGTTGTTGAATTAAAGACAAAGACTACGGTGATCAGTGCCAAAAACCAGATTTGAATACGAGAAGGGGAAGGAAATATTTTTTGGAACAATGAAGATTTCAGAAGAAGAGCTCATATTACTGGAAACAGAAACAAGACATTAAAATGATTGTGAGTCGTGGTATGTGGAAAGACGAAAAAGGCTAACTGTTTCTAATTTTGATGAAGTTTGCAAGCGTCGTCCATACACCAGCTGTAAGACTAGTTGACCGTTTGCTGTATCCCAAAATATTATATTGTGCAACTAGTGCGGCAAGTTGTCGATTGCCCACGAAAGCAAAGTTGAGCGCACGAACGAAGTGAGTGCGCTCATTCGCTTGAGGGGGCAATCGACAACGCCGCACGAGTTGGACATACTATTTTTTATTGCGAATGCGGAATAAATCCCAATATAAAATTGGACTCCAGGGGCAAATTCAGTTTTCAGTAGTTTGTCTATCTGAATTTGCGTGTGCAAAGAATAATTTGCGTGCGACAAGTAAACTTTGCGCACCCAAATTAATAAATGGGCAAACCGTTACTTTGCAACCGTAACCGAGGTTGCAAAGATACTGTTTGTCTACATGAGCAATAAAAATATATTTTCCCAAAGCTTAGATGACGACAAAAGCATGAAAGTGTTGCCAAAGAAGAGGTGTCACGAAAAATTGGTAAAGCAATTCAAAATTGTGGTATGTTTATCGACAAAACATATTGTTTCTTGTTGGCATCTTCGGATGGACTGATTGGCGAGGAAGGCCTTCTGGAGATTAAATGTCCATGGTCTGCTCGGGATATGCTACCAGAAGCGGCCATTCAGTCCAGAAAAGTTACTTTTTGGAAAACAAATGGCGAAGTTAATACAAGCCACAACTGGCACCTCGACTGGCACTATCAAATTCAGGGCCAAGTACACATAACTAATCGCAAATATGCAGTTTTAGCTGTGTAGACACCAAAGGGGATGAAAATCGAAAAAATTTTGGCTTGGCACCGACTTCAACCAGATCATTAGGTAGCACATGTAATAATACATGTATTCAATTATTTTGCACTTTTTGAAGTCGGTTCTCTTTTTTTTTTGAAAAGCTATTTTTTAAAGATGACAAGTTTTGGTCAGAACATATATGGAAAAACAACTGATGCAGTTTTACAACTACTGTATGTTACCAGAATTAATAGCCAGTCGTAAACATCGAAACATGGAAATAAAAGATCCTCAATGCATATTAGATGCTAAAAAAGCCAAAGAAGAACTGAAGAATAATAAACAGAAATAATTAAATTAAAGCAAATTCTTGCTTACATCATCGTTTGCCTTAAAACAACTTGTGTTATAGTGACTACTGCATATGTCTGTCATTTGATGAGTGACAACCAATGACATTTCTTTATTTTATTTATTTGAGTCAATTATTGACTCCTTCGCAGTCGTGCAAATTTCCGTCGCAACAGTCAGGCATTCTTATAACCAGGATTATCGGAAAGTCACTATGCACTTATTACATTACTGTTGACAATTGGTATTGTCATGGAGAAATTTCTGTTCCCTATGGACTCTAAAACGGCTGGGCCGATTTGATTTTGATGAAATTATCAGGCAATCTTCAGATTAGCCCAGGGGGTGATCCTATAAAGTTTGGCACCGATCGGATGAAAACAAAAAAAAAACAGTTTTTTCGAAAGTGACAGTTTTTAGTATGTGTTGATTGAGGTGTTGATGTTATGTTGATGTTTAAATATTTCTAAATACTCCCTTCTTTATTAATTTCAATCTTTATTAATTTATTTTGAAAAAAACTTTTTTGACTTCGGTGCAAAAATCGGTCAGCTCCATAATCTCGATGCAAAAACAAGGCAGCTCCACATTTAAATTAATTAGGTCATTATGTGATTAAATGACGTTCTAATTGAAATAAACAACTTCAAAAGAGTGGTAAAGTGATGAACCAATAGCAGGGAGCTCGTCTTTAACAAAATATTATACACTATTGTTCTCAATTTTAACTGAAACGAATTTATATGTTATAAACTGGAGCTGCCCGGTTTTTGCACCCAGCCCTTCAAATATGTCTAATAGTACCTTATTGTCCCTTACTCGTACAGTTCATTCAAAATAGTTACGATGAAAACAAAAGACTTAAAAATGACCAAACAAATCAGTTGGTGTCAAATTGTTTATTGGCAATTTAAAAACATGATTAGATGTTAATATTGTTTTGAATCGTTAAATAAAAGACATTATTATCATTGTCTCAATAAATGTATATCATTTAATTACGTTATTTTATAGATGTACTTCTCCAGTAGGGCCTGAAATATCCTGAATACAAAAATACGCAATGTATCGTTATTACTCTACAGTGTGCTAGAGAGCGCCACACTCTTGATGTTAAATTAGTGCGATGCATCCGTTGCAGGACGTTCGCTGTAGTCAAATAATTAATAGAAATATTTTTTTATGTACAACTTGTATTATATAAAATTAAAGCCAAAGGACTAATGCATGTCCCCTTGGAAGTAAATTTTCATAATCTAAATTATTTACTTCAATATTAACTCTCAAAGTTTGACATGTTTGGAGCAACATAATTTTGCTTTCGAAATAGATTTTAAAAATTTATTTCCAGTCCGACACGCATTTAACCTTTATTTATTTGTGTTTTTAAATTCGTGTTGATATTTGAAATAATAACGTTCTAGTATGACTAGAACGAAACCCTTACAACGCCTAAGTTTCTCTGCCGCGTGAGGCCCCTTAAGAGGGTTCTCCAGTGGCAGGTAGATTTTTGCCGGTCGAAGTACATTTTCCCGCAATATCTTTTTTTAATTTACAATTTTCAAAAAAATCGCTCTGTAGCTGCAAAGATCTATATTTTATCAACACGCCCACAAAATTTCAACAAAAAAACTTCAAAAATAGAAAAGTTATATTCAACGGCGCGCAAAAATGTACAAAAATGTGCGGCATTGAATGTAACTTTTTTATTTTTGAAGATTGTTCGTTGAAATTTTGTAGGCGTGTTGATAAAATATAGATCTTTGCAGCTACAAAGCGATTTTTTTAAATTTTTAGATTAAAAATAAGATATTGCGGAAAAATGTACTTCGACCGGCAGAAATGTACCTGGCCACTGGAGAACCCTCTTAAGGCAATTTCCAGCTTTCCACTAATTATTTCCTTATTGAACTCTCTGTCGCCTGGCCTAAGGCCCCTGCAGACACACTTACACTTCCTGAGATATGTACGCGCGTACATGTATCCGCGTAGGTACAAGGTACATACATACGATTCAGTCAAATTGCCTGCACGCAGAGAGAGGAGATAATCATTTTAGATATATCATTTTGCTATTCAACATGTCAACAGTGAGTAACAGGGATTTCAATTTATTAGCAGTGGCGTGTGTGTGCATAATAAAGAAGAAACAAAATCGATTAATGAGAAGACGTCAGCCACGAAGTAAATGGGTAAAGAATTGGTTGTTGCAGCGTGATAAATTTTCTCAATAAACTCTGTTAAACATTCTTTTGAATAATTTCTACCATCAGTTTACGGAATAAAAACATGAACATCACTGATAATATCTCTGGTACATAAATGCGTTTTGCCTGCACACGTGGAGATGTGTACGTGTATCTCTGTCCGCGTCTGCAAAAATTCAAGCAGCGACTGAATACATCTTCGACAGATATTTTAGGCGGATATTGCCTACACACTGAGGAATATGTACGGGCATATAATTATGTACGCGCGTACATATCTTAAGAAATGTACCCGTATCTGTAGGGGCCCTTAAAATTGTGAGATTTGTCCCATTTGGGCCAAAATTGAACAATAACAGAAAAAAAGGCACTTTGTAAAATGAAATTTTGGTACCTCTGATATAATATCTACAATAATTTATCTACTATTACAACCCTAAAATGTAAATTTTGGCTGTTATCAACAACACAAAAATATGTTTATGTTAAGACTTTTTTGGTCATTATACTGTAGATTAGTGTGAATAACGTCCATGTTTTCTAAATTTGATTAGAGATAATGAGTAATAAGGACCAATAAGATTGCTAAAAAATATATTTGCTACAGCGACGTTTCGACGAGAAGCCTCCCGTCTTCTTCACAGCTACAATTACAATACAATTAAATAAGTATGAACATAAAAAGTCGGTTATTACGTTACATAACAAATACTACTAAACTTTAAAAAATTCCTTATCTGTCACAAAACACATCATCGATGAATAAACAAACACATTAAAACTATCCAACACTAACTTTTACATAAATTTACTGAAATAACAAGTTCTAGTCAACATGTTGTCTCCGAACACCATTTTGTTAATTTTTTTCATTTTTTACTATTTTTCCACAGGCGCAAAAATATTCTAGCTCAATATACGATGTTTTTATTGTTATTTTTCACACGTCATTTTTGGTTGTCTATATTAAAGAATGTTACCTACTATTCAAAATTAAATCATATGTATTGCTGAGATTTGTTATGTCTGTTCTATGATTGACCGTATCGTTACTTCTAATATGAATCATCTGGCTTATGAGTCTTTTGTTGTAATTATTTTCAATATCTAAAATTTCGTAATTCTTAAAATCAAATTGATGTTGTTCTTCAAAGTAATGTTTAGTCAACGCTGTTTTTGGAAAATCCGTGTCATATTTTAATTTACAGTCATTTTTATGCTGATTAATCCTAGTTTTTACCAATTGTGAAGTGTGGCCAATGTAGCATTTTTTGCAGTTAAGACACGGTATTTTATACAGGGTGGAAAGTTTAACTGGAATAAATTCAGTATCTTCACTGCAATTGATTTTGAGAAAAATTCTTGAAACACGTCGATTTTTGTTTGGCATTTTTTAGCCTTATCAGCTTTCTTTTGTTTTTACTCAGGGGGCTGTAACCACCCTTAAGTTTTTTTTTTTTCAAATGGGAAGATATATTAACCGACACATCGTTGGAAAGCTTATAAAAAAAGGAGTACAAAGATGTGTTTTTTTTCCTTTTCTAGCTAATTATGTAAGAAGAAATAATTAAAAACAACTTTAATCTATTTATTTTTTGGTAGGTTTACTGTTTGAAAATTGTAGGACTTGAATTTAAAAAAAAAACTCGCTTTTGGTAAGTATAATGTTTTTTAATGTAACAGATCTTCAATATGTTCACCAAGTCTTTCTTGACAAAATGCAAGACGATAATAAAACTCATTTCTTACATTTTACAACATTTGTGGTAATACGTTGTTACAAATCTTCAAGATTATCGAGTTTTGTGGTGTAGAATTTACGGGAGCGAACTTTATCCGAGACACCTGTATATCATATAAATGCTACGGGTCAACAGCGAACTCCGGATAAAACCACATGAATAAACCACAATTTAACCACCGAGAGAAATCCGAAATAGATGTATGTAATTTGTATCTAATTTCGTTAAATCGTTACGTTTACGTTAATCGTGTAATTCTAGTTTTATACCGCAGCATTTAGATAAAAAGGTGAAAACTTCATAGAACTAAACTAAAGGGAATGTAAGCGCATTATTACATTCGACGAAGAATTGTACGGGCCGAAGTGAAACCGAAGCCTCGTTTATTCCTCCGAGAAAAGTTAGTCTACATTCCGTGTGGTTTATTACATTTTTTCCGTTCCCAAATTCGCGTCATTTAGCAATTTTAAGATAACACAAATTATTATTAGCGACGTACTACTTGATGTCTAATTTTTAAGTTACCTATGGTAGTTGCTATGTAAACATAATAAAAAAAATTCTGTGAATGTAAGTGACATTATTTTTCTAGGAATGTAAGCGACTTTAACTGGTACTAGAATGTTATTGACCACCTATAACTGTAGGGCCTAGTTACAATACAGGTAGCTGAAAAAATATATTTTTTTATTTTTGTTGTGACCTGAGTAGAGGCGTCGACCAAAACGGCCTCTGCAGATTTACGGCAGGCGAGAATGATCTTCAGATCTAAAACGAGCGAACCCTTTATACCTACTATACAGCCAATTACCAAAACGACCAGCTTCACTGAATATGTTGAGTACAGTCTCCAAAGTTCAAGTAGCAGGTCTTGATATTTCTTCAGCGTTTCCTCCTCCCTGATACATTTGCTTGATGGAACGCTCCAATACAACTACGTCATAAGTGTAGTATTATAACACTCTCAACGTCGCATGGTGGTGAAGGATACAGCTCAAAACTGTATACACTTGGCACACAGATAAAAATATGCATTTTTATTTCGGGGGTCCTCTGGCAAGCTCTACAGTTCACATTTGGCACCTCCATACCCATCACGCGGCCGCGATACATCAAGGTATTAATCCTTCAGTCCCTCAGTCAGTCTTAGTCCACTTGATCTCAGAGGGGGTTTAATAAACCAAGGGTTTCCATGTCCGTGAGAAAAAAGGCTATATGGATTCTCATGAACATGTTTTACTTCAAGACTCTGTCGTGGGCTGTCAGGCGGAGCAAGTTAAGCTCGTTAATAGAGTCAAAGTCAAGACCGTGTTCATTTTTTGCTCTTTGTGCTACCTTT
This sequence comes from Diaperis boleti, assembly GCA_963583935.1. Taxonomy (NCBI): domain Eukaryota; kingdom Metazoa; phylum Arthropoda; class Insecta; order Coleoptera; family Tenebrionidae; genus Diaperis; species Diaperis boleti. The sequence continues at coordinate 36,028,682 of OY757249.1, forward strand.
AGAAAATGCCCCGACTCCCCGTTTCTCATGGTCCATGACAAGAAGCAACAGCGGATCTGAACTTTGGATGATATTGCGAGCTGTACTCAACATCAGTTGTTGGATACATTTTACTAGAACATCGGGTACCGTAAGGCAGTTGAGTAAGTGGAACTTCCGAGTCATGAAACGTATTCATATTCCCGCTGCGTTGTCCTGCTGTTTCGGCGGAATACGTCGAATGACGATGTTAAGGTAATCGGATTATTTTCCTTTGCTTGAGTGGTATTCGTTACGATTATATAACTAAAGAGATCCACAAAATGCGAAATTTTGACGGAACATCTTTTCTGACGTTTGTTAGCAATCATAAAAAAAATGTTACTATGGCAAAGTTCACTGTTGGACCCAGCCGAAACACCGAAGTGATTATACCACGTCGTCAAGGGGCTAATCGCTAATCTATACATCGTATCTTGGGAAAATCTGTACTTGCTATTGGCTCAATTTATTATGCATTATATCATAATCAGCTCAATAGATGTTGTCGAATGCCTTACGATAATCGTTCCAAGCCATAAATTAATAGGTTGCGTTTATATTGGATGGCGTACTGCGTGACGCAGTTATCGACCAGCAAGTTTTTCTTGCAGCCGTCCACGCCCTTTTTAAAGCCTTGCTGTTCGAAAATTGTTGAATATACAGGAATATTCAATAGTACAGGAGTCTGGGAAAAATACTGTGGCAACCGAGTCTAGTGCAACAAAATTGTTGATTGCCTTGAAACACTCGCCAATATCTTCCAGGGTTATCGGATTGCACAGCACAGGTCTCACAACGGTTTCTCTCCTCGTATATTCTCCTCCAGAAGATTTCGACATCATACACTGGCAGTTTCTCTAGGACAGATTTGGGCTGCTGGAAGAGCCCCGAAATATTTATCTTGAAGCTGTTGTTCTTGATTACCCTTCGTCTACTCCTTACCAGGGTCTTTCTTGCAGCCACGAGATTACAAGCTCTATTCATGCAGTGCTGATTATCAACAGCAAGCACTGCTATATTCAGTGTGTGATGTACGTCAGATTTTGCAGGTGAAGAGTTTCAATCTTCTTGATAAATTTACCCACACATTGAATATGAGAAATATTTTCTCTACGTTTTCAAGACAATTTTAGAATTTCCTGTCAGCTTCAGTGCTCTCACCATGTGGGACTGAAGAAGAAAGTCTCGTCCCGTCTCGATAGATAGATTTAGGAGCAAGATATTTACATTTTCAGGAAGATTCCTATCGAGAGATTCGTCCGCTGTAGCTAAATCTTTGGGTTTGGGTGGTGGAACTTCGTGGAGGAACTTTCTGTTAGAAGGAATCACTAAATCTACCAGATCTGCGTGCTGGATCTCCGGCACGTCCGGTCGTACCTTCACCATCTGCTCGAGTGCTCTCTAATAATGAATTCGACGAAGAAAGTCGTTTCTTAGAGTGTTGGTCCACTCAAACGTTCATGGGCATTGACAGAATCGTCAACGGGTCCTGAAATCCCACCATCTTCAAGGTATTGGTCCCCATTCGCCTGGAACTGGTCGTGTGGGTCTTTCCCTGTTCGGGTAGTAACAACAGTGTACTAGTATAGTAGTAGTACTAGTACTAGTAGGGTTCCAATTGGTTGTTAGCTAAAAGGCCTGCCAGCCCTATTTTTATTTAATTGTTATTAAGATTTGATAATATCATTATTTTATTTGTTGACAAGAAGAATATGTTTTATAACAAATATTTTAAAATTTTATATAAGAACCAAGCTCTATAGTATAAATCTTTATCATACTGTAATTGAACCGCCAGAATAATCTACTTCTCACATCCCCATTTTTTTGCAAAGAGCTTTAGTTTTAAACCCATATTTTGCTAAATATTAATTTGCGAATATTAACTGCACGGATTCCTCCGCACGATTACTTACGTGACAAAAGTTGGCGCGCGTACTTATTAAGGGAAAGATTAAACATACCCTTGATTTGAACAATGGGTTTTTGTTTTTCCAGGTATTAAAAGTGAAATTCTAGTTTTACTGGGCTACAAATTTCAGTTGAACAAGAATAGGTCATTATGTCATAACTTTTGTTTCTGCAGCAATCCTCAAACCGTTTGGTACCAGTTTCTTGAACAACAATGTGCGCATGATCCAACCAAATCAGGAAGCAAACGGTCCGCAAACTATCCGAGATTCAAACTTACTCGAAAACTGATTGACAACCGGTACATGCGTAGACTTCAAGATAATGATGAAGACACACTATTAAAACTGGAAAGAAAAATGTGTTCAGTGTGTATCAAAAGGTGCGCACTAACTCTTAAGAAGTAGTTTCTACGGGAGACCGTCAAGAGCAAGAGTGGAAAAGGGGAAGCAAGCTGCAATAAAGCGCCTTTTTCATCAGATCCACAACAGACCATGACCTCTCAGAAACATTCTTGACAGTCGTTGCGTCTACTCTCATGGTTTCGAGGAGTGGCTATGATGTACGATATGGACCTGACCAGCAAGGAACCTCCTGAAGGTCGAAATCACGAGGAACTCCTTCTGATCAAGACGCAAAAAAAAAGTTTAGGATCATTTGTATTAAAATCTTAAATTAAAAAACTTTGATATTATTTTATTTAACAGAATTTATACTTTTGACGGAAGTATAATATTATTATTAAAGTTTTTGTTTTCCACCTGAAAACTAAGCAGAAGCAAATCAGTATAAATCAGTAAAACCTCCAATTATGAATTAATTATTATTAATAATCTATTGTTAAATATGATATAATCATAATTTCATAACTTCAACCGTTTTGTATTCAGAGCAGAGTACCGGTGTTAAGAAGTATTCTAAACAAATCCTTTCAAACGCATAATAATGATGATCTATTCGTTTAACTCAATTTAGAAGAGAAAATTGTTGGAAACTTATGAAATATTGAATTACATTTACTATGGTATTCCACGTCATCGAATCGTCACTGACACAAAGAACATGCACAGTTCTCTGATTTATATAAAAATAAATTACTGATATCACATAGTCGGTAAACTTTAAAACTTTAAAATTCACAGAGAACGTTTGAGATAAGTTTTAATTAAGAATGAATTTAAAAACATACATTATATAAAAGTAATTTTTCCATACTCTCCCCCAGCACTAACTAATTAATACGACTTCAAATGAAACTTTTCAGTTTGATCTATTTAAAATTAAAATCCATATTCAATTTCAGAAGACCACGTAAAATTCGTTATAATTTATTTAGAGAAGAGTAATCATAAGAAGCCCAAGTCATTTGCTAAAAAATTAGCCTTATAGCGAAGTTATTACGAGTTGGAATGATAACATGAGATATAATTAAAAAAGAATAGCTTTGAAAGTAGAAAACTTCCCGTGCTCTGAATAAGAAATGTAAGGGTAGGAAGATTCTCCCTACAGTTTTAACGTAAGAATAGTAATCATCTGCCAATTTCTTTTCATGTAAATTGTTAATTTGTGCCAAATTTGTGGTCTGCCACTTTCAAAGCTTGTCACCACTCGACTAAATTATTTGTCAGTTGATTTAATTAATGCGATGGCACAAATTCCGCAATATCAAACATGCGTTTAATTAACATCAATTAATTCGTTAAGAACAGTTTTCAGATTTTCGTTACAGGATTTAGGTCAATTAAAATTACTTCAGTGCACGCGATGTCTAGGATCGAGCCAGAGTGACCATCAGCGTAAAAGTTTATTGTGTGACTTAGGTATTTATATAAAATTTGTTTTGAAAAAAATAGTCATGTAAATCCTTTTTGAATGTGTGTTGGACATGTGAGTGTTCCAGGCGTCACATTGCGTGACCTTAACAAACTATTATACTCTAAGAGCCAATGGCCGGCAGACTTACGGTATTTTAGCAAACCCTATATTTTTTTCATTAATACTTTTATACCTGCCGTACACGAAATGGAGACTCTATATTCTGACCGGCGGTTCCTATACTCAGGTACGAAAGGAGTAAAAATTTTAACGTTATAGTAACAACACTCGCGCTTGATTATTTTAAAATATTAATATTATTATTATTATTGAAAAATAACAAAGGCAGACAGGTACGACGGTTCCAAGGTCATGGCAGACACCTTTGAAAGTCCTAAAATAAAATTAACAATTTACGGTATTTTAACAAAGCTGAAATTTATATATTTTTATTAAAAAAAAAATCTAATTAATCTAAAGCCTAGTCCAGACCTACATACATTTGCCCACAAACAAATGTTTCTATACATTTGCCCGTAAACAAATGTTTCTATACATTTACCCGCAAACAAAGCACAAACATTTGTTTGGCAAAAAGTTTTGTTTTGAAAAACATTTGATTTCACTAGTTTGCAATTGCGTGCAGATAAGAAGAAAAACATGTCGTTAGATGGTGGCAGTGGCGAGATGGTGGCAGTGGCAGTGGCGAGAATTTGTGCGGGTTATATGTTTTTAACCTCAAAGAAAACTTTTACAAAACGAAATACTGCATTCTTTAAACTTGTTAAGGGACTTTTAAAATTAAATGTATGGATTTAAAATTTTTGTCAGAATGACACTAACTACTGATTTTGAAATATTAATTCAAATGATTGGTCTTAGCGTTTGCAAAGAAGATACAAAATATAGAGCAGCCATAAATGCAAACCGCAAGGAATTAAATTCTTTAAACGAACTTTAACAGCAATTATCTCAAAATTATAATGATGTGACTTAAACTATTATTGCTTAACATCATCCATCTAGCAAGTGGGGATTCATACACTAGTTTGATGTACACATTTCGTATTTCAAAGCAATCAATTTCAGTAATAGTACCCGCTGTATGCGAAGCTATTATCACGGCTTTAAAATCTATACAGGGTTCTAAACACGGCTTAGCGGAATAATTAACGGATATTTTGGATATAAATTCCACTAATTAATACCTATTGTCCCTAATTTTTTGAACTGTTTTACATTGTTAGTTTACGAAATACCCAGCCAACTAGATTTTCTTAAATAGCAATAGGGGTCAAATTTGACATCATTCGATTCGATGTTTGGTTATTTTTCTTCTTGAATTAATCATTTTTAAGAAATAAATGTTTAGAGCCATTGTTTATTCAGTTTTCATTCAGTTAGACTTCTAAAAGTGTTAAAGTACAGCTGGTTTTGTCATTTTAACGATCAAACATGTCTGGTTGATTTCAAATTTTTTTTACAGTTGTCGAATGATGTCAAATTTAATCCCCATTGCTATTTAAAAAAAATCTAGTTGGCTGTGTATCTCAAAACAGTTGAGAAATTTTAGTAATTTGAATTTTAGCACCGTTTTTATTTATTTTTTCCTTATGTAACCTATTAAGTATTTGATATCGTTTAAATCAGAATAAAAAACTCTAGGCGAATGTAAAATAAAAAACATAGGTTGCCATTAAAAAAATATGTATGACGTCATAACTGTGAAAAAAAAAACTAATGAAAAAAAATTATATACATTCCTCGGATGCGCTATAATTAACCCTACCACACGCTTTTTAAGTTTCATTTCTAGTGCAAATACTAACGGAGTTACTAAATTTATTCCTTACTTAATTTCCACTGTATAAAAATCTCGTGTCACGGTGTTTGTGGTCGAACTCCTCCGAAATGCCTCGGACGATTTTTATTTTTATTTTTTTTTTTTGTATATTTGGTGGGTGTGAGAATAGATGGTAAACTATTTTTCACATGGAAATGGGGGCCCAGGCGCCCCCCTTGGGCTGGACAGATTTTTCGGCTCGATTTTTATGATCTTTGAATTGTTGGATTTGTCTCAGCCACGAATAGCAGAATAACTATTGAAACATGGACATGGGGGCTCAGGGACGCCATTCAAGTTTATAATGAAAAAGTTCATATGAAAAATCGAAAAATTAAAAATAGGTAATTTTGTATGAGAATCGGTACTTCACACTACATTTAGTAGATAGCGTTTGTGGTGGAATTATCAGACGATATACAAAACTGTCATTTCTATTTGAATCGCTACTTCGTATATAAAAGTAAGCACCTATTCCAATTACTTTTATTTTTGTATTTACATATTATATTATCCATTTACCAAATTTTTTTATTTTATTTCGAAAGGGTTTTTTCTTGGTTCCACATAATCATGTTTTAATAAATTAGCCAACCGTTGTCACTACGACTTTGAAACAAAGGCATAAATATTGACCCTAGACGCGTCCAGGCTTGCCTGTTTTTCTGTATAAAAACACGTGCTTTCCATCCTCGACGGAAAACCAAAAACATAGGTGCATTTGTATAAATGTTTTTAAACAAATGTTCGTAAACAGTTTTTATACAGCTTTTAAACAGTTTTTATACAAATGTTTAAATGTTTGCGGGCAAATGTATGTAGGTCTGGACTAAGCTTAATACTACTAATACTAGTAACTATTTTATATTTTAATGATTAAATGATTAGTCTAATTTAAATATTATGTACTTATTTGAATCTCCAGTATCCGAAACGCAAAAACGTTATGAGGTAGGCTACTACCCCAACGAGTATAGTCAAAACATCAGTGGTATATAAGCTGCACTTACATATTCAAAGCTTTTCCCTTGTCAGTTGTTGAACTGTCACAATCTTTGAGTTCTTGGCCCCCTTAAACTTGTGAACATACTCTGCCCAGGCACACCATGGTTTTTCTTAAGGTTGATGTGAGTAACTAACATTTAAAAAACATTTCACCCTGTAACCTGATTGGTCAGGTTTTTTGCAGCGGGCTCTTGGACTACTAAAGTAATTTTTGTTTAATTCATTTAACTCTTTTCTAAATTACACGAAATCGAAAAATATTTTGAACAACATTGCAGACAGAAACAGTGTAAACAGACTTTAATTTCTGACTTTTTTAAAATTTCTGATTGATTACTACACGATTACTAATTAAAATATTCATTAAAATTTTTTATTTTATTTTTATTCTTTCTAATTCGAACTTTCTTTAAGTTGGCAAGTGACAATTCGACTTAGAGCGAGTCGACTGTACATTCAAATTATTCAAAATTATAGAAAATTATTATAGATGTATATACCGGCACTATTCAAAAATATCTAAAAATTCAATAGTCCGTTATATTGAATAACAAATTGTACCAGATCCTTCTTTACACGTTCAACAGTAACTTGACATGCATCCTATGTAACAGAAGTATTTAGGGTAAGCAAAAATATTACTTGTGAATTACAGGGTGTTTCAGAAATAAGTGCAATAAATTTAGTAATAGTAATAATCAGTAATAGAACTCATCAGTGTCAACAATTTTTCATAATATTTTTTTCCTTAAACCCCGTAGTTATCGAGTTAGGGGAAGTTTTAATTTAATTTAATTACTCGCCACTGAACCACTGGACGATGATGATAACATACGATACAAAACTTTTAAAAACATCGAAAACAATCTAAACTGCCCGACGTAAATAAACTAAAAAACTTAAAACTGACCTACTAAACGTTTTTACGTTAACATCCAATGTTATTATTGATGAAAAATGAAAATTGTGGGGCCTAATAGCATGCGGATTTTCGTCTACCCATACTTGCGTATTATTTAAGTTGAGAATACGTTATCTTGTGCTTCAATTTGGCTGCTGGTTTATTAAACTATTATTATTAAATCCTCAGGCTGTAAAAATTTGACTTTCTGTACGTGATAGGGATAGAATTGTTGCTCTTTCAAAATTCTTTAAATGGTATAATGCGATATTCCAAACTGATGTACTAATCTTCTGTGGGCGGTTTTCACCATTTTGCAAAACACAAATACACGGCACAGATTAGGCACACGGCTATTTGGGAAGCGTTGCACATAAAGTCTTTGTGCATCGGCGAAACATCCTTGACGTCCGTAAATTAATACAATGTCCGTTAATAAAATGCAACGAAAGTGAACTACAATAACAAATTACCGGCGGCCACCCTCGATGTCGACAATCTGACTTCAGGTATAAACCGCACGGGACAGTTGATCAGTAGGTCAAGTTAAAATAAATATCCATATGCGCCTCGTAAATTTGTATGGAAGTTTTCGTAAAGGTCGTATATAGAAAAGTTGTTGCTTTTGATGAGTTTAAATTATGGCACTTATTTCTGAAACATCCTATATATTGAATAATCAGTTGGATTTGGGTTGATCTAGGAGTTTTTTTGCTGCTTTTTTGAAAATAACATTAACTAGATTGGATCCCCAATGAGAATTAAGTTTTTAGCGTTATTAAAGGTGTTACTTGGCAATAAATAAAAAAAAGCTGTATTTTTTTGATTGAGCAAATATTTAATGATATTTTATGAATTCCAGGACAAAAGGGTTACTGCAAAAACACAACTAACAGTACGAGTTTATAAAATTGGTCGACACGTAAAAAAAAATAAAAATTTAAAAATAAAGGTCTTAGAAATGTTACAAAATAAACATTTGCCCTACTTGATTCAATCAATATCAACTTATTGACATTTAAGTGTCAACAACTTCATTCAAGCGTTGCCAACATGGATGTCACAGACGCGACTAGTTTGATCTGATCTTTAACGATATAACAGAATTAAAAATGTATTAAGTGCAAAAAAAAAATTGTGACTGATCAATTTAATATTAGTGGCCGGTAATTAAAAGGAAATATCCAAAAGCGCAGGATCAAATTATTTTTTCAGGAAGTTTACAATATCCTTCCTCTAGTGCACAAATAAACCAATACCATACAGGCAAAAGGCGACAGAGGCAAATACCTTTACACCATCTTACAAATAATAAAATAATTATTATATATTACCCAAGTAAACACAAATGTTAACTTCTAAATTTTATAAAAGTTGAAAATTTGAGAAAAACATGTAAGTTTCTTTTAGGATAATCTAATTAATAATAATTTTAAACTAATTCACTCTAATTACATTAATTTAAGAATACGTTCGACTGGAATGTGAGAGATAAAGCGTACGCAGCGTGGAATTAATTGGAGGTTTTACGATAATGCTGCTTTTGCATTTTTACCTGCCTCTACACTAATTTTGTAAACCACATCACTTTCATTCAATAATTAAAAACCAAAACAGAGTAAAGTTTCACTAAAGTCACCAGCAAGACGCTTGCCCGAAGATAAACGTCAAGATGTGGTGGTGGTGCGGTGTCAAGATTTGATTGACAAATTGATGTCACGGTAAGCACGATAATCACGAGGAGGTTAGGATTTGGAAACACACGGTGATGTTGACCAAGTAGGGGATGTTTCACGGGACTGCTAGAATGCGCCAAGGGGTAGCTACCGTTCCCTCAAATCGATCGGGGTAGCAACTGCGGCTCCGCTCGTAACACGATGCGGAGAGCGGCCTCCTCCCACAACAGCTGATTGTCAAAGAAGTGTTTTCCAAAAAAAACTTAAAATATTAATTAAAAAATGACCTAGGATGCTGAGCTTATCCATAAAAGGTTAAAACAATTTTGTCTTAAACTGATTTCAACAGTTAACTCATGAAATAAAAACTTTACAATCTTTAAGTTTTAATGTAAAATCAATGTTTGCACTAAATTTAGATACATCTAACACACAGATTGGTATAAATTTACTTTAAAATTTTAGGCGGGAGTTTATAATAAACACTGATAAAGTTTCTGTAGCAAGTTTGCCATCATTGTTTACGGAAGTTTGTCTATGAAGTAAGAATGTTTTTTAATTGTTTAAAGTTCTTTTTTATTATAAGAGAAAGGAAACCAAAGGCAGTAAGCTGTAAATTTGGTTGCTATAATCATAGAGGTCATGATATCACATCTGATATACATAACTCACGAACGTACTTTCTCATTTTTATAATGCATTGCTTAAATTAAACAGAAAGATAAGGATCTATGTTATCCAGGAATGTAATTTATTAAAGTAGTCTAGTAAATCTGTACTAAAATGAGAGGTTTATATACAGGTGTCTCAGAACTCGCGCCCCAGAGAAAACTCACAAATGCCTACGACAATATTAATCTCGAAAATGCAAAAATAAAGACAAATTCCCACCATTCATCTCTAAACATAACTGTGCTTGCTGCAAAAGGCTCAACGTAGAATTTGTAATCATTTAAGGGGTAATTATGGCAAGAGCTTCTTGAACCCGGCCCCTCAGCTGTTCCTGTGTCCTAACTGGACGTCTGTGGACAACTTTTTTTACGTGGCCCCAAAGAAAAAAATCCAGGGGATTTAAATATGGGGACCGAGCAGGCCAGTGTCTCGGACCTCCGCGTTTTATCCAATGGTCAGGGTTTTGTTGATTTAAAACTTCTCGAGCTTCTCGGCTGAAGTGTGGTGGTGCGCCATCGTGCTGAAACCAGTCATTCCGAAAAACAAGGGGCATGTCTTCCAGCAAATCGTTCTGAAGTTCTGTGTTCAAGAAATTCCGAGAAATTCGTATAAATATTCCCAGTTAAACGGGCAGGAAATTCAAAAAGTCCTACCTAAAGAAGATTATAGTTAGGTGTTGATTCCTCAATCAATCGATGACATTCCACACAATTTCCTAATAGACCTGTCCATAAATTTATTGCAAATCGGTCCTGGAATGGTGTTTCAAATAGAGCGTGTGGATGAGCATTGTAACATCCTTGCCTTCCGAAAATCGATTCGTCCGAAAACAAAATCCGAGAAACAAAATTAGGATACATTTCTTCTTAATTTAGAAGAGATATTTTTGTTCAGTTTTTAGTACTAGATGGATAGAAGATCTAGAAATATTAATTTCCTGAGCTGCATCTCTGATACTTTTGGTACCGTCTTCAAAAACATTTGAAATAGCTTCTTCGTTTTGAACACATTTCTGTCAACACCAACAACTTCCTTTCTGTCTGGTAAAACTTGACCTATTTCGATTGTCGGTGTGATGGCCTTTAGTATCATTTTGTGATCCGAATGATTCCTATCAGGAAAGCGTTCGGCAAACATCCTCGCTGCTTGTCTAGCATTTCGTCCACATTCCCCGTAAATAAGGAATATTTCCATATAATCAGCGACAGAATACATGCTTGTTAGAGGGGTTAGAGCGATGTAATCAAATTTAATTTATAAACCAGAAGAATGTTGATCAAATTTGATTTTGACATTGACGTTTTTAAAAGATTTAGTTGACTGGATTATTATTAACAATTAAAAAATAGGCTTTGAGTATAAGTATAAAACCTAGCAACAGATATGATGAGAAATATACCTGGATGGCCTAAAACCCTCTGATTGGTCAGATTAAAATGTTCTTTTCTTCAATACCGTTTGAGCTAACCAATTTTTTCTTTAAGAATATTTATCTGTGCATTAGGGCGATTTCTCGATTTTGAGGTGCTCTTTTTTAATTTTTGCACCACCTCGTATTCTTGCCGATAGCGCCGCCAAAAAACTCAAAAATCGATCCAAAAACTGCTTTCGTCTTTATTTTACTCGAAAATTGTTAAACACAAATTAAATTAGAGATAATTTCCTATCATTTATGTGTACCATTTTCACCTAAAGTCAATCGTTTTTGAGAACGCCACGAAATTTTTTCTATCAGGTATACCATTACTCCGCGCAGCGGATAGCGGTGTTAAGTCAAATTGGAGAGTTTTTGGGTCCCTCTTGATTCCTAGCCTCCAATTTGTTCAATATTATTTTTAACACTTTCTATTCTGAGTACCTACAGCAGACAATTATTATCGTAATTTTGTAAATCGGAGTTTGGTCTTCATACCTGGGCCATTCACTGTAGAAACGTCCTGCCTCGTTTGTCACCGCTAAAAACTGCGCGCAGTGGGGTATTCCTAATACAGGGTCTTTATAGCTTTATACTTCCAGTAGACTTTGAACGTCAAAATTCTTCACCTCAACTACATGTAAATTTTGTTTCAATATAGGGCGTCTCGTATAACGTTAGATTCCTTTAGCAAGAAGGATCTATAACAGGATAAGGAAGAAAGAAGTCTTATAGCAAATTGCATTTGAAGACATTTTTAGGACACCTATAAAGTACACCCCTAGAAATAAAACTTTTGAGAACGTCTGTTTACATTTTTACATACATTCTTGTGTTTTTGACAGTAGCCAAAATTGAATCTTTGGGCTTACTATAGTAGATGAAAGATAGGCTGATTGTAGGAGATTACTTATTGTGGCTCCGCCAAAAAAAACAGCGCTTCATGAAATAGCGCAGGAAAAAATAGCGCTTACAAAACAGCTCTGGACAACATATCGCGTTTATAAAATAGCGCTGGTACAAAACAGTGCATTTATTTTTTTAGTTCGGACAGAATAGCGCACGCTAAAATGGCGCAACTCAATAAAGCGCGTCGCGACGACTTGAAAATGCAGACGTCCAAGTCCCAAAAAGGAAGGTCAATTTTCGTTGTCAGCGCTGTTAAATCTTGCGCTATTCTTTTAAACACTATTTCTTAAACCGCTGTTTTTTGGCGGAGCCACTTATTGTAGTTATTATACTAGAGGTTTCAAAATTTCATTTTACAAAAGTGCCTTTTATTCCGTTATTGTTCATTTTGACCTTTGGGTAATGCACGCTACTTTCATTTAACAATTTTCGCGTACAATAAAAACGAAAGCAGTTATTACCGATTAACAAATTTTTGACGGCTTTTTTCCAATTTTTGCTCTAGCGGCAAAAATACGAAGTGGCAAAGTCAAAATTCGAAAAATAGCACTTTAAAATCTATAAACAAGCCAAAAATTAAAAATCCCGCAAAACATTCCAGGTAAAATTCCTTACTGTCTGGACTATTGTCCTGTTACAGATTCCATATTTTTCAGTTTCAACCAACTCGGTGTATGTAGTCTCTTATTTTCTGGGAACTAAAGTTTCTATGTAAATTATTAAACAAAAACACTAATTAAAATTTAAATATATTCAAGTCAAACTCCACAAACTTTAATAAACGTAAATTACAATAGGAACACTTTGATTCAACGACATTCTTTAGTTTAAAAAAAACTAATTATTGTAACTCTCTCTGTAAGAATTGTACAGTAAAGCCTTGTAATGAAAAAGTGTCCTGTGCTGAACACATTCCTTCTATTAAAGTTATCAAAGCTTCTATTAAATATTATGAAGTACATACCTTATATTATTTCATAAAAAAAAATGTGGAGGCGCCGGGCATCGATCCCGGTACCTCTCGCATGCTAAGCGAGCGCTCTACCATCTGAGCTACGCCCCCGTTGTAATTCACTAACATACTTATTAATTTTTTCCTTGGCCGTACGTTGAATTTTTATAATATACAATAGTTTTATTAATAGTATATTATTTATCTAGAACGAAAAGTGAAGGTTAAAGTACGAGCAAGTTGTTTACGGCCGAGCCGCCTAACCGAGGCCGTTTTTACTTGTGAGTACCTTTAAAAACACTTCTTCGTTCGAGGTAAATACGTTTTATTTCATACTGCAAGTTTATTAATGAACTAAATTCAAATAAAAAGAAATTTTGAGTGTTTATTTTGCACAAATTATTCGTAATAATAAAATCAATTATGCGGGAACTAACATTCTCATAGTAACAAACGTTTGTCAAAAATGACAACGAAAAAACTGGGTCACGGTGAATTGTTTTGGATATTTTATTCGATTATTCAGTTTAAAATCGATAAAATTGAGGTGCCTCAAGATATTCTAGAAGAAGCAGATCGCGTGAAGAACAATTTGATGCCACATAAATCTTGGGAACAATATGAGAGATGATTGACGTATAATTTTATTAAAGTACTAGGACTTTAAAATTTTTCTTAAAAGTACTAGGACGTTAATGTTTCGCTTTTGGTATCATAAATAATCCGAAAATAGTATTTAACGTTACAAGTCCGGTAGGTTACTTGTAACGAGTTAGACATTATGGGCGAGGCGACATTAGGAGCCGAGTCTAGAATGTCTAAACGAGTTAGAAGTAACTACCGGACGTGTATCGTAATGCATTTTATTTCATACTGTAAGCTTGTTCAAAAAAAAAAAACAAAAAATCACATTTTATGAAAATCGCATCACCTTTGTTGTAAATGTAAAACTTCATCAGTAGCTGACAATTACGTTTGAAAATGTCAGATTAATGTCAGATTTGATTTGTCCGATAAGTGTTGCCTAGCGACACAGTATGAAATAAATGTCATTTTAGATACAGGTATGAAATAAAATTTATTAATATACTAACAGAACTAACCAGAGCGCCCGGCGTTACCCGGGTTAAACTACCACTACATAATTGCTGTAAATCTTAGACAATACCAGCATTTAGATTTGGGTAATTATTATTTACATGACTTCCGCAATGTCAAAGTGACAGTATGTTGGCGACACTGCTAATTATCCCTTGTAGTAACTTTTGTGTAGTGTTTTGGTATCTCGTACTAATCATTTAAATTTCAAAAATTGACACTGAAAACGGACGAGAATTCTTTTAATAAGTAGAGAGAAGAAAGCAGTTGTAAACTATTGGCTAGAACGAAAAGAATTAATTTAGCTACAGCTGAAACTGTGATGATATTCGACTATTAGGATTGGAACCCGCAAAACGACCTTCAAGCTCAAGCCAGGACCCACAGGATCGGACAGAAGGATCAAGTGAACTTCTACAGATTGGTCACTGCGAGGTCGGTAGAGGAGGAAATCGTAGAACGTGCCAAACAGAAAATGGTACTGGACCATTTGGTCATCCAGAGGTGTACCGTCCTGGTCAAGAAGGGATTCTTCAAATAACAACCCATTCAATTCTGTATAAAATTGGTCTCATGAAGTTTTTGCCTCCCTCCCACCCAACGCTCATAAATGACTTTGGAAAATGAGTATAATTTTCAGCGCGAAGGCAAAATTTGTCCACCCCCGTTTTTTGACAAATAACAATTTATTGCAAATGTTTTATTCAATATGGACCCTGTACAGAAAAAAAATTCTCAACAATTTTGTTTCTATACATTTTTTGCTCCCACTAATGGTTTTCGAGATAATCGGGGGTCGCCTTCGCTCTGGAAACGATACTCATTTTCCAACGTCATTTATGAGCATTGGGTGGGAGATATGCTACTTCATGATACTTCATGAGACCAATTTTATGCAGAATTTAATGGAGAACGCCCCGAGGGGATGGGAACTCTTTGGATCTTTATTTGGGTCCCTGCTGGGAGTTCATAACCAAAATTTCAAAACTTTATAAATTCTAAAAAGTCTAATTTGCTTTGACTATTAACACTGATCTAATATTGACAAAATTACGGCCGTGGAGAAATTCTTCTTCCGGATGAGAACCGTGTCATGTTGATGGTTCTTCTCCTCATCCGGGAGAAGAACACAGATCCGAGGACGTTTTAATAAAATAATAGATCGCCCTGTATACTTACTTATGCTAAAGGCGGTGTAGTTTACAAGTGTCCATACAAGCAACCATAATATTTGCAAAGAAGTTATTATTCTTGATAGGTTGTTGAAATGACTTAATGAAAACTAACAATAAAACTTTCTTTCGCCCAATTGTAATTTGCAAAAACACATTTATTACCCGCGTTTGGTGCCATATCTTATATTTGCATACTGAAATCAAACTGAAGCCGGTCCTGTTCCGCCGACCGTCATCACCCTGGTCATTACCTACTTCAAAGTAGACCGCCAGGCAATGCCGGCATATATAGCTGTCTCTTTTGATTGCATCTGCAGACAGTGCAACGTACGTCTTAGATATATAATACCCGCTGTTTATCTCAAAACAATTAGTTTTGTCTACGCAACATTTCCTTTATCTCTTTCTTTTCTATGATGTTTTATTTAATAATGCACGTTTTGTGTATTTTTTAATTTGAAACATTAAATTCGATTGTGCTGCCAGCTGAATTCCATTTCCAAAACTAACATATTTTTAAACTACATTGTCCGGCTATCTTTTACTGCTTAACCTATGATAGTAGGTACATTTTAATGTCGTCTCCTCGTCACTGTATTTTATCAAATAGAGTTGTAGAAAATTTGGATCGCCACATTCGGGAAAAAGTGAACCAGGTATTGAGCTTGAATTTTAAATGTTGGGATCTATAAGTTACCCTCAGATACAATCTTTGTTGCCCCAAATGATGTCATTTGAAAAGAATTGTTGTAATTTCTAACTGATGAAAGAATAGTAATTATACACCAAGGTTGAGAAGCCATTTTTCTTAGCCGAGCTATTTTATTTACCAAGATGCGAAGCATCGAGGTAAATAAAAATGCGAGGCTAAGAAAAGGCTTCTCAACCGTGGTTTATATACAATTTTTTTTCACTACTAGCACATCTGTTTAACTTTTCTAACGAATTTAACTAGAATATCAATGAAAAGCAAGTAGGATATGAAATTAAATCAATACCTGTCATTTCTATTTTTTGTTCAGATCAAATGAAATCAACATGAAATCAGGCTGATAGACCCAAGCATTACGTCAGAATCTATTTCATATGGCACAGAGGGGTCGTAATTAAAAAAAGCATTTTTCTTAGACTTCCAGGGAAATTGTCGTTATTTTTTCGCTCTCCGATGTGTTTCTTGCAAGTCTTCATTTCACCGTTATAACCGTTTTCTTGCAGCTTCACTTTCATGATTTTTCGGTCTTCCCTTTGGAGATTTTATTGGTCTACCACATTTTCTTCTAGTAGAAGTTGAGTTATTAAAATAGATAGTTAACGTGTATTGGAAATGGTAATATGTGGTTACTATCACAAATTTGTTTAAGAGGAGCGTTTACCCCTACTAAAACTCGGCGTTGTAGACGCTTGCCGTTTTCCGTTTTTTGAAGTTATTCTAAAACTTCTACGGCTAAAATTTGACCCTGGCATAGACAAAGGATGTAGCCAGAGTGTGGAGGCCGATTTTTTTTTTATATCAATTTTAGTAAAATAGTTATAAATCGTTAAATTTATCGTAAAAATGAATAATGTTTGACCGATCACCGCAAAAGAACTATGGCACGGAGAGAGAAAAATCGACCTCAATGTTGTAGCTACAAATTTGGTCTACAAATGGGCAAAATTTCACTATGATAGAGGTAAAATCAAAGTCGTACATTTGAAAACCCCAAAGCTTTGCATACGAATTGTCCAAGCAGAAAATCGTGTCACCCATCCCCACTCCAATGTTGCATTCAACCAGATCATGCTAAGACGAAAACGCGTCGGTTCTTCGCGACGATATCCGAATCGAACTTGCGATAGTGAGTGCAGTTACATTTATCTTCTTCATAGATCTTGCTACAGCAAAAGAAAAATAGGAAAGCGCAAATTAACGTATCGTAGAAAATCTTCGAAACACCATAGTAGGTGTGCTAATCAAGCGAAAAAAAATTCAAGGTAAGTAAAGCTCCTTACATTTTTAATTAATTTTTTAGAATTTTACATTTTTACATTTTAATTAATCATTAAAATGGAACAATTTTGTGTTTTGGCACATAGATGATCGTCTTCTTCTCTGAATTTTTTCCCGCAAAATGAGCTCACTAAAGTTAATGTGTAAATATTTTAAGAAAAAAACAGTCTGTTGGGGAGCAATTCCTTAATAAATTAGCTGACGACTGGTCTGACAGCAATAAATTTTGCAGATAGTCTTTTACATATTAGAAATGGTTTTAATTTTTATTGAACGTATTTGAATTGAGCTATTTATAAGATTGTTCCAAAATCTTTAATTCAAATAGTTCTGGAAAATGGACGCAAGACTTCAGGTAAAACATTTTGTCTGCATATTTATACCTGTTGTTACAATTTTTTTTATTAATAGTTAACAGAATACTGTTCTTTCTATATAATGAAATACTTATATGAGTGTCACTTTCCTGTGTCATTTTACTCTTTCTACAGTAGTTATTGTTTTTGCTAGCAAGTGTAGCACAGTTTCATTAGATTTGTCATCCACTAACGATGCTATCAATGAGAGTTCTGCAAAAATATATGTAGACGAACCCCAAGCCGGGTACGTGTTAAAGTTGTACTGTGTTTTTTTTAATTACTTAAAAATTATTATTAATTATAGTTGCTCTTCTGCTCACGACGATAGTGAAGCAGTGTTTACCAAAGACAATGAAGAAAATCATAGCAGTGATGAGGAATATGATTTTCTTATTGAAAGAAAAATGACAAATGATGAAAGCAATAATGTAGAGGGCCGTAGAATATTTGATGTGTCATTTTTAATTCCACAACTAAAAAGCTTTGGAGCTCATCAATCGCCATACGGATGCAATTCTTCTAATATGGTATTTTTAAAAGAATTGCGAACAGGGTTTCGTACCGAATTGCTGTTTAAATGCAACATGTGTGGCGCAAAAGAAAAGCTTCTTTCCGAGACTCATTCTGACACCTCTGATAATAGGAGCATAAATAAAGCCGTGGTAAGGATTAAATCTGTTAAACAGTCATCATCTACGTTCCCGATATCTACTTACAAAATATTACGTAGGTTTTTGGTAATTTATGTACCGGACAAAGTTTTGCCCAGATAGATGAGCGTTGTGCAATTATGAATATGCCCAGCATGTCTTCTAGAACTTATTATGACATTCAGAAGGAAATTCATAATGCACTGAAAACTAATTCAGTACGGGAAATGGCGGAAGCTGCAGAAGAAGAAAAAACCGAGGCTCTGGCCAGAGGGGAAAAAGATAGTGATGGAAATCCTCTTCTAACAATTGTGGTAGATGGTGCTTGGGCCAAAAGATCGTACAAATCGAATTATTCTTCTCTTTCTGGCGTGGTGAGCAATTATTAGTAATAACCACGATAGAGAGAATCCTGGTAGAAACAGTGACCGCCATATTGGAAGCCAAATTTGGCCCTAGTTTTTGAATTTCTACCAGGTCTTCCTTTGCATGTTAATATCCTAACCTAAACTACACAATCTGTCAAGATATGACGGATCTCCATACATGCAGCATCATCTGCTGGCAATTATAGAAGCTGGTAGCTAGGGTACGGTTTTGGCTCGCGTGGTTACAGGGGAATCTTGCTTAGTGTATATACCAGAATTCTCTCTATCGTGGTAATAACATTACAAAATGACAGTGCGAATAAATTGAAAATATCGAGATAGATTTTTTTGAAATTCAAGTGGCCATTCCCAAATGAGCAAGTTTGTTAACGAAAAAGGGAAAATTATTTTCCATTTCAATTTTATCGAACTGCCAAGTTAAATTTGATGAGATTATTTTTTGACATTTTTCAATGAAAGATATAAATTATGCAGGTGAAAACACACAATTATGACAAATACTAATATAGCATTTCATTGGTCTTTACAAATGTCAAAAAATAATTGCTATTATTCAATTTTTGAAAGATGTCTGTTACGTCACAGGATTATTTTTAATAAAATATTAAAAAACTAGTTTTATAAATCTCCTATGAAGACACGAGTCCAAGTTTGCAGCACGACTGCCCATAAGAAGAAAGAAGTGCCTGTAAAGGACGAGTGTCCTTAAGTTTTATAAAACGAGTTTTTTAACATATTATTAAAAAATAATCCTGTGACGTAACGGACATCTTTCAAAAATTGGATATTAGCTATGGTTGATTTCAAAAAAGTCGAGTACACCAAAAAATTTAAAGAAATCAACTGTAAGTACATATTTTTGTTATAATTTATTACTATCCAGGCATGTATTGTGGGCTTTATTACAACCTAAATTGCTGTAATGCCCTGACAAAATTGAGAAGTGTGGATGGTGACACAAGAAATACAGCTAAATCCCCAAAATCATATAATGAACAAATAAAAATAATACAGATACTTCCAACAATTATACAATATTAAATAACGTGGTAAAATAGAAATTATAATGACTGAATAGAATAGCAAGTTGAATTAAACAATAAATTACGAAATGAACGTTGAAAATAATTAAAAATAAGACAAGTTAAATAGTGACTATGGCTCTTTACCTAGGTTAAAATTACATTAAGGAGATTACTGAACTTACAAAATTTAAGTGAACGCTAATATAACAAAAACTAGGTGAATTGATAACACAAAAAAATACAATAAAAAAATCGTCTATTACTTATCTTCTTGATTAATATGCTAGTTTTGGAGCTGTCCTGACACCTTACTTTTACTTTCTGGCGTATCCTGCGAGTCTGTAAATCTGCAACTCCTGCGGGTCCTTGGGAAATTTCACCAGTTTCCACGTGAACTAAACTATGTGCGTTCAGGAAAGAATTTCCACAGCCAAAATCCCTTGATGGTGGTACAATAATGCTAGTATAAGTGCTGGTGAATTTGCCTATCTGATTTAAAGAAAATAGTCAAGGTCTGCACGCAATAAAATGGTTTCTCTTACCTCTTTCCGAAAATTCAACCTTTAACGATTTATCCGCTTAAGCGATTAGTTATAGAAATAACCCACATTCAACGATACTTAACCGCTAACGCGTTTTTCCTGGACGCAATCCCTTTTACCAGGAGTAATTTTTCGTTGAACGTGTACTCGTTAAAGTCTCGAACGAAAAAGAAAGAATCTCGCCGGTACTGCAAAACCTATCGTTTTTTGTATATGCCGGTTATCTCTACGTAGATGCGTTCCAGCGGTGGTGAATGCGCGGCAAAATCAAATTGTAACACTCGACCCTCCCAAAAGGGAAAAATAAAAATTCGTGCAACGAATTTTTATTTTTAACTAGACTCAGTGATGACAACTAGCATATCAAGCAGGCGTGTGTGGAGTGAAGCTCCAGGTCTTAAACAGACCTAGCAAGTTATAGTACTGCCACGGGACGAATAGAATTCTCCCAAATCTCAAAAATTTACCAGACTCTAAACAATAACAAAACCCAAAATAAAATTATGACCAATGAAATCAAGAAAAGTAATGGGCTCTATAGTGGCTCCTCACTAAAATTATTGGCATTATAGTAGTACCCACTGAAACAGTAACAAACTCATATACAAAACAACCAATGGATTCCAACAAACCTAATTTTAATTGCTCGCAGCAAGGTTTCAAACCTGATGTTAAATGCGTCCGTGTGGCCTGCCGCCACGATCCAACGGTTGCCCCCATTCCCCAGTATATGGTACATCAATCCGGTAAAACCGATTCAAACTAACAAATAATTTGCTACATCCCCCGTCCGTCTAATCCGCACCTATGCGATTTGTTTCTGAACCCCCGGCTCTAGAAACCCTATAAAACAGACGGCGAGACCCGTACCCTAGAACCGTAAAAAAAGAGAAAACCGATGAGGCCCTGACAACATCTCACAACTTCAAAACAATTAAAGATCTAAATCGGTAAGACTTGCCTCTGAGAATTCGCAAATTTGTGTGGTCCTCTCCCAACAACCCGGAACTAACCCGGAAACAACCCGGAACCACCCGGAACATACCCGGAAACAACCCGGAACCATCCGGAACATACCCGGAAACAACCCGGAACTTACCCGGAAACTACCCGGAAACAACCCGGAACTAACCCGGAAACAAACACTACCAACCGGAGAGCAACCACAACAATACATAACAACTCGTAAACAAAATGATTCTCAGAGCTACTGTCAAAATGAAAATCCAAAGATAAAACGAAATTGACTTGATGTCAATCGGGTGTAACTGAAAACAGTCACCCTACAACCATGAATAATTTCACTCATTTAAGAGGTTTTGGCGTAACGCCAGGGGTCAGGTTGTTCGAGCCCAAAGTAGAATTGACTTGTTGTCAATCGGATGTAACTGAAAACAGTCACCCTACAACCATGAGCGATTCCACTCATTTATGTGGTTTTGGCCTACGCCAGGGGTCTGGTTGTTTGAGCCCAAACCTCAACTAATTAAAACAAAAGACCAACCGAAATCAAATGAAATTGACTTGATGTCAATCGGGTGTAACTGAAAACAGTCACCCTACAACCATGAGCGATTCCACTCATTTATGTGGTTTTGGCCTACGCCAGGGGTCTGGTTGTTTGAGCCCAAACCTAATTC
This sequence comes from Diaperis boleti, assembly GCA_963583935.1. Classification (NCBI taxonomy): domain Eukaryota; kingdom Metazoa; phylum Arthropoda; class Insecta; order Coleoptera; family Tenebrionidae; genus Diaperis; species Diaperis boleti. The sequence goes on from OY757249.1 coordinate 36,050,669, forward strand.
AAAATATATCAGGAAATTGACTTGTTGTCAATCGGGTGTAACTAAAAACAGCCACCCTACAACCATGAGCGCTTCCACTCATTTATGTGGTTTTGGCCTACGCCAGGGGTCAGGTTGTTTGAGCCCAAAGTAGAATTGACTTGTTGTCAATCGGGTGTAACTGAAAACAGTCACCCTACAACCATGAGCGATTCCACTCATTTATGTGGTTTTGGCCTACGCCAGGGGTCTGGTTGTTTGAGCCCAAAGTAGAATTGACTTGTTGTCAATCGGGTGTAACTGAAAACAGCCACCCTACAACCATGAGTAATTTCACTCATTTAAGAGGTTTAGGCATACGCCAGGGGTCTGGTTGCTTGAGCCCAAATAAACCATTGATACGAATTCAAACGAAATTGACTTGGTGTCAATCGTGTGTTGTTTGACTGATAACAACCACACTGTAACCATGAGTGGTTTTGCTCATTCAGGTGATTTAGGCTTACGCCTGGGGTCTGGTTACTTGAGCCCAAAAAAAAAAAAAAAACTACAATGACTTCAATACAAATAACAAAACTAATACAAGAAGACAATAATTAAAACAACTCATCAGACCCAACTATAATTGCCCGCAGCAAGGTTTCTAACCTGATGTAAAATGCGTGTCTTTGCCACCTGCTGTCACGACCCAACCGTCTTCCCCTTTTCCTAGTTCTTGGTACATCAATCCGGCAAAAACCGATTCAAATTAACAACTAATTTGCTACATCCCCCGTCCGTCCAATCCGCACCTATGCAATTTGTTTCCGAACCCCCGGCACTAGAAACTCTACAACAGACGGCGAGACCCGTACACTAGAACTTTGGAAAAGACGAACCCAAAAGAGCCGCGGCAACATTCGACAACTTCATGACCATGACAATTATTATAAGTCTGAATCCAAGCACAAAAACTAAAAATTGCGAGCACCTAAAATTCCTGGCAAACAAGAGCCAAACCCGAATAAACACGACAACTACTTTGTCTTCAAAGTCGGCTTGCAATTTTTAAGACAAAACAAACACTTTAAAAACGCGAATCTCGCAATTTGCTACCGAACAATTCGCGAACCTAGAGGCAACATTTTAAATTTGACGTCTATTACGATGCAGACCTGACCACTATCAACAATCAAATATCCAAAAAGCATTTTGCTCTCAACAATCTCAACCAGCACTTACCCGGATGTAAAATGGTCTGCCTAACTTGAAGGGATTCTTTCCTTTCCACAACTCTCCAAGTTAAAAGAAAATCCACTGGATAACTTCCCAAGCCGCAAGGTGGTCTTACTACTAAGGTACAGCTCCAACACCGCGGCAAAACGCTACTCAGCTAGAAGATAAAGTAATTAGCATGTTATTCTTGACAATTCCTCCACACTTCAAAGTTTTGTAGGGACTATCCAAAATTCACAATATTATTACACTATCCCGGTTGACGAGCCCCCAATTTATTACAACCTAAATTGCTGTAATGCCCTGACAAAATTGAGAAGTGTGGATGGTGACACAAGAAATACAGCTAAATCCCCAAAATCATATAATGAACAAATAAAAATAATACAGATACTTCCAACAATTATACAATATTAAATAACGTGGTAAAATAGAAATTATAATGACTGAATAGAATAGCAAGTTGAATTAAACAATAAATTACGAAATGAACGTTGAAAATAATTAAAAATAAGACAAGTTAAATAGTGACTATGGCTCTTTACCTAGGTTAAAATTACATTAAGGAGATTACTGAACTTACAAAATTTAAGTGAACGCTAATATAACAAAAACTAGGTGAATTGATAACACAAAAAAATACAATAAAAAAATCGTCTATTACTTATCTTCTTGATTAATATGCTAGTTTTGGAGCTGTCCTGACACCTTACTTTTACTTTCTGGCGTATCCTGCGAGTCTGTAAATCTGCAACTCCTGCGGGTCCTTGGGAAATTTCACCAGTTTCCACGTGAACTAAACTATGTGCGTTCAGGAAAGAATTTCCACAGCCAAAATCCCTTGATGGTGGTACAATAATCCTAGTATAAGTGCTGGTGAATTTGCCTATCTGATTTAAAGAAAATAGTCAAGGTCTGCACGCAATAAAATGGTTTCTCTTACCTCTTTCCGAAAATTCAACCTTTAACGATTTATCCGCTTAAGCGATTAGTTATAGAAATAACCCACATTCAACGATACTTAACCGCTAACGCGTTTTTCCTGGACGCAATCCCTTTTACCAGGAGTAATTTTTCGTTGAACGTGTACTCGTTAAAGTCTCGAACGAAAAAGAAAGAATCTCGCCGGTACTGCAAAACCTATCGTTTTTTGTATATGCCGGTTATCTCTACGTAGATGCGTTCCAGCGGTGGTGAATGCGCGGCAAAATCAAATTGTAACAGCTTCTATACAAAAAAAGTGATATATATGGGAGTAAGAAATGTTTTTTTGTATAATTTGTGCAAGAAGCGAGAACGCAGGTATTGAAGCTCCAGATCATGTTTGCTACAAGAATTGGTCTGGCTCGGCAAACTCGATGGAAGCCGATATAATCGTAGAAGGCTTTCGGAAAAGTGAGGAGATGTATGGAGCCAAGTACGTTAAAGTTATAGGTAAGGAGAATGTTTATTAGGTGCGTTAAATAAATAACTATTTTTTATCAAGGCGATGGAGACAGCAGTGTGATAGGAAAACTGAGAACGATTCGTCCTTATGGCATTAACCAACCCATAGAAAAAATCGAGTGTGCTAATCATGTATGCCGAAATTTTAATAATAAATTAAAAGAGTTGATAACAAAAAATGAATACAATCTTGAATCTAGAAATTTATTAAAGACAAACTTGGAAAGATTTCGTGTTGCTGTACATTGTGCAATAAAAAAAAGATCATCCGAAGACAATACATATGTCGTGTCAGGAAAAAAAAAGATGGCACTTGTGCGTGATTTCTTAAATACTCCAAATCATATCTTTGGAGATCACGCACACTGCAACGTTACCAGCACACGTTGTGAAGGACGCGACAACGAAGAAAAAAATTGTCATATTATTAAAAATGCTGGTTTGTGGGACGAATTATTGAAAATAATAGACAACATTCTAGTAAAAAATTCAGGAAGTCTCATATACAACGTCACCAACAACCATGCAGAGCAATATAATGCTATTGTTGCGAAATTCATTGGTGCAAAACGTTGTAACTTTAGTCAACGTGATTCGTATGATGCGAGATGCGAAGGAGCTGTAGGATCGTATAATAATAAATCACGTTTTTATACAAATATAAACAAATTAATAACAAAAAAGAGTCCAGGCAAATATACCAAACATTACGAACGCAAGTTTATGAATCCAAGACAGCAGCGCAGAGGAATGTGTTTGGTGCTAAGGTTGGTATATAATTTGCGTGTAAACTAACTAAATTTTTACCATTTTTTAGAAAACAAAATCCACAGGCCCTGATTTAGAGTATGGAAGATTGGCGATAGAACTGGATTTAGAACCTGCGGAAATGGAAGCAAAAACTCAGTTGTTTTTGCTAAAATTGGAAGAGACAGCTGATATTGAATTAAAAACAAAGCTGCAAAAAGACAATGTCTTATGGCATTCGGAAAGACTAAAAAGACTTACAGCATCCAATTTTGACAGAGTGTGTAAAATGAGAGACCGAACAAGCAGGGTAAAACTTGTCGAAAATATTTTATACTCAAAATTTTCTGGTTCAAAAGCGACAAGATGGGGTGAACAGCACGAAAAATTGGCACTGAAACAAATTTCAGATGAACTGTGTTTGGATTGTCAAGAAAGTGGTCTGTTTGTTCATAGAAATAAAAAATATCTAGGGGCATCGCCGGACGCGTTAATTTGCAATGATGACGGAATAATAGAAATTAAATGTCCTTACAATTCAAGACATTTACCTCCAGATGAGGCCGTTAAACAAAAATTAATAAAATTCTGCCAAATTTCTAAAGATGGAGTCATTTCGTTAAAAAAAACTCACAATTATTATTACCAAATTCAGGGGCAGTTAGAAATAACAGATAAACAATTTTGTATTTTTGTTATTTGGACACCCCATGGTATGATTTGGGAACGAATCGAACGAAGCAATGACTTTTGGGCTACAAAAATGCAACAGAAACTATGCACTTTCTATTTGGAAAAACTACTTCCTGAATTAGTAGATTCTAGATATAGTAGAGGACTTCCCATCAGAGATTAATATTATATTTTGTTTTAGCTTCCTGTCTGTTCTTTGTAGGAAGGTAAATTTTTAAGATATTGTGGTAATTATGCCTTCATCTTCTCATTCAAAGATTATTATTTTAATAAAGAGAGTATGATCTTTCCACCCTTGCTTTGTTTGATGACAATTACCAAAGGAATCGAATAATGACTAAATACATATAATATCGAAATATTAGAATGAGGGTGAAAAAAAGCGAAATTTTACCCGTCCTGCATAAAAAGAGAATATGTATATATCAAAATTAATATTCGAATACCGAAATTTAAATAAGAAAGGGCAAACAATTGTGAATGGTCATTTTTTAAATCGTCTATGCTCTACGCCGAAAAAACATCGTACACATTTGAAGGCGAATTCATTCTCAAAACCCGATGTGATGTTCTCCGAATTCCGATCGGGCTGCAATCCTCTCCTATTACCCGCTTACGTCTTGCCTCCCGCTTGTGCAGATGGATTCATACCGAAAGCAATAGAAACCATCAATGCTCAGAACCATCATAATATGTGCAAATCGAGTGCGTAACTCTGAATATGTTCATTGCGTCCTTGTTGTTTCGGAGAAACGATATACAGTGTGGAATTTAAGTAAGGAATAAATTCAGTAACTCCGTGAGTATTTGCCCTGGAAATAAAACTTAAAAAGCATGTGGTAGGGTTAATTATAGCGCATCCGAGGAATGTATCCAAATTTTTTTCTTTAGTTTTTTTTTGACAGTTATGACGTCATCAGTATTTTTTTCTAATGGCAGTCTAGGTTTTTTATTTTACATTCGCGTAGAGTTTTTTATTCTCTTTTCAACGTTATCAAATACTTAAGAGCGTTCTCTAGTCGGTCAAGTTTTGAAATGTAAACAAACATTCGTCTTCCGTCTCTGTAGTAACCACATGCCCTAATGCTGTCGGTGTGTCCATCTGTACTACGTATAGACACGAATGCACCTTGCGTTGCATCCCACAAGCGTGCGTCGAAGAGAGAGACTAAATAGTGGGAGTGCTGAGCTTGTTCGTACTCTTAAAACGATCTGACAACACAGCTTGTAGCGCTTGCTTTTATATCATTGAACGACTGAGGGATGGAAGTTGTAAAATCGCAAAGCGGTGTGCACTGTTAGGAATGGAACATAATTTTAAAATAATCATAATTTCAAATGATTTATTGAATTGAATTAAGTTTGACAGTGAAAAAAGTTAGCCCTAACTTTTAATCGAACAAAATATAGTTTTCTAGAAACATTGTATTTTCTGACCAATAAGGGTTCTGCCAAATGCGTAAAATTAATCGTCCCTATGTAATTACACGAGAGGCTGTTGTTCTACCGGATCAAATTTACTTTTGAAAGAAATTTTGTTCCCCGGAAATTTTACAAGTAAAACTGCCAACCTGTCAACGTAACAAAAACGTGACACCGAAAGTAGAGCAACAAAATTGAGTTTACAAAAATTAACTTTGTCGTAGAGGTAAAGTAAATAATCAATTCAGCTAGATAATTTCATGCATAAAATAAATTTTGTATTATTGTCATGGTAAAACGTCGTGGCAAAAGGTAATAGTTATTTATGTGGTATATATTAATTATTTAATAACGTGGACGCGTTAGCCGAGACGTTAAGTCACTCGAAAAGATAGATAATCATCAATTTTATCGTCGCATATAATATAAAATTTTATTCAATCTTCACGGTTTTTACTGCAACATGGATTTAATTCTTTGACGTGAAAAATTCAACTGTCAAACAAAATGTCAAAAAAACGTTAGACAGTAATACAACAATGGATGGTTGGTATAGAAGTTTTTTCTAAACGATAAAATTGCATTTTACCATGCGGTAAAGAGTAGATAAAATTCAATTTTGACATTAAAGATTAAATAAATAACATTTATCGTTCGACATTGTCAGAATTTTCAAATTTTCGCTTGTGTAAACACTGTCATGAAATAATTAAAATGACAGATAAACGTCAAACTATTTTTATGGAATTTAAGCAATTTAAAGGCTTTCCAGGGTTGTATCGAACGATAAAACGTTGTATTACACTCGTGCCTATGTAGATTGAACGCTTTACGCCACTCGGGGTTCACAAAAGCACTCGTTTCACTCGTGCTTTTATAAACCCCTTGTGGCATAAAGCGTCCAATTTACACAGGAACTCGTATAATAATTACTATTTTAGTTGTGCGGAAATGGAGAAAGAAAATAAATCACAATAATAATAAAAATAAAATAAACAATCATAATAATAACTATTGGAATGCAGAAGGCGCTTATCTTGAGGTCGCTGCGTTTGCTCAGGGTAATTCTCGGTATTCGTAGTTACCCACCCCGTGGTTTTGGGGGTGGCTACGATGTGCGATTAAAACATCTGACCAGCAAGAAACCTCGTGAAGGTCGGAATCACGAGGATTTCCTTCTGATAAATTTTAAAAACAATAATAATAACTATTTAGTATTGTCTAATAATTTCAAAAATTAATTCCTCATTCCTTGGGGGGTTCCTTATTGTTTTTCCTCGCTTCTGCCTTGGATCTAACAACTCAGGTAAAAAACAATTAAATTAAAAAATCCTTAAATGCGGGTACATTTGTTCTTTCCAGAATTCTTCGTCAAAATTAATCTAAAAATTGCAAATGTTGGTTATTTTGTACATTTTATACAGTCAAATAAAACTACCATTTTATATAGAATTCCTTTTGGAGTCCAAATAATAAAAAAACAGGTATACAATTATATAAAAAAACTAGCTGACCCGGCGAACTTTGTATCGTCTCAGAATCAATAAATGTTGTGTTAACTTATTAGCTGAATTAACTTTTTTTATTCGGAGCGGAGGCAAATCCAACAAATTAAAGATCGGTCCAGCCGTTCTTGGGTTATAAACCAAAGGAGGCCCCTGAGCCCCCATGCCCATTTATTAATAGTTATTCTGCTATTCGGGACGGAGACAAACACAACAAATCAAAGATAATAAAAATCGGTCCAGCTGTTCTTGGGTTATAAACCAAAGGAGGCCCCTGAGCCCCCATGCCCATTTATTAATAGTTATTCTGCTATTCGGGACGGAGACAAACACAACAAATCAAAGATAATAAAAATCGGTCCAGCTGTTCTTGAGTTATAAACCCAAGGGTTCCCCCTGAGCCCCCTGTCCATGTTTCAATAGTCATTCTGCTATTCGGGGCGAAGACAAATCCAACAAATCAAATATCATAAAAGCCCTTCTTGAATTATAAACCCAAGGGCCCTCCTGGGCCTTCATGTCCATACTTTACGACTTATTCCCATACCTATCAAATATACAAAAAAAAAAAACATAAGAATCGGTCGACCCGAAAAATCGGTCCAGCCCAAGGGGGGCCCCTGGGCCCCCATGTCTATGTGAAAAATAGTTTACCACCTATTCTCATACCTACCAAATATACAAAAAAAAATTCAAATTTAGTGTTCAATGCTACAGTTGCTTTATCGCTCAGGAAATTAACACGACTATTTTGTTTTCAGTTTATTTATTTACTTATTGTTAAGGATTGGTATAAATGAGTATGGATGGCGACAAATTTGATTACAGCATTATTCAGATCAATAATAAATTGTCTAATAATGTTTATTGCAAGCTTTTTATCGTTAATTGCAGGCATTCCTAAATACAAAACAAATCCGTAAAAAAATGTTTCATTTTTAATTACTAACTTATAGACTATGCAAATAAAAAAAATTAAAAGACCTTTCAAACGACATGTTACTCGACCCCTATTCCCTATCTAAAAAATCGAGGTTGCTCCTGTCAGGCGTATGGGGTTGCACCAAGCCTGCTTACTATTGCATCAAAACATGTCCCCCTCGAGATAAAAATTGACCTGTTTTTAGATTTTTCTTAAATATCTTTTCCTAAAAAGTTATTGAGGGTGGCTCGTTTCGATTGAAACGGTCTGTATATCGATCCTACACTTATCCGTGCACAAATCTAAAAAAAAATTCTCAATACCCACCTCAATTGGGCCAATCGCCGGTTTTTTCTTTTCCCCGATAAAGTTCTGTTACCCTTACCACTATCGCGTCTTTTACACACACCCCCCATATCACAAAAAACTATCACTAACAAAACTATTAACACTATAACAATAGTCAAAACTAAGAATACAAAAAACGCAAAGTCTGTTGGAGTCAATATGACGAAAGGTCTAGTTTTTACACTAACAATTAGTCAAAAGTAACACTTGAAAACACTAAAAGCCGACTGCAGTCAAGACTGTTCTCAGGTTCTGTGCTCTTATAATTGGCATTATTAATTTTTTTTTATTTTGTTTTTTAACGCCATACTGAAAGGCGCCGGCGGTCTCTTTGACAACCAAGAGGTATTTTTTTAAGAACTGCCAAAATTATTATGTGTGTTCGGCGTTTCTTTGTATCCAATTCGTTATTAAAATGGCCCTTTTGATATCATGAACTGATCTTGGGAAATACCTATTTCCATAATAGGCAACTCAATAACAATTCATCATAAAGCTAATACGCAGCTATACGCAGTTACTGTTATAATTTATTGAATTCCTGTGAATTTTTGCTCTAATTTGATTCGTTTTCTCACAACCCATAAAACCAAAATACACGATTTTTAAAATTCTGACGTAATTCAAAAGGACCCTTGAATTGGTTTTTGAAAAATTAACTATGTGGGTAATAACTTCTTCTTTCATTCTAAAATTGCCCTGAAATTTCAATCGATGTTGGTCTTTATTTATCGATCATCGATCTACAAGACAAGTTCATCCTCTACGAGCGCTGGCTGCCGCCACACAAAACAGTGCGTTGTGAGAGCCGTAGGACCGAGAGCTTTGTTGCCAAATTGTTCACAACCCTCAATCTGCTATAGATGGCGACACCAACCGCTTAGAAAATTATTAAAACAAATTTTTCCATTCATGTGCTTAGTACTTGCGTAAATGATTTGTTTTTTTACACGGAACGTTTTTAATAAGTTGTAGCAACGTTCGAAACTCCCCTAAACAAAATTTTTCTGTCAATTAACGATTTTTTTTTTAATTTTTTTTAGAAACAAAAAATTTTGGACTTTCGTAAACGCATCGGTCCAAGATTCTAACTTTCCGCGTTTTTAAAAACCGATAAATCAATATGGTAATCGATTTATTCGAAGAAACAAATTATCCAAGATGGCGTCTGGTAATGAACGCTCTTAATAGGTTACATAAGGAAAAAATAAATTAAAACGGGGTTAAAGTTCAAATTAGTAAAATTTCAAAAAATTAACAGATCTGTCTAATTTTATCGGAATTTAAAGAAAAAAACAGAAATCCAAACAAAAGAAAATTGCCAATCGCAATCAATGAGAAAAAAATAAAAAAACAATCCTAAATTTCAAGATACGGCTAACAAATTAACAAAAAGACTATTGATATGAAAGTTATAAATTAAAGATATTACACCAAATGTTCTAACTGATGAGCCTGCATCATCTGACAAAATCCAGTGTGATTCTTGATTACGGCGGCGGTTGCCTCGAGCGCCAGTTTTTTTTTACGAGGTATGCTCCACGAGACAACGGGTAGCCAAAAGTCGGAGTACGGAACTCCAGAGGTCAACTGTCTAGTTTGGCGTGCCTGTAGACGTCAATGCACCCATTTCTTCAATTTGGCGTAATTTCGCACTAATTTCGTGTCTAAAACACGAAAACTTTTGGTCTGTTATCATATTGAAGTGTAGTAGGATTTGCTCCTAACTTCATTTTGACAAAAGACGAAATGCGCATGTGTCTGTCCCTTCCAATGTATAATTCCGTGGGTTGGTCTGCTGCTGTGAAACTGCAAACTATTTTTCCCGGCGAGTTATAAGTTTAATTTTTAGGTGCAGGGTTTTGTTAAATAGCGAATTGACGGTGCGCTCCGCGGTGGGAATGTCGCTTCGCTGGCGGTTCTTAATTTGGTATTTACATTCGGATTTTTTGGGCAAAATTGAGTTTTTTGCTTTATCGTATTTAAAAACATGCGTTTTACTTTTCTGTAAACAAATTAAATAAATAATGTTGTAAACCAGAAGAATGTTCTTAAATCCAGGTGGAGTAAATTTAAATATATCTAAGTCGAACTCCACAAACTTTAATAACTGTAAAATTACTAATGGAACATGTTTCGGCAGAACACTTCTGCCATCATCAGCCCTTAAAGAATATAAAAAATTATGACATTGACGTCATTTTGAATTAAATTTGACGTTTTCAAAGGGTTACATATGTAATAGATAGTTCGACTTAGATATATTTAAATTTTAAAATAATGTTGTGTTAAGAATAGTTTTATTAAAGAAAAAAAAACTTCTCTGAATTCGGTGCAAAAATCAGTCAGCTCATTAATCTCTTGTTAAATTAGGGCTGATGATGGCAGTAGTGTTCTGCCGAAACATGTTCCATTTGTAATTTTACGCTCATTAAAGTTTGTGGAGTTCGACTTACATATATTTAAATTTTAAAAATATTATCCACTATTGTTCTAATTTTAAACTAAAACGAATTTATCTGTTTGCTGAAAAAATTACAAAACTGGAGCTGCCCGGTTTTTGCACCGTCCTTAAGTAAGAATTATTTAAACACTGTTTTAAAATTAAATATGTCTATTAAAATAACATAATCTATTGATAACATTAGGTACATTCAAGGTGAATAGCACAAAAAAATAATACTCCTAATATAAATATTAACAGGTTGACTGCCGATCACTCCGATCGGAGTGTCTAGTAGTCCAGTCAATCTATGCCAAAAAATGTCAAATAGAAAAAATAACCCATGTGGGGGACGATGCCCTAAATATTATGATAAACAATACTTGGATTACATTGTTGAGGTAGGCCAGAGCCGCAATTGCTCTTGGGTGGCGACTGTTGTTCGGGAGCCCTTTGACGCCAAGAGATATCGGCTGGATTGAAAGCAACGTATACGTACTGTATACAGTCCTTTGTATTTCGGCTTCAGCTTTCCACCACCAACCAATGTGTGATGAATAATCGTGACACAATTTCATCTTTAGCAGGTAGGCACTGGCACAATATAAACTCATGGACAGAATTAACGCACCACTGCATATATTTTGCGTTATTCCAAAATAATGATGATTTTTAGTTTTCTTGCTATCTTACAAGTAGGCTGTGGACCTACTTCCACAGTTCATGTAAATGCAGTCAACAAGGGTTTTGTTTTAAAAGTAAAACTGCAAATAAAATCATTTTTGGCAAAAATTGATATAAAATTTGATAGGAATTTTTTTCTTTTTAAGACTACCTGTCTTTAGCCACCAAGCTTTTTTGTTATTGATAGTGTCAGTGCGAGTGTAATACATTTTAGTAATTAATCGCAGAACAGCAGAGGAATCAGTAAGAGCATTGAACTTTGCTGAATGAGGGATATTCGATGCGCCATGTTGGTAATGTGATGGGAAGAAACCATTCCAGCAGAAGTCCCATGGTTAAACGATTTAATGAGACAGGTTCTCACTTACGAAGGCCGGGACCTGCGTTTTCTTAGATAGCCCGCTCTAGGAACCAGGAGAACGACTAGTACCATTCTAAAAAATAGCTCTTAGCCCTTTGAAATCCTCCCGAACGAACGATTATAAGGCAATAAATGAAGCTGGATTGGACAGCAGAAAACCGTCCAAGAAACCCAGAGAGCACAAAATTCAAAGATTGCGTTTTGCGAGAAATCATCAAGCTTGGGCTCTTGATGATTGGAAGATGGTTTTATTTTCAAATGAAACGAGGATTAGCCTTAAATCTCCTGATGAACTTGAGCGTGTCTGGAGAAGGCCAGGAGAGAGATTTGTTAGTTGCAACATCTCTCCAAGAGTCCTGTTTGGTGGTGGCTTGCAATGTTTTGGGGAGACATCTGTTTCGATGGCCGCACTGAGTTGGTGGTCCCTATACGTGTTAGGTGAATGAATGCGGATTATTATCTTGAACACATCGTTGTTGCCCATGTAATGCCAGTTGCTCCTTTTGTGGGGCCGAATTTCTTGTTAATGCAGGATAATGCTCATCCTCATGTGGCTAGGCAAGTTATTCGCTACTTAAATGCTGTTGTTATTCCGTTCATGAAATGGCCAGGCAATAGTCCTGACATGAACTCAATAGAGCATCTATGGGATGATATTAAAAAAGGGTTAAACGTCGTACACCTCCACCTGCCAACCACAATCAACTTGTAGACGCAGCAATTCAAGAATGAGAAAATACTCTTCAAGAAGTCTTTTAAAATTTTATCTCCAGTATGCCAAGACGCATGGAAGCAGTAATTATTAGGAGTAGAGAACAGCACATATCGCGGTCTCGACTAAGACTGCTTTGTACATTTACATGACATCAAAAGTTAACAATACTGCTTATTCTACGATGTTACAAAACTGTCGGCACGACATGACCAAATTATGGACATGTCGTTCGGCGGAAGTGCTATGGATGATTTTAATAGTTGCGATATACCTCAGGTTAACAAACTGCTGACAGTGGTACTTCTACAGTTCGCCGACCTGTACCTATTTCGTAAGCTCTTAATAAATACTTAATCTATATATTATATAAAAATGAATCCCTATTTTCCTTGGTCACGCCATCACTTGAGAACGGCTGGACCAATTTAGCAAAAAATTTTTTTTTTTGAAGTATTCTTATGAAATAAAACATGGGCAGCGGGACTCAGGGGGCCCCCTTGGGTTTATAACTTAAGAACGGCTGGACCGATTTTTATGGTCTTTGATTTGTTGGATTTGTCTCCGCCCCGAATAGCAAAATAACTATTAACACAGGAACAAGGGGGCCCAGGGACCCCCTTCGGGTTATAACTCATGAACAGCTGGACCGATTTTTATTATCTTCGATTTGTTGGATTTGTCTCCGCTCCGAATAGCAGAATAACCATTAAAACATGGACAGGGAGGCTTAGGGGGCCCCTTGGGTTTATAACTCAAGAACGGCTGGGCCGATTTTTATGATTTTTGATTTTTTGGATTGGTCTCCGCCACGAATAACAGAATAACTATTAAAACATGGAGATGGGGGCCCAGGTGCCCCCTTAGGTTTATAACTCAAGAACAGCTGGACCGATTTTTATTATCTTCGATTTGTTGGATTTGTCTCTGCCCCGAATAGCAGAATAACTATGAAAACATGGACAGTGGGCTCAGAGGGCTTCCTTGGGTTTATAACTTAAGAACGGCTGGACCGATTTTTATGATCTTTGATTTGTTGGATTTGTCTCCGCCCCGAATGGCAGAATAACTACTAAAACATGGACAGGGGGGCTTAGGGCCCTCCTTGGGTTTATAACTCAAGAACGGCTAGACCGATTTCTATTATCTTTGATTTGTTTTATTTGTCTCCGCCCCGAATGGCAGAATAACTACTAAAACATGGACAGGGGGGCTTAGGGCCCTCCTTGGGATTATAACTCAAGAACGGCTGGACCGATTTTTATGATCTTTAGTTTGTTGGATTTTCCTCCGCCTCGAATAGCAAAATAACTATTAACACAGGAGCTTAGTACAGGGCAACGACAATAACAAAGCCCCCCCGGTACAGGGCAACAATAACAAATAAGGCCGGCCACCAAAATTTGTCGTACCGGGCTTTAAAAATTAAAATCGATTTTTAAGCAGTAAACTCCAAAGTTTCACTTCTGTTGCGCGTGGACTCCACACTTTAAATTAAATACTTGACTACTCGACGTGACAACGTCACAACTCACTCACTCACACACTCACATGTTCAAGAATAGGGCCCTAAAAGTCCTAGGAATGATATTTCGACTCGCACTCTGTTCGCCGTCTGAAGTACGCGAGGGTTTAGAAACATTATTTTTTTCTGCAAAAGAGCACCGATACCAATTGAACAGGCGTCTGTGTGTAACTCACTTTCTAGATTTGAATCAAAGATTTTCACCACTGATTTGTCTGTTAATTTTTTTTATAATAAGTTGTCTTGCACCTTTTTGGTGGAGAGAAACGCGACGGTGAGTCTATGAGGAATGTGTATTACCTTGTGAAACAGCAAGCAAAAAGTTCAGTCGGTAATTATAAACGCCAATTGAAGAAAACTGGTGGAGGTGCCGGTCCTGCTTTCCTTGAGCCTACCAAATTAGACTGGGCAATAGCAAATATTTACCCCAAAGACTTTGAGGAAGATACGGTAGCATTCGATTCGGATACTGTTACAGTAAAAGTATGTTAACAACAAATAATTTATATTTTTGTAATTCTTTGCTTTGCTTTTGGTAGAAAATATACCGAAAGAATCTACTGAAGTTTCTTGGGGAGTAGGAGATCCCGCAACAGGCTACGTAAGCTCGTGTGGTAGTAATTTGCAAGTTATTAATAACACATAATTATGTATTTCTTGTGATCCTGAGACCTTTGAAGCTGGAACTACGCCATCAAGTTTCAGAACAGAAAAAAAAGAAAAGGGGAAAAATGTACCCAAGCAAAAATGGTTAGCTTGTATAAAAACAAAATTAACGAAAGCATTACAAATGAGTGAACGTTGTTCGAAAAGGAAGTGCAATTTGTAAATGCCAAAAATAACAGATTGATCTTGAAATAAAATAATGGAAAATAATGAAATAAAATGCATTACGATTACAGGTCCGGTAGTTTCTTCTCTTCTTCGGCCCCTAACGTCGCCTCGTCCATAATGTCTAACTCGTTACAAGTAACCGACCGGATTTGTAACCTTAACTACTATAATTTGTATTAATTTAACGTCCATTTCTAGCAAAATGTCTGAATAAATAAATCGCGAAAAATAAGTAAACGTCCACCTTGATGTGCTATAAATGTGTTTATCTTCGCCTTCTTCTTCTTCTGAATCATCGTCTCGTTGTAATCTTATGTTATACAAAACTGCCACTGCCATAATATAAATCTTTGAGGTGCTTAATTTAATTTCCATTCTCTTCTCAAAGACTTTTGAAATATGTCCTGTCTTTCACGACATTGTAAACATTTCTTACATTAATTTCTCCCACAACCTCAAACTTATTGTTTAATTCTTCTATTTCTGCTAAAATGTTATGTAGTTCTACCATTTTAACTGTATTGTCAAATTAAAAGTAAAGCTAATAGATACTTTAACGAACAACAGCCGGCCATTAAAATTTAAAAAAAATTTATGAGTCATTCTACATAGGTCAGACAGGTCGCAAAATATCAGACCGTATTAAAGAACATTTCAGGCACATCTATAACAACACAGATCTTGATCCTCCACCATCAACACCTCCTTCTTTCGCCATCATATATTAATAACGAAACATAGTTTTTCACCACCAAATTCCAAATTGATCCATAAATGCAATAAAGGCCGGAAATTAGATTTTCTTGAAACTTTAGAAATAAGGAAAGCCTCGAAACTGGAAAACAGATCTTGTTTAAATGAACAGAATAACTTCAATAATCCCATTATTAATTCACTATTTTAATTTTTCACCACTCAAACAAACTTACCAGATTCTCTTTGATCCATTTTTAATTTTTACATTTTATAAAATGTTGTTTTTACGAAATCTTTTAAAAATCATGTAACCCTTTGAAAACGTCAAATTTAATTCAAAATTACGTCAACGTCATAATTTTTTATATTCTTTAAGGTAAGAACCCCTCTTGTAATTCATCAATTGTATCATTAATGTCTTGTTAAATTAGGGCTGATGATGGCAGAAGTGTTCTGCCGAAACATGTCCCATTTGTAATTTTACGCTGATTAAAGTTTGTGGAGTTCGACTTAGATATATTTAATTTTTTTTAATTTAAATTTACTCCACCAGGATTTAAGAACATTCTTCTAGTTCATTAAAATTTTGTTTAAAATGTCTACTACTGACAACCTCGAGCATGCTAATAGATGACAAATAAATAATAAGACAAGATTAGAGACTTCTAGTAGATACTTAACCACGGTCTCTAAGTTTTAATAGACGGTAAGTAATTTGGCCCATTGTTCTTTAGTAAAGCTGATATTGGTGCTGTGATCATGGAGATCAAAAACCGGCGCACCCCTCTAATGTCCTTTGGAGGAGCAGTTTCGGTAAGAACAGTGATTTTTCGAGGACTTGCACAAAACTTTTACCAATAACTACACCAATAAATTCGGTTTGCTGGGTAAAGAATGTGCATTTCTCATAATTTAAAAGAAACCTGACGAAGATAAAGCTGCAAGGACCTTTTCTAGGTTCGCAAGCCCTTCATCTATCAACACCGATGACCCGATCACATCGATCACAAGAGCCCTTTTTCCTCTTAAGGTGTCCAATGGTTTATCAATGACTGTTTGATATACAATATTAGAATTGACGTATCCAAAAAGCATACGATTGAATTCGTAAATGCTATCGGGAGTGATAAAAGCCGTGATGTGCTTAGACTCTTCATAAATTTCCATTTGGTGGAAGCCGGATTTCATGTCTAATGTGCAGAAAAAATGTGCATCTCGCAGATGGTTAATTTTGTCTTAAATCAGCGGTATTGGGTTGATGTTACGATAGGTGTCCTTGCTCTTGAGATCTTAACATGAGAAATGTTACTGTAATGTTGGGTAGATCATGATGTAATTTGAGACCACTTCTGCCTTTCTCGATTCGCAAATCTTTACGACTGATGACGTCCCAACCGATTAGAGAGCATCGAGACTTCCAGGATTTGAATCGTTCGGAACCACAACAAACAAGATCTCGATAGTAATGTTTGGCAGCATGGCGAGAACCTCATATGTTCCAATGCTTTGCTTTAGCTCCGAGTCCAGATAAAATACGCGTATCAGGTTGTACACTCACGCACAGGTCCTTTGCGACACTTTCACTTAAAATTGACACCTCAACATCACTATCGTTGACATAGGAGAACGTCGAAGCTTTGTTGTTGGTGATTGGTGATGACGCCAAACTTCATGCTCGTTGAATCAGCATGTTTTTCTTTAGCTTCCCGTGCTTGTAGCAGCATTTTTCCTCGATGTGTGCCTTTTTTTTGCAGTGGGTGCATGGGTCTTCTTCTCAATTTTCTTTTCCTTATCCTCTTTAGGCAAAACACGACATTTGTTTTGGTGATGGCCACTTCGTCTACAACGGAAACAATCACCTTTAGTAGCAGAGCACGTTTTGACGTGCATCAAATTCACTCAATAATTTGAGAATATCTTTCTCGCAGGGTGGCTTTTGAATGCGGACAGCAGCTTGCGCTTCAGAGTGGTCTAACCCATATATTCTACTCCTATCATAATAGCGATTGTTCGCCAAGGTAAACCGTTATGGAATCGATTAATTGCTCTCATTTTCTGTATCCCATAGCATAATCACAGTCACAATCACGAGTTCGTAATGTGGCTGCAGTGTAAGCACGTATTCCAGGAGTTTCTTGATCTGGGAAGGTTACGATGAGGTTGTCAGAAAATGATTCCCAAGTACGCCTTACTAGCGTACATTCACAATATTAGCGATGGGCCCTTCCAGCTAGTGCCTCTCCAGCTTTTGCTATCATAAGTACGTCGGTCACATGAAGTGTATCTTTTAACTTTGTTACTTCTTCCAACCACTCTTCGATCGCGTACCTGCTTGTGTCTAGATTGAATTCAGGTAATTTAAAAGAAGTATCGGATGACGTTGACCCTTGAACTTGCACATTGTCAATTATCTCGTTCGCCATATTAGAACTGTTGGCTAACTGACTAAGTTGTTTTTGTTGTGTTGCAATAAGCGAAAGCAACGTTTCCTGCCATCTTAATTTTTCTGCGTTTTGGAGGTCCTGTTATTACCTCGCAGACAAGCGTTTCTGCAGTGATGGTTTACTCATGTAGGGGTCCGACATGTTTGATCACTCTTGCTAAACAAGCGCAGTTATTTCACTTTATTCACAGGCTACGTAGGTAAATCCCAGTTCTGATGTGACCAAAAGAGGTGTATTTTAATTTAAGTAGTTGGTAGTTGAAATAAAACGGTATGGAACAAGCTTTATTGTCGAGTCAACTGACTGCGTAATTTTTCTACATGATGATAAAATAATAATCATGTGAGCCGTCCCCACTAGTCTTCTGGCATGCGCAGACATAGGTCGTCATCGCCAGACCGGGATTGACTCCAAAAATGCTTACATACATGATACTTATGACGTATATTATGTATGTATGTACATATATGTATACATGATATAGCGCGTTCAACAATAAACCTGATTAGAGCAAGCTTTGAAATAGCGTTTTTGTTATTACTTTACACGTAGAGCTTGACTGATTAACTGTCATGACTTGTAAGAAAATAATATAACCTCAAAATTTCAGAGAAGCTGCTTATTATGCATCTTAGAGAAGTGTTAACAAGTATTTTAGGGTATTAGTTACCATCATGGATGTTTTTTTATACAGTGCACCTGCAATGCCAACCTTTTGTGGTGTGGTAAATTGCGGCATTAAAGGTTGTCATTACTTATTTGACCAATCAGCAAATTACTTGGAGATTCTTACCCCCTAGAGGACCCCACTTTGGCGGGCTTCACGAAGCCGCCGTAAAATCGGCAAAACATCATTTAAAACATGTCACGCATGGAACTCTATTGAATTACAATGAAATGTACACGTTGCTTGCAATGATTGCTTGAATTCGCGTCCCCTTTCGCCGTTGTCCAACGATCCTACCGACCTTCAAGCCCTTACACCCTCTCATTTCCTGATTGGCGATTCGTTATCTGCGCCTATGGAATCAAGCCTAGAGGATGTTAAGACGAACCGACTTTCCCGGTACCAACAACTGGAGAAAATACGTCAGCACTTCTGGAAGAGATGGTCACGGGAAATTCTAACTCAACTCCAACAACGCCAGAAGTGGAGCACCAGCGGTCATCGGAAACCTGAAGTCGGGGATCTCGTCCTTATCAAGGAGGACAATGTGCCACCGCTACAGTGGGCCCTCGGTAGAATTATTGAGCAACATCCCGGGACTGACGGCGTCACCAGAGTGGTTACAGTGCGAACAGTGCGTGGGATATATAAAAGACCAATTAAAAAATTGTGCGCGTTCCCTAAAGACGAGTGATATTTTTAGAATTTTATTTAAGACGATATCCCCAACTACTGTTTATTGTTTTTTTTTCTTATTTGTATGCAATCACACTTCTTTTTCAAAATTATGCGCTTTAGCTAGTGATATTTTTTAAGAATTTAATTAAGATTTTTTTTGACTTTATTTCCAATTACTGTTTATTTGCTTTGTTATTGTTTGTTTGTACTCACATTGTTTTTTTTTTTCGGGGGAGCGTATGTTACGTACGCCCAATCGGACCTACGCAACCAACCCTCTCTATTGTAACCCCCCCCCCTATAGTAAATAAGTTTACTTTGTAGATCTAAGTTGTAGTTTTTAGTGAGTATGGTTTAGGCCTTCTTGGCTAATACAATAAACCCTCTACTCAGAAATCGTCGTGTTTCATATAAATTAAAGAGTGTTCGCGACAAAGGTAATAGAGGAATTTCCATGTTTAGATTCTCATCCAAATATGACAACAAAGGAAAAGAGTGCGCCCTTAGAGCTAAACGGTTGCAAAAGTGGATCCGCGCCCTCAAACGGAAGGACATACCTAACTGCAGCCAAAATGAAATACGACCCTGTTTGTGAGAGACACTGTAAAACGTAGAGACGTAAGCCCCAATGGTGAAATATAATTGTGTCCCAGAACTTGCGCCCCAGAGGAAATGGCAAATTTCGACGACAATATGGATCCCGAAAATGCAAACATAGACAAATTTTGGGCTTACATAACAGCGCTGTTGCACTTTTTCAACTCACCAATCCCAGAAAGGGACGGTCCAGGTGTTGATATAACATAAAACTGTTGCTAGGCTATCGTACTGTCGGAGTGACATCCACGCCAAAGTGCCAATACATAGGTTAAGTTAGATGTCACCATATCACCCTTGCCATTGTATCTTTTTTAGTGTATTTTTATAACTATTTTTCAGATAGACATGGGGCCCAGGGAGCCCTCTTGGACTGGACCGATTTTTATGATTTTTTTTGTATATTTGGTAGGTATGAGAATAGGTCGTAAAGTATTTTTCACATGGACATGAGGGTCCAGGGGCCCCCATTGGGCTGGACCGATTTTTATGATCTTTGATTTGTTGCATTTGTCTCCGCCCCGAATAGCAGAATAACTATTGAAGCATGGACATGGGGGCCCAGGGGGCCCCCTTGGGTTTATAGCTCAAGAACGGCTTTTATGATCTTTAATTTGTTGGATTTGTCTCCGCCCCGAATAGCAAAATATCTATTAAAGCATGGACATGGCCCCCCCTGGAGTTTGACCGATTTGTATGACCTTTAAAGAAAACTTTCCCTATGACGCATATAGCCGGAAAAACGCAAAATCGTACCTTCAAACCCTGCCCCCGCGGGCGGCAGCATCGGAATCGCTCGGGACTTTATTACACAATATTCAGGAGACCTTCCCCCACACATTCCCGAAAAAAAAATTAACTGCATGGGTTATTTTTTCTAAATTTCCTAGGTTGACTGGACTATTATAAGTATAAATCGTGGGTGCCGTCCACTCGGATCAGCGTAATACGCTAATACGTACGCTTGGTTTTTATCGTGCGATTCTTTAAATTTCCCTTCTTAAGCTTTGGAATTTGAACGTAGGTCCCCGGCGAATTGTTTCGTCTGCTTATAACTGTCAGTTTGAAACGTAAACCAGAAAACCTAACCATAACATGACATTTAAAAAATGAGCTATAATCAAAGACATGACTTTTTTTTCCACCGCCTACTCAGAATGGAGATTTAAAGAATCGCATGTTATAAATCAGCCTGCAGTCGGAGCTGCTTTGGGCACGTTTATTCGTGTCTGACGTCCTTCATAACTACATATTTTGTTCAAACTTCTGCGTAACCGGTTACGCATTTGTCGGTTTCTTACTAATTAATGTAGTAACCTCAAGCTTAAATTGTCACGGATATGCGAGGGGAAATTATGCACGGCCAACTTATCTATGAACGGCCGGAATCTGAAATAAAAATTTTACTGTTTAACGACTGGGCGGCTAAGGTGTAAAGAAATTGTAACAGGACCGTACTCCAAAAATGTAGATTGAGTTGATGACTTTCGATCACTTATCAAACACTGAACAAATAATGACATTGATATCAATAAGATTACTATACACAGTAAAACTAAAATTAACAGGAAGACCAATATAACACACCATCAGACGCGTGCCCGACAAAAAAAACGGGTCTTGCATTCGATTTGCCAGAGTCGACTAGTTGCAACAGGAAAATTAGAATCCATATGGTATCGTCCACAAACCAATATAGCCTTTTGTTTACTCGGACTATATTGTGACATCAAGATGGACTCTAAACCTGGTCCTTCTGGCCAGCATCAAAAGAGAAATAGTGATAGTATCTAATAAGTGGCTGTGTAAAAAAAAATCACAGATTTCGCAATCCTTGCAACCATCGGAGGGTATTGAAAACAAACCTCACATAATAATGAATATAGCTAGTGTCAGAGTATTACATCATTTGTTGCTTAGTAAATTACACAAAATGGATAAAGGCTTTTTTAACAGGACGGACTTTTGTGGTTCGGATGGGTGATTGTTTCTCAAAAAAGGTGTCCCTCAAGTATCAGTACTGGGTCCGGTTTTATTCTTAATTTTCAGAGCAGATTTACTCAATCAATTAAACTCCCATTACACAGCATACGCAGACGATTTGAAAATCTTTGGGGCCTCTAACTATTCTATTACTGAATTACAGGCTGCCTTGGATTGCATAGTACAATGGTCAAAAGTTTGGGCACTTTCTTTAAATTATGAAAAGTTCTCAAGTGGCTTTAGGTATTATCGTTGACAATAGGCTTTCGTGGAGCGATCAATGTGTTAAGGCGTCACGCAGAGCTTATGGGGTCTTCCATATGTTGAAAAGAATTATTTTTTTTGTTTTTCCAGGGCAAGAAGTAAAAGAAACTACTTTACTTCTTGCCCTAATCCCTGGAAAAACAAAAAAATTAATTCAATAACATTAGGGTGAAAAGAATATAACAATGTTGAAAAGAATATTTCCTAACCCATCCTTTGCCATGGCAGCCAAACTTTACACCACCTATGTCCGCCCCCATCTGGAGTTTGCATCGTCAGTTTGGAGACCGCATTTTGTCAAAGACGGAAAAATTCTCGACCGAGTCCAACATGCTGTCTCGAGGTGGCAAAAGGGTCTCTGACAAATTCCATATAACGAAATACTGAAAGTGCTTAAAATACCAGATATGGAAATCAAATCGTGGAGATAGAATCCAAATATACAGAATTACGCAAGATCTGTTTCCAGAGCCGAAGTCAAACTTTTTAAAGTTGAACAGTGACCATCGTCTTCGCGGCCACGAGTTTAAAAGAAGAAAAGAACCCTTCAAGACATCGTACAGACAGAATTTCTTGGTAAATCGGGTGTTTGATCTATGGAATGGAATGGATAGTAGTGTTGTTAATACACAGAATGTGGGTTTGTTTAAAAAAACTGGGACAGTTACACCTGAAATCTGCATTATTATTCATGTACCACTTAACTATATCTTTATTTCGTTCTCAAAAAAACAACGCGTAAATATCCTAAAAATAAATTGCAAAAAGGTTTGTCTCGCAATTTTGTCTAATAATAATGATATAAATTACGTTCCCAAAAAGCTCTGGATAAAGCTCGGTTGCGTATAAGTAATTTTGAATGTTTTAAAAAAGTTTATACCATAATTTTGTACAAAGTAAATTTAAAATGTGCACCATATTTGCGGACATAGTGAGTTACAATTTTCAACAACACTTTTTTGAGCTTTGCAAACAATAGGCAAAATTTATGGTTCGGCCGTCAACGTTGATAAAAACTTAATGAAAATTAGAACTTAACAAAATTTAAAAAGATTTCTTTATTTAAAATTTCCTTCATAAAATATGAGGCTGATATAAGAAGTTAAAATCAATCTTTCATACCGGGACTGAACTTCTGAGGATGACCAACGCCTATACCGTCGCCCTATGGTCTCCATTTGGTTTCCTAAGCCAGACATCAGTTTTGCGATCTGTAAGTATACAGCAAAGTATTTAAGACGCAAAACTGAAATGAAAAGAACATATTAAGAAACATCAAGATGAATCAGAAGTTCAACTCCGAAAAATGTACTGGCTGCTCGGGCGCAGATCTGAGCTATCTACATCTATCATGTTAACTCTATACAGACAAATACTGTGAACAATATGGACATACGGCATCCAATTGGGGATCTGTGCTGAGACCTAGTTTAAATAAGTAAGTACCCATGTTTCGGCACCGTAACTGGTTAGTAGTGGTGGAGTCCCTCGTTCAGGATGCGGACGTGCCCGCGTTCTGATTTCCCAGATTTCCAAAGGTTACCTTCCCGCAGCCTGCGAGCGGAGGCAAGTGCCATGCTTTCCACGAAGAGATCGATGGGAGGCAGACACAGGATAGCCTCCAGAGCTGCGGTCGGGGTGGTTCTCATGGCACCCGTCACAGCGACACATGCCATCCGTTGGATGCGTCCGAGGCGTGCCATCGTTGTTTTTTGTCTGACTCTTTGCCACCAGACAATTGCTCCGTAACTCAACATCGGTCTGATGACGGCCGTGTAGAGCCTACCCTGTGTTAAACCCCAGGATCTTCCCACTGCTCTCCCACACTGCCACAGGGCGACGCTAGCTTTGTCTATTTTGCTCTCCGGGTGCTTTTTCTAAGACAGCTTATGATCCAAAATAACGCCCAGGTACTGCACAACCTGCGAGAGTTTTAGCTTGACGCCGTTAAGGGAGGGCACCCTTAGTTGTTCCATCTTCCTTCTGTTGGTGAAGAGGACCAGCTCTGTCTTTTGTGGATTCACAGCGAGAGCCTCCTTACACCATTTTTGGTTGCTGTCTGCGTAAGATCGGATAGTACATTTTCGTACTTACCAGTAATCACTAAGACCAGGTCATCTGATTATTCGATCGTGTAGAATTCCGCCTCGTTGAATGTGCATAGAAGGTCGTCCACTACCATGTCCAATAGCAATAGGGAGAGAATTCCCCCCTGAGGACAGCCTTCTTAACCACCGCTCGAGTAGTTGCGTCCGCTACACTAACCTGTACGGTTCTGCACTCCAGCACCCGCTGAATCCAGTCACGTACTGTTTCTGAGATATCGCGGTTCTGAAGTGCTCGCCCGACACTATCGAAGGTGGTCTTGTCGAATGCTCCCTCGATGTCGATGAATACTTCTAAGGAGTAAAGTTTGTGCTCCAGGGCTCCCTCAATCCGCCCCACCATCTCGTGTAGAGCGGACTCGGTCGATTTCCCCGGAACATATGCATGTTGGTTAAGACCCTTAACGCCCCATCCCTTATTTGGTAGTCGCACAGTTTCTCCAAGGTTCTTAGCAAAAACAATGTGAGACTTATAGGACGGAAAGATGTCGCGAGAGAATAATCTCCTCGCCCTGGTTTGGAAATAATAACAACTGTCACCTTCCTCCACATTTCCGGTACGTATGCGAGTGCAATACATGGCCCCAAAAAATTGTCACGAGGTTGTCCAGAATCTCCCCACTGTAGCAGGGCTGGGAAGATTCCGTCCGACCTGGTGACTTGAAGGGTTTGAAAGTTCTTATAGCCCATTCTACGCTAGTGTGGTTCACAATCCGCGCAGCCTCAGCCCAGTCCTCCAGGGAGGGGGTTTTCGGCCAGCTTTGGATCTGATTTCCATCCGTTGTGACCACACAGCCCGGAAAATGTGTAGCCATCAGTACCTACCCTGGCTGTTTCGTCGGCAGAGTCCGTATATGTGCCGTCCTCCAAACTACCATTTGCTGTCCCGGATCCTTTGACAGGATTTTCATCAGCCGGGCAGCGGTGGTGGTACATTCGAGGCCCCACAGAATTTTCTCTATGATGACCTCTGCTTAGATCTTCTTGTATTGCCGCTGGTATTCTTTAAATTCGTCCCAGTCGGCTGCATATCTTGCACAGAGAGGCTCTTCCCCTTTCCAGTGCCTTACACCACCATGTGGTGTTGTGTCAGTCAGTAGTGAGGTCAGTGACTGCTCTCTCCAGTTCTCCGTCCGTCTTACGATCATTAGAGATATTGAGCCGACCCCGGAAATTTGACAGGTTTTCTATAAATAGATCCCTGTCAGTTTGTTATGGGTTCCTGTACGGCTTCGGTAATATTTCTTTTGCTTCTAACGAAAACTTTATCCATCTGTGGTCTGACATGGTCACTTGCGATGATACATGCCAGTCCCTTATGTGTTTGGAAATCTCTTGTGTCGCGAGGGTGATGTCTATCACAGCCTGACACCTCGAGGTGACAAAAGTGGGTTCGTTCCCTCGATTGAGTATTTCTAACTTTGTGCTCGTAAGATATTCGAGCAGTGCTGTTCCTCTGCTGTTGCAGTCACCGCTCCCCCATACGATGTGGTGTGCATTCAGCAATGAGTTGTTTTCCTTCCCTATCACAATGCTCGACCAGGTCCGCCAGCTCCCTAGAAGGGGTTGGCTCCCTGGTGTCCCCGGGGAGGTATACTCAGGCAAAGACTACCTTTATTACGTTCCTTCCAATATCCAGGTTGACCTGCACAGCCGTGACATCTCGTTTGCAGTAGCCCGTCAGTTGGAAGGCGTCTTGTTGACCTGAAACATATACACAAGTTTTGGGTCTTTCTTTGAGGGAACCCACGTAAGTGGTCCCGGACGATTTGTCGCCTATGCCTCAAACTCGGTTGCCTACGCACCACGGTTCTTGCAGCAGGGCTATTGTTACCTCCTTTGCTGTCAAATGACGACTTAGGTTGACCGCCGCCTCCCGAGAGCGGTGCAAGTTTGCTTGAATTAGTGTGAGTCCTTTGCCCATTAGGTCGAGTCCGCACTTTCCTTGCGACCTAGTCGCCACATCGGACGTCGACGGTTCTGCTCCACTGCTCGTCTGTACCGTAG
Source organism: Diaperis boleti (assembly GCA_963583935.1). NCBI lineage: Eukaryota > Metazoa > Arthropoda > Insecta > Coleoptera > Tenebrionidae > Diaperis > Diaperis boleti. The sequence goes on from OY757249.1 coordinate 36,076,946, forward strand.
GGCGTCCGATTGCTCCTGTCAGATCTTCGTGTTGCTGCAGGGATGACGCCTTAACGCATCTGCCTCTGCAGCTTCTTTTTGGGACCCTGCGGTCCCTGGTTGGAGTTGTTGTTTTTTTTCTCCATACCGGGATTTTTACTCTCCCAAGCTGCCCTCCCACCGCGGAGTCCCATATGGGGACGCCGAGCTTCGACGCCAGGGATACTCGAGAGATATAGCCCCCAGGAGGTTGTTGTACAGGGACCACGCGGTCAGCCGAGGCTGTCAACGCAGCCGCATGTCCCAATACTCCCCAAGGGCTCACCCCATCGGGCCTCTGACGGGACGACCTAGCCGATTGATCGAGGTGGGTTAGTCTCGACCGCCCGTCTACGGTGAAATCCGAGCCAAAGTGGCGTGTTGCCCTCCCAAGGCCGTAGCCAAGATCAGGCTCGACCACCAGGATCCCTTCATCCACCCGAACGGGTCGCCACGCACGGCACAAACACGTGGGTGACCGTTTATGCACCTGCAACACCGTGTCCACGAACGATTAAAAAGAAAAGACGGTTAGGACAACGATAAAAAAAGGCCAACACGAACGATGGCAGCGCGGCGCGAGAAGCAGGGTGAACTAGAGTTGAAGCGGCGGGAAAATTTAAACATACTGTTCGTATGGGCCTTAAATTATATAACATGTGCCCATCATCTTCCTCACAATTTCTATTGTAGCTTTTATGAAATATTAAATTGTTTTAGACACTAGATTTCAATGCAATTGCGATTTGAAGGCAGTTGCTTTTAAAAGTGTCGGTAATGGCCTTTATACCGTAGTTCATACCAGCGCTCACCGCAGCGCTGCAACTCACGTGTTTCCTTTTTTGCTATCCGTTCTAACCGTCTTTTCTTATTAATCGTTTGTCTGCACACAGGCGGTTACGGTCACGAGCTGGTCCGCGGCGGGACCCCGGACCTCCCTACTAACCCCCACTAGGCAGAGTCCGTGAAGAGTCTACCCATTCTCCTATCGGCCACCTGGAGACGCGCCTGGTAGGTAGCTGAACCCCCAGGGTCCGACCTATTATCAAACCTATGTTTTGCAACAAAATTTTATGAGGTATATTTGTGGGTACTTGATAAAAACATTTCTTTAAATTCATTCTTGTAAAACCTGTAAGAAATATGCAAACGAACACACTCGTTTAGATGATAGTTCACTGTATTCTTATATGAAAGCCTACTCTGAGGAAAACCAATTTCGTATTTTGTATAATATGACAAACACAAGTTTTGTCAGTTATATAACTGTTTTGGAAATTTTATTTCAGGAAAACTGAAAATTTAGCAGTAAAAGATAACATTGTTCGACAATGTGTTAAGAGGGTTCTCCAGTGGCAGGTACATTTCTGCCGGTCGAAGTACATTTTGCCGCAATATCTTTTTTTTTAATTTACAAATTTAAAAAAATCGCTCTGTAGCTGCAAAGATCTATATTTTATCAACACGCCCACAAAATTTCAGTAAAAAATCTTCAAAAATAAAAAAGTTACATTCAATGCCGCACATTTTTGTACATTTTTGCGCGCCGTTGAATATAACTTTTTTATTTTTGAAGATTTTTTGTTGAAATTTTGTGGGCGTGTTGATAAAATATAGATCCTTGCAGCTACAGAGCGATTTTTTTGAAAATTGTAAATTAAAAAAAGATATTGCGGGAAAATGTACTTCGACCGGCAGAAATCAACCTGCCACTGGAGAACCCTCTTAATCTCTTTAAAACTATTCAATATGTACACCTGTAAATGTAAAAATTTCCCGTACTCATAATTATTATATCATGAGATTATAATATGCAAGATTAAGAATTTTTTATACATTAAAAAATATAAACAAGAAGAATGTTCTTAAATCCAAGTAGAGTAAATTTAAATTAAAATTTAAATATATCTATGTCGAACTCCACAAACTTTAATAACTGTAAGATTACTAATGGTACATGTTTCGGCAGAACACTTCTGCCATCATCAGCCCTAATTTAACAAGAGATTAATGATACAATTGATGAATTACAAGAGGGGTTCTTGCCTTAAAGAATATAAAAAATTATGACATTGACGTAATTTTGAATTAAATTTGACGTTTTCAAAGGGTTACATGATTTTTAAAAGATTTCGTAAAAACAACATTTTATAAATGTAAAAATTAAAAATTAAATTAAAAAATATTAATGCAAATTTTAAAATTGCCAACAGAAACAGAAAATTAATTATTTGGAGAAATCAATAAGAAATATCCTTTATAAAAACAATAAATTGCTGACGTATATTTTTATACCCTCTTTGTTCTATCTTATTTTTCCATTTTTACAAGTTTTAGAATAAAATGTTTACTTATACTGTATGTAAAATAAAATTTAATATAAAATAAGTATTTGCATTACTGTTCGTACCTTTGCATGCAAGTTAATTAAATGTAAATATTTTTCTCTTGTTGATTTCCGTGCAACTATTGCAATCAATAGTAGCACCGGCACTTATTCTAAAAAATAAAAATAGTCTGGCTCTGGCCGCTGGCTCCAGTCCACCCCAGTCTGTGCTCCAGTTGCACTCGCACCGTTTCAAAGTCATTGAAATCTGTCTATCGAAATCAAAGTGCCGCACTCCAAGTTGCGCTACTGTTTACTTATTATGCTGTGACCGTACTCACTAACAGTGAGATTTGACCGGGAAGTTCAAACCTGCAGATTTAATTTGTACGAAATTCTCATCGCGCCATATCTGGCTCGTGGTTAGCCATTAACGCAGCGATATCATTACGAATTTGGCTCGCCACGTATCAGATATGAAAGATAATCCGCCCGTGTATGGGGCGCTATTAACTGAACTGCAGGACTGAAATGGTTTAGAGTTGTACAAGATAGAGTGAAATGGAAAGCATAATATAGAGAGGGCTGTATCAACAGGATAGATATTGGCTGATAAAAGAAAAAGAAGAAGAAGGTTGGCGACACGTTTGCAAACAACCTTCCCTTGAGATAAAATTGTCTAGACTCAAATTTATATTCCGTAGTTTGTACAACATATAGAGCCGTATTATTTTCCATCTACTTATTAAAAAATTGATTAAGTCTTCATTAGTTAATTTATCTATTACAGAAAACAAAGATTTTAATAGATATTTTAAACAACTACTTATTATTTACTCACTTTTGCAATTTGTTAACTAATGCTGCTTCAAGTAATAAATTTAACGCCAATTCAAGAAAACTGGTGGAGGTGCCGGTTCTGCTTTGCTTGAGCCTACCGACTTAGACTGGGAAATAGCAGATATTTGTCCCATAGACTTTGAGCAAGATACGGGAGAATTCGATTCGGATACTGTAACACTAAAAGTATGTCTACAACAAATAATTTATATTTTTGTAATTCTTTGCTTTGAAGCTGGAACTACGCCATGAAGTTACAGAACAGAAAAAAAAAACAAAAAAAAAGGAAAAAATGTACCCAAGCAAAAATGGTTAGCTTGCATGAAAACAAAATTAACGAAAATATCACAAATGAGTGAACGTTGTTCGAAAAGGAAGTGCAATTTATAAATGCTAAAAATAACAGGAGCAAAATAAGGCAATCTTTGAAGTGTATAATATTTATAAATAAAAAAAATACAATTAGAATTTTAACTTAAATTAAGTTTTCTTTATTGTAGTCTTGTTATAACAATAATTTTGTAGGTTAATATGTAGTATAAATTATTATTATTCGTTACTTTTATTAAATGATTTCTTTCATTAATATGCTTTTTGTTTTTAACGTCCTTGTTTTTGAATAAATAAATTGCGAAAAATAAGTCTATACGTCCACCTTGATGTGCTATAACAGGTGCTTGTTTAACTTCGCCTTCTTCCTCTGAACCATCGTCTCGTTGTAATCTTATGTTATACAAAACTGCCATTGCCACAATACAAATCTTTGAGGTGCTTAATTTAATTTCCATTCCTTTTTTTAAATACTTACTCTCAAATTTTGAAATATGTGCTGTCTTTCACGATATGCGTAAACATTTCTTACATTAATTTCTCCAGCAACCTCAAACTTATTGTTTAATTCTTCTATGGGGCGTATTCTGTAACTGCTCCTCTAAATTTTAAAGGCCGTTAAATTAAGTTGTCATAGCAATGACCAATCAGGGCTTGAAACTTTAAATTTTAAAGGACGCTAAAATTTTAACGCCCCTCTAAAAATTACAGAATAGGCCCCTATTTCTGCTAAAATGTTATGTAGTTCTACCATTTTAACTGTATTGTCAAATTAAAAGTCAAGCTAATAGACATATCAGGTGTTCATTTAAAAAAGTCATCATGAATTTGACGTAACATTTTAACGTACGTCTGTTTCGAAATTAATAATATAGTATGTATTGCTGGTTGCAGAGTTTCAACTTATAGATGAAACAATAAATCACATGCGTTTTTCAATTCGTCTTTGTCACTTAAAAAATCACAAGCAACTTGATGACTTTTTTAAATGAACACCTTATATAATAGATACTTTAACAAACAAAATTTTGTTTAAAATATCTATTAATGACAACCTCTAGCATGCTAATAGATGACAAATAATAAGACAAGATTAGCGACTTCTAGTAGATACTGAACCACGGTCTCTAAGTTTTAATAGACGGTAAATAATTCGGCCCATTGTGTTGTACACAAACATCAGGATTTTCTTGAACTGTTGTTTTCCGATCTTTACTACTATACGAAAATATAAATCTGGCCGCTCAGTCTGGTTCCTTAATTCTTAAATCCTTTGTGGAACTCCCATCTCTAGATTGAAGAAAGAATTCTCTGACGCCCACGTAGTGGATATTCTACTTCTCGAGGAAACTCCAAAATCCTACTATTCACCCTTCAACGAACTAACCCGCCGTTGAAACCGGTAAAGTTGGATCGAATCAAGATGTTCTTCTTCAATTATGTAATGTAATGTTATTGGACTTTGGAATATAAAAGTCATCCCAAAATAATCTACACAGTTTTTAATACATTTTATAGTGTCCATTTATCATAGTATAAATATAACCTTGGGGTGAAAACGGCAAGATCACATGGGATATTGTTTTCTTTTCCTTATTATTTTTTGACAGCTTCGTAATAATTTTATATGTCCACCGATTGTACTGAATAATAATGTTATTTAATTAAAGCACTAGACCTAAAGATAACAATACATATTATAGCTATCGACTGTTTAAGCGTTCATAAAATTGTAGACAGGAACATTATTAGATTAACCGTTGTTTAAATGCAAACCTTTAATTTTTGCTTTTTCCTTTACAAAAATAGAATAAATGTAGAAAACGTAGTAGTTGAAACTTGAATTTATAATATTAATTCTACTCAGGTTTCTGTATTAGTGGCGATATCAAAAAGAATTGTTTTTTAGATTTGATGCGACATCTACCATTAAATAACCAATGCATTTGATTCTTCTTATTTACAGATGTTTTGCTTTGGCGCCACCTGTACGTGAGTAGATTTCTAATATACCACATGCATATAGCATTTTAAAACAATCGATAAAGGCTGCATTTTTTCTTTTATATTTTCGGTAGTTCACTTTGTCTTAACTTGATGTTAAAGATTTAATTTCGTTTTCGGTTAATGTATTTTTCCCATCTCAAAATATTTATTTTCAATCTTGAATTTCATGTTGCCTCTACCTGTGGCGTGCAAGCCTTTATTTATTATTAAATTAAACTGTTTCTGTATGATGTTGTCTTTACATTATCCTAAAGTGTACATTAAACAGTACATTAACTTGTGTTTAGATACTTAGTTTGCAATTGCTATTTTTGAACTACATATGTTCATGTTTGCTAATTTTAAAGTGTTACCTTATAATCAATACTTCCAATAACTCGATCGATGTTCATTTGTCCGGAGAGTAACGTGTGATCAAATATCAAATGAAAATTTCTAATAGTAGTTTTCTAGATTTCTAGATTCTACCACATATTTTGTATTCAATTTTAATGTTAACTTAAAATTATGTTAGAAGTTAACCATGTCAGGTACTCCTAAAAAGTGCTTTCTAACGTATATCATACCTTACCTTACAGACTCGTAAACTAAAAAAATCAAAATTATGGAATCTATAATTATTATTATTTAACTGTAATTCATATTGTTTGTAAAAGAACATTGCTTTAAAAAAAGTGTATACATATAATATCTGAATCCACTGAACTGATTGCAATGAAAGTTTACACACTTAGGGCCGGTTGTACAATGTCGAGTTAAATTGAAGGTTGCAGGTTTACTTCCAGATTCGTCAAAAGACCGGTTGTACAAACACAGTTTATCTCGAAACTAGAGGGTAAAGTCCTAGTAAATGTTACCGATGGATTTCCACTGGTTAAACTCTTGGTTGGAAGTTACCCATGCGCAAATAGCATCGACTCATCAAGGGATCAGCTGTTTGACAACGCGGTAGAAACATGATTATCCGTGGTACTTGTTATTTGTTGGTTTTTATTGCAATTAACGCTCATTTAACAAATATGGAGGATGTTTTCGAAATATTTGAACATATTTTAAATATTTTAATTTTGTAGTCAGATTTTTTTTTGTAGCTTTCTTTAAATTTAAATCTTTGTCTTTTAAATTTTTTGTACTTCTTCGTGTGTCCCACTCATTGAATTGAATTCAATAACAATTTGTACCCACGCAGCATTTTTCTTCTTCCAGGTGACAGCATCTGTTTTCTTACATTCTACAACTTCTTAGATAATAAAATTGGTTTTGAAGTTCTTGAACACTAATTTTTATTAATATACTATGCAAAATAGTTAATGATTATACAAGTCAACAAATATTTAGTAAATTAAAATTTAAATATATCTAAGTCGAACTCCACAAACTTTAATAAGTGTAAAATTACAAATGGAACATGTTTCAGCAGAACACTACTGCCATCATCAGCCCTAATTTAACAAGAGATTAATGATACAATTGAATTACAGAGGGGTTATTACCTTAAAGAATATAAAGAATTATGACGTTGACGTAATTTTGAATTAAATTTGACGTTTTGAAAGGGTTACATGATTTTTAAAACATTTCATTTGTAATTTTACACAATTTTTTTTATAAACAACTAGCTGACCCGGCGAACTTTGTACCGCCTAAGAATCAATAAATCTTGTGTTAACTTTTTAGTTAAATTAAATTCAGTTTTTTTTTTATCAAAGGATAATGAACACAACGCCATCTACTCGCTTTACCGAAACCAGCATACAACGCCATGTTAATTTTTCTTTCTGTCATGTATCGATTTCGTTATATACGGATTCCATACAAAATGTATGAGAAAATTTTTTCCGTTAATTTTTCCGATATTTTAATAGTTATTCGCTCCCGAAAAATGTCAGTCAATCCGTTCTCGAGATATTATCAAAAAAATTGTTTGTGGAGTCCACGCGCAACAGAAGTGAAACTTTGGAGTTTACTCCTTAAAAATCTATTTTCATTTTTAAAGCCCGGTAGGACAAATTTTGATTATTTTTTATTGTTGCCCTGTACCAGGGGGGTTTTGTTATTGTCGTTGCCCTGTATCAAGCTCCCCGCCCCTGTAATTTTTCCTATGTTTTAATAGTTATTCTGCTATTCGGTGCGGAGGAACATCCAACAAATTAAAGATCATAAAAATCGGTCCAGCTGTTCTTGTGTTATAAACTCAAGGCAGTCCCCTAGCTCACTGTCCATGTTTTCATAGTTATTCTGCTATTTGGGGCGGAGACAAATCCAACAAATCAAAGATCATAAAAATCGGTCCAGCCGTTCTTAAGTTATTAACCCAGGGTGGCCCACTGAGCCCCCTGTCCATGTTTTGATAAATATTCTGCTATTCGAGGCGGAGTTAAATCCGACAAATCAAAGATAATGAAAATCGATCCAGTTGTTTTTGCGTTATAAACCCAAGGGAGCCCCCTAAGCCCCCATGTCCATATTTTAATAGTTCTTCTGCTATTAGTGGCGGAAACAAATCCAACAAATCAAAGATAATGAAAATCGATCCAGTAGTTCTTGAGTTATAAACCCAAGGGGGCCCCCTAAGCCCCCCTGTCTAGGTTTTAATAGTTATTCTGCTATTCGGGGCGGAGACAAATCCAACAAATCGAAGATCATAAAAATTGGTCCAGCCGTTCTTGAGTTATTAACCCAGGGTGGCCCACTGAGCCCCCTGTCCATGTTTTGATAAATATTCTGCTATTCGAGGCGGAGTCAAATCCGACAAATCAAAGATAATGAAAATCGATCCAGTCGTTTTTGCGTTATAAACCCAAGGGAGCCCCCTAAGCCCCCATGTCCATATTTTAATAGTTATTCTGCTATTCGGGGCGGAGACAAATCCAACAAATCAAAGATTATAAAAATCGGTCAAGGCTTTCTCGAGTTATAAACCCAAGGGGGCCCCCTAAGCCCCCATGTCCATATTTTAATAGTTATTCTGCTATTCGGGGCGGAGACAAATCCAACAAATCGAAGATCATAAAAATTGGTCAAGTCGTTTTTAAGTTATAAACCTAAGGGGGCCCCTGAGCCCCCCTGTCCATGTTTCAATAGTTATCCTGCTATTCTGGGCGGAGGAAAATCCAACAAATCGAAGATAATAAAAATTGCTCCAGTCGTTCTTGTGTTATAAACCTAAGGGGGGCCTGGGCCCCCATGTCCATGTTTTAATAGTTATTCTGCTACTCGGGGCGGAGACAAATCCAACAAAATAAAGATCATAAAAAACGGTCCAGGCGTTCTCGAGTTATAAACCCAAGGGGGGCCCCTGGGCCCCCTTGTCCATGTGTTAATAGTTATTTTGCTATTCGGGGCGGAGACAAATCCAAAAAATCAAGGACCATAAAAATCGGTCCAGCCGTTCTTAAGTTATAAACCTAAGGGGGCCCCCGAGCCCCCTTGCCCTTACTTCATAAGAACCTTCCTCGAACTTAAAAGAATACTTCAAAAAAAAATTATCTAAATTGGTCCAGCCGTTCTCAAGTGATGGCATGACAATAGGGATTCATTTTTATATACAGCCTGGAAATTAAGTAAGGAATAAATTCAGTAACTCCGTTAGTATTTGCGCTAAATACTAAATAAAATACGAAATAAAACTTAAAAAGCATGTGGTAGGGCTAATTATAGCGCATCCAACGAACGTATACTATTTTTTTTTCATTACTTTTTTTTGACAGTTATGACGTCATCAATATTTTTTTTAATCGCAAACTATATTTTTGATTTTACATTAGCATAGAGTTTTTTATTCTGTTTTCAACATGTTATAACTCAATAGGTTATATAAGGAAAAAATAAATAAAAACGGCACCAAAGTTCAAATTAGTAAAATTTCAAAAAAATAACAGAGCTGTCTAATTTTATCAGAACTTAAGAAAAAAACATAGAAATCCAAACAATACAAATTTTCCAAAAGCAATCAATGAGAAAAAAATAAAAAAACAACCCTAAATTTCAAAGTAGGGCTAACAAATTAACAAAAAGACTATTGATGTGAAAGTTAAAAATTTAAGATATTACACCAAATGTTCAAACTGATGACCATCATCTGACTATAATCTGACAAACTCCAAAATGATCATAAAAAGCAGCCAATACGTTTTGAATGGTTTGGAGAGTTATTAAACTGCACTCATGTCGAATTCTTCCTTCAAGATCATCCAAATTGTTGGGTCGGTTTTGACACACCTTGCTTTTTAAGTGCCCCCATAAAAAAAATCTAATGGGATTTGATCTAGGGACCTATCCTGCCATTCTATTGGACCTCTTCTTCCATCTTCTTGGGTACAGTTCCTCCAAATAACGCCGCACCGGGATTAGTGTGTTGGAGCACCATCCTGTTGCAACCAGATATTATTATTTAAAAGTTCATTTATTATTTAATAGAAAAAAACAGTCCAGACACAATTATTTTGTACCAATTCAGAACTTGTCAACATTGTATTAGTATTTCTATGGTTTTTTCTTAAATTCCGATAACATTAGACAGTTCTGTTAATTTTTTGAATTTTTACTAATTTGAACTTTAACGCCGTTTTAATTCATTTTTTCCTTATCTAATCTATTATAGTTATTAATAATATAAGTGCGAGAACACAAGCTTAAAGTTTGAGGTTGTTGTTCTGCAACGAGACGCAGTCGAGTTGCATTTTACAACCGACAACTTTAAGCGTTCTCGCAAGAATATTATTCTTTTTTTTTTGTTGATCAACTACGTATGAGTTGCTATAGAAATGTTGTTTATTACAAACGAAAATGGAAAAGTCGAATGATGTTACTGACAATTTTTAGAAAAAAGCAAATTATTGCGGGAAAATTTTTGCCTGTGAAATCTAAAGCTGCTTACGACAAGGTTTATGAAAGTTTTAGTCATTGGAGAGAAAATACAAAAATCTTTTCGGTAATAGAAGAGGTAATTCTTGTCTATTTAGATGTAAGGTAAGTTTGCAATTTCCCATTGAAATTAGATCATTTGTATTCAATTTATTTGATTTGGAGCATTGTACTTTGAAGAGCGCATCAAAATTTCCAAAAAGGTGTTTGGGGAAACTACATCTACAACAACACTACCTACAAGCAATGCCTCTTCTAGTTCTACCAATGTTACCGAGTTCTCTGCGAGGACCGCGTTATCATCCAGCAGTCATGACAGTGACCAATACTTTCATAAATGTGAATTTCACTTTCATAATATGTATGATTAATAAATAACATGATGTCTTAATAGTTTTAAAAGTTGTTACTGATTCAAATCGTGTTTTAAAAATCTTAAAACACGCTGCTATGGGAAACGTGTTTTAAGATGCTGTTAATGTTCATGGATTGAGATATTAAAAAGATGACTTAAAATGCGATCAACAAAAAAGTATTTAACAACGTTGAAAACATAATAAAAAACTCTATTCAAATGTAAAATAAAAAACATAGGTTGCCATTAAAAAAAAATATTGATTACATCATAACTGTCAAGAAAAATTAGTATTCTTTCCTCGGATGCGCTATAATTAGCCTTATTACTTTTTTTTTAATTCTATTTCTAGTGCAAATACTAACGGAGTTACTGAATTTATTCCTTACTTAATTTCCACACTGTATATAGATTGTCAAAATGTGGTCATGTTGGTATAAGCAACAGTAATTTTTAGTTGGTCAAATTGAATGTCAAATTCTGACATTTATTCCGTCGTGGTGACATGCACAATGCAATTTCATGATAAGTCAACCACTTGGTCTTCTATGAACATAACCTCAATAGTGTCTACTATAAAGCTCGGTCCGAAAGGACATATTTTTAGATGATACAGCCTGGTCTTTAATTGCATTTTGACATTGACAATTGTTTATAAAAAAAAGGATAGTATTAAAGTTTGTGGAGTTCGACTTAGATATATTTAAATTTAAATTTAAATTTACTCCACTTGGATTTATCGACATTCTTCTGGTTTATAAATATTTAGTAGTTCATACGAATTTTTAAAAATTTCTATATTGAGATGTAATTTTAATTTAATTTGTCATTCAAACTAGCCAATCACGCCTAAGCGCGATTGAGTACAACCAATTAAAACAGAGATCTGTCTACGTCACCTTTCGCAGATTTAATTTTTTGTGTGCGAAAACGACGAATTTTTCAGAAACAACAAAGAACAGGACACACTTTTTACTATGTGCTATTTTAAAAATGGTGCTAGTAGTTTTTTCAGAAAACAATTAATAGTATATTATTTATCTAGAACGAGAAGTGAAGTTTAAAGTACGAGCAAGTTGTTTACGGCCGAGGCGCCTAGCCGAGGCCGGAATTACTTGTGAGTACCTTTAAAAACACTTCTTCGTTCGAGGTAAATACAACGTTTTATTTCATACTGCAAGTTTAAAAACGAACGAACGAAAAAACTGGGTCACGGTGAATGGTTTTGGATATTTATTCGATTATTCCGTTTAAAATTGAGAAAATTGAGGTGCCTCAAGACATTGTAGATGAAGCAGATCACGTGAAGAGCAATTTGATGCCACAAAAATCTCGGGAACAATGTAAGAAATGATTGACGTATAATTTTAAAGTACTAGGACTTTAAAATACTTTAAAGTACTAGGACGTTAATGTTCCACTTTTGGTATCACAAATAATCCGAAAAATGTCACTTTAGATACAAGTATGAAATAAAAACAGTTTGGAAAAATTTATGAGATTAAGATTTAATTTATGAAAAGCGTTATGCTGATGCCGTATCTAAAAACCAAATTTTGACCCTTGGTTTTACTTAAAATGGTACTGATAAGAGTTGAAAGTAGCAGGTGAAAGAAAGCTGTTGTCACTACAGGTGCCTATACTGTCTACATTATTTGATTTATGAATACAGGTTCATTCCACAGCCTTGACTGTTGGTCAATTTAGCAGCCAAACTTACATGTCTAACAAACGAGAGAGGCTCACAGCTTCTTTTTTTGGAAGTGTCTGTAAGCGTAGGGCTGATACCTCTTGGCATGTCTTAGTCAAGAATATTCTTATTCAAAACAAGTAACAACCGTAAATAAGTGTGTGGGGAAACAAATATTTGCCGAAATAGACAATAAATTGTACCATCCAGAGTTGTTTATCGATATTGAATATGGGTTTCTGGGTGCTTCCCCAGACGGTGAGTAACTACTTCCTACCTAGTTCAAGATAATTACGTCTACAATAATTTATTATTATTTCTAATGTAGGCCTAATTGCGTGTGGATTTACCAATTCTTCTCTTGAATTTTCAGGTTTTTGTGGTTTCGCTATAAATAGTATATACACCTCAGGAGAGAATGCTATTTTTTATACATGTAATCATGCATTTCTCTCCCTCTACGTCGCTACAATTATGCATATTTATTTATATTGATTCGATAAAATATTATACATAAATCATGTTACAGAAAAATATAAATATTACTTTTATTACATAAATACATACATTGCTAGAAAGATTGATTTCCTTCACTATATTGATATGATCTTGAACCACAGAATAAGAATATTACAGAAGCGAATCAAGAGAAAGACCATCTAAAGCAAGAACGAGATGGTAGGGACAACCAGGCTAGGGTACGCGCACACGCGATGATTTCCTTTAGGTTACAAGCACACGGACAACTGTTTATTTCTCGATGTTTTGCACGGACCCAACCATCTCTAACGCTCGCGCGGTAGACCCGTCCCATCTTTAAACCTGTGCGGAATCGAGGGACAACCAAGATAATCACTTTACAACCCGTTCAAGGTCACTCAGTCTAGGCGGTGCAACTTCAAAGAAACTTAAAACAAAACACCGCTAGTGACGCTTCTGTATACTTTCTATTCTGTGCTTGAACATTAATTTCATCAAGACTATCGTCATTATTAAATACTGTGACAATAGGGTTGTGGTAACTAAAATATGATACTTCAACAACGGAAGATACGTGATGTTTTTTCATCATGACTTGAACTGGTTCCTTCCACATCTCACAATATTTTATACCTTTATTCACTTCACTGCATATAAATATACCTATCAATAGATATAAATAAAAAAAAGGGGTTCAGGAGTGGAGAAATATACCGAGGAAGAAACTTCAACGACAATAACAACGAACGCCGGCAACCAACAATACATGTCACAGACGGTAAATGAAAATATACCGCTTATTTTAACGCTCGTACCGGGCTTTAAAAATCGATTCTTAAAGAGTAAACTCCAGAAATAGGGTGAACCCATTCCTGAAATTTTTATGTAGCATTTTTATGTTTACAAAACATTTTCTTTTCTCAACAATTTAATTTTTTATGTGGTATGTTGTTGATACACACCCTCATTGTTGAAACACACACACTACTAATTTGGTTTTGATCAAAAGGTTAATTTTTAGGCCCTCGAAAAGATGTCAATTACGCCAGTTAATAATACACTCAAATTAAATGTTCGTAGTTCTTGTGTTACAAAATGCTGTTTTAATATTCATCTGGGAATATGTATTTTATAATGGACAGTAGCAACATGTTAAGAATATTTATTCAAATTCTAATATCTAAGTTAATAAAAAAACAGACTTTTGACATGTTTATGGTTAATATACATATTATATCTGAAAATAATTTCCTGTTAGGGTGAATGAAAATCGATTTACTGAAGAAACAACTACCGACTAAAAAAGTTGGTTGTCAAGATATTTTCAGAACTCGGTGCATTTATTTTTAACAAATTCAATTGATAAAAAGATCAATTTCCATCATACTGTTGTGGTGGGTCAGTACTTAACAACCGACCTAGTTCGTGTAGGTGCATTAAACCTATTAATATAAATAAACTTTGTATTCCAATTGATTATATTAATGATATTTTTAGTTTAGCGAGGGTGAGTTGCTAACCGTCGCGTCGCCGACACACGTCGCTGAATAATTATTGCCAACAATAAATAGTAGGGATTACGGACGGAACAATTCGTTCGTCCGCCCGTCATTGAAAGCTAAAAAGCAAACAATTGCATTTTTCGATGTAGTTTGGTTATATATCAACCCCTAGAATTCATCTGGCGATATCTGTGTCCAAGCAACCCCCAGGGGTGAAAAACTGCATTTCCCCCCAAAAAGAAACAGAAGAAACCTTTCACAGTTCCACTTTTCAATTAACTATCCTGAAAGCAAAGTTATTCATTTTTCAGTTTACATTGTTTAACGAGAAGAGCGCCAACAAAATTGGTCATATCCCGCTTATAATACGACTTTAATTTTTTGCCATGGGTGATTCGCGCACACCGCAATATCTCGGAGACGAATAAAGGTATGTAAAAATGGTAAAACACGAAGTTTTAGCCGATGATTTCGGTATTCGAATGATGTTTTTGTATTAAGCTTGGATTGTTTACTGAGCAAATTTATTTAGTGCAAATGTAGGTTAATTCCTGTAGAATGAAATGGCACTCATCACTCAGTTTTGTGTTTCTTGTTTATCTAGTTCGTGAATATCCTTATCTATATTTGATTACTAATAAAAATTACCATAATCTAAATATGAAAGAAAATGCATTGGAAGATATTTCAAAAAAATATATTTGGATCACGCTTTGACCACCAGTGGTCTCATTAATTCGGGATGCAATTTGGCTACATGAAAATTCATCTTTAGAATGACCACTATAGACCTCTCGATGAATTCTAGGCATTGTGTTGTATTTATAAACAAACGTAGGATACAATACAATTAAACTGATACAAACTGTCAAAAAAACTTCTTCACAATGAAAAGTCTGTCTTCTTCACTAACTTGGTGCACTAATGGTCTACAGTAGAAGATTTCGAAAACTTTCAATTTTCCTGTCCAATCAGCGGCCTTTCTGATTTCATCAAATGACCAGCTCGCAGAGTCGCTGAAAACGCAGCATGTCGAGCAGAATGAGCACTAAACATAGAAGTATGCCCGCTTTGTGTAAGATATGTTTCACTTTGTTATGGGACTTTCTGCTAGATATGAACAGCTGTTCCTTAGATTCCTCCTGTTGCTTGAAGGTACATGCTGGATACCACACATAAATCTTGGTCGTCCTGAAAGGTTTTATACTCAAAGGACGACCTGTTCATCAGGATGTCTTTGTAACGTCTATTATCTTCCTGCTTATGTTGGGTTTGTTGAGTTTTATCATAGCGATAGTTTGTATTCGCTGAGATGCTGGCAAATGTTCTTTAAGTACAAACGATGGGTCCCAAGTTACCTCGTATTTCAGTTTAGAAGGTCGTAAGCACGCAATCCCTTTCAGATATCGCTTAACGTTTTCGTGTTGACCAACATTGTCCGGTCGTAGAGACTCTTTTTGACAAATGGGCTTGTCAGATAAATGCCCGACAATCAAAATTAGTGTTCGGAATAGATGGTGCTCGTTCCAAAGGGGAGATGACCGCATTAGAAAATCTGGTTTAAAGAACATAAGAAGTTCCTTATATTATAGTGATCTGAATAAAGGAAACCACAGTTGACATTCCCAGTTTGGGGCCACAACTAGCCCTTCGGCTTGATTGGACACTATTGTCTTTAGCGTTGTTCCAAGGATCAAACAAAAAGGGGAAAATGCATAAAAATTCAAATCAGTCCCAGGTAGTGTAACGCGTCAACCGCGGTGGAGCCTGGATCCTGTCGCCATGAAGCGTATTTTTCGCACTTGGCATTTTAATATGTGGCGAAAAGGTTAATTTCGGGTATGCCAAATCGCCTTGTAATCTTTTTAAAATACTCAGCTCCATTCAGTATTGTCGGAAACTGCCCATACGGTTTATGTAAGGCAATGCTGTGGTATTGTCTACCCTAATTTGGATGTTACAATTTGATAACTTGGCTGCAAAGCAATTAAGTGCGTAACATACCCCTTTAAGTTCCAAGTAGTTAATGTGGTGTGCCTGTTCTTCTTCCGACCACCACCCATGAGTGCGAGCGCCACTACAAACTGCATCCCAACTTATGTCCGCCAATTCAGGTCCTCATGGATTTCGCTATTCAGTTGCATCGTGCTATCGTAGTTACCCTTGGAGGCTTTCAAAACACGAAATTTTTCTCTCAGGAATCTTTATATAAAGAAACCCATTTACTTAACTGCTGGGCAGGTGGTTACCAATGTACCTATCAATTATTTCGTTATTTTTCATAATTATATATAGTACCATTGGGACAGATTTGAATAAAATAACAGGGACATATTATTTGAACATAATCACTGAATTTTAGAAGTTTTCTAATTTGTCATAGCCACCAGTTCATAAGCTACCAGCTTTTAACGCTATAAAATTTTTGGGTCTTGATGATGTTTTAAGAACTGTTAAAGAAGGAGGTGTTGGTTAAAACTCTGTTCATTTAAAAAAGTCATCAAGTTGCTTGTGATTTTTTGAGTGACGAAGACGAATTGAAAAACTGTTTATTGTTTCATCTACAAGTTGAAAGTCTGCAACCAGCAATACATACTACATTATTAATTTGGCAACAGACGACTTGATGACTTTTTTAAGTGAACACATATATAAAAGAAAGTCGTGTTAGTTACACTATTTATAACTCAAGAACGGCTGAAAGATTTGGCTGAAAATTGGTGGGGAGGTAGCTTAGAACCAGGAGCAGGACATAGGATACTTTTTATCGACAAGGGGGCCCAGGGGGGCCCTTAGGCTCGACCGATTTTTTGGGTCGACCGATTCTTATGATTTTTTTTTGTATATTTGGTAGGTATGAGAATAAGTGGTAAGCTATTTTCCACATAGACATGGGGGCCCAGGGGGGGCCCTTAGGCTGGATATATTTTTCGGGTCGACCGATTCTTATGATTTTTTTTTTGTATATTTGGTAGGTATGAGAATAGATGGTAAGCTATTTTTCAAATAGACATGGGGGCGCAGAGGGGGCCTTTGGGCTGGACCGATTTTTCGGGTCTACCGATTTTTATGAATTTTTTTTTTGTATATTTGGTAGGTATGAGAATAGGTGGTAAGCAATTTTTCACATAGACATGGTGGCCCAGAGGGCCCCCTTGGGCTGGACCGATTTGTCGGGTCGACTGATTTTTGTGTTTTTTTTTTGTATATTTGGTGGGTATATGAGAATTGGTAGTAAACTATTTTTAACATATACATGGGGGCCCAGGGTGCCCCCTTGGGCTGAACCGATTTTTCGGGTCGACCGATTCTTATGATTTTTTTGTATATTTGATAGGTATGGGAACAGGTCGTAAAGTATTTTTCACATGGACATGGGAGCCCAATGGGACCCTTGGGTTGGACCGATTTTTTGAATTACTATTAGAATTACTATTAAAACATCGGAAAAATTACAGGGGGCGGGGAGCTAAGTACAGGGCAACGACAATAACAAAGCCCCCCTGGTACAGGGCAACAATAAGAAATAACGCCGGCCACCAAAATTTGTCGTACCGGGCTTTAAAAATGAAAATCGATTTTTAAGGAGTAAACTCCAAAGTTTCACTTCTGTTGCGCGTGGACTCCACACACAAATTTTTTGATGATATCTCGAGAATAGATTGACTGACTTTTTTCGAGGGCGAATAACTATTAAAACATCAGAAACATTAACAAAAAATTGTTTCTCATACATTATGTATAGAATCCGTATATAACGCCACCTTTGATACATGACAGAAACAAAAATAAACATGGCGTTGTATGCTGGTTCCGGTAATGCCAGTAGATGGCGTTGTGGGCATTATCATTTTATATAAAAAAATGAATTTAATTCAGCTAATAAGTTGCCACAACATTTATTGATTTTGAGGCGGTACAAAGTTCGCCGGGTCAGCTAGTAAATAATAAATAGCTAATCTAGATTTTTTTATAATCTTAGGAAAGCTTGTAATAATGTTTTAATTAAAAAAAAAAAATTAACGATGTCTCGGTAAAACTTGATAAAAAGTTTTATGTACAGGAATTTTGTTGCTTAATGATGAAGTTAACTATACTGCCTAAAGAAAAAAATAGTAGTTAGTTTATATGTAGTTTTGATATAAAATTTTATGAAACTTTATCGATACATGTTTCGCAACATGATTGTATCTTAATGTATGAGGGATCAGACATGACAACAATACACTAGCCATTCACGCAATTCAGCAAGTTATTCATGCAATTCGAATTTTGGGTCACAAGCTATTCGGATTTTGAATTTTTTGAATGAAAGAAATGATTTAATGATACAACCTACTTGAATTATTTATTACTTTTTCTACCCATAAATTCAAATAAGCAGAAATAAGTACTATAATAAATTGTTAAGGAAATCTGCTGATAAACATACTTCGTTCTACACTTGACAAATAAGTAAGGAAAATGTTAATGAATATGCAATTATGGACTGAATAATAGGTAGGTACAATTTTCGGATAATCTTATCAATGTGACAGGTTTGGTTACGGGCTCGCGTGCGTTGTTGATGTAAATGGAGTCATTTTATTTTTACTTTAAAAAGGTAATAAAGCCTTAAATAGACCGCGGTGACGTATACATACCATGTTTTTGAACTGGCCATTGGGAGTCCTATGTTAAATCTTTCACTCTAAGTTAACTTGCTTTCAGAATTCTGCCACTAAATCCAACAATTTCTTTAAAATAAAATAAATGATTTTCGTATTTTTATAGATATTATTGATATAGACGAATTATGTGTAAATCACAGTCTAACGTTTTAACATTACCATTGCAAAATTTTGCTGATTTACAAGACCGAAAGACCTAAAACTACTTTTGAACAACAGGTTAAATAAATTTTATAACCCTCTACAATAATATTAACACAAATTTAATGTGAAGAGAATATTTATTTTGACAAAGAGCAACAAGGGGTCCGAACTCCTGATGATTTTTTACACGGTTTTGAAGACACTCCACACTCAAAAGTTCTCGGCCTTCATGATTTTGTGGGAGATATAATAGCCTTGGAACGGACGACTTTGAATGCAGACTTCGCTGTAAATGCATCATTTTGCGCGTATCTCGATCAAACTGCTTCAGCTCATCTACCAATTGTCGCAAAAAACTTGTTCTTCCCCGACTGTTCCGAAGACCAAATCCCTCGGAGTAGATTTTTGCCGTGGAGAGACTCTTTTACTTTGTGTGACTATTGAATGTGGTTTTGTTCCACACACATATATTGTTTGAGTATCGCGAAGGAAAAACTTTTTCCGCAGACACGCTCACGCGTTGTTTGAATCCAGACGTTTTTTAAAATTATACACTGAATCTGCCAAGAGGATGGTGGGTTGCAATTCATTCCACAGACAGAAGGAACGATTAAGTTAAAAAGAATTGCCTCACGGTGGCTTCTAAACGGCGCTCATATGGAAGATTTGGTACTGACGGTGTCCACCTTGTTACAGCATCTTGAACCTTATCAAGCAACATTTTATCTTTTATGAGGTGTGGTCTCCATACTGGTATAGCAAATTCCAAATGGGGCCTAATACATGGTAAACAATTTTTATCAAAGTTTGCATAAAATAAAAAACTGATGATAATTGTTTCCATAGCTAGATTATTATTAATTGATAAGAAGAAAAAGCTGTATTCAAGTGTTTTAAAGTGTTAGGTATATCTACTGTATTTTCAGAGCTTCATTTATCATAATTGAATCTGCTTTTTAAAGTGGTTGATGAGTTATATGCGACCATTGTAGACGTAGCAATGCCTGGGGTATGTACAAAGGGTTGAACAATTTTATCAAGCATCCTTATTAAATTTATCATTTTATTTAATCATTTACTATAGCAAGCCTAAAGTGTCCATTTTGGGTGTTGTCATTGACATAAAAATGTAGTGTTAAACAACAATTTCTCAAAAGTTTTACTTCTAGTGGTGTGTTTTATAGGTGCTTTTAAAACGTCTTCAAAATGCAATTTCCTTATTATGCTGTATAATGTTCATGAAGCTAACCTTATGCGAGACATCGTGTATAAGAAACACATGCGTTGTGTCACTCCAACGTTATTGTTGTTACTTTAATAATATGTAACTAACATTACATTTTTTCCCTACCTACAGATTGCCACGGATTTTTATTGTTGACAAATAGAATAGGATTTCTAAAAATATTTTTAATTATTTTATTGTGACTGAATTTCTGAGCAATTATTTATAAATGATATCAAATTATTACATTATAAATTATTGACTTTTTTTTTCCGCAAGCAGAGTAACCGATCTGCGTCTCTTCATTTCTGCTTTTTTCGCTTTATGTTCTTTTTTTCTTTGGATCAACAGCTTAGCATAACAATCCACCTGCACTTTCTTCTTTAAACATCTCCTTTTTTTCAACGCAATTCTCCTTCTTTTTCTCTGTAAAACTATCGGCGTTACCAACCTTTGAATTTTCGGCGCCTTAAATCTCTGTTTCATTCTCTCTTTTACTGGTAAAGGTCTTCTGACGACATATTGTCTCACATCATCTTCTTTACTTAAATTAAACAGCTTTCTTATATTTGACGCCCTTTTAGGTCCTAATCTTCTCAACACAGAAATGTCTGTCAAACCTGGGATATCATTGTCGCCTTTTCGGACGATAATAAGCGAAAGAACACTCAAATTTGCATCAACGATACATCCTCGGACAGATTTTCGGCGACGCTGACCGTCGCGACGTGGTCGGAAGTGTGAGCCTCCGGATAGAAGAAGCCGAACACGAGTAGACGTGAGGACTCCTTGTTTCATTGGAAAGCCTTGTTTATCATTACCTCCGGTGATTCGCACAATGTACCCTTTCCATTCTTCGCCCAGAGATGTAGCGTCAACTTCTTGCCCCAAGCGCTTTTCGTAAAAAATGCGAAGTTTAGGTTCGTCGTTTATTTCGAGTAGTTTTTGACAACCGGTGGCAGGATATGAAATGTTGAGCTTCATTCTTGACCTAAATTCTTTGAGAAAACGTTGGATAAATGTTTTTGTTGACTTTTGTTACCTAGTTGCTGTGGTTGCCATAAACCAAAGCCAACATGGAAATATATTTTTGTATACTTTTATATAGTAATTATTATCTTTTTTTTATATATTAATACGCGAAGAGAAAACTTTGTACCCATTTTTAAGCATAATGCGCGCACGGAGGACTGAGAGATTTGGCATAGTTTATAAGCTTTTCATTTTGATGCAGAAAATTTTCCCTACCACGCGCCGTTTTCGAGATATATGCGAAAAAACGCAAAATTGTATCTTCAACCCCCGCCCTCGTCGGCGGTCGCACTGGAATCGCTCAGGACTTTATTACATAATATTCAGGGGAATATTATGTAACCACACATTCCCGAAAAAATTGGAACCACATGGGTTATTTTTCCGTCAAGATGAAACCAGGCTTCATCAGAAAAAAAGGTTTGGTCAAGGATATCGTTGTCGTTCATTACTTCATTGAATCAGTGGCAGAATTGAACTCTGCGGGGGTAATCGGGAGGGGTTAAAGTCGGGACGACGGAAATTTTGTAAGGGTGGGACCAAAGAATATTTACCCAAGTGACCAAGAAGCGTCAGTCGCATTTCAATTCCAGTGCGCATGTCTACTGGAAACTTCAAATTTTAGCCAAGATAAGCATGTGGTACCAGTGTCGGCTCGTTATCGCTTCCATACCGCTCCATTTTGTTTGTGCATTTGGCTCGTCGTTGCCGTCGTTGCACGTGTTTTCGTTTCTTTAATAGCTTTTTAATATTTACCATTTAATTACCTATTTTTGTCTGAGAGTTTTGTTATAAGTTGTTAGTTTTAAATAGTTTTAGGATTTTTCTGGCCCCTTCGAATGAAAATCTTCCCAAATTACTACGTCACTGCGTAGTAGTCATGCGCACTGTCCTTCAAGGTCATAGAAACTGGGTATAGGAAATGCATAGGAGTGTTGCTTCTTCATCACTGTAGTGTAATTATTCTATGGTGGGACCTTAATGTATTTTTTCTACTTTGCGTTCGTACTGAGGCTATTACGATACGGTTTTGAGTGTCATAATAGACAAAAACGGTGTTATAATAATTCTACTAAACAAAGTATAATTTATTTTTTTAATATTGGCAAACTTGGCAATCCGAGGGCGATCCTAACCTATAATACTTGGCTGTCAAGGTGTCAACTCCAAGTGGCTGGCAAAGGGAGCAGCAGCAACAGCTGTTGATGGGAATTGGCATTACTATATTGTTGGCACTTGTTTGGGGTGTGCCTTCACGTGCTTTTGGGGCACGCAATTTTGCTTCCTGGTGGTCAAGCTGGTAACACAAACAAGTGCACTGATGACTGAGAGTGTTTGTGTCTCCGGTCAGTGATGACGCGGTTTAGGGGGTCCACTTGTTTGTGCGGCGGGATCCTAAACAATTCGTAGATGGGGAGATTTTACAACCTCAAAACGTCAAACTTTTGTGCAGATTTTGTATTAAGTTTTAAAATATTTAGAACAAACGGATCCTGTTCATCCGTACCTCAATCTCTTCGTAAAAATGTGTAGAATCTTTTGGTATGATAATTTTTATAGAAAATCTTGTAGTTTTTTGGGTCGTTTATCCGACAGTCACAGAACTCATTTATTGACGTTTCAAATTAATTCTTTTTCATAGCCGCCATTAATGCACCTCGCAAACGTGGCCAACCGCCGCGAAATTCCCTGGGGGTGGCTCCCCTGGCTAAAGGGGTGAGATCTAAGACTTGGAAGGTTGGTCCAATTTGGTCCCCCTCGAAATTGGTATTGTTGGGGGGGTTCAAATTTTAGTTGAGACACCCTGTATATTTCTGCCTTTCAATTTGGTATGAGTGTCGCGTACTTTAATTTAATATCATTACGGGAGCACTATCGAAGAAACTTAAGAGCAAGCCGCTAAAATGGTTGTTTTCACACGCACCAAGTCCCTCGTGTTTTCCGGAGAATTTATGTGTGATATATTGTCTGCTGTGCTGACTACATTACTGCAATGAGACAGTGATATAAAAAGCATAAACGTATAAAATATAGACACATAGTTAAAAGTGCAAAATGTGGTTGTTTTAAGCTAAATAAATTGTAGAGTAAGATAAAAATAAAACCATAACAAAACTGTTCAGTGTTAATAGCTTGTCGCTCCTTCTCGATGTTCCAGATATTCATATCGTTGCATTGATTTAAAGGGATGATCAATATCTTCTTGGGTAGTTCATCTCATGTAACATCTACTTGATGCAGAAGTTGTTTCAAAATTGTTATAGTACGATATCCTTGCATGAATTTCTTGTTTCTTTTCTCTACACAAAAATATTAAAGTTACTGTGTGTGGTGCGGTTGAAATTTAATTTTAGTATAAATCAATTAGGGTCCCTAATAACCGAATTTAAAGACGTTTTATGTTAAAATAGGTATGAAATAGGTATAAAACATTAAGAATATGTTTTTTAATATGTAATCATAAATAACTTGTCGACTAGCCAAATCTAGTACCTATCAACGATATAGAAACGTAGTACCAACTAAATATGTACAAAGTTTATTTGATCAGACTGCATATGTATTGTGAACTTTAGTATTAGTCTAGATTATTGTATCTGAACAAAAATTACATTTATCTTTTGGGATGACGAGCATTAAACTCACATGTGACCTTTTTACTTTTATTTACAATCATGGAATGAATAACACTGTTATCACGTCGTGATATGATACTGCATCTTTACTCGCATTTCGCAAGTGCACATGTTCAGGGTAGACCGAGTCTAAAAAATAAATTTAAAATTTTAGCTAGGATATTTTTCCTCACCTTTTTCATAATTTGTTGAGTTTATAGTCAGATTTGTGTGACATTATAAATTATTTAGATCAACTCTTCCTATGAAATTTTGAACTTAAATCCAACAGCAAACTAAACAGCTTCCACAGTGTTTATTCACAAATTGCAAAACAAGCTTATTAAAACACATATTGTACACTTGTTTTACATTTTTGAGTAAATCACGCATAACTCTTATCTATGGATCTACAATATGGTTATATTGGAGCTACACTTGAGACGGTCTTATTGGGGAAAATGGCATCATTTAATAATAAAACCATTTCAGAGGCCATAAATGAATTAAATTATTTTTATCTAGACAAAAATAGTCAATTAAAACTACTACTACCAGATCTAAGGACAACTCCACGTGACAGGCAAGGAGTTCTGCGATTTCATTTTGTGGACTCCTAAAGACATGAAAATAGATCGCATATATCCAGATCAAAAGTTTTGACAGACAATGATGTTTCCAAAATTGCAACTATTTTTTGAAAAGGCTGTTTTACCTGAAATAATATGTAGATCCACGAATTTGCAGAATAGCTCTGTCGTTATACGGAACGTATAGATGACTCATTCCACTCGCACGGGTCCCGCTGCGGCAAAAGTTGTCAAAAATCCTGTTTCGGACGGATCTATCAGACCAAATTTAAAAATTCAAACGGATTTGTAATCTGTGGATAATGTAGAAGCGTCGCTGGCTGGCAGATTTTTTTTTTCGTTTAAACAAATTTTTCGTTTTTTTTTTTTAATACTTTATCTGTGTAAGGACTTTATTTTTTCTGAAGCCGGCAATTGATCAAAAAAGTCGTGACGTCACAACATCGGATTTTGACGTTGTCGATTCTAAATAATCGAAACCTGCAGCACAGTGAGGTGACGGTAATATTTACGGGGACACAGTAGAGGCGGAGACAAATCAGTGTTTTTATTCGTTACCTGGTTTATTACATGATTCGTCGCTATGACCCATTACGTCAACTTTAACGTTCACGTTTATTTGGAATTGGTAAACATGTAAAATTGCGATGACACTTTTCTGGTCAATTTAGGCCAAATTACCTATTTGAAGGACGCAATTACTGAATAATTAAGGGGGAACGCCAGCAACTCGACCAACTATTGGCAACAAAGATAGAAAGGAATGGAGTTTCTCACGTAGGGCAAACCTCATCTAATCCACAGTAGAAAGTCTTCACATCAGCCACTCGTGTATTATGTCGAGTATTGCCGAGCGCTTTTAAGATTACATATTTCATTACAGGATGTAGTGGTCAATTTTACCAATACCGGGGGACTTGAGTAAGAAGGCTAACAGGCATCGAAAAAGGGATTTCGAATATTATGTATTTGGCGTAGTTCACTTAGTTACAGTCCTAACTAATCAATCCATCACATTCAGACGTAATTCTTTTTTGTTTTGTTTCCTGGAAAAATTTTCAATAATAATAACACGAGAGGTCAAAATATTGCCGACAATATTTTTTGCCATTCAGATACGAGTTTCTGTTCCGACGAAAATAATGCACTAGTTATTATTTTCTCAAGCAACAGAAACGAGTCAATCTGAAGAGCAAAAATTGGCGGCAATATTTAGACCTAGTCCTATTTGTCTTGACAATTTAACTTGTAAATAAATAGCTACAAAAAAAATGGCGCTGGAATTAAGCTTCTAGAGAAATTGACACTAAAATAATAATTGTCCTATTGATGATTGTTTACTTTGAAATGTAATCATCTCATTGGTTCACAAAAACACAAAGGAGTTACAAAGAAAAGTGAAAAATTTTGTATGTAGTCTCGATCATAACTGACGATAGGAACTATATATTTGGTTCATTCTTTTTTTGTTTTGTTCGATATACTCACAGGACGGAAATAACTCAAATGAATGTTTTCAATTATTTGTAAAAATTCATCCTACTTCATTTGCTTTATGACCAATCCATATTTTTCATCAGCAGGAGCCACTTGATTTTTTTTTCTTTTCTAAAAGCTTCAGGAAAAGACGCTTTCTGGTTTTGACCCAAGTGGATCTTTTTAACTTAGAAGCAATAATTTTCTTTACAAAAGTCTCTCGCTCTTGTTCGCGACTTTCTTGAATATGAAAGAAGAGATTTGATGCGGCTTGTTATAGTGCAGAGCTGCAATCTCGCATCGAGTTTGATAAGAACGTCTTCACGACAAGTGGATTCACTTACCACCAATATGTTTGAACACGTACATTATAATTTATCCAATTCTTTGAAAATGACTTTTGTCCTTTAGATATCGAAAAAAAAAAACAAATAAAATTAATACAGTAACCATGTTGTAATAACGAGTGAGCAACAAAATTCGCGATCGCAGTTGGCTAATGACTTTTTACACAATCGTATCGATCAAGAATCGACTCAAAATTTTGAATTCAGAGGCTCCTACGATCAGGAATTTTGTTGCTCACTCGTTATATTTATCCAACACCTGTTTATTATGATAATGCCGATTTTGAATGTATTATGAGATCTATAAGACACATGTGACTTATGAACTCATAATTCAACGGTTTTCTAATTTGTCATAGCAACCAGTTAAGCCAAAAGCAGCCCCGGTTGTACGATTTTTTCGAACCGGGGCAAAAACTTGATAGTGGCGCCCCCTGCCTCCAGTATTTGAGAAAAACTCAAGGATTTGGCACCCCCATGAAACTGCCGCCCGGGGCAAGTGCCCCGGTTTGCCCCCCCTTAGATCCGGGACTGACCAAAAGTTTTGAACGTCAAATGAACGTCAAATTTTTTTGGGTTTTGATGAACGTTTTAAGAACTGTTACAGAAGGAGATTTTGGATAAAACTATGTATTACACACGTGTCTTAACAGCAAATAAGTCACTCAAGAAAAAATTCTTTCGGCAAATAGCCTTATAACACACTTGTCATAAATAGCTAATAACTAAAAATTAACGGTCATTATCCATTAAATTATTAAGATATATCTATTTAACTTAAATATTGGTGGTCCTGAAAAAAGGTTATTATTTTATTAATTACTTTCAGTGACGATAACTACAACATGAAAATTTAAAAATTCGAATAAAGAAAACGTACATATTTTGTGGTATACTTAACATATTGTGAATAAATAAATATTTATTAAAAATTCGACTCTTACAACTTAATATTATTTACAGTAAGAAGACAAAACTTGACTTTAGGTAATGTACTGTCAGAATAAAAATATTAAAAAATTAAAGATTTTCAATAGACACACCTCCACCAGGTGTAACTTGACCTAGCATCTCAATAAAGGGTCTCAGTAAAGGTTATTCATGTGTCAACACGATTCAAAAACATTAAAAATTCTACATAAAAATGTGAATTAACACTTTTTTTGAAAAATTACTGCCCATCATTTCGGTTCCGTAGACCTTACACACTAATGACATTACAATTCTGGATCGTGTAAGGTCTGCATAACAAATAATTATTATAAAGATTTTTCTTTATAATAATTATTTGTTATGCAGCCCAGTTACTTATTTATAGACCCGCAGCTGCCTACTGGAGCGAAAGTCTCGAATAGGCAATTTTTGCGGCTTTTGGGGATTAACGATTTCTGATTAACTGTGATTAACAGTGTAAATAAAATTCGGAAAGTGGACGTTCCATCTGGTTTTCCCAAAAATTATAGTGTCTACATTGTTTTTTTTCAAATTTTCTCAGATTGTTCGGCAGAACAAGTGATTTCCTTTGCTAGCGCCAGAAAGTTTTTGCATTCATATTTTTCGCAAATAGACGCTCGGGAAGTTATTCCTCATTACTTGAGTATTTTTTATTTTGAGATTCTTCTGGTTTATTATTGTTTCGGAGTAATTCTCCGAGCAAAATTGTCAATTTTTAACTCGAAATTAGATTGATTTAAAAAAAAAACAATTGCAAAGATCTCTGCGTAGCGATCTACCTTGTTTCTTTCTCCTTATTACTATTTGCACTAGAAATAGAACTTAAAAAGCATGTGATAGGGCTAATTATAGCGCAACAGAGGAACGTATAGTAATTTTTTTATTACTTTTTTTGACAGTTATGACGTCATAAATATATTTTTTTAATAGCAACCTTTTTTTAATACCTCACTAGGATAAATCCCAAGATTTCTGAAGATCGTGTAGCTGAGTATATCGATAACAAACTATCCGGCCTCTCCGCATCGAAAGATAACATTCCTGCAAATGTAAAGCTATATAAACTACAGTCCCGTTACCCAGAAAACTACAGCTCATACAAAATTTCTATTGACTCTAGCTATGTTAATGATCTCTTAAGCCCTGACTTCTGACCCAAGGGAGTAGCAATTAGAAAATTCTTCAATAATAGATCAGAGGAGCGACAAGAAAAAATAAATTTTCGTCGAGAAGCAGCAGCCACGATACACAACACGTAGGTGATACTCAACATAAGGTAACGATAGGAATTTTATTCCTGAATGTTCAATCGATTCGAAATAAAATAGACGAACTAGAAGTGTTTCTGTATGATAATTTAAACTTTCATGTCATTTGTTTAAGTGCACATTGGTTAACTGAGTCTGAGTGTGATGTGCTAACGGTAAAAAATTTCCAAGTACAATCCAGCTTCAACAGGAAAGAGGGATATGGTGGCTCTATGATCCTCACCCAATCTTCACTGGAGTGCCAACCTTTAATTAAATTGTGTCAGCTATCAGAAGGTAAAATATGTGAAATCTCAGCTATTTATATCAACAAAGCAAATACGATTGTAATCTCATTATATCGGCCCCCGAATGGGGATTTCCAAACTTTTCTTAGTATATTGTCGGAGATCTTAGGCTTAGTGGATACTGTTAACCAAAACATTGTTATAGGTGGGGATTTCAATGTGATATTTAATAATAATAATAACAAATGTCAATTAGTATGTAATTTACTATTAAGTTTTGGTTTAAAACAAGTAGTGTATTTTCCAACGCGTAATGTTAACTGTATCGACAATATTTTTTGCAACGTGGATTCGTCCAATTTTAAGATCTCATTTATTAATCCTGGTCTCTCTGATCACTCAGGGCTTAATTTCTGTATGTACCTGTAGTAAAACAATATTTATTAGTGATCTATTAACAATACAAAACAACGACTGTCGTGGACCGAGGTCTAGTGTGTTCTCCCTTGGACCGGGACGCGCATGTCCCGAGTCCGCCCGATCGGTCCAAGCATAGCCGAGGATGAGCAACTCCTTCCTAGGGGCTTCCCCGGTCTAAGTTACTCCTACATTCGGCCATCCTGACTGGTGGAGCTGTCCTCAGCTCAGCCTCAGGGTGAGGAGAAGTGTCCAAACCTGACACCGGTGAACTTGATAGGCTTGGAGTCTCGTAACTCTTGTAACTCGAAACTGGTAGACTTTAAGTAACTGAATTTCGACGTGATAAACTTGGGAGTCTCATGGCGCCGTGTTGATGGACTTAAACTTCCGTGCATTCGTACTGGTAGACTCGGAGCCTCGTAACTTTGAAAATGATGGTGGACTTCCGTAACTTCGGAGAGGTAGACTTAGAGTCTCGTAACTTGGAAATGGTAGACTTTGAGTAACTGAATTTCGAGGTGAAAAACTTGGGGTCTCATGGCGCCGTGTTGATGGACTTAGGCTTCCGTGGATTCGTACTGGTAGACTCGGACCCTCGTAACTTTGAAAATGATGGTTGACTTCCGTAACTTCGGAGAGGAAGACTTAGAGTCTCGTAACTTGGGAATGGTAGACTTAGAGTCTCGTAACTTGGGAATGGTAGACTTAGAGTCTCGTAACTTGGGAATGGTAGACTTAGAGTCTCGTAACTTGGGCATGGTAGACTTAGAGTCTCGTAACTTGGGAAAGGTAGACTTAGAGTCTCGTAACTTGGGAATGGTAGACTTAGAGTCTCGTAACTTGGGCATGGTAGACTTAGAGTCTCGTAACTTGGGAAAGGTAGACTTAGAGTCTCGTAACTTGGGAATGGTAGACTTAGAGTCTCGTAACTTACGTCGGGTTACAGAGGCGCCCTTGGGCGCATGTGGTCTGTGGTCATGACGGTGTTGTGCTTGCGCCTTGGCCGAATATCTTCAACTTCATAATGATCGTTGCCCAAAATCCTTGTAATAACGTATGGGCCTTTGAACTTGGGTGGTAGCTTTCGGCTGGTGCCAGTGGCCACCTCACTCGTGATATGAAGTGCCACCAACGTCTCCCATTTGGTACCTTTTTACTTCCTTTCGCTTGTATGCTTGGCCTGTTTCTGCCGAGGATCACTTCCGTACCCCTGAGCAGGGCATCTCACCTTGCTTACTTTTCAAGAACTGCGATAGTAGGTAGGTGCGCTACTTTACACCTTTGACCAATGTGTCTTTTCTGCTTGTCCTGCTACTTCGGAGTACGCTCCCGAACATCACTACCATATCCACTTCAAAATATCAATCAATTCGTTGCTTTAAATTTCGAGATGTCTGTGAACTGACACAAAGTGAGTGGTTCGCTTGACACACCATTTACAACTTTATAAATCATGTCGATTTGACCCAATTAAATATAACCACCTTTCAAATCAATGCGTCGAAATCATTAACGCCCCTGTTAATAAACAGGTACTAATCAATCGAAATTCGTGTGTGCTATTATTTTGACTGCATGCTTTTGTCAAACTGAAAAATAATTTGAAGTGATTTGTGTTTCTTCGAAAAGACCAACATGAACATTATTTTCTTTCCGACCTACATTGTTTAGAAACCAGTCTATAAACTGTAAACATAGTTTCAACAAATAAATGACTCCCAAACCAAATTTTAATCAAATCTTCAATCTAATGTTCAATTTACTTTACTAAATATCGAACTTCTCTATCTCCAAACAATGAATGCTACAATGTTTACTTTTTTTTTGTTTTCCATTCTAGGAAGCTACTCCCAATGTGTTGAGATGTTTTCGAATTGCGTACCATTTGGATCTTTTGGGCACTAATGCTATTGGACTAGCGTAGGATGACTGAGATTTACTGATAATATTGCTGTCTAACAATTCGTTAATCATATTTCGTAAAACTAATTTCAAGACTCAGGAAGTCAATAAGGGTGACAAAAAAAAACGAGTGGTGTTATATTTTATGTTCAGCGAGTGTTTTTACGAGATTATTTAAATTCGTTGAAATTCTGTATGAAAACATAAGTCAGCAATTTCATGGAACTGGTTTTGGTGTTGCCGTCAAAATTTCCAAATCGTTAATCGAATGAAAGAGGTTGTTGTCATATTGGTGGCGTTTATGAATTCCTCTTTAAGGGGTTGCAAAGATTCCACCCACACTTTACCGTTTATGAAAAACATAACATACAAACATTTGGCAGATTCAAAACATTACGACCCATGCCTCATATCAATTGGTTTCGGGAACGACTACAGCTTTAACATTTGCTTTCATAACTCTTAGTTTTAATAGTTTTACCAATGAATACAGGAACTGCCCGTGTCTAATAAACATTGAACTTTGTTTTCGTTTATATCTATAATGGCTTCGTAGAAAAACATTTGGTTCCCTATCAATTTCGTCTCCAGATTGACTGGATTTATTTACGTGACTAACGGTAAATGGACACTGGTGAGCGACGTGACCCAACTTTTTGCAATTCGTACGTTCAATTCGTGGTTTGTGACAATTTCGGGCGTAATAGCCATTTTTCCCTCAATTGCGGTACTCGTCTGAAATCGCTAAATTCATGGCGCTTAATTTTGTCAACTTTAGGAACCAATGGTCGCCAAACATTTAGCCCGGCCTTGCAGAAAGGTTTGCAGCGTGGCGTAGTAAATTTGTAAATGGAACGGACTTACGAAACTAATTGGACATTGTTGTTCATCGTACCACCCTCTGGCATGACCTCTTAGGTGTCTCGAAACGAGTTGTACAACGTCATTTTCGTCCCAGAAATACCTAACGTCGTGCCAAAATGTTCACTTTGTTCACCCTTTCGTCAACTGAAGCGTCATCTCTGGACGGGTCGAATATTCGTATTACAAAATTTCATCGTGGGAAGTTGATGGGCGATTCCGTAGATTTTACACTTTTTCTCATTTATCTCGATTCAGCATATAGAGCTGTTACTTCTGAATTGAACAAGGAAGATGGACTCGAACGGCTTCTTCGGCGGGAACGTGAGCGTGATCGTTTTTGCGAACGCGAGCGTCTGTTGTGATTCGCTCTACTTTTCTCAAGGTGTGTCTTCCCCATTGGACCAAACACACTCTCGCAACACTAAAGGGCACTTTTTCCCACTTCTGACTTGTAGTAAAACAATATTTATTAGTGATCTATTAACAATACAAAACAACGACTGTCGTGGACCGAGGTCTAGTGTGTTCTCCCTTGGACCGGGACGCGCATGTCCCGAGTCCGCCCGATCGGTCCAAGCATAGCCGAGGATGAGCAACTCCTTCCTAGGGGCTTCCCCGGTCTAAGTTACTCCTACATACCATACTCACAATGCACCTGCCACTTCCAGTGGTAAAAAGATTCATAGACCTATCACCAATTCAGGAAAAGTAGCATTTTTTAACTACCTAGAGTCAATAGATTGGTCCTTTATCAACTCGCTTGAATTAGATATCGAAGCTAAGTTCATGACGTTTGTCAATGTTATTCAAATAAAATATTGTCTTTCGTTTCCTGAAAAATACTTGACAAAATGTAATAATAACAACAATGTATTAATCAATTGGTTTAATACTAATCTGAGAGACATGAAAAATACATTGATTTTTTTAGATGAGTTATATAAATGTACAAATAGCATTGAGGCCAGAGCGACCAGGAATAAATTTAGGAATTTATGTCGTAGAACGATACGGGAGGCTAAATTGTCAGCTAACACCAAATTCATTAACACCGCTGTGAATAAAAACAAAGCTATGTGGAATATAATAAATTCCAAAAATAATCGTATACCTAAAAACAGTAAATCAGTTAATGATATTGATGTGGATGAATTTAATGATCACTTTACAAAAGTTGCATGTGATATTTTAAGTAATTTACCTTCAAATAGAATTGACCCTATAGCTTTAATGTCTTGCAATAACTGTGCTAACCAAAATTATTGTGATTATTTTTCCTTTAGTGTAGTATCTAGTTGCCACGTTAGAGATGTTGTAAACAATCTCAAATCTAAAAAAGCCAAAGACTGTTACGGTATGAGTGTAGAATTAGTAAAATCAGTGTTGGACGTCATTATTAGTCCTCTAACTAAGTTAATCAACATGTGTATAAGATCAAATACTTTCCCAGACTGCCTAAAAACGGCCCTGGTAATCCCTGTTTATAAACAAGGTGATGTTAGTGACAAGAATAATTATAGACCAATCTCGCTGCTTCCGGTGTATTCAAAAATACTAGAAAAAATCTTAGCAATACAGCTAGTTGATTATTTCGAAAAGAAAAACATATTGGTGAGTAATCAGTTTGGGTTTAGGGCTGGCAAGTCCACAACTCATGCTCTTATGTCGTTAATAGATGAAGCACTTGAGGTCTTTGATAAGGGGGAGTGTATGTTAGCATCATTTCTGGACCTGTCGAAGGCATTCGACTATGTAAATCACAGTACTTTAGTGAGAAAACTCTACTTTTACAATCTTAGTCCTAACAGCTGTAAACTCATATCATCATTCCTAAGTAATAGATACCAGAAAGTTATTGTGGAAAATAAAGTCTCAAGTGAACTTCCAATATTAACTGGTGTACCCCAGGGTTCAGTGCTGGGACCACTACTATTTTTAATATTTATCAACGACTTCCCTCTTTACCTAAATCAGTCAAAGACCACCCTTTTTGCTGACGACACTACCATCGTCAATGGGGGCACTGATCTAACGGATGTACTGTTCAAAAATAAAACTGCACAGGAAAAGGCCCTTGCATGGTTTAGTAGTAATAGTTTGGTATTAAATAAGAACAAATCTGTAGAGATGTTATTCACAGTCACTTAACCACGGTGAATCCCAGACAAAGTTCTTAGGTGTTTGCGTTGATAACAGGCTCCTCTGGCATGCTCATGCTGATCAATTAGAAAAAAAAAATAACAAACATATATTTCTTCTCAGAAATCTGATAAAGAGCGTTTCTCAGGAAACACTTAAGCTGGCTTATTTTGGTCTTATACATAGCTCATTATCTTACGCTTTAATTGTTTGGGGTCACTCTTCGTGCTCTCATCGTATATTTGCACTCCAAAGAAGAGCAATACGTATAATAGCGGGCTTAAATTATAGGGACGATTGTCGTCAAACATTTAAAGATCTAAAAATTATAACCTTGCCCTCATTATATATCCTTGAATGTCTAGTATATGCTAAAGCTAATGAAGCAGCTCTTGCCTCCAATTCTGATTTTCATTCTTACGGTACAAGAAATAAAAATAACCTATG
The DNA here is from genome assembly GCA_963583935.1 of Diaperis boleti. NCBI lineage: Eukaryota > Metazoa > Arthropoda > Insecta > Coleoptera > Tenebrionidae > Diaperis > Diaperis boleti. The sequence goes on from OY757249.1 coordinate 36,111,680, forward strand.
TCAAAGAAACATACGACTTTCTAGAACTCAAACTGGCAGTAGATACTACGCTATTAAGTTTTTTAATGTGTTGCCATGTAATATAAAAAAATTGAACCTTGTTTCTTTCAAGAAAACTTTGACAAAAGTTTTAGTTGAAAACGCGTTCTACAATTTTAATGAATATTATAATTTTAATTTCTGTGATATATAATGTTTTTAATTATTGTAATTTCTGTTTTTATATACCTATGTGACTTGTGTATGACGTGACTTGTGTATGACTTCTAGTTTAAACACCAAATAAAGTTTATTATATTTATTATTATATTATTATTATATTTATTATATTTATTATATTTTATTATATGTTTTTTATTCTACATTTGAATAGTTTTTTATTCTGTTTTCAACGTTGTCAAATACTCAATAGGTTACATAATAAATCTTAATTGATCTTCAGTATGGTAGAACGTAAACGCCGTCGAATCTAAATTCTACCGATCATGGCGTTTCCCCTTAAGTTTTATAAATTCAGAATTTAGCAGAATCTAATTGAAGTTTATATTAGTGCTGTGGTGCTTATTATGTTTCTTGCATGATCGAAACAATAAAAATTTAAATTAAACTAATTGTACCGAGTTTTATTTTTAATATTGCGTGGTATTAACTTTCCCACGAAATAATCGCTTTAATCTTACTCTTAAGGTAATATATCCACGCGGTATCTTTGAAAATCCATGCTTTGCATGTAAAAAGTGCCATCTTTTTCTCTTCTACTAAAATGGAAGAAATGTTCAATTTCAGCTATTTGTTAAAAAGTTACTCTTCATGTGTACACGAAATTTCATTAATTGAAAACATGTGATGATTACTGTCGAGGGAACGTATGTAATAATGAATTGTACAATTTCTAGTATGTCGTAGTATGTCTATCTATGCTGGTCACGATGTTTGAACTGATATGACGGGGATTTATATAGGTACTGAGTGACTTGCAACACCTTGAATTAATAAAAAAATAGTAGAAGTATTTTTTAAATGCGTTTTATGTAAGTCAACCAATGATTAAAGCTTCGAAATTCTAGCTTACTTTTCAGAGCTTTTTTTTATCCTATATTGTCCAGGTTTCTAGGTTTGAGTGCGATATTTACTGCGTTTTCTTTGCAATTTCTTGCAATTATTCTATTTGTCTAAACTTGTTAACAATACCCCCAGTGCATAGACTTGTTGAATACCACCGACAAGCTGAGTTTGAGAGCCGTAAGACTATTGGTATTTGGGAGTATGGAATGTCATTTCGCAAAATTGCTCAAACCGTGCTCAAATTCGTAGAGCACGGTTTGCAGAAGCTCAACAGCGAAGAACCCCAGTTCCTAGACTGCAACACCACACCATAGATCCCCGCGAGGGACAATTTTCGACCACGAGACAAATCGCAAATCAGTGGTATCCCCAGAGCAGGAAAGACGACTATGAGAACAGTTTACCACCGTATCAGGTCTTTCCGTCTATTCTCCTCCGGTCACTTTTAGTGCTACCACTAAATGGAGCATTGAAAGAGAGAATTGGAATCAGGAATGGAATTCTGTAGTATTTTCTGACGAATTCACGTCTTCTGTTCATTTAGGGTAACATGAATGCTGAACGCAATATTCAAGAAATCGTAGAGTTTGATCTTTTACCAAGAAACACTTGAGAATTCACTTTTTCAGCAGAATAATGCCTCACACAAGCCTCAGGGTCTCAGGCTGCATAACCGGCACCTCGGGCCCGAACCATAGATGAGTCTACGCCGCTCATCTGTTCAAAACAGTGAGGTGATCAGAAACCATCACAAGGCGTAGTGGTGGTATGTTGTGGTCAAACACTCCGGGGTAACTGGCTTTACTATACCTGTAAGGAGTAGACCTCTGTAAAATAATCCCTAGGTCAAGGTGGAACAGCATGTGCCGATAACTGCATGGCCAAGAGGGTGATCTTGGTCGGTAAATATGCGAACTGCGGATACCAGGCGACCTCGGGTTTAATTAGCCATCCTGTGGCATGCTCTGCTGCCGATAACCTTTCTCTCCCTTCCTTCTCGTGACACATTTTTATGAACAACAAGAAAGAAAAGGGGGAATCTTCCTTCTTCCTGAGACTAAAGAAAGCATCTCAACCACGGGAGACCGTCACGAACCTATGGAACTGGCTGAACAGCCAGGCCAAAAAGGTTATGATGAACTCCTTGCGAGGAGCGACGAAGATGCCAACAAAACCTCGGCAGCCCTAAACCAATAGCTGATAGGGTGCGTCTAGGTGGAACAGCTCATAGACGCTTCAAATTCCATCCTTTTTTTCTTTAAATCTTTATTTGCCCTACGGGCTTTCTGATTCCTATACATATACAAGTAAACTTAACAATTATAATAATAAAAAAAACTAAATAAAATTCTCTATTTCTTCTCCCCTCCCCTTTCCTCTTCACCCTTCTCCCTCCTCCCTCCTCTTCCATACCTCTTTCATCCATTTAATTTCCCTTCCATCTACATTCAGTATTTAATCTCTTTCTTTCCTCTCTCTTTGTTTCATCTCACTGCACTCGTTCCACATATGCTCAATCGTCTTTCTTTCCTCATTGCACATTCTACACATTCTTCCTCCATCTTCTGCCCAATACCTATTTTCCCTCTCTTCATTTCCGCACCTAAACCTCGCCATCATCTTTCTTTCTTTCTCGCTCTCCCTCCTCAAATACTTCGGTACTTCCTCGATCATGCATCTTCCGTACTTCCCGTTGTATCTGGATTCTCTAATTCTTTCTCTCCTCTCTTGTCTATCCGTATCCCTATCTCTTTCACTTAGTTCTACATTCATCCACACGCCTCTTTCTCTCAGTCCCCCTATTTCTTTGCCTGCATACCCATTCCTCCTGTAGTAATTCTCCCTATCATACTCCTCTGAATTCTTCTTTTTTTCTCTCCAGCACTCCTTTAGTATCCTACATTCTTTCCTCCCTTCCATCCTGTCTTTGAACTTGACCGCTCTTTTTCCCGCTTTCACTCTCAACCTATTCCTCTTGCATTCTTCTCTCACTATGTACCCTGGCGTTTCTCTCTCCACCCCTAGCACCCACCTCAGATATTTCTCTTGCACCCTCTCTATCTCCTCTTGTTCTTTTCATCCCCAGATCTCTGCTCCGTACAACAACACGCTTTCAATAAGACTTACAAACATCATCATTCTCCTCTTAAAATCGCCTCCCCACCTTCTCTCTCCCATTTCCTATACACATCCTATCACCTTGTTCGCTTTTCTTGCCAGTTCGCTAATATGTGCCTTATCTGTGGCTCTTTCATTGAACACATACCCCAAGTATTTGAATTCTTTTACTTGTTCTATTACTTCTCCCTCCCACCTCCAATCACTCTCTTCGTTCTTCCCCTTTCTCTTATTGAACACCAGCATTTTTGTTTTCTCTACATTCACTTCTAGTCTTTTCTTCTTCACATATTTTCCTAAACTCTTTATCATTTCCTTCATTTCTCTTTCACTCTTTGCCACCATTACCACATCATCCGCAAACGCCAGGCTCCACACTTTTTTTCTACCTACCACACACCCCCCCCGCTTGTGCTCTCTCTAACATTCCGTCCATATCTGCCACATACATCGTGAACAACAAGGGGCTGAGCGGGGAACCTTGCCTCACTCCCTTTGTTGTCACAAACCATTCACTTTCCCTCTCCCCTACCTTCACTTTACTTTTTGTCTTCTCATATATCTCCTCCACCTTTCTTACCAGCCATTCATTTACCCCTTTCTCCCTCAGGCACTCAAACATCCTCTCTCTGTCCACCTTGTCGAAAGCCGCCTTGAAGTCTACGAATAATGCATACACCCTCCCCCCTTTCTTCTTTAACTCACTCTTCGTCAAATGGTCCAGGATGTATACATTATCCATAGTTCCCCTCCCCTCTCTAAATCCTGCTTGGCTGTCTGGTAATGCTCCCTTTTCCTCTAACTCTCTGCTCATCCTTTCATTCAGAATTGATGCATACAACTTGTACCCTGTGTTTAGGAGAGTTATCCCTCGGTAATTTTCTACTTTATTTTTCTCCCCTTTTTTGTAAACCCCCTCTCTCCACCCTACCGGGAATCCTTCTCCTCTCCACACCCCATTCATTACCTCCACCAGCCTCTCTAGCACTCTTCTCGTCCCATACATCCACGACTCATTCTGTATTCTATCCCTCCCTGGTGCCTTCCCTTTCTTCAGTTTCTTCCTTCACATGCCTCTCCACCTCTTCCATTGTAATTTCTTCTCCTTCAGGTTCTACTCGGTTTCTCTTCGTCTCTATTTCCGTTTTCTTTTTTTCCTTTTCTCCCTCCAGCAGCCTCACGAAGTACTCCTCCCACTCATTCATCGTTATCTCCTCGCTCCCATTTTCTTTTTTCTTTCTCTCTCTATTAATATAGTTCCATACCTCCTTCTCTGTTCTTATTGTTTTTATCTCTTCCTCCTCTCTCTCCTTCTTCTGCCTCTTCTTCTCCCTGCATGTTTCTCTGTATCTTCTTTTCGCTTCTAAAAAGCCACTTCTGTTCCCTTCAGTCTTTCTCCAGTTTCTTAGTTCTTTTATTGCTTCCTTTTTACGTTGCTCACATTCTTTGTCCCACCATTTATTCTTTCTTTTTGTTCCTCCACCTCTTACTGTTATTTCTCTTTTTGTCGCTGCTTTTTCCAATATTTCTACCAATTCTTTCTCCATTTTCCCAATTCTCCCGTTAAAATCCCCTCCCAGAAGTAGACATTCTTCCCTGTTGTCTTTTAATGTTTCTTCTATCTTGCTTATTGTTACTTTCATCTCTTTGCTGTACACTGTCACTATTTTCCACCATTTGCTGTCTATTTTAACGTTTCTCACCATGTGACCTTCCTCTTCTCCCTTCTTTTTAGTATTCTCTTTTATTCCTTTTTTTACCCCTGTTATTATTCCCCCTGCTGCTCTTCCTTTTTTCTTTCCCCTTCTCGCCCCTTGCCATTCCCACTTGAACTGCTTTGGTAACAGTTTTTCTATTTTTTCCCAGCTTTCTGACCATGTTTCTGTTAATCCAACAATATCGAACTCCTTCACATAGTCCCAAAAATCTTCTTCTTTTTTCCCTAGTCCCGCTACATTCCAAAATAGTGCCCCCACCCCTGTTTTTCTCGTTACCTTCTTTGATTTCCCCCTTCCTTCCTTAGTTTCCCTCCTACTTCCTAATACTAATACTTGATCCTTGTTAATCCTGTAACAATCTTTTACTTTACTATCCTCTACATTTTCCTTCAAAAACTTCTCTACATCCTCTTTTTTTACATGACTTTTTCTTTCCCCGTCCCATCCTGTTATCACGATGTTGTTCTTCCTCTTTCTTCTCTCTTCGATTTCCATTCTCTCTTCCAGCTTTTCCACTCTCTCCTTCCACCAGTCTCTCTCTCCTTCCCATCTCTTCTCCTTCTCTTTAAATTCTTCTCTCTGCCTCTCTATCTCTCTCTCGAGTTCCTTGTTTTCTCGTCTTATTTCTTTCATCTCCTAACACACTATGGGGGTAGATCAAGGGGTCATTTCGTTGCATTTATTTGATGTTAATTTCTGTAATCATCGAAAAGTTGAAAGTGGTAATACGAGCAGATAACGTTATACCCTGACTCATTGTAGATCTGAATTATTGAATTGTATTAACGCATAATTATTATACTCTGGGGAACTGAATTATCGAAATTAATACAAATTTTAAATGGAATTAATTGGCTTTAACTTGTTATTAAATTGTCAAACCAATCTCAAAAGTCAAATCAACAAACCATAATTTTGTCTCAAAAAAAAAACAAAGTAGGGTTTTTAGTTTTTTCGCTTTGTGTTTTTTTTTCCTTCTCATTGTCGGACGATCACTAGACCAAATGATAAGCGTCGATAGCAAAGGTAGATTTTGAACTAATACCATGACATCACTTAAATTATAAACTAGCCAAACCCGTGGGCTACGCTCCACGTAGACATGTTCCCTCCACAAAGGTAAACAACCAACTGGAAGTCCGGACCTCAAAAACACCGTATTTAAAAATAACCCGCACAATCTTGAAGAACTGCAAGAGGCAATTTTTAATGCATGCAACGCTATAACTTTTCAGATGTTGGAAAATGCATTTGAAAATATGAAACGGGGAGTTAAGAGCTGCATTGAAGTTGGGGGAGAACACTTTGAACATCTGCTGTAATTCTTAATAAACCTACATTATATGTTAGTGTTGTATTTTCTTTAAACTAAAACAATTAACATGAGAAACGTGGCAATGTTTACCATAACCTCAAATTTTACTTATTACATTACTTACATATTTTCAAACCAGAGAATGTCGTTGAATCAAAGTGGAGTTAATTTAAATTAAAATTTAAATATCTGTAAGTCGAACTCCACAAACTTTAATAAACGCAACTGATGATGGCAGTAGTGTTTTGCCGAAACATGTTCCAATTGTAATTTTGCGTTGATTAAAGTTCGTGAAGTTCGACTTAGATATATTTAAATTTTAATTTACATATTTTCAGTAAATTTGCAGGCTGGGCCATTGCATATAAAAAACGCCTATTTTAATTTATAATTTAAATGATCTCATGGTATGTTAACACATGTTGGTGTCTCCAAGGGCTGCCAAAACAAGTTGTTTTTAATTCGAATCATTCGACTGAACAACCAAGTGATTGACTTTACCGACAAAAATGTTTGTGGCGCCATCCAATGTAGGAGCATCCAAGCAACAAAATTTGGTTGGGAACTAAAATAAACTTCGTCCTATTCCCACGGTTCCTATTTCGTTTCTTGTATATGCGTTTTTGTATAATTATGGTCCTGAGGGTAGATGTTCTAAATAACATTTATAAATTTCGAAGCGGTCCGTAGAAATTTTGATTAGGTTGTTATCGAATCGATGTTACAAGAATCGACCTGGGTATCTACCTTAATGAAAAATTAATCCTTACCTACTTATCGAACCACAATTAACAGTCCAATAATTTTTATAAATAATCATGATTGTGTTGAAAAATATATGAATAAATAATAATCAATTTACATAATTTACCAGTCGTTCTAAAGGAAGAGATTTTGATAGTGAGTAATTAGGATTGTGATGTGTCTATCATTTCATAAATATTTATCGTTTAATTTTGCGCAATAATAACAAGAGGATATGCAAATATGTAACGCGTGTGACAGAAATACCAGTATAAAACTTTCTCTTTCCTGGTATTCCGTTTGTAAGTATACGTTCAATTTAGTGCGATTAAACAGAGTGAAAAGCGTTATTATTGAAATAGACGATAACATTTTAATCGTGTGGGAAAACAGCGATCAGTTGTTATAAATTCGTTAAAAGCTGTAACACTTTGCTGACAAGTGAGTTAAAACAACGAAAATGCATTTACTAGTTTTTACTTTATTAATGCTGATGACTACAGGTTTCGCTCTAATTGGTAAGTTTTTGTTATATTTTTATGTTCACTGAAAGAGGATGTTATTTTGTTGTAGAGTCAAATTTTGATCTAGAACCAAAATGTGCAGAGGTGAACGGATTTTGTATTTTGGAATCAGAATGTCCAAATTCTGTCGCAGCTCCTTACGATAACTTATGTCCTAATCAAAAAAGCCGTGGGGCGATTTGTTGCAAAACAGGTATGTGTGCTTTTTGTTTGATGTCGCCGGTTATTGACAATATATTTCTAGTTACTTGGAGAGATGTGAGTTGTCGACAATCACGGAATGCGTGTATGGCGAGATGCCCCGAAAGATTTGATTTAGGTCAAAAAGAATGTGCTTCTGGGCAAACTTGCTGTGCCTTGGTACACTAGTTACATTGTTAATTTAGAGGCTCGAAAATCATCTATTATAATAATTGTGTTTCAAATTTGCAAAATAAAATTAAATAAGTAGCTTGTTTGAGTTGACTTATTTTGTTAGTGTACAGTTTGTCAGCTATAAACAAATTAATATCTCATTTACCGAAGAAAATTGAAATGGTTTTATGCAATAAACAATATACCATGTGAAGTAATTTCAGATGCTAGATTGAATACCATTACCGTACCATTTTGACTCCAGACGAAGAAAACTCTATTTTACGCATTTTTAACACATTCTTCTATGTATTATTTTGAATACATGACTCATAACACCTACAATATTCTTGGTACATATATGATTGTGGTCTTATGAAGGAGTATTATGCATAATTAACCATAATCGCTGACATGAAATATCTACCTCCAAAATGTCATCAGATTATGAGACAAAAAGTGAAAAAAAAATTTTAACATTGGAAATGTTTATGGGATCGCATATTAGACCCAGAATTAGGCTTTTGAAAAAAAATTAATATCGATTTTTTTAATGTATTCTGAAACTTTAGAACAAATTATATTGATAGCCGATGCGAAAAACTTTCAAAACTTTTTTTAAAATTAATTATAAACAATTTAAAATTGATAAAATTAAAAAAAAAAGTCACGTGACTACGAACGCGCCATAATTGGTTCTGACGTCATATTGTTAATCAGTTAACAATTTCACTATCAGATGTCAGCAGATGTTTCTCTGGATGTCAGTGTCAAGAGTGTCAGTTTGTGGTGTCAGTTATTATACGGTAACAGGCGGGTGATGGTTGTATTAGGAAATTGGCATTCTGTCCATTCTATCCTGCTCTGTCTTCTGTTCTCGGTAAGTCTCAATTCTGTCAATATTATATAGTTTGTCTGCAACGTGAAGACGACGTAAAGTTATTCGTTTCAGAAGAATGCACCCCGGGAAGTATGGGGTACGTTTGTTTTTTTGCTTTTAGGCTCGATCAATGGAAACAAGTAGGATTAATTCATACTTTAACATCTTTCAGAAAAGTGTGCGGCTCCTTGAAACAACGTGTCTTTCAATACTTCAGCCCACGAAGGTTCAATCAAGACTCGGCTCGAAAATCTGTTTGAAACCCAACGGCCGAGCAGTTTGTAAGTTCCCTGAAGACTCAAACCATCAACTGTTCCAAAAACCAAGAGTAGAAGGAACCAATTATTGTGAAGATGATAATGGAGCTATACTAAACTGCCACGAAAATGTAACAGTGACTCATCTAAAGATAGCTCTTTGGGCGGACCATAAACAGACTGAAATTGAGCAATCAACATAATATCCGGAACAGATTGTACTTTTTTTTTTGAAAAAGTGGTAGAACAACATAAAACTATCTAATAAAACAACAATATTTGTTCCAAAAGCGCCGCATATTTGAAGTAGAAACTTGTCCCTGTAGCATACATAAGGCATTTTTTTTATTTCATCAGGAGTAACAGGACGAAAGCTAGCATCTCGCGATATTTTAGTCTTAGGTCTGTTTGTTGTAGTTAAAGCTTTTCCATAATCATTTGTGCAATCAACTATAAATTGCAGTATAATCTTCCGCAAATAGATTTTCAAAAAACATTTCGAGGACTAGCATTGGGACGAAGATTTACTTTTAAACAGTTTGTAGACTTCAAAATTAAAGTATGTATTCATCCTATTCTTCCTGATGCTCGGATGTGCCTTGTTCAATGCTTTGTGAAATATCCAAGACTTGTGTACATTGAGCTGCATTATTTTGGACTTGTATTTTTTGACGGATTCTGGATTTGACGATCCAATCTCGTCTGAATGAGACATTTCGCTTTCTTCCGTACTCTCCAGTCCAATCAACATAAGGATCCCCTTCACCTTCATCTAAAGACATCTTATACAGATTCGTAAGGGTCGTACATTTTGTCTTCTTCTACTTCTTCTACTATGTGTATCTGACAACGAAAATCCTATTGAATAAATGTTATAATCAATTATTATTATAGTTACAATTTAGCACAAAAACAAAATCGTTGCACCAAAGTGGGACAGACGCAACAGGCCCATATGCATTTGCAATATAACTGACGTAAAAACTAAATTACTTTAGTGAGGACGCAGATATACGTTGTGTCATATCGCATATTTTAAAAAAGACGCTGCATGACATTACTGACATTACTGTCCGACAAGATGTCAAAGTGAAACAGTGTAACAGCTGCTTCTGATAATTAGTAGAAACCTGTAGAAATGAACATTGTGACGTCACAAATGCGCTCGGGTTTGTTCGGCGCGTCCTCGGTACTGGGTTCGAAAATTTATTTTTAATTCGATATAACTTTTTAATTATAACGAAAAAACAAAAACAAAATATACTTTTGTAATAAAACTTACATATGATCTTTCCATTTATGACAAAAAATTTTTTTATTCAAAACCCTAATTACGAGATTTTCAACACTCCGAGCGACATAAAAGTGTCGAGGTCATGCTTACCCTAGAAGTAAGTGGGGATAGCTTTGAGTAACATTGCGATATGTGTGCTTGGGAGCTGATAGAATGGGAATGAGTGGAGTGTGTGAGTGAGTGAGTGAGTGAGTGAGTGAGTGAGTGAGTGAGTGAGTGAGTGAGTGAGTGAGTGAGTGAGTGAGTGAGTGAGTGAGTGAGTGAGTGAGTGAGTGAGTGAGTGAGTGAGTGAGTGAGTGAGTGAGTGAGTGAGTGAGTGAGTGAGTGAGTGAGTGAGTGAGTGAGTGGAGTGAGTGAGTGAGTGAGTGAGTGAGTGAGAAAGTGTTATTTAGTAGAGTAAGTTTATATTATTTTATATGTTTTATTTAATAGCATTATCATTTCCAATGTATCCGATGGTTGCAAGGATTGCGAAATCTGTGAATTTTTTAGAGACGATAGTAGGCTCCAAACTGTGGGAAGGAGGAAATGTGAAGAGTGCATAGACTAGCAAGCTCGCCGGATACCAATTATAGTGTATATTGTTATAGTAGCATAGTATACTATTGAATTATAGTACGTGTAGAATATGGTTAGTAAAAAAATATCAAGAAAACCTACCTATAACCCTTCCGGAGATGATTATAGCGACAATTTAATTCTTTTAATGCCACTGTGATTCAAAATGGCTTCTTAAACAATAACAAACTGTTTTGCACTTTTTGAGTTCTGGTAATGTCGTTCGTCAATAAATAATTTATTTCGTAATGATGGGATTAGTATATTGATAAAAAAAAAAGGAATGTGAACACGACTTGGGGAAGGTACATACTTAGTAATTGCTTGAGACCTTGGCTCTCTGGCTCCTTAAAATTATATTGAAATAACCGGAATTTCACCACGCCGCAGTTTTTGTCAAATATCATGCGAACACTACATTATTAAAACTTCACCCAACGAGCCAATCATCTCCAAGAGAAAACAGGAAATTTCGTTTGAGTTAAACGTTCGATCTGGTACCTTTTGGAGAAATGAGGGAGAATGGCCATTTTTGGCAGACGGACATCTCGTGATATCAGCACATTTGTTGTTATTTTTTCTCAACAGTTAGTTCGTTCGTCGGTCAATAGTCCAGGCTCAGAATATAAAACTTAACTTATGTTCTTAATAATATAATCTACTAGGTATTTTTTTATTGAAAGTTTTGTGTAGTGACTGTGTAGGTATTCAAATGTACCTACCTCTCATTTCCATTTCTTCAATTTTACAGTGTCACCGTGATTTTTTATAGGATCGAGGAAAAGCAATATCATTTGGTTTACGGAGGTTTTAAAAAGAGCAAATTTCGTAACAGCTGATATTTAGGTATTAACCTCGGTATTAACTTTGTCGATCACAAAGTGAAAATAATATGTAATTAACAGAAACTTGTCTAATGTAACAAATTAGTGCGGCACGCTTAAGTTATTGAAATATTGACACCAGCTAAAACTTACTTGGAATGAGCTTCCTCAACCTGACAACAGTCATTTAATTTCAAGCATGCCTTCTTGAAGTGTAGATCATACTCATATTTTTTGGTAAATAAATTTGGCTGAAACTTCAAATATTTTTTTTTTTAAGTCCGACTTCCGTACTCAGAATGTAAAATTTTCACAAAAACTCATTTTTTTTCTGATTCACGCGTCTCATCACCTTAACTACAGTTTTTCTCGAGGGTTTTCTGCAAAACTAGACCCAAATAACGATGGTTTACCACAATATTGTTACGTATTACTAATGTTTTGGTGACAATTCGACAAAGAGAGTAAGGTATAAGTATAACCCATTATAATATTAAAGTGCCGCGAATGTATGAAAACAGATTGGAGAACTCTTTGGCTTTTTTGACCAAATCAAAAAGTTCTTGGGCCCCTCTTCATTGACACTTGGCAATAACTTTTTGCTCTTTCTTTGTCAGATTCTTTCAGTTTTCTCACTAGTTCTTCTTTATGTTCGGCTTTCTCTTTTTTTAGTTTTTTGGTCTTTTCGTCTTCAGCTTGTACTTTTCAGTGGTCGTACAATTTGCGTTGGTCTTTCTTTGAATGAAAAAAGTCCCTATTTTTTGAGAATTGTCCGGGGTGAAACTATTGTTTTATTATTGGTTAAATCAATGAAACTACCCCGTTAACGAAGCGCCACATTTTATAATTGGCTCAAAAAATCACGAAATACTGCTGCTTAAATATTACGGCTTATGTTTCTTCCACAAGAATGAAAAATATTTAGGATGATATCTCATTAAATGCAGAATCCATAAGATCCTAACTTGAATAGACGAGAGAATCATAACATCCTACTTACAACAAAGCTTAGGATATTGTAATTCTCAGATTTATTTGAGGTAGGATAATAAGATGCTGCGACATTAGTTTTGCTATGATATGATACTAAAAAAAGGGAAAAAGTAACATAGATGTTACCAAATTTTTGGATTTTTTTTAATAATATGTAAAAGTGCTGTTTTTTAGCTACACGGAGGTACGATATAAATCTATTCAAAGTGGATCCAAATACCTTCAGAACAGTTTGCTAGTGACAAATCACAGGCTGCCGGAAAGCTAGTATGTAACAGCCAAAATAAGGTCACGTGACATGCTGGTTGCTGTGGAAAGTTGAACATACGCTACTAAACCAGCGGCTAGTAAATCAATCGCCGGCTAGTACAGGCAGCGGCTGCCAAGGGCTCAAACTGTGCTGCTGGGTGGCTGCTAGTAGCCACCAGCAATCAGCCGCTGCGCGCAGTATTGTGTTCTTAAGAAAATATATACAATAGAGTGTATAGCTCAAAAACAGCGGAGTTAAACAAACATAAATGATAGACAGAGATGCTGTTTAGTATTGTGGTTTTTCAGTTTAGCGTAAAATTAAGGCACTACAATATTTCCAATACACCGCCGTTCTTTGACGTCAATATGGCAGCGCCAGAGGCAAAAAGATGAGATGGTAAAGCGAACATTTGGAATCTATAAAAACGCCAAACATTTGGATTGTCGCAAAACATTCCAGGTTTTACCTACTGTCTGCAGAAGAAAACCTAGACCCGGGTAGGCCATCACCTGTCTAAGTAATAAGTAAATGGAAAACTTTATAAATCATTTTAATTGTTTGATTGATAAAGATTGACTATTTCATTTTTCCTGCATTCCACCATTATTACCACAATTTAAAAACCAACAGACGAACTCATATTTATTTACGCCATATCTCGTTACATTACAAGGGCCTGGATTTATAGACATAATTTATTTTTGCGATTTTCATCACGCAAAAACTTCGCCGCTGATGTAGACTGAAGTATTAAAACATATTTTCAAGTTAGCTTTGTTTTATAGAGTTTAGGTAACAAAAACACTTAAAAATGCAACATTCATCCAACGCTTTGCAGTTAGATACATTTTCTCGTAGAATTTAGGTCAAGAATGATGTTGAACATCTCGCATCTCGCCACCAGCTGTCAAAAACTGCTCGAAATAAACGACAAACCTAAACTTCGCATTTTTTACGAAAAGCGCTTGGGGCAAGAAGTATAAGCTACATCTCTGGCCGAAGAATGGAAAGGGTACATTCTGCAAATCACCGGAGGTAATGATAAACAAGGCTTTCCAATTAAGTAAGGAGTCCTCACTTCTACTCGTGTACGGCTTTTTCTATCCGGAGGCTCACACTTCCGACCGCGTCGCGACGGTCAGCGTCACTAAAGGTCTGTCCGAGGATGTATTGCCTCCTTGATGCAAATTTGAGTGTTTTTTCGTTTATTATCGTCCGAAAAGGCGACAAAGATATCCCAGGTTTGACAGACATTTCTGTGTTGAGAAGATAAGTATACGAAAGCTGTTTACTTTAAGTAAAGAAAGATGATATGAGACAATATGTGGTCAGAACACCGTTACCAGAGAAAGAGGGGTGAAACAGAGATTTAAGGCGACAAAAATTAAAAGGTTGATAACGCCCATCGTTATGCAGAGAAAAAGAAGGACAATGGTGTTGAAAAAAAGGAGATCTTTAAAGAAAAAAGTGCAGGTTTTGAATTGTTATGCTAAGCTGTTGATCCAAAGAATATAAAGCGCAAAAATCAGTAATGAAAAGACGCAGATCGGTTACTTTGCTTGTCTTTCCACGTACCATTGATGTCTGGTAGTTCGTTGAACATCAATCAGAAGAACGCGATATCAAGGACGGTAAGAGTGAAGTCGAAATGAATTCCATGCGCTCCAACCGATCGTGTCAAACGGTTTGCGCAGTGTCATTTGTAGATGTCAATCTTCGCGGAAATTGATAACTCTAGGACGTCCACTGCTTGTACACCATTTTTTCAGACCATTGCCTGTACGCTATTATAGCCGAGACATTGCGTCCTATTCATAGAAATTTCACGAAAACAAACAAAAACCATGCGACTCCGTTGAAATAAGGATGCTTGATAAAATTGTTCAGCCCTACGTACCCGAGGAATTCCTACGTTCACTATGGTCGCAAATGACTTATCAACCACTTTAGAAAGCACATTCAAATATGATAACTTTAATGAAGCTCTGAATACATCACAGTAGCTATAACGTATCAAGGGTAAAAAACTTTTTAACGGCTTTTTTTCTTATGAAAATTAATAATTTAGCTATTATGAGAACAATTAGCACAGTTTTAATTTTATGATTTAGAGGGTTTTTTTGAAAATGAGTTTAATTGGTACCGTTTGTTTTATTCATGCTTTTGTAAAAAGCTTCTTTCTTTCCACTTGAAATGACATCTTTCTTCAGCTGTCCTGCCATCCTTAGCAACTCTGTTTTTTGTTCTTCCGTACTGAAACATGTTAAGATTCACTTTTTGGTTTCAAAATTCATATTTCCTATAGTTTGACTAATTCGAAACTCTGGTGGTCCTTTTCTTTTTTTGCCACACATTTTTAATAGAAAATGATACTATACTACACTTTGAAACACAAATTTTGGAAATTTTTGAATATCGCACCGAACAATTACCAATTAGAAAGTTAAAATGGCATTATCTCCAGTTTTATTTAATGGACAACCCAGCCGCTCAGCAGGACTAGTGGCGTCTATAGTACACTAAAATTAATTCCTTGTGGAGGAAATAAAATTCGGTACTAAGAATATCAATTTTGTATTTTCTGGAGACGTTTCTCCCGACGTCTTTATTTGTTTTGCAATTAATTATTATGATTTTATTATAATCGATCTTACGTTGTGCATTTGCACTGATTGTATCATTTTATGGTTATCGTAGTAGTCGTGTCCTATGATGAGTCCTATGTCCTATAGTAATAGTATCCCTACATTCGCATTTCGCTATTTTGTGGAATTGTCAATACCATTGTCATATAACTCCACAGTAGATTGAGATAGCTGTCATTCTCTCAGCATTATATATTAGTCTTATCAAACACTAATAGTGATAATCATGAGTATGTGTGTCCAAATTTTTAAAAATTTTGATTTTTAGTCTTCAAAAAAAAAATTATTTGTTGGAAAGTCACTATGTATGTTTAGTATTTAAAATTTTTGGTTGTTTCTAATTACATACTCTCTTCCACACAAACTCAAATCAGACAAGATTTTAAGTGTACCGCAACGCGAGTCACAAAAAGGCTGAATAATTGTCGCGGTCATCAGAGCAAAACTTCATGACGCTCACCTTTTGAATTGTAAGACGTTGTCACGTCAAAACTAAATATGTCGTAATAATAATTAAAAAATTTAAATATATCTAAGTCGAACTCCACAAACTTTAATCAGCGTAAAATTATAAATGGTACATGTTTCGGCAGAACACTTCTGCCATCATCAGCCCTAATTTAACAAGAGATTAATGATACAATTGATGAATTACAAGAGGGGTTCTTACCTTAAAGAATATAAAAAAAAAAATTATGACATTGACGTAATTTTGAATTAAATTTGACGTTTTCAAAGGGTTACATGATTTTTAAAAGATTTCGTAAAAACAATATTTTATAAAATGTAAAAATTAAAAATGGATCAAAGAGAATCTGGTAAGTTTGTTTGAGTGAAAAATTAAAATAGTGAATTAATAATGGGATTATTGAAGTTATTCTGTTCATTTAAACAAGATCTGTTTTCCAGTTTCAAGGCTTTCCTTATTTCCAAAGTCTCAAGAAAATCTAATTTTTGCATTTATTGCATTTATGAATCAATTTGGAATTTGATGGTGAAAAACTATGTTTCGTTATTAATATATGATTGACGAAAGAAGAAGGTGTTGATGGTGGAGGATCAAGATCTGTGTTGTTATAGATGTGCCTGAAATGTTCTTTAATACGGTCTGATATTTTGCGACCTGTCTGACCTATGTAGAATGACTCACAAGTAGAGCAGCTTAATTTGTATACACCTGATGATGATTTGTAATCTAATGGATCTTTATTTTTAATAAAAAATCTGGATAAGTTGTTATCTGTTTTAAATGAAACTTTAATACCGTTTTTCTTAAGTATTTTAGAACATTTCTCTGAGACGACGCCAAAATATGTTAATGAATTTGAAAAGGAAATTGTTTCTGAAGGATTTTTAACCAAGTAGTGTGTGTATTTGAATTTGTTATAGTATCTATAGTATAATTTATTTATAGTTTTTAAAGAATATCCATTATTTGAAGCGATTTGTTTAATGTTATTAAGTTCTGTTTGAAAAGATGAATCTGATAGTGGTATAGAAAATAATCGGTGGAAAAAGGAATGAAAAGCTGCAAATTTATGGGAAACAGGGTGACAAGAGTCAAAAGGTATTACGCAATCTGTGATACTAGGTTTTCTATAAATGTCAAATTTAAAAGTATTATTATTTCTAGTGATTAACAAGTCTAAAAAGGAGATTTGGGAATTGATTTCAATTTCAACGGTGAATTTAATGGATTGGTTTAAAGAATTTAAGTTGCTGAGTGCGTTATCAAGATTACAAGACTTAGCACATAGGAAATACGAGAATCTAGTAAGAGAGTTAGATCACCTTTGCTTTGAACAATTAAATATGCCATTTAAAGATAAGAGGTCCATCTTAGACCATCATGTAGAATCTTTACCTATTCAAAGTAGTCAACCTATAGATCATAAATTTCACAATAGAGTTTTAAATGACAGTAATACCTTATTTTCAGAGTCTGAAATTAATTTTCTTTCCAAAGGCCTTAAATACAATGTTCAACCATTAAATATCCAACACGTAAAAGAAACACTTGCAGTTGAAACAGAGATCATCACCAATCATTATAATACACCATTGATACCCGATACCATTCCATCACTAGTAACTACATTAACTACCCCCCACAATATCACAAAGAACATTTCAGATTCAAACATGATTAAAAGCTTAAAAACAAAAATTAAAGAAAACAACATTTGTATTAGTAAAGCTGACAAGGGTAATTGTTTGGTAATACTTAACAAACAAGATTACTTAAACAAAGTAGAGAATTTCTTAAAATCTGGTGACTTTTCAAAACTCAAAAAAGACCCTACTTCAAAATTTGTTTCCAACCTTAAATCTACGCTCAAAGACCTTTCAGAAACTGTTAAATATTTTGACCCAAAAGCTTTCACACTAATACCCATGAATCCTTGCATACCTAGACTATACGGTCTACCTAAAATACATAAAACTAAACCTTTTCCCATTAGACCAGTAGTTTCCTTTGTCAATTCACCTGTATCAATACTTTCAAAATGGCTTAATACAATTCTTAGACAACATTTAGATTTTAATAACAAATTTGCAATAAAAAACTCAATAGATCTTTGCTCCAAAATTAGAAATTTCCAAATTCCATCAGACACTAGACTTGTTTCATTTGACGTAGTTAATTTATTCCCCAGCATCCCACCCAAATCTTGCTTATTAATTTTAAAAAACCTACTATTTAATTCTAATATGCCAACCATACATGCACTAAATTTACATTCACTTTGTGAGACTGTCCTAGATCAAAATTTCTTTCAATTTAATAATAATTTTTATTCACAAGACTCAGGCTTAGCAATGGGCTCTAATTTGTCACCTCTTTTAGCAGAAATATTCATGAATAACTTAGAAGATCAGTTTTTAACTTCTTCACCTTTTAAAGATCATTTTCTCTTTTGGTACAGATATGTAGATGACATAATTGTTTTATTCAAAGGATCTGATTCTGAACTTGATAACGCACTCAGCAACTTAAATTCTTTAAACCAATCCATTAAATTCACCGTTGAAATTGAAATCAATTCCCAAATCTCCTTTTTAGACTTGTTAATCACTAGAAATAATAATACTTTTGAATTTGACATTTATAGAAAACCTAGTATCACAGATTGCGTAATACCTTTTGACTCTTGTCACCCTGTTTCCCATAAATTTGCAGCTTTTCATTCCTTTTTCCACCGATTATTTTCTATACCACTATCAGATTCATCTTTTCAAACAGAACTTAATAACATTAAACAAATCGCTTCAAATAATGGATATTCTTTAAAAACTATAAATAAATTATACTATAGATACTATAACAAATTCAAATACACACACTACTTGGTTAAAAATCCTTCAGAAACAATTTCCTTTTCAAATTCATTAACATATTTTGGCGTCGTCTCAGAGAAATGTTCTAAAATACTTAAGAAAAACGGTATTAAAGTTTCATTTAAAACAGATAACAACTTATCCAGATTTTTTATTAAAAATAAAGATCCATTAGATTACAAATCATCATCAGGTGTATACAAATTAAGCTGCTCTACTTGTGAGTCATTCTACATAGGTCAGACAGGTCGCAAAATATCAGACCGTATTAAAGAACATTTCAGGCACATCTATAACAACACAGATCTTGATCCTCCACCATCAACACCTTCTTCTTTCGCCAATCATATATTAATAACGAAACATAGTTTTTCACCATCAAATTCCAAATTGATTCATAAATGCAATAAAGGCCGGAAATTAGATTTTCTTGAGACTTTGGAAATAAGGAAAGCCTTGAAACTGGAAAACAGATCTTGTTTAAATGAACAGAATAACTTCAATAATCCCATTATTAATTCACTATTTTAATTTTTCACTCAAACAAACTTACCAGATTCTCTTTGATCCATTTTTAATTTTTACATTTTATAAAATATTGTTTTTACGAAATCTTTTAAAAATCATGTAACCCTTTGAAAACGTCAAATTTAATTCAAAATTACGTCAATGTCATAATTTTTTTTTATATTCTTTAAGGTAAGAACCCCTCTTGTAATTCATCAATTGTATCATTAATCTCTTGTTAAATTAGGGCTGATGATGGCAGAAGTGTTCTGCCGAAACATGTACCATTTATAATTTTACGCTGATTAAAGTTTGTGGAGTTCGACTTAGATATATTTAAATTTTTTAATTTAAATTTACTCCACTTGGATTTAAGAACATTCTTCTTGTTTGTAATAATAATTGTTCTCATAGCTAGATTATTAATTATTAATAATCAATTGATTATTTCCTTCACATGTGAAAAATGAATTTTCAAGCAATGACAGCCGTTTATTTCAGCCCATCCCATACTGTGGGCATAAATCGATTACTATTGCTTCTTTCAGTCGGTAATCATGAGTGTCGGCACGCGACTTTGAGGAAACAGGATCGACAGTTTTTTTTTCGCGCCTTTTTGTTGTCTGTTGCATTTATTTATGCACTTGATTCATTTACGTGAATGGTGAAAAGTTCTGTGTTGTCTTTTGAAATTCTAAATTAATATTTCTGTTGCGTTTAGTGCATTATAGTAATGATGTTTCGACCCTGGGAAAATGATGCTAGACCAAACACTAGTGCGGAAACTAGGAGCTACAATGAAATATTGGAAAATATTACCGATATGGAATCGGTTTTGAGTTGTGGTGGTGATGATGAAGTTAGAACTAAACAAATAATTTTTAATGCGGCTCTGACTTGCAGTCGGCAATCTCGTTTTGTATAGCAGGTGTGCATGTCGAAAAACAGGTTTTTTATGAGAACTTCTTTATTTTCTTAATTTTCTATAAGTTACTAAATAGGTGGCGTATTCTATACATAATTAATTCAAAAATTATATTTTTTGTAGAAGCAGGATTTACAGTTTCACATAAATTAAATAAATTTTCCACCATTTTGGTACTTAAAGGTATAGTGGGCTCTCTGGTAATATTCCCTAGAAGAACAACATGCCTCAAGCCTCAATGAGTTTTCATCCTATAATCAGCTGATACAACAATCATTTGCATTTGATATTGTTCAAGGCCGGTTCAAATAAACGCTGGGGAATTAAAAACAAATAACCTTTCAACGGTTTTACGATTAGTAACTACTACTGCGCTGCCAACATAATAGAGGCAAATAGTGTGACGTAAATGCACTGGTGGGGAAGCAAAACCTTTCCAAACAATGAGTCATCCTTTCCATAGGTGACGTGCATAAGTGACAGTTCGACGAGACTGGAGGACCAACACAACCATTCTCCATATAAAATGCGTCTTTTCAAAGTCGATTAATAGTAGATTATATTATTAAGAGCATAAGTTACGCTTTATGTGCTGAGCCTGGACTGTTGACCGACGAACGAAGTGAGTCGGTTAAGTCCAGGCGAAGCACATAATATATTATTATATAAAATATTTTCTAAGTTTGGATGAGTTATTTAGTGATAAAGAGAAGATATATTTGAGAACTTTGTATTGAGACATTTATTAGTAGTAGTGAATTATCTAATTCTGAAGTCTAAACAGTCTATATCGCATTTAATTTAAAATTTGAAAATCCATGGAAATGGTTCAATTGGTGATTAATTATACTCATAATGTGTTTCATTTACTGATGCAATAAAAAAAAATTGGTATAACCCCTTAGAAAATTATTTTAATCGACTTTGAAAACACGCATTTTATATGGAGAATGGTTGTGTTGGTCCTCCAGTCTCGTCGAACTGTCACTTATGCACGTCACCTATTCCATGCTTTGAGCATTTGAGGTTATGTAAAAGTGGTTTAAATCGACGTTCATTTTCCGAGTTTTGAAGTCATGGTTCAACGTGAGTCAAACTAGGGAGGTTTTTTGGACGAAACGTAAAGTACATGACAACAAAAATTACAGCGAATGACAGGTATTGTAGGCTCAAGAGATATATCGTACGAAGGTGGAGTTTCGAGGGACATAAAAAACTTGTCGAACGTATGCAGGTGTAAGATGATGTACAGGCCCGTCTTCGATTTTTTGTGTTATTACAATTTTGATCAAATATGCAGTTTTACACCTACACTTTAAGTTAAGTATCGCCCAAATTAAGACTTAATAAAACAACGTTCAATCGCACTGCATAAATCGAAAGTGTTATTAGTAGAATCGAGCATGTCTTTTACCGAAACCTTAAATTCTGTAGTTCGTCTCTGTCGACCCAATGTTGACACGCGACGAAACCGGTGCGGCTACCTTTGAGCAACTTTTTTACGTACCTCGAAACTCCACCTTCGTACGATATATCTCTTGAGTTAACAATAACCTTACTATTTCGAGCCAGCTGTTGACACGTCACTAGCACGTGCGTTTGTTTGGAAAAGTCCCCACTCTCATTGACGTCACGACTTTTCCAGTCTATCCCAGTGAACACGTTGACGTAAAAATGATGTCAGAATGACATCATGCTACGTCTCAATTTACGTAAGATATAAGTCACACCTGAGTCATAGAAGAGTCATTATTTCACACTTTTTTACGTCAGGCTCTGACGTTGTAAATATGACAAAAATATGACGTGTATTTGATATCATCCTGACCTTATTGATATCAATGTGACATAATAATATAATCATGACGTCAAAGTGTTTTCGTCAATGTTACGTGAATATATTTTTACCCATTATTTTGACTGTTGGAAGGGGTCCCCGAGCTTTCACGAGAGGGCACAAGTGCAAGCCAGCGAGCAGTTACTAAAAGAATGAAAATAAATCAGACTGCACACAATAAACCGACTTGGGAACGAACAATCATGTTCCTCCTGGTTTTTCCCGTCTTCTGGCGTGCGAAAATACTCTATTATCTGGAGCCAACGCGTGGCGCTATCCAGCGAGTGTCGGCGGCACTTCAACAAATCGTTGGTATTCTATCCTAGTCTTTTCGTGGATTAAGGAATTGTTATTTTTTGGATTAAAGAGATTTTGTGCTGAAACAAGGTTGCTAAAGTGTAACGCAAGGATTCCTTGACTTTTTTTACCTTGTTTTTGACGAATTTAATTTATAGATTGGTAATTTGTCGTTCGTTTGGTTGGAAAATTGCAATTTAATTATATTTTATTATAATAATAAGTTAATTATTGAGTGAACATAAAACTGTGACTTATCTAATACATATTCATATATAATAAAAAAAAATGTAGTGATCTGTAGTTTACATATCCGTATGATGTTTTTGTTATGTCAATTTTATGTAAAAGAAAAACGTATAGCTTATGTAATACTACAACAGATTTGTTATGTCAGCTTTATGTAAGAAAAGGACTTATTACTTATGTAACACTATGACAGATTTGTGATGTCAGTTCTACGTAAGCAAAAGACTTATAACTTATATAACACTATGACAGATTTGTGATGTCAGTTTTACGTAAGCAAAATACTTATAATTTATATAACACTATGACAGATTTGTGATGTCAATTTTACGTAAAAAAAAAGACTTATAACTTATGTAACATATGACACATTTGTGATGTCAGTTTTACTATCCATTTTTTTTTATAAACAATTGTCAATGTCAAAATGCAATTAAAGACCAGGCTGTATCATCTAAAAATATGTCATTGCGGACCTAGCTTTATAGTAGACACTATTGAGGTTAGTTCATAGATGTCAAAGCAACGACGTCAGTGTCAAAGTGGTTGACGATTTAACATGAAATTGCATCGTGCATGTCACCACGACGGAATAAATGTCAGAATTTGACATTCAGTGTGACCAACCAAAAATTACTGTTGCTTATACCAACATGACCACATTTTGACAATTGTTTATAAAAAAAAATGGATAATACATAAAATAATGACTTTTATGTTACGTCACGATATGATATAAATATTAACGAGTGAGCAACAAAATCCGTGATCGCAGTTGGCTAAACGTACACGCAAATTCAAATAAACAAACTACTGAAAACTGAATTTGCCCCTGAACTCCAATTTTATATTGGGATTTATTCGGTATTCGCAAGAAAAAGTAGTATGTCCAACTCGTGCGGCGTTGTCGATTGCTCTCTCAAGCGCACTCAACTTCGCTTTCGAGGGCCATCGACAACTTGCCGCACTAGTTGCACAATATAATATTTCACTGTTGAACTAAAATTGAACTTATTTCTTTTAATATTTTTGCTTTTCATTAGAAAATTGGGGAAAATCAGCAAAGTGCCTGACCTCTGGTGTTAGATTTTATAAGCTTAGAAAGAAGGAAAACATTGTGAAATATTGTAGTAAAACCATTTGGTTTAAGTTTTGTTGTTGAGTTTATACATAGTTTTTGCTCACAGTTTGCAGTAATAAGTGAAGAAACATTAGAAACAATTAATGAAAAATGGCACATAACATTTGTTTTTCTTTATTTGACCTGTCAACTACTGTCAACTGTCATTTTGAAGCGCCCTCTGACGATTGTGATTTTTGCCAAAAATAATAATAATAAGGTCTCAGTATAGGGGCCAAGGTGAAAGTGGTGGGGTCTCCGGAGATTTACCGGTTGACGACTTAGGCAATGCTCATGGACCCTTTGAGTGGACCAATGACCTCAGGAATGGTTTACTCGACTGCTACGAGACGAGTGAGCCACGGCGAAGGGGTTACATGGTAAAGATGCATGCTCTGTGGGGTAGGAGACATCCAGAGCATCACTTTTTCGCGCCGATTATATAGCCTACCTTCGTCGAATCAAATATGAGAGAGCACCCGAACAATTATTGGCAGAGGTACAGCCGGTCGAGCCGGAGATTCGTAAGGCTGTTGGGGTAGATGTGATGCCTTCCAACATAAAGTCTCTCCATAAAATTTCAACGCGCAAAGCCAACGACTTAGTTGCAGCGGACGAATCCCTCGATAGGAACCTCTCTGGGGATGCAGACATCCTGCTCCTGAACGAGATGGTCTATCGAGAGGCGACGCGGCTTTCTTCTTCGGTCCAATGTGGTGGGAGCACTGAGGCTGAGAGGAAGTTCAAACGTCGCCTTGAAAAGATAGACAAAAAGATAGGAACCGCCAGGCAAGATATTTCTCGTATCCAGTGTGTGATGGAATTCATCAAGGAGATGAAACCTTTCACTCGCAAAATCCGGCTCATTGCGCGAGACTTTCGCCGGACCCATCATACGCTGAATATAGCGGTGCTTGGTGTGGAGAAGCAACACTGTATGGACAGAGTCCGCAGTCTGGTGACTGCAAGAAAAGCTCTCCGAATCCTTCGGGGCTCTTCCAGCAGCTCAACTCTGTCCCAGAGAAATTGCCGGCGGTGCGGGATGTCGAAACCTTTTGGAGGGGAATATATGAGAAGACGAAACCGCTGCGTGAAGACAGTCCAGCCCTTGCACAATTTGAGAACTTCGTAAGAAGTTTTCAATTAAGACCGATAACCCCGGAAGAGATTGGAGAGACCTTTAAGGGAATCAAAAAATTTGCCGCACCAGGCCCGGACGGAATTAATACCCTTTGGTGGAAGAAATTCCGAAGTACGCATAAGCGTCTGGCTAGGGTATTTAATTCCTGCCTGAATGGTGAGCGACCTATTCCGGAATGGGTTGTCGAGGGGCGAACCGTTTTGATACCCAAAACTGCCGTCCCGGCCTCAAACTACCGGCCAATAACATGTCTTAATGCGTGTTATAAACTCTTCACCAGACTCCAGTACTACCGAATATTCCACGCTATTAACCCGGTGTATTCGGAAATTTTAGAACAATGAGGCTGTAAGAGGGGCGTGGACGGCTGCAAGGAAAACCTCCTAAGTAAGGATGCCGTTCAATATAAGCGCAACTTATCTATGGCCTGGATCGACTATCGTAAGGCATTTGACACAACATCTCATGAGTTGATTATTCACTTGCTCCAATGCCTTATGGTACCCGATCCACTGGTGGGATGCATAAAACAACTGATGTCACTCTGGAAGACGCAGTTCTCGATAACATCCCTACGGGACCGTGTTCGAACAGAGTTGATATCATTCAGAAGACGAGTATTCCAGGGAGATTCCTTGAGTCCTCTTCTGTTTTGCATCTCACTGCTGCCGCTGTCCGTAGCCTTGCGCGGTGCAAGCTGTGGTACACCCGGTGACCGGAAGCATAAAATCACGCACATGTTCTATATGGACGATCTAAAGATGCTTCCTGCAAGCAAGAACTGACGCAGTCCTTGCGCATAGTACAGGAGTACACAGATGCTATTGGCATGGAGTTTGGTTGGGACAAAGCATTCTGAAACATCTGAACGTCGGAGAGACTTACAAGTACATTCAAGCGTCACACAAAGTAAAAGTCTCTCCGCGGCAAGTACAAAAATCTACTCCGACGGATTTGGTCTTCGGAACTGTCGGGGAAGAACAAGATTTTTGCGACAAACATGCTTGCCGTTCCGATCCTGCTCTACTCGTTTGGAGCAGTTAAATGGTTGGTAGATGAGTTGAAGCAGATTGATCGAGATACACGCAAAATGATGCATTTACAGCGAAGTCTGCATCCAAAGTCGTCGTTCCCAGGCTATATCTCCCACGAAATCAGGGAGGCCGGGGAATTTTGAGTTTGGAGTGTCTTCATAACCGTATAATGTTGAGTACAGCCTGCAAAATCATCAGGAGTTCGGACCCCTTGTTGCTCTTTGTCAGAGAGCACGAGAAGCGGGGAATCGGGGCTTTTTTGTTTAAGGCAGCATAACGAGCAGCAAATGAACTCGGTCTTGACTTTGACGTTGAGCAAGCTCGGCCACATTCTATTACCGAGCTCGACTTGCTCCGTCTTACAGCCCACGTCAGAATCTCTGAGCAAGGCATGCTCTTGAGAAAGCACATGGGTAAGTCAATGCACAGCGTTTTCTTCAAGTTAAAATTTAAATATATCTATGTCGAACTCCACAAACTTTAATAACTCTAAGATTACTAATGGTACATGTTTCGGCAGAATACTTCTGCCATCATCAGCCCTAAT
The DNA here is from genome assembly GCA_963583935.1 of Diaperis boleti. NCBI lineage: Eukaryota > Metazoa > Arthropoda > Insecta > Coleoptera > Tenebrionidae > Diaperis > Diaperis boleti. The sequence continues at coordinate 36,138,218 of OY757249.1, forward strand.
TTAACAAGAGATTAATGATACAATTGATGAATTACAAGAGGGGTTCTTACCTTAAGGGGGCACTGCACGCATCTTGGAAATCTGTGTTGGTGAGTACCGCAAAGTTCGGAATAAGACATAAGATACCTACGTGCGGAAAATTTTATTGTTGATACTGTGTTTGATATCTACTACTGCTTGAGTGTCGAGCTATGTCGAGCGCTCGACTCGATTACTTCTCAGAATCAGATCTGCCGTGAATAATTTAGTTCGGAACTCATTATCTTCATTTACGGATTGGATTAATTATTTGAGTTCTCAGATTGTGGATTTGCCGAAATATAAATATGTTTGAAATTAGTTTGTCCTGGACCAAAGGATAAAACAGATAAATTAAATAGAGCGTGATTAAACAAAATAATGTTTTTAATGTATCAAATTATTGTGTATTTACATTTCTAACATAATAGTGTTGCACATAATATCACATTTAACACATTAAAAACAAGTACTTGTACCGCAATGTTTTACAATAAAAAATCTTACGTTAACAATTTAAAATTGGTGACACCTACATATTATATACCGGGTGTCCCAACTAAAATTTGTACCCCCTAACAATTCCAATTTCGAAAGACTCACAAGAAAACGCTCAAGCAGTTCAATTTTGTTATCAAGGGGGACCAAATTGTACCAAATTTTCAAGTCTTGTATCTCACCCCTTTAGCCAGGGGATCCACCCCCTTAAAAAATAAATGGCATGGGGGGTCGTGTGATACATCATTTTAAAGCTTATTCGATTCTCTATCCAGACCCAACATTTATGGATTCCTTTCTACAAAAAGAAAGCATGAATTCGATATTTTCCAAATCTACATAAAATACTTTACAAAAATTTGTACCCCCCAAAAATTCGAATTTCGAAATACTCAGAAGAAAACGCTCGAACAGGTCAATTTTGTTATCAAGGGGGACCAAATTGTCCCAAACTTCCAAGTCTTGTATCTCACCCCTTTATCCAGGGGAGTCACCCCCTTAAAAAAATTAAATGTCATGGGGGTTCGTGTGATAAATAATTTTAAAGCTTATTCAATTCTACTTTTATCGATTGGTTTCTACAAAAAAGAGTATGAATTTGTTATGTATTTTCCAAATCTACATCAAATACTCTTGATTTGGAAAATAACAAATTCATGCTTTTTTGTCGAAACAAATTGATAATAGTAGGTCTTGATAGAGAATTGAATAAGCTTTAAAATGATGTATCACATGACCCCCATGACATTTAATTTTTTTAAGCGAGTGGTTACCCTGGCTAGGGGGGTGAGATCCAAGACTTGAAAATTTGGTTCCCCTTGATAACTAAACCTGTTCGAGCGTTTCGATTCTTTCGAAATTGAAATTGTTGGGGGGTACAAATTTTAGTTGAAGAGTGTTTTATGTAGATTTGGAAAAGAACGAATTCATGCTTTTTTTGTAGAAACGAATCGATAAAAGTAAATCTGTATAGAGAATTGAATAAGCTTTAAAATGATGTATCACACGACCCTCCCCCCAATCCATCTGAATAAGGGGGTGGCTCCCCTGGCTAAGGGGGTGAGATCTAAGACTTGAAAGTTTGGTACAATTTGGTCCCCCTTGAAAACAAAATTGACCTGTTCGAGCGTTTTCTACTGAGTCTTTCGAAATTGGAATTGTTAGGGGGTACAAATTTTAGTTGGTACACCCTGTATACATATGTACTACATTATAATTAATACTTACGTAATGCTGAATGCTGAAAAGAATGAAAGAAAAAATATGTTTCTCTTTCCTATGGAATTATACTTACAAATTAAACACAAATGTCGAGCAGAAAAAATATCAGCTCTTTGTTTACAAGTGGAGCTTGGTTGTTTTAAAAACAGTATCGAGAAGTCGAATACAAAACAGCGTTTTATGTTCCGCGATATTCAATATATCGACTGCCCTACGTCATCTTTGAATTACTTCTCGGTTGCCTATATTAAATTGTTCCAAAACATGGGTTCACTTGAGCCAAGATTACTCGACAACCCTTTGATGGATTTCAAAAATCTTTTGTTTTATGAAAAGAAGAAAGTTCAACGCCGGTACTTACGAAGTCCTTTTTTGATTTTTTCCCTTTGGTACAATCAAAACTTTGATGCAAAAATAACATATGTTTGAGCGTCTTTAGCAAAGTCCCTATGGACTTTTCGAAAAAAAGGACTTCGTAGGTACCGTCTTTCAACCTTTCTCAACGAGTCCTTTTTTTATTTTTTTTATTTGGATCAAAAATAAGGTCAGAATCCTGTCCCACACAACACGTTGCAAATTCATAGCTGCAGTACCCCCTTAAAGAATATAAAAAATTATGACATTGACGTAATTTTGAATTAAATTTGACATTTTCAAAGGGTTACATGATTTTTAAAAGATTTCGTAAAAACAACATTTTATAAATGTAAAAATTAAAAATGGATCAAAGAGAATCTGGTAAGTTTGTTTGAGTGAAAAGTTAAAATAGTGAATTAATAATGGGATTATTGAAGTTATTCTGTTCATTTAAACAAGATCTGTTTTCCAGTTTCAAGGCTTTCCTTATTTCCAAAGTCTCGAGAAAATCTAATTTCCGGCCTTTATTGCATTTATGAATCAATTTGGAATTTGATGGTGAAAATCTATGTTTCGTTATTAATATATGATTGGCGAAAGAAGAAGGTGTTGATGGTGGAGGATCAAGATCTGTGTTGTTATAGATGTGCCTGAAATGTTCTTTAATACGGTCTGATATTTTGCGACCTGTCTGACCTATGTAGAATGACTCACAAGTAGAGCAGCTTAATTTGTATACACCTGATGATGATTTGTAATCTAATGGATCTTTATTTTTAATAAAAAATCTGGATAAGTTGTTATCTGTTTTAAATGAAACTTTAAAACCGTTTTTCTTAAGTATTTTAGAACATTTCTCTGAGACGACGCCAAAATATGTTAATGAATTTGAAAAGGAAATTGTTTCTGAAGGATTTTTAACCAAGTAGTGTGTGTATTTGAATTTGTTACAGTATCTATAGTATAATTTATTTATAGTTTTTAAAGAATATCCATTATTTGAAGCGATTTGTTTAATGTTATTAAGTTCTGTTTGAAAAGATGAATCTGATAGTGGTATAGAAAATAATCGGTGGAAAAAGGAATGAAAAGCTGCAAATTTATGGGAAACAGGGTGACAAGAGTCAAAAGGTATTACGCAATCTGTGATACTAGGTTTTCTATAAATGTCAAATTCAAAAGTATTATTATTTCTAGTGATTAACAAGTCTAAAAAGGGGATTTGGGAATTGATTTCAATTTCAACGGTGAATTTAATGGATTGGTTTAAAGAATTTAAGTTGCTGAGTGCGTTATCAAGTTCAGAATCAGATCCTTTGAATAAAACAATTATGTCATCTACATATCTGTACCAAAAGAGAAAATGATCTTTAAAAGGTGAAGAAGTTAAAAACTGATCTTCCAAGTTATTCATGAATATTTCTGCTAAAAGAGGTGACAAATTAGAGCCCATTGCTAAGCCTGAGTCTTGTGAATAAAAATTATTATTAAATTGAAAGAAATTTTGATCTAGGACAGTCTCACAAAGTGAATGTAAATTTAGTGCATGTATGGTTGGCATATTAGAATTAAATAGTAGGTTTTTTAAAATTAATAAGCAAGATTTGGGTGGGATGCTGGGGAATAAATTAACTACGTCAAATGAAACAAGTCTAGTGTCTGATGGAATTTGGAAATTTCTAATTTTGGAGCAAAGATCTATTGAGTTTTTTATTGCAAATTTGTTATTAAAATCTAAATGTTGTCTAAGAATTGTATTAAGCCATTTTGAAAGTATTGATACAGGTGAATTAACAAAAGAAACTACTGGTCTAATGGGAAAAGGTTGAGTTTTATGTATTTTAGGTAGACCGTATAGTCTAGGTATGCAAGGATTCATGGGTATTAGTGTGAAAGCTTTTGGGTCAAAATATTTAATAGTTTCTGAAACGTCTTTGCGCGTAGATTTAAGGTTGGAAACAAATTTTGAAGTAGGATCTTTTTTGAGTTTTGTAAAGTCACCAGATTTTAAGAAATTCTCTACTTTGTTTAAGTAATCTTGTTTGTTAAGTATTACCAAACAATTACCCTTGTCAGCTTTACTAATACAAATGTTGTTTTCTTTAATTTTTGTTTTTAAGCTTTTAATCATTAACTACCTTATCTAAAGACAATATCACAAAGAACATTTCAGATTCAAACATGATTAAAAGCTTAAAAACAAAAATTAAAGAAAACAACATTTGTATTAGTAAAGCTGACAAGGGTAATTGTTTGGTAATACTTAACAAACAAGATTACTTAAACAAAGTAGAGAATTTCTTAAAATCTGGTGACTTTACAAAACTCAAAAAAGATCCTACTTCAAAATTTGTTTCCAACCTTAAATCTACGCTCAAAGACGTTTCAGAAACTATTAAATATTTTGACCCAAAAGCTTTCACACTAATACCCATGAATCCTTGCATACCTAGACTATACGGTCTACCTAAAATACATAAAACTCAACCTTTTCCCATTAGACCAGTAGTTTCTTTTGTTAATTCACCTGTATCAATACTTTCAAAATGGCTTAATACAATTCTTAGACAACATTTAGATTTTAATAACAAATTTGCAATAAAAAACTCAATAGATCTTTGCTCCAAAATTAGAAATTTCCAAATTCCATCAGACACTAGACTTGTTTCATTTGACGTAGTTAATTTATTCCCCAGCATCCCACCCAAATCTTGCTTATTAATTTTAAAAAACCTACTATTTAATTCTAATATGCCAACCATACATGCACTAAATTTACATTCACTTTGTGAGACTGTCCTAGATCAAAATTTCTTTCAATTTAATAATAATTTTTATTCACAAGACTCAGGCTTAGCAATGGGCTCTAATTTGTCACCTCTTTTAGCAGAAATATTCATGAATAACTTGGAAGATCAGTTTTTAACTTCTTCACCTTTTAAAGATCATTTTCTCTTTTGGTACAGATATGTAGATGACATAATTGTTTTATTCAAAGGATCTGATTCTGAACTTGATAACGCACTCAGCAACTTAAATTCTTTAAACCAATCCATTAAATTCACCGTTGAAATTGAAATCAATTCCCAAATCCCCTTTTTAGACTTGTTAATCACTAGAAATAATAATACTTTTGAATTTGACATTTATAGAAAACCTAGTATCACAGATTGCGTAATACCTTTTGACTCTTGTCACCCTGTTTCCCATAAATTTGCAGCTTTTCATTCCTTTTTCCACCGATTATTTTCTATACCACTATCAGATTCATCTTTTCAAACAGAACTTAATAACATTAAACAAATCGCTTCAAATAATGGATATTCTTTAAAAACTATAAATAAATTATACTATAGATACTGTAACAAATTCAAATACACACACTACTTGGTTAAAAATCCTTCAGAAACAATTTCCTTTTCAAATTCATTAACATATTTTGGCGTCGTCTCAGAGAAATGTTCTAAAATACTTAAGAAAAACGGTTTTAAAGTTTCATTTAAAACAGATAACAACTTATCCAGATTTTTTATTAAAAATAAAGATCCATTAGATTACAAATCATCATCAGGTGTATACAAATTAAGCTGCTCTACTTGTGAGTCATTCTACATAGGTCAGACAGGTCGCAAAATATCAGACCGTATTAAAGAACATTTCAGGCACATCTATAACAACACAGATCTTGATCCTCCACCATCAACACCTTCTTCTTTCGCCAATCATATATTAATAACGAAACATAGATTTTCACCATCAAATTCCAAATTGATTCATAAATGCAATAAAGGCCGGAAATTAGATTTTCTCGAGACTTTGGAAATAAGGAAAGCCTTGAAACTGGAAAACAGATCTTGTTTAAATGAACAGAATAACTTCAATAATCCCATTATTAATTCACTATTTTAATTTTTCACTCAAACAAACTTACCAGATTCTCTTTGATCCATTTTTAATTTTTACATTTATAAAATGTTGTTTTTACGAAATCTTTTAAAAATCATGTAACCCTTTGAAAATGTCAAATTTAATTCAAAATTACGTCAATGTCATAATTTTTTATATTCTTTAAGGTAAGAACCCCTCTTGTAATTCATCAATTGTATCATTAATCTCTTGTTAAATTAGGGCTGATGATGGCAGAAGTATTCTGCCGAAACATGTACCATTAGTAATCTTAGAGTTATTAAAGTTTGTGGAGTTCGACATAGATATATTTAAATTTTAATTTAAATTTACTCCATTTGGATTTAAGAACATTCTTCTTGTTTTCTTCAAGAACATGGAAAACCTTGGCTTACCAAAAGGCATACCGCCGGCCTTTCTGAGATCAAGTGGGCTGAAGTCTGAGACTGAGGGATTCATTTGCGCCCCGCAAGATGGTGTAATTAACACCTTGGTCTATCGCAGCCGCGTGATGGATATAGAGGTCCCGAATGTAAGCTGTCGAGCGTGCCACAGAGCTCCAGAAACAACAATGCATATACTTGCGGCTTGTCCAGTATATGCACGTTCGGCCTATATCCATCGCCACAATGCGGCACTAAGAGTACTATACTTTTATTTGAGGCACCACTATGCGATAGACCAGACGCCAGTGTTGCCTTATGTCCCAAACGATTTTCAGTCCTTTGTGGAGAATGAAAGGTGCCGAATTTAATGGAACTATTCGTTCGCCACCGTCAAACAGATATCAGCAAACAAGCCTGACGTGGTTCTGCTGGACCACTCCTCCAAGCAGATGTTTGTAATTGAGTTCTCGGCTCCTGACGAGAATAACATCTGCATCAAGGAGGAGGAAAAATGGACGAAATATCAATACCTGCTGTTCGAACTCCGCACGCTGTACACAACTTATACGGTGAAGCCGGTCGTTCTGGCAATTTTGTGCATGGGAGGCATCAAGGGTTCGTTCGTCTCCAATTTCAAGATCATACCCGCTTGCCGAAAGCCGGCAGAAGATCTTGTGGCCGGAATGCAGAAGGCAGTTATCTTGGGGTCGTTGCGTTTGCTCAGGGCACATGATTCTCGGTATTCGTAGTTACTCACAACATGGCTTTGGGGAGTGGCTACGATGTGCGATTAAAACATCTAACCAGCAAGGAGCCTCGTGAAGGTCGGAATCACGAGGATTTCCTTCTGGTCTAAATAAAAAAAAATGGTCTAAGTTATCACATCAGAAGGGGTCGCTCCCAACAACCTTATCTCCAAAAGCATTGCACAGCATGTTATAATTTAGTTTGGCGTGTTTAAAGACTGATTAGCTGTTTCAGTAATACAAATACGAGTAACAACTTTTTAAGGCATTTTCCATTTTGACAAGACCATGTATTGGTGGCAAATAATTTAATATTAAAATGTAACCACTGTAAGTACAGTTGTCATGAATTTAAAGTGCACTTATAGGGTTTGCATGCCCTTTTTATTGAATAAGGGAAATTAATTCATATATTCATTCTCTTGATATGAAGTGTCTTCATTTCGCCGGAGGGACAAAACAAAAATTAACATACTGTGTGAAAGTAAAACAATTACTTACTAACTTACTCCTCCCATTACTAACTTGAATGTTATATATAATAGCTTTACGTACTTTATAATCCCATAGGATTATTATTTAACGCGCTTAGACAGCAAGTTTGAGCGGTGCTTTATATACTTCGCTTTACTTTTTCAAGAGTGTATACAATGTAACGATGTAGTCGAGCGCGAAGCGAAAGCGATAAGTCACCGTTTGATTACATTGGAGTTGTTGAACAATAGTAATTTATTTCATACTGTGTCATATTTATAAATTAAAATTTAAATATATCTATTTGTATATATCTATTTGTAATTTTGAATTAAAAATTAAAAAAAAAAAAAAATTAATTCAAAATTACGTCAATGTCATAATTTTTTATATTCTTTAAGGGCTGATGATGGCAGAAGTGTTCTGCCGAAACATGTACCATTAGTAATCTTACAGTTATTAAAGTTTGTGGAGTTCGACATAGATATATTTAAATTTTAATTTAAATTTACTCCACTTGGATTTAAGAACATTCTTCTTGTTTGTGTCATATTTGTTAGTTTTACGTCAGAGTTTTGAGTCCGGAAAATGGGACTTTACAGTACAAAGTCCTGTAAAAAAAATGCAACCAACAAATCAAAATGTTGTCATAGATACTCAATTCATGGATGTTTAAATTCTGAATTCCAATTTCATTTTTCAAAATGAAAAAAATGATTTAGTATCTGCAGCATGAAATTTTGAGACAAGTTACTGTAAAAGTTTCCGGACGTATGTCGTAATGCGTTTTATTTCATGCTACAGATACTAAATCATTGTTTTCATTTTAAAAAATGAAATTGGAATTCAGAATTTAAACATCCATGAATTGAGCATCTATGACAACAGTATGATTTGTTGGTTGTATTTTTTTTACAGGACTTGTACTGTAAAGTCCCATTTTCCGGACTCAAAACTCTGACGTAAAACTAACAAATATGACACAGTATGAAATAAATATATTTACATATTTCCATGTTTTCGCATCACCAACAGATCCGTGTAATACTATGTTTCTGAATGGTAAGATTGAGCTCCAGTATATAAAATGTAAATGCTATCTTTTATCCAAACCGATGTTTCGTCTACTATTTATGGATTCATTTCTTAGCGCCCACTGTATAAAAAGTTGGGTTCGCAGTAGTATCTCTTTTAGTTTCTTTGATCTTAGAAATAGGCTGCAAAATGACTAACTTCATTTCCAAGCTGCCATTCCGTTTGACAGACAGGCGTACAAGTGCAAAGAAATACCAAATTTTGAAATCTGTTTTTAAAATGAGTTCACAGCAAAGCAACCGCTTGTCCAAACAGCTTCAAGATGTTACGAATAATGGAAAAACCACTGTTGCAAGAAAACAAAAATTTTCTAATTCAGTTGCTCTGACAGCTTCTTAACCTACAAAACTTCGTGACTACCTTCGCAAATAATTTTTTAGCCTTGTCAGTTGTAAACTACGTTCTACCACATTTTAGACTGCCATGGTAACCCATTTTTTACACATTGAAGCTCTCACCTACCGCCTTTAAGCGGGAAAATAGTCCAAAATTTTCTTCTTTAAGAAACGCGCAAAAAAAAAGATCTTATGATAAATATTGGTCGTATATTTTGAAAGAAGATACCGCACTTAACTGTCTTTGAATAAGTTTCTAAGATATAATAATGACCAATTTAAAGTAAGCTGACCAAACGTACTCCTTTTGGCAGTTTTGTGCGTATATTTTTGGAGCTGTACTCCGGAGGATCGTTGTACTGAAATTGTACTTCCTTTTTATTCAAATGTACCTACTAGCCTACTACACCTGTACTCTTTTTCCTTTGGTTCTTTAATTTTTCGGCAGGCATCCTCGATTTGTCTCGGTTCTACGAGCAAGGTTAAAACGCATTGCCGGTACGTAATTTGAGACACCCATTCGATTCTGAGTACTAAGTGATGATATTTATTGTTTTTTTTAAGCTCTTTCTCAGTTTTGCATTTATGTTCCATACGAGAGTTTAACAACAATAATTTATTGAAAATTATTCCTCCACTTTATTTAATTACATAACAAGTTACTTACTTCAGTTTTAATATGGGTATTTTAGAAGAAGAAAAAAAAACTACTGAGGGAAGTTCAAAAGAACAGACGCCGAAAAAGTCATTTTAACGATAACTTATAGAAAGAATTTCCTTTTTTTTTTTGCTTCCACATAAATACCACGAATCTACAGTAAAATGTACAATTTATCGAGCAAAATCTTAATTAGTCATTGGTGGGAGATCAAACAAATACATTCGATGGAAAAATACAGTCTTAATTAATTTTATTATTATAAAATTCTTTAAATGCAATTAAGATTTTGTTAACCCCACGTCCACTGCGCGATACCTACTAAGTACTCCTATCTCGTCAATAATAATTGGTCAGTTTATTTAAAGACACTCGAAGGCGCACCATCTCGTGGTATAAATAGTAAGCATCTCAGTTGCCTATTTACCTTGTCAATTTACAATGTCACTCAATCTAAAAATGTTAATTTATTGCGATTATTACTCTCATAAAATACAATAATATGGGTGAAGTCATTGAACTAAAAGTAAAACACGTCAAGACTAAGATAATGAAAAAGTTAAGGTAAGTCAACAAAACACTCGAAAAACATAACCTCTCTCATATTTTTAGGAATTGTGCCGTATTTATGCATTTCTACAACTCCCGTATGCTTTTGGGCAAAATCCGCGTCCGTCACACTATCCTGCACCTATCTTTATGTCAATAATATGAATGTAACTTCGGTGCAACGATAATTTTTGTTAAATGGGGGCGCCAAGTGGAAAACTTCGTCATCGGCTAAAAAGTTGTATACATTATGTGTGTGGTAGGTATTTTACATCACTCAGTTTTATTACTTCGTGATGTAAAATTGAACCTACCACACTTATAATGTAATATACTATTGCAACCAGATTGCCCTCACTACGAATGTCCTTGATATCCTGATTCAAAATTTACACTAGAGCGTGGGCGCTAAGAAATGAATTTCACTATAGATATGTATGTACAATCAGCGGACATGTAAAATTAGTACAAAGCTGTCAAAAGAAAATGAGAAAAAAGAAAAAATATCCTATGTAATCTTGCCGTTTTTACTCGAAAGCTTCCAAGGTTATGTGTATACCAAACAAAAAAAAAACCTGTTAATAATATTTTTATTTTGTACAGTTAAAAAAAAAGTTTGTTTTTGTTATGTCATTGGAATAGTTTTCGTTAAGGTTTAAGAAACAGAGTGGACGGACACTTCAGTTTCTGATTTGACAGACAGATTAAAAAAACATATTATGATGCTTTTAAAACGTTACACACTCAAAACACGGAATTAGAAGAAACAAGTGAGGAGAATTTTGAAAGAGAATTTACAGAATTCGAAAATAAATATTTCAATCTCCGAGCAAATTTCACTAATTCTCAAAACAAATCAAGACAATACGTGCCAGTTACATAATCTCTCGGTCAAGAGAAGCTGCAAAGCCGTATGAATGAGCAAATTACACGAATGAACTTATTCTTCCGCGCCGGTTTCATCGATAACGTCATAGAGCTCGAATGTCGTTTGAATCAGCTGATACTGTCGGGGAATCGCTTCGAATCTACTTCAAACTATATAACGTTGTTATCATTGGGGATGAATACTTTCAGGTTTAAAGCAAAATCGAAGAGCATTTATTGGACAAAAGGACTACGCCGGTAAATAATTCACAAAATTCACACAACTGTGATCAAACCATCTATCACTTCACAAAGCGTAAAATTACCCGTCATAAACATACCTCGTTTAAAGATAATTACTTGGATTTGTTACGATTCAGAGACCTCTGACGCAACTTTTCAAAAAAAAAAAAGTTTTAATATCTAAAGACGTCGCTAAGAGACGACGCTGCAGAGGTAATCGATTCTTTGGAAGTAACCGAAGAAAATTACGAAACCGCGAGGAAGGTGATAATGGAACGATTTGAAAGTAAGTGAATTCTGATTCGCATAATAGTCGCACTTCTTAAACTACCTAGTCTATTTCTAAGTGGGACGCGATAATCACCAATCTAATTTATATTAGGCTCGACAACAAACCCAAAAGGTTGTGGGAGATGTCCAACACTTCGACCATAAAGTTTCTAGGCAAGCTACTAATTCCGATTGTTTGAAGCCAAGATCCAACTGAGGGGAAAAGGGAAACCACGAGAAGTTGGAATTTCGACCTAAAATCCCTCTGCGCTGATTGGTTCATTTAAGTTGTTGGTTTAGAGTCAGTGGCGTATCAAACTTAGAGATCATTCAAATAATTTAAATAAATCAAGAACAATGGTTTTATTAAAATTAGGTCTAAAAGATAAAAATTGTAATGATTTTTTGTACTGTCACTCGGCGTTGGACGGAATTTCCCGAAAATAAACGAACAATTAAATGAACCAATCAGTGCAGAGGGATTTAAGGTCGAAATTCCATTGAAACAACTGTACCCCCTCGCCTATGATGTTTCAAAACATTCGCCTACAAGCTGCCAGCGTACCGGGTCTATATTTTCTGACGTCGTTGTTCCAACATGCCAACTTATCAACATGTCAAATGTGCAGTATAGATTGATATTAACAAAAAATTAAACTACTTTATTGAAAACAAAAATACAAACGCGATTGGACAAAATACATCTCTTTAAAATTAATACTCACTGCACCCTCACTCACAATAATTCTCCGAAGTGGTAGCCGAGTCCACATTCACCCAAATAAATATTACACTAACTTATTATTACACTAAACTACTAAGACTTTAGTTTTGCAATTTCCAAACCAACAGTTTTCTAAAGCAAGAATTCGTGTTTGTTTTAGATTTATATCAATTGCGTAAAATTTTTGATAAATTTATATGAAAAGCTGGTGCTGCGCAGAGTTTCTTCCAGACCAGCCCGGTCAGTCTGCACGATAAAAACCATTGTATACCGAGCGCCTGACTTGTGGGAGAAAAATAACTGACTTGGTCATATTGACCGAGCCGTCAGTTAATGTGTTATAGTATATTACATAACGAGCACGGAAAGTGAGAAATAACGCACAAGCGGGAAAGTTGCCCACGAGGCGTTAGCCGAGTGCAGGCAATCCCGCGAGTGCGTTAGAGACTTTCCTGCGAGTTTTGTACACTATTTTTCCCACGACCATAAAAATTTCAAACTAACTCAAACAATAAGTGAGCTCCGTAGCATAAAATAATTCACCTATAAAGAATTAGGCCTAACCTCCTCCAAGAGTTCTCCGAAATATGCTAAGAGCACTTTTTCCGAATAAGAGGACTTCAATCTATGAACTGCTTACCAATATGCTATTTTATACCTCTCGAGATTTTTCTCGGAGTAAGTTTGGTGGCGTGCACTCCAAAGGTGAATCACTTTTACTATCTTCGGTTCTTATTTGTAGCAATAATTGGATTTTACCGCAACTTTGCTTTAAAAAAGCCACGAAAGCTAACACATTGTCAATATTTTAGAACTGTCAAAAATTAAACAAACCTACTAAACAGAGAAGTGAAAATTTTAAATCTATAACAAACACGTTTGTTATAATAACGAACAAGTGAATGATATTATCAACTTTCGTGGATACTTGATTGTACGGAAACTGTCACTTTCTTAAATGGTCGTGGGAAAATTATTTAACTAAATCGCATTAGCGGATATATCGATTATATTAGAAACATAATATGTTGTTCCTTATGCTCCATTTATAAGCGACAAATTTCTTTTTATGCATGATAATGCACGCCCATATATTAAAAAGTGGGATCGAAACCAAATAACTTCGCAAAAAACCTCTGATCAAGCAAGCCCAGTGCAACATTGCAACAGCCCACAAGCCCAACAAAAATTCTTGCATTCTCTGCAAAGGCGAATACTCTACAGGAAAACATTTTCAGAAACTAAAAAATTAAAGCATTGTCCGAACTGCTTACGTGTAGGTGTAGATCACGCGGTTAAAGATTGCAAGGCACCAACATGCAGTGTTTGCAATAAAGCGCACAACACTTTGATTCACGTCGATTCACTCGAGGCTTAAACCGTTTTCTAAGACAATATCACACTTGTAAATTCCACCGAATCTGACCTTAGCCGATCCGAGCTCGACGTCCCAGGCAACTTTTAACCGAAGAACCTCAAATTCGGTTAGGTCAGAAGCAACCCATCAACTAGAATACGGTATTGGGATGGATTTTTCAACCAGCATCGAACGTTAAATGCAAAACTTCTGGGAGATTCAAGCAATTAGCAATTGTGATCCCGACGGCAGGTGGTTAAATTGCCATTCAATCTAAATGCAAAACCTCTCGGTGCACGGATATTAATCTTAACGAAAGTCTCATAGTGGGACCAACCATTCAACCTGATTTATTTTCGATCATAATTCACTTTCGTATTCACGCGTACGTTTTGATTGGAGACATGACTAAAAGGTACCGACAAGTGTTGGTACATGAAGAAGATCGCGAAGTCCAAAGAGAACACACTGAGTTGCAACGCATCGGAGCTAGCGTACGGTGCTTGCATCTAAATACGCACCATACAACGAGAGCAATTACCACGTACACTTGCTCTGCGCCAAATCGAAGATCGCACCTTTGAAAACGGTACCAATTCCAAAGCTGGAGCTCTACAATCGATTATTATTGCTATCAAAACTCGTACATAAAATATCAAACGCTTTAAACGGTTTGACTAAACGCATGTTCCTCTGGATTGATTCCACCATCGTACTAGCGTGGTTATCAGCTCCTCCCAATACTTAGAAAATCTTTATCGCACACAGACTCGCAGGAATTTACAAGTTAACGAACCTAAAAACATGGGCTCACGTTTCCTCTGAAAATACCAATCCAATCTCCCCAACTTAAGCCTCTGGTGGCATGCCCCATCCTTCATGAAAAAAAGTCGTAGCAATTGGCCTGCACAACGGCTCACATCTTGAACAAAAGGGGAACGTCACACTCGTAACTAACGTAAGTATTCAGTTACAGTCTTACACTTTGTCCTCAATTGTAGAAAAACAAAATCACAACCATGGAAGCAACAATGATCACCTGTCGAAATTGGGGAAAGTGCAATCTAAGAAATTAAGCAATTTAGAAATCAAGTCAACCTTGAGAAATCTAATCTAATCTCTAACGCCTTTTGTAGATCCCCTTGGACTACTCAGGGTTGTATTTTTTTACGAATACAAGAGACATCTTCATGCAGGTAACCAAATTACCTAGGCAGTGGTTCGAGAAAATTACTGGCCAATTTCTGGACGACGCGACGCCAAGTTCGAAAAATTCTCCATAATCGTCATAAATGCATCAGGTATAAACCTAAACTCATGGAAGATATAATGGGAAATTTACCGATCGCGTAGAAATCTCAAAATCTTTTATAAATTGTGGCCTGGACTACGCAAGTCTAATTATGATTATGTAGTGAGCCTGGAGGAAGAAGTGGACGTATGGTAAAAACGTACATTGCTTTATTAGCTTGTTTCTCTATGAAAGCTATAAGTACACATCGAATTAGTAAATGACTTAAGCACCGAAAATTTCCTAAATTCATTTTAGACATTCACTTCACGACGTGGACATGTTCTGAACCTCTATTCAGACAACTGGTAGGCGCACATAACGAATTGCGCAGCTTGCTCAAATCTAAAGACTTTCAGTTCAAGGTACACGCTTTCTAATGACCAAGTTAATTAGTACTTTATACCACCACTTCCACTTCGGAGCTCTGTGGGAATCAGGCATAAAATCGCACTTAAAAAAGATGCTCGGAAATGCTGCGGTGACGTACACCTTCCTAGTGAGAGTCAAAGTATGTTCCCGATCACTCGTTTCTTTTCTCAGAAAACCCGGACTTCTCCGCATTAACGCCCAGCTACTTCCTTATCGGAGCACCATTGACTTCAACTATTGTCGACCTAAGCTACGTCAATATCAGATCAAACCGGCTGTCCCGACGGCATCGAATCGTCTCGACCAGCACTTCTGAAACCGGTGGTCCAAGGAGTACCTTCTAGCTCTACAACAAAGAGTAAAGTGGCGCACATATTCCAAGAAGCTCTGCATTCCTGGCGCTCTGGTACTCATCGACTAAGACAACCAGCCTCCACAAAAGTGGCGATTGGAAACTATCCAGAAGACGATAGTAAAGTCAAAGTTGTCACTCTGCGTACTTCAACCGGCGGAGCAAAGCAGTGCATGAACAAACTTTGTGTGCTCCCAGTACAAACTTAATCGCCATGCGATCAGTCTTGTAATTAAAGATGAAGTGTGCGCCCAAGTTCTGCAATTTGATATTTCACGATTTTTTTTTATTAGAAATTTTCTTAAAGTTGAATTATCGACTAGAATCAAACTTAGTATTTTAAGTTTTCTTATTATTGTTCTTGATACAGTTAGTTCCTGTACTTTCACCTTGAATTTCATACATACCGGGTGGCCCAGAGGTGTGTGGACCATCATTTACGCCCTTATTTTGAAAGATATCGAAACGGGGTTTTCGAGAGACGATAAGCACACGAATACCTTCACAATTTAAAATTATTAGAAATCATATACAGACTGTTCTAATATTATAATATACCAAAGTTATGTTTTTTTTAATGGAATGGCCTGTATATTAGTGAGTGAATTGAAAGAGCAATTAATGCTTTAGTTATTATTTAGGTGAATTGAAATCTACTTAAACAGATTCCGAAAAAGAACACAATATGAAAATATTATTTTCGGCAACTGATCGTTTGGCTTTTATCGTTTCGCGAATTGAGTATTTATTTCGGCGAATGGGTGAAATCGGCATCATATACAGGCTGGCTTTTTAAAGGGGTGACAAAATTTTACGTCCGAGAAAAAAAAATAGAAATAACTGAAACGTTGTGTAGGTCGGGGTATAGCAGCGTTATCGGCAAACC
Source organism: Diaperis boleti (assembly GCA_963583935.1). Classification (NCBI taxonomy): domain Eukaryota; kingdom Metazoa; phylum Arthropoda; class Insecta; order Coleoptera; family Tenebrionidae; genus Diaperis; species Diaperis boleti. Next base: position 36,154,823 of record OY757249.1, read on the forward strand.
TCGCGAGAGAAACCGTCGAATTGCAGAAACTTAATACATGATTATCGCTTAAGTTAGTAGGTCAATGTACGCCAAACAACGAAGGGCAAGCCTGCGAGTGCTAACTATGGGATTTTTTTTAACAGCATCCAAAATTTGCTCAGTCCTTGCAGCACCTACGTCATGTGTGCGTCGCTTGAAGCTGTTGCACTATCTTTAAAAAGGTCGTAGGGTGTGGAGTTTGCCTGTTGGCGCTCCTGGTAAAGACCAGCGGCTCTAGCTGAACCTAAAGCTTCACCGTAGGCAAGCACCATGTCTGTCATTTCCACGTTCAAAAAAGGTTCCGCCATTATTGACAATTAAATTATACCACAAAGAATAAGAATTAAAAACCAAAATCGAAAAACTGTATTAAAATAACGTACCGTGACCTAGCGTGTCATACTCCTATACTCGAAGAGCAACAGATCACTAAAATGCTACAGTAATAATTTCAGGTTCGGAACTCAATTGAAATACGATACTAACAAAGCGGCATGAATGAAAAGAGCTAATCATACGTACGTGCTTAATCTTTCTTTACTACATTCAACACAAGTACCTTTACCCATCAATGCCAGCGGTCTCCAATAGTGACTTGTAGGAATCGTTGTTTTAAGTAAGAAAAAAAAACACATTTTTTTTGGAAAAATGAAATTGTAGTCGAGGTCTAATAAGTCTAATCTATCAACAGTAAAATTTTGTCACCCCTTTCCAAAGCCACCCTGTATAAGACGCAAAAAAGATACTTAACGGTGCACTCGTTGCCCAGCGACATGATATGTCATAACAAGATTAAATTTGTCATATTCGTTATCACAATTAATTTTAGATTTAATATAAAGCTACAGTGAGCGGCAAAAGTATGGAATAAATTAATTAAAAATTAAAAAAAAAAAAAAAATTTTTTTTACGGGTTAACTTTGGTTTAAAAAAATTAATATTGTGATCCCAAATTAAATTTCAAGCAGTCATTTGTTTTCGAGTGATGACGTCATCGATTTTTTTTTTTTTTTAATAGAAACCCCTTATTTTTTTTTCTTGATTCAGATAGCTTTTTAATTGTCTAAACGACAGTATAAAAATTTTGTTATCTTAGATAATGAAAGTTTTGAGAAAAAAAATTAAATTGGATTTTTTATGACAAACAAAAACAAGTCAAAAAATCAAGTAGGTAAATCAAACAGTCAAATGGTACTGTCAGTTTCATTTGTATGTGTAAATTGTTTTTCCGGGAATCGTCTTGGAAACAACATTTTCCTGCTTATTTACGTACAGGAAAATTGAATTTTTCTAATTTGTTGTTGTAACAAAGCTATTAACGCATTCATTTTGAAAAATTCAATTTCCAACTGGCCATTGGGATTCCCCTGTTAAATTATTCACGGCATATTAATTCATATGTTGAGGCAAACCTCACGCGAAATTTTTACCTAACGTATTTGGAAACATATATCTTGATTTCAACAACTATTTTGCCCTAAGATTCCAAATACCTTACAAATAATAGTAGATTATATTACAAGTGACAGAAATGCTTCATTGTCAGCAAGTGAGATCTTTGAATCACGAGGGCGATAGCACGAGTGATACACATCTCACGAGCTTACAATGTCATTTCGGTCACGTGACGTTTTATGCCCGACGTGTAATTTCTTGTAAAAGTTAAAAATCAAAAAATTAATTAAAGTGTCAAAATGACGTTTCAAAAAATTATTCATGTCTTACCATTGTGTAACCATAGTAATTCACCCCTTTTTATCATTATATCACTTGTGAGAGAAATACTCCTACCTTCCTTTTGCGTGGCAAAAATAGTCATCTAGATGTTAGTCGGGTATAAAATAGATTATATCCGCCATTTTAGCGATAATATTGTAGCTGGCCAATAATCTGGTTCAACATGTTGTTTCAAAGCAATTTTAAGAATGAACGGGAGACTCATTCAGATTTACAATGGCATACTCCGGCATCTTCATATTGTTACACATAGCTCTAATTTCTTCATTGTCCTCAGAATCAAAAACAGTTAGCAGTTTGAAGACATCATTATGATGACGTGATTTATATATTATTCTGCAATAATATCAATGATTTATTTTATTTTAGAACTACAAATTTTTGTATTTAGGAGAAAAACGGTTGTGTCCAAGTATAACGGATACAAATTTATATATTACTCTGCAATAATATCAATGATTTATTTTATTTTAGAACTACAAATTTTTGTATTTAGGAGAAAAACGGTTGTGTCCAAGTATAACGGATACAAATTTCAAGTTTGGCATTTGACCCATGGGATTCCCTATCATAAGTTTTATATATTGTTATATCTTAGAACTAGTTTGTCAAATTTACCAAAAACGTCCGGTGTGTTTAAATGTCAATGATATCTGGGGGAGAATGTAGGTCAGTGAACAGCAAAGATGTGCCACAAATCGATGGTGTTCTATTATTTGCCGGTATCGAGATGACAAGCAGAACTCGATTAAGTACATTTGAGTGATTTTATGGATCGGAAAACTTCCAAATTTACGAATATTCCAAAATAAGGGATCACAACGACAGTTTATTAAAATATTATACCAGACTACTCAATACTACTACATATGAAATTAGTTCTTTACTGAAGTCTGCTTATGGCTATGAAACTTCAGTAACATTCAAATAAAATACTAATTGAGGAAATAAACAAACTTAAAAAGGGTACAAACATGGAAATGTTAATAACATAATTTAAAAAATTGACTTTTAAAGAAATATTGTTCCGGGTGTATTGCTTGTATGAAAGATTTTTTCTTTTGCTTTTTCTCAATGAGGTTGCTTTATTTCTAGTAATAATAAATAGGTATAAAAAGTGTGAGCAAGAAGTACATATTACACAGTTCAAAATAGCCCCGGTGTAATTTATACACCACGCTTTTTGGTTAATTTTGGTGTCAAAATTACTCAAAATGGTGTAAATACCAACACCAAGGCATATGGTTAAATACTACCGTACCTATGGTGTAAAATATTTTTCGGTTTGGTGTTCACTAAACTGTTGGCGCGCAATTTTCATCCTACGGTGTTCGAAATAAACACCGACGGTGTAAATTTTTCACGATTAACACCGCAACAATGCGTGCGCATGCACTACATTAGATCGCGCGTGATTGTGCCGCATGCTTGTGCCGGTTGTTTAATTAATTTGTTTAAAATGTTTGTAATTGTAAAATATAAGCATCTTAAGAAATATGTCGAAGTGCCCATTGACGATTTGACCTACGAGAGTTTTGTAAAGATAGGTAGTTTAATATAAATGCATTTAAAATATATGTATAAATCCTAATATGGTAGTTAAAAAATTAAAAAATACTCCACTTGGATTTAAGAACATTCTTCTTGTTTAATATGGTAGTGTTTTAGTTAATGAAAAGTTTGGGTTAGCAAAAGAAATAATTGGTTTTTGTAACCAAGAGGGAGTCTTGGTTGAAAGTGACATATTTGTCGCTTTCCTGAAGACGGTAGAATCGGACTTCATTTTCGAAGTAATAACCGAAGAAGGTAGGTACATTATTTATAACAATTTAGAATGTAATAGTTACTAAGGGGTTTACATGAGATTCAGCCCCATTTAGCACTATAACCTCTATCGTAAAATTGCTTAATAAAAAAAAAACGTTTAGTTACACCGGCACAATAATGTAATAAAATAATTAGAACAAATTTTAGAGCCAGCAATTGTGCAGTTTGCGGAATTCAGCGACTCAACTTCCACCTCGTCCGCAGGTCTGTCCATTAATACAGATAGTACCAACACTTCAGCCGAGGACTTTCTAATCGAATCCGACTCAGATGGTTTTCTGAAACCGATCGGCGAAATAGATTCTGAGGTAGATACTAAACTTTAAAATTAATATTGTTAATTTCCAAATTTTGAAAATATGAAATCCTAACTAAAGCTAGCCGATTAATATGAACATTAACCAAAATGAACAAATCAATTTTTATTTGATTTGATTTGTTGTTTTAGATTTTAAAAACATATTTATTAACCGTGGGGGCCAACGAGGTATTCCGGGAGTACGAAGAAACAAACACTCTGTCAAAAAGAAGCCGCCGGTACGTGGTCAACTGCATTGTAGACCATATGATCAAATACCATTCATTAGAGGTGAACATACCGATTAGGGAAAAGTATGCCCAAGCGTTAATAGACTTATTTCCAAAATTGAAAGACCCTTTTGGAAAAACAGGATACGTAAGTATATAATAATGTTTTATATGAACAATCTCTATTCAAAATCGACCATTACATCATTTAATAGCTATTTATTATACAAGTGTCTTATAAGGGAAATAAGTCACGAAAGAAATGTTTAGCCACGAGAGCTTGCTCGAATTAAAAATGCAAAAAAATGAATCTATAATATATGCTGTTCAATTTTTTTTAAATTTCAAATTTAATTTTAAACGATAAAATGAAGCCAACAGTTGTTCCAACTTTGATAAATAACTATCAAATTTTACCGTGTAATTCCCAATGACACTATATGTAGGTACCTACATATAAAATGGCTCCGGAACGAAAGAGCGACTTGTAAAAGAACGATATATTAAACAGCGATTTACTTAAGAGCGATATTTTAAAACAGCGAGTAACAGATAAGCGAGTAACAAAAGAGCGATGTATCAAAAAAGCTATTGTTACAAAATTTCGATGGTGATTAAGAGCGACATATTGAAAGAGCGTTTCGTTATAAAAGCGATGCAACTAAAGAACGATTTGAGAAAAGAAAAATTTCATGATAAACAAAAAATTAACAAACCAAATCAATTTATTTTATTAAATGATAAAAAACATTAACAAACTAAAAACTACAAGCTTAAATTTAACGCAATATTTTGAAGGTAATCAATTGCATTTCCCAAAGAATAGTCTTCTGCAATCCTCTGTAGCCTTTTCTTCTGTTGATAATAGACACTCTTTGAGGCCTCTCCGTGTCTGAACCCTGCACGGTACCTTACTATAAAATTTTCAGTGTTGTTCTGCTCCAGTTGAATTTTTCCTATTAATTTCGACATTACAGGATGATGGCAGTCAATGTTTCTTGAAAAAGCGTTGTGCCATGCTTCCAAAGAGTTGTTGCTTCTTGGCATGTCGGAATTGAGGCGGTCATACATGTTCCACATTTCGATTGGAAATCTGGGGACTATGTTTTGTAATCTTTTGCCAACGTAATTGTCCTCCAAATAGTTTTGTATTGGCTGCAACTCTTGAGGGATGCCATCCTCTTCAAGAAGTTCGTAAGCAAATTGTACATCTCGCACAGGGACGAAACTGAGCGCCAACAGCATTTTACATTTCAATCTAATTTCTTCATTATCTTTGTATAAGTTTACTAATCCTGGAACTTGTTGAATCTTTCGCCATAGATTTTGCGACAAGTGAAAGAAACACCCGCTTATTTGGGTTTGGGGATAAACTTCTTCAAAAGATGTAAAGGCTGCAGTCTCAAAATCACAAAGAAGAGTTTCGGGATTGATACCGGGTTGCAGCTCTTTGATTTTTGTAAAAAGTAGAATGTAAGTTTTTTGGTACTTTTCATGAACTTCACCATCAAATGTGAAGGAAGTAGAAGTGTCCAGCTTGCGCCGTTTACGATGAATGGTCTGTCTCGAGGCTTCGTAACTGGGCAAACGTACCAACGCTTCTGTGCCAAGATTTCGATTGCACTCTTGTAAAATGCTCCTTGGTCGCTCTTCCGTATTTTGAGCCATTTTTCTGATTTTATCTTTAACAACATACACTTCGTTCTCCCCGATATCTGGGGCGTGATTGTGTTCCCCTCTAACAACTGGTTCTTCAACATTTTGGCGTTTTATTAATCTTCCGTTACAGGACTTTTTTAAACACCTCCAATTTTCACTTGAAATGTAGCTCTTGTCCAGACGGTATTTGTACGCTTTATATATTAATATTTTGGAACCTTTTTGGGACTCTACAAACTGCATTTTGATTGACTTAAATCAATGATTTTATATGAAAAATAATGTTGAAAGCATGTTGCCATGAAAGCAGATAATCGCTATTTTCTTAAATAATCGCCTCTTTGTTACATCGCTGTTTAATTATATCGCTATTTTGTTACAATCGCTCTGTAACTACAGTCGCTATTTTGCTATATCGATATTTTGTTACTCGCTTATTTATAACTCGCTCTTTAAAAAAGTTGCTTTCTTAATATCGATTTTTTGTAGATCTCTCTTTTATACGTCGCTCTTTCGTTCCGGAGCCATATAAAATATATTTACAAATTTTAATTAAGTAGATTTGTACTTATTACTTAATTTACAGGAGACGTTCTATGACCGTGACAACAGATCGGGATACTTAGCCTGGAGATTAAGAACGGTACGAAGAAAACGTAAAAATACCAATAAGCCTCCAAAAAAACAACCGACTTAGAAAAAATCAAAGCTTCCTACTACAATAACTTCAGCGGAAGACAGCAGTTATGACACATTCAAAGACGATATTGTCTATTTGCAGCAGGCTCTGCCTTGTGATCCAGAGGTTGGATTAAAAATGAAAACTACTTTTAAATACAGAAGACACTTGGTTCAAAACGAAGACACTATTATTGACGTTTTTCCTAAATTTTTAGATACAAAAGGATTAGTAAGTATATCATACTTTACACGTCAAAAATTAATTTTGGATTTCTTTATACACAGATAAATCAGGATTTTGCATTATTATTTCCTCATTTGAATGTAAACATTGAACTCGAATTGCACAAATTTCGCGCAAAGATTGATAGCTTGTACGAGGGACTGGAAAATAAAAAAGACGAACTAATACTAGGGACAAGCAATACCAGTGAATGGGGACCACAAACACAAACAGTGTTAAAGCTGCTACAATTGCTGCCACCTACAGCAAAAGGCAGAAAAAAAGGTGTTAGAGAAAACTGTTTATCTGCACAGGAAAAGATAATCATTTTTAAACAGGTTGGCTATAGTAAATTTGGTAACGTATTTATGAGTTTATATACATTTTACAGAGCAATATTTCCTATGAAGAATTAATTCAAAACAAAGTCACTAAACAACCGTTCATTATTGCTTCAGGACAAAACAAATCGGACATCAACAATTACGTTATTTGTTTTGATAATAAGGTTTTGGCTAATGAGGACTTACACAGTTTTGCCGAAGCATTCGATTTATTATTCAAAACATTTTTTGTTTTTAATTTATAATTTGACGAAGCCCTTGAAAGTTTCTTCACATTTGTGTCTTCATTCTTCTATCACATTAACGAAACATCCAGTCATTACACTCCCAATATGAGGGAACTCAGGGCACAGTTATTGTCAATGTAAATATGTAATTAAATATTAAATTTATTAATTAAAAAAGTTTTAGTTATAAACATTTTCAAAACTTTTTTTTTTTTCATTATTATTATAACATATATTTTTTAATTACTTAACAGAAAATTTTGTTATTTTTTAATTTTTATATATATTTTTATATTCTTGTAAGAATGGTTCCTTATCTTTGTTTCAAGTGTAATACGGTGTGGCAATCTATAAATAGTTTATTTAAACAACTACGAAAAGAGCATGCACTTTTCGATATATCAAAGACATTAACACTAGTTTGTTCAAACAAAGCGTGTTTATTAACTTTTAAAACTTACTGCGGATATAAAAAACATTTAAATAAATGTTGTACTAATATTACTCTGATTCAAATAATGAAGGACAAAATACAAATAAAATCAATTCTGAAAATATTGATTACACTGACTTTGAATCTGAGATGCAATCTGATAAATTTTTAGAAACCGATGATGACTTCTCGAAGACAAAATTTAGAGAAAATTTTGCTGCTGATGTATATATGATTACTTTATGCTCTAAACTGAACTCACTTGGAGTTCCAGAAACCACTATACAACTAATAGTGCAAAGTGTAAATGAATTAATTAATAGCATATTTAATGATATTACGTTCATAGATAACCCACATTCATCCATAGACCCTTTATCGGCTTTAAATAATATAACCGATCTGTGTAATAACTTTAAAGTCCAACTCCAGAACATAAATTCTTCGTATAAACGTAAAAAGACAACAGACCCAAAATTAATATTGCCGAAAGAAATTGCTATAGGAACAAGATTTGACCAAAAATTTGACAAAGACAAAAAAACATATTTTGAACTGAACGTACCGTGTACATTTTCTTATATTCCTTTGCTGGAGACTTTAAAATTTTTATTAAGTAATGAAAACTTTTTAGAGTATGTAACCGTTTCAAAGAATAAAAGTGAAACTACTACTATTTCAGATATTACTGATGGTGAAATAACGCAATCCAATTTGCTATTAAAACAAGATCCTTCTGCTTTAAAAATTCAGTTATACTACGATGATTTCGAAGTGGCCAATCCGCTTGGCAGTAAAGCTGGTGCCCACAAAATAGAAGCGTTTTATTTTATACTTAGAAATTTACCTCCTTTTGTAAATTCTCAATTAAAGAACATACATTTGGTTGCATTGTGTTATGCAAATGATATTAAACAGTTTGGCATCAACAAAATTTTAACACCTATTGTTAATGATTTAAAAATTTTGGAAACAGAAGGCATTCTTATTGAAAAGAAAAATATTCGATTGTATGGAACGCTTGTTGGATTAAGCCACGACAATTTGGCTGCAAATTGCTTATTTGGCTTAGTTGAATGTTTTAATGCCACTTACTTCTGTAGGATATGTTTAATGAGTAAGCAAGAGACTACTTAAATAAAAAACTATTAAGAAACAATGAAAATTATGAACGTCATTCATCTTCAGTTAGTTATGGAAAAAATGTATTTGGAATTAAACATCGCAGCATTCTTTGTGATCTAAAATATTTTGCGTTATGCGAAACACCGTGTTTGGATTCTATGCATGACATCCTAGAAGGAGTTGTACAATATGAAATAAAATTATTTTTAAACTACTTGTGTGAAAAAAAAAGTACAACCCTCCAAACTATTAACGCTATTATCATTATATAGGCCAACGAGCTGCACAAGCATGGACACTTGCACGGTTTTTATCATTGTTGGTTGCAGATTTGGTGAAAGATACAGAAGCCGAAGCTAAATTTCATGTGTTGGTTTTACTACTTTCTTGTATGCAAATTATATTTGCCCCAGTTATTAATCGTCATCTATTAGAAAAGCTAGAACGTTTAATACATGAACATCATGTTGCATTTCAAAAGGAATTCGATGAAAAGCTTTTGCCTAAACACCACAACATGATTCACTATCCTAGAGCAATGAAAATTATGGGGCCAATGATACATTTTTGGTCAATGAGATTTGAGGGTAAGCACGGTTATTTTAAAAATTTGGTCTCCAAACTTCGAAATTTTCGTTCCGTTTGTAGTACTTTGGCATATAGACATCAGTTATCTGCAAATTATGACTGTTCAGGAGAGAAAATTGAGCCACATATTAATTTTGGTCCAATTGACACAGTTCAATATATGATAAGTATTTTTATAAACAAATATTAGAAACGCGTAACATAAAAAGTTCTTTTGATCATTTTATAAAATTTAAATGGGTACAACTCGGATATAGTTATAAAGTAGGATACTTCATATGCGGTCGTGTTGATCAAGAAAGCAATTTACCGCAATTTTGTGAAATATTGGACATACTCAAAATTAACCAAAAAATATATTTTGTTGTTAAACATTGGGAAACTGTTATATACAGTTCAAGATACTGTGGATTCATTATTTCCATTCTAGACGAAGTAGATATTTTAGAAATCAATTTATTAAAGCATAAGGAACCATTCGAACGTTATTGTGCTCCCAATTTAAATAATGACTCGATAGTTTTACCTAAATATATATTTTTGTAAACGTTTACTAATTTAATAGATACACATAATTTATTATTATTGTTTTTATTTCCAATGTCATAGGATATCCCCTACCTTAGAAAAAAACCTTTTCAGGTGTTAAAAATCATTACCCAATGGTGTTAAAATTTATTACCATAAAGGTGTTGTCGTATGACGTTGAACGGTGTAAAATTTGTCACCATAATGGTGTAAAATTTATAACCATGGTGGTGTCGTGATATAATGTTGAATGGTGTAAATATTTAACCAAAACATTGGTGTTATTTTAACCACTCGACTCTGGTGAACATTATACACCATTATGGTGTGGATCGATTTCTGCACCGCATTTGGTTAACTTGGTGTTAAATGGTGTAAAAAATTTTGAACTGTGTAATGCACAAGTGCAATAAAAATTTGTTGGTAACGTGAGAATTTCTTGTTCTACTAGAATCTGCTTCGTTTGTAAATGCTGAATGCAGCTTAATAAATAACGGTAATGTAAGATATGTTTTCCAAAAAAGTGTGATCCGGGACGATTGTAGAAAAAATGTACGCGGCATGCGTAAGAAGTATGGCCCTAGACGTTTCACGTCACGTGCAAAAAACAGTTACTTTTTACATACTGCCGTTGGAATATGTTATTTTAAACCTTGATTCTTCAGTTCTTTTAGATGTTACAGAATTCTTGTAAAAAACAATGATGTTTGTTTCAAGAGTTGTTATATTCCATTTAATTATTTATTACTGACAATTTATACACTGTCCGTTTATTGGTTAAAATATAAAGGGTTCCATTTAAATAAATTAAGTAGAGTACGGCCCTGGAATAGTAAAAAACCAAATATAGCTGAAAATAATTTTGATTGATGTAGCTTTGATGCTAATATACAGAGTGTCTCAAAATTATGGCATTCCGAGTTCAGAACGTTGTAGAAGACCTTACCAGAAGTAACAGAAAAATTGTTAAAAATCCGGCGACCTTTTCTTACAAAGAATTTGAGGTCTGAAGATGCAGACTTTACATCAAGTTATTCAGTTTTCGCAAATTTTGGTCAAAAAGAAACGGCAACAAGGCTAGAATTTTACTTTGTTGCTGTAAAGTTTGGAGACGGCATGGGTGGAATATTACTTCGTTGCCCGGGAAAAGACCTTCAACAATAAATTTTACTTGACAAGTTGTGTCAAATGTCAAGAAAAATTGGGTTTTTTGGTAATAACTTGCATTACTGGGCCGTGGAAAATCCACACCTCATCTACAATAGAGGACACCAACGTGTGGACAGGAATTGTGGGGACTCATTTAATTGGACCTCACATTATGCCAATGGCAGAGACTTTTTCTGACTGAGGATTTTCAGATACTCATTGAAGATTTGCCACTCACATTGGCAGCGAACGGTGCGGGAATGGTTAGACGAAAATTAAGTGGATAGGTCGCGATGGTCCATTTACTTGGCCCGCAAGGGGTCCAGATCTTGACCCATTGGACTATTTGATTTGGGAGTATATGAAAGACAGGGTTTATGAGTTGCCTCTAGAAGATCCTGACGATTTGTCAAATCGTATTTTTGCTGTGACCGTAATGATCGAGGACGAAATGTTGGAGAGAGCAACACAACACAACATGCCATCCGAAGCGTGGAAGCATGTATTAATGTTGGAGGCAGAAATTTTAAACAATTACATTATTTTTCAGTTTCATCAATTAAAATTTTACTAATTGTAAGATTATTATTGCCTTTTCGTCAATTACTACAATGAAAACTACAATTCACAAAAAAACTTACGACAGAATATCTTATCAACGCTTCCAACTTCCAAAAGTTAAAAGGCGAAGATCATGTAGAGGGTAATATAAAAAAAATGTTTTGTAACTCCAAGAGGTACACCCTACAACACTCCGAACTCGGAATGCATTAATTTTGAGACACTCTGTATCATGACATCAAAACATTTTTCTTATTTTCATTGCTAAGACCACTATCTTCCGTTCTCGCACTATTGCATCACCCTGTATAAAACTCCTCACTGACTGACTTGTTTATCGACAATTTCGATTTTAAATATTTAATAATAAGTAGCCAAACCCGTGGGCTACGCTCCAGGTTCAACAACAGAGTGAAACAGAAATTAAATCTATGACCAACGCAACAAAATAATAATTTTCAAACAATAATTTACCCGGTATTAGACACCACCAACGGTTTTTAAGCTCAGTTGAAGCTCTTTTTTATGGCGACTCGGCCTTTCTGGGTTTAAAAAATTTCCACTACTGCCTTATACCGGATGACTATAAATGATTAAAGCGAATTAAGTGGATTGTCAACAGTAAACAGTTGGCAGTGGCAAAACTGGTCATGTCATCCAGTAATTTGTAAAGGTTAAAAAATACTTTATTTAATACGGTGTGAGACCGATAATTAATTTAATCGACTTAATTTTTAAAGTTAAGGGAATTGAACGCGGCTTCATTTGACTATAATTTCTCTGCACAACAACATTCCTAAACGTCATACCACCCCACTCTTTTATCGCCTAACTAGACATGGATAGGAAGAAGACGCTAGATGGTCCAAAAAATTATTGTTTAGTTTTGGAATTACTTAATCAGTAACGCACCTAGCACTTCAATTTTTGGTTTAACATTTGGATAATGATCAATACTAAAGTAGAATATCCCTCAAAATAAAATAAAAATATCTTATTTGATAACAGGTTGAATCCGTAATGAGAAGACCAAAATCAACCAAAACTGGAAAAAAATCAGTTATGAAATAAACTTTGTACGAAGCTGCTTTCGATTATAAAAACAAATCCTTAAATCATTGTTGAAATAACCGAATGGTTTCTTTGTTATTGCAAAATTCGTAGTGCAATGCAAATTTCCTATCTCCGTCGTACATAATGTAAGATGCAATAGCGTTATCTCTTACCGTTTGAACTGGAGACGTACAATCAGTCCGAGCGTTACTGAACAGAACGTCGCGTGTTCATGGTAAAAACTTCTTAGGTCCACAACTTTCGGCGCGAAGCAATACAGGGTGACACTCATCAGAATTGTGGCCTAGTGATTTATGGTCACTTGAGTTTCAGATGTTAGTGTCGAAACTGGTTTGTCCTTAAATTTTTATTAGTTTATTTTTTTATGCATATAGGCTTGACTTCTGATATTTTTTTTACTATGAAATAAACTTGAACTGTCCCATAATAATTTTAATTGCAATATCTATTAATATTTGGAGCAGGTCCGCCCCTGTCGATAGCGCATGTGGACCCTTTAGTCGGTCAGTCATTTCTGAATGATCACTCCGCTGACTCATGGCAACAACTGCGCTGGTAGACTGCACTGCAGTCATCTCTCTCCTCGCACTGTGTAGCAATTAATGCGTAGGAGTGAAAAAGCCAATGTGACATGTGAAATAGATTTCTTTAAAATTTGACGTGGGCAAAACTCTCTGTCTTATGAAGTCGCGACCAATATCCTTAAGTATGCCACATGTGTATTATATTAGCATTTAGAACAGCAAATCGGAATATGGAAAAAATATATAGGATTAACGTCATATATAAAATACCGTGTTTAAACTGCAAAAATGTTACATTAGCCACACTTCACAATTGGTAAAAAATAGGATTAATCAGCATAAAAATGACTGTAAATTAAAATATGACACAGATTTTCTAAAAACAGCTTTGACTAAACATTACTTTACGCTCATTAAAGTTTGTGGAGTTCGACTTAGATATATTTAAATTTTTAATTTAAATTTACTTCACCTGGATTTAAGAACATTCTTCTGGTTTTTAAAATAATATAATAATAATAATAGTAATATCTACCATTCCCAACTTAAACATTCTAGTTGAAAATCATTTACAAATGGATTACTTTGAAGAACAACATCAATTTTATTCTAAGAATTACCAAATTTTAGATATTGAAAATAATTACAACAAAAGACTATACAGTCAATCATAGAACAGACATAAAAAATCTCAGCAATACATATGACTTCATTTTGAATAAGTAACATTCTTTAATATAGACAACCAAAAATGACTTGTTAAAAATAACAATAGAAACATGGTATATTGAGCTAGGATATTTGGGCGTGTGTGGGAAAATAATACAACACGTTATTTGTAGAAAAATTTATGTAAAATACTTTTAGATGGTTTTAAAGTGTTTGTTTAGTTTTTTAGTCATCGATGATGTGCTTTGTGACATATAAAAAATTAAAGTGTATTAGAATTTGTTAGGTAACGCAATAACCACCTTTTTATGTTCATACTTAATTGTATTGTAATTGTAGCTTTGAAGAAGACGGGAGGCTTCTCGTCGAAACGTCGCTGTAGCAATATATTATAACAATCCTGTAGTGGTCCTTATTACTGATAATCTCTGATCAAATTTAGAAGTTAAAAAATGGACGTTATCCAGTAAGAGTTGTAATAGTTATTTATTATACGAGTTCCTGTGTAAATTGTGTGCTTTCCGGCTCGAGGGTTTAAAAAAGCACGAGTGAAACGAGGGCTTTTTTAAGCCCCGAGTGCCGGAAAGCACCCAAATTTACACAGGAACGAGTGTAATACAACGTTTTATAGTTCGACACAACCGCGGCAAGTCTTTAAATTGCTTAAAATCCATAAAAATTGTGTGACGTTAATCTGACATTTTCTTATTGCCTGACAGGAGAGTGTTTACACAAGCGAAAATTTGAAAATTCTGACAGTGTCGAACTATAAAAATTTTTTGTGGATTTATTTCAGTAGGTCACTTGCTTCAGGGACAAGTTCACGTTTATCTTCAGTTTTTGTGCTAGTAGATTTTTTACCCTTTACCCCCATTTTAAATTATTCTCTCATAGATGTCGGAACTGGAATGATTTAAGGGGGTTGTGCCCCACTTTAATAACCGGCTAAAAATCGAGAAATTGATACTATACGATCTCATCGTGTACCCGTGTTTAAATATATGCATGTATTTCGATTTCACTCTGGATATAATATAGATTCTCAAGGTTTTAGCTTATTAGATTTTCAGGTTATTAGTCCTGAGTTTCCTATCTTTTATGTCTGTCAATTTTTTGCTTTTCAAGTTATTACCGATAAACAGATTTTTGACAAGACTTTTTTTAATATTCTGGCAAATAATATACGAGTTAACAAAGTAAAACTGACACGGGATTAAAAGAGTAGAAGTAAAGTCTGAAAGAAAAGAGATTAACATAGACTAGAAGAAGACCGAAAAGAAACATTTAATAAAATTGAACAAAGGCGGAAAAGAGACTAAATAGAGTTTCAAGAGACTATTATTACGTTTAAAAAAAGCCTGAGAAAACGACTGTAAAAAGGCTGAGAAGGAAATGACACACAAAAAAAAAATTAAACAAAAAACACCGAAAAAGGACAGAGATGTGAATGAACTTGTACCCAGCCCACTGTACTCATCGACCGACTATGGTAATGGCGATCATTAATTTTTGTATCAAGGATTAAATCACATCCTGGTAAAACCCCTCATCACATCCAGCATTTACAATGGTGTATTGTTTACCCTCACCTTTGAATTTCTTGGGAATACCGTGAGGACTACTTTCTAGTACCCACTGACGAACTTGTAATTATAAATTTATATTGAAATTCAGAATATAATAGTAAAATGAAACTGAAAATAGTCCGTCTCTAAAATATTTCAATGTCGATCGGTTTTACTTGCTTCTCAATCCCGTTTCTCAGTTTTTATGTTTCCCAGATCCTCTTAGATACACCAGAATTGATCTTAGTTCTTCGTTTTCCTGTGTCTTTCTTAGTTCCTCCTGTTATAATATTTTTATAATTGTGCTTTCAAGTTAAATGTGATTAAAGGTTTTATTAAGACAGTGGTATGACTTATATAAATCGTATAAAATTTCTGGACAAGCCTTTCTAATTTACTGCAGTAGATTTTAAACAATTATTATAAGTGAAAGTTAAAAACCACTTAAATTTCTTAACATACTTTTATAAATTTAACTTTTTCTAGGCAAGTGCTTCTAATGTCAGTGTTATGAAATATCAGTTTCCTCCAGTGTATGCACATTTTCCCTTGTGACAATTCTTACCTTGACAATGAACTCACGCAAGGCATTGCAGATAACCACTACGGAAAATTGAAAATAATCTGGGGATGTTATCAAATTTAATATAAATTTCATTCCCATAAAATTGCAACATATCAAAAGTTTTAATAAACAGAATTTAAAAATTTGTCTCGTTTCATGGTTTATCTGAATGTCTGTGTGCATAACATGGGCTTTTTATTACCTAAATTAAAGGTGAATAGGGCGGAAAATGCCAGTGAAACGATAGACTAGTTGGTGTATGAATACTGAAACCGAGAGACGATCGATTTGTGTAAAACCTCTAGAGGTTATTTTCATTTTGTAAAGGGAGAAAATGGCACAAAATTTGTAGCTTCTTCTTTAAAACTAGTAAAAATAATGACGTTATAAAGCTCTTTAAATTGTGTAGTCACCTGGTTTATCACAAGTTTCATAATCTAATAAACATTGAGTTCCTTTTGTATATGTTGGACCCACCGAGCGAATTCCACTAGTCGCAGAATTTTGTACACACAACGCGTTGGGAAAATGACGTATAAATGCGAGTTTTCGGTCAAACTGAAATACCCACAACACGTAAAAGACAACAAGACCTCAAATAAATTTATAACAAAAAGTTGCTTGTGGCCAAAAGGAATAGATCTTTATGATCATAAACTAATAAAAATTTTAGATTTCAAGTTGCGGCGAATTGTAAAACAAACGGTGAACTAATTTCATAAAAATGTCATGTAATTGTTACCAGTAAAAGTAAATATATTTATCAGTTTCAGGATATTAAACAGATGTTTACACTTATAAAAATTGCTGGTAGGTAAGCCATAACTGTAATCCTGTATGTAATTCCTGGCAAATTCAAATTCGAAACTGATGAAGCTGAAAGTGCTGAAACCGCCGAACGAGAAGTACCAGAAACCACTGAACTAGAACTACCAGAAACCGCTGAACATGTAGGTACTGCCAAACATTCTTTTGCAAGGATTGTGGCAGAACTTCGCTTTAAGGAATGACCAGTGTATTGCTCGACATTGGGTAGACACAAGAAAGTAGCTATCAGTTTAGGAATAGAAGCTATCTTATGAATCCCTACACTACATTTCCCTTGATTATAAAAGACGAAAAAAAATTCGTGCATCGCATGTTTGAGTCGTAAATTCATGTACTTCTTAACAGTTTCCACAGCATTTATAGCACCATTGGAGGTTACGGTAAAAAATCGTGGTTTGTAATTCTTGGTTTGGGTAATTGTCACAATTAAAACAGAACCTTCCTGTTTGATATCATATTGTCAGATCATAATAATATATTATCTCATCGCTTCGACATGCTCCGAATAAACCGAAAATTGCAACAACCTGAAATAGGGTAGGATCAGTCAACGGTAGGATCTATACCTGTCATTCTACAACGCGTTCTAGGTAAAAAAATTGGCCACTGGCAGAATTCGCTGGGTGGGTCTGACATAATTATAAAAATCATACAACCACTTCCTTAACCCATATATCAATCTTATACTTTCATAAATAAAACTGTTTCGTTAGCATTTTAAAGAAAAGGTATGCACGGTTTTCTTTTATTATGTGTATAACTGTATATTGCAATTCTCGAAAAAAAAATTATATGCAATATTTGTGAGGTTAATTGAAATACATTAAGAATTGTAAGAAGTTTAACTAATCAGTCTGATGAATAAATAAAACACAAGTCAATTAAATTTTTAATGGCAAATATTAGTCTGTGAAGATAGTTTACAGTAACCAATAATGTTTTATTGTCAATTACGGATAGAAGTCTGTTTTAGTTTTATTAATCTTTTCGCATTGGTCTAATAGGTGTTTAATTCTATCAACTGTTCCCCTTAGACTTGACCCAGTACTTACATTCGTTCCAGCTAATTTGTAATTTTAATTAACTTCAGTGTTTAACACTCATATTATATGTATCAGATCAAACAAACCCTTGTCCACATGCAAAATGTGTCATTTTCGATAAATAGGATAAGTACCTGGAGCGCGTAGGACATAATAAAAACTCGGAATTCGGTCATTGAGACCAAACTTTGGTGATTATTTTTTATTGGGTTCTTCATAGGCTATTATATTCAAATCTTTAGACCTCTCGGTAAACTATAGTTCTTTCGACAGGAATGAAATACTTTCCCCAGCAATATGTAATGTACTACATATTTTATATCAATTGATGTAAAAAACACAAATTTAAACAAAAGATATAAAATCATTCGTCATTGGTCTCCAGGCGCTCTACTAGTAAGAAATAATATGATTCAAATATGTATTGTGTAATTAATTTTCAACCAGCTTAAAGTTATTAGTTTATTTTTATTTGTGCATATTATTATGGCAGTTATGTAAGATATTTCGTTTTAGGTTTGACGTAATTATCATTACTTAAATGTACAAACCTTCAGTATGTGCCTCTCAATCCTTCTAGTGTCTAATGAAATATATGAAAATGGAATTGCTTTTAAAACAAATAAAAATAACATCTAGTTAACTCATTTCTTTAAAGTGAGGTTTATTCGTTAAAAAATATAAGGTGTACAGGTAAAGCTTAATTGCATGAAAACATTTGTAGAGGTTAGATCCCTTAATAAGATAAAAACCATTTTTGTACCCCAGAAAGCTCCCTAGAGAAAACGAACGGATGAGTATAAAATGCCCAAAATTTTCTTTTTCTACCTTGCGTTTACTAAGGCTCTTAACTATACGCTTTTGCGTGTCATAATAGACAAAGGCGGTGTTATAACAATTATAATAATTATACTAAATTATAGTACAGGAGTACAGAGATGCTATTGGCATGAAGTTTGGTTGAGACAAATGCGCTCAGGTTCATCTCAAAAGAGGACAACGACAAGCAAATGAACTCGGTCTTGACGTTGACGTTGAGCGAGCTCGGCCACATTCTATTACCGAGCTCGACTTGCTCCGTCTTACACCTTGACCTTAACACCTTAACACCTTGGTCTATCGCAGTCGCGTGATGGGTACAGAGGTCCCGAATGTAAGCTGTCGAGCTTGCCACAGAGCTCCAGAAACAACAATGCATATACTTGCGGCTTGTCCAGTATATGCACCTTCGGCCTATATCCATCGCCACAATGCGGCACTGAGAGTACTATACTTTCATTTCAGACACCACTATGCGATAGACCAGACGCCAGTGTTGCCTTATGTCCCAAACGATATTGAATCCGTTGTGGAAAATGAAAGGTGCCGAAATTACTGGAACTATTCGTTCTCCACCGTCAGGCAGATGTCAGCAAACAAGCCTGACGTGGTTCTGCAGTAATTGAGTTCTCGGCTCATGCCGAGAATGACATCTGCATCACGGAGGAGGAAAAATGGACGAAATATCAAGACCTGCTGTTCGAACTCCGCACGCTGTACACATCTTATACGGTGAAGCCGATCGTTCCGGTAATTGGGTTCGTCAAGGGGGGTTCATCAAGGGTTCGTTCGTCTCCAATCTCAAGATCATACCCGTTGCCGAAAGCCGGCAGAAGTTCTTGCGGCCGGAATGCAGAAGGCAGTTATCTTGGGGTCGTTGCGTTTGCTCAGGGCACATGATTCCCGGTATTCGTAGTTACTCACCCCATGGCTTTCGGGAGTGGCTACGATGTGCGATTTAAACATCTGACCAGCAAGGAACCTCGTGAAGGTCGGAATCACGAGGATTTCCTTCTGGTCAAAAAATATATACAGGGTGGAAAGTTTAACAGGAATAAATTCAGTATCTTCACTGCAATTGATTTTGAGAAATATTCTTGAAACACGTCGATTTTTGTTTTTAAATCGCCACTTTTTAGCCTGATCAGATTTCTTTTGTTTTTACTCAGGGGGCTGTAACAACCCTTAAGTTTTTTTTTTAAATGGGAAGATATGTCAACCGACACATCATTGGAAAGCTTATAAAAAAAGGAGTACAACGATATATATTTTTTTACTTTTCCAGCTAATAATGTAAGAAAAAATAAATAAATACGACTTTAATCTATTTCTTTCTTGGTAGGTTTACTGATTGAAAATTGTAGGACCCCTCTTCTTCCGATCTACCTATTAGGAAAAAGATCGTCCAAATAACGCCAAACGGATGCAGCATATTGCGGTGGAGCTCCATCCTGTTGATACCATATTCTCTCATGTGGAAGTTTTGGATCTAATTCATCTCTAAATTGGTCCGCTAGAGCTGGGCGAAGCGTTTCTTGAAGAAACGGTAGATATCTTTCTGCATTAAGATTATCAGGAAAGAACACTGGTCCTATGATCCTAAAAACAATTTTTAGGGCCTTATTCTCAGATGAGATAGAGATGCATGAAACAAAACACATCCTTGTATTCCTTTTTTTATGAGCTTTCCAATGATGTGTCGATTGACATATCATCCCATTTGAAAAAAAAAAATTAAGGGTGGTTACAGCCCCCTGAGTAAAAACAAAAGAAAGCCGATCAGGCTAAAAAGTGGCAATTCAAAGACAAAAATCGACGTGTTTCAGGAATTTTTCGCAAAATCGATTGCAGTGAAGATACTGAATTTATTCCAGTTAAACTTTCTACCCTGTATATAAGTATAATTTATTTTTTTAATATTTGTAATCCTCTGATCTTTGTAATCCTAACCTATACTTCGCTGTCAATGTAAATTGGCGTTACTATTGTTGGCACTTGTGCAGTTATGGCACGCGATTTTGTTGGGGCATTCTGTCTAGAGGTACCCAAGCTGGTAACACTTGGCGCCTTCTTGGCGCATTAGAGTGAAACGGGGGCTGTCGGTTTTGGATGGCTCGCCCTTACTTTGTGTGTGGACACCGTCAGGAAGGTTTTTAATAGTAGAACGGAACGTCGTGGCGTTGCAAATTATCGCCAAACCCCGTTTTTCTGGAGTCGTACATTGAAGAACTTCAGATTTTATTTTTGGAAGGCCAAAATACGAGTATTGACGTTTCAAATTAATCCATAGCACCCGTTAATGCACCTCGCAAACGTAGCCAACTGCCGCGAAATTCCTTAGATTGTAAAATTTGATTATTTTATATAAAAAGTGGCTCACTAGGCTCGTCGTGCCCTAAACCCGTGCGTAATTGGTTGCTAGGCTGTAAATATATTGGCAATATTTGTTTGTTCAACTATATTGTCTGACGTATCATTTGATATCAGCAGACCATAAGTACGATGATTAACACCCGAATCTAATGTGAATGGTTTGCAGAAGGGACAGAAACTAAAGTCCAGCCTATAAATTAATTCATCCCAGTCTAGGAAAGAAGAGCCTAGAACTTATTTGACGTCCACTCCTACAGATTTGGTGTATCACTTCCACGTAATCTTGCTATGAATGCATGGTTAAACAAACGCGCAAAATTAACACGACAATAGAAATATCACAATGATGAAAAAAGCCGTACTGGAATATAGCTTCCTTCCGCCACTTGTAGTTTGATTACCATTCTAGATGGTTCACTGAAAGAAATTGTTCAGTCCTTTTTTACAAATTTGTCGTAGTATATATAAATTTATATTTAAAACCATTCAAATATTAAATTAAATGACTTTTTTTAATATGAAATACAACGTCTACATTTATATAAAAATACTCCTTGTGCTGTATTATGCTTTGATATCAAATACAACTACACGTAGTATTTTTTAAAAATGGTGTAATTTATTATTTGTTGTTTTACAAAAGTTGAATTTCTAGTAGTATGAAAGATTTTATGTAGTAGTAAATAATACTGCTATAGCTCTATTATTAACAGTTTGTATTATAAGAGCAATTACACGCACGCGCATTAACATATTGCAAGAATTTTCTTGTAAAAACGTTATATTGCATCACCATCAGTGTTCAGCAGTTAGTTTGATCAATTTGCTTTGAAGGTTTTGTGGTTAATTTGAACTACCTAATAATGGAAGAACACATAATTAAATGGGGTTTGGAATGCCTAATTCCTGTTTTTGAAGGTAAGTGTCTTGCTTTGCCACTAATTTGGTGGTACTAGTTGGATGTGGGTTTTCTTATTTTTTTTATTTGTGTAATCATCTTTTTAAAGAAAGGCATAAATAGTGGGCTTCATTCTGTAACTTTGAACAGCCTGTTCCCCTAACATTGTAAATCCGCTGACTTGATTGGCCATTGCAACAAGGCCTCAAATTTTTAAGAGATGGTATACAGGATAGGTCTTCATTCGTATACTTATATAATTATTTTGTAGACAAATTCTGCTTCAAATAACGAAACCATCAATTTATCTTTGGAGGAAAATGGAGTTTGCACAACAATTACACTCGATGAAGCTCTTAAAACAAGACAAAGTACCTATGTAATCATAATTTCCCTTAGTATTAATTCAATTTCATATAATATTTTTTCTTTGTCTTCAGAAAAATTCGGTTATGGAATTGCTAAATAATTGCAATGATGGACTTGAACTTTTACAGACCTACAAGCTAACAGGCACGTTAAAACGTCGAAAACTGGTAGACGTTGTTATAGGTCACGAACTAAAAAACAATTTAGACGCCATCAGGTATGTAATTTTTTTTTAAGATTTTTGGTAATTGAACTGTGTACCTTTTGCAGAATTTCGAAGGATACATTTATAAAATTTTCATTTGACGATCACCCAAGCGTTTGAGTTTGTTGCTACAGAGAAATTAGGAGTAGTTTCAAGAATTATTTTCGTATTTTCGTACATATTAAATGTAAGTTATCTGACTACAGAATATGTCATAACTCCATCTAAACTAGTGCATACTTCAAAATATCAAAAATAAGTGTGATTTAATTTACCAGAAAAGATAAAGATAAAATAAGACTTTTTGTTATAGTAAGTGTGCTTTAAATACCAGATAATTATGTTTTTGAAAGTACATATTATTATATTGTTATTTTTGTGTCTAATAAATGTTTATATTATTATGATTCTTCTTTTATTGTCTTGTACCTTTCTCTCCGCCGCTTAATACAAATACATAATTGGTGCGATTCTGTATTTGCACACGTTAAAATTTTTAACAGCACTATTCTGTAAAGCTGATTGGATGAATCGTTACCATCAAAACGAGGAAATCATCCAAACAACTTTACAGATTAGTCCTGTTAAAAATTTTAACTGGTTCAAATACAGAATATATAATTACTAAAGCTATATACAATTAGTATATTCAACAGTTACTGTAATAATATAATATACCATTAATGTAGTAGTAAGTTATACAATTACTATAAAAGTATATTCTACAACTACCGTAGTAGTATGCTATATAATTACTGCAGAGGTATTTCAAACACATCGCTGATTTTTGTATATTACTACTTTCAAGTCTATGTCATAAAATAAGATGCATAGAGTTTTTGTTGTAGTCAATACAAAAGTAGTTGCAGGTAAAATATATAACTAGAACAAATTGTATTTCATACTGTTTTTTGTATATTACCGACAACAATTTTCTTTCAGTGTTGTACAGTTAATATTGTTCAATTAAATACGGTGTGATTTTTAAAACCTTTAATCTAGTCTATAAATCGCGGATAGTTTGGATTCATCGGTGACGTAGTTTTATTATGCACCATAATTTGCTATACTCAAATAGTACGTTTCTGTTTTTTTTTTCTGTTTATTTGGAGGCAGGGCTATGTTCGGCGTCACATTACCTTCTGAATGACGGGGCGCCATCGACAATTCGGATACAGTGTAATAGATGACTAAATTACAAATGTAAAATCATTCTACTTTGAAAATACAACCGGCAACATCGTATTGACGTTTGACAAGGGGAGAAAAAGATTATAACAGTGAATGAAGTTTTGTCCGTTTCAGAAGGTTTTTACCTTTTTGCGTGATTTTGACATTTGGGCGAAAACGGTATACTAATCCAATAGCTGAGCATTTTCTTTGACAACCCGCTCTAAGAAACAGGAGAACGACTAGTACCATCCTAAAAAATAAGCTCTTAGCTGCTACAATCTTCTTGTATCTTCCCGAACGAGTAGAAAACGCTTAAATGAAGCTGGATTAGACAGTAGAAAATCGTCCAAGAAAACCCTGCTCACCAGAGAGCACAAAATTCAAATATTGCGTTTTGCGAGAAATCATCAAGCTTGGACTCTAGGTGGTTTTTGGTTTTATTTCCAAATGAAACGAGGATTAGCCTTAAATCTCCCGATAGGCGTGAGAGTGTCTGGAGAAAGCCAGGAGAGAGATTTGCCACTTGCAACATCTCTCCAAGAGTCCTGTTTGGTAGTGGCTCTGTTTTGAGAAGGCATCTGTTTCGATGGGCGCACAGAGTTAGTCCCTATACGTGTTAGGTCAATGAATGCAGATCGTTGTTGCCCACGTAATGCCATTCGTTCCTTTTGTGGGTCCGAATTTCTTGTTTATGCAGGATAATACTCATCCTCTTGTGGCTAGGCAAGTTATACTAAGTGACATAGAAAAAAGAACACCCAGTAATAATGAATATTTTGCGGAAATTTTCTAGCAATATGTTTGTTTAAGTTAAGATGACAAACGATCAATTTTTCAGCCATATTGATCCACTGGTTTTTGTGGTATCGTATCTTTCCAAAAGAAATCCAATAGACGCTAATGGTCTTTTTGAGCTACATTTTTCACATAGGCATTGTGCAGTACATTTTGAGGAGCTTCTTTATTTTGTTCATTATGCCTAGAGCTAGAAGACGCCAAAATTTTCGCCATCTTTGCGAGTTAGATAGAGGGGGAATAGTGAGCTTGCGAGTGGCTCGGTTGTACTTTAGAGAAATAGCCACTAGGACGCAAAGGAGTTTACACATGGTGGCAGTTTGTTGTCGGACATGGAACCAGGAAGGCCGTATACGAAGAGCGAGAGGTACAGGACGTGTCAGAAGAACTACACAACGTGATTATCGCCGCCTTAGAATTTTGGCTATACGGGACCGTTTCACTTCCACAAGGGCTATTGCGGACCAGTGGATTGAAGAACGTAGAAGGCCTATTGGGATGCGAACTGTTTATCATCGGATCAGAAGTTCTGTACTTTTTTCATACCATACTCAATTTCTGTTACCTCTCACAGAGAACGGCTAAATTGGGATCTAGAATGGAATACGGTTGTTTTTAGTGATGAATCTAGATTCTGTTTGCATGATGGCCGTGTAAGCGGGAAGAGGCTAAGCGGTGAAAGACGAGATCCTCAGTTTTCTGTGGAACGGCATGTGCACCACACCGTTCGAATTGTGGCATGGAGAGCTATTGTCTATGGAAGTAGGTCACCTTTGATCTTTATCAGAGGCAATATGACCGCCGTGCGTTACATCCAGGGGGTGGTAGAACCACATGTTCTACCCTACATTCGGACGCTCCCCAACCGCCTTTTCCAACAAGATAATGGTCGACCACATGTAGCCAGAGATACGTTGAATCATTTTGAAGACAATCAAGTCGATTTGTTGCCTTGGCCACCAAGATCTCCCGAGCTTTCACCCATTACACAAGTCTGGAATATTATGGGCAGAATATTAGTCCGCTTACCCAATCCTCCACAATCTTTAGCGAGACTTTGGCATGAGTTACAGGTAGCCTGGGATGAGGTATCTCAGGAGAAAATTGATCATCTCATGAAGAGTATTCACAAACGTGTTTATGAGTGCATAAGACATCGTGGAGGCACAACACATTATTAAGTTTTCTCTTGATCTAACTATTTGATTTTTCTCAATTATTTATCGATTACTTAGCTAACCCTAATGCACATGTTGCTTAAATGCTGTCGCTATTCCGTTTATGAAATGGCCTGCCAATAGTCCTGACATGTACGCAATAGAGCATCTATGGGACGATATTAAAAAAAGGGTTAAACGTCCTACACCTCCACCTGCCAACCACAGTCAACTTGGTAGACGCAGCAATTCAATAATGGGAAAATACTCCTCAAGAAGTCATATAAAATTTTACCTCTACTAGGTATGCCAAGACGCATGAAAGCAGTAATTAGGAGTAGAGAAGGACATACACGATATTAGAATAGCTCAAGTCTATAAATTCTATTGTTTTCGTTTATTTTTTGGTTACATGTTTGCATTTCTTTTAAGAAATAGTATGTATATTGTATACCTAGGCGGTAAAGTGGTTGTTTTCCAGGACGAAAGAAGATATGAGATATGATAAGATATGGACAGGCGAGGCGTAGCCGAGCCTAGCCACTTCTTGAGGCCTGGAAAACCACTTTACTGCCGTGGTTTACACATTATTTTTTATAATACACACATTACCGTAATATTTTTTCCAATAAACAAAAATTACAAACAAAAACTTGCATTTTTTCAGAAATTGTAATATGTACTACCTGAAGATGTTTTTTCTTCACCCATGACTGAAGTTTCAACAAGTGAGCAGTGGCGGATTTACCAGCAGGCTGAATAGACTGGAGCCTAGGGCGGCAAATTTTAGGGGCGGCAAATTTGGGTCCAAATTTTTTTTTTATGTCTTACAGAAATTAAAAAGATTCATATTTATATTATATTTTCTACAATTTGCGTATAGAATACGCCGCCTATTTAAATTCTAAATTAATATTTCTGTGTTGTGTTTAGTATATTGGTGTAATGATGTTTCAACCCTGGGAAAATGATGCTAAACCAAGCACTAGTGCAGAAACTAGGAGCTAAAATGAAATATTGCAGAATTTTTAATGCGGCTCTGACTTGGAATCTCGCTTTGTATAGCAGGTGTGCATGTTCGAAAGCAAGTTTTTTATGAGAACTTCTTTATTTGCTGGAAGTCACTAAATAGGTGTCGTATTCTCTAGTCGCGTTTGGTTGCGGCGCGGAAACGAGTGACAATAATTTCATAACATAACATCACACTGCAGTGCGTACAAACTTAAAGTAGGTAAGAAGGTAGTCATCATAAGGAGTAATCATAATATATTACAAAATTATCCGTAACGAGTCAGTAAGATACGAGGGCGCTGAACGGACATGAATGGAAAAATAACTGTCAACGATTTTTTTTCTGGCAATTTCGACTTTTTTCTGGTAATTCCGACTTTATTCTGACAATTGCGACAGGGATAGGACATGTTGTCCAAACTTGAAATATGATATACTGTCCACATTTCGAGTTTCACGTACATATAAGGAAATATGACCTTCTTGGAATATGTTTCTTTAAGTGATTGAGCGCGTAGCGCGAGGCACCAATTTCAGTGATTCACAGAAGTTACCGTCTGTGAAAATTTGTTTTTTCGTGGATCATTGAAATTGGTGCTTCGCGCTACGCGCTCAGCCCATAAAGAAACATACTCCAAAAAGGTCATATTTCCCTGTACGTGAAACTCGAAATGTGGACAGTATTTCATATTTTAAGTTTAGGCAACAAAACAGCGCCATCGTCCTAACTCTGTCGCAATTGGCAGAAAAAAGTTTAAATTGACAGAAAAACGCGGGAATTGTCAGAAAAAAGTCGGAATTGTCAGAAAAAAAATCGTTATTTTTCCATTCATTCCGTTTAGCCCCTTCGTAGTAAGACGTAAATATTTTTTAATTATGAAATTAATATAAATCATTTAATTACGTTTACCGAACGCACATTATTGTGTAAGTAATCTAGGAACTGACACATCGATCCCCTACTTCACAAATCATAAAGTTACAATTTCATTGACAAATTTTTTTTAATTAATATTATTGTGAACTAGGTTATCGAATTGTAGAGATCGGTAAGGGCGGCAAAATTTGAATAGCCTACTGGCGGCAAATGTGTAAATCCGCCACTGCAAGTGAGGTACTACTTAGGCTCATCTATATCAAGAACAAAAGACTTCTCTGATCGTGTAGACATAGCCTTCTGCTACGATAGCAGATTTCCATCCGCCGTGTTGTTTTAGTGATTGTATGTCCGCTCCAGAATTGGCTAGAAGTGATATTTTACAAACAACCGTTGAGAAGTCATTTTCCAAGGACGTAAGCAGAAATACTTTTTGCAAATTGATACAATATCAATAAAGTTTTCCTTGTCGGTATTACATACCGTAAATTTTCGTTGCTTAAATGTTTTTAAATCTGGAATATTAATGATTAAAATATCATCTTTGTCAATCACATCATTTGTGGTATTTTTTGTGAGTTCATCTATTCTGCAAGCACCCGAAACTCCAATAATGCTTAATACCACCTGAAACAATACTGTTTAATATCTTTCGCTCTGTCATTCTTCGCAAACTTCATCCATGTCCACATTTCTTCACGATAATTCGTTAGAGCATAAGTCCGTGAAAACAAAACAAAAAAATATTCGTAGAATACGTTACATTTATTTTCCATTTCCTAAAATTATTCTAGCACCCTCTGGTGGTAAAGTGAGTAAATTGTTTCACCGCCTAGCCGTTTTTTTTTTGCATTTTGCCGATCTAGCCATGCTTTCTCCTCTCTGAAAAGCCGGTAAAATTGGATTTTCTAATGGTGTATGATAAAAAAAGTTTTTTAATAAAAAAAAAATAGAAATATTGCCATGTTTCGCTGATTTCATTTACAAGCTACTAGACAGTACCTAACAATAAGTTTTCATGAAAATTTTATTGCAATATTAATTTCAGTTGTGTAATTATATTATACAAGATTAATTGAGTTGTGCGTTAATTTTGTCCATGAGTTTATATTGAATCGTTCTGAGTATTCAAACAAATTTCTTTACAGAACAAATACCATTATTGATCGCAGTCTAATTATGACTTTTCCAATAAATCTTAATCTTGAATTTTCTGAGCCCAGTTAATTACTTTACTTTTTGAAAGCCATTTTGCGATCGGATTGTTCGTTCATCAATTAGGGAAGATCCTTCCGTAAGTTATTTATTTCCTTGTATTGATCAGAACCAAAGCCTGCTAGAGTATCATGCCAAAGTTAAGCAACGAGTGGAGCGTGTGACGTCACACTAGTAATCATACGCGCTCTAGTTGTCTCGAGTTTTGAAAGACAAAATGTAGTTGTGTAAATTTTTTAATGAAAAACGAAACTTAATAATTATTAAAATAATTAATAATTATTAAAAGTATGGATGATGCCAATGTTGTATTTTTAAAGCAGTTTTTAGTTTGGTTAGCTAATTGGGAAAAATTACAAATTCAGGGTGAAAAGAAAGGCAGTCGGCGTGACAAATTAAGTAAGGAAACCTTTACAGCTTTGCGACATACAACTTCAGCTTGAATACATCAATCATTTATTGAATAACTTAAATTTTGTGTACGTACTTCTGGGAAAATTGCAAACCGATCCACTGGAAGATACATTTGGACAGTATCAAAACATGTCAGGACAAAATTATCATATTGCACTACAGCAGATTTTGGAATCCGAGAAAAAAATTAAAATTTTTATCGCTCTTGAAGATGAATTCTACAAAAGTTGGAGAACGTTTGAAATAAAATCATTTTTGGATTATTGCGAGACTGAATCTATTTCAGATAGAACAGATCAACATGTTATCGAAACTTTTTTGTAATCTCAAAGCCGTATATACAGGGTGTTTCATAAGTAAACAATACTTAATACACTAACTCGTAGAAGCTAAAGAAACGTTATTCTGCAGTTTTTTTCTGAAAAATTTCAAATTTGAATTTTTTTGAAATTTTTTCGTAAAACACGACAAGACAAATTTTGTAATAATAATAGAACGCCACTGAGTGAACGTCACATTTGACAAATTTTTCGTCATGGTCTACCATCGATAACTTGATATATTATTCAGTGCAAATTCATTTTCATTTTCTGTTGGTTCATTTAAAATCATCGGCATTTTTAAACCAGACGTTTTAGAAAATAAAAAACTTCCCAAGACATGTCTCTTAGCGTTCAGATTCATAATCTCGGAGATTGCCGTTTACTTAAGAAACACTCTGTATATGTATATGAGAACGATTTAATGGTGCTAACATACACTGCAGGTTACATTCGAAATCCACATCAAAACATGTTCAATATCTAAATTGCTTGGATCAAGGTGGTTTAAAATACCCAACAGAACGATTTCTTTTGATTTTAGTCCAAGCTTATAAAAATTTTTACAATTTTAGTTTCCAAAGATTTCGAAGCATTATTTTTAAACGTCAAGTCACGGAGGCACGTCTTTTGTGATATTTGTAAAATTTCAGTTCATGAAATACTAGCTGATGATAAAATTTAATGTAACTGTGGGACAACGTTGACTTCCATATTTTATTCTTCATTTCGAGATTTTGGCATCATTTTAGTAAATAATAATTATTCCAAAGCTAGAAACATTAACGAATGCAGCACAGTAGCCAGTAAAAAAAAATCAGTCAAAGCGTATTTAATAATGGGGTGGTCCCACAATTTTCAAAAACAGCTTTTCTAGAAACTAGACGAAAAAATATTATACCCCTATTTTTTTGTTTATACGAAATCACGCGTTTACTAGGTACACAAAAATCCGAAACATTTGTCTTATTTGAAACGCGCGCTTTTTTGTGACGTCAACACGGGACAAAATTCACCATACAAAAATCACGTTACTAGACGTGCCAACTAACAAGAGGCGGTAAATGTACAGCGTTTGGAATGCTCTGTCATCTTACAAAACAACTTTATGAAACAACAGAACACGTTTTAGGGCTTCACGTTACATAGTCTACTAGAAGCTATAGTTGAATTCGTCAAATTCAATTGAGGGGGACGACCCCATTAAAATAAAATTTAGACCATGTGTTCAGGATATTGACAAGGACCTATCGCATTACGTACCTCTATCTGCTTTTTGTTTCCTTCTTATGTCTAGTACTTATAAGCCCTATTTTTTATTGTTTTTTAGATTATATTAGATTGTCCACAGTCCCACCCTTTAGTACATTCTCCTATTGAAAAAACCCATAGAATAAAAGTGGTAGAGAATAAAGTTTCACGTTATAGGTATCAATTTTCAGGTTCAATCATTGCGAAAGACTAAATTTTGCATAAATTCAAAATCGGTTTTTCCTTAATTTCTTCAAAATTTATCTCTGGTTTGATAAATAAAGTTTGGAAATTTTATTATTCGTGAAAGAAAGTGTTATACGTGTTGTGAACCTACATGTTGAGGCCTCAACGACAGTGAAACAACGAGGGATAGAAACATTGATAAAAAGAAGTATAGCAAAGAAAGACAAGAAGCACCTTCAACTTCAAGGTTTTACTTCAGTAGGGGTTTACGAAAGATGCAGGAAAATATATTCGAAGGATAAGAAAAGTGACGGGAAAAACCTCAAGAGATGTAGACAGAGAGTCGTGACTTTTAATTTTAAGAAAAGATGTGTGATCTGTGGGGAAGACGCATCACAGGAATTTGGCCAAAGAAAGCAAAAAGCCACTGAAAAGGCGAGATATTGTAGAGGAGGAACTTGCATGATTTTTTTCTACCTCGAAACTTTCTCCAAATAAAGCTATCCGGTAACAGAAAGCCGTAATTTATTTATTTTTGTTCAATGTTCATCTGTAATCGAATAATAAATAAAATACTTTCGTTGCAAGTCAGCGCTTTCGTACGCGACCTAAAACGCAATGTGATTGGTCGATCAAAAAATTACGTCACGCAACGGTAAGAGCGCTCCACCGTACGAGCTGCACAATGTAGTTGTGGCGTGTATGCGTCTGATTTTAAATTTCTGCAGGTTACAAATGTCTGAAGAAGCTTGCATGGAGGTAGAAAAACATACGATGATGCAAAAAACCCGTTGTGTTATGAACTACATTATGCTCGAATTACTGCATCAAAAGCTTATGATGCTGCACATTGTCAAACCTTTACTGCAACATTGGTAGAAAATACGAGCTAATGGAGCTTCCAAATTTGAAGTTTCAGAAGCAACGCAAAGGGGCATTATCCTCGAATCTCAAGTTTTTTGCGAGGTACAGAGGAAACTAGAAACATGTAGAAATTGTGGTTTACTATTAAGTTAGCATTATCCATTCATTATTGCTTCACCCGATGGTATTTCGGATGAGGCAGATCTTGAAATAAAATGTCCTGCATCTGTAAAAGCAATGAGTAAATTTATAAATTCTGTCTTTTTAGCCCCAGCACATTAACTCCTTTATTGACTAAAAGTGTAGCCGATGTGCGTCCAAATCAGTGCCCAGTAAAAGCTTCAGCTGCTTGCAACTTTAAATACTTTGCTATTTTTGAGGGCTAGCCTCCAATTGCGCCTTTTCCTACGACTTGGGCAGTGCATTTACCATTTCGGTAGTTCAGAAATAAATGATCTGACCTTGCGTTGCTTGATCAAAGTCTTATGTATTTTCCAAATAATGAACCGCTTTATTTTCTCTATCAATAACTGTGAACGTTCGCTGAATATTCGTTTTTGTATTTGGAACATTTACTATAAACATTCCTTCACGTTCTTATTCTGTCACTCATATTTTAATATTATATAATTCCTCTCGTCTACAAGTGCCCGAGACCCCCCATTTTTTTTTCATTACTACCTACAAATATACAAGAATAATGTTTTATTAGAACCCAAATTTGCCAGCTCATCATCTGAACGTACCTTCTGAATTAAAAATTGTTCGTCTGGTGCTTCATTCAAGAATTTTTCCATGTCTTCTTTGGTGAAAACTCGGTCTATATCCAATATTTTTTTTATTAGAAGATAAGCAATTATTGTAGCAAACTTAGAAATGTCGATAGTATCATAGAGAAAATTTGTACTCTTTAGCATTGAATACTCCGCCCATAAACTGCCTGTTGTCTTCAGTTGTCCACTTTTCACCACAAAGTACGCTAACAAGCCCTTTTCATTTAAAGCAATCTTCTTTGCTTCACGCCATTCCTTAAAAACCTTGTATGTCTGTTCATATCGGACTTTGGATTTTTCTGGGATTATTGCCGAACATCCTTCTTGTTACGCTTCTTCAAAATCATTCGGTAGATTATCACTATCGATATCGGAATCGCTCATTTTTGCTTCGAAAACAGAACTATGAACGATTCTACCAAAAACCACAATTTTACTTGTTTGGGAAAAAACTATAGAAACCATCGAAAAGCCACCCAATATTTTGAGTTTCAATCTTCGCGCCGATTATCAAAAATTTGTAGGAGTATTATTCCAGATACTCCAATCGTGCAAAAAAACAAACTCTTACCGTTCTCCATACTTAATATACTATTTACTGTCGGCTTCAGCCATAGCGTATTAATTTAAACACAAAACACATACAAACCAAACAAGTACTTCTACAACTCATGCTAGAGTCAAAAAGTCTGTTTTGAAAATTTTTCATTTCATCGCTCATAAACAGACCACACAATGCTTCTTCTACGCGCGGCAGTTACTGTTGCGTGACGTCACCCACTCACTGCGCTCTGTATCGCCGTTTGCCGGACGCTTTTAACCATCGTGTTTTAAACTTTAATTTGTGTAGTTATTTGGCAACCAATCATCATAAATGAAACACCGTTGCAATTGTAATTTTTTTCTCTATTTTTCAAGATTATAACCAAATTTTATGCAAGTTGTCCACCTGGCTGCTCCTGAATGGTGGCAAGATGAAGAGATGCTTCAAGGAATTCATCTAGAAAATGATCTGATTGTGAAAATGATGTAGTCTTGGAAAGTCCCAAAATGTAAGTTTGCACTGAAATGAGAAAATTTCCCGGTTTCTAACTTTTGATTTCGGCTACACTACTGAACCGAATTTGAAGATTTATCTACTCATTTTACGGAGAATTTAACCCTCTTTAATTTTGAATAGAGTATCATTTTCCGTCCGACGCACTATTTTCAAGCTATAAGCAAAAGCCTGAAAAAAGTGCAAAAATTTAATTAGGACCAAATGAAGGTATTGAAATGATTTCCAGCTTGCTGGGAATTAATTCCTCGAAACGGTTTCTTTGGATCTAATTTGACTGGCCTATATAGTGATATAGGGAAAATAAACGAGTGCAAAATAAAAAACTTGCCTATCGAGAATCAAGCGTCGGTATTACTAGTGCCGTCATAAAAGCTCATGACATGACCCTGGCTTGACACTCTAGTAGGCTTTGTCAGAACCTCGTCAATGTGTAATAACACAATCATGTCTCTCTGAGGTGGAAGATAAATATCAGGAAATTAGGAAAAGCATAATGTCCACGTAAAAACTTAATAATTTAAGGCTCATAACAGTTTCTCACTGCGTTTAAAGATAAGGAAAAATGTAAAGCGCCATTAATTAATTCAAGGAGGGACGGCTTTCAGAACGTGACTTCGGAGAAAACCTGCGAACATGTTAAAAAAACCTTTACAAATTCAATAAACTACGGTGTGATTTAATTTTACTAACTAAATTTGACTGATTACGCGATTTCTTGTTAGATTAAACGGATATGACTGAACGCAAAACGGAAGAAAAGTTAGCTGACTGATCTTTAAACGGAAAATATTATTGCCTATTATTTCTTTAAACATAGTGTTTGATGAGTGCAGAAGTGTAAATATGGATGCAAGGTATTCTGCCAAGGCAAAAAAACATTTGTAAATGATTTTCAACTAGAATGTTTAAGTTGGGAATGGTAGATATTACTATTATTATTATTATATTATTTTAAAAACCAGAAGAATGTTCTTAAATCCAGGTGGAGTAAATTTAAATTAAAATTTAAATATATATAATTTTTTATATTTTTTAAGGGCTGATGATGGCAGAAGTGTTCTGCCGAAACATGTTCCATTAGTAATTTTACAGTTATTAAAGTTTGTGGAGTTCGACTTAGATATATTTAAATTTTAATTTATATTATTTTGTTCAGTTTAGAACTTAGTTTAGAAGCTTTACCTTAACGTTTATGATACTTATGATTACTTATATAGGTATAACAACGAATTAGAATTGCCGAGCGCAATAAGTAGTAACGATTCAGAAAGTGGTACAAAAGCTACATATGTAACCAGTTATGAAATGCCGAGTTACAGCGCCGATTTTTTGGTTTAATTTGTAATGGTCGCAAAAGATCTTTATGTGAACCTGTGGTTCGATCACTACTTTACAAAGATTAATTCGAGAATGCACCCACAAAATACGGCAAATGCAATGAATCAAGGGTCAAAGAAGTCTACCAGAACCACAGAGGCGTAGAAATTAAACCATGTGGCTTTTTCGTGGATCTAAAATATGGTTATATTGGAGTTACACCTGGCGGGTCTTTTTGGAGAAAATGGCATCGCGGACCCGCCAGACGTTGTCCTGTCCAAATTTCAATAAATTTGTTTGTGGACAGATAGCAAAGCAACACAAAAGTAAAAGCAAAAGTAATTAGACTGGAATGCGTTTTCCCAGATTTTTCTCCTGATCTTCCCGATTTTTTTTTTTTTTAATTGAAAACATTCCATTAAGTTATTTCCATCCTGGGAGCATAACAAACAAAACGAAAAAACAACCAAATATGGCGTTGCTATCGCCAGTCATGATTGAAAGTACACACAAATATTATGATTTTTGCAATTTTTCCGAATCTTCCGACTTTCCTTTAATAATTGTCTCGAATTTTATTTTCCTGAAAACTTTTCCAGGGCCATAAACAAACCAAACAAAAAAAGAATTACGCATATCCATCATTCGAAACGTGAGTTATGGTCTTGAGTTCATACAAAAATCACTTTCAGTTTTTCCCGAATTTTCCAATTTCCCCGCAACTTAAAAAAAATGCCAAGTCGATCCAGCCGTTCTCAAGTGATGCGCTTAACGAACAGAATTTCATTTTTATTTTGTGTTTCAG
This sequence comes from Diaperis boleti, assembly GCA_963583935.1. Taxonomy (NCBI): domain Eukaryota; kingdom Metazoa; phylum Arthropoda; class Insecta; order Coleoptera; family Tenebrionidae; genus Diaperis; species Diaperis boleti. Next base: position 36,190,604 of record OY757249.1, read on the forward strand.
AAATAAGTACAATAATTCAAACCAGTGGTAGAACTCATCAAAAGCAACAACTTTTTTATATACGACTTTTCCGAAAACAATTTTTTTTAGCATTTTTCCCCCTACAAATTCACGAGCCGCATTTATTAACTTGACCTACTGAGAGTCAATTGTTTTTGTCCGGAAAAAGTCAGCGTGCTTATCAATATTTTTTTTTTTGTAAAGTCCCGTGCGGTTTATACCTGATCTCCGGAATGGCCGCCGGAAATTTGTTATTTTATTTCACTTTCGTTTTAAAGGTTATTCATCATAAAAGATGACGGTTTTTTCTAACAGTAAATACACGGACATTGTATTAATTTACGGAAGTCAAGAAAGTTTCACCAAAGCACAAAGACTGTATGTGCAACGATTCCCAAATCGCCGAGTGCCTAATTTGTGCCTTATGTTTGTGTTTTGAAAACCGCCCACCGAAGGTTAGCAAATCAGTTTGGAATATCGCATTATACCATTTGGAGAACTTTGAAAAAGCAACAATTGTATCCCTATCACATACAGAAAGTCCTAAGGATTTAATAATAATAATTTAATACAACAAATTTTCAACAATCTCTTCTTTTATCCACTGACGAGGCGGGTTGTACCAGAGAAGGTATTTTCAACTTAAATAATACGCACGTATGACAGACAAAAATCCGGGCACTTTAAGGCCCCACAATTTTCATTTTTCATCAATAATACATAATTATGTCGAAGTAAAGACGACGTTTAGCAGGTGAGTTTTTCTATTTTTAGTTTATTTACGTCGGACGGTTTAGATTGTCTCCGAATGTTTTCTAAAGTTTTTTGTTGTGATTATTATCAATCAGCCGAGCGGTTCTGTGGCCGGTGACTAGATTAACGTCAAAACTTCCAGTAATTTTAACTCGATAACTACTAGTCCAGGCAATGGGTACAAAAAAGGGGGTTTTGATCGCAAAAGGTCGGACAGAAATGAAATTTGGTGGGATGGTAGACATAGGTCTCCTGATAGTACACCTGAGTTTGCGACCTCGGGGGCTTGCCGCTCGAGGGGTGGGGGGGTGAAAACTCTACACCGTGACGCTTTTCGGAAAATAGCGCCGTTGTTGTAAATGGTACCGAAAAAAGTTCAAATAAAATATGTAGATAACAAAATTGTGCATAATTTTTGTTCTATTCACTTTTTGTTTGCGACCAACAGTTTCCGGTTTACGGGGTGCCAAATTTTGGGGTTGATTTGCAAATTCCAACAAAATCAAATTTTCGGCGCGGATTACAACGAAGATCGACTTCAAATAATTCTGCAATATTTTTTTTCTGAAAGAGCAATCCATTCCGAGTTTGTGGATGTTTACCATCTTACCAAATTTTATTTCTGTCCAACCTTTTGAAAATAAAACACCCTTTTTTGTACTCATTGCCTGGACTATAAACTTTTTGAAGAAATAATTTATAAAGTTTAGAAATTTTGGTTATGAACTCCCAGCAGGCACCCAAACAAAAATCCGAAGAGTTCCCACTCCCCCTGGGGGAACTTCATCACCTTTTGTCCAAAAAACCGCTCCCGAACGTAACGTCATGAAGCCTTTCTGCCTTGTCCTCGTAAATGGTAACTCCGATGAGAAAATGTTTTATGACCTATGTTCTCCATTAAATTTTGCATAAAAATGCTCTTATGAAGTTTTTGCCTATCTCCCACCCACCACTCATCAATGACATTGGAAAATGAGTATTGTTTTCAGCGCAAAGGCAAAAATTAGTCAACCCCCGTTTTTTGACCAATAACAATTTATTGCAAATGTTTTATTTAATATGGACCTTGTACAGAAAAAACTGCTTTAAAATTCTGTATCTATACATTTTTTGCTCCCATAGTGGCTTTCGAGATAATCGCCGCAAAACAGGGGGGTTGCCTTCACGCTGAAAACTAAACTCATTTTCCAACGTCATTGATGAGTGGTGGGTGGGAGATAGGCAAAAATGTCATAAGACTAATTTTATGAAGAATTTAATGGAGAACATAACTCCTGTAACATTTTCTCTTCAGAGTTACTGTTCACGAGAAAAGGCAGAAAGGCTTCGTGACGTGACGTCCGGGAGCGGCTTTTTGGGCAGAAGTAAATGAAGCTCCCCCCGGGGGAGTCGGATCTCTTCGGATTCTTATTTGGGTGCCTGCTGGGAGTTCATAACCAAAATTTTTAAATTTTATAAATTATTTCTTCTAAAAAGTCTAATTTGCTTGGACTATATTTTCATCGGCACATATCTCGAGGACGATTCAATCTAGTACCTTCTTAGACAGTGATTTTTGTAGTAAATTTGACCAGCTTTAATTTTTGTTCTAATGACTATTTGCGTAGGACACATAGTTTTCGAGTTATAAGCGATAAACGTAAGAATTTTTCAACTTTGAGCCTATTTTGGAGTATTGAGAGGCACACTTAAAAAAATCATATCTCTGTAATATACAACCCAATCCATCAAATGGGACATCCACAAACTTGGAAAACATTGCTCTTTCAGAAAAAAAATATTGCAGGATTATTTGAAGTCGATCTCCGTTGTAATCTGCGCTGAAAATTTGATTTTGTTGGAATTTGCAAATCAACCCCCAAATTTGGCGCCCCGTAGACCGGAAAGTGTTGGTCGCAAATAAAAAATCAATACAACCAAAATTATGCACAATTCTGTTCTCTACATATTTTATTTGAACTTTTTTTCGATAGCACTTACAACAACGGCGCTATTTTCCGAAAAGCGTCGCGGTGCAGAGTCTTCACCCCCCCACCCCTCGAGCGGCAAGCCCCCGAGGTCGCAAACTCAGGTGTACTATCAGGAGACCTATGTCTACCATACCACCAAATTTCATTTCTGTCCGACCTTTTGCGATCAAAAACTCCCCATTGCCTGGACTATACGGGGTTTAGGGCAAAATTTTATTAAGAAAAATTGTTGACACTGATGAGTTCTATTACTGATTAAATTTATTGCACTTATTTCTGAAACACTAGGTTTTAAATGACGGATCTATACAGTGTAGGAAACAAAAAAAAATTCATTTTAAATCACATTTTGAAGACACCTATAAAATGCACCCCTAGTTGATAGCGTTTGTGTTTTTGACAAAAGCCAAAATTGACGCTTTAGGGTTGCTATAGTATATGAATGGTAGTAGATTAATTATTATTATTGTAGTTACTATACTAGAGGTTCCAAAATTTAATTTTACAAATTTTATTCTGTTATTATTCAATTTTGTGTTAACGGTACTTAAATTGTTTGTTTAATTATAAAACAGAAACAATAGGCTTACGATAAGAGAAATATGAGAAGCATCTTGCAACGTATGTAAATTCTGAAGTTAATTTCTATTTTTTTTTTGTTGAAGTTCCATTTCATCTTATTCAGATTATATAACATAATAAATTGAGCCAATAGCAATTACAGATTTTCCCTAGTTACGATGTGTAGATAAGCGATTAGCCCCTTGACAACGTGGTAGGTATAATCACTTCGGTGTTTCGGCTGGGACCAACAAGAAACTTTGTCATAGTAACAATTTTTTGATGATTGTTAATAAACGTCAATCGCAACGAATACCACTCGAGCAAACGAAAGTAGTCCGATTATACTACCTCCTCATTCGACGTATTCTTCGAAATCGCACTCCAGCTGCGCTGTCGTGGTGTTTAATCGATTATTTTCTATGCTCTTGTGATATTAAAACTGAGTATATGTCGTTACCCGTCATAATTTCACTATTCACCGTAAAATTTATAAAATGTGAACTTTAAGATAGTGATAGAGAGATAGTGTGTGTGCGCGCTTACTTTGAAGGCAATCAAAGGCGATCGATTCTGGCAGAAATTTCGTAACACCGATTTACCATCCAAGTTCAGACCGTGCGTTTAGAAGTTGCACTTCAAAAGTTCTCGTGAAAACGTACTTTATTCATTTGAAATTTTCCCTCGCGCTCAGAGAATTGAGTGATATTTGGCTAGCTTACTATTTAGCGTATTGGTAGAGTTATTACAGATATCTCATCAACCTTTCATGAAAAATATCAAAATATCATAGAAACAATGAAAAACAAGACGATTGATTCTGCCTGGTCATGTTTGCACCAAATATTATTTATTAATGCTCTATTGTGCCCACACAGAGCGATATGTAGGACACGCTTTCATTACTTTTTCAGGTAGATTCGTCATGACATGGAGGAACTTCTGAAAGTTCTTATAAACAAAATTGGATGAACTCCAGAGCGTTCAAGTTTTTTAAACAATCGAAATATTACTTTCATGGGGGTTTTCTGCAATTTTTTTTAATTTATTTTGTTAACTATCTGCAGACGTAATTTAGATTTTTAACTGTTGAAAAGGTCGTTCAATAAGAAATGTTCCTTTAAATGTTGGGTATATCAGAAGAAAGTTATAACTGTTGGAAATTGATGACTTCCTTGTATAGATAAGAATTAATCACGTCCTTGAGGATGTGCTTACCCTTGTTTTTAAGGGATTTTCCTTATGCCATACTAAATAATTTAGTTTCTGTACAACCTCTACTAAAAGTTATTTTTTTTACGCTAGGCAGAGCAACTAGTCGGAGCAACTAAAACAAATTGTAGGTGAATAAATTAGTGTAACGTTGCCTGAGCCGGGCAGGTGCACTATCGCAATTACTAAATTTTATTAAACAAGCCATTTTCCACCTTGAGTAAATTCCATGGAGCCCATAGTCCTTTGAGAGCAGGCCTTTTGAAGTGAAACTTCTTATCCCACGGTGTAAGATTTTTGTAGGGGGTAAGAGCGCCGCAACCCGAATAAGTTGTGGGATATTTTAGACCGGGAGGGGAGCGCAAGCGGCAGCTAGTCGATGGTAAGATTTTGGCACGGGGTTAGTTAGCGACTATAGCGACACGACACATGTCCGCTCAAATAACTACCAACAGGGCACCAGACAACGCCGGCAACCAAAATTTGTCGTACCCGGCATTAAAAATGAAAATCCATTCTTAAGGAGTAAACTCCAAAAGTTTCACTTCTGTCGCGCGTGGACTCCACACACAATTTTTTGTCTGAGATGTTTTGCCATTGCGGTCTCTGATTTCCGTCCTTTACTCTCCAAAATTCGACGAAACTCGAGATCTCCAAGTTATTCTGCCCTCATCTCCTCCTTTGTTCTTCCATCTTGAGGTTGCAGAAGCAATCCTTCCACGCAATCTGATTCTTTAGATGCCTCTTTCCGATGCAATGTTTGCAGTCACTCCGGGACGGCCTCCTGGAAAGTGCGTCCGCAGTCTGGTGTAATCTGCCTGATCGATGCTCGATTACGAAATCATACTGCTGAAGCCTCTACAATCATCTCGCTATCTGTCGCTCTGGATTAGCACCTTACTATAGTATTCGATGACTTTTTCTTCGCCTTGTTGCACCTGCGAAAGAGCTGCTCTAATACCGTTGTTGCTGGCGTCCGTACCCAAGACATACCGCCCTTTCATTCTAGGATAGGAGAGTATTGCACCCGTGTACAGCAAAATCTTCAAGGTTTTAAACGCTGCTTCGCTCTCGTTATTCCAGATGAATGGGGTTTTCTCTTCCGTAAGTCTGTGCAGAGACTTGGTCATATCGGCAAACCCTTTGACAAATCGGCGATAGTAGGTAAAAGGCCCAAGAAGCTTCTCAGCTGGTACTTGTCTCAGTCGCGATCTTGTCCGGATCTGTTTGTACTCCGCTAAACGAAACCACATGGCCCAAGAACTTGACTTCTGTCTGGAACAATCGGCTTTTCTTGAGGTTGGGCTGAAGGTTGGTATTCCGCAGACGGCTGAAGATCTCTTCCAAATTTTTAAATGTTCCTCGAAGGTTCTTCCAACCACCATAACGTCATCGAGGTACACCAAACAAATTCTCCAAGTCAGCCCTAGCAGAACCAGTTCCACCTCTCGAAAGTGGCGGGGGCGTCGCAAAGTCCAAATGAAATGAGATTGAACTGGTAGTTCTCTTTGTCATCGGGGTGGATCTCAACTTGCCAATAGCCGCTCTTCAAATCCAGGGTTGAAAATCACTGTGAACCCCACAACATGCTTAAGGCGAAACGCTCAGTCGCCTCAACTTTGGAACCGAATTACGGCTTTCATTATTAGGCTATTTTAACGTATTGGGCATCAAAATTAGTATAAAAAAAACCTTCATCACGGCGAAACGTTGTTTGTTCAGAAAAAAAATGTATTGCCAAAATGAGAAGCCAAAAAAATTTTTTTTTCAACAAACGTGTTGGTGCTTGATTTTTACTAATCTCAGTATTCGGTAAATGCAAGGTGTTTTTATAAATATTAAAAAATAAATTTGCAAATTGTGCCCAAAGTTCGCTAGTTTCAAGCAATGGTGGCGTGATTCAAGGTTACACAAGCCCCGTCCCTCAGCGGCAGGCATACGTGTCGACGGCTGACCGTATTATATTTATTTATTATATATATTTCGTGTGTGCGCAGCTCGTTCTTAAAAAGATAACAAAAAAGTAAAGTAAACAAAAACGGGCCAGTCGCCTTAAAGTGTCATCGATGCTTGGCAACGGATAGCTGTCCTTCTTTGTTACATCGTTTAGCCGTCTGAACCATCTATTGGTGTTTGGCAAACGAAAGTCTCTTTGGTGGTTGTCGGGTCAACCATCTCCTGTGTTGCTTTTGTGCTGCACCATGTTGGTTCTGCCGGTGCTTCGGTCTTCTTGTCGTTCTCCTTGCTGATAAATGTCATGGCCTTCTCCAATTGATGGTTCGTGAGATGTTTCTAGAAAGAATCTTCTAGAAAGAGCTTCTCAACACGCATTCGCTGAACATATTTTCTGTCACACTCAACAGGTTGTTCTTCACAACGGACGAAGTACAGCACGGTATAGCCCGATCGTCCCCCCTTTCTGTAGTGTAATACGATCCCCAGGGTCTTTTTTCAACTCTGCCAGCACGATCTGTTCCGAGTTCTTCTGTACACGGACCGTCACTTTTACTTCGTCGGCGGATGGTATCGCAGAATGCAGGAAGATTTCTTCGTTCCCAATTATTAGCAGCATCCAATTTGTCGTGTCCAACATTGTATCTGTTACAATAATCTTGTGAACGAACTCAAACCTAGCACACCCCCCGAAGCGCTAGCTGGGCTTGGTTTTCCGACTGCCTCGAGATTGAAGTGCCGGAGTCCTATGATTCTTCGGCTCCAGCGATCTTCTTAGATGGCAGTCTCTGCTCAGGTGACCCACTTTCCCACAATTACAGCATTTGGGACTGCTTGTCGTGCTCCCGCACCGCATTTCCTCTAACAAAGTTTTTATCTTTCGCAGCAGGTCGTTTTCGTTCTTCGGAAGGTCCTCTATGGTTACCGCTCGCAGACGTTGAGCTACCGGACATGTCGTCGCTTTTCTGGTTCCTCTTTTCGTCCTAGTAGAAAGGCCATTTGTTCTTGTCGAGCCTCCACGGTTTTACTTCTCGTGACTCTTCCCGAAGGTTGTTCTGACAGGCGTCAAATACCGTTTTTTTGTCCCTTTCTTTAAATCCCGCTTCTGACACCAATGTAACGTTGCCTGAGCCGGCAGGTTCGTGGATTTAAAGAACACGTGCACTACCGGAATTACTAAATTTTATTGAAATTAATGATTTGAACTAGGTACAATTTACACGTCTGGTTAGTCACTATCTGGCTCCGTTTTCTTCGCCGACTGACTTCTTCACTACTTTTCCTGTACCCCACTGACTTGTCCTCCTTTTTATATCCCTCCAAGTGTTTCCAGACTTTTTTGACTTCAGAACATTCCGGATTGATGACCTCATCAAAACTGCGAAACATTGAAAAGTAAGCGGTTAGTTGTGGAGAGGCCTCCAATACCTTTCAAATGAGGTATCACTTTACCCATAGTGCCATTTAATATTTTGGAGCTAACAGCCCCCTCGCAAAGAGGGCGAAGCGCCGGAACCTGAAAAGAATCTGAAAAGATGTGCCCCTGGCAAATAAAATCGACCTGTTCGAGGATTTTTCAATCACAGTAATCAATTCGGAGCAATCTGGACTGGGGAGTTTTAAATGGGACAGTGTGTATATATCGATATAAATAAAAAACAAATTATCTATTTATTATACAAGTAAATAAGGCAAATAAGTCACGAAAGAAATTTTTCTTCAATCATATTTAAACTATAAATACCATATTTAAAAAAATAAAATAATACTGTCACTGATTTAAAATTTTTAAGTACTTCAAACAATGTTCTTTGGAAACAATAATATTTATATCTCTCGTTGAAAGTACTTTGACCTATGGCCCAGAAATTTGGACATTAGAAAAACCTAAAACGAAGAATAAATGCAATGGAGAACACTTATTTAAGAAGATGTTGTGGTGTCACCCTTTAAGACCACATAATAACAAGAGAAAGGCTACAGGTTAAAACAAAAACCTTAACAGAGAGGATCGAAGAAAAATCTTGGTACGGGCACATGAAAAGAATGAGCGAACAGAGAATACCAAAAAAATGTTATGCATGGATACAAAACAGGAGAAGAAATAAAGGACGTCCAAGGACCAAATGGAAAGATGAAATAAAAACTGCCATGAACAAAAGAAATCTGGACGAAGATAGCTGGCAAAATAAAAAAGAATGGCGCTTAGATTGCAACAAACGGCCCCAGGAGCTGTAAAACGTCGTAATATATAATAACAATAATAATATTAGAAACAAAGTTGTGTCTGTATACAAGCGGGGAACGCATCAAGTATACGATAGTCGAATAGAGAGGCACACGCAGTACACACACTCACACGGAGAAACAACGATACTATTATAGTTGATACTACATAGACTATTTCGCTCACGCAGTATTCGTTTTCACATAGGAATTACTTTTTCCCGTTCCTGTAGGTATATAAAAGCACTGGCGTATTCGAATGCAACATTATGTCAAAGTTTGAACGCAATTAGTAAAGAACTTTCGGAGATTTTGTACAAACGGACATTTACATTTTTATTTATAATAGCTGGCCCGCCACGGCTTCGCTCACGCAGTATGTATTCGTTTTCACATAGGAATAGTCATATTCTATCAATTTGTAAATTAACCTTAACATGTAGGTATTATGTCGTAGCGGACTTTTTTAAATACCTTTTTAAGCTCTACAACTTTTCTATAGAAAGCATTCATATATCTCCTACCGTTAAGTCAGCGTTCATAAGAAACGCATTCGCTCGTCAGTTTTTTCGTCGACTTACGTTGCAAAATTGGTCTCCACAAAAAGCCCTTTTATTTTAACGGGATAATATACAGCCTATGTTCGCCCTGAAGATCCATTCAAAATATTGGTGAAAGAATTTTTTAAATAGCAAAGTACAAACTTACATACTTTACCACTTTATAATAATAGCATAGATACGCGCCACGGACACACAAGTTCAGCAGCGGCGCAGAGAAGGCGCTACGACATAAGAGCGTCATGCCGTTTGCCGTCACGCCATGCGAGTAGGCTTTACCCCCAAGGAGCGCATATTGATGTTTCACATCAAAAACGAGGTGGAAAAATGAAGTAAAAAAGGCCCTAAACAAATGAGAATCGCCAGATGGAGGAAAAGAGCAACAGACAAAATCGGAATGGGAGAAAACTAGCAATCAAGCTAGGTCTACTAGGCTTGTATACTAGCAAATGTTGATACAAGATTACATGGTATAGTTTTCTTAAAAACATTTTCCTGAATAAGCTTGAAATTGACACCCTTCAAGGTCGTCTAGTTTTGTATGTGGACGATTTTAAGACTGAAAAATTTTTTGGTTTTGAAAATTAGTATAAAACATTACAGAAAGAAGTTTTGAATCTATTTTTAGTCTATTATCTATTAATAACTACTTGGGATAGATGTCAATTTATTAAGTTACGTTTTATGTACCGCATACAAGTTCAGGGTCATTGATACAGAACTAACTTTGATTTCAAAAACTATGCACAAATTGAAAAAATAACAATAAACTGTCGGATCCTTGACAATTACGAGTTTATTATTTATTTAATTTATTTGTCAAAAAAATTGTATTTATTGAGATTTTATTATTTATTTTAATTAGTGGATGTATTATGTATGTAATAATAATCTCTTATTGGTAGGTATAATCTTCAGTATTTTTAACAAACGTAATACTAATGCTTTAAGGTTTATTAAATATAATTATACAGTGATCATAAAGTTCCACACAAAATTCATAATTTATTTATGTACTGTTTTTGCGAAAAATGCTCTAACAGGTCAATTTTTGTTTTTAAATCTTTTGACATAAAAATTTTGTTGATGACGTCATCTGTGTTTGAACTATGATATATACCGTCATAAATTTTATCAACCCCTAACTTTTTTTGGGTTTTAAATACACTTTTCAATTCTCTATTCACCAAGAGTAAAAAATTGATACTTGCATAACTTTTTTTTAATTCGAAAAAAATTAAAAAAAACAATAAATTTGGAAAGCAAACAACGAAAAATTAAAAACCATTTAAAAACATTTAACACAAGTGCTCAAATTGCCTCCCGCCAACTATTTGACACATTCCCAGACGTGTTTTAACGCTTTGAACAATTGGTTCAATCAGTTCGAGACTAATCTGCGCCATTTCTCAACGGATTCGTAGTAAAATAGTATTTTTTCAAGAAATAAGTAAAACTTATGCAGGGTATCACTTTTTTACCCTTGTTGAATAGAGAATTGAAAAGTGCATCTAATACCCAAAAAAAGTTGGGAATTGCCATTTAAAAAAATTGATGATAGTGTCATAGTTCAAAAACAGATGACGTCATCATCCACATTTTTATGTCAAAAAATGGCAATTTGAAAACAAAAATAGACCTGTTAGAGCGTTTTTCGCAAAAACATTACATAACTAAATTATGAATTTTGTGCGGAACTTTATGATCACTCTGTATATGTAATATTATAATAATATGTTTTGTAAAATTATTGTAAACCCTTGGCAGATCTTGAAATTTGACAAAAATTCACTTTATATCGTTGTTTCCATCAACGAAAAACTACTTTTGTAAACACCTTAAAGATGTTCCAAATTTAACATTCACCTCTGAAAGGAATTACACGTGCATACTCACCTTTCGCCGTCGTCGTTAAACGCGTAATCCCCCATGATGAGATCTCTCAATCTGTATCTTGGTGGTAGAGGCAAAGGAGCAGCATTGTCCATCTCCTTGTCTTTCCCCAAGAGTGCCATACTCCCGTCTTCTACCGAGGAGTGGTCCTCCAGGATGCTAAGAGGCCTCTTCGGCCTCCGCTGCACCACTCACTCAGAACAACGTAAACACGCCGGTGACAACGTCGTGTCTTGGACGTCGTGACGCGGCCGGATGCAAAGTGGCGGACCATGCGTTCGACGTCGGCCACATGACCTGCGCCACTCAAGTTGCTACGAAACGTGGAGGGTGCGCTTGCCACATTTACTTTTATTGCAGGACTGTTGGAAACCCGTCGGGTTGTTTGACCGACTTTCTGCTTTTCCATTGAGTGATGGATAAACGTCTGCTGGATAAAAACTTCTTTTGTAAAAATCAAAGTTTGGAAACGGCAGGTGACATTGAGAGCTTAGTGTAATCAACAATAGTAGTAGTTCTTGGTGTGTGTTTTCACTTATCTAATTGCATTATTTATAAATTAATATAGAAAATTGATTCATTCCATATTCTATGACAATGATGAATAAAAAACCAACTATAGGCCTGTAAATGATATATGACATTTACTTTGGGAAGAGAAGGGATAAGTTGACGGAATAAATTAATAAAAAATCGGTATGCTAAAGAAGAATTTTATAATAGTGATATGACTAGGTTATGAATAAATCAGAGATTTCAATTAAGCTTTATCGGTTGTACATCATTCTATTTTGTTTTTTAATTAGTATTATTATTTACTCCCAGGTGATGATGACGAAACTTAATTCTTGCTAAATAATACTCACAAATTAATTTTACACATCGAAAACAATAATAGTAATGTTTTGTCTTATGTTTTTTGTTTTATTAAGAGCAAAAGTGAGGCTTTCCGAATAAAACATGCTATTTTTCTTTAAACGCCGAAAATCGTTCACGAAATACAAATGTGACAGTTTACTAACCTCAGTGACATAATTAAATGACATGAAAACTTTTCAAAGCACACGCTTTTTCAATTGAGCGACAAAAATAGTATATTATTATACAAGTTTCACAAGACGGTTGATTGTAGCACGAGTAGTTTGGGGCACGACGAGCGCAGCGAGAAGTGCTCCAAAGGCACGAGTGCTACAATTTCGGCTTGTGAAACGCGTGTAATATACTATTTTTTCGAATTTGGCTTTATTTAATTAAGAAAAACTGAAAATTTGTGCTAAATTGATGACTTTGGGACTTTTGAATAACACGAGTGGTATTTCAGTATAATTGGTATTTCTGCTAAATGACGTTTCTGATTTGGAGGTTAGATTTGGAAACTTTTGATTATGCAGACACAAGCTGTACCTCACGTTTGATTGCCATTTTTTCAATTCTTGTTTTTACCAATGTTTACATCTAATCATGGAACGAAAGTCATTTACTTCTCTTTGCTTTATTTTCGTTCACATCTGTCGTACGGCGCGATTACTTGACGTTTATAACGTCGTGTCGCCGTCACATTGCAGTACAGTTCCAAAGTTGCAGGCAACATTAAGACAAGAAAAGTTACCAAAAACAGAATTATAATTTAGATCATTATGATTCTGTTTTTGGTGATATAGCATATAACTGACGGCCGATATAGCATATAACTGACTCGGACATTATCCTCGCCTGTTATGTACCATATATCGGCCTAATACCGTTATATACTATTGTTTGCCATGGCAGACAAAATAGCGATTTGTTATTGCCTATTGACGTATACAATGTCACTTTTTTCTGAGGTTTGAAGAAAAAATTACATTTTCCTTATAAAATTGTAATTTTATGAAATAGATTCCGGACCGGCTATAGTTGCTTTATTTAATTCCAAGTCTCTTTGGACTTTGAGCCTGGGGGCGTAGGCAACCTGCGCTTTGAAAGCTCTGGATATAGGGGGTCCCCGAGAACCGGACACTTAAGGAATAAGAAAAAAAAATGTAATAGTCTAATTTGTTTATTTCACTTTAAAGTCTCAACTATACAATGTGGAAATTAAGTAAGGAATAAATTCAGTAACTCCGTTAGTATTTGCGCTAGAAATAAAACTTAAAAAACATGTGGTAGCGCTAATTATAGGGCATCCGACGAACGTATACTAATTTTTTTCATAACTTTTTTTTTGACAGTTATGACGTTATCAATATTTTTTCTTAATGGCAACATATGTTTTTGATTTTACATTCGCATAGAGTTTTTTATTCTGATTTCAACGTTATCAAATACTCAATAGGTTACATAAGAACAAAAAAAGCACTAAATTTCAAATTAGTAAAATTTCAAAAAATTAACAGAGCTGTCTAATTTTATCAGAATTTATGGAAAAAACCATAGAAATCCAAACAAAACAAAGTTCCCAAAAGCAATCAATGAGAAAAAATAAGAAAACAACTCAACAAATTTCCAAGTAGGGCTAACAAGTGAACAAAATTAACAAAAAGACTATTGATGTGAGAGTTATAAATTAAAGATATTACACCAAATGTTCAAGCTGATGACCCTGAATCATCTGACACAATCCAAGAGGATCATAAAAAGCAGCCAATACGTTTTGAATGGTTTAGTGAGTTATTAAACTGCACTCATGTCAGATCCTCCAAATTGTTGGCTCGGTTTTGATACACCTTGCTTTTTAAGTGCCCCCATAGAAAAAAATCTAATGGGGTTCGATATGGGGACGTAGCCTGCCATTCTATTGGATTTCTTCTTCCATCTTCTTGTTGCAGCCAGATATTAGTATTTAGAAGTTCATTTATTATTTAATAGAGTAACAGTTCAGACACAATTATTTTGGACCAATTCGGGACTTGCCAACATTGTATTGGTATCTCTGTTTTTTTTCTTAAATTCCGATAACATTAGACAAATTTTTTGAAATTTACTAATTTGAACTTTAGCGCCGTTTTAATTCATTTTTTTTATCTAACCTATTAAGTATTTGACAACGTTGAAAACAGAATGAAAGCTCTATTCAAATGTAAAATAAAAAACATAGGTTGCAATTAAAAAAATATTAATTGGACGTCATAACCGTCCAAAATAAAACTAATGAAAAAAAAATTAGTATACGATCCTCGGATGCGCTATAATTAGCCCTATCACATGCTTTTTAAGTTCTATTTCCAGTGCAAATACTAACGGAGTTACTGAATTTATGCCTTACTTAATTTCCACACTGTATACCTAAGCAACACAGATAGATATATCAGCAGTCTCAAATGTTACTTTAAATGCAGTAGGAAAACTAAGAAAAATTAACATAGAAAAAAGTATGTTTTCCAAAAGATCCCCTAATGACGGACAGCCAACTTTTCGTTCATTTTTAAAATTCTTCTGTTGTATTTTCAGTCACTGATGTTGATGATTTTGATGTTTGAGATATCGTTGTTGCATTTTAACTACAGGAGGCTTAGCCTTTGTTCCCTTATGTTCAAATAGCGCACTTTTGACGGTTGATGATCAACATTCTCCTTTTCAATGTTCACTTCAGCTGCTGAAGTCTGATGCTGAACTTTAGCATTAGACTGCATAGGCACGTCGTTCTGGATACAAAGACGGGCCCGTCTCAACAGCGAACTTCTAGCGTTTTCAAAAACCTCTGGGGTATTCCTGATTTGATCAGACGCTAGTAGGATTCTGTGTCGCAATTCGTTCACATCAGGAATATCGGTGGCATAAACAACCGATTTCACATGCCCCCAGAAATAAAAATCTAACGGATTTAAATCCCTACTCCTGGCCGGCCACGGAAGCGGGCCACGTCTGCCAATCCATTTCTCCGGAAATGCCTTGTTTAAATAGCTGTTTTTACGGAGCCGATCCCGAACGCGTTCAGAGCATTCACGCATGCGCACATAAATTTGCCGTTCGCGGTAGAAAATGAACTTCCTCCGGATTAAAAATTCGGTGTTCGTGAAAGACGCCTATTACATCCTGAACGTGTTCAGAACGTATCCGACAGATTCTTGAATCAAGGCTGGGATATTTAGTTTGGAACGGAACCTTAAAATTTGTGATTTTTATTTGTACAGAACGTGAAAACAAGCTAAAAAAGAACAGTAACAAAAATATACTATATTTCATTTATATTTATATTTATACTTAATTTTAAATTATTCATTTTTGATGCATTTAACTTCAAGTGACGAATATTTGGAGGAATTAGAAGAACTCTTTGAAGTACCAAAGAATAAAAACTTTTTTGAAGAAACTGTGCCACATTTAGCGACAGTTTAGACAACATTTTATTTTAACACTCCTTATTACATGACCAAAAAAATTAACAGACAATTGGTATGTAAAAAGTTCTTCACCTAGGTACTCTTGGCATCTCTGAACGGACTTAGAACAGCGTTGGAAAAACTCAATGATTTAAAAAAATTTATAAACTCTTGTTGGCGTGCTTTTTTTTTCACGCGTGTGGTTGTCAATTTTCAGATATGACGTCATCGACAGTTTTTTTTAAATCGTAACCTCTTTTTTTCACGATTTTTATTGCTCTTTCAATATTGTCAAAATGACAATATAAATTTTTGTATACCTCACAAGAAAATTTTTTACAAAAAAATTATTATTTAAAGTTTGAAAACACAAATTTCATTATCAACAAAAACACATAAACGCTTCTCCTGAAAAGTGGTGATACGCCACTTCGTATTTTGACAGAAGGACGCAGACGTGCTCAATGCGTTTTGTTCGTTGTACGTTCGCAATGCGTTCCCATGCGTTCGCGGAGCTAAAAATTCTGGAACAATTCTGAAGACGGCATTGGTAAAATCCTGAACTTCCTCCGTTTGTGTTCCGTATGTGCTCAGGATCGGCTCCGTGAAAACAGCTAATATTCTACAACATCTCCATGCGTCATCTTGCATGTACCACATTTAGAATCGCTGTTGTAGAGGCAATTCGTCTAAGAGATTTTTTACTTCAGTTTGTAAAAAATTCAAATAATTATTTCCATTTAGACGATTCGGTAAAAAAAGGACCAACTAAGATAATTTTACCAAATTTCAGAAATGTCACTTGCCTTTCAGATGCGCGCGCAGCCGAGGTAAAAATACATGGGTCCGTGGTGGGGTCTGTGGCAGAAAGCACGGGGCAGCCCACGATATAATGAACCTTAAGGCCGCGCATTATGAGACGGACGATGCATCATTCGTACCCTATCGTACACACGCATCGGTATAGCGAGAACACACCTCCACTTTGTCAACAATTTCGTAAAAAGTAATGCACATTTTTAAAAAACAATTGAATATTTTCAATCTAGGTACTCGTCTACAGGATGTCAGTTATTTTCAACCCGATAGAAAAATTATGTTCATAGCTATTTCGTGTTACATATCACGGAAATTATGTGGCTTCATTTTTACCCTTGTTTTCAGTGATTCCTGATTTTCCTGTAATCCAACTCTATCCAGAAGAATCCACTCCCGAGAATACAACATTTTCTTTCTGATAAAAAAAAACCGCACTTAAAAATAACGTGTAGTTGTCGAGAAATTGACTACACAAAAATTTAATCGGATTTCATGAAGAAGAATGGATGTAAATACAAATATCCGCGATACCAACCTATACCTCGCTTTGGCAAGTCGTGAACAGAGGGCATTGTTCACAATTAAATTATTGTCGCATGATCGTGCAGGTTGATTGAGGTGAGGTAAGAGGTAAGGGGAAATTCTGTCTGGCAACTCGAGGTGGCAAAAAAAAGATTTTTCTAATGAGACGTGATTCCGAGGATGTTTCATTCATTTCCAAACCGCGTGGGAGTGGGGGGTAGGAGCGTAGGTAACAGTGAATATGGAATATGATTTTAAAATATTCTTTCTGTTTTGATTGTTTATAAATTTTTATAGTTAGTTTTATTAGTTACACTAGAAAAAGTAGTAATTTAGTATTGTAAACTGAACAAGTTTATTCTGGGGTAAAAACAGACCTTAATTTTTAATCGGATAATATAATTTTATTTTTGCATAAAAGTTTTGTTGCTACGAAGAAAACTTGAGAAAACCATGACAAATTGGCGCCAACTTTAGCTGGGGCGATTTTGTCTAATGGTTTTATTTTTTTTTTCTGGGGTAACACAACAATAAAAAAATTACAAAAACTTTATTGACTACAACTTTGAACTTTGCCTACGTATGTCGGGAATGTTTTGGAGCTCCTTCCGTTTTGCATTTTTCTTGCAAGGTTGAAGAAAGTTTTCACCATAGGTACTTTCTTTATAATTCTCAACTCAACTCTTCTTTCGAACTGGCGATTTGAATACTATATAATTCCGCTCGTTGCAAAACTGCGTACCTAACACAGATTTCTTAGTGTTCGTGGTGCTTTTTGGGACACATTATTATTAACACAGTGTCCAAACCGATTTGAAGTCATTTTGCGACAAAAATTAATTTGACAGATAATGGCAGAAATAGTTTTCAAAACATACTGTTTACATCACAGGTTTACATGAATTATTTAGAGCTAGACGCATTTTATTCACTTATAAAAAAGCTACGCAGCTTTTGATTAGTTATAAAACCTACAAAGCTTTTATTCACTTAACAATTTATAATTTATGTCAATGGTCAAAATTTGAAAATATCGTCACGATGATTGGTTGAGCATTCATGGATTGTAAATCGAGAATAATTCAAAGAGACAATGTAGGGTTAACATAATTTGCAAAATTCAGAATATGTAGACTTACATAGACAATCAACATAAGAAACAAAAACAAAACAATTGTCTGGATCAATTTTGGTGGTAGGTAACTACTTTTAATCAGTTTTTGCCTAAAACACCAAAAACTATTTTTATTACAACTGCCAACGCACGTTTCGCCAACAATGTTGGCATCAACCAGGGCGATGAGTAAACTGATAAGTTTGATGTTTTAGGGAAAAATTGATTAAAAGTAGTTATTAGAAACAAAATAGAGCTTGGGTAAGATTCTGCTTAAGAAATCACTATATACCCGGTGTTATCGAAATGCATACAAATATTTTAGGGGGCGATGGAATTTCTCAATTTGAGCAACTTCTTAATAACTTTAACTTTAAAATCTCTTTTTTAATAATCTCTTTCACAATAATCAATTCGGAGAAATCTAGACTGGGAAGTACAAAATTTAGAAATCGATGCGACAGTTATTTATAAACTATCAAAGCTAGTACTCGCTTGTCTTTTCTCTTTTTTTTTCTTTGCTTCTGTTTGAGCCTGTATAATATAAGAAGGATCTCTACATTTTAAACCACGCGATAACCTATCTTCAATGATATTCGGAGCCATGCAATTTAGATAAAAGTCTCTGAGCTTTGGTAACATTATTGAATTCCACACATTTTCATTGAATTGTACTTCTTCAATGAACAAATCATTTTTGTCGCCTGTATATACTATAAAATAGCATTTTTGCGCTTTGGTAATAGCTAGCTGTCCTTGAATCTAAAAAGTTATTAAATTCATATTTAGTTACAATATTAATATTTATCACCTACCTGGTAATAGTAATTATGAGATCTTTTTAACTGAACCTTTCCCATATTATTAATTTCCAAGCAAGCAATTTGTTTATTACGAGTAGCCTGCTCCACACTAACTCCTAATTCTGATACTTTTTGGAAGCATTTAACTTCAACAATCGCATTGGTATTTATTATACCTATAATAGTAAATTCATTATAATCAAATAATATTGTATGTAATGCCAATTATCTCTAACCGTCAGGTGATGCTCCCAGAAATCCATTCTCTATGTCAACATATAAACCTGATGGAGCTACAGATTTTCCTGTTATTTCTTCAAATTTTGTAATTGCTACAGATTCATTCATTCTCCCATATTCCATAGCGGCCGTACATGTTGAGGAATTAGGCTGTAAAATTTTCTTAACCAGGGCATGGCAAGAAGTAATAGCTTTTCGCTTGACAACTTCTCCAAAGTGAGATGCTGTTAATCGCAACAACCTCTCAGAGACATATTTTGGATTGTCGAATTGCCCTACCGTTTCTTGTGCTATTTTAGTTTTTTGTTCAGCGGAGACCTCAAAATAACAATAACGACGGTATTAAATGGAATTAAAATGAGCACCCTACATGATCAGTATTACTTTATCAGATTGATATTAATACTGATCGTGTAAGATCTATGGAACGGGAATGATAGTCGTAAAGATTATGAGGAATGATAAAAGTAAAGAAACAAGGGTATAGGGAAATAACGCCAAACATATACATCTTTGTTAAGAATGTATACAAAAATATTCTTAACAGTTTACCTGCAGTCGTTTTAGAAGTTCATTAGTTTCACGAGTAATGTCTTCATTTGGCACATTTATCTCAGCAATGTTGCTGCCATAATCAGGACGTGTATTAGAAAATTTAAGTTTTTTCCTACACGTCTCTGATTTAGTCTCACTTTTGCGCTTCAACTGGCGTTGCTGTTGTTGCTCCATATATTTTTTTAATTTGTCTCCTGGACTTTTTTGAAATATTTTTTTCCATGTTTTTTTATGCCATGCTGTTCCTAGGTTGTAACGCAACCCGCTTAGATATGACCGTGTCTGAAATCCATCCCTTTGTATTAAATTTAAACGTTTTCCCATATTAAATCTAGCGAGAATACTCATAAACAATTCTGCTCTGTTGTTTGTTTCGTTATCTAACAACTGTGGACTTTTTGTCAGTACCAAATTTAAAGCTGCATAAATGTGGTGGTGAGCTCCTGACGATATCAATTCCCCTGTTTTGTCTGATGTAGTGTCCAACACAGAGCTGCATAAATAATCTTGGCATTTTAAATGATTGCCGAACACATGATTGACAGAATTTCGTAGATCTTCTCTTAATTTTTGTAGATCTCCATGTGCGTTAGCGTAAACAGCTTTTTGAGCAGCTTTAACTAGATCTTTAATTATGTTGTTGGTTAATAATTTTCTTGCCGCTAATGACACACCTTTTGTATCCTTTTTAATATGATACAAATGTTTACTGTAATTTTTTATACAGTGGTTTACACATTCCACTTTCTCAACCTGTAAATAAATAATATAAATAATACTGATAATAATCATTCCTTATGGTAATTTACTTGTAGTCCATATACAACTCGTTTTTTTTATATTCGCAAAAACTGATGAATCCCCGTCAGCAATAAATTTCTTATATCGGAGGTTATGCATCACTATACTTTTGTTAAATCCTTCCGTGATGATTTCCTGCTCCATTGATGCTGATGAGCCCTCATAATTTTTAAAACACAAATGTTGTTCTGGGGTAACATGTTTGTTTTCATATCGAGCACAAATTGAACAGTACTTATTACGCACACCCAAAAAAAGAAGTTTCCCAGTACGTTTCCCAATAATGACAGCCTAGAATGTTTTAATAATAGCATTCAACAATCTTAAGTTAAATACATCAAATATTACAACACCAGAAGATGCAGTGTAGTTATGCCCGTAGCTTCTTTTGGACCATCCACCATCCAAATATACAGTTATATATGGAACTCCATCAATGTCAATATCATTATTTTCAATTGCCAACTTACGTTCTTCTTGACCAGCACATTCCATGGTTTCATACAAACTGTCTTTATAGTACTAAGATTTAACAATTTATTAATAAAATAAATAATAATAATAATGTTTTGCTTACACCAGATAATTCCCTTTGCATTTCAAAAAATTGGTTTCCACTGATAGTTGGTATGTCCAGCACACTTAAAAATTCCGATAAATGTGCGTTCCCCACACAGCTGCTGTATTTACAACAGAATTTCCATTCCGAGGCTCTTCTGAACATACAGATTCTACGCGATCACAAATGTTACATTGAAATGTAAAAGTGCTCACTAGGCCGTGTGTTTTCTCGCCTTTATAGATAAGTCTACCTCCTGTACAATGTTTATTATGTTTAGATTGTAGCGTAAGAATTGTGTTCATGAAATAATCTATTTCTACTACTCTATAGCCTTGTAGTTTTGGTCGATCATCTTTTGCGGTCTCACAAGTAATGGGATGGTTATAAATTCTAAAACAGTTAAAAAGAATAATATACGGAAATAAACCTCTTTTTTTTTTGTTTCCCTACTGTTTTTATGTTCTGTATTAATAATGCAAAGAAAAAAATAAATTTTAGATTGATTCAGGTTTGTGAGTTGTTAAGGTCTTATTTAAGAAATTTAACACTTTAAATGAAGCTGCATCAGCACGCTCAAGCTGCTTTTTCTTTTAAAACTTAGTCTCTCAAAATTTGTTTGAATTTTTTAGGTTTAATATTGGTTTTTTATGAACCATCTACAAGAAATAAAATGTTGTTTCTCTAACTCTTTATCTATACTTTGAAAATATATGATTTTTTTAAATTATAACATGTATACATCTTTTTACAATCAAATTGCTGTGTTTCAGTTCTAACATCTCGAAACCCAGAGCCAATCATAAAAAATAAGTTGAAAGTTTGAAATCAAGATTAAAAGCTGTACTCAAAGCAACACAAACTATGTTAACTAGTGTATCAATATCAAAAACTTAAGCGAATCATGGTAAAACGGATCACAGTTGTCACAATCAGGGAAACAAAAACTTTGTTGACCAGTATTGTCTTTGAATGAAGTTAAGAAAATTAATGTTTTTCAAGTTATCAGAGTTGAATTTGGAATAGATTTATTGACTACACTTAAATTCGGCTCATTAATTGTTTATCACCACCTGTTCAAATCTGTAAATATCCAATTACATAATTATAGTCTTACTCATTGTATTCATCCTCTCCAATAAAAGACGGAAAGTCGTATTCATCCCTATTAGTTTCTGTTACGATCTCTTCTTGAATCTCACAGATATTTAAAGAATGTTCAACGATTTCGTCCAAAATGGATCTACAGTTTGCCTCATGTTCACATTGCACTATTTCTAGGGCAGAGTTTACAAGATCGTCAACAATTTTCTTAATTTCTGCATTATTTGTGTAGCGCTTGTGTTGGCTCTTAGCGGCTTTATTCCGTTTACGAACACTTCTGATCGTCTGTCTTCCCATTGTGTGGTATTATTTCGTGGAAATGCAAAAAGGGTAGGAGCACAAGTGGAAATACACTTAACTAGACTTAACAAAAGGTTTGTCTTGAAAAAGACAGTTTTTTTTCACAAAACAGCAACTAATGAGCAAAGTTCAATTAAAACTTACGGCGACAGGAACGCAGCGAGAACAGAACTTTGATATTTACGAATATCTTTAAAACACATTCAATAAGGCGCGAATCGTATGCCGGTAATACAGATTATATTTATGCATCTTAATTACGGCTGAATAAGTTCATCTACTCGCCGCAAGATGCACTTTTTATTAATGTGTCGCATTCATTAATATGAGAGAGTTATATATGGCAATTTTCTGTCTCATAAAGCCCCCCCCTTAAGAGATATGCTATTCCCGCAGCCGAAACTCGTCGTGTCGGCGCATATGCAGCGTATGACGTCAGCAAACGACTGATTTTTAAATACGCTCACTTGATTTATACAGTGCACCGTCGAAAAACGCATAAAAAAAAGCTTTCACGAGAATATAAGCATCTTTCCTATCATCTAATGATGAAATTAATTATTTTATTATTGTTGCCTATAAAACTGAAGCCAAGAAGTCACGGTGAATAAGGTAATACTGTTATCATTAAATGGTATAACTTGATTCAACAGCCTGGACTAGCAAAATCGTAAATAATGTTTTGTGAATTTTAGTAATTTTTTTTTTTTTTTTAAATAAAACAACAAATGGGGGTTCTGAAAAGAACCGCTTCTATTCAACGTACATGAACTTATCTACCATTACGAAAACAAGAGAAAAGGGTATGTACAAACTAACAATCCAAAACAAAGTAAACATTGCTAAATAATTATTTTACACAGACGAGACAGCCACTTCCCACTTATTCATAACAAAACGTCCAAAATGATTGTAAATCCTGACGTCCGCAACACAAACAATTAATCTGTTCCTTTCTTAATAGTCAATAATATTGACATTAACAATCGGTGAACGAAAAACGATTTTTATCCGCAAACGTCACAAAAGTGACAACTTATGTGCCTCCATTGACAAGGTAAAAGTGTCACTTTATCTGATTAGGCTCATAAAGTAGCCAACAGGTGTTATTTTATGTGCTTAATCACATAAAATAAGTGACACTTGTACCCTGTCAATGAATTCTTTCAAATTCTTACTAAATTGTTGTTTTGTAATTTATTGATAGTGAACTAGCGAGGTAGTGATTGGGGACGCGTGTAAATGAAACGACTAGCTCCTCCTTGTTTTATTTACAGGCGCCCCTTATCAAGGGGGCTCCTGACCAAAGGGGGCAGAACAAGGGTGCTCCCGGACAAGGGGGCTCCCGACAAAAGGGGCTTCCGACCAAGGGGGCTCCCGACCAAGGGGGCTCTCGGTCAGGGGGCTCCCGGCCAAGGGGGTTTCCGACCAAGGTGGCTCCCGACCAAGGGGCCTTCCGATCAAGGGAGGACTCGACCAAGAGGGAACCCGAACAAGGGGGCTCCTGACCAAGGGGGCTTCTGAGTAAGGTTTGCGGATAAAACAGTATAAAATATATCATTCAGAGCATAAGTCGCTTTATGTGCTTCGCCTGGACTTAACCGACTCACTTCGTTCGTCGGTCAACAGCCCAGGCTCAGCACATAAAGCGTAACTTATGCTCTTAATAATATAATCTACTATTAAGTCACGATTTTTGTCATTTTTCGCTTGCCTAATATAGGCTTTGTACATCTGTTTAATTCTCTTAACCTAAAGTACATGCGGGACCTAAAAAAAAGTCTCTAAGTATTTCTTTCCTACAAACAAGGAGTCTCCGAATTACACCCAAACACAGCACAATGCATTTTGAACAGTACTCAGAATAAAAACTCCACAAAACTCATACAAAAATGCACACGTAAGCTGCAAATACGATGTACGGCACGTGTACGGTTTGAGTCTTTTTAAAATAAGTCGTTTGCTGACCAGGTGAAGAAATGGGCGGCTGTCGTTGCGGTGGCGGCGAACGAACTGGGGCGCTTTCTGTCGACCCGGAGAGCGAATCTGTGAGGCTGCCAGGAAGTTCTATTCGAGAGAAAACTCAAAACTGGTTCTCAAGGTCTTTTCCAGGCCATTTTGTCAGCTGCAAAACCCCACTAGCAAGACCCTCTTACGTTGCCGTCCTGGATTCAACTACCCTAATCCGCCGTAGAGGGCATATTCTCATATTGGTGGGGAAATCCACTAATCTATCCTCCCGCGGTCACTCAACTCGCAACTCTTTTTTTTCCCTTTTCAATAATCTAAATTATTTAATCCTAATCTTAGTTAATTCTTAAGTCTATCTTAACACTAATCACCCGCGGCCTACAATATTAGAACGGGAAAAATACTGCAGAAAAAGCCTCGGCAGGTGGAAGTGGCACCATAAAAGTTGGTTTCGTCGGCGCTCCATTTATGATCCAACTTTCGATCCAGTATCTCTGCCTGCAATAATAATTTATGCAGGGTCGTGCAGCAGAGAGGGTGATATACCTAAAACTAAAGTTACTAGATTCCAAAAATATAGTAACTTTACCTAAAACTTAATTTCCTAGTTTTAAAAAATACCACTACACAACACTAAAGGCCGTATTAATACTCGAGTCTTTAGTCAGACTTTAGTTCAAGTCGAACTTGGTATGTTAATTTTCCATATGGAACCATGACAACGCAATCTCAAGTCAGACTTACTTACGACTCACTTCATTACATTACACTTAAAAAACTGGGAAAATCTAGTCACCCACACAAATTACAAAACCTCGCGTAATGCGGATTCCGTAGTAAATGCGAACGGCATTAATTTAATCCACTGTTCACACTGGGCAGTTGTTCCAGATCTCCAATACCTGGAAGCGACGGGAATAAGGGTGACGACTGAACGGGCCCCATTGCACATACATTGGCCCCCTCCTGGATCGCCTCCTGACAATGACAAGTTTATTTTTACGTAAACTATCCTACCTACAAAATTAAAATTCAACTGATGTAAATCGTGTTTCACAAGAAGACGTGATCCTATAGAAAAAATGGCCATCACTAAATTTCCATTACCCTCCCATGTCAAAATACCGTTTTCTGTAGACCAGTGTTATGTAAAAATCCACAATCGACAAATCTACTTTGCATCGAGACATTAGTCCGCATAAAAATCTCTTAATTATTTGCTTTTACTTAAGAAATGAACTCCCGCCTTCATTTTCTAAATGCCTTCCAATAATAATCATTGAAGCATTACGTTGTTCAGCAAAAAAATTAATTCTTCGTTTACTTGACGAGTCCAGAGTTTAGAAAAAGTATAATGATTTAAAAATCCTCAAAAATACATATACATACATATATCTATTTTTATTGTTACACCTGTCAACACAATTTTCGAATTAACAGGACTTAACGCCAATGGTTATACATATTTTCCACATATGCAGGGAATAGTATATTATTCAATGAGCGTGTAATGATGGCTATTACCCACGAAGATGAAACTTGCACCACGAGCGCTAGCGAGTGGTGTAATCATCTGAGTGGGTAATAGCCATTACACGCGAGTCGAATACTATACTTTATCTACAACTTTCAGAAAGACCATAGTGAGGACGACTTGTACTTCTTGGCTAATTCAGCAAAATACACAAGTAACACATTTTCAGAGAAAGAAGTCGTTTTTTGTCTTGACTGCCAATTCATAAAATTCTTATATGCGACATCATACTTCCTTTTTGATTTTGTGGGTAACAGATTCTCTGTTGTGCTTGCGGCTAATTTTAATATTTCGGTAGGTGTACTGCTACGTATTTCGTCTTCATCAGAAGTATTCGTATCACTCATCTTGTACGCGAAATAAACGGAAATAAAGATAGAATTCGCAAAATTCACCAAATTATTAATGTTTGTAAAAACTAATGTCATCGTTATAGCAACACCGCACCACCTACTTGTGCCAAAATAAGGCATATTTTTTAATTTTGACGTAACGATTGAGTAATATTATTCCATCGAATTCTCAATATTATTCAATTGACAATAGTAATAACTGTCATTACTTGCCAAAATCGGTTTAGTAATCCATAAATTATGCGATAGTTGTAGATAAAATTAATTAAACTTGCGAACTCGTGTTTCTCGATTAACCCCGTCATATGTTTCCCTTTTTCGCTTTTCCCAGAAGGAGGGAAGTTCTCCATTGTGACTGATTTAGAGATACCGCTTCGATCACTTAATTAAGGTCACTTCTCACTGAAAAATTTATAGTGCTCCTGAGCCTAAAAGCTAGAATCGGTTAACTAGTTAAAAACTGCTTTTCGTAGAATCGTTTTGTTATGTGTATGTTGCAGCCAACTAGCTTAATTAGACGCTCAATTAACAGTCAATCCCTTTTACTAAACGGTGAATGATATTCAGCCATTCAATCAAAGAGCTAGGCAAATGACTCGGATCGATAACGTCAAACTACTTGCCTAGTCTTATTACATTTCGAGTTTCACGTACAGGGAAATATGACCTTCTTGGAGTATGTTTCTTGTATGTATGATCCACGGAAAATACAAATTTTCAGAGACGGCAACTTCCGTGGATCATTGAAATCGGTGCCTCGCCCTTTTAAATTAGATTAAATTCTGTTATGAAGATGTCACCTGTCAAATTCATCTGTCACTAGTGTCAATTAGTCCTCTAATGTCAGATTTTTTGTCAGATGGTAACCCTATTGTATGAATGGTCTAAGCATCAGCCAGCCAGTTTATTAAATGTTGTATTAGGACCGTTTTACACTTCAAAGAATTTTCCCGAAAATTCTTACATAAATAGATCTGAAAATTTTGGAATTTTTTCTTTCCATTTTTCTGCAAAATCCGT
Organism: Diaperis boleti; assembly: GCA_963583935.1. Classification (NCBI taxonomy): domain Eukaryota; kingdom Metazoa; phylum Arthropoda; class Insecta; order Coleoptera; family Tenebrionidae; genus Diaperis; species Diaperis boleti. The sequence goes on from OY757249.1 coordinate 36,217,728, forward strand.
TTTACACCTATAAATTTTTTTTTAACATTTAATCTCATGCGCAGGCGTATTTGATATGCGCAGCGCGAGTTGTCAATTTTTGAAATTTGACGTTGACAATTGAGATAGAGGTCGAATAATTGTGGTTATATATTATTGTTTTCTTTTGGTGATTACTTAAAAATGTTGCAAAGAAGGTTACAATTACAACGATTACAACTGCTGCACTTTGTACTTTGGTTATAATATACGATATTAAAAAACCAAATTTTAAATCTAATATGCGAAATCGTAAACTTTGGGCAAGATAGTGGTTGCCAAGAAGAGACCAATGAAAAGGAAATATAAATAATGAATTAAAATATGACTCAAATGCCTAAAAAAAATTCTAAGAGTTAATGAGAACCAGTTTATATATGGATTTATTAACTTTAATTGAACATGGAATTAAAAAAGAGGAAACTTTTATAAAATCACCAATAAGGTTAAGAAACAAATACAGCGCAAAAGCGGAAACAAACCGCAACTCACAATACACTACCACGAATTTATGTCGTATGCGCAATTTCTCGCGCATATTCTTGCAAGAATTCTGCAGTTTTATATTTTTATTTGAAAAATAATCACGATAAATTTCGGCACAAACATTTTGTAAGAAGTTTCGGGAAAATTCTTTGAAGTGTGAAACGGCTCTTAAGGCGAAACGCTCAGTCGCCTCAACTTTGGAACCGAATTACGGCTTTCATTGTTAGGCTATCTTAACGTATTGGGCATCAAAATTAGTAAAAAAAAACCTTCATCGCGGCAAAACGTTGTTTGTTCAGAAAAAAAAAATTATTGCCAAAATGAGAAGCCAAAATTTTTTTTTTTTTTAACAAACGTGTTGGTGCTTGATTTTTACTGATCTCTGTATTCGGTAAATGCAAGGTGTTTTTAAAACAATAAAATAAATATTGAAAAATAAATTTGCAAATTGTCCCCAAAGTTCGCTACTTTCAAGCAATGTTGGCGTGGTTCAAGGTAACACAGGCCCCGCCCCTCAGCGGCAGGCAGACGTGTCGACGGCTGACCGTATTATATTTCGTGTGTGCCGCAGCTCGTTCTTAAAGATAACAAAGTAAAGTAAACAAAAACGGGCCAGTCGCCTTAAACGCTACGAATGAATATCATTCAGGCCGCTAGTAGAACGGCGTTTAGTAAAAAGGCTAGGCTGTTAATTGAGCGGCTAATTAAGCTAGTTAGCTGTTTTTGACACAATTTGTAAGTCGAATATACAGTGTTATAAAATTCAATGTATAGCTATTTATTATACTAGTGTCTTATAAGGCAAATAAGTCACGAAAAAAATATTTAGCCACGAGAGCTGGCTAATTTTTCTTAAGTGACTTATTTGCTGTTAAGACACGTCTGTAATACATAGGTTTATCCAACACCCCCTTCTGTAACAGTTCTTGAACATTCATCAAAACCCAAAACATTTTCACGTTCATTTGACGTTCAAAACAGTTGGCTTATGAGCTGGTTGCTATGACAAATTAGAAAACCTGTTTAAGCCCACTTAAACCTTATTGGTGGCGATCAGCCCTATTGGCCGTGGACGCTTCTCCCACCACTAGGAGCCGACCATCCTGTAAATATGTACATAGTTGTAAGTCAGGTGAATTATAAACTCCAAAAAGAAAACTAGTTGTTTTCAATTTATTTAATGGTCCTTCGAAAAGTCGATCCATCGGGATCATCAAGAACAAAACCGTTGAATTATTTTTTCATAAGTCATAATTATGTGTCTTATAGACCTCATAATTCATTCAAAATCGGCGTTATTATGACTACATAAGTTGGATAATACAAGCGTTGGATAATAGTATATTTAATCGTCGAGGTTCCTACACCATAATTTGTTCAACATCATCAAGAACATGTGCAGTCCTTTTTGTTGGCCGTCCAATTCCGGGTTTTCTTGTTAAGGATCCAGTCTCACGAAATAATTTTACACTACGATTGAGACATTCATTAATAGTAATTTATTATACAAGACGATAAAATTTTAGTTTATCTTCGAGAGTTTTGTTTAGCGTCGAGACGTCAGTCGAGACGCTAATTAAGCTGGAGAAGATAATTAAATTTATCGTCGTGTATAATATTCTATTTTTTTCTATAGCAATTGTGTATTTTTGTGTATTTTCTAAAAGTTTGTTTATTTCGTTTTGTTTTGAGAAATTTGTAAGCGTTCAGTTGAAAAGTCTGTCGAGATGAGCGAAAATGAAGAAAATCTACGATCAGACGTGGAAGAAGAGGCATTAAAGGCCGTGGGAAAGCTACTGCCCCAAAAATTTCGCCTCGTCTACGAAAAAGAATATACGTGCTTCCAAAAGTGGAAAAGTGCAAAGAATAGTGGTAGCGAAAGGGTACTGCTGGCATACTTTTCGGAAAAGTCTAAGAAAGTTAAGCCCTCAACATTATGGCCTTATTGCCACATGTTGAAATCTACGCTACTTATTGTCAATGAAAATTGTGATATTTCAAAGTAAGGAATACGTTCAGTCTAGTGAATGCGATGTCAAATAAAATGTAAATGTTTACAGATACAGCAAACTGATGACTTTGCTGAAGAAATTGACGGATAGTTACAAACCTAAGAAATCTAAAATCTTTGAGCAAGAGGATATAACAAAATTTTTACAAGTAGCTGGAGATGAGTAGGTACCTGTTTCTAAAGGTTGTTGCGATAATGGGCATATATGGAGCGTGTCGATCTTATGAATTATACAAGTTAGAAACATCTCATCTTGATGATCGAAAATCGGTCATAATCGTTTCGCTAATGAACCCCAGAAATAAAGAAGTAAAAGTGGTGTGAGTGTTACCGACAAAGAAAATGCACCATCCAACCTGTGGGGATAAATACTTTTTACAATGTTCCGCAGAAAATTGATGTTTTTTTGGGTTTAACGAATGTGGAAAGTTACACAGGCCATTGTTTCCGACGCTCTGCAGCCACAATGTTAGGAAATTCTGGCGTCGATCTGGTAACAGTCAAACGTGCAGGAAGGTGAAAATCATCTTCAATTGCTGAATCTTATATTGAAAACTCAGTAGCAACAAAAGTTGAGGTATCGAAGAAGATACTCTGTGGACATTCTTGCAGTTCTAGTTCTTCTTCTTCTATTCAGTTAGCACAGAAAAAATATCTGTTCCACGAGTTAATATTGCTGGAAATGTAAATTGTACAATTAATGTTGTTTTAGATCAAAATGTTAATCAAAAATTGTAAAATAAAAAAATAAATTACTTTATCTATCCTTGCTGTTAAAGTATTACTTTATCTATCCTTGCGGTTAAAGTGCTCCTTGACCTTTTGATTTGAATAGATCAAAGGAGACTTTAACATCTGCTATAGAAAAAAAGATTTTAATCTACTGCAAATTTCTGGAAATTGGGTTTGAAATTCTTCTAAACAGTCATGAGTGGAATTGTCGCAGGAACAAGGTTTCCATCTATCTGGAAAGACTCTGTGTTTGAGAATTGCGTTGCAAATACAAACCAGAGCGTCGACGGCGCCATCTGGGAGTTCCTTCAGCGTCCTGTTGCTGATGTTGTCCTGTCCTGGGGCTTTCCTTGGCTTCAAATGCTGGAGGATCTGGCGGATTTCGAAAGGGTTTGTGGGAGGGATTTGCACTTCAGGGACTTCATCGATGATTTCCCGGACTTGTTCTTCCACTTCTTCGAGGTGGTCGAAGTCGGCATTCTGGAGATTGACTCTGCATTGCAGCTCCAGACTGTCGGCGAAGACTTCGGCTTTGTCTTCGTCCGTGAAGACGACGCCGTTGCTTCCGTGGATCGGAGGGAGGGGTTTGCGGTCGATGCGGAGGGCTCTGGCCATCTTCCAGACGGAGTTATCCTCTGTGGATAGCGATTCTAGCTTCTCTGTCCAACGTTCGTTCCTGAACTCTTGGAGTGCTAGTTTGACTTCCCATTTGAGTCTGTTTGCTGCAGTCCTGTCTGCTGCGAGGCCGCTGCGCCGAGCTGTTCTTCTCGCTCGATTTTTCGCGCGGATCAGATTCACGATTCGATAGGGAATCGTGCGCCGTTGGGATGGCATCTGCGTGAGTTCTTCGCTCGCTTCCGCCAGCGCGTCGTTGATCTTGTTCTCGAAGACTTCGATTGCGGCGTCGATTCCTTCGGCATCCACGGTTTGTGGAAAGTCTCCGAAGTTGACTTCACAGTGGGCGGCGAATTCTGTCCAATTCACCCTCCTGGCGTGCCTCTCAACTGGGTCGTTGGCTTCCGTCCCGATGTGCATCAAGACGGGGCTGTGATCCGAGCTGAGTTCTGCGGCCACCGAGAGCTCAATCTGGTGGGCGACGTTCTTGACGATGGCGATGTCAAGTGTGTCTGGGACTCCTGTTTGGTAGTTATGGTAGGTCGATGGTTGGAATGTTGCCATCCATGAGTTCGCGCAGGTCGTCTTCGAGAAGTCTGAAGGTCGGCTGAGGGCGATTGTAACATGCAAATAGGCGGAGTGGCCCATTCGCAGTGGTTACTGTTATCCCAGTGACCTCCAGGTGTTGGAGATCTGAAACGGCTGCAACACAGTGTTTGATTATGCTTCTTACATAAATCGCTGTGCCTCCTCCTCGACCTCCTGGTCGATCGTTTCGATGAAGTGTGAAGCCCTGGATTTTGGGATCTCTGGTTTCCGCCTGGAGTTTGGTTTCGCACAGGAGTACGACGTCCACTCCATGGGAGGTGGTGAATTCTTCGAGCTCATTACGAGCTGCTTGAAGCCCATTGGCGTTCCAGAAGGCGATCTGCAGGGAATGTGGGATGAGGGAGCTTCTATCCATCTAAAAATTCAATAATTAGTTTAATATTTGACTGGCAAGAGTGATCAAAGCTTTCGCCAGATCACTCTTGTCCTTTGCCGCAAGGATTGAGGTGAGGATGTTGTTCCTCTGGCTGGTAAATTCAGCCTTCTCCTTTGCTTCGGACTTCGTTCCTCCAACGACTTGAGCCCACGTGGCGGTGCCGGGGGCGGATGTTGGGGGTGGGACTCTTCTGGGAGCGGCTGCCTGCTGTTTTGGGCCCGTCTTTTCGGCGCTGGTCTTTTTGATCTTCGGGAACTTGGGGCACCCTCTGTAGCTGGCCGTGTGAGGCCCACCACAGTTGGCGCATTTGGCAGGGGCGGAGCGATCCTTCCTGCAGTCCTCGGTCTTGTGTGCTGCGCCACATTTGACGCAGCGATGTCCCGCAGTGCAGAACTGCTGCGAGTGGTGAAACCTCTGGCAGCGGTGGCACTGGTTGACGCCCTTCTTCTTCCTGGGCTCTTCTATTTTCACCGACACGCTGCACACGTGCCGGACTTTCTGGGCGGCCTCCTTTTGGCCCTGCTCGACTTCCACCAGCATGAGTGGCAGCCGCTGTTCTCGCCTGTGCATCCTGCTGCACTTGACCACTCTGAGCCCCTGGGTGGTGAGGTCGTCGTAGACCTCTTGGGCGGTGACTCCCGTTGGGACTCCCCGGATGACCACCCTCTCGTTCTTTTCTTCTGGCAGCGTGTAGCTGTTGTGCTCCACGCTGAGGTTTCTCAGGAGACCGATGAGTTTCCTGAAATCATCTGCTGTAGTGGGGTGTACGCGAATGCCACCATCAGCGGTCGCTGTGACCCTGTGGTGGTTGATACCCCTGTATCGCATTTCTTGGTCGATTCTGGTCCAGTGCCTGGAATCAACCACGTTGATGGGAGGGATCCTTCCCTTCCTCTGGGGGGTGGCGGCGACGGTGTTGACGGCGGCGGTTGTGCCGGAGCTTCCTTCGACTTCGTCGCCAGCGTCGGTGTCCATGTCATCGGCTGCATCGGGGGCGGCACCGGGGGTGGCGACCTGGTTGGGGGCGGCACCGGGGGTGGCGACCTGGTTGGGGGCGGCACCGGGGGTGGCGACCTGGTTGGGGGCGGCACCGGGGGTGGCGACCTGGTTGGGGGCGGCGACCTGGTTGGGGGCGGCACCGGGGGTGGCAACCTGGTTGGGGGCGGCGGCTGCTGTCTCCCTGTTCAGGGGTTCAGCCTTGTTGGGTCGGGCGGGGGCGGCACCTGGGGCGGACCTGGGGGCCTTGGCGACGTCCCTGAAGGAGGCGGTCTGTTCCTGGGAGCGGGTCTCCTTCTTGCTCCCCTTCTTTTTGCCACCTTTTGGGGGCAGGGCAGAAGGGGTGGGTTTCTTGGGGGCGGGGGTGTCATTCCTGATGACCTGGGGCGGCGATGTTTCCACAGCATCACCGTTGGTGGGGAGGTTCGAAAGAACTTCGAACCTGTTCTGGGTGGTGAGTTCGGGGGCTGGAATGGGGCTTTCTGCAGCCCTCTTCGCCCTCTTGGCCGGTTGGACATCCGGCTGCGACGTTGTCGGGGGAGTCATCGTTTTCGGGGAGTTGGAAACGAGCGCCAAGATGATCTCTTCCAGCCGGGAAAGTCTGGCTGCGAAATCGGTCAGCGCTCCCTCCACTCCTTGGGACATCTCGGTGATTCGGCGCTCCGCTTCATCACCGATTCCTTTGGAGGCGGCTGCCAACTGCTCCTGAAGCCACCTGTCGTAGGTGTCTTCGATGTCGACGGTTGGGGTTGTTGGATTGGAATCCATTTCGTCGGGGAAATTCGTGGCACTTAGAGCGTCCAACGTTTTTTGGGGGTCTGGTGGAGCGAACCGCAGACAGAACTCAACTGGTGTTGAACTCCGAGCGGACCGCAGACAAAACTCACATTCAATTTCCGATCAAAAGGCCGGGAAAAATACACAAAAAATGTGCATTTTCGCAACCTTCCTCTGTTTGTGGAAGGACACCATTCGGCACCGTGAACAAGTTCACTGTTCCGAATGAAATGGCACTTCCAAAAACACCGAAAAAGCTCACTGAGAAATTTTCACTGGTCACGCACCGACACTCACACGATGTGCACTTGTCGAATGCTTGAAGCGAACTGACTTGCCTCCAACCAGAAAGTGGCCTGCCTTTATACCTGCGACGGGGTAAAACCCGATCGCAGGTGGCGTCCTGCTTTCTGATTGGCTGCCGCCTATTCTTACTTAAAACTAACATTTAATAAACTTAAATCTACTTAAAACTAAACTTAAACTATAGCGCGAGCGCTAAACTATCCTATTACATTACTTATAACTAACCACTCGCGACTCAAAGCGTAAAAAACGCTTTATCGCGAGAGCGCGGAAGTGGGAGGGCCAAGCGGTAGACAGTATAAAGGTAAACCTTCAGCGGCTGGCGCCATTTAGCGCTCGACTTCCACTACTATCGCACGCTCGCTCCCTGTTGCAACCTCATGCTATGCCGCAACAGAAAGCGTGGTGTTTAAATCTAAACTTATTTAACTAATGCTAAAACTTAAAATTAAACACTACACTAACGAGAATCCGGTCGCGAATTCACTCCATACAACAGAATAAGACCATTCTCAATTTATTCTTCGCCCGTTCCGGAAATAACTTTCAACCATGAATGTTCAAGTGTAAAAGGCATTTTTCGATAATTAAAGAACTGTGTACAGATACAGCGTTTAAATAATGTTTCCGCGAAATGTGAAAGTGTATGGACAAAGAGTGGGGAGTCAAAACCACTTTTGGGTACGGATCTCGGGAAAAAAAGATCGGGTCGAGCTGCGCTAGGGTGCGTTAGGGTAGAATCCTCCGTCTTGGCACCCTAATCACTTGTTGTATTTTTATTGTAATAAACGTTAATTTTAAACAACTAGCAGCATTTCAATCATTAAGAAAGAGCACGCTACAAACTGAAACTTTAACTTTTGACACTTTAACATTGACATTGGCTACCACAGATTTTGACTACAACGTGCCGAATGTGAACCGCTTTTGTTTCATGGCAATCTTGACCAGATTTTTATTTAGACACCCGATACTAGTCAAAACATGGCATTATTTCTATTTTTTTATTGAAAAAACGCAAACATGTAAACAAAAAATAAACGAAAACAATAGAATTTATGGACTGCTTCCATGCGTCTTGTGATACTGGACATAAAATTTTAAATGATTTCTTGAGGAGTATTCTCCCATTCTTGAAATGCTGCGTCTACAAGTTGATTGTGGTTGGCAGGTGGAGGTGTACGAGGTTTAATCCTTTTTTAATATCGTCCCATAGATGCTCTATTGCGTTCATGTCAAGACTATTGGCTGGCCATTTCATGAACGGAATAGCAACAGCATTTAAGTAGCGAATAACTTGCCTAGCCACATGAGGATGAGCATTATCCTGCATAAACAAGAAATTCGGCCCCACAAAAGGAGCAAATGGCATTACGTGGGCAACAATGATGTGTTCAAAATAATAATCCGCATTCATTGACCTAACACATATAGGGAGCAACTCTGTGCGGTCATCGAAACAGATGCCTCCCCAAAACATTGCAAAGCCACCACCAAACAGGACTCTTAGAGAGAATGTTGCAACTAGCAAATCTCTCTCCTGGCCTTCTCCAGACACTCTCTCGTCCATCAGGAGATTTAAGGCTAATCCTCGTTTCATCTAAAAATAAGACCATATTCCAATCATCAAGAGTCCAAGCTTGATGATTTCTCGCAAAACGCAATCTTTGAATTTTGTGCTCTCTGGTAAACAGGGGTTTCTTGGACGGTTTTCTGCTGTCCAATCCAGCTTCAATTAAGCGCCTTCTAATCGTTCGGGAAGATACAAGAAGATTGCAAACAGCTAAGAGCTCATTTTTTAGGATGGTACTAGTCGTTCTCCTGTTTCTTAAAGCGGGTTGTCTAAGAAAATGCTCATCTATTGGATTTGTACACCGTTTTCGCCCTGTCCCGGCCTTCGTAAGTGAGAACCCGTCGTTAAATCGTTTAACCATGCGACTTATGCTGGAATGGTTTCTTCTCATCACATTAGAAACTTGGCGCATCGAATATCCCTCATTCAGCAAAGTTGATGCTCTTACTGATTCCTCCGCTGACAAATTTGTTCTGCGATTCATAAAATGTATTAAACTCGCACTGACACTATCAATAACAAAAAAGCTTGGTGGCTAAAAACAACTAGTCTTAAAAAGAAAAAAAAAATCCGATCAAATTTTATATCAATTTTCGCCAAAAATGCTTCTATGCAGTGGTGCGTTAATTCTGTCCATTAGTTTATATTTTTTAAACATTTTACCGCTCCTTATTTTCACGAGTCGTTCACATACATTCTATATATAGACAAATCAGGAACAAATCGCTTGTTCTGCAACTACCTGTAAACAAAAATCGCAAGTCTATGATCTCTCAGCTCGCATGGAAAACTTAAGACATGTGCGCAACATTTCGTAGTGTGGTCGTGTTTGAAACTACGTGTGCCGCCCATGCCGGTTGTATTTGTGATTGTTCATTTTGAAATACATAATGTTGTCCTCGGAAAAGACATTACTATTGATTTTCACACTTCATGTTGTTTATGGACCGTCTGCTAAAACGTTCCTTGTCCACCAACGTTTACGCTTAATTTTCCTGTTTTGATCAAAAATTAAAACTGCACAAGCAGTAAAGCCGCAGGCCGCTATCTCACTCGTCATGTTATCGCGGAAACTCGTTTAACTGAGCAGGTGGAGCAGGTGTGGACGCGTGACAAAGGTTCCAGATCATCTTGGATTTGTTCCGCAATAGTCTACAGACAAAATCTGCGATTTGTCTATAGATAGTCGCGCGATTTGGTCTACGAGTGTGTACTAGCCGTAAACAGTTGTTGTATTCGAGCAATCTGCAAAATGTAAAACTAAAAATGATCATTTGCCAAAATACAGACTGTCCCATTTAAAACTCCCCAGTCCAGATTTCTCCGAATTGATTACTGTGATTGAAAAATCCTCGAACAGGTCGATTTTATTTGCCAGGGGCACATCTTTGCAGATTCTTTTCAAGTTCCGACGCTTCGCCCTCTTCGCAAGGGGGCTGTTAGCCCCAAAATTTTAAATGGGTCGAGTGATACCTCATTTGAAAGGTATTGGAGGGCTCTCTGCAACTAACCGCTTACTTTTCAATGTTTCGCAGTTTTTACCGTAAAAACGATTATTTTCTATTTTCAAGATAAGCCACATCTTCGCATGCTGTGTCCCTCTGAAACCACAACAACAAACATGTATTTGCTGAAATTAGACTAATTGAAATTGGAGGAACAGGAACAGTTTTGAAAATCGTCTGTATCTTTGCATGGAAATGAATGGTGGCCATATCCAACATTTATTACGTTAATTAAATCAATTAATGAAAAATAATCGTGTCGCATACTCTACATTCAGTTTTAAGTCCTTTGCGCTATTTAGCAATCAAAAGCATCAACGTCATGACACAAAAGTTTAATTTCAGCAATTACAATATGTTTGTCTTTGTGGTTTCTATGGGACACAGTATGAGCAAATGTGAATTATGTTGTAAATGGAAAAATATCGTTTTTACGGTCAAAACTGCAAAAAATTTAAAGGTAAGCGGTTAGTTGTAGAGAGGCCTTCAATACCTTTCAAATGAGGTATCACTCGACCCATAGTGCCATTTAAGATTTTGGGGCAAACAGCCCCCTCGCAAAGAGGGCGAAGCGCTAGAACTTGAAAAGAATCTAAAAAGATGTGCCCCCCTGGCAAATAAAATCGATCTGTTTGAGGATTTTTTAATCACAGTAATCAATTCGGAGAAATCTGGACTATGGAGTTTTAAATGGGACAGCCTGTATATTCATCTTCGGCATCTGAGCAACTCTGGATTGCTCAGTTCGCGAAATGTGTAGGTATAACAGATTCCGAAAATGGACATATTTTCGGCAACCGATCATTTGACGTTGATCATTTCGCGAACTGAGTATTTATTTCGGCGAATGGGCGAGTTCGACATATGAGTCTAACATAACATAGAATTTATAAAACACACAAAGCATAAAACATTGAGTAGTATAAAAATGGGCACAAAAGAGTGGCGATGACATTCACTTGCATTATTAAAGAAATTGGTCAAAGAAATCTAGCATGTTTGGCTATGTGCTTCCTTGAGATATTGTAATTTACTGTAACAATGTACCACAGAACTTGAAAAGAGAATTTAATTACAATCGATAGACGTTAGCTGATCTTAGTAGTTATGACGTAAGGTTGAGTGCAATTCTTCACTTGCTATTGATTGAATACATACTGATCATGACATGCAAGCTAAGTTAAATAATATGTTAGTCTTTGGAAAAGACTAAAAGTGTAAAAATTGCATTTCAGTTCTCATGACTGATAATGTAAATATGCTGATTTCCACATCGGTAAAGGGAATCCGCATCATCTAGTCAAACTCATTTTACGCAAACATTTCTTCTCGAAAGAATTTGGAATACCTTTCTCATATCGTCCTGATTTTAAATTTATTCCGCAAAGAAACCGTGCATGGAGCATTCTCCATTTTAAACCTCTCAGCAGTAAATTTAACAACCGTAGGATTGGTTTTCATAGGATCTTGTAATCTATCTATTCGGGCACACTGATCTACATTGATAAAGCTCATTTACTCTTAGTCCTTGTTAAAACATAAGGAACGAGATCTTACCGCTTAATTACCGAGCTTGAAGGTAAAGCCGACAACATTTAATAAATGATTCAAAATCAATAGACGGCGGGCCAAATAGACCAAAAGTACCAAAAGACCAAAAAACCAAAAGTTTTCATGTTTTAGAAGGGTTTCCCTTGTCGGTTTTTCAATTTATTATTATTTTTGGAGCTCTACAAAATGTATACCTTAAATTTTTCAAATTTGGCAGTAACTGTTGCATTGCAGTGCTTTTCTTGCAGTATTTTTTTAATAATAACCAAAATATGATAAACTAGCTCCCTGCAGAATACACTTGCTTGGTATGGATAGCTGGGTATGTATATATATACATACCCAGCTATCCATACCAAGCCCGACAAACACCACAGGCACTCAGAAGCCCGCCCTTTCCTTTATAGTTACAGATATATTTGCTGGATATATAGGTTTTATATCACCACATTAATCAGCGCAACCTGAGAGGGGTAACTTTTTGTTGACATACAAATAGTTCTATGTTTCTCAGATTTTACGAAACCACACATGCTCTGCTTACTATAACAATCCCGTTTGTATAAAAAAATGTATATCACGTATTATACGAAGCCAAGCGGTGTTGCCAGCATTTCCACTACAAATGTAGACTAAATTAATATTGTATGCTGACTTATTATTCAACAAAATTGTATTTTTTTTAAGTTTTTCTTAAATTATTTGTTTGGAATCGGGCACCTGTATTTTCTTGGCAATATATTGATAATGAATAATAATAACGAATGATAATGACAGCAAAATTATTCATAAAGGTAGTTCCAATTTGTTTTATTTACCCGTCGTCCCATAGGTAGGTGCAAAATAACAGGAGCCAACTGGTGAGGCCTATCAAGTACAAATTATTTATTGCTATAATATTTAACTGGGTAAACAATTTTAAATAGGCCTTTGTCATTTATAAACTATAAGAGTACTGTTTATAAAACTATCAACTTACTAAAGTCCAAAGTTTTGTGCCTCTTACATTATTTACAACATCCCCTTTTGTTTCTGCTGTTCTTGAGGGAATTCTATTTCTGCCTCCCCTCATACCATCTCACGAATTTTTCGGAGCATATATTGTGTTTTTTTTCGGCCTTCGTCTCAATTTAGTTATTTTCCAGTCGTCCAAATCGGCTGGAAAACGATATTTGCCTGCCTAGGCTAGAACATGAAAACTAGCATAAATGCAAGCTTTTATGTTCGTTGGATTTGTTACCGCCCCGAATAGCAGAATAACTACCATTAAAACATCGGAAAAGTTACAGGGGGAGGGCCTTGGTATAGGACAACGACAATACCAAAACCCCCTTCAACATAGGGGCCCAAGGGGGCCCTTTAAGACATGGGGGGGGTCCTTTTGACATGTGGAGCCCTTAAAACAGGGGGGCCCAAAGGGGCTCTTTGAGACACGAGGGCCCCCATGCGTTATGAGGCCCCCTTAGACTTGTGGGGGGCCTTGCGATATGGGGCCCAAGGGGGCTCTTTGCGACACGTCGGCCCCCATGAGGCATAAGGCCCCCCTACAAAAGTGAACAATGAAAACCTTTTGTCGGCCGAAAAAGTTTCGTTTATCACAAGACCCGAAACTGTTTTGCAAGTGCTTGCACTTGTGAAGTCTCGGCTACGCCTCGCCTCCACAAACTGTGCTCGCACTTGCAAAATGAGATTTTCTGGCCTTGTAATAAAATATACTATTGTATATACTATATGTATACATAGCAACATACATAAATTTTGCATCGTATGTATTTAATTTGGCAGCAGTCAACCTAACCTCAAAATCTGATGTAAATTTGTACTTTTTCTCATTTTGCGGGAACGAATACAAAAAGAAACACTATTCAATACTCGTGCCCTGTCACTTTTCAGGGGCTCGGCCTCATTGCGGCCCTCGGCATTCGCCTCGGGCTGCAAAAATTCGCCCTCGCCCCCGAAAAGTGTAATGACAGCGCACTCGTATGAAATATACTAACCGTCCAAGAACTGTTATTTATTAAAAATAATTACGATAATTTAGGGTAAAATGAAGCTTCAATAAAGGCTTCAAGAGGGAATAATTTTGGTGCAAACAAGTTACCTTGTCGCACGGGTGAGGCCTGTAAGAAATATTTTGTTTAATTTTGAGATTTATGCTAAATACTACTTTAAACTACTTTCTAAGTCAAGTTTAGACAACAAGCTCTTAAAAACAAAATTATTGCTAAAATTTCGGAACTGAAGCGTTTCGGTAAAATTTTTATATATCGGCGTTTTATAACGCCTATTTACAGCCAAATTGTTCTAAAATACTTACAAAGACATTTTTTACATGTTATTGCTCAATTAAAAGTCAAGGTGGTTTGATGTCTCCAACAATACCCTAAATTCTAAAATTAATAGAGTATGTTCTTAACAACTCTCCTGCGCTTATTTGCGTGGAAATCAAGTCAAGCTTTTGTCCGTACAAAGAAAACAGTACAAACAAGCGTTTTATAGAAAATTTGCTGACTTAAGCTATTTTTTTAGTAAAATACTATTGATATTTTAACTAAAAATCCACAACTGTCGAAACAGAAAAAAAATCGGAACTGAAGCGTTTGGCTGAAATTTCTATTATTTATTTATTTTAAAGACACGTATTTGCACATTTGACAACAGTGTTTATTACAGTCCCAGAATGGTTATTTATACCACATTAAATTTGTAGGGACTTGGTAGTTTACATATCTATATAATAAAAGTCGTGTTAGTGCAAGTCGGACTCGCACACGAAGGGTTTCGTACCACCGTACAATATTTATTTAAGACTACATTTTTTTTATTATTTTTATTATCTGTTGTTATTGCGGCCATAGTTGTCCGCATTCTGTGAAAATTTCAAGTGTCTAACTATTACGGTTCAAAAGATACAGCCCTGTGACAGACGGAAGGACGGACAGCCGGACAGCTGAGCCTTAGTAATAGCACTTGGGGTACGAAACCCTAAAAATGAAATGCTGTACCTACGTTGGTAACACACTTGGCAACACTTGAGAACGGCTGGACCGACTTGGCTATTTTTTTTAGAATCCCCGTAATGGTCCAGGTCAGGTTCTTACGGAAATAAAAATTGGGAAAGATTTGCCGGAAAATTGGAAAATCTTTATTTCCATAAAAACATTACCTAGACCATTACGAATAGGTACTCAAAGAAAAAATTGCCAAATCGGTCCACCTGTTCTCAAGTGATGCGTTTACCAACGAATAGCGTTTCATTTTTATATAATAGACTGGAAAAGTCGTGACGTCACTGAGAGTGGGGACTTTTCAAAACAAACGCACGTGCTAGTGACGTGTCAACAGCTGGCTGGAAATAGTGAGGTTACTATCATTCGCTGTAATTTTTTTTTAATTTACCCGGAAAATTCGAAAATTCGGGAAAAACTGAAATACACTGCACGTGCGTAAATGTTGAAATGGTGTATTTGTAGGCGCATCACTTGAGAACGGATGAACCCATTTCGCTAATAATTTTTTCCTCATATTCGTCATAGTCCAGATAAGGTTCCTACGGAAATAAAAATTGTAAAAGTTGCCCGAAAAATTGAAAAATTCGAGAAAAACTGAAAGATATTTTTTCTATGGGATTTTTATATAAATTCACAACCATAACTCACGATTCGAACGATGGATATGCCTAATTCTTTTTTTGTTTCGTTCGTTATGGTCCTGGAAAAGTTTTCGGGAAAACAAAGTTCGAGCCAATTATAAATAAAAGTCGGAAAATTAGGAAATACTGCAAAATCATGATATTTGTATGCATTCTCAATCATAACTGATGATAGGAAAGACCTATTTTTTTGTTTTGTTCGTTCTGCTCCCGGGATGTGAGCTTTTTTATTATTATTTATTATTAAGTTTTAAGTTGTCATAAAAAATGTCTCCAAAATTTAGTTGTAATTAAAGCAATGGTGTATTGAAGGGTTAAAAAATAGTTTTAAGGATGCTTTTAAAATTTGGCCTTGTTTAAAACAATTTAAAAATTATAAACAGTGTCAAATATTTAAAAACCACCTTTTTTTAAGTTTTTAACCCATAAATACACCTTTGCTTTACAATCAAATTAAAAACACAACACAATTTAAAGCAGTGTGTGTAAAACACACCCTTAAAACAATTATTTTTAACCATAAATACACCCTTGCTTTTATTACAACCAAATATTAAACCTAATTTAAAAGGGTAAAAGGGTACCAACATTTTAAATCAAAAAAACACAAAATTAACATAATCCGCCTCCGGAAAAATAAAAATCTGGCAATAATATCCCATTTCAATGCACTGTTGTGCCTAAACGGTTCACCCGACAAAAAAATATGGTAGGTTAGACCTGTTAGACCCAATTCGTATTCCACCTCAAAAACCATAAAGTATCAAAAACCCAAAACTAGAAGAAAATTTGTTAAGCAGGACACCTAAAACCTTTTGTGACTGGAATGATGGGTTCAAAAACCGTTTTAAGGGCGTTTTTAAATATCTGACACTGTTTATAATTTTTATATTGTTCTATAAAAAACGTTTTTAAAATTTGGTTGTAATCAAAAAACGGAGTATTTAAGAGTTGAAAAAACGTTTTAAGGGTGGTTTGACATTAAAATATAATTTTAAAATTCTCAGATAAGAGCTTTCTGAATTGTTACCGCTAAATCATCTTTTCGCTCGTAGCGTTAAATATCTCCAATATTACATTAAATGAATAATCGAGTGAATGCGCTGTTGTCACATGAACGGGATTCCTATTATGCATTAAACATCTTAAGGTCGGGCATCATCGACAAAGTATCTGCAGTAGATATACAGTTTTATACAAATCTGTCGTGCGCCCCCTACAGTGAACTTCAAAAACTAAACGTGTGTATTTTACGATATATGGTGACTTTACCCGCCAAATGAAAATTTTGACAGTAGATAGCTTTAGTCGTATCAATGAGAAATAACTCGGATATACACGTGAATTTTACGAAGCCCAAAGTCGGGCTTCGTAAGTAGGTGTCGGGCTTGGTATTACTTTCCAACATAGCATTTTGGGCTTGACATTGCTGCCGTATATGTCTATATATATATATATATATATATATATATATATATATATATATATATATATATATATACGTTTTCCTGTCAAGTCGAGATCCGAACAAAACTTGGACAACCCGAGATCCACCAGAAGGGAAAGTATTTTTCAAGTACATATTGTATAAAAACATTATAAGCGATATCTAGAGTTCAAATAACTAGAGAGGGGAAACTTTTTCACACTTTGAATTTTGTGATAAAGATCGAACAAAACCAGATCCGTCATAAATGCAATACAACCCGAGATCCGACAATGTATAATTAAAGGCGTATAAGATAAGGTGAGGTCCGGCGACGTTGCCATTGTTTTGTTTAGTAAAACAACACGTGGAACGTATTTTTGTTCTATATGCAAGTTGAATTTCGATGAAACAATCACAGCACTTTCTTTCTGAGGTCCTATGTACCTTTGAATCTTTTAAAAATACATCTCCACGTCAATAGTATATTTCAAACGAGTGCGCTGTCATGACACTTTTCAGGGGCGAGGGCTGCAATGAGCCCGAGCCCCTAAAAAGTGACAGGACACGAGTATTGAACAGCGTTTTTCCCGCAAAATGAGAAAAAGTTACAAATTTACATCAGATTTTGAGGTTACAAAATACAAAAATAATATTTTAATCTTTCAAATAATTTGATGTTAAATAGTTTGCCCTGACAGGCCTCAAAATTTTGTCCTGTGACTTTATGTTACCGGAATTATTTACGGGATGCCACATGTGATATAAATAATAATCATTCTAAGACTGTAATAGACGCAATATTTCCTACGAAAAATTACTGAAATGGCATGAGGAAATGCAGAAATAACATACTCAAGAACAGCAGGAACAAAAGGGGATATTGTAAATAATGATTGTAAGAGGCACAAAACTAGATATTTCGTATTTCTGCAGATTTTCAGAGCCCTGATAACCTTTTAAAATCGGAAGAGTTTTTGACTTGGAAAATATTGTGAAAGAAACTCGTAGGCACATGGGGCGCATTTGTAATAAATAAATTGGCTACGAATTTGCAATTGACATTGTAAGCTACTGCAAATATCCCAGTTCCACTATAAATAATATTTGAATAAATACACGTCTTTAAAATAAATAAAATAAATAATAATCCAAATTTCAGCCAAACGCTTCAGTTCCGAATTTTTATTTCTTTTACTCTTTTGATGATTAAGGACTTTTGGTTAAAATTTCAATGATATTTTACACAAACTATTTTAAGTTACAGTAAATTGTCTATCAAGCGCTTGTTTGTATTATTTTTTTGTACGAACAAAAGTTTAACCTGATTTCAACAGAAATAAGCGTAGGAGAATTATTAAACGCATGTTCTATTAATTTGAGAATTTGAGGTATTGTTAGAGAAATTGAAAACGACCTTGAATTTTAATTGAGCAATAACATGTTAAAATCTCTTAAAGTATTTTAACACGTTTTTTTTTTAATTCCAAAGGGGGGTAACGGGGTGGGGGGTGTAGAATCTCTGGATCCACTGAACCGATTGCAATGAAACTTTGCATATTTACTTTTACCACTTAGGCGCTCAATAAGAAACGGTTTTTCAAAATTACATTCCAATGGGGGGTAACTCCGTGGTGGTGGTGGTGGGGGTTAATGTCTGGATCCACTGAACCGATTGCAGTGAAATTTTGCACACTTATTTATTTCACCACATAAGCGCTCACTAAGAAACGGTTTTTCAAAATTCATTCCAGAGGGGGGTAACGGCGTGAGGGGGGTTAAGCTTTGGATCCCCTCAAACGATTGCAATGAAATTTTTCACACTTACTTATTTTACCACGTAGGCACTCATTAAGAAGTGGTTTTTCAAAATTCCACTCCTAAGGGGGATTACGAGGTGAGGGGGTTAATCTCTAGACCTACTGAACCCATTGCAATGAAATTTTACACACTTACTCAGTTTACCACGTAGGCGTTCACTAAGAAGTAGTTTTTAAAAATTCCATTCCTAAGGGGGATTAACGGGGTGAGGGGTTAATCTCTAAATCTACTGAAACGATTGCAATGAACACTTACTTATTTTACGATGTAGGCGCTCACTAAGAAATGGTTTTTCAATATTATTAAAATACTAAATAATAAAAAAAAATTACCGTGCGAAGCCGCGACTGGTCATCTAGTAGGCGTTATAAAACAACGATATATTTAAACCTAAAAACCTATAAACCTCAGTTTTAAATTTTTAACAATTTTGTTTTTGAGATCTTGTGTAAATTTGAACAGTACCTGACTTAAAAAGTAACTTAATAAAGGACCTGACCTGACCTGACCTGACCTGACCTGACCTTACCTGACCTGACCTTACCTGACCGGACCTGACCTGACCTGACCTAACCTGACCTTTTTTTTTTTTTTTGGGGGGGGGCGTAGCTGGCGCCGTGGCTAACCAGGCAAGTGGCCCCCCAGAACCTCCCCGGCCCGGCTTCTGTCCGAGCGGGGCTGTCTTTTCCTTCTGCTTCACCCCTCGGGATCACCTCACGGCATAACTTCAAGGGAGAAGTCTGTCTTGCCTTTCGGCTTCTTCCGTGGTCCCGCGTCTCTGCGCACGGATTCTTGTCTCTGCGATACCGTTATCTCCTTCGCCGCCGGTCCTCCGGTGTCCGCCAAGAGGCAAACCCCAGCGATCCATCGCGGCCAACGGTGTCGTTCTTCCTTCGCGTCGTGCACGCCCGCGACTTCCGCGTCCCGGGCGTGCTCGATCTTTCTTTCTCTTCCGTCCCGCGGCCCCCCTCCTCCCGGGAAGTCGCGTTCCGGCTGTCTCCTTCGGCATCAAAAGCGTCGGCCCGCGGACCATGAATCACGGTCCATCCAGGCCCGCTTCTTCCGCCTCCGTTTCTCTCCTTCTCTGGTCACACTCCTTCCTTTGGAGGATGTTCTCGACCATGCTGAGAATTTCCTTCCAGTTCTCTTCTGACCGAGCCATGGCTTCCACCATATTCTCCGGCGTGAGAACTTCTCCCTCTGCAGGCAGCATCTGTGCTCTCAGTCGCTGCCGCTCCCACCTTCCGCAATGAAATACGGTGTGTTCTACCGTGTCTTCCGCTCCGCAGTAGACACATCTGTCATCTTCGGCCCTGTGCATCTTGTGCAGGTAGGATCGAAAGTCTCCGTGGCCCGAAAGCACCTGGGTGAAGCGGTACGTCACCTGTCCTCCCAATCTCTCTCGAAGGCGCAACCATCTGCCGATATTTGGTATCAGCCGGTGCGTCCACCTTCCTTTCGTGGACCTAACCTGACCTGAACTGATCTGACCTGACCCGACCTGACCTGACCTGACCTGACCTGACCTGACCTGACCTGACATAAAAAGGAACTTGATAAAGAAGCCTTTACTATAAATTGGATACAAAATTTGAACATCTCGAAATTACACCATATTTTATTTATTTAGGTCCTCTAATGAGCTGTTTGACATTTCCAAACCAAATATTTTCTAATTTTTACCGACTTCAAAAAAGGAAGAGGTTCTATGTTCGGCTTTATGTATGTTTTTTTTCCTTTTATGTGTGTTCACCGATCTCTTGGTCAATTGTAGATCTATTTTGAATATTTGAAAGGGTCGAGATGATCCCATTGTCACCAAGTCAGGAGCTGATGAGGAGATCTCATGGAAATCTAGGGAAATCCTCAAATTTTTCCTTCGTTTTATGTATGTTCATCGATTTTTTCGTTAATTGTTTACCGTTTTTTTTTTGTTCTTTTTGAAATTGAAACTTTTTTTTAGCGCTGTAGCGAGTCCGAAAAACTGAAACGGAAATCAAAGTGAAACACTTTAGTAGTGATAGTGGGGACGCGTGTGAATGAAACGACTAGAGTAGTAGGTTTCTGTCTCAAGGGTCCCGCTGTCCTGGGTCTCCTCAAGTTTTACTAGAACCCAATCTGAAATCTTATCCCCACGACGTTTTCACATCAAAATCTACGGCGCGCACTGCGCCTTTACGTATTTTTTTTTGAGCTATTGATTTTGGCCTCGTTTTATATATTTTCGAACCCCAGAAATTGATTTACGTTGTCTATTTTTCTTTATATTTCTTCGTTTACGAAATTCCACCTTGAAAACAATGAAATTTTCGCGAAAAAGTAAGTAACAATTTTCTCTTTAGAGCTTTAGAACAAAATATTGAAATTCGTCGGTCTCACACGACCATTTGGCAAGTTGAAATTTCGAAATTTTGAAAGCCAAAAAAATATTTTGACGTGAACTTTATTTGTAACTATGCCTGTGTTTGTGCAATATCCACTGTAGATCTGAACCACAAATAAATCAAATCAAATCAAGACGTCTATTCGCTCGCCAAATACAGTGATAACCCGTCAAACTTTCTTGCGTTACAAATATCGTCAGATTTTAATCGCTAATAACTACGACACTATTTAATAATTCGTTAACAACGGTTTAGCCCACAACGGGTAGGGCATGTCTGTACGTATATCTGTCGTGCTGATTTTTTTTTACGTCATCTGTAGATAAATTGGTGTAGCGTGAAAATGTGTTTAGCTAGGAGGTTAATTCAGGTGTCATTGTAAAGAGCTTGCGAAGCTTTACTAGGATCCAAAGTGAGAATTTGTCCCCGGCGACGTTTTCACGACAAAATGTACGGCGCGGACCCCAACTGCGGCTTTACGTATTTTTTATTGTTTCAGATAAATAGCTTCCATTTATGTGTCAATAATAATAAAATTCTTACAATAATTACCTAACAATTTCGTCTTTAAATTGGGTAGTTGCTTAACAGTCAATTTTTTGTGCATACGGTTGTATTTTTTCTAAACTGGTAATAATAATTATGTCATAATTTTATTCTGCAAAATATATATTAGTGTTATTCGATGAGTGAATATTCCAGTTCAGCGCTTTGTATTGTGATTTAATTCTACTTAATCTTTGTTCGGCTACCAGTCGACGTTGCCATGTCTACTGGATCTCATTTTGTGCATAATATATAAACTCCGTGTATACTACTGCAGCGCCCTCTGCAGCAGACGTTTACTAACTAAATTTGTATAAAAATCCTTAAAAATGGTCAAGATGAGATCCGGGCTAAAATTGGCAGAAACATTGTTTACACTGTTTTAAACGTTTTGGGCACGATATACACGTAGAAACAAGTTGAGGTCCGCTTCGGATCTCGCCTTGCTAAAACGGAGCCCGGCTTGTATACAAAATCTCACAAAATGATCTCGACTTGTACAAAAACATATATATATATATATATATATATATATATATATATATATATATATATATATTTATTTATTTATTTATTTATTTATTTATTTGCCAACAGGACAAGCCTAAAAAAGGCAAAATTTACATAAATGACATATACGGCGGCAATGTCAACCCCAAATTGCTATGTTGAAAAGTAATACCAAGCAAGCCCGACTTTGGGCTTCGTAAAATTCACGTGTATATCCGAGTTATTTCTCATTGATACGACTAAAGCCATCTACTGGCAAAATTTTCATTTGGCGGGTAAAGTCACCATATATCGTAAAATACACACGTTTAGTTTTTGAAGTTCACTGTAGGGGGCGCACGACAGATTTGTATAAAACTGTATATCTACTGCAGATACTTTGTCGATGATGCCCGACCTTAAGATGTTTAATGCATAATAGGAATCCCGTTCATGTGACAACAGCGCATTCACTCGATTATTCATTTAATGTAATATTGGAGATATTTAACGCTACGAGCGAAAAGATGATTTAGCGGTAACAATTCAGAAAGCTCTTATCTGAGAATTTTAAAATTATATTTTAATGTCAAACCACCCTTAAAACGTTTTTTCAACTCTTAAATACTCCGTTTTTTGATTACAACCAAATTTTTAAAACGTTTTTTATAGAACAATTTAAAAATTATAAACAGTGTCAGATATGTAAAAACGCCCTAAAACGGTTTTTGAACCCATCATTCCAGTCACAAAAGGTTTTAGGTGTCCTGCTTAACAAATTTTCTTCTAGTTTTGGGTATTTGATACTTTATGTTTTTTGAGGTGGAATACGAATTGGGTCTAACAGGTCTAACCTACCATATTTTTTTGTCAGGTGAACCGTTTAGGCGCAACAGTGCGTTGAAATGGGATATTATTGCCAGATTTTTATTTTTCCGGAGGCGGATTATGTTAATTTTGTGTTTTTTTTTATTTAAAATGTTGGTACCCTTTTACCCTTTTAAATTATGTTTAATATTTGGTTGTAATAAAAGCAAGGGTGTATTTATGGTTGAAAATAATTGTTTTAAGGGTGTGTTTTACACACACTGTTTTAAATTGTGTTGTGTTTTTAATTTGATTGTAAAGCAAAGGTGTATTTATGGGTTGTTTTTTAAATATTTGACACTGTTTATAATTTTTAAATTGTTTTAAACAAGGCCAAATTTTAAAAGCATCCTTAAAACTATTTTTTAACCCTTCAATACACCATTGCTTTAACTACAACTAAATTTTGGAGACATTTTTTATGACAACTTAAAACTTAATAATAAATAATAATAAAAAAGCTCACATCCCGGGAGCAGAGCGAACAAAACAAAAAAATAGGTCTTTCCTATCATCAGTTATGATTGAGAATGCATACAAATATCATGATTTTGCAGTATTTCCTAATTTTCGGACTTTTATTTATAATTGGCTCGAACTTTGTTTTCCCGAAAACTTTTCCAGGACCATAACAAACGAAACAAAAAAAGAATTCGGCATATCCATCGTTCGAATCGTGAGTTATGGTTGGGAATTTATATAAAAATCCCATAGAAAAAATCACTTTCAGTTTTTCCCGAATTTTCCAATTTTTCGGGCAACTTTTACAATTTTTATTTCCGTAGGAACCTTATCTGGACTATGACGAATATGAGGAAAAAATTATTAGCGAAATGGGTTCATCCGTTCTCAAGTGATGCGCCTACAAATACACTATTTCAACATTTACGCACGTGCAGTGTATTTCAGTTTTTCCCGAATTTTCGAATTTTCCGGGTAAATTTAAAAAAAAAAAATTACAGCGAATGACAGTAACCTTACTATTTCCAGCCAGCTGTTCACACGTCACTAGCACGTGAGTTTGTTTTGAAAAGTCCCCACTCTCAGTGACGTCACGACTCTTCCAGTCTATTATAACGAGCGTTCAAAAATAAACCTGGTTAGAGGAGGCTGGGCATTTTTATAACAGTGTACATTGCAATTGTTACAAAAACTAACTTGTCATTTTATTCAGTTTAGGTTAGGCAACCACTAAATTCGGCCAAATTGTTATTGAATTTATATTTAAACCTTGTTTGCAAGTAGGAAATGGTACGAAAACATGAATTTAAGACAGTCCCAACATATCAGAAAATACGTGAGTTGTGCCAAAGCTGACCGGTAGGTGAAAGTGTCATCGAAGAAAGAATGTACAAAGCATAGAGGATATCACTAAAGACACTTACATATTATGCTCTACATTTTCTTAATGAAACTTAATGAGGCTCACCCTGATCGGTTGGCTTAGGGCTCTGGGGACTAGCATAGAAGGGGACATCCTAGAGAAGTGAAATTTGGTACACGTCATTCTTCTGTCCTTATAATACCAGAAAAAAATTAGCAACCCTCTAGCTTTATTTTTAAGGGTAGTTTATTAAGGGTGGTTGGTACGAAAAAGAGAAACCAAGAGCTAAATACGTTTTCCATGTAAAATATGCATATTTTAAAATTAACATAAACTTTATTTCAAACATCAGCCCTTACATGTCTAGAAACACAGGGTAGAAGACTGTTAGCGGAGCGATCTACATTATATAATGTATTGTGTGTTGCGCACCTCTCGCTTTCATCGCACAATCGTAACCAGAGACCTCGTGAGGCCCCTCTTCCGTAGTTTCATAAAAACCAGCAGTGGAAAAAATCCGAAAAAATTCAGGGACGCATGAGACGCCGACACGAGCATCCCCTATATTTTTCACCTTTTTTGGTCGGTCGAGGGTGGTTTCTTGTAGAAGGGGTGGTTAAAAGAATGGCTTTTTTTTTAAATCAACCGCACCGACGTTTTCCTCTAATTTCGTGTAAGGAAACCTGAAAATGTGGAATTTTAAAAAAAATAAAATTTCATCCCTCAAGAGTGGACTTAGTCGAAATTTCGCTCGCAAAGCGGCGACATTAGGGATGTGGGGATTCGACAAACCACCGACGGAAAAAATCCGAAAAAATTCAGGGACGCATGAGACGCCGACACGAGCATCCCCTATTTTTTTCACCTTTCTTGGTCGGTCGAGGGTGGTTTCTTGTAGAAGGGGTGGTTAAAAGAATGGCTCTTTTTGAAACCAACCGCACCGACGTTTTCCTCTAATTTCGTGTAAGGAAACCTGAAAATGTGGAATTTAAAAAAAAATAAAATTTCATCCCTCAAGAGTGGACTTAGTCGAAATTTCGCTCGCAAAGCGGCGACATCATAGATGTGGGGATTCGACAAACCACCGACGGAAAAAATCCGAAAAAATTCAGGGACGCATGAGACGCCGACACGAGAATCCTCTATTTTTTTCACCTTTTTTGGTCGGTCGAGGGTGGTTTCTTGTAGAAGGGGTGGTTAAAAGAATGGCTTTTTTTTTAAATCAACCGCACCGACGTTTTCCTCTAATTTCGTGTAAGGAAACCTGAAAATGTGGAATTTTTAAAAAAATAAAATTTCATCCCTCAAGAGTGGACTTAGTCGAAATTTCGCTCGCAAAGCGGCGACATCATAGATGTGGGGATTCGACAAACCACCGACGGAAAAAATCCGAAAAAATTCAGGGACGCATGAGACGCCGACACGAGCATCCCCTATTTTTTTCACCTTTTTTGGTCGGTCGAGGGTGGTTTCTTGTAGAAGGGGTGGTTAAAAGAATTGCTTTTTTTTAAATCAACCGCACCGACGTTTTCCTCTAATTTCGTGTAAGGAAACCTGAAAATGTGGAATTTAAAAAAAAATAAAATTTCATCCCTCAAGAGTGGACTTAGTCGAAATTTCGCTCGCAAAGCGGCGACATTAGGGATGTGGGGATTCGACAAACCACCGACGGAAAAAATCCGAAAAAATTCAGGGACGCATGAGACGCCGACACGAGAATCCTCTATTTTTTTCACCTTTTTTGGTCGGTCGAGGGTGGTTTCTTGTAGAAGGGGTGGTTAAAAGAATGGCTTTTTTTTAAACCAACCGCACCGACGTTTTCCTCTAATTTCGTGTAAGGAAACCTGAAAATGTGGAATTTTAAAAAAAATAAAATTTCATCCCTCAAGAGTGGACTTAGTCGAAATTTCGCTCGCAAAGCGGCGACATTAGGGATGTGGGGATTCGACAAACCATCGACGGAAAAAATCCGAAAAAATTCAGGGACGCATGAGACGCCGACACAAGCATTCCCTATTTTTTTCACCTTTTTTGGTCGGTCGAGGGTGGTTTCTTGTAGAAGGGGTGGTTAAAAGAATGGCTTTTTTTTAAATCAACCGCACCGCCGTTTTCCTCTAATTTCGTGCAAGGAAACCTGAAAATGTGGAATTTTAAAAAAAATAAAATTTCATCCCTCAAGAGTGGACTTAGTCGAAATTTCGCTCGCAAAGCGGCGACATCATAGATGTGGGGATTCGACAAACCACCGACGGAAAAAATCCGAAAAAATTCAGGGACGCATGAGACGCCGACACGAGCATCCCCTATTTTTTTCACCTTTTTTGGTCGGTCGAGGGTGGTTTCTTGTAGAAGGGGTGGTTAAAAGAATGGCTTTTTTTTTAAATCAACCGCACCGACGTTTTCCTCTAATTTCGTATAGGGAAACCTGAAAATGTGGAATTTTTCGAAGTAAAACTTGTAATTGAAAAAAAAAAGTTATGCAAGGTATCAATAGAATATAGTGTGCAATCTGTAATATGTAATTGTTCTTATTGAATTGTACCGGACATACATACATTTTTTATACTCTGCGCGACGCAATTAAATACGTATTAAATGATGTTATATTTTATACCGAGCAAAGATATTTTATGCTGTGCATAAAGCAATAACATACATAGCAGTTATGCTATATTTTACTATGCAAACATATCTTTAAATACTGGTGTAACCTACCGTGCAACTGGTTACTTACAATTACAATTATTTACTGTGCAAAAATGCATTAAAATACCGAACAGTTAATTACATGCCTTTAAATAAGGAGGCCTTTCGTCGAGGGTTCTCGGAACCGTCGTTCTGTTTATCGCCATCGAATTTCCTGGAAGAATAGTTGTGATTCTTATTACCGACGGGAGCGAGAATGTCTATATTTTTTTTTCGTCGTGCACTGGCAAATATGAGACCATCGTTTATATATATAATATAAGCTAGTCTGTTCCTGATATAATTTTTTTAACTGACTTTTAGGCAAACACCCCATTTTATTCAGATTCGCTTATTTCTTTTTTATGAGAAGGGAAATTTTGGGACACGACGGAAACGGTAAAGTAAATTTATTGTAGGTATATTTTTGCAATTTTATTTTCACACACATATAAGATAACAAACATGAGAAAATTGCACATTTAATACAAAAATAATTCACAATGGGTGTTTTTATTCATCATAACAATAAAAAAATTGTTAGTCGACGGCATATCACCTTAATACGGAGCATAAAGTATACAGATAAATATCATTAAATTAAATGTATGAAAAACATAATGTGTTATTATATAAAATTAACTATTATATAAAATGAAATAAATCAAGGCACCAAATAAAATTAAGAAGACGAAAGACTGTAAAATAAAAAAACAAAATTCAATGGAATTGAGATACATCTAACAAGTAATCTTAGAAATTGTCGGAAAATAGAAACGTTTTGATTGAACAAAATTGGAACAAAATTGGAGCTGGCGGCCACTAAATGTTAAAATATGCAAACCGGATGTACCTAATGGCCGCCGTTTACAACCCTTCTAGTTTTATTGATGCTTTTAAGAAACTCGGGATTTCCATCATCCAGCAGGAAATCCACGTTATTTAATCTATAATTAAACTAACTAAAGACAAAAAAATATATTAACATCTATTCTAATTATTGCAGCATTGACAACTGTTACATTGTTTTAGAATGGCGTTTTTTTCTTCTAAAATAGCATTTCTGCGTTGGTTTTCAATAAATTTTTTTTCTTCAATTTCTAATAGTCTCTTTTCTGTCGTGTCGTATCTCCCTTAAAACATCAGCTCTTAATTTTTTGTGATTGTTAATTTTTTGCGATGTAATCACAAGTTAATTATTTAAATCCTAACCTCATTTTTTTTCTTCTCGATTTTTATTCCTCTTTCAATATTGTCAAAATGACAATATAAAAAATTTGATACCTTACATAAGAAAATTTTTGAGAAAAAAATTATTATCAACAAAAACACATGAACACTTCTCCTGAAAAGTCGTGATACGCCCCTTCGTGTTTTGACAGAGGGACGACGTCCGCAAACGTTTTATTCGTAGTACGTTCGTAATGCGTTCGCGGAGCTAAAAATTCTGGAACAATTCCGAAGACGCTCATGTGCATTGGTAAAATCCGTAACTTCCTCCGTTTGTGTTCCGAATGTGTTCGGGATTGGCTCCGCGAAAACAGCTATTATGTATAATTTTCCGAAGAAAAATATATAACTTTTTTAGTGTATTTTAATTAGACTTTGTTGAATAATTTTGGATAAATTACAAATACCGTTACATTTCTTTTTGACCGTTCGAACATTAAAAACAAAAAAATCACATCTAAGATTACTCAGAACTCCCATACGAAGCCGCCAATACGTGTTGATTACTCATTTAGGCACGTAAGCACGTTCCGCAACGAACTTCTTGATATAGGTCGTCGATAGGTTTTAAACTGTCTCACCGAGAAGAAGACCCTGTTTACAAATCTCATCCGAAAATATCTTAGCCCAGAGGTTTGCAATGTTGTTGGGAATCGCAAAAAAATTTTTGGGGGTCGCAAATTATCTTTTTACTGGGCCGGCGCCACCGACAAAATTTGGCGATGAAGAAAAAAAAAATTATTAAAATGTTTAATCTTAAGAAATTCATTATTAAAACTAAGAAATTGTGTGTGACAAATTCTCGATACTATTTTATGAGTTCTCATTAGAGCTGTGTAAAGAACCCAAAATAACCATGACAAATCGGCACATGCTAATTTGGCTCGATTTGGCGAATTTTAGGACACTTGCAAATTATTCTATCAGAATGAGTAAACGCAGAAAAAAGAATACCAAGTTATCGAAGTTATCCCACTCTCCCCTACATCAGTTTCGATATTTAAAGAATGTAAAGTAAGCAAATTTGGAGGCGACGAAAAACAAATGAAATCAGGCACCGACAGCATCACTTTACATTCAACACTTGACAATCTCTAATAAATGATGTTAATACTAACATCGAAGCGTTAAAATTACTTGAACAACCTACAGATAAATGGGATGCGTTATCAGTTCCTATAATTACCGAAAAATTAGACTATAGCACAAACCGGGAATGGCAATAAAAATTAAAGTGCGAAGTTCCAACGTTAGCTAGTCTAATGGAATTTTTAGAACAGAGATGTCTCACATTAGAATCTTTGGAAAGTTTAAATAAATCCAATATTAATAAATCAGTTACTTCATCAAAATTCCAGTCTAGTGCCAGGTAGAGAAACCAAAGGTTTCCGCGATAATAAAGGGATTTCGATGACGCATATTCAAACAAACAATAAGCAACCTTCCTGTTACTATTGTAAAAATTCATCACATACAATTTACAAATGTTCCGGATTTGCAAGTCTTTCACGGAATGAGAAAATTCAAAGCATTAACAATATGAAATTATGCGAAAATTGTCTAAGATCAAATCATTCAACATTAGATTGTAGATCTAACATAAAATGCAAACATTGCAATCAAAATCATAATAGTCTTCTCCATGAGCAAAATGTTTTAAATTCAAATGCACAAACAAGTTTAGGCAATTTTGCAACGTATCGAGTCAACGAACAAAACTTAAATAATTTAGCGAAAAAAGAAGTATTGCTATCAACAGCGTTAATTTATATTAAAGACAATAAAGGTCATTTTTGTGAATGTCGAGCATTACTTGATGTAGGCTCACAAAGCAATATAATAAGTGAATCCTTAGCTAAAAAATTAAATTTAAACTTAAATAATAGTAATATTTCAATACAAGGTATAAATCAAAAAACAATAACTTCCAAGCAAACAACAAACGTAATAATAAGATCAAGAGTCAACACGTTTACTTCGGAAATTTCATGTTTGGTTCTTCCGCAAATTACGGGAAATATTCCTACTTGCTCTCTTAAAGATTTAGATATCAACATTCCTACCGATATTCAATTGGCGGATTCTAATTTTAATACGTCGAGTCCGATTGATTTACTAATTGGTGTCGGGCTTTTTTGGCAACCATTGTGTTCAGGTAAAATAACAAACTCGGTAGGTCAACCCCAATTCATAGAAACGTGCTTAGGGTGGGTTATCGGCGGCGAAATTTCCAAAGAGGCGCGAACATCCGTTTTCAATATAACTATATAACACAATAGACAAACAGCTCCAAAAATTTTGGGAAATTGAGGAATACAGCAATAAAAGTAATTGGTCCGAACAAGAGAGGTTGTGCGAAGACCACTTTGTAAACAACCATAAACGCGATCATCAGGGTAGATTTATTGTCAAATTACCGTTCAAGTCCGAAAAACCTAATCTCGGTGCGTCAAAGGAAATAGCAATAAAACGATTGCATTCTCTTGAAAATAAATTTAAAAAGCATCGGTTATTAAAACTCGAATATTCAAAAATTTTAAACGAATTTCTTTTGTTATTTAGTTGCAAATGATTATCATAAAAAAATAATTCAGGTTGCTATTTGCCACACCATGGAGTATTCAAACAATCTTCAGGTAAACTCCGAGTAGTTTTTGACGCTAGTGGAAAAACTTTCAGCGGACAAAGTTTAAATGATGCGCTTTTGACAGGTCCTACAATCCAACAAAATCATTTTTCAATTTTAACTCGGTTCCGTACATTTCCAATTGCCTTTAGCGGTGACATAATCAAAATTTATCGACAAATTAAAGTTGATGCAGAAAAATTTTATGGCGCGAAAGTCCGCAAGATCCTATTTTAACTTATCGTTTGTTAACATACGGCACTACCTGCGCTCCATTTTTTTACTGCATATAAATCCGCCCCCTAGTTATGATGAATACAAACTGAATTTTACCTATTGTGAATTATTTTTGTCTTAAATGTGCAATTTTCTCATGTTTGTTATCTTATATCTGTGTGAAAATAAAATTGCAAAAATATACCTATAATAAATTTACTTTACCGTTTCCGTCGTGTCCCAAAATTTCCCTTCTCATAAAATAGAAATAAGCGAATCTGAATAAAATGGGGTGTTTGCCTAAAAGTCAGTTAAAAAAATTATATCAGCAACAGACTAGCTTATATTATATATATAAACGATGGTCTCATATTTGCCAGTGCACGACGAAAAAAATATATAGACATTCTCGCTCCCGTCGGTAACAAGAATCACAACTATTATTCTTCCAGGAAATTCGATTGCGATAAACAGAACGACGGTTCCGAGAACCCTCGACGAAAGGCCTCCTTATTTAAAGGCATGTAATTAACTGTTCGGTATTTTAATGCATTTTTGCACAGTAAATAATTGTAATTGTAAGTAACCAGTTGCACGGTAGGTTACACCAGTATTTAAAGATATGTTTGCATAGTAAAATATAGCATAACTGCTATGTATGTTATTGCTTTATGCACAGCATAAAATATCTTTGCTCGGTATAAAATATAACATCATTTAATACGTATTTAATTGCGTCACGCACAGTATAAAAAATGTATGTATGTCCGGTACAATTCAATAAGAACAATTACATATTACAGATTGCACACTATATTCTATTGATACCTTGCATAACTTTTTTTTTCAATTTACTTCGAGTTTTACTTCGAAAAATTCCACATTTTCAGGTTTCCCTATACGAAATTAGAGGAAAACGTCGGTGCGGTTGATTTAAAAAAAAAGCCATTCTTTTAACCACCCCTTCTACAAGAAACCACCCTCGACCGACCAAAAAAGGTGAAAAAAATAGGGGATGCTTGTGTCGGCGTCTCATGCGTCCCTGAATTTTTTCGGATTTTTTCCGTCGATGGTTTGTCGAATCCCCACATCCCTAATGTCGCCGCTTTGCGAGCGAAATTTCGACTAAGTCCACTCTTGAGGGATGAAATTTTATTTTTTTAAAAATTCCACATTTTCAGGTTTCCTTACACGAAATTAGAGGAAAACGTCGGTGCGGTTGATTTAAAAAAAAAGCCATTCTTTTAACCACCCCTTCTACAAGAAACCACCCTCGACCGACCAAAAAAGGTGAAAAAAATAGGGGATGCTCGTGTCGGCGTCTCATGCGTCCCTGAATTTTTTCGGATTTTTTTCCGTCGGTGGTTTGTCGAATCCCCACATCTATGATGTCGCCGCTTTGTGAGCGAAATTTCGACAAAGTCCACTCTTGAGGGATGAAATTTTATTTTTTTAAAAATTCCACATTTTCAGGTTTCCTTACACGAAATTAGAGGAAAACGTCGGTGCGGTTGATTTAAAAAAAAAAACCATTCTTTTAACCACCCCTTCTACAAGAAACCACCCTCGACCGACCAAAAAAGGTGAAAAAAATAGAGGATGCTCGTGTCGGCGTCTCATGCGTCCCTGAATTTTTTCGGATTTTTTCCGTCGGTGGTTTGTCGAATCCCCACATCCCTAATGTCGCCGCTTTGCGAGCGAAATTTCGACTAAGTCCACTCTTGAGGGATGAAATTTTATTTTTTTAAAAATTCCACATTTTCAGGTTTCCTTACACGAAATTAGAGGAAAACGTCGGTGCGGTTGATTTAAAAAAAAAGCCATTCTTTTAACCACCCCTTCTACAAGAAACCACCCTCGACCGACCAAAAAAGGTGAAAAAAATAGGGGATGCTTGTGTCGGCGTCTCATGCGTCCCTGAATTTTTTCGGATTTTTTCCGTCGATGGTTTGTCGAATCCCCACATCCCTAATGTCGCCGCTTTGCGAGCGAAATTTCGACTAAGTCCACTCTTGAGGGATGAAATTTTATTTTTTTAAAAATTCCACATTTTCAGGTTTCCTTACACGAAATTAGAGGAAAACGTCGGTGCGGTTGATTTAAAAAAAAGCAATTCTTTTAACCACCCCTTCTACAAGAAACCACCCTCGACCGACCAAAAAAGGTGAAAAAAATAGGGGATGCTCGTGTCGGCGTCTCATGCGTCCCTGAATTTTTTCGGATTTTTTCCGTCGGTGGTTTGTCGAATCCCCACATCTATGATGTCGCCGCTTTGCGAGCGAAATTTCGACTAAGTCCACTCTTGAGGGATGAAATTTTATTTTTTTTTAAATTCCACATTTTCAGGTTTCCTTACACGAAATTAGAGGAAAACGTCGGTGCGGTTGATTTAAAAAAAAAGCCATTATTTTAACCACCCCTTCTACAAGAAACCACCCTCGACCGACCAAAAAAGGTGAAAAAAATAGGGGATGCTCATGTCGGCGTCTCATGCGTCCCTGAATTTTTTCGGATTTTTTCCGTCGGTGGTTTGTCGAATCCCCACATCTATGATGTCGCCGCTTTGCGAGCGAAATTTCGACTAAGTCCACTCTTGAGGGATGAAATTTTATTTTTTTAAAAATTCCACATTTTCAGGTTTCCTTACACGAAATTAGAGGAAAACGTCGGTGCGGTTGATTTAAAAAAAAAGCCATTCTTTTAACCACCCCTTCTACAAGAAACCACCCTCGACCGACCAAAAAAGGTGAAAAAAATAGGGGATGCTTGTGTCGGCGTCTCATGCGTCCCTGAATTTTTTCGGATTTTTTCCGTCGATGGTTTGTCGAATCCCCACATCCCTAATGTCGCCGCTTTGCGAGCGAAATTTCGACTAAGTCCACTCTTGAGGGATGAAATTTTATTTTTTTAAAAATTCCACATTTTCAGGTTTCCTTACACGAAATTAGAGGAAAACGTCGGTGCGGTTGATTTAAAAAAAAAGCCATTCTTTTAACCACCCCTTCTACAAGAAACCACCCTCGACCGACCAAAAAAGGTGAAAAAAATAGGGGATGCTCGTGTCGGCGTCTCATGCGTCCCTGAATTTTTTCGGATTTTTTTCCGTCGGTGGTTTGTCGAATCCCCACATCTATGATGTCGCCGCTTTGTGAGCGAAATTTCGACAAAGTCCACTCTTGAGGGATGAAATTTTATTTTTTTAAAAATTCCACATTTTCAGGTTTCCTTACACGAAATTAGAGGAAAACGTCGGTGCGGTTGATTTAAAAAAAAAAACCATTCTTTTAACCACCCCTTCTACAAGAAACCACCCTCGACCGACCAAAAAAGGTGAAAAAAATAGAGGATGCTCGTGTCGGCGTCTCATGCGTCCCTGAATTTTTTCGGATTTTTTCCGTCGGTGGTTTGTCGAATCCCCACATCCCTAATGTCGCCGCTTTGCGAGCGAAATTTCGACTAAGTCCACTCTTGAGGGATGAAATTTTATTTTTTTAAAAATTCCACATTTTCAGGTTTCCTTACACGAAATTAGAGGAAAACGTCGGTGCGGTTGATTTAAAAAAAAAGCCATTCTTTTAACCACCCCTTCTACAAGAAACCACCCTCGACCGACCAAAAAAGGTGAAAAAAATAGGGGATGCTTGTGTCGGCGTCTCATGCGTCCCTGAATTTTTTCGGATTTTTTCCGTCGATGGTTTGTCGAATCCCCACATCCCTAATGTCGCCGCTTTGCGAGCGAAATTTCGACTAAGTCCACTCTTGAGGGATGAAATTTTATTTTTTTAAAAATTCCACATTTTCAGGTTTCCTTACACGAAATTAGAGGAAAACGTCGGTGCGGTTGATTTAAAAAAAAGCAATTCTTTTAACCACCCCTTCTACAAGAAACCACCCTCGACCGACCAAAAAAGGTGAAAAAAATAGGGGATGCTCGTGTCGGCGTCTCATGCGTCCCTGAATTTTTTCGGATTTTTTCCGTCGGTGGTTTGTCGAATCCCCACATCTATGATGTCGCCGCTTTGCGAGCGAAATTTCGACTAAGTCCACTCTTGAGGGATGAAATTTTATTTTTTTTTAAATTCCACATTTTCAGGTTTCCTTACACGAAATTAGAGGAAAACGTCGGTGCGGTTGATTTAAAAAAAAAGCCATTATTTTAACCACCCCTTCTACAAGAAACCACCCTCGACCGACCAAAAAAGGTGAAAAAAATAGGGGATGCTCATGTCGGCGTCTCATGCGTCCCTGAATTTTTTCGGATTTTTTCCGTCGGTGGTTTGTCGAATCCCCACATCTATGATGTCGCCGCTTTGCGAGCGAAATTTCGACTAAGTCCACTCTTGAGGGATGAAATTTTATTTTTTTTAAAATTCCACATTTTCAGGTTTCCTTACACGAAATTAGAGGAAAACGTCGGTGCGGTTGGTTTAAAAAAAAGCCATTCTTTTAACCACCCCTTCTACAAGAAACCACCCTCGACCGACCAAAAAAGGTGAAAAAAATAGAGGATTCTCGTGTCGGCGTCTCATGCGTCCCTGAATTTTTTCGGATTTTTTCCGTCGGTGGTTTGTCGAATCCCCACATCCCTAATGTCGCCGCTTTGCGAGCGAAATTTCGACTAAGTCCACTCTTGAGGGATGAAATTTTATTTTTTTAAAAATTCCACATTTTCAGGTTTCCTTACACGAAATTAGAGGAAAACGTCGGTGCGGTTGATTTAAAAAAAAAGCCATTCTTTTAACCACCCCTTCTACAAGAAACCACCCTCGACCGACCAAAAAAGGTGAAAAAAATAGAGGATGCTCGTGTCGGCGTCTCATGCGTCCCTGAATTTTTTCGGATTTTTTCCACTGCTGGTTTTTATGAAACTACGGAAGAGAGGCCTCACGAGGTCTCTGGTTACGATTGTGCGATGAAAGCGAGAGGTGCGCAACACACAATACATTATATAATGTAGATCGCTCCGCTAACAGTCTTCTACCCTCTGTTTCTAGACATGTAAGGGCTGATGTTTGAAATAAAGTTTATGTAAATTTTAAAATATGCATATTTTACATGGAGAACGTATTTAGCTCTTGGTTTCTCTTTTTCGTACCAACCACCCTTAATAAACTGCCCTTAAAAATAAAGCTAGAGGGTTGCTAATTTTTTTCTGGCATTATAAAGACAGAAGAATGACGTGTACCAAATTTCACATCTCTAGGATGTCCCCTTCTATGCTAGTCCCCAGAGCCCTAAGCCAACCCCCTGATCTAATAACAGCTGCAAAAGAAAAGGTTTGTCTTTTGCTTCTGAAACTCAAGAGTTAAAACTTCTACCTAACCATACTTTTCAGATTTGCGCATTTAAGAGAACAAGTTTGAGTGTGAAATATGATAAAGTAACAAGCGAAACTGCAAGTGATTTCTTCCTTTGGCCACATTAAAAATTTCATGTATGTACCAAGCATCCGTAGCCGATGTAAGAAAAAATATGAAACTGAAGTTTTTTTGCACTGTTTTTAATGGGATCAGAAAAAGGGCACAATTCTCTACAAGAAATATCGAAAACATTTTCACCATTAATTTACTGTAACTGTTTTGTGTCCTTCTAAGGGATTGTAAAATTCTCAATAAACATTTTTAGAAATTTGGTTAGAAACTGTCAGTTGGTCATATCCTTCCGAAGAGTGTTTTAATTTCTACATTTTGAAGAAATAAAGGTGTAAAACCAAATCATAAAGTATCCGATATCTAAAAATAACTCGATTAACATCACACCCAAAGGTCTGAATGCACTTTACTTTTTACCAACCGTTGTAGGAATCCTGGAGATACCTGCAGGACATTTTGCAGCCCAAACCCCCAAATCATGTCGGTCTATATAAAACCGCTAACTAATACCCTAAAACACTTGTCAACACTTCTTTAAGATGCATAATAAAATTAATTATTAATAAAACTGCAGCTTCTCTGAAATTTTGAGGTTATGTTATCTGTCATGGAGAGTTTCGTGTTAATCAGTCAAGCTCTACACTGTAAAAAAATAAAACAAAAACGCAATTTCAAAGCCTACTCTAACCAG
Organism: Diaperis boleti; assembly: GCA_963583935.1. Classification (NCBI taxonomy): domain Eukaryota; kingdom Metazoa; phylum Arthropoda; class Insecta; order Coleoptera; family Tenebrionidae; genus Diaperis; species Diaperis boleti. Next base: position 36,254,612 of record OY757249.1, read on the forward strand.
GTTTTTTATTGAACGCTCGTTATAAAGATGAAACGCTATTCGTTGGTAAGCGCATCACTTGAGAACGGGTGGACCGATTTGACTTTTTTTTTGAGTATTCGTAATGGTCTTGGTAATGTTTTTACGGAAATAAAGATTTTCCAATTTTCCGGCAAATCTTTCCTAATTTTTATTTCCGTAAGAACCTGACCTGGACCTACGAGGATTTAAAAAAAAAGCCAAGTCGGTCCAGCCGTTCTCAAGTGTTGCGCTTACCAATGTAAGAGTCCTAACGGGACCCTATTACTAAGGCTCCGCTGTCCGTCTGTCCGTCCTTCCGTCTGTCACAGGGCTGTATCTTTTGAACCGTAATGGTTAGACACTTGAAATTTTCACAGAATGCGGACAACTATGGCCGCAATAACAACAGATAATAAAAAAAAAATTTAGTGTTAAATAAATATTGTACGGTGGTACGGTACGATACGTGTGCGAGTCAGCCTTGCACTTGGCCGATTTGTATTATATACAGTGAGCGGCAAAAGTATGGAATAAATTCATTAAAAACAGTCAAATGGTACTGTCAGTCTCATTAGTATGTTAAATTATTTTACAAAACGTTTTCGAAAATGGTTCATTTAACAGAAACACAACGTATAGAAATTTTAATTGTGATTGGGTGCGGTGATAAAACTAGAACCCAACAAGAAGTCTGTAATTTGTTCAATGCAAAGTACCCAGATAATCATCAGCCAATCTACAGTCAATAAAATTGAAAATAAATTTAGAAGAACTGGGCATGTTAAAGCGATTGGAAGAACGGGTCGTCCAAAAATTAACGAAGATACGACCTTGTAAAAAATTTTCCAAATGGCAATAATCAGACCTTAGTAAATGATGATTTGTAGTTTAAGCAAGACGGTGCACCCCCACACTTTGCACTTCCTGTTTGCCATCACTTGAACAATTGGTTTCCTAGGAGGTGGATTGGGAGCCGAGGACCGATAGAGTGGCCTGCAAGGTCTCCAGACCCCTTGATTATTTTTTATGTCGTTATTTAAAGTCTAAGATTTATGTTAGACCACAGAATCTAGAAGATTTAAAAATTAGGATTCGATACGAAATAAGTAGAATTAGTGAACAAGTAATTCATAATGTCCAAAAGGAATTTCTTCATAGACTTGCTTATTGCCAACAAGGTTTCGTTATAAAATTTATTTTTTCCTTATGTAAGATAACAAAATTTTTACACTGTCGTGTAGACAATTAAAGGGGCAATCAGAATCAAGAAAAAAAATAGGGGGTTTCTATTTAAAAAAAATATCGATGAAGTCATCACTCGAAAACAAATGACAAAAATATGTATTTTTATAACTTAAAATTGACCCGTCTAAAGATTTCTTTGAAAAGAAATTTGTTTAATTTTTAGTGAATTGATTCCATACTTTTGCCGCTCACTGTAGATATATAAGCCGTGTTCGCGGGTGCAGTTCTGAACCAGTTCAGAACTATTACGCATGCGCAGTGGAAAAAACGGCGTTCGCGGTTCGCGGATAATATCGAACGGTTCATTATTGATTCGGAATCGATCCTGGCAGTTCTAGGACTGTAGTCAGGACTAATAATTCGGTTCGGCTGTTCTTGCACAATTTCGATTTAAGTTGTTTTCTATAAACGTCAGTTTACAGTTGTAAGTGCAACGATCTCTAGTAAAGAGGGCCCCCTTTTCCAATTGGGCTCCCTGAGGCTCCTGACCAAGAGGGCCCCGACCAAGAAGGCTCCTGACCAAGGGGGCGGGGCCCTCGACCAAGGAGGCACCCGACCGAGGGGACCCTTGACCAAGGGCGCTGCCGATCAAAAAGGCTGCTGACCAAGGGGTCCCCCGACTAAGGGGGCTCGCGATCAAGGGGGCTACCGGCAAAGGGGTGTCCCGACCAAAGAGCTCCCGGCAAAGGGGGCTCCCGACCAAATGGCCCCCGTCCAAGGGGGGTTACGGACCAAGGGGCCCCCCGACCAAGGAGAACGCCGGAAACCAAAATTTGTCGTATCGCGCATTAAAAATGAAAATCGATTCTTAAGTAGTAAACTCCAAAAGTTTCACTTCTGTCGTGCGTGGACTCCACACACAATTTTCTTTTTATTTTTAGTGAACGCACCTATCCCCGATATTTTTAGCATAGTTCTAAGAAATTATTTTGGGAGTCCACTGATGAGTTTCTTCCTCCTCTTCAGGTCTTTCTGGAACGATTAAAAATTCGGTTAAGACTTCTAAAATTGGTTGGTTTAAAAACACATCTAATAGACAATCGTTTATTATTTAGATCCTTCGAACTCACTCATTTTCTGATAGACAAATCAACAAACAACGCTAGTTTGTTGGTTCATTTAAACTAGCATTTCAGAATTTTTCATGGAACAGTTCAAAATTATCGTTCGCGGTAAAATAAAATTTCGAACCGGTTCATAATCGGGCATGCGCCTTATGACAATCCGGAATAGTTCTGAACTAGTTCGGAATCGATTCAAAATGTGAACCGCGAACAAAGCTATAAACTTCCAAGTCCCTACAAATTTAATGTGGTATAAATAACCATTCTGGAACTGTAATAAACACTATATATATTGCAGGAACAAAAGGGGATATTCTAAATAATGTAAGAGGCACAAAACTAGGTATTTCTGAAGTTTCAAGATTTTAATTTGGAAAATATACTGTAAAAAATTTGCTTTTAAAAAAAAGAGAACCGACTTCAAAAAGTGAAAAATAATTGAATACATGTATTATTACATGTACTACCCAATGACCTGTCTGAAGTCGGTGCCAAGCCAAATAGGTTACAAATTTGTAACATATTGTAATTATACAAAAATATCAACAACGTTATAACGCATACAAAATTCGATATCATTCGAGACGGCCGTCAACGACGTCTGCCGTTTGGGGTGTTTTGCTCAGCACGAGCCCCCCACCCACGCTCACGCATTCCGGTGCGTTCGCCGGGAGACCTTCGATGTGGCTGGAGCAGGCAGCCTATCTATCTACTACATATTTGGCTTAACACCGACTTCAGACAGATCATTGGGTAGTACATGTAATAATACATGTATTCAATTATTTTTCACTTTTTGAAGTCGGTTCTCTTTTTTTTAAAAGCAAATTTTTTTAAAATTTTAAGTGATAAGTTAGTGATACCTAGTAAAGACGCTTCTCCAATATTGAGGTCCTCAATAAAGTTGACGAAGAAATCGGTATAAACATAATTATATGCATAAAATGAAGAAAAAATATGTGGATTTTTCTCGATTTCCATGGGATTCCCTGATCAGATCCTGATTTTTTGACAATGGGATCACGTCAAGAGTATACCCTTTCAAATAAAAAAAGAATTTTGTAAATCGGTCCACAACTGACAAAGAAATCGGTGAACATACATGATAAGTCGGTTAAAAAGGGAGCGAGAATTTGACGATTTTTCTCGATTTCCATGAGATTCCCTAATCAGATCGTGGATTTTTTAACAGTGTGACCACCTTTAGAGTATGCCCTTTCAAATAAAAGAAGAATTTTGTAAATCGGTCCACAATTGACGAAGAAATCAGTGAACATACATGAAGTCGGTTAATAAAAGGGAGCGAAAATTTGACGATTTTTCTCGATTTCCATGGGATTCCCTGATCAGATCCTGATTTTTTAACAATGTAACCATCTTTAGAGTATACCCTTTCAAATAAAAGAAGAATTTTGTAAATCGGTCCACAATTGACGAAGAAATCGGTGAACATACATGAAGTCGGTTAATTAAAGGGAGCGAAAATTTGAGAATTTTTCTCGATTTCCATGAGATCCCCTCATCAGATCCTGAAATGGTGACAATGGGACCAATCTGCAAGTATACTCTTTCAAATAAAAGAAGAATTTTACAAATCGGTTTATAAATGACGGAGTTCTGCGGTAACAAACATTAAAAAAAAAAAAAAAACACAACCGAATTGATAACCTCCTCCTTTTTTGAAGTCGGTTAAAAACACCTACATTGGGCTCATTTGTAATAGAAAAAAATGTGGCCACGAATTTGCAATTATTGACAGTGTAAACAACTGCAAATGTCCCAATGTTATCAAATGTTCAAATACGTGTCCTTAAAATGAATAAATAATACTAATAGAAATTTCAGTCAAACGCTTCAGTTCTGATTTTTTTTTCTGTTTCGACAGTTGAGGATTTTTAGTTAAAATGTCAATAGTATTTTACTGAAAAATTAGCTTAAGTTACAGTCAATTTTCTATAAAACGCTTGTTTGTACTGTTTTCTTTGTACGGACAAAAGCTTGACTTGATTTCAACGCAAATAAGCCCAGGAGAATTGTTGAAAAATATTCTATTAATTTTAGAATTTAGGGCCTTGTTGGAGATATCAAACCACCTTGACTTTTAATTGAGCAATAACATGTAAAAAATTTCTTTATAAGTATTTAAACACAATTTGGCTATAAATAGGGGTTATAAAACGGCGATACATATAAAACCTTAACCGAAACGATTCAGTTCCGAAATTTTAACAATAATTTTGTTTTTAAGAGCTTGTTGTCTAAACTTGACTTAGAAAGTAGTTTAAAGTAGTATTTAGCATAAATCTCAAAATTAAACAAAATATTTTGTTCTTACAGGCCTCACCCGTGCGACACGGTAACTTGTTTGCACCAAAATTATTCCCTCTTGAAGCGTTTATTGAAGCTTCATTTTACCCTCAATTATCGTAATTATTTTCTTGATGTGGCATAAATAACCGTTCTGGGACGGTAATAAACACAATATTTGCTACGAAAAATTCGTGAGATGGTATGAGGGGATGCAAAAATAGAATTTCCTCAAGAACAGTAGCAACAAAAAGGGATGTTGTAAATAATGTAAGAGGCACAAAACTTTGGACTTGTTGTTAGTCAGTTTTATAAACAGTACTTATAGTTTATAAATGACAAAGGCCTATTTAAAATTGTTTACCCAGTTAAATATAACAATTTGTTCTGCACTCACCTGTGGGACTACCTACTTGAATAATTTTGCTGTCATTATCATTCATTATTATTCATTATCAATATATTGCCAAGAAAATACGGGTGGCGGATTCCAAACAAATAATTTAAGAAAAACTTTCAAAAAATTACAATTTTGTTTATTGATTTTGAAGGACACCGAATAATAAGTCAGCATACAATATTAATTTAGTCTACATTTGTGGTGGAAATGCTGGCAACACCGCTTGGCTTCGTATAATACGTGATATACATTTTTTTATACAAACGGGATTGTTATAGTAAGCAGAGCATGTGTGGTTTCGTAAAATCTGAGAAATATAAAATTATTTGTATGTCAACAAAAAGTTACCCCTCTCGGGTTGCGCTGATTAATGTGGTGATATAAAACTTATATATCCAGCAAATATATCTGTAACTATAAAGGAAAGGGCGGGCTTCTGAGTGCCTGTGGTGTTTGTCGGGCTTGGTATGGATAGCTGGGTATGTATATATATACATACCCAGCTATCCATACCAAGCCCGACAAACACCACAGGCACTCAGAAGCCCGCCCTTTCCTTTATAGTTACAGATATATTTGCTGGATATATAGGTTTTATATCACCACATTAATCAGCGCAACCTGAGAGGGGTAACTTTTTGTTGACATACAAATAATTCTATGTTTCTCAGATTTTACGAAACCACACATGCTCTGCTTACTATAACAATCCCGTTTGTATAAAAAAATGTATATCACGTATTATACGAAGCCAAGCGGTGTTGCCAGCATTTCCACCACAAATGTAGACTAAATTAATATTGTATGCTGACTTATTATTCAACAAAATTGATTTTTTTTTAAGTTTTTCTTAAATTATTTGTTTGGAATCGGGCACCTGTATTTTCTTGGCAATATATTGATAATGAATAATAATAATGAATGATAATGACAGCAAAATTATTCATAAAGGTAGTTCCAATTTGTTTTATTTACCCGTCGTCCCACAGGTAGGTGCAGAATAACAGGAGCCAACTGGTGAGGCCTATCAAGTACAAATTATTTATTGCTATAATATTTAACTGGGTAAACAATTTTAAATAGGCCTTTGTCATTTATAAATTATAAAAGTACTGTTTATAAAACTAACAACTTACTAAAGTCCAAAGTTTTGTGCCTCTTACATTATTTACAACATCCCCTTTTGTTTCTGCTGTTCTTGAGGGAATTCTATTTCTGCCTCCCCTCATACCATCTCACGAATTTTTCGGAGCAAATATTGTGTTTTTATCCAACACTTGTGTATTATGTAGTCATAATAACGCCAATTTTGAATGGATTATGAGGTCTATAAGATACATGTGACTTATGAAAAAATAATTCAATGGTTTTCTAATTTGTCGTAGCAACTAGTTCATAAGCCACAGGTTTGGACGTCAAATGAACGTCAAATTTTTTTGGGTTTTGATGAATGTTCAAGAACTGTTACAGGAGGGAGTGTTGGATAAACCTATGTATTAAACACGTGTCTTAACAGCAAATAAGTCACTCAAGAAAAATTAGCCACTCGAGCAAGCTCTCGTGGCTAAACATTTCTTTCGTGACTTATTTGCCTTATAAGACACTAGTATAATAAATAGCTATTTTTGGCCTTCGTCTCAATTTAGTTATTTTCCAGTCGTCCAAATCGGCTGGAAAACGATATTTGCCTGCCTAGGCTAGAACATGGAAACTAGGGATTTTTCAATGCAAGCTTTTATGTTCGTTGGATTTGTCACCGCCCCGAATAGCAGAATAACTACCATTAAAACATCGGAAAAATTACAGGGGGGGGCCCTTGGTATAGGACAACGACAATAACAAAAACCCCCTTCAACAAAGGGGCCCAAGGGGGCCCTTTAAGACATGGGGGGGTCCTTTTGACATGTGGAGCCCTTAAAACAGGGGGGCCCAAAGGGGCTCTTTGAGACACGAGAGCCCCCATGCGTTATGAGGCCCCCTTAGACTTGTGGGGGGCCTTGCGATATGGGGCCCAAGGGGGCTCTTTGCGACGCGTGGGCCCCCATGAGGCATGGGGCCCCCCTACAAAAGTGAACAATTAAAATCTCTTGTCGGCCGAAAAAGTTTCGTTTATCACAAGACCCGAAACTGTTTTGCAAGTGCTTGCACTTGTGAAGTCTCGGCTACGCCTCGCCTCCACAAACTGTGCTCGCACTTGCAAAATGACATTTTCTGGCCTTGTAATAAAATATACTGTTGTATTCGTTTTGTGAAACACATAATGCGTAATGAAATACATAGCAACATACATAAATTTTGCATCGTATGTATTTAATTTGGCAGCAGTCAACCTAACCTCAAAATCTGATGTAAATTTGTACTTTTTCTCATTTTGCGGGAGCGAATACAAAAAGAAACACTATTCAATACTCGTGCCCTGTCACTTTTCAGGGGCTCGGCCTCATTGCGGCCCTCGGCATTCGCCCCCGAAAAGTGTAATGACAGCGCACTCGTATGAAATATACTATCACTACCGTCCAAGAACTGTTATTTATTAAAAATAATTACGATAATTTAGGGTAAAATGAAGCTTTAATAAAGGCTTCAAGAGGGAATAATTTTGGTGCAAACAAGTTACCTTGTCGCACGGGTGAGGCCTGTAAGAACAAAATATTTTGTTTAATTTTGAGATTTATGCTAAATACTACTTTAAACTACTTTCTAAGTCAAGTTTAGACAACAAGCTCTTAAAAACAAAATTATTGCTAAAATTTCGGAACTGAAGCGTTTCGGTAAAATTTTTATATATCGGCGTTTTATAACGCCCATTTACAGCCAAATTGTGCTAAAATACTTACAAAGACATTTTTTACATGTTATTGCTCAATTAAAAGTCAAGGTGGTTTGATGTCTCCAACAATACCCTAAATTCTAAAATTAATAGAGTATGTTCTTGACAACTCTCCTACGCTTATTTGCGTGGAAATCAAGTCAAGCTTTTGTCCGTACAAAGAAAACAGTACAAACAAGCGTTTTATAGAAAATTTACTGTGACTTAAGCTATTTTTTTAGTAAAATACTATTGATATTCTAACTAAAAATCTTCAACTGTCGAAACAGAAAAAAAATCGGAACTGAAGCGTTTGGCTGAAATTTCTATTATTTATTTATTTTAAAGACACGTATTTCCACATTTGACAACAGTGTTTATTACAGTCCCAGAATGGTTATTTATACCACATTAAATTTGTAGGGACTTGGTAGTTTACATATCTATATAATAAAAGTCGTGTTAGTGCAAGTCGGACTCGCACACGAAGGGTTTCGTACCACCGTACAATATTTATTTAAGACTACATTTTTTTATTATTTTTATTATCTGTTGTTATTGCGGCCATAGTTGTCCGCATTCTGTGACAATTTCAAGTGTCTAACTATTACGGTTCAAAAGATACAGCCCTGTGACAGACGGAAGGACGGACAGCCGGACAGCTGAGCCTTAGTAATAGCACTATTGGGGTACGGAACCCTAAAAATGAAATGCTGTACCTACGTTGGTAACACACTTGGCAACACTTGAGAACGGCTGGACCGATTTGGCTATTTTTTTTAGAATCCCCGTAATGGTCCAGGTCAGGTTCTTACGGAAATAAAAATTGGGAAAGATTTGCCGGAAAATTGGAAAATCTTTATTTCCATAAAAACATTACCTAGACCATTAAGAATAGGTACTCAAAAAAAAAAAATTGCCAAATCGGTCCACCTGTTCTCAAGTGATGCGTTTACCAACGAATAGCGTTTCATTTTTATATAATAGACTGGAAAAGTCGTGACGTCACTGAGAGTGGGGACTTTTCAAAACAAACGCATGTGCTAGTGACGTGTCAACAGCTGGCTGGAAATAGTGAGGTTACTGTCATTCGCTGTAATTTTTTTTGGAAAATTTACCCGGAAAATTAGAAAATTCGGGAAAAACTGAAATACACTGCACGTGCGTAAATGTTGAAATGGTGTATTTGTAGGCGCATCACTTGAGAACGGATGAACCCATTTCGCTAATAATTTTTTCCTCATATTCGTCATAGTCCAGATAAGGTTCCTACGGAAATAAAAATTGTAAAAGTTGCCCGAAAAATTGGAAAATTCGGGAAAAACTGAAAGTGATTTTTTCTATGGGATTTTTATATAAATTCACAACCATAACTCACGATTCGAACGATGGATATGCCTAATTCTTTTTTGTTTCGTTCGTTATGGTCCTGGAAAAGTTTTCGGGAAAACAAAGTTCGAGCCAATTATAAATAAAAGTCGGAAAATTAGGAAATACTGCAAAATCATATTTGTATGCATTCTCAATCATAACTGAAGATAGGAAAGACCTATTTTTTTGTTTTGTTCGTTCTGCTTCCGGGATATGAGCTTTTTTATTATTATTTATTATTAAGTTTTAAGTTGTCATAAAAAATGTCTCCAAAATTTAGTTGTAATTAAAGCAATGGTGTATTCAAGGGTTAAAAAATAGTTTTAAGGATGCTTTTAAAATTTGGCCTTGTTTAAAACAATTTAAAAATTATAAACAGTCTCAAATATTTAAAAACCACCTTTTTTTAAGTTTTTAACCCATAAATACACCTTTGCTTTACAATCAAATTAGAAACACAACACAATTTAAAGCAGTGTGTGTAAAACACACCCTTAGAACAATTATTTTTAACCGTAAATACACCCTTGCTTTTATTACAACCAAATATTAAACCTAATTTAAAAGGGTAAAAGGGTACCAACATTTTAAATAAAAAAAACACAAAATTAACATAATCCGCCTCCGGAAAAATTAAAAATCTGGCAATAATATCCCATTTCAACGCACTGTTGCGCCTAAACGGTTCACCCGACAAAAAAATATGGTAGGTTAGACCTGTTAGACCCAATTCGAATTAGACCTCAAAAAACATAAAGTATCAAAAACCCAAAACTAGAAGAAAATTTGTTAAGCAGGACACCTAAAATCTTTTGTGACTGGAATGATGGGTTCAAAAACCGTTTTAAGGGCGTTTTTAAATATCTGACACTGTTTATAATTTTTAAATTGTTCTATAAAAAACGTTTTAAAAATTTGGTTGTAATCAAAAAACTTAGTATTTAAGAGTTGAAAAAACGTTTTAAGGGTGGTTTGACATTAAAATATAATTTTAAAATTCTCAGATAAGAGCTTTCTGAATTGTTACCGCTAAATCATCTTTTCGCTCGTAGCGTTAAATATCTCCAATATTACATTAAATGAATAATCGAGTGAATGCGCTGTTGTCACATGAACGGGATTCCTATTATGCATTAAACATCTTAAGGTCGGGCATCATCGACAAAGTATCTGCAGTAGATATACAGTTTTATACAAATCTGTCGTGCGCCCCCTACAGTGAACTTCAAAAACTAAACGTGTGTATTTTACGATATATGGTGACTTTACCCGCCAAATGAAAATTTTGCCAGTAGATGGCTTTAGTCGTATCAATGAGAAATAACTCGGATATACACGTGAATTTTACGAAGCCCAAAGTCGGGCTTCGTAAGTAGGTGTCGGGCTTGGTATTACTTTCCAACATAGCATTTTGGGCTTGACATTGCCGCCGTATATGTCTATATATATATATATATATATATATTTATTTATTTATTTGCCAACAGGACAAGCCTAAAAAAGGCAAAATTTACAAAACCACTTAAACTAAACAGGTACATTCTACAAATAGTCTATAAAAAGAAGACTTAAACCAAACAAAAAAAAAAATGGTATTCTAAACGCACAAATCAGAACGTAATTTTTTTTTAAACTGACTCAAATTGCAATTGAAAATGTCAACACAATGGGGCAATTCGTTTATTAATCGAGCCATTCTCATAGATGGAGAGTAATAAGCATAATTCGTTCTGTGAAAATCAATGGCCAAAATCTCAGTACATCTAGTATTGTAACTTGGGACGCGAATATTGAATATAGAAGTCAACTCAGGACAATCAAAATAATTTTGAAAAATTTTGAAACCAAAGGTTAACAATAGCACTTTGCGTCTTGATTCAAGAGAATCCATACCCAACAGCTTAAGCCGGTCTGTGTACAAAATGTTTTGTTTATTAATTTTCAATTTGCATAAAACAAAATTAACCAGCTTTCTTTGAACACGTTCAATACGATGGTTATTGTTTTTATAATAAGGATTCCATATCACACAACCATATTCTAATATAGTCCGCACTAGTGAGTAAAATAGTTTTAAAATGACCATTATATTGTTAAAATTTTTACATTGTCTTTTAATAAAGCCCACTAATTTTAATGACCTGCTTATTATGTTATCAATATGAAGGCTGAATTTTAAACGCGAATCCATAATGATACCAAGATCTGATATAGATTCAACCCTTGTCAATTTCTTGGCCCCAATAAAATAATCATTTTTTGTAAAAGATTTTTTCCACGAAAATGATATTACCTTACATTTAGCAATGTTTAAATCCATATCATTTCCAATGCACCATTTATTTAAAGCTTCAAGATCTTTCTGAAATAAATAGGAAATGATTGGCTAGTTAGCGTACTATACTAATTAAGAGCGGGGTCCGACCACGCCCACTTCAAAATGTTCAGGTTAGAACCCAAGGCAAAACGTCGGACTACTAGATGGCCCACATTGTTCACATTCAACAAAATAATATTGTAACGGTACTTAAACCACTCGATGGAACTACTCAACTCTAGATGGGGTGTTTTCCAATATTTTCTATCTTTTACAGCGAAGTCTACCTAAGACCCTAATAATAGTAAATAAATAGTAAAGTAGCAGAAAAACCCATCTTGCCGCTAGCTACGGCGGTCCCTTGACGACCCCTCCCTCATTCAACAAAATTTCCTAATGGGAATTGAAATATCAGTCTGTTTTGACCGGACTATTATGAGCTGTTTTTGTTTTTAGTAAATTATTGTTTATTATCTAATTATTAATTGTTTTATAATTTTGAAGTTGGTGTTAAGTAAAACATAAAAACAAATTATACAGTGTGGAAATTAAGTAAGGAATAAATTCAGGAACTTTTTTTCATCACTTTTTTTTACAGTTATGACGTCATCAATCTATTTTTTTAACGACAACCTATGTTTTTGATTTTACATTCGCATAGAGTTTTTTATTCTGATTTCAACGTTATCAAATACTCAATAGGTTACATAAGGAAAAAATAAATAAAAACGGCCCTAAAGTTTAAATTAAAAAAAATCAAAAAAATAACAGAGATGTTGATAACTCACAGACACCATCGGTGAAGATTTTTGGTATTTTATATGTAATAGTGTACCTAAGACCTGAACCAATATTTAGCTTTATGCGAATTATGTATTTTTTTTTTCTATATTCTGATAGAGCTTCGTTTACTGATTGTGACGGTTGAACTGAGTGACGTCGTTAGTGTCAGAAAGCATGTTATTATGAAATGGAAACTTGTATGAGAGGAAATGAAGGTTTTAAAAAGATTTGAATAAAGGAATCTTGTTCCCGATTTTAGATTGAGTCAGGTAAGGGTTTATGACACTGGGTTTTCACAACTGGTAGACATGACCCACCCCTGATCAATATATTTAAATTTCTTTTAAATTTCACGGGAAGTCTGAATAACGCATTAAATAAATTAATAACACATTAAATACAACGAAAAAAAGACAATAATTACATAACAAAAAAATAATAATATCAATTCATCTGTCGGTAAATCGAAACCATACAATATTAGTTTATGAATACATCGCTTTTTGTATCAAATGACTCCTGAAAAGTTTAATGCAATAAATTATAGTCGTGTATTAACAAGTCTGGAATTAACTAAACTCATCGAAAAAAGTTAGGGATATTGCTTAAATTCACACTTAGGGCTTTGTAAATGAAACGTTAACCCTCCTATCATTTTTTGCAAAGTTTTTTATGTAAAATAGGCTTTTTGGGATAATCTGTTAAAAAGTTAACAAACAGTGGAAGAAATTATCTCAAAATGTAAGAACTGATCTGGTTCGTTTTGTCAGTACTAATAAGTTTATCGTTGGAAATAGAGTGCATAAAATTGAAAGAAGACATTTGTCACAAGATGGTGCCAATAGATCAATTGAAATGTTGGAAGGTGGTGCTCGCCAGGTTGATGTCGCTGTAACTTTTCAAGTGAGTCAAAGTGTCATTTCTAGACTTTATCAACGATATCGAGAAACTGGAACTGTTGAGGAAAGACCACAAGATGGTCAACCTAGACTTACAACAGTTCGGGAAGACCGGCTAGTGGTCCTGGAAGCACGCAGAAACCCTACAACTCATTGCAATATTCTGCGGCAAGAGCTTTTTTATTCTACTGGCACTTGTATAACAATCAGAACTGTTTTAAATCGTATCAATGAAACATAGCTGAGATGTAGAAGGGCGGTGGTGAGAAGTTTTCCACTGACACCTTTACGGACAAGTGCCAAAGTACAATGGTGCGAAGAAAGGGAAAATTGACAAAATGAATGGGCAACCGTAATGTTCACGGATGAGTCCCAATTTGGAGTTTTCTCTGACAGACGTTCTGTTCGTCTGTAGAGACCACCAGGTACCTGATTTAACGATTGGTATGTCCAAAAGGAACATCCGTTTAAAGTAGGAACTGTAATGGTATGGGGAGGCATTTTTTTTGGGAGCGCACAGAACTGTACGTTTGCGAGAGGACCATGACGAGACAAATTTACGTTAGAGGCATTACTGACAACATTGTCGAAAATTATCGTTACAATTTGGAGCCTAACTTGCGATTTCTAGACGATAACGCCCGGCCGCATCGAGCGCGAGGTGTGTTAGGCAGACTGTCAATGTTAGAAATTGATCGTTTGCCTCTTCCAGCGGGATCTCAATCCAATTGAGCATGCATGGAACATGCTTTCTCGTACGTTGGCTGACCACCACCGCCACTAGCACATCAACAAGACTTGCGCCGTGTTTTGCCTATTGTGTGGGACAATGTGGACCAAGAGGCTTTGGACAACTTAATTTACAGTATGCCCCAAAGAGTCCAAGAAGTTCTACAAAATCATGGTGGTAGGACCTCTTATTAAGAAAAAAGAATAATTTTTAGACAACTTCATAATTTGAAACAATGTTATTTTTTATTTTTTTCTGGCAGTATATAATTTTTTTGGAACAAATTTGTTATAATTCTCTTTGGCAAGGTTGTTAGTTTTTATTCATGTTAAAAATTCAGAAAAAAATACCGTATTACCCAAAACTTGTCAGGTACAAAACAGTGAACGTGACGAGTATTTATTGGTTTATTTATGGTACCCACGCTTTTGCCGGTTGCCCTCTTTGTCTGATAACTCACAGACAAACGTTTCTATAACTTTCTTCTTCTTTCGCGTGCACAGAAACTAGTGTCACAATCAAGTCACGGGGTCCATAGGACTCTTAAATTTTGTGTTCTTGCGTCTCGCTTGTGCGCCATCTCTGAGAAAGTAGTCAAACTATTGCAGCAAAATTATGATAGTTCAGACATAAGCGGGCAAATTTTCGGTCAATTCTGTCAAGATATTTCGATTTAAGCGCAATGTTGATCATTTTTCGGTTTAGCAGTGACTTTTTAAAAGCTTCCGCCAAGTCTGTAATGACTTTCATCTAATTTCGTTACTATAAAATTTTAAAAAAGAATGAAGTTTAATAATTTATTTCCGAGTTTATTGACCATCACCAGCCAAAAAAATGGTATTAGGTCCAAGGGACAACTTTCGGCTACCTATTAATAGTAAGTAAATGCTGTTTATATCAATAGTTTTACGTAAACCTTAACAAAATTGGCCCCTTGTTTTTTTACCCGTGGCGCCACCTAGCGTGTGACAAACGTCGAACCCCCCTCTTAAGAGGGTTCTCCAGTGGCAGGTAGATTTCTGCCGGTCGAAGTACATTTTCCCGCAATATCTTTTTTTAATTTACAATTTTCAAAAGAATCGCTCTGTAGCTGCAAAGATCTATATTTTATCAACACGCCCAGAAAATTTCAACGAAAAATCTTCAAAAATAAAAAAGTTAAATTCAACGGCGCGCAAAAATGTACAAAAATGTGCGGCATTGAATGTAATTTTTTTATTTTTGAAGATTTTTTGTTGAAATTTTGTGGGCGTGTTGATAAAATATAGATCTTTGCAGCTACAGAGCGATTTTTTGAAATCTGTAAATTAAAAAAAAGATATTGCGAGAAAATGTGCTTCGACCGGCAGAAATCTACCTGCCACTGGAGAACCCTCTTAAGTGAAATAGAAATAGAAAAAAGAACACCCATTAATAATTAATATTTCACAGAAATTTTCTAGCAATATGTTTGTTTAAGTTACGATGACAAACAATCAATTTTTCAGCCATATCGATTCACTGGTTTTTGTGTTATCGTATCTTTTCAAAAGAAATCCAATGGGCGATAATGGTCTTTTATAGCTACATTTCTCATTTAGGCGTTGTGCAGTACATTTTGATGAGCTTCTTTATTTTGTTCATTATGCCTATGGCTAGAAGACGCCAAAATTTTCGCCAACTTAGCGAGTTTGATAGAGAGCGAATAGTGAGCTTGCGAGTGGCTGGGTTGTCCTGTAAAGAAATAGCCACTATCACGGAATAGTATATTGCATAACAAGAGCTGTAATTGCTCTTAAAACTGCACCACAGGAACAATGGTTTCATTTTTGGTACCCTAACAATTTTATACAAAAACTTTGTGATCACTGTTTTCAATGACCGTTTTGTGCTTTTCTATTCGATCTGAGAGCATACAAAACTCATCGTCACTAGCGCTAAACACAAATTTTACAACTAAGATTAAAAAGGGGAAAACACCAAAGACATTGATATTTTTGCGGTAAATGTTACCTTATTTCTCTTCTATTTCTTTATGAGATTTATTAAGGGAATAATGCTGAATGGCTTCGTCCTGATTTTTTATTTTTATTGTCAAAATGGTAATAAGGAAACCGTTTTAATGTGTTCTTGTACAGATTCTGCAAGTTTAAAATAAATTCACTTGTCAGTCTTGTCAATTTTGATCGAAATATCCATAGAAATATTCCTTCCCGTGCGATCACCTTACTTTACACACGGCTGTGCGTAAGGACCGGCCTACATAGATCGCAGAATGTACAATTTTAGCTAAAATATTTATATATATTTACAATGATGATTGTAGAAAAAGGAGTTTACACATGGTGACAGTTTGTTATCGGGCATGGAACCAGGAAGGCCGCATACAAAGAGCGAGAGGTACAAGACGTATCAGAAAAACCACACAACGGGAATATCGCCGCCTTAGACTTTTGGTTCTACGCGACCGTTTCTCTTCCACAAGGGTGATTGTGGACCAGTGGTTTGAAGAACATAGAAGGTCTACTGGGATGCAAACCGTTTATCACCGGATCAGAAGTTTTGGACTTTTTTCATACCATACTCAATTTCTGTTACCTCTCACTCCCGGACGTGATCGACTGGCGTGTTGCAGAGAAGGGCTAAATTGGCATCTAGAATGGAATACGGTTGTTTTTTGTGATGAATGTACACCACACCGTTTGAATTATGGTATGGAGAGCTATTGCCTATGGAAGTAGGTCACCTTTGGTCTTCATCAGAGACAATATGACCGCCGTGCGTTACATCCAGGGGGTGGTAGAACCACATGTTCTACCCTACATTCGGACACTTCCCAACCGCCTTTTCCATCAAAATAATGGGCGACCACATGTAGCCAGAGTTACGTTGAATCATTTTTAAGACAATTAAGTCGATTTGTTGCTTTGGCCACCAAGATCTCCCGATCTTTCACCCATTACACAAGCCTGGGATATTATGGGAAGAATATTACTCCGCTTACCCCATCTTTCACAATCTTTAGCGCCACTTTGGCATGAGTTACAGATAGCCAGAAATTGATCACCTCATTAAGAGTATTCTAGACGTGTTGATGAGGCACAACACATTATTCAGTTCTCTCGTGATCTAAATGTTTGATTTTTCTCTAATATTGATGGATTACTTAGCTAACTCTAATGCACATGTATACCAAAAATTGCTGTAAAATATTCATTATTACTGGGTGTTCCTTTTTTTATGTCACTTAGTATATAATCCAGCACCGTGGAGAAGAGAGTGAATTTGAAAAGTGTGTAGGTCGGTTCCAAACGACTACATCTAGAGCATTCTTGGACCGTGAATTACTTCGAGAAGGAGCCAGATTCCGAAAAAAGATGTAGTGTGGACATTTTTCCTCAGATGGTCTTTTGCGGGAATAGAAACCCGCGGCTTTTCTGCAGTAAGCGAACATATATAATAATTATGATGTATTAATAATCATTTTCATTTTCGCATAATAAACCATTGTAGGAGACACGGTATAAAAGTGGACATTATTCTATAATAAAAAATTAGAATAAAGAAAAAAATATATGTGTATTAAATGTGTCAAAACCAACAAAAACTTGATATGCGGTCAAAATTTAAATTAAAATTAATAATAACAAAAATAAAAAACAATGGAACATGCGTGATCAGAGGATCTACAGAGGTAGATAGGTATGTACTTAAAGAATTCACATAATTCACTAATGTGAATCAGACTTATTGACTTATGCATATTTAGGTATATGTCCAGACCCCTAGTTATTCACACACAAAAACTTGTCACTTTTGACAGTTCATCTACAAAAGATTAAATTCATCAGCTCAAATTTTCCTTTTCCCAGTATTTTTTGCTCTCGGTGGTATTTGTTATTCTGACAAGTGTCAAAAGTGACAGCTATTGTTAAAGAATAACTCGATCTTTTGACAATGCTGTGACATTTAAGGGCATGTATAGAATTAAGTCTAATTCACATTGTGGAAAACTGAATATTGTTATTATTGAATATGTCTATTATGCATTCGAATTTTAGTGCTTCTGATTTTAATAATTTATGTACACTCAGTTCAGTGAGTGAGTAAATATTGTTATTGATTTATTTTAAATGTTTGTTTGCATGCAAATGTTAAATTGAAAATACGAGGAGTTCCATACCAATTCCGAACTTTGTGGAAATAAGTCAAAGTTTGCCACCACAAATTATTTACAACAAAAACTTAAAGGCAAAAGTTTTAGGGTATATAAAAAATTATAACCAGGTTCGTTTTTTTAGTTAAAACGAAAACAAAAAAGAAATAAAAGAATTGATACAAAATAGCGTTATCCATGGAATATGGCCAAATAAATTTATTTTTTATAATATATAGGGTGATTCACGAAGTGTGGCAAATATTTAAACCTCAAAAAATAATGGTAACCAGCGATGCACACAACATTTTGATAGGCGCTGGATTTATTTTGGGCATATTCAAAAACTTACTACTTACGATATAAACTATTGTAAACATCTCGGTTTTTATTGAGTAACCTTTTCCGACTTACTCTTCCTTTCAATTGAAAAAGATAAAGACTCACCTAACATTGTTCAAAATCACGACCCTCCTGGACTTTGAACACTTCGGGCATTTCTCCGATGCATACTCGACTACCATGAAATCATTTAAATTATAAATTAGAGTAGGCGGTTTTTTATGCAACGGCCTTGCCTACAAATTGACTGACAGTAAAATTTGAGGTTATGGTAATTGTGACGTTTATGTTTCTCATGTTAAATTGTTTTAATTTAAAGAAAATAAAACACTAAAAAATAATGTAGGTTTATTGAGAATTACAGAAAATGTTCAAAGTGTTCTCCCCCAGCTTCAATGCAGCTCTTAAGTCTCCCTTTCATATTTTCAAATGCATTTTCCAACATCTGAAAGGTTGCATGCATTAAAAATTGCCTCTTGCAGTTCTTCAAGATTGTGCGGGTTATTTTTAAATACGGTGTTTTTAAGATACGAGAAAATGAAATAATCTAGAATTGTCAGGTCCCGACTTCGAGGCGGAAATTGAATGACACGATCATCATAAAAGTCGTGAATTCGGACAATAGTTTCCCTTGAATTGTGAGCTGTTGCATTATCCTGCTGGAACTACCCATGTAGAAGTTCGTCATAATGAAGGTTTTGGAAAAAACAGATCCAACTATACGTCTTCGAGAGACCGCCAGGCAAACACCAATTTTCTGCGGATGGAGAGGCGATTGGACGAATTCATGGGGATTAGTTGCAAACCAAATTCGCATATTTTGTTTATTTACATATCCAGAAAGGTAGAACAAATCGTCGAAAAAAGAAAGTTAAATCCAAGGTATTGTTGTTATTTAGATGATTTAAAAACCACTGACAGTAATCTATTCGTGCAGGAAAATCTCGTGGATCTTGAACGACGGAAATTTTATAAAGATGAAGAATAAAAACTTTTTAAAAATATTTTTAAGTTCATCTCTTGTGCTAACCTGAGGAGAGGTTTTTCGGGAGAAGCTTCCATTATCTGCCACACTCTCAGGAGTTCTTTTTTTGGGCGCTTCTTGACTTTGAGGCGGAAATTGAATGACACGATCATCATAAAATTAACACTCGCTCCGCTACACCACACTAATATCACGAAATCTTGACACACATTTATAAAATTTTTGGACCCATTTTTGATAATCTGCAAGAAAATTAGGGTAGGCATTTCGAAAAACCTTTAACACATCATTCTATAGAATACTTCCATTCACCATTCTGTTGCCGTTTTTTTGAAGTCACTTTGGCATTTAAATTTTAATAAAATTGTCAAAATTTAGTAGTGCCAACTTAATTTAAATTTCACAGCCTATACTCTAAAGGTTGTATTAGACGTTACGATTGTTCTTAGAAATAATTCTTCCGCAACACATTTTTACAAAATTGTAAATAAAATCACAACGCATTTATTATCGCATGCGATTTTATTTCTTTGAGCATGTTGAAATATCCCCAAAATACCTCATAGCAACATCCAGCAGAGGTTGGCAGCACGGTAAACTTGGTCTGACTAAAGAAACGGTTGGCGTCCCTGCTAGATGGTGGAAGGAAGACCATTACAGATTCATTCTACTTTTAACGGTAGAAGCATCAAGTTGTAACTAACGCTTAATTTTTTGTTTTTATCTTATTTTATTCCACTATGAGTTGTCCTGTTTTTTAAGTTGAGTGTGCTCTATGTTTAAATTGCATTGTCGAAATTTCACGTTACCAGAAGAATCGGTTGAATTTAAATTAACAATCGTGAGTATGGTGTCGGCCGACGTAGTTAAAGGTAACCTTTATTCTATCTATTTCTTTTTATCATACTCCCCACAGTGAGATGTCCCTGAAATTGACCTGCGTTTGTTCCATACTAGAAACTCCTAGATAAAAACCATTTCAAATTTTGACCGTTAGTCGATCATTTTGTCTGCTAGGGACGTCATAAAACGCGCCATGATAGAAAATGAAATCGTTCAGCTTTTGTATCTACATGTCTTGTTAGAAATCTAGCCTTTATTTAAAAATAATGTTGACTATTGCTACTCGAAGTATTCCGCGGACCTCGCGGGAACCCATAAATTTCGTATCAGTTGCATTCCCTTCTTTCTCTGCAGTAACATAAATTACCAAACTTATGGGTCACCGGCACCGCGAATAACTGGCTAAAGTCGTTGTTGATGTAATTTGTTTTTAGATATTGTTGTCAATTTCAGAAAGTTCAAATGTGTTGTTGAGTTCTAGTTACAGAGCCCGAACCACAATTTGAAACAATGTGCTTCTCTAACTTAACATAACTAGATTGCCACTCAGATAAATCCTTTAATAACTTCCTGTCTTTCGTTATGAGGACGACAGCAGCTTGCGGTCATTTAAAAGCTATTTTGTCTCTGTTGGCTTGAATTAACCAACACTGAGTAAGAACTGATGAATAAAGGACACAAAGCGGCAAAGAACCACGCCGAATGTCGGATTTCTGAAAAGGTGCCTTATCGTTAGGTCTTGCGCCCCCTTGCGATTTCTCGTCGTTGGCTTGTAACTGACATCTAGCGATTATTCGACACCGGGAAAGCCAAACATCGGTATTTAGTGTTTTGTTGCTTTGCATGTGTTGCGCCCGCTGATGTCTCTCATCGCGATCGTTTCAAAATGGCTTCCAAATAAAACGTTGCGTTACTGTATATTTTATTATTTTACTGTTTGTCCATATATGTTTCGAATAAACAGATAGACCAAATAGCATTCACTTTTGTAGTTCTTGTTGCAATACTGCTTTCGAGATTTTATACGGTCCCAGTCGTACATACCTGATCTCTGCCGTCATTTGTCAAGCGGGGGTCCTTTTCGAACTCGCTTGAACTTCCTCCTAGGGCTGCAGGGTAACACGAAGTGGAGTTACTGTTAACTTCTGAGTCAAACTTAGGTTGGAGTTTGCGGCGTGGATTCGAGCTACTAATAAATTGCTTGCTTCACAAATATTTAAAATACTAAATAACCAAAAGAATAGTCCCCGAAGGAAGTGCCGCTAACTTGGACTTGGTTTGGACAAGCCTTAAAGAAAGACAGGAAACCAAGTATTTCTAGGACAATCCAGTAACAAATTCATTTCTCCTGGTCCGTTGGATGTGCAAGCTTTTCCCCCATGATAGTAAACTCTCTACAATCTTCCGCGCCGATGAAATTGACAGTAATACAAAGTCATACCAATAGAGGTAAAATCACCACTAGAGTTATTTGAATCGCGACTTAATGGAAACTGTAATAAGCAGTCATGAAACTCGAATATCTGTCAACCGTTGTCAACATTGTCAAAATAACGTAAATAAAATAAGAACTTCAATCAAATTTTTGATGACAGCAAAAATAAATAAATAAAACTTACGACAAAAAATGTTTAATAAAGATGAGGTAAGATTTGCATTTTTATTCTAAATAATATCTGGTTTTGCTTAATTTTGACATTGGAATTAATTTGTTCCACGCCCTCCTAATTTTTCATTCTGTAAAACTATTACAGTTTACTCTAATGCGCGAGGTAGTGACATCTAGCGATATTTGGTCTGTTTTCCAAACGCAAGGTTTTGAGCGATTGGCACGACTTGAAATTAGTGTCATCGGCGCGGACAAAGGGTGAAATAAACTTAACTGACTAATTTTTCTGAAGAACTAAATTGTTAATAGTTGAAATCATTGTAAATTGTCAGTTGTAATTTGTTACTCGAATCATTATTGTTAAAATCATCAAATTTGCATTGTCACCAACTTAATACGAAGTCACTAGAAATTGTTAACCACAGTACGAGATCACAAAACTCAAATGCACAAAATGACTAAAACTTAATAAACATTTAAAACCATAATTTTTGTGTTATCAATTTACGCTCCACTCCTGATTAGCTCTCGCCATGTATCCAAAGAATCTGGGGTTTTGCTTCTTTTGTGTAAGTTTGAATGTCCCGCCATTGCTTGTCTTGTCAAAAAATAACACAACGTAGGGTACTGCTTTTTCTTTCATTGTCTGACGATTACTGGCCAACCTTTTAAGTTCGCGGTTCATTTCATGTTCGAATTCAAAAAGGGGGGTTATCACAATGTTCTAATTTCTCAAGGTCATACGAACGCATTTATTTTCATTTTTAGTAACTTCTAGGGACTTTCTTGCCTCTGCTCTGGAAAGTGGTGCTTGTGCATTTAACAAATGATACGCTTTCATCACTCTTTTTTGTTCAAAACGGAACGCATATTCACAGTTGTATTTGCAAAATATGATGAAGATTTGAGGGGCAATGTTTGAAGTGTGAGATAAGATGAAGAATACTTCAACAGCGCATGTCAATTTGTCGTTGTCAAGGCCATTTTGAATATTAAATATTATTACGCAAGAAAAATCACAACATCTGATAGGTTTATGGATTTATCGTTCGACACTGTCAGAATTTTCAAATTTTCGCTTGTGTAAACACTCTCTGTTATGAAATAATTAAAATGACAGATAAACAGATTTTAAGCAATTTAAAGACTTTCCGATGTGGTGTCGAACAATAAAACGTTGTGTTACACTCGTTCCTGTGTAGATTGAACGCTTTACGCCACTCGGGGCTCACAAAAGCACTCGTTTCACTCGTACTTTTAGAAACCCCTTGTGGCATAAAGCGTCCAATTTACACAGGAACTCGTATAATAATCTATTATTTTTCGGTCGGATAAAAAATAACTCGCAACGTCTAATACGACCTTAATTTATAATTTAAATGATCTCATGGTATCTTTCGCGTAGGTAACCGTGGCCCCACACGAAAATAGATAATAGTAGATTATATTGCAAGTGACAGAAATGCTTCATTGTCAGCGAGTGAGACTATGGACTATTAAAAAAAAAACATACAACCGAATTGAAAACCTCCTCCTTTTTTGAAGTCGGTTAAAAAGCAGTTTCGCGGATGTCGTTTTTCTTCGGATGAATGCCTGAAAGAAGCAGTGATTTTTTAAACCTTCAGAAAGATTTTTTTTTTAAGTATAGCCTCTGGAAAAACGTTTGAATAAGTCTGTGACCGTTAGTGGATCTTATATCGAAAAATAAAATATTGCTTTTCTTCTAATTCTTTTCCTTCATGGCTAGGTAGATAATATAAAAATGTCCCCTCATAATATACACAACATTTGGTGCACCGGTCATCCTGCATTCCGACAATGGCAGAGAATTTGTAAATTCTGCTTTAACGGAACATCACAATATGACATTAAAATTGTACATGGGAAGCCAAGAGACATCCAAAGCCAAGGTTCAGAGGAACGCGCCAATAGGAATATTGAAGAAATGTTGGATGCTTGGATAGCTGAAAATAATTGCAAGAACTGGTCCCCCGGCTCAATTAAAAAACAATTTAAAAAAATCGTGCATTTAATTTTGATAAACTATGCTGCCATTCCTTATGACGAAATTGTTAGCTCAAATACAGAAAAGGACGTCGAAGTCGCAGTACAACCACTACAAGAAAGTCAGTTGGCCAACGATAATAATCCTGAAAACACAGTAAGCCAAGATGTTTAACCCTTCCGGATGAAAAAGATAAAGTCATCCCGGGACCCGAACTTGTAGAAGAAGAACCTGTATATTGTGAGTTAGTAGCTTCAAATCTGCTAGATACACAAAATGTTCCACCTCTTGGTGAATATTTTAGGTTCTCGAGGTACGCTGAGATGTAATAATTGTTTAATACTAATATTCTCAAAGAAAGAACGAGAACTAGAGAATGTTGAGAAAAACAAACACAGAAGATGATGTTATCCAACGAAAAATTTTCTCACGTTAAAATGGGGACAACTGTACGTGTTCCTATACCCGATGTTGATAAAGAAAATATTCTAAATGAAGAACTACTGCAGTCAACCAAGTATATAGAAGCAGCTGCTATCGGGTTCTCAGGGATATAGACGCTGTCAATGTAAAACTGCAACAATTAAAAATGATGGCAGAAGTGTTCTGCCGAAACATGTTCCATTAGTAATTTTACAGTTATTAAAGTTTGTGGAGTTCGACTTAGATATATTTAAATTTTAATAAAAAATGTGCTTGTAAATCAGTAATAGCAGACATTGTCCATCATAAATAAGAATTGACGTGAAAATCCGGGTATTCACGTGAATTACCTACCCAAACGGCTAATAACGACATTGCCCGGTGATTGACGTGAACGACCTATTAACATATGCATTTAATGCATCGTGTGTATACAAAACATGAGGCCAAGCAAGGCCAACGTTGGCGCTGGTCAAGGTTCGCTTAGTTGGCGAACTGATGGTCTATACTCTCAAATGCTTGAAAATACCGTACACACGACTCGTGTAGTGTGTGTCATCATTTGCTCAAACGCTGGTCTACACTTGTCATGCCGTCTTGACCCGGCTTAAGATTATGCTGTAAAACAATTAGGTTGCCATTATTTGAAAATATACATAATATACATAACCACATTCATTTTTACGTGTAAAATCCCTATGTATACCACACCATTTTTAACGAGTCCTTCCCCCCTGCTCCAAGTGTGTCCCAAGGGGTCACAAAGAACTTTTCTTGAAGCCTTTCAGGGGTATTCTCGTTCCAGACTTTTTGCATACATTCTTCTAGTGTAAACAGCACAGCACTAACCTTTCTTTTTTCTTGTATTTCCTGCAGTTGCTTTCTTTTAGAATCGCAAGCTACCCTTGCTTCTTGAAATTCCATATCAGTAAAGGGATTGAACTTGATTGTATATTCAGTAAAGAATTTATTTTATAATTTTTGCCGCGGAGTTCCATAATGTTTTGACAACACATTCTTTATATTCTTGGCCGTCTTTTCTTCTCATGTTACAAGCATAATTTCTTAATATTAATGCAATTTCTGGAATCGTTGTTTCTTGCGTTATTTTGATTCTTGAAGTGCAAAATTCCATGAACTGGCTCTACTGAGATTCTTTATTAATTTTGGTATTTTTTGGTCTTTTCTTCTCAATTAACTTTCGAATCTCTTCCTCGCTAGCATCTCCCCATCGACGGTGATCTACTGGTCCAAACATTTTTCTGATTTCGACGCGTCAGTTTGACAGTAAACTATTATATTCATTAAAAACAAGTGACAGTCAATATGCGGTGATAAAATTATCACCGATTTAATAGCCGATTATACTCCTTTGTTTTTGTATTTTAACCATTGAAATTAATCAAAAATGTACCATGTGCCCTGTGAATGATATTCTCATTTTAATATCAAAAGTACATACCGGATATGCAATGGATTTTGTGACAGAACTTTTACATGGAAAAACAAAAATCTAAGATTATTGGCTCCCCTAATTAGTTTAGATCAAAACTTTAAATGCGAATAAAGAAAAAACTAATTTTGTGAAGACAAAGACAATGTCGGACGACAAAATCCGCCTGTTTAAGCTTCCGCAGAATATAATTTAAATAAAATCATATTAATCACATCTTTAAAGCTAATGCTATTTTTAATATTCATTCACTTCTTTTTTTTTTAAACCAGTGTAAAATAAATACATAATTAAAGATTCAGGTACTTCTTTGTATCGTGTACAACTTTTATTTTAAAAGTTTTGTTGTAAAGTAATTTGGGGAGCCAATTTTCTAATTTATATTCTTGCACGTAATATTCCTGTCTTAAAATCTTTTCTACACATATACATAGTACATAATTATATTAAATAATATATTCCCACAAAATATATCACGCAGAGACCACTATTAAAGTGAGAATTTTAAAGAATGAGATTCACGATCACACCAATTACATTCCCTCTCTGTCTGAGTCACTAAATCCTTATATCAGTTGTCCTCACCGTGACATTCATATTTGTTGCACGGGTCGTTGCGGTTAAATTCTACGTAGAAACACAACATTCTCAGTCATTCCTCACAAAAATTATGAGCACCCCGTCGGGAAAGGAGTCGGTTCACATAGTAAAAAATCGCAACGACGTCGTGACTAAATTGGCGAATTTCGTCAAAGAGGTTTCAGATGAAAATATCAGAAAATATGGAGTATTTAACATTGGCGTTTCAGGTGAGTTCCATTACTTTTAAATTAAAGTAACTACAATTTGTTTGCAGGGGGATCTTTAATTGGATTCCTTAAAGAAGGGTTACCTAGAATACAAACCGATTTTAGTAAATGGCGAATTTTCTTTTGCGACGAACGAGTGGTTCCAGAAGACAGCCCTGATTCCACTTATGGACAGTATAAATCACTAATAGGTACTCTCGGTCTAAGAGAAAACCAATTTATTAAAATGAAACAAGGAGTTCAAGGTAAATGTTCTTGCCATTACCACCTGTTGATAACGATAAGAATGCAGTTTCCTGTTTTAGCCGCTGACGCAGCGGAGGATTATACACGACAGTTGGAGCTTTACTTTCCTGGAGAAAGATGGCCAAAATTTCATGTATTACTACTAGGTCTAGGCCCAGATGGCCACACGTGCTCTCTGTTTCCGGGTCACAATTTATTGAAGGAAAAAACTAAATGGATTGCGGCAATTACAGATTCTCCCAAGCCGCCACCCTCGAGAATTACTATGACTTTCCCTATGTTAAACAACGCCCTCTACTGTGTATTCTCAGCATGTGGTAAAGAGAAAGCGGAGATGGTCAAAGTAATGCAATTCTTTTTTGTTTTCACAAATTAAACTGCTTTGATTTCAGAAAATTTTAGTCAATAAAGAAGATCTGCCAGCTACCAAAGTCCAACCTGTAGACGGTACTGTTGTATGGATTTTAGATGAAGAAGCTGGGAAATATAAACTCTGAGATGTTAATCTGACTTTTATTTTATTTTTTATAAATAGAATACACATGTATAATAAATACGGATTTATTAAAACGTTAAGTACATCACAATCTTCCTTTATAATCTCAATCTTGGAAAATATACAGTATCAATATTAAAATTGTCATTTATTAACAGAAACATTCCTTCTTTGGAAAGAATTAACATCAAGAATGTGTAGACTTTAAAACTTACATATTATCTGTTCATAAATTAAAAAAACACCCAACCGGCAATAAGGCTCAAAAATTCAATCGGCAACGTTGTCTAGTTATATTTTCTAGTGGGAACGTATTTGTCAAAAACATAAGGTTATGTTTTCTTTTTCACAAAGTTTGTTGACCAACGGAACTCAGGGAAGTCGTTGCGGTTTTTCAGGTTATAAATTTGTAGCACGCAGACACAGAAGCAACTTGTTCTCACCACGACGGTTTCAGCAAAAGTTCCAATGTCCCATTTGCATTGTTGGTAGCGTTATTTTATTTGTGATAAGTTGATGGTTCTGAAAAGAACCGTTTTTTTAGAACTTGAACAATGTAGAACTAAAAGAAATTCTAATCATTGGATTCATCATGATCTGAACTTGACCAAGATGATGAAGAATCAGAATCAGCCAGATCAATTATTATTGGAGGAATGTTCAGCTGCAGGTTCAAATTAGCTGGAATCAATTGCTCTTCAACCCCATTTTTAAAAAGATTACCGTTCATGGTCTTGTAATAGTCGCGGTCGTTGATTTTTGTTTTGAGTAACATGGAGCACCCATCTAAGAATCCACTGAAGCATCCAGCATGTAGAACCGTGAATCGTTCACCTTTTGTCTTTTTAGCTCGTCTAACCAAACAAAATTAACATTTGGATAATCAGTTTTGTATTGCATGTATCTTTTTAAAAATCTTAGGCTTTTCCATTGGGATTTTTCGGTTATTTTCAAATTTATACCTATGGCCCATACTTTTCAAAATTTTATATAAAGTTGTGAGGCCTCCGGTATACTCTAAATTTTGTATTGCGTACGACAATAAATTATTTAAACTGAAATATTCTACCGATTTTTTTTTTTGAATATATATCGCCCCAATTCTTCGCGAAAAAAATGATCTTGGAAGAACGATATTTTTTTACGTCCTCCGCTCACCGAAGATTTCAGGTTTTGACCGGCGTTAGGGCATTTCAAAATTCTAAAAATGGTTGCTGCAGACACCTAATAATGTAAAAAAATCTATAGAAAATCTAGGTTGGGGTAATCTTGTAGGTAGTTTTGTAGATACATATAACTACCTTGAGACTTCGCGAGAATTATAAATCGAATTTATCCATTTTCTATAATTTTTGCTAGAAATTAATTATCTACGGGTGTAGTTAGTCCGATGATAAAACATACCTCAAGAATATCCCGCTTTTGGCTTTTTACGCCGATGTTACCGAAAAAATATTTTGAAGCTTTTCGTTAATTTGGCGGTCAGATAAATCTGGCGCTAACCGTTTCAATTCATTGCTGCATTTCACAACGGCTTCCTTCAATTTTGCGTTCAGCCAATTTCTTTGCCTTCGAGGCATTTTAGTGCGGAATAAATAAATATTCAAAAGTGAATTTTGATGAAATTTGACATGAAAGTCAAAAACTTCAAATCTGACGCAAATTTGCAACCAACCTAACAGTGTGAACATTTTGCATAGGGGATTTATTTTTTCACCAACATAATGCAACAGGTGGTGTTTCTTTAATTTATGAACAGAGTTTAAATGTGTCATAGTAAGGATATGAATGACAATGGATGAAAACTCGTTTTTCAAAGTGAATAAATAAATGGACATTAACAACTATGTTAAGCCTATTCAAGTATTGTTACAGTAATAACCTGTAAAATAAATATAGTAAGCAATAAAATTTGCCAAAAACATCTTTTGTCCGGGAACCAGACAAAATGAGAAGGTTTTTTATAATTAATAATAAATAATTTGTTCCTAATTTGCTCCTGCATCACGTCATGTTTACTCCGAGTAATCGGCTTGAGTACTCGTAAACGACGTAACTAATGCTTACTGCAGGCATTACTTTGATAAAATTTGGAGTTATGCCTCGATATAAACCAAACACACCCTCCTTCTGCAATATCGTTCTAAATACGCCGGTCATCGTCGCTGAAGAAGGATCAACAGAGGCGTGCACCACTGAAAAAAAGAATAAATATATACTGACTTTCGAAGTGATTGCATCACTTGGAAAGAGATAAGCTAGAGGTCCAAAATGTTAGTACAAGACAGGTTTCACAAAGAGACGTGTAATTGATGAGGTTTTGAAATTAAAAGATAAACATTCCATAACAATCATAAATAATTTGTCAAGTCGCCGCGCGCCCTAATACAAGCCTCTAAACGACATGGCATGTTTCTTATTATATCATGAATCTCTTGCTGTGGGATCTCATTCCATATTAGACTTAACTGCTGTTCAAGCTCTGGCAGGAGGCTGAGATAGAGACGTTAAACGTAGCCCAATTGAATCCCGATGAGACAAATCGAGAGATCGTGCAGGCCAGGGTAAAATTTCCATGAGCCTTTTCCAGAAATCTTAGTCATATTTGCGATATGCGATCGAGTATTATCCTGTTGGAATATTGTACCAGGAAGAGTGTCTAAGAAATCTAACATAATGGGCTCAATAATCTCATCAATCTATCAAGCAGCATGTAATGGTCCCCAAACAAACAGTAAAGGAGACCAAGCCCCAACTATGATGGCACCCCAAACCATTACGCCTGGATTTAGGCCTACATGACCTCTTACAGCAAACTCCATATTAGGCCTCTCTTCGCGAAACAGGCGTACTCGAACTCTGCCATCGTGGCGTCATAAACAAAAGCGGGACTAATCGCTGAAGACCACACCATCCCATTCCTCAGCACAATTTGTTCGTTCTTGGTAACAGAGAAGTCTAGCGGCAGGTAAGGAAAGTTTGATTTGGCCTATAAGTCTGCAAATCAAAAGCTCGTATCCTTTGATAGGCTGTGCTCATTGACATTCTTCTGTGAAGAGCTCTCCTCCGATCCATTTCTATAGTAGCCGTGAGCTGAAATCTGTCTCTGGTTGCCACATCGCAAAGATGACGATCTTCACGATCATTTGAAATACGTGGATGTCCAGCTCCTTGAAGATGTTATTGGACCCCTTCTTTTGATCACGCACGCCAAATTCATAGATTTCCCATAGGGCCTGCCAACCAAGCAGACAACAATTTGACCTCTTTAGAAAAGGAGTAATTTTCCTATAATTGTTGCGTCTTCGAACTGAAGGCATTTTGTTAAGCGTTCAAAATCTACGCAAAATCGTTGCTGACATCCATGGTTTTTGCAAAAAAAAATGATAACTCCCTGAATAATCTAGCGGATGTTTAAACGTATTAATAAATTGACATATTGAATTTTAGACCCCTAGCTCCTCCTAAGAGGTGCAATAATTTAGAAAGTCAACAGTATATAAACAATATTCAGTAACATGACAACAAAAATCTTATTGGTTGAATAACTGCGAAAATGAATTATTTTCAAACATAACTGAATACAATTTTACTAACGAAAATAATAATTCTCTTGGAAGAGTTGTGTAAAACCAACCATATATGAATTACTTGTCAGAATTTTAATTCAAAGTATAGATTTTAATTTTACATGAACTGGATAGAGAAATAACTCCAACAGCAATAGATGAGATAAGAGCTATACTCGCGGATCTCACCTATGGCTGATATATTTATGATTATGTACTTATATTTCTGTCTACCTTATGCAGAAATAATATTTTTCTGTTCAATACTTGTAAACGGACTGACTATTCAATCTTGAAAAGTTGTAGCATAAATATAGCGCTATTTAACCCTGAGATTTGTATTTCATGTACACAGAACCAAAATGTTTGTCACTGTAA
This sequence comes from Diaperis boleti, assembly GCA_963583935.1. Lineage (NCBI taxonomy): Eukaryota > Metazoa > Arthropoda > Insecta > Coleoptera > Tenebrionidae > Diaperis > Diaperis boleti. The sequence continues at coordinate 36,285,830 of OY757249.1, forward strand.
TATTAATATAGAAATTTACCTTGTGCTTGCAACCTCGTCCTCACAAGCGCTAGAGGATAAGAACACATCTGACCCAAAGTACTTGAAACGCTGCCACAAGCTAGCAGCATCCAAAAACTAGGCTGCTCTAAATTGGAATGGGTCTTCAAGTATTTTTTCTTCAAAGTTTCATACACAGCCAAATCAATACCGGCGTATGGAATAATACCCAAAATATTTGGAATGTAACCTCTATAAAAGCTAGAAATTCCTTCGACGTGATAGATCTTAAAAGCTGCATCCATTATGCTTTTATACTGTCCAGTTTTACGTAATGCTAATCTAGTCTTCATTACTTCTAATGGATAAATGGCCGTTTGGCTAATACCTCCAGCCAAAGCTCCCGCACAAAACCTCTCGTAAATGCTGAGCGGCGCTTTGGAATCCCCTTTAATCAGTCGTTTGATCTGTTCATAAGCGGCGAATTTTATGGCAGATTCGGGAGCTATTTTTACCACATTGATTCCATTTCCTCTCCACAAACCAGTCACACCTCCTTCTTTCAACATGTGACTGAAGCAGTCACTAATTCTTTGTTTTGTGGGTTGAACCTAAAACATACAGCCATTATACTACAGTATTTTTCTAAATTTGTGCGATACGTCAAGTGCATCAACGTAAAGAACTAAGTGAATCGATTAATTACAATTTAGAGACTTACCTGTAAGAAGACCTTTAGCCTATCTAATGGAGCAGTACACGTTCTTGAAACGGCACCAGCGATGCCTCCCGCTAATAGATGCCTCCACCACATTCCAGTTTGCATTTCGCTTTGCGTAAAGTCGTCGGGGACATTCATATCCTCCCCGATGTCCAAATACTAGAAAGTAACCACAATTAGAAGCAGTCAACATGAAGTACATTTACTTTGGTGCGTCCAGTATATGATACCAAAACTGCGAATACATCGAGATCCATTTGTATACAAAGTTAGGCAATAATCGCATAAAATCATCTGACGCGTTCGCGAGTGACTTTTTGTCCCAAAAACGAGGAACGTCAATGTCAAAGTGGCAATCTAGCAATAGCAACAATGGTTGTTATAGCACTGTTTAAAAATATTTTCTTCATTGAAAAAGTTAAGAAAACGTAATCTCATATAGTTCCGTAATTTAGATCTTTTCAAATTGGGTAATAGGAAGAAAAAATATCTTGACTATTAATACAGTACGCTGCAAAATTAAATACATGACCCGACCCGAAACATTAAAGGTGGTGGTCATTATCACAATGCGACATTATTGAAATTTCTCTGGTGAAAAGTTGGTAAGTCAAAATTATTATTTTGGGAAAGTTTCTTTTAATGTGACATTAACGACTAATACATTTTGCTCGCAGCTGTATCTAGTCCTGAAGTGTTGGATAATATCAACAGTTGTGGGACTATGAGCTTGTTTTTCCACAAAAAGAATAAAATTTATAATAAACGCACGACTTTCACAAAAAACATTAATTTGATTTAGAAATACAGTAGAGACTCGATAATCCAGATTAATTAAAACCAGGGCGATTCAATTATTGGAACACGTTAAAAATGAAGCTTTTTCCGCTTTTATTTCAACATAAGTACATATGTGATACATATTCTTTTAAATAAATCAAACTTAATTCTAATGATAAATAAACAAATTATTTTAATTATGCTAATAAACACAAAATACCGCGAAATGCAAGATACAACATCCGGATTATCGCGATACGGATTATCGAATCTCTACTGTATAAGGATTAACTGCAACAAAATTGTTTCCAGGGTCATTTAACTTATTTCCAATCACTGCGTATTCGAGTTTGTTAACTTTTGACATCTTCTTCCATAAACTTTGAACCGTTCTAGTCATTACAATTATCAGTTAACAAGTATTCCACTTGTATCATCATTTTAAAATCGGGACTTTGGCCAAGTTCGTAAACAACTGCTAAACAATTGTATTCAAATTATTTATACATAAATATCCGATTCTCAAAAACTGGGAACGTCTTACTAAACGTACAAACTGTTCATTGTTGATATTCTCGTAATCCTGGTAATTATAAGCTAAAGAAAGAAGGATAAATCATTATCATCCAAATACCGAAAGCTAAAATGTTTATTTTCATTTTGCGCACATTCCTGACGCGATTTTGTGCCCAGACTCTAAACTTTGAACCGAACAAATGCAGAATTACCAGGTTATCGCTCCGATAAAAAGTCAAGCAATTGTTGCCAGTCTAGAAATGTACAAGGTCTCAAAAGGATATCACGTGTGACGTCATGATGACGAAAATTCACGAGAAGCGTGACGTAAGTGTGGCATCCCGCTGGAGAGAACACGAGGCTGTAACAGCTTGCGGAAATTGCATTACCATTCACTTTTATAAAGTTACGACACATTGCTTAATACCTTCATGGCTGTACAAGACATTGCGAATCCGTTTCAATGTTAATAAATGAACTTATCAATAGAGTACAAATAAATGATAAGCGGTATTTCCTGTATCGAAACTTTTTATCGACAAAAATTAAGATATTTATTCAACTAAAACCACTTTGGCGTCAGGCACCAGGCCTTAATTAAATTGGCAATTTGCAAAAAACTAGACCCTGAATCTCCGTGATGCAATATTCAACATTCACTTCAAATTTCTATTTCTGTCTCATAGAATTAACCTAGTGCTGACTCATTCGCTATTCCATAAATTTATTATCTCCCAGACAGTTTTTCCCACAATTACGTTGACGATCCATTAAACTTTCATTGATAATACTTTCTAGAATTTTCCAGTGCGTTCAAATTTAGAAAATTGCCCACACGCCTCACCTTCATTAGCTCCATAAAAAGATAAATGCAGTCGTCTAGGACGTCCGGGATGAACGCGGCAGGTAACTCTTGTTCAAACATTTTATTGGATATCACAGTTTTACTTATAATTTACGAACTAGAAAGATCACCTGAGTAACACAGTCACTTTACGATTAGCACATGATATACTAGCAGCTGAAAGCTGCGTGTGCAACGGAATGATTGGTGTTGACGCACCACGTTGTCAAACCACCGCGGGATTAACTGTTACTGATTTGAACTGGACTTCATCAACGTTATCAGTCTGTTAGATATTTAACTTGAAAGGTGGGGGGAAACATCGTATCGGTAAAGATCATGGTCTTGGACAAAACTATTTCGAATGCCTTTACACAAAGATAGTACGAAAATAGTGAAGTTCACTAGGCACAAAATTGTCTCATCTCACATGTAGCTACTCAACGATTGTCATTCTGACTGACATTTGTAAATAAATTTGAAATTTTGCAATACCAGCACCCAGCAGTAGTGTGGTGAACAGGACGAAGATAAAGTAATAAGTAAGGTACACATTAATGTCAATATAATTTGTACATAAAATTATATTTAAAGTCAAAATATTATAACATAGTTAATTTGATTTAATTTTTATTTTAAATGCTAAAATCTATGGTCTTAAAGTCATTTAAGTATTGCTGTTGAGTTAATGTTTGTGCGGTGTATTTTTGCAATATGTATTGTTAGTACATATTTTATGACGTATTGTAGAAGTGTAGTCCAACTTTGTAAGGTGAAGAAAATGACATGGATAAAGATCAGGGTCTAGTTTTTATAGGCACAACGAGTATAGTTACCTACACAAAGTACGATACAGAATCCAAGTGAAATATTTCAATTAATATTCTAACTTAACTAACAATGGGTTCGAAGTGCAGTCTAGCGGAATCTTACTCAATCTCACGTGGGGGAGAGGGGGGGGGGGTCTCGGCTACTATCACCAAATTTTTTCCCCAAGAAACATTCTAAAATTGCGAGAAAACTTTGATACATTAAGTAAAACATCTTTCTCCACTAAAATATGGCTAAATCTTAGACAATAATATTTATCGCGGTTATGAGAACGCCACAAAGTAACAGAGCAGCCCAGTAGTAGGTTTAGAGTGGCTAAATCAGAGCGAGGTTGAAGAAGCAGATGATTTTACTGAAAATCACATGGACATGTTGGTTCCAGTAGTCACTCTTGGGACCACACATTCAAATGAATATTCTTTTACGAATTTTAGTAGTTCCTACTTAAGTATTTTATTGTTCAGATTTTCTCACCTACTAATCTTAACTAGTCTTAAATTAAAAAAAATAAAAAAATTGTTTTTTTAAATAAATCCAACACAATCAAGCACAGATTAACATATTTACACTAAAAATATGCATTTTGAAAAATCCCATGTAAGATTATAGGGAGGAGAAGGGGGTCGAGCCAAATGTCACGACAATTTACCAAGGGGAGAAGGGAGGTCGAAAAACCGCCAAAATCGCCTCACGTAATTAATGTACGCCAAACAACGAACCGGGATTCTATCTCCAATCTGAAGGGCAAGTCTGCGGGTGCTAACTGTGGGTTTTTCTTCAACAGCATCCAAAACATGCTCCTCGGCCTGAAGAATCCTATCAATCCTTGCAGCACCTACGTCATGTGTGCGTCGCTTGAAGCTGTCACTGTCGCGTAATCGTTGCACAATCTTTACAAAAGTTGTAGGGTGTGGAGTTGGGGTAGCGCTCTTCATAAAGACGGACAGCGGCTCTAGCTGAACCTAAAGCTTCACCGTAGGCAAGTACCAGGTCTGCCATTTCCACGTTCAATATAGGTTCCACCATTATTGACAATTAGATTACACCACAAAGAATAAGAACTGAAAACCAAAATGAAAAAACCGTAGTAAAATAACCTAGCGTGTGTGATACAGTAATAATTTCAGGTTCGGAACTAATTTTAATACGATACTAACAAGGCCGCATGAATGAAAAGAACTAATATCATACGTACGTGCTTAATCGTTCTTTCCTACATTCAGCATAAGTACCTTTACCCATCAATGCCAGCGGTCTCCAATAGTGACTTGTAGGAATCCTTTAGTTAAGAAAAAAAAAACACATTTTTTTTGGAAAAATCAAAATGTAGTCGAGGTCTAATAAGTCTAAGGGTACAGACATGTCGAAGATGCCGAGGTGGATGTCGCGGTCGCGGTCGAGATCGATGTCGAATCGCTGTAAAACAATATTGTATGTTGATATGAGCGCACACATATCGAGGATGCGATGATCGCGGTTGATGTCGCGGTCGATGCTGACTGCACGAGGTTTAGAGCGATTCAAAATATTTGATTTTACATCGCGGTAGAAAGGATGGCATCGAGGTAGAGTACAGTTTAAATTAACAATACCGCAAAATTTCAATAGGCTCTACCTTTATTAGACCTTTTTAATTCCAAATGTTTATTGCCAAACTGTTATATGTGCTTAATTCCGAATCGCCTTAAGTGAATATGATATTCCCCCCCGGAAAAATAGCATAATAAACATATTGCATGTCAATAATAAATAAACAAAATAATAACAACAATACAACAATTTATCAAAAATCAATTTATTAACCCTCACCGTCACGTCCATCTTACTTAAATCCGTTTAAACACGCCTTTGCTACAATTATTTTGTTAAATTTTTTTGTTAAAATTACAGAACAGCAACAATTGTTTTCTACCCTGTGTTAAATTATATACGTCGCAATAAAATACAATATTGTGGGTAAAACCAAGATCTGCAGCCATCACCCCTACGTTCGTTAAGGGTATCTTCCAAGAACATCTTGTTATAAAAGAAAGAACAACTTATTATAAACTAAATGTGATAAACGCCTGGCAACTGCTACGTAAACAATCTTTCAGTTGCAAAAATATAACAGTACGTAACCTTTAACAAATAAAATCAATGTTTGTCGAACTATAATATTTCGTCACTGGTGGTGCCGACCACAACAATACGCTAATGAAATCTATTTGGCCACTGACGTATACCACTGAATTACTATAAATATTTTGTGTGGCAAAAACATCCCATGCATTTAATGCTTGGCATAAAAAATGAAGGTATTCTTCCTCCTAAATTTGTACATTTTATTAGGGTATCCAATAAGTTCTGAGCGTCTTTGTGGTATTCTGTTTCACGATATAAAATAAACTAGTCACTCGAAATTCGAGTGGAATGTTCAACAATGCGTAACTCACACACAAACACACATCCCTGTAGTTTTAATGTTCCTTAATGCGACTTGCTGGTGGGTGTGAGTTGCTAGAAATCGTCAGGTAACGAAAAAGGGTTATGCCCCCTCCATTCGACGGTCAGCAACATGAGGCGGGAGCCGACGAGTGCGTGTGTGCGTGTATCAAGTGTATCATACGTGATGAGTTTTATTGTCTCATTATTGAATTATGTAAGTCTTGAAAAATGGGAACTGCGGCAAGTATGTTTAACACAAACTAAGAAAAATAAGTTAATAAAATTGTATAACTAGATACAAGTATTAACTGCTTACATACGTTTAATGTACATGTGATTCGAGTGTTTACTATTTACATACTTACAGAGAGACAATAGTGAAATCATATGCTCAGCATTAAAAAGATTTTCTAAAGAGAACTAAAAACAAACGCTCAATGACAAAATATACAAATATAAACAATCCAAATCTCCATATCGAATTACATTCGTAGTTGAAGAAAAAGCGTAACTTCGTTCCTGACGGAGGTCCCTAGACCGCACACGTTTTTAAAATATCAAGTACGCTTGTCCATAAACAATTTGACGCGTCTCAGTTAAATCATTTTCAATTGGTTACATTCTGGTAAAAAGTCCTTTTCAGCTATCTTGGCGTGGAGATGTAATTATCTACGCATTATTTATGTTTACAGTTGTTTTCTTTCCATACAACGGTAGAGCTAAGGACGTATGATGATTCAATAAAACCTCTACGGACAATTTGTGTTCTTTGAAGTGAAACTTCTTTATCGAGGTAGTGAGTCCGAAAAACTGAAATGGAAATCAAAGTGAAACACTTTGGTGGTGAGGATGCAGGCATTGATTGAATGCGGGGACGAGTGAGAATAAAACGACTAGCGTAGTAGGTATTGCGGCGGTTCAGATGGTAGCTACGCCCTCCTGTCCGAAGGGGCTCCCCTATTACGACGATTACTACCTAGGACCATGATATAATACGTTGAGTTTGCGCATGACGTCATCCAGTGACAATATACTCAAAGCGGATAGCAACTTCATGCATTCTCATTCATTATTCTTGTTACACACCGTCGGGCATTAAACGTCGTATCTTACACGTGACAGAAATGTCATTACGGCTACGAGTCAATTTGACTGATTTGACTGATAAAAATTACCAAAAGTTTCAAACCACGAGTTTTATTTGGTAAGACAATCCAAATAATTTCTATTTAATTCATTTTTTGAATGGTCAGCTTTGATCGTTTTGCGTAACAAGTGCGTACGTGAAGTGGTCGTCAATAAACAAAAATGAAAAACAGAAATAAATTTGAAAACAGTTCGTCGAATTTACTATTAAAAACAGTTAAAAAGAAGAGCATGACCAGTAAAAATAGATTTGGCGTAAAAACCATTGCAAAAATCGTCTGAACAATCTGTAGAATCGTCAATTTCGTGCGCTCCCAAAACTCAGTTTGGTTGCAATTTCAACGGTTTTGCCAAGAAAGAAAGTTTAATTTAGAAGAGCCTGCAGACATCAGTCGGCTACATTTAATATTGAAAGATTATGGACAGAATATGAAAAAATTGGACGGAAGTGATTATAAAGAAAGCGTGTGAAGACTATTCGGAACACCACCGCTAAGCTGTTAACAGAAAAGTATTTTAAAGAATTTAAAATTAAAATAGATCTGTTTGATAGAATAGATTTTAAGGACGCGAGAGACAGTAAAAGAAAAGTAAGCTCAGTTGCATTGACAGATTTCGAATATGTCAAAATAATTAATTCCTGGGACGAGAATACTCCTTCTGGACTGCAACTCAGATTTTCTTTTTAGTAGCTGCAAGAGAGCTTGCATGGGGAGGAGAAGAGGGAGCTGCTTGTTTAACCCATCATTTCAAGAAAGAATTAGACAACGGTGGAATGTCAACTGGTCGTTTCGAATATAATTCCATATTTAGTAAAACGTGTTAGGGAGGAGCTCACCGTCTTGCTGACAGCAAATGGTTGATACCCAATGTCGAGGATCCGAATATTTGTGCAGTGTGGTTAGTTTCTCTTAGAATTGCATTAATCTGTTACTTAATTTCTTTCCGTTAGGCTTTTAGAAAAAATACTTTCTAAGAGGGGACTTAATATCAAAACTGACAGATTGTTCTTGACTGAAAATCCTTTTTGGAATAAACCGAATGGGAATGGGTTTAAGAATTGCCCCGTAGGCATCAATGAAATTGCCAAATGGACAAAACAAAGTGCCGAGAAAGCAGGACTCGTTACGAAACGGATTAAGGTCACAAATCATTCAACAAGGTCAACTGCGGTTACTAAATTAGCAAAGGCCGGCGTATCGGAACAAGAACCGACTAAGATAGATAACTGGCCACAGCAAGGTCGCATCGATTCATCCATATTTACAGATAGACCATCAACATCACGCAAATATAATTGAGAAGCTTAGGAATCAAAGAACAGAAGGACCTACCAATACTTTTTCAACTTCAAACACTGCTTCGGCGGCATACCTAGCTACTTGCACCATCACAGAGCAGTCAATTTCTTCGAAGGTTACAATGGAACAAACTGTGTACAATAACTGCCAAATTTATCATTACCATTAAAATTAAAATGTTTTTATTTAAAATTAATAAGTTTTTTACAATTTTGATTTTTTTTTGAGAGCTTTAAAACGCTTGTTTTTCGGAGTTTATTAAATTATTTATTAAACAATTATTAGGGGTATTATTGGGAATAAACATAAAACATTTTGTCGCAATAATACCTGCTATCTCCAAATAGTTTAGTACAAACTCCGAAATACAAGCGTTTTAATAGTCTCCTCTAAAATTTTATCAAATGGAGTTAGCAGGTTAACACATTTCACCGACGATATAATACCATAAGTGATAGAATTTTGCCGACAAAATTTAATGATTATTAAGAAAATTTGTTGTTTGGCAATTTCCCAAAGCACCAAACTTGAGTAGAATAATCTTTCAATTTTGTTAGACAAAATTATATCACGAATGGTATTCAACATGACTATTTCATGAATAAAAATTTAAACAAGAAACACAAATTTATTATTAAATTAAATGAAAATTTTAACAATTAGAAAATATTTCTTATTTATTTGCCATTGCCTATGTGAAAAATTATAATAATAAACATTTTCTTTTACATTCTACATTCTTAGAAGTTTGCTTGGACGAGTTTTTATTGTTCCTCTCAAATTTTGAACTAAATTGTCATGATGAACTGCGGCAAGCTAAAGATAGGGTTTTAATTACGTGCTGTTCTCCAACCCCATTTTTGGCCAAAGCAGATATGAGAATGATTTGTTATTGAAGTAAAACTTCTTTACGGACACTTGACTTGGGGAGTAAGCTGATGAATGCGTGACGAGAGCGGTACGAAAAGTGTGATCGGACGAAGCGAACGATTTTACAATAATTAATTCATAGAAAAAATGTTTGCCTTAACGGGATTCGAACCCGCGTCCTCTCTGTTGTGAATAGGCGCTTCACACATTACAGCCATTTGCGTGTGTCAGTTTTGTATGCAATTGCGTTACTTATCTTAATCGCTACACATGATTGCCGACTTTTCGTGAAACATACATTATCCAATACTGCAGACGGTATTAATTCAGGATTCTCTAGCTCCATTTATAAACTTACCTAAATGAAGAGCACTTTCACAATAGCGAACTGAAGTTTTACTTCAGTCGTGTGGTCTAAAGCACACTTGTATTTTTTTTTAACTTCTTGGCGTCAAATCCAATATTAAGTGCATATTTGCAGATTCTTTTGTCCAGGGTGTTTAAGCCTATTGGTGAGTTCTAAAACCGCAAACCTTTCGTCCAGGCAGGATTAACAGTTAAGAACAGCGTATCGCTAGTTATTTTTGAACCTCGATTTTCTAAAAAAAAAATAAGTGATCTGACAGGACAGAGACTAACGCTTTCTCAATTTTTTATAAGCCACTTACTGGAAGCCAAAGCTTTAGACCCACCTTGAGTAGTTTTTGAAAAAAATTGGATTCAATACGACCGGTAAATTCATCTTGGAAAAAGTGCATTTTCCAATTTACAGCTTCATTCAGGTAAGCTCGAATGAACAAACATGAAAAAAAATTCTTTGTAATCCCTTCCGGATTTTCTTCATTACAGCTGTTTGCCATGGCATGAATCTTGTGTAATTCAAGAGCTTCGGCACTCAATTTCCGTATATCAGAATTTTATCACGAACATTTCTAGCTTCCTGAAAACATATCGGAAAAAAGATTGATTTTGATATTATAATCTTTGAAATATTTTTCCTGGACCATTAATGCCGTTGTGTTCCACATTGATTTGACACTAGTTTCTTTGTAGTTTACTCCGTTCTTCTTTTTTATGTTGAATGCCCAGTCTTCTTTTCGAAAGTAGCTGTTGCCACACTGACGCTTTAGTTTTATCGTATTTAAGGCCAAAGCCGACAACATTTAATAGCCCAGTGTGCGAGAGAGACAAAATATCGGAAAAGTTTTCCTTAATTTTTGAGGAAATGGCTAATCCTATTACAAATTTTACTACGGAATTCAATAGAGAAGGGTGATCTACAGGGAGCTAGTTTTTCATATTTTCGTTATTGATAAAAGAAAAAAAATATAACTGCAAAAAAAAAACACTTTTTAAAATTAATTTGAAAAATGAAGGTATACATTTTGTAGAGCTCCAAAAATAAGTAATGTTTACCTTTTATAAATTGAAAAACCGACAAAGGAAACCCTTCTAAAACATGATGACCTACATATGTGATTTTCTTTTAAAACAGCGTCACCCGATTATAACTGACATACTTTTGGTTGATTCTTTTTTGTTTTGTTCCCGGCATGAAAATAACTCGATTGAATGTTTTCAATTGAAAAAAAAAAAAACGGGAAATTCTAGAGAAAAATCTGGAAAGGCGCATCCCAGCTTAATTTACACTGGTTTTTACTTTTGTGTCGTCTTACCCACTTCATTATTTAAAATAAAAAATAAAACTATCTGGATTACGTTTCCTGTAAGAGAACATAGTTTCCTCCCGGCGCGGCCGATCGAAATTTTCGGCCGTCTGGAAAAATGTGCGAAAGGAAACCATTACAAATAAGGAAGACTACATCAACATATACAAGCAATTTGATTTAGTGGAGAAACAGGGAAACCTGAAAGACATAAAATCTTTGGAGAATAACTTAAAGAAAATTGTTGGAATATCCGATTGCAAGAGAATTAACCTATCCAAGTATACCTACAGCAAGAAAACAGGCAACTACTGGCAAAGAGAAGTGTTTTGAAAACTCTAGATACGAAAGTGAATTTAAGGTACCGAAGAGCATTCTGAAGAGAGGCAAAACAGACAATAATGGTTATGTAAAGGAAGTGGAACTGAGGCATCTGAGTCGAAGGCGATAATCTGTCTTGGTCCAAAAATATCTTGTTTCCAGATCCACATAATCTCGAGCAGATTCAAGAGGAAGATGATGAAGCAGTTGATGACATTGCTGAACAATGTAATTGTTTAGACGCTGATTATGGCTTTCATATCTAAACACTTTTACTCGGATATGCGTATGGTTCTAGATTATGCTATTCTAAAATTTGGCAATTCCTATCAACTACTGATCCACACTCCAAAAGGTAAAGAAAATAAGCAACAAACCGGGTTTCCATATACAATCCATATACCGTTTGACCCAAAGGTGCCAAAATGAGTTAAATTCTATGCTTTTTTGACCATAACTGAAAATATGTATTATTTTTTCTTGAAACTGTAACCCACGGATCTAAAAAATGCCAAGTGCCCAATATCCGTAATAATATGCAATACGTGTTTTTCTTTTATGTCAAACCGCCTTTGAGTGGCAACATTTTGTGGACTACAGAATTAAAAAAGTTATCCCGTTTTTGCTCAATCGCTCCTCAATTGTAAAATAATAGTCCAAGCAAATTAGATGAAAAAACGGCGAATAGAATAACTAATTTATAAAATATTGAAATTTTGGTTATGAACTCCCAACCGGGACCCAAATAAAGATCCGAAGAGTTTCTACTCCCCCGGGGAGCTTCATTCCCTTTTCCCCAAAAAACAGGCCCCCGAGCCTGACCTCATGAAGCTTTTATGCATTTTTCTGGTAAACGGTAAATCCGACGAGAAAATGTTTTCGGATTTATGTTCTGCTTTCAATTCTGCATGAAGTTATTATCTATCTCCTCCCCAACGCTCATAAATGACGTTGGAAAATGTTTATAGTTTTCAGCGCGTAGGCAAAAATTAGTCTACCCCCGTTTTTTGACCAATAGCAACTTATTGCAAATGTTTTATTCAATATGGAGCTTGTACAGAAAAAACTTTTCTACAATTTTGTTTCTATACATTTTTGCTCCCACCAATGGTTTTGAAATAATATCGCCGCAAAAATCGTGAGTTGTCTTCGCGCTGAAAACTATACTCATATTCCTAAATTATGAATGTCACTTCGTTAATGCTGTGTTCGGATTCTATTTGAAAAAATTCTTATATTTAGAATTTATAAGAAAGCCGTCGGGGGCTGCGGAAAATTCTGAATATGGATACCCATCCAATCCCACACTTTTTCGATGGGCAATAAATCTGGCGACCCAGGTGGCCAAGCCCCTCTTCTAAAAACCTCATAGAGGTTCGCGCAATATGAAGGCGGGCGTTATCTTGCTGGAAAAGACCATCTTCAATCCCCCCTTACATAAGGAAGAACAACGGGCCTTAACACAACGCGCGGATGTAATTGTGCCACGCACTACGATTAGAGGAAAATTGCTACCAAAAGCAATAGCTCCCCAAACCATAAGTTCGATGGTACGGTGGACGTGATGCTCAACAGCAAACTCGACATGACGCCGTTCTAATCGTCGTCCCCTGACTCGCCCTCTACCATCCTGACCCCCAAACAGAATGCAGATTCGTCAGAAAAGGCGATGTGATGCCCAGTTTCTGCGTTCATTGCTCCAGTCCAGATGCTGACGACGGTGTTGAGGCGTTATGGGGCGGCCGAGACGCCGACGGTAAGAAGTTAGGCCCATTGAACATATTCTGTGGTAAACGGTGCGAATCCGAATGGGCCTTCCTATTGCTGCAAACCAAGCATCAGCAACTGACCGAGTAGACCTCCGTCTTTCTCTTAGGGCCATTAATTGAAGAAGACGATCTTGCCATTGGGTAGTTCTTCTGGAAGCTCGTGTGCCTCTAGCTCGCTGTGTTCGCCCTCCATCAGACCACACTTGCCATGCTGCCATCACGGTAGCCACACTGCGCCCCATTGTTGCAGCGATTGCACGGTACGAGGCACCACGTTCCCCCCTACGACCCCTTTCAAATGGGGTTCATTTGCAGTAATAATGTCTATCAATTTCTCAATTTCTTTTTCAACAGTTGAAAACGTAAATCTTAAAAAAAACATTGTCCGAATCATATGAAACTTTAATCGTTTGTTATGGACGATGCCCCCAATATTCCAAAGTATCATTTTAATAAAATATTTTTTTCGTGTGTTCGGATTTCACTTGCCAGTATATTTATTTTGTAGTGACGAAGAATTGGTAATTGAAAAAGATATATGTACCTAATCCAGGAAATGATCCTTACATTCAGACGATCATAGGTAGTGTTACAATTTGATTTTGCCGCGCATTCACCACCGGGTTCAGGAACGCATCTGCATAGAGATAACCGGCATATACAAAAAACGATAGCTTTTGCAGTGCCGCGCGAGATTCGCTCTTTTTCGTTCGAGACTTTAACGAGTGCACGTTCAACGTAAAATTACTCCTGGTAAAAGGGATTGCGTCCAGGAAAAACGCGTTAGCGGATAAGTATCGTTGAATGTGGGTTATTTCGATAACTAATCGCTTAAGCGGATAAATCGTTAAATGTTGAGATTTCGGAAAGAGGTAAGAGAAACCATTTTATTGCGTGCAGACCTTGACTATTCTTTTTCAATCAGAGAGGCAAATTCACCAGCACTTATACTAGGATCATTTGTACCACCTCAAAAGGATTATAGCTGTGGAAATTCTTTCCTGAACGCACATAGTATATTTCACGTGGAAACTGGTGTAATTTCCCAAGGACCCGCAGGAGTTGCAGATTTACAGACTTGCAGGATACGCCAGAAAGTAAAAGTAAGGTGTCAGGACAGCTCCAAAACCAGCAGGAAGCATATTAATGAAGTAATAGATCATTTTTTATTGTATTTTTTTTTGTGTTATCAATTCACCTAGTTTTGTTATATTAGCGTTCACTTAAAATTTGTGAGTTCAGTAATCTCCTTAATGTAATTTTAACATAGGTAAAGAGCCATAGTCACTATTTAACTTATCATTTTTTTTTTTAATTATTTTCAACGTTCATTTCGTAATTTATTGTTTATTTCAACTTGCTATTCTATTCAGTCCTTCTAATTTCAATTTTACCACGTTAATTTAATATTATATAATTGTAGGAAGTATCTGTATTATTTTTATTTGTTCATTATATGATTTTGGGGACTTAGCTGTATTTTTTGTGTCACCATCCACACTTCTAAATTTTGTCAGGGCATTACAACAATTTAGGTTGTAATAGTAGATATATTGTAAATGGCCGTCACTTTCTGAAGGAATTGCGAACATTGGAACACCATCGCAGGTCCTGCTTGAAAAGCAGTGATGGCTACTTTCAGCTCGTTGGTAGTTCATGTAAAGCGCTTGTATGGAAATTGAAATTTAGTGCCTTTTCTGCATAATTATTTTTTTCAAATTCAAGGCCAGCTTCGTATCACTGGACGTTCATATTCATATTCATATTCGTTCTGTGGACGAAAAAAGATTTTCATATAGAACGCATTCCAAGAAAATTTTTGGAAAGATAAAATGGAGGTTCAGCTGTCAATTTTTTTTTATTAAATGTTTTACTTCCTGAAATTTTAGATGCTCGCGTTTGTAGAAATATGCCTATACGTGAGCCATCTGTATTGAAACAATAAATAAAGGGCAGATTATATGCAAAGCGCAAATATTTTACTTTTTGCATATTTTCTGCAGGCTGTCAGCGAAAATTCCCCACTTGAATTCGCCTGAGTAACAAAAATTTTAGCAAAAAAAATGTTATCTGTAGGGGGACTACTTTGAGATACATTTCAAACTAACTAAAGTACCTCCTCCGCACTGACTCCCACCCTTAAAATTTAAATAGGGAAAGTGGGGCATGCGACATATCATTGAAAAGATTTTTTGATTCTCTACATATTGAGTGGTGTATTTTTCGCTTCTTGCGGGATAGAAAATATTTTTCCTTGAAGATATATTCGGAATATCAATTTTGCTCAAATTTACCGGATAAATGGCATTTTGGTAGGCACAAACACTTCCAATGATGATGCCTTTTTTTTTTTCACACGTAGTTTTTGAGTCGGGGGAAAATAATTGAAGAAAATATTTGTAAGTAGAGTAAATTAAAGTGGACAATTTTCGTTGAGACGGCGTCTATACTCAATTATGTGGACGAATTACATTGATTAGAGTTAATTAACACTAATTAGTGATTGCACATTTGGCTATACGCATGCATATTTCATCAAATTTGCAGATTTAAGTCATATAATTTTTTTCTTATATTGTTTTTTATTTCTGGAAAAACATACCGACCTTACAAAATTATTTGCTACAGTCACAGATCTGCTCCATCTGCTTTCCCAAATGCAGAAATTTCCAAATCTTATTATCTTATTCATTGTCAATGAGACGCGGGTGGTTCCTAGTAAATCATCGTAAATAATATCGTAAAAATAAGATAAATAAAAATAGGGTACTTTATTTTCTCATTTGGTTTTAAAAATAAATTTTATCAATCATTGCCTGCTGGTACTGTCGCAACAGCGTGTCTGATAGTAAGACTTGCTGTCTTCTGAATATTATACTTATTTTACTTATGTTGTCATGATAATCCTACATGATAAAAGCAGTTCAAAATCTGTTTATTTTAATTGTAACATTATTCATACAGCCGCTGTTTGAAATCGTGGATTTTCCTTTTCTGAAGGGCAGAACAATAATTATATAAAAAAAGCAATTATTATATTTTGAATGTACAATAAGATCCGATTTTGGTGAAAACTCTATCGCCGACTGGATTTATGATTTATGACATCCCTATCAAAGAATGTCA
The DNA here is from genome assembly GCA_963583935.1 of Diaperis boleti. Taxonomy (NCBI): domain Eukaryota; kingdom Metazoa; phylum Arthropoda; class Insecta; order Coleoptera; family Tenebrionidae; genus Diaperis; species Diaperis boleti. The sequence goes on from OY757249.1 coordinate 36,302,128, forward strand.
TTGTTGTTATGATGCGTCAAGGACGTTTTTTCAAACACGTTTTCGGACGCCGTTTGTCGTCGGATTTTAGATCTAAAAAAAGTGTTGGTTTTCATTGAAACAGCTTTAATAAACGTATACCTTAGATTTTCGAATTCCTCAAACCATCACCAAAAGAAAAAGAAAAAAATGTTAATTCTTTTTATAAATTGAAAAAGCGAAAACTAGCTCCCTGTAATTTGTACTTCTTAACACAAATCCGCCGTCGGATCTTCAAAAAATTCTATAACTTTGTTTAAAAACTGGAAAAACTTTTGGCCTGTTTGGCCCGCCATCTATTGATTTTGAATCATATTAAAGTGTTGTAGGATTTGCCCTTAAAGGTACAATGTTAGAAATGCTTTTTTAATGTTTTCATCTGATTTTGACAACTGACATTTGCAAAAAATATTGTAAAAATCGGTTACTATGTTAGCGAGAAAACAAAAAAAAATTTGCCGCTGAAAAACAGCTTGGTTGCTTCATTCTCGCTTCCTATTGGTTGAACAACCCCAGCAAAATTTTAAATTAGAAATTTTGTCGATGCGAAACAATTTTTTGTTTAAAATGATGGACTCTGATTCGATGAAATTTTTGTGAATGAAACTGTCAAGAAATAAAAATTTAATTGTTTTAACTAAAACTTCTCATTTAAAAAAAAAAAAAACGTATGCAAGGTATCACTTTTTTACTCTTGTTGAATAGAGAATTGAAAAGTGCATCTAAAACCCAAAAAAAATTGGGGGTTGCCATTTAAAAAAATTGATGACAGTGTCATAGTTCAAAAAGAGAGGACGTCATCATCAAAATTTTTATGTCAAAAGATGGCAATTTGAAAACAAAAATCGACCTGTTCCAGCGTTTTTCGCAAAAACATTACATAACTAAATTATGAATTTTGTGCGGAACTTTATGATCACACCGTATTTATCTTTTTTTAGTAAACTTTATAGATATTTCCTTTAATATGTATTATTTTATTCTATGCTGAAATGTAACGAGTGAGCAAAAAAATTTGTGATCGTAGGAGCCTCTGAATCCAAAATTTTGAGTCGATTCTTGATCGATACGATTGTGTAAAAAGTCATGGAGTAATGTGAATTGACGATTAAAATGTAAACAGTAAAGTAAAAGAACCGATATACGTTTAGCCAATAGTTCACCGTATGTCTGTAATGACGTCCGTGTCGAAATTGCTGGAAAGTACTATTGTTGTTTATCATGAAAAAAGAACGAAACCGCAATTTTATGTTATATGAATTTAAAAGCGGACATTCAGCACCAGCAGCCACAAGAAATATTTATGTAGAATTGAAGGTGCGGGGACGGTAAAAGAGTCTACTTGTCGGCGATGGTTTGAGAAATTTTCGGAATGGGGAAGGTCTTAAAGATAAGAATCGTTCGAGACGACCGTTAGCTTAGGTATAATATAATAACAATTAAGACTTCCGAGAAACCATTGAACGCAATCCAAGGACTAGTGTTCGGAGAATGGCAACCGAACTCCAGGTGTCCAAATCCACCATTAGGAATCACCTTCATCGTATTGGAAAAGCAAACAGAAGGCCCCGACAAGTTCCCAGAAAGTGTCGTCAAAATGCTCTTGATGGACGATTTAATCGACGAATCATTACATACGACGAAACATGGATCTCTTTTACAAGCTTTTATTTAACTTGCCTTGTTAGTATGTTAGTATGTGTGTCACTACAAGATGGCGGATGATGGATTTTTAGTCAACCCCATTAATATGGGTATCAAATGAAAGGGCTTGAAGAGTAGAAAACGAATTTAATATGGCCGCCGCTCCAAGATGGCGGATTACATTTTCTTTTCAACCCCCTTAATATGGGTGTCAAATGGAAGCTACAAATCGTTTTTCTTGAAATTTCTCTCACGATGAGCCTCAGAGCGATAACACTACTCAAATAAGGTCATTTTCAATTAAAATGGTTCTACAACGTTTTAGAGAAACTCGTGAATATGATAGAAAACCTCGCCAAAGTCGTGCAAGAGTGATTTCTGAAAGAGATAACTATTTTCTTCTTTTGACTGCACTCCCAACAAGACTTTTGACGCCGCAACGTGGGACCTTATATTTAGTTTATACTAGTGATTGCCCGTCACTCGAAATTAGAGTGTATGATGCAAATTCAGCATTCTAATCCGAACCGGCATCAACGTGCTCTTTACCTCCAGTTCGCCAGTTTCTTACTCAGACGGCCCACGCTAGTGCAAGTCGGTGACTGCAATGGACTGGTGTGCGCCGAAAAGAAAATACAAATTTAATAATATAATCAATGAACCTGTGAAATTCTTGAAAATGAAAAGTAATCTACTGCTGGTGTATTTTATCAATGTCTTTCATTTAAAAAACAATTATAAAAATCGGTGCAGTACATACGGTTTTATTTAAAACCGCTCGATTCATGTTCAGCGATTAAATATTATATAGATTTAAGCCACCCCCACTCTACACATTCTTGTTAAGTACAGTACAGTTATTAAAGTACGGTCTGTAGCGTACGCGCATCATGGACCCAAGTCGACTAGTAAGGGACGAACTAACATACGAGTTAAACGTTAGGGGGTACAAAGAGAAACGGTCTCAGCAATGAGGAGACACCTACAGAAGCTACTAAAAACAGAGACATTTGGAGTCCCTGTCACAGAGGAACATTTCAAACCGGACTCGGTAAGAGAAATTGAAACCATAACTACCAAGGTGGAGACGGTGGAACGCCTACAGGATCGTTTACTAAAAGGTAATGACGGAGGGTCGATCCACAGACAGATGGAGGCGAAACTGAAACACCTGTATGGGCGTACTTCGAGACTTCATAAACCGAAGATACAAAATAAGCCAACCCTCCGAATGATCTCCAATATGGTAGAAAGTCTGAATGACGTGGTAGGGCAAGCAACAACCATCAATGCTCCACAGTATAATCAACCAGTCCAAGTGGTAATGAATATCCATCGCTAGCAATTCGAACCACGGAAATGGGAACTCAATTTTTCCGGGGACAAGAAACTGATTGTGGCAGCTTTTTTCGAAAGAATGATTTAGTAAAATTTTTTGATTCATTACATTTGTAGGGGGTAGGTTCTGTTTTGGATACCCTGGATCTGTTGTAAGGACAAGACTTGTGATCCTGTTTAGTGTTTTCTATGTGGCCGGCAAAACTGCCTCTTTCGTTCCCGGGCTCCTGAGGAATATTACGCCGTTGGTACCGATCGCCACGTTCTCTGCGGTATTCGGAATTGTCGGTCTTTGACCGTCGAGAGAGACACATAAACAGACGGGAGTAGAACCTTGACGCGCCAGATAAGCTTTTCATTTCCAAGTATCCCTTTGTTTCGTCCATTGGATACTGGATTTTGTTAATGCCTTGCTGGAAAGGCCCGTCCGGCAAACGCACCCGGAGTAGAATTTAAATCTAATCCCCACGTATTTTTTGTGTAGCATAAGTAACTGGTGTGTGAACCTGCGACAGGACTGCTAGAAGGGAAACCTAGAGGTATTTGGTTGTTTTCTTGATCAATTATCTTACTTATCGGGCCCTGGTGTAGAGCCGAATAATAGGCTATCTCTACCGTTTGCATAATTCTCACCTCCACCGTTCCCGGTTTCAGTTTATCACCCAAGAGAAACGGGTGGCGTCCTGTACATCATCGCTGCATTCCTCCCTTGAGGTCACTCAAGCAAAAGGGTGGTAAAGGGAGGTAGGAAATGCGTAACAAATTTGGCGCAACAAAGAACTGCGAGGATGCTTCAGTTTAAAATCCTGAATGCCCGTGACATAAGAATTTCTGTACAGATAATAATAATTAGAGATTGATAAACTATATTTGCTTGAATCCATTCCAAATAGAAGCTGGACAATTGGATGAAGGTTTTATTATCTGACGAGTCCAGATTTATTTTATACTTGTCATATAGACGTGCCCTTGCTTATAGACGACAAAGAGAAAAGTTATTCAAATTTAATGGCATTAATCTTTACTCATATTCTATTTTTTCTTGCATTTTCTGGCTTACTTTCATCAACCACTACATAATAAAGTAAGAATGTTTCTTCAACCCCAGCACCTGCATTCTTTTCCTGATAGCGTAGGTGTAAAAAAGTAAAAATCTGCGGAAGTATCTCACCAGAATACTTTCGGGAAATAGTTGCCCGAAGATAGTTGCCGGCGTACACCACCCCTGTCTAAAACTAGCCTTCTACCTTCGGCTACGCGACAGCTCATATGTGTTCAGTAGATACTTTGATCAGAAATGGGTGTCAATTTCTAAGTGGCGCTTCTTATTCTCTCTTTTCTTTGATGAAGCGTGAATAACGAAATAATATAAAAGTAAATTTGCAATCTCTTTCAGGAGATAATTAGTAGTGCAATTGTTAACAGAGCGGTACGCACATCGTCTGAAACTTAGTAGTCTGATAATAATATGTAATTCATTGCAAACAAAATTAGCTTTAAAAAAAAGGGAACCGACTTCAAAAAGTGAAAAATAATAATTGAATACATGTATTATTACATGTGCTACCTAATGATCTGTTTGAAGTCGGTGCCAAGAAAAATAGGTTTCAAATTTGTAACATATTGTAATTATACAAAAATATCAAAACGTTATAACGCATAAAAAATTCGATCTCATTCGATACGACTGTCAACGACGTCTGCCGTTCGGGTTGTTTTGCTCAGCACGAGCCCCTCCCTCAGCCACGGTCACGCATTCCGATGCGCTCGCCGGAAGACTTGCTATGTGGCGGGAGCGGACTATCTACTACCTATTTGGCTTGGCACCGACTTCAAACAGATCATTAGGTAGCACATGTAATAATACATGATTGTATTTTCAATTATTATTTTTCACTTTTTGAAGTCGGTTCCGTTTTTTTAAAAAGCTATTTTTTTACAATTGTAAGTGATAAGTATAGACCTAGTAAAGATTCTTCTCCAATAATGATATCCACAATAAAATTGATGAAGAAATCACTGAACATATACATAAAAGGAAAAATTTGAGAATTTCCCTCGATTTCCATGGGATTCCCTGATCAGATCCTGACTTTTTTACAATAGAACCACCTCAAGAGTATACCCTTTCAAATAAAAGAATTTTACAAATCGGTTTATAATAAATGACGGAGTTCTGGGGTAACAAACATTAAAACAAAAAAAACATACAACCGGATTGATGATTAATTATTTGAAGTCGGTTAAAAACAAACAGAAATTGCACAAAACCTTCAAAATGATTTTTCACCCATTGCTTTTGGAAAAAATACTATACTTTACGGAAGAAATGGGTCAGTTGTTCAAATGTTACAAAAAAACAATTGATAATAGTGTATTAATCCATAGATACGAAATCTGTAAACCCCTTTTTTACGGCGTATCTCTGTTGAGGGATGGTTCGCACCGAGTCGAACTAAGAATGATTGATTACCTTTTACTTCTTAATTCGTCACCTATCCATGGACTGCTTTGCTTGACTAGCATTACCAGACTACCATACCTTATATTCAATTCAATTTCATTATTTATTTGGTTCATTGCTGAATGATTTGGTTTATTATTTGCTGAATAAAGATAGTTAAAATTAGCGGTGGTATAAGAGTAATCAATCTCTAGGTAAATTACCTATACAGTGAGAAAATACGTTAAAAACCTAATCTTATGTTTGACAAGCCTTCGTGATTTTCCCATTCTTCTGTACGATATCAGATATTATCTTATTTTTATCCATAGAACCCAGTATATTGGTATTTGTCAGTTACGTATAAATATGACCTTTGACTTCGTTACAACCTCACGTGTCTTATATTGATTATAAAAAAATCGAATTGCACTTTCACACTGGAAGTCTAGCGTAACCGTGCGTCACTTCAAATTATTTATTAACATTCCAAATCGTAAGGCTTATTTCGCATATCACAAATTCTAACAAAACAAAATGAAGACAACAACAAAACCATCATGCAACAAATTTTTCATTTATCTTGTTTATTGAACAAACTAATAATTAAGTATGTCAAGATTACACACAGGAAACTTACCGTAGAGTGTCGCCAATAAGTGATGAGGGCATGAATATCTAAACTATTAGGGGCTAAAAGTAAGAAATTCCTCCACTCATCATAACTGATATTCAAACTTCCATCCTGGTCCATCCTTACAAAAGAAAAAATAATTACAAGAGTGTAAAAATGTGGCGACGGAAAATTAGTAAATCAAAATCGACCCATGAGATTTATACAGGATGAGTCAAATCTCCGTAACTCAAATGTAATTTGGGTTTCCAAGATTCGTATTAGTGTCTGGTAATACCTTAACTGTATTTTTTAAAGGGTATAAATTTATATTACTTTTTGAAGTGAAAACTTCTTTAGGGTCGCTTCGTACAAATTTTTGCTTAGGGGTCAATAAGATTGAATCCAATTCAAAATCACACAAAATCCTGACACTAATATCCTCCCATCTTAGTCATGTCATGACGTCTTATGTTTAAACCTTCACACCTGCCAAAAAATTATGTCGAATTACGATCGCCAAAGAAGTTTTCACTTTATCCACTTATCTTAAACAGACCCCAATCAGCCCAATGTTGCTTTCTTAATAACATCATAGATTTATTGCGATCTGTACAGACAATGGGGTCGTCCCCTTTAATTGAATTTGCCGAATTCAACTATGAAGCCCTAAAACGTGTTCTGTTGTTTAAGAGGGTTCTCCAGTGGCAGGTACATTTCTGCCGGTCGAAGTACATTTTCTCGCAATAACTTTTTTTTTAATTTACAAATTTTAAAAAATCGCTCTGTAGCTGCAAAGATCTATATTTTATCAACACGCCCACAAAATTTCAACGAAAAATCTTCAAAAATAAAAAAGTTACATTCAACGCCGCACTTTGTTGTACATTTTTTTTTATTGAAATTCGTTTAATTTTTTATGAGTATTTATGAAATTTTGTATACTACTCCATTGTGTTTAAACTGTTTTTCTCTGATTAAATAATAAATGAACTTCTAAATAATAACATCTCGTTGCAACAGGATGGTGCTCCACCACACTACGCCCCGTGCGGCGTTATTTGGACGAAGTGTTCCCAAGAAGATGGCTAGGAAGAAGAGGTCCAATAGAATGGCAGGCTAGAGCTCATGGATTGCTTTTGTCAACTTTTTTTTTGTTTGGATTTCTATATTTTTTTCCTTAAATTCCGACAGCTCTGTTAATTTTTTGAAATTTTACTAATTTGAACTTTAACGCCGTTTTTATTTATTTTTTCCTTATGTAACCAATTAATTATTTAAAATTAAAATTTAAATATATCTAAGTCGAACTCCACAAACTTTAATAACTGTAAAATTACTAATGGAACATGTTTCGGCAGAACACTTCTGCCATCATCAGCCCTTACAGAATATAAAAAATTATTTTATATATTATAATTTTTTATATTCTTTAAGGGCTGATGATGGCAGAAGTGTTCTGCCGAAACATGTTCCATTAGTAATTTTACAGTTATTAAAGTTTGTGGAGTTCGACTTAGATATATTTAAATTTTAATTTAAATTTACTCCACTTGGATTTAAGAACATTCTTCTTGTTTATAATTAATTATTTAATATCGTTGAAAACAGAATAAAAAACTCTATTCAAATGTAAAATAAAAAACATAGGTTGCCATTAAAAAAATACCGGCTGTTGAATTGATTTTGAGACATAGGGATTTAACATGGAAAATCAAAGATTTGCGAATATTGGCTCCCCTAATTATTTTACAGTAAAATGTTCAATACAAAAGTTTTTGCGTAATAAAAATCCTATTCAAATTCATTTTTCTTTTTTTCATAAAGTCTTCAGAAGTTGAAATAAAACAAGAAACAGAGTTAAAAAAACAGTGAAAATAGCAATAGCCATGAAATGTCACAATGAAAGTAAACAAAATTTGACAAGACAAATTTATTGTTGAAGTTTCTACTTGCATCAAAACTCAATATAAATGTTTACAACACAGAAGAAAAAGTTAATTTTGTAAAGTGGTACTATGGAGGATCTTCCTTAAGAGAAGTACAAGCAACTTTCGCAGCTTTCAACCCAGAGAGACCAATTCCAGCTGTGGGAACAATTCAAAGAATCGTTGAAAATTTTGAAAGTAAGGGTAGCGTTAACAAGTTATGTAAGTGCCAGAAGCAAAATGTCCTTAGACCGACAGAAAGGACGGAAGCTGTTCTCTTAAGCGTAGTAGAAAATAAAAATGTATCCTTACGGGAAATAGGTCAAAATTTAGGAATGCATTATTCAACAGTACAAAAGATTTTAAAAGCACAATGTCCACAGTTTCATTCATACAAATATGCAAGACATCAACAAATTTTTTAGGAAGATAAAGAAAAAAGGATGCAGTTTTGCGAAACTATGATGGAAAAAGCAAACAATGACAGAAACTTTATATCTCGAGTATTATTCAGTGATGAATGTACGTTTCCCCCTGAATGGTAAATCAAATCGACAAAATTATCGTTACTGGAGTACCGAAATAGTATTTAACGTTACAAGTCCGGTAGGTTGTAACGTCGCCTCGTCCATAATGTCTAACTCGTTACAAGTAACTACCGGACGTGTATCGTAATGTATTTTATTTCATACTGTAAGCCTGTTCTTCATTATTTTATTTCAAAAATCAAAAAAACACATTTTGTGAAAATCGCATCACCTTTGTTGTACATGTAAAACTTCATCAGTAGCTGACAAATACGTTTGCAAATGTCAGATTAATGTCAGATTTGATTTATAAAGATGAAACTGTCCGGTAAGTGTTGCCTAGCGACACTTACAGGCTCTGATACTGTAATAGCTCACCTACCGGACGCAAATTGATCCTTTAATGGAACATCTACCGGACAGTATGAAATAAATCAACATTTACTGCTACAGACAAATACTCAGTGCCGTGGCAGTGTAAATGTATGGGTTGGTATATTAGGTCCTCACATAATTGGTCCGTATTTTATTCCACATCGTTTAAATGGAATGGGTTACTTGAATTTACTACAGGAAATGGTGGGACCAGATATTGACGAAATGGGAATTGATTATGAATTCTGGTTTCAACACGATGGATGTCCAGTGCATAAAACACGTCTTGTGACAGAGTTTTTAAATGATACGTTTCCAAACCGCTGGATCGGTAGAGGTGGTGAAATTCAATGGCCAGACCGGTCTCCGGATTTGGCGCCGAATGACTTCTTTTTATGGGGACATTTGCATGATCGTCTTTACAAAGGACAATCGTACGACAATGTGGAAGAACTGAAAGCAGCGATAATAGCAGAATCGCGGCGAATAAGTTGTTATCAATTAGCGTCTATGAGAAGAAATTTTTACGATAGATTGGGATATTGCTTAGTTGCCGGAGGGGATTTATTTGAACACCTAATTTATTTATTTTTTTTTAATTAAACTAAATAAAACAACTTGTAAACCAATTTATTAATCTTCTTTTATTGCATTTAGAATGACTAAGAGGGTCTTATTAAAACTAATTGTAACTGTCAAATTAATAAATTTTGTTTACTGTTGTGACATTTCATGGCTATTGCTATTTTCACTGTTTTTTATTTTAATTCTTTTTCTTGTTTTATTTCAACACCTGAAGACTTTTTGAAATAAAGAAACATGAATTTAGATAGGATTTTTATTACTCTAAAACTTTTTTATTGAACATTTTACTGTAAAATAATTAGGGGAGCCAATATTCGCAAATCTTTGATTTCCTATGTTAAATCCCTATGTCTCAAAATCAATTCAACACCCTGTATATATATATATATATTATAAATATATATATATTATAAAGCGGCATTTTTTATTTTACATGGAAAATGCACAGGCAACTAGATGAAAATCATATTGTAACGCCTTGTATATACCTACGTATATTATATAAATTACTAAAAACAATAGTTTCTGCATTACATAAAATTGTCGTTTTCCACAAGAAAAACAATACAAGCACAATCTTACTGCTCCACAATATACTATAGCTGACTATAGAGGCACACAATTTCAGTAAGTAATTTTACACCACTGCTGCCTGTTGCATTTCTATCTGTTCACAATTGAAGTTCCATTGAATTTCCAGTGAGGTCGTACATAAATCTGCTATATAAAAAGCATTGTCCATTTAGTGAGATTATGTAGAAGAGTTTTTATGTTATGTAGAGGCATGATCTGATCTATTATTGCAGCAAGTAGTGCTGAATGTCAAGAACATTTTTATTATTTTATAAGATTAGAAAATAATTGTAACGTACGAACTTTTAAATACCTCTGTAAGAGCTTCATCGCCTCCATCTGGTCCAGCGGAATTCCCAAGTCGTTGAATGCTCTTATTAATTCTTCCAAATCGATTTTTCCTGCACAAAAAAAATGGTTATTACTAAAAATTCACAAAATTTAATCTAATATACTACTACATTAATTATTATGGTAAACTGTTTTCAATCTATGTATATCTAATTAACTTAATATGTATAATATTTAAACCAAATGACAATAGAAATGCAACACAAAAAAAAATTCTTTGAACTGATTTCAACCATAAAATAGTAATACCATGATAAAAAATTTCAAATATGAACTATGTATAACAATAGAAAAATAATAAACCTTGTTGGTGAACATGTTCATTGTCTAAATATCAATATAATAACTTCAAAAAGCGAAAAATAACTGAGTACATGTATTATTACATGTGCTACCTACTGATCTGTATGAAGTCGGTGCCAAGCTAATTATTAATTATTTTACAAATTTAAGTGATGGGTAGACCTACTAAGGACGCTCCTCGAATGAGGAAACGACGGCTGGTTGAAAAGGAAGTTGAAAGACGCAAACGCTACAAAAATAGAACCAGAAATATTAAAACAATGATGAATTAATATTAGTACCTGAAAAATATAAGGCAATGTACAAGGAAATTGTGTCTTTAATGATGACTCTTATTGATTATGATGAATACTTATTAAACGACTACATTTGAGAGAGTTCATAATAATTATAAAATGTGAAGATTTCGCCCGATTCCCATGGGATCCCCTCATCAGGTCCGGACTTGATGACAATGGGACTACCTCAGGAGTATACCCTTTCAAATAAAAGAAAAAAATTTCAAAATCGATCCACAATTGACGAAGAAATCGAACACCCCGAAAAAACAATTTTTATTAACAAAATTTTGCACAAAGAGAGAATAATGCTTAAATAAGGTAAAATAAGTAGAAACGATCAAAAACGAAACATAATTTTGAAAGAAACTAGTAATTAGTGTGGCCGCCACATAGCCAAATGCACTCCTGCAGTCGACGAGGGGTGTCGTAAGTCCGATAGTACGGTGGATGTGACGCTCAACAGCAAACTCGAGATAACGCCGTTCTCCTCGTCGTCCCCTCACTCGCCCTCTACCATCATGACCTCCAAACAGAATCTCGATTCGTCACAAAAGACCCTGTGATGCCATTCATTGCTCCAGTTTCTGCGTTCGTTGCTCCAGTCCAGACGCTGACGACGCTGTTGAGGTGTTATGGGGAGGACGAGACGCCGACTGTAAGAAGTTACGCCCATTGAACGTATTCTGTTGTAAACGGTGCGAATCCGAATGGGCCTTCCTATTGCTGCAAACCAAGCATCAGCAATCGACGGAGTAGACCTCCGTCTTTCTCTTAGAGCCATTAATTGAAGATGACGATCTTCTCGTTGGGTAGTTCTTCTGGAAGCTCTTGTGCCTCTAGCTCGCTGTGTTCGCCCTCCATCAGACTACACTTGCCATGCTGCCATCACGGGAGCTACACTGCGCCTCATAGTTGCAGCGATTGCACGGTACAAAGCACCACGTTCCCCCTGTCTCACTCACCGACCCCTTTCAAATGGGGGTAATTGCGAAAAGTTTGGTTGCTGTCGCCAAGGCATGATTGTACCCCACTAGAACTAAAACAGCCGTTTTTGCAGTAATAATGTCTATCAGTTTGCAAAAAACCTCAATTTCTTTTTAAACTGTAACTCTTTAAAAAAAATTGCAAACATTGTCCAAATCATGTGAAACTTTAATCATTTGTTAGGGACGATGCCCCCAATATTTATCCAAAATTTCATTTTAATAAAATAATTTTTTCGGGGTGTTCGGATTTCAATTGCGGCCAGTATACATAAGGAAAAATTTAAGAATTTCCCTTGACTTCCATGGGAGCCCCTTATCAGATCCGGACTTGGTGACTTGCAGAAGGAAAACGTTGACGCGTCTATGAATAATAAGGTTTGGTTTGGAATTACCAAGAGCATTTAGAGCAGACCGTGTAGACTATTACCTTTACTCAATATCCCGATGCAAAATCGGAATGAAACATTTTTAAAAGACGTGCATAGACAAAAAGTTCGATGTTGTTGAGTATACGAAAAATACAATGTTCTACAGAAATCAACATGCAGAAATCTTCGTACGAACCAGAAGTGTGTGGTGGTTGCATTAAAACCAAGAGCCTACCCGTAGATGTTAGCATATAAAAAACCAGGTAGAAGTGTAAAACATATACATACAGGGTGTAACAGAAATAGGTAGTTACAATTTGATTTTACCGCGCATTGGCCATCGAGAATTCAGGAACGAATCAGCGATTAAAGATAACCACACGCACAAAAAAGCACGGTAAAAATTCTGGCATTCAACGTGACGAACTTACGGCCTTCCTTCTTTTCGATCGACACACCTCCATCGCAATTTTGTCCTATACAAGAGTTAAAGGATTTAGGAAATATCGTCAAAAGTACGGAGTAAACGGTAGAGGTCTTCAATTTTTTCACACATTTCTTAATCTTGTATTTAATCATTTCAATGTAATTTAACCAAGTGGTACAATAGTCATATTTTAATTTGTTACATTTTCATTTCAACATTAATTTTAGTTTTTATTTAACAAACTTGTTGCTTGTCAATTGCGTGCATTTTTAGTGTTTACCTGAAGATTTGCAAAGGCGCCAGTTTCGTGAATGGGACCTGGCCAAAATAAAGCACTAACCAAATTTTCTATTTCTTCTTTTATCAACTATTTTCAACTTAAATAATACACACAAATGGGCAGACGAAAATCTGCATGCTATTAGGCCCCACAATTTTCATTTTTCATCAATAATAGCAATCAAAAACAAAACAATTGTCTGGATCACTTTTGGTGGTAGATAACTACTTTTAATCAGTTTTAATCGTTTCGCCAACAATTTGAACTCATCGCCCTGATGATGCCAACGTGCGTCGGTAATTATAATAAAAATTGTTTTTGGTGTTTTAGGGCAAACTGATTAAAAGTAGTTAATAATAGCATTGGATGTCGAAGTAAAGACGACGTTTGGTAGGTAAGTTTATCCATTTTTAGTTTCTTTACGTCGGGCGGTTTAGATTATTTCCGAATTCTTTCTAAAGTTTTTTGTTGTGATCGTTATCAATCAGTTCAGTGGCGGGTAACTAAATTAACATCAAAACTTCCACTAATTTTAACTCGATAACTACGGAGTCTAGGACAAAAATTTATTAAGAAAAATTGTTGAAAATGATGACTTCTATTACCGATTAAAATTTTAATACCTATTTCAGTTACACCCTGTATATTTTAAACAAAATGATTTTTTTATTATACCTGCATCAGAATCGCCGTTTAAAGCACGCACGAAAGTAATAATTTACATAAGATACACGATTAAGTTCCGTAACGTGGTAAGTGCCAAATTATAAATTTTTCAGGAGGAGTAAAAACATTTTTTTTTTATTATACCTGCATCAGAATCGCCGTTTAAAGCACGCCTGAGCGTGCGAACACAGGCGATTAAAACACGGCGAGCTTTAAAGGTTGTCAAGGAAATATAGGTATCATTATAACTTCATCAAATTTTGATATTCCTTCAGGTATGGGTCTTTTGACTTCGATGGTAGTATTTTGGATTCCGCTTGTTCGGCCAATGCTTCTATATCGGTTGAAATCTCGTTTTAACTCATTTTTCCTCGATTTTTGCTGACACGACTAAATGCAATGACAGACGTGGACGCGAGAAAAACGTAAACAATAATTGTCGTAACTAATGGCAATATTATTACGCCATTTCGATTTATCACGACAAAAAATATTTCTAAGTTTTTAGTGCTTAATTTGTTTCCAGTATTGCTGGTATAATAAAAAATAGCGTAAAGTATTCGTGGATAACTGGTCTTTAAAACACTTGCTCTATTTCGAGCACTCCCGGCTACGCCGCGCCGTCGTGCTCGAAAACTCGCGCGTGTTTTAAAGACCTTGTTATCCACTCATACTTTAATATACTATTTGTATTGGTTTTGTGAAACACATAATGCATAATAACATTACTTACATAACATTATACATAAATATTGTAGCACATGTATTTAATTTCACAGCGATCAACCTAACCTCAAAATTTGATGTAAATTCGTGTTTTTTTTCTCGTTTTGCGTGAACGAATACAAAAAAAAACGCTGTTCAATACTCGTGCGCTGTCACTTTTCAGGGGCTTGGGCTCATTGCAACACCCGGCTAGCGCCTCGCCCCTGAAAAGTGTAATGACAGCGCACTCGTATCAAATAATAACTATTGGAAAAAATGAACCGAAGTCGATCAGTGGCCGCATTTTGTATCCACAACGCATTGTGGAAATGACATTAATTTGGCCACTACGCGTTGTGGACGAATTTAATCGATAATAGATCGACCTTATTTATCAGTTTATGATTATAAAGTAATAATAATTTTGTATTAAAAGAGGCGAAAAATTGTAAAACAAATGGTGAATTAATTTCATAAAAATGTCACGGATCCTTGAGTTGTAAACAATAATCCAATCACCATTTTTTTCTTTACGTATTATTATAATATTGCTTTATTATATTTTACTCACGTTTTTTTAGAATGTGACTTATTTTTTCAACAAAATGTTATTGTTACCAGTAAAACTAAATATATTTACTGACGTCATCAGATAAGGTATAAGATTAATATATAGTTATGCCACATAGTGATCATTTTACTTTAACCCACAATGAGATTTTTTTTTCTTCGTGTTGTGGGTATGGCTGTTCGGCCAGTGGCCAAAAACTCGCATTTAAATTTAAATCGTCATTCGGCCACTGGCCACTGATATTACTATAATATTTAATATTATATTGTTTGCGCACCATTCAGGTTTATGACATCCCAAGCATGGAAGATACCAACGATGCGGTTAGTTCACGCGTAACACAATCATTCCACGTTCCTGTTATGATTTGCTGAAACTCTTGACTAAAGATGTCTGATATTACTTTTCGTCATCGTTTTCATCAGACCCCAAACATTTTCAATTGGATTTAAGTCCGACTCTTAGGCGGCCATGGTAGAACTGCAACGTTATGAGCTTGTAGACACCGTTGTACAACTCTTGCGCTATGAACTGGACAAATATCCTATCGTTTTAATTAATTGTTAGTAATAAACCCTTCCAAAAACACTCACATGTTGAAACGTTAAATTTTGTCCAAAGGTTCGACCCACAGACGAAATCATGCTTTCCTCAATGATTCTGCAATAAATTCGTGTTGTCAATTTTTTCTCAAGGATAAGGCAAATTCCTGGGCCTTGAAAACTCATCCATGCACAAACCGTGTTTCTCGGTCTGTAAACCCGCAAACATCGATTTGGGACAGACTGAAACGTTTTATTCGTTTGAAAACAGAATGCTTTCCATCTGCTTGGCCTTTTATGTGGTTTCTGGCAAACTGCATTCTTAAAATTCAAATGAAGAAAGAACAAGTTAATCAGCTCAAAACTTCGTTGTCCCAGTATTTTCTGCTCTCGGTGATACAACATTAGCTATTTAAGTAACAAGAAATATAAGGACGTATTAACAGTGAGGCAGACATGTACAACAATACTTGTAGGTTGACGATTGTATTTGTTTATGTTTTACCCTTGACAACGGAACTTTAGTAATGTTAAAAAGTTCCTAGGAAAGTAATAATTTACATAAGATACACGATTAAGTTCCGTTGTCAAGGGTAAAACTTAAATGAAGCGTGCATTTCCATAACGTGGTAAGTGCCAAATTATAAATTTTTCAGGAGGAGTAAAAACAGTTTTTTTTATTATACCTGCATCAGAATCGCCGTTTAAAGCACGCCTGAGCGTGCGAACACAGGCGATTAAAACACGGCGAGCTTTAAAGGTTGTCAAGGAAATATAGGTATCATTATAACTTCATTAAATTTGAAAACTTTTCATATTCCTTCAGGTATGGGTCTTTTGACTTCGATGGTAGTATTTTGGATTCCGCTTGTTCGGCCAATGCTTCTATATCGGGTGAAATCTCGTTTTAACTCATTTTTCCTCGATTTTTGCTGACACGACTAAATGCAATGACAGACGTGGACGCGAGAAAAACGTAAACAATAATTGTCGTAACTAATGGCAATATTATCACGCCATTTCGATTTATCACGACAAAAAAATATTTCTAAGTTTTTAGTGCGTAATTTATTTCCAGTATTGCTGGTATAATAAAAAATAGCGTAAAGTATTCGTGGATAACTGGTCTTTAAAACACTTGCTCTATTTCGAGCACTCCGGGCTACGCCGTCGTGCTCGAAACTCGCGCGTGTTTTAAAGACCTTGTTATCCACTCATACTTTAATATACTATTATGGAACATGTTTATATCTCATAATGTAACATATTGAAAAGGGATAAGTTTAAAGGTATTATATAATACAAACATAACGTAAAGGAACGATAAACGAAGCCTACTTTAATATAAAATATCAAAAAACAGTCTGAGGTCAAAACGTTGGAAGTGCCCACAGGTTAGCAAGTGAAAACGTTGGAAGTGACAGATTTTTACCAGTTTTTTTCTACAGTAGAAACTTGACTTGCGTGACTTCTTCTCTTCACCATGAGGATAGGGGAGAATTTTATAATATACTTTTAAACACTTTCAAGAGAATTGCACTACGGTACTTGCAACGTTACGACTTGCACCCCCACTCAACCCCCTACTTTTCACGTCTTCGCTAGCGATATCGATACAAAAAAAAATAGAGGATGAAACATGGCACTTGCAACTGATTGCCCATAAAAAAAAAAACCTAATGTGGAATATTGGCACTTAACAACGTTATGGAAATGCACGCTTCAAATATAATCGTCAACCTACAGGTATTGTTGTCAGGACTACATCACTGACTTACATTATCGAGAGCCGGATTTTTTTATTGTAGTGGATCTTTTAAAATCTCTCACCTTAATCTGAATGTTTTGTAAAATTATTTTTGTACCGTTTGGTATTTCCATCTCTAGAAGTTTATTGGAGGTGTGAGTTTCTTAGGAAAATAATTGTCATGGCCCCTGCGCAAGAATTTAAAAAGGCACATATTATGTTAGGACTACTACAAACAAAAAGATGGGAAAAAAAGCAAGCAAGCAAAAAAGAACTATGAAATGTAATTGCGTAATTAATAATATCAATGTAATGAAAAATAGAAAAAATTCAATGTATTAAATGATTATACAACGTGTCCCAAAAATGACTAAATTCATTTTAACCAGTAGCAGAACTCATCACTGTCAACAATTTTTCTTATAAAATTTTGCCGTAAACCCAGTAGTTATCGAGTTAAAATTAGTGGCAGTGGGTCCCATATACAGGGTAACGCAAAAGTATGGAAACACCTGAATATTTCAAAAACTGTTAGTCCCATCTAATCCAAATTTTGCAGGTGTATAGGGGTCTATAATATCTACTTGGTGCAATTTTTTCATAGTTGTGGTTTCAAGATACAAAACCAACTTATATTTTTTTAAATGGCAACATAGGGAGAAAATAACCTTTTTGGAAAAAGCATTTTTTTCTGAATTTAACGATGTGCTATAATAATTCTACTTTTTGGTCTTTGTCTGCAAAAAAAATATATATATTTTTTTATAAATTATTATTATTATTAAACTCACGGCTGCAAATATTATTATTTGTGCTGTAAGAAAATAATATGCCATCAAACCTAATAGTATTACTAAAAAAATCTGTTTTCTTAATGAATGTTCAAAATGTTGACCATTAATTTCTTGACAAAAATGAATTCTATTAACAAAACTCCTCATCTAAGATTGTTCCTAGTCTTACACAGCTTTTTCCAAATTATGACCGATGAAATGTACCTGCCGTAGCAACCTGGTTCCAGCAAGATGGAGCTCCACCCCATTTTAGTCAACAAGTCCGACGTCACTTAGATGATGTGTTTCCTGGCAGGAAAGGGGCAATTGAATGGCCGACCAGATCTGCCCCCTGATTTGTCACCTCTCGATTTTTTTTTGTGGGGTCATGTAAAAAGTAGAGATTGTGCTAGAAGACCACTTGATTTTGAAGATTTAAAGCAACGAATAAGAGAAGAGATTGCTAACATCACTTCCAAAATGTTACGCAATGTGTTACAAAATTTTGTTAATACAATTTATTCATTTTTGTCAAGAAATTAATGGTCAAGATTTTGAACATTTATTGTAAAAGACAGATTTTTTAGTAATACTGTTAGGTTTGATGGCATATTATTTTCTTACAGCACAAATAATAATATTTGCAGCCGTGAGTTTAATAATAATAATTTATAAAAAATTAAATTATTATTATTATTAAATCCTCAGGATGTAAAAATTGGACTCTACGTGATAGGGATACAATTGTTGCTCTTTCAAAAGTCTACAAATAGTATAATGCGATATTCCAAACTGATTTTATAATCTTCGGTGGGCGGTTTTCACCATTGGAAAACAGAAACACAAGGCACGAATTAGACACATGGCGATTTGGGAAGCGTTGCACATATTATGATGAATAACTTTAAAAACGAAAGTGAAATACAGTAACAATTACAGGCGGCCACCCTCGGTGTCGACAAACGTAGTTTACAAAAAATTTAGAATGTTGATAAGCAGGTCGAGTTTTTCCGGAATCAACAATTGATTCTCAGTAGGTCAAGTTAAAATAAATATCCATATGCGGCTCGTGAATTTGTAGGGGGAAATTTGATATTTCGAAAAAATGGTTGATAAAAATGTTCTCGGTGAGTTCTGCTACTGGTTAAAATTAATGTAGTCATTTCTGGGACACGTTCTATATGTAGTAAAATTTAAATTAACAAGTCATAAACAATTCTTATACCTGAAAAAATAGAAACAATTGTGTGGCTCATATATATCTCATGGATGTAATGAAACGCTAGTTGAGCCAAAGACCTAGCAAGACAGGACTATAAAATTTTCATCGACCATATTGCCCCTGTGCAAAAATGGAAAGTCAAATTGCGTATTAACCCTTAAATACTGACCTACCAGTTTTAGGACATAGTCACTGATGTGTCGTCTACGGGACTACGCAAAATCCTTTTGACTTTTTTGCAACAAGTTCAATGATACTCTGAAAATTTGTTATATACATTCAATACATAACTTGATAGCAAAAATGCAATAAAAAATACAAAATAGCAGAACACTATTTTGATCATTCATTTATTACTACCAAAAACTAACAAGAAATCATATTTTTAAACCAGTTGGAACAGAAACAAAACAAACAAATATGGCTAACATTTTACTTTTATAGTGTTATGAAAACTCTAATAAATAAACTAAAATAGAAAAAACTCAACGAAATTCTTGCTAAAAAAGCTATTACAATGGTTAAAAGTAATGCAAGTTTGAACCATGTTACAGATCTTCGACGCATCATCGAACACATATTTTTTTCAGACACTGGATACATATCGGCGACAAAGATATTTTTCGAAAATACCAAAATCCACGTAAATATAGTTATGTACATTCGTAGTGACGTTTAGACTACCAGACGACGGATCATTAAATTTTTTAACTCGGATAACATCGATACCCAAACCGCTGTTAGGCAGCATACTTAAGACGCCTTCATTTGAGAGTACACGGAAAAAAATCCAGATAAAATAAATAACAAAAATATTTCCATTTAAAAAACACAAGCAGTCTGCGGGACGACATGTCAGTATTTAAGGGTAAGATGTATGTAATAACACGAAACATTTTACATTTTTTTGACGGAATGGCCCTTGCGCTAGAATTATCCATATCTTGGTTGCAATTCATTCCATCATTCCCACCATTAATTTTATTGCACCACAAAGGTTACTTACCATCTCTGTTTTTGTCTAGATTTGAAAAATGAAGGCGAAGGTTTTTCTCGTGTTCCCTCACGTAATAAATAAAATCGGCCAACGAAAGATCGCCTTCCTTCGATTTGGAGTTTTTAAGAAATTTCTGGAAAAATGAGAATAATCACAATTATTATTTATTCAGCCGGCAAAAAACAAAGGAAAGCAGTTTCCGTCACATAATTAGCTTGGTTTATGTGTAAGAAACAAAATAATAGGGCTTGTAGTCCTTAACCGCAATTTCAAGTTAATTATTATTGGTCCGGTCACGTTACCTTACAAAGTGGTTCTTACTATCTGGTCTTTAGATAATAGGACTAAGACCCGTCGCAACTCAACATGAAATCAGGCTGAAATGACAGGCTGGGTTTCGCTATATGTATCTCAAAAATGGTGATACTTAGGAAAGTGTTTCAACCACGCCAACTGGAATCTCCATGTGAGTTACCCCTGAAAAAGTTTACTCCAAGTCAAGTACACCAAAAAATCCAAAAGCATTTAAATTTCAAGAAATCCCCCGATCACAATGTTATTTTCTTACTGTTAAAATAATGAACGTTTCTAAACCCTGATTTGAATTGATTATTTCGAAAAGGGGTACAATCCATTTGTTCAGGAGCCGAAAAAAAAACTGATTTCTATGCAGCATATTAGAAAAAAATCTTTCAAATTTTCCACACACTCTCTGGAAAGGACTACTGATGCCGCCCGAGGATGCTTTGCACTACTCAAGCTGTCAAACCTGACCCATATGCGTAATAAATACTGAAGTTGGCGGTGTGTGTGATACGGTTGCAAAAGATATAAGCTATTAAAATGTACATGCTGCTGTGGTTCGCAAGTGATTCCTATTGACTGACTTTAAAGAGGTTTCACGTCAAAATTGTAAATACTGTACCTACTCAAAAAAACATTTGAAAAACGTAATAATTCAATTTATTGCGAATTTTTTTTAACAAAAATCAACGTTTGTCCAAACATCATTCCTAGTAATGACATTCGTTTTCTTTGGTTTGAAGCCAATTTAAAATTTACTCCCGCCTACCAGAAATACTGCTGAATATAATTCGTTATAATTGCACTAAGAGTTAAATTATGGTAGGAGATGTAGAGATTACAACAAACACATCAGATGATGATCCTGAAGAACTCTCAGAGGTACATGTTGTCATTAAGAACTCAAACCCTAGAATTTGAAAAAGGAGAAGGAAACACAAATTTTGAAAATATATTGAAGACGTTAGGTACCATTGTCCATTCTGTGAGTGAGTGAGTTTAAAAAAATGCCAGCCCTTGCAAACATTGAAATAACGGTCCGCATATTTTACCATGGCGATTAAACAGTGTCGAGTATTTAGTTTTTACGAAACGCACTGTTTAACCTCCTATAAGACGTTCCCCCGGCTACGCGGGGTCGGACATACTGTACTACCTACAAGACAGTGTTCCTTGCCAAAGTGCTCGGCGTGTACGCAGGTGGTTAAATCATAACTTACTTTCCTGATCTTTGGATTGGCCGATATTGACCTTTGCTGATAAAACAAGAAAAATAACTACTTTGCTACGGTTGATTGTTTTTGCGCGGAGGGATTTCCTTTTTCTTGTGCCTGCGATAACGTAGTCGAACTGCCAGATCTCCGGACTTAAATGCTTGATTTTTTTTTTTTGTGGAAATACATGAAACAATTAATGTACTCAACACCGTGTGCAAATATTGACATCAACGGGTGAGAGATGCAGCATCCTTTGACAAACATGTGCGACTGTGCCTTCAAAACAACGGGGGACATTTGGAACATTTACTGTAATATAAGCAACTTGTAAGTTTTTTTTTTACTTTTATAAGTTAATAGGGAGTTTTTGCACGCCACACCTTAAAAATACCGTAAACGTTAAAACCACGTGATTGAATACGGTATAGAAAATAGCGGCATAGCAAATGTGGCAGTTTTTGCCTCTGCAACTAGCGGTAATTTTTTTCGCTGCACCAATTATATCATTGTCATTTATAACAAAATTATGTAACACGTTTGGCATATCACAGAAAGAATCACAGCTGGTATCACTGTCATAACAGTCACTATCTCTAACCAACACAGAGCTGAAATGGGCTGCAAAGCAATTTCAGCTCAAAGCTTAAAGTATGGAAGACTTGTTAAATGTGTTAGTGCATTTTGATAATATGGATGTAATTGAAGATGCAATACATATTAAATGAGTTGTCAGTGCCCAGACAGGTTCCATTTATAAGATCAACCAAATATTATCGGTTAAATTTAAATAATGTTGACTGCAGAATAGTGTTTCTAACTTTAGGTTAACTAAAAGACGATTTACCATTGCGCTGCAAACACGTCTTAACCAATCAGAACATACGGTAAAGCATTTAACGTGCTCCGCTAAATCAAGGAAAATACCGTGGCCCGCTATTCAAATAGTGTTACCGTAAGTTGTGCACATGCGCAATGAACCGTTGGGAGAGTTTAGCGTTACGGTATATTTATCGTAAGCGTGCAAAAACTCCCTATTACCTATCTTGCAGGCTGAAATTTTTTGAAATTCTATGAAGTCTAAAAAAAGATCAGAAACAATAATTTATTATTGCGAGCACGAAAAAAAAATATCCTTAAAATTTTCATTGGACAATAGTGAGTTTATTTATAAAATTCTGTGGCTTCTAAAAATTCCATCTTGTTATACAAGTGTTTTAAAACTGAAATTTGCGTTTGGTTTTGTTAAATGTCCAAAAATGATCAAATATATTTTCCCGAGCAGTCTGCGAGTTACCTTAAAATGTACAAATCACTTTCCCCCAAATTTTAATTTGATCACCTTAAATTGACCTCCCGTTACGGTGATTGTCCCTTGCTGATAAAGCAAGAAAAATAACCACTATGCTACGGTTAATTGTTTTTGCGCGGATGGATTTCCGTTTTTTGTGCCTGAGATAATGCAGTCGAACTGGCCTGCAGTGGCGTACGGTAATTTTTGTGCTACATTTTGATTTTTTTTTAACTCTACAACCATAGAGTTTATGACAAATGTATTGAGAAAAATTGTTGCAAACGTAAAACTCCGATGTTGTGACGTCACGACTCTTTTCGTCGTTCAGTTCAAGAAGTAACCTGTAATAACAATTATTGTATCTATCCAGAGACAAAATAGGGGTCTCTGGTATTTATCGAAATCTCTCTTTTGTCCAAATCTTCGAATTTTTCTAGGGTCGTCTGATCTGCTCCGAATCCGACCGCTCAAAAAACACCCGAAATCGTTCAATAAACTTTATGTCAATTTGTGAAGATGACGCATTTTATCAATTCTGCCGATTTTTCGCGAAAACGCATCCACTAGAAATACATATTTCGCATGAACGGATTCATAAAAAATAAATTAAGGTCCCGAGGCACCTACCAGAACATAATAGGGCAGCACGTTTTTGAAATGCCTTCGGTCAGCTCAAATTGTTAATAAAAAATTGGTTCATCTATTACCAGTCACAATCTTGAGACCTAACACTTTATAAATTAAAAATGGATCAACACTAGACTTGTTTCATTTGACGTAGTTAATATATTCCCCAGCATTCCACCCAAATCTTGGTTATTAATTTTAAAAAATCTATTACATATTAAATTGTAATATCCCAACCGTACATACAGGGTGTTTTTGAAATGCATGTCAATAAAAAATCTAGACCATCTAGAGGTTCAATGAAACCCAATAGTCCATTTTTTCATGTCTAAAACGATGGGGATAAATTAGCCATTTCCACGCATAGTCCACGCCACTGTCGATTGCATTTTCAAGGCGGATACAATAATTACATTTTTGCAGTTGAATCCTAGCAACATAAAGTGACAACCAATAGTTAATTGTCAATTAATGATTGACAAGTGAATTTTATTTCAGATTTATTGTTAATTGCAAACACATTATTCAAAGAAGAGAAATTTATTGTATTTAAACATGCAAAAATGATTAAAGAACAATGAAAATAAACAAATAAACAACAACCAGAAAACTACAATAGATGGTTAAAATGCCGCTAACCGTTTCTCAGCACCCCGAAGCAACGACTGTTGCGTTCTGGCAATTACTTCTGGGTTTCTTCTAATTCCTTCGGCAGTATTTTGAACGCGGTTTCTTAAATCTTCAACGGTATTTACAGGCATTGCATAAATTAATTGTCTCATGGGACCCCACAAAAAAAAACACTATCCTTCCCATCCATCTCCCCGGGAAATTTTGATCAAGCCAGATCGGCACCTCGCGAGCGTGATGAGAAGGGACTCCACCATGAAGATACCACAAATCACGCCGAGTAATCAAAGGTACATCTTCTAATAAGTTTCCTGGCTCCTCATTTAAAAAACTCAAATACGCCGCGCCAGTTAAACGAGGGGACAAAATGTATAGACCTATCAAATTGTTGCCAACCATCCCATAAACGTTGTCTCGTCGGTTTATAAGATTTTATCAAGAAAACGAGGATCTTCTTCCTTTCTTTGGAGTAACCACTCACAAAATCTTATTCTTCGAGGGAGGACCTCAGGTTTCAATGCCTGCACTTTTTGGATCTGTTTGGGGTGGAGACCCTGTTCATTTAATCTTCGCCACACGACAAACGGCGAATCACACACACGATAAAACAACCTTCTTATGCTACTTCCTGGTTCCTCTTCAATGAAGTCTGGCTCAGCGTCCAAAATCCTACGTTCCGCATCCCGAGCATTTCCTAATGCTCTTCCATACAACAAGACCATGTCGGTCATCTCAGCATTTGTATAGCCTCGATGTAGAACAATAATTATGACGGCAAACTGTGACACTTCAAAAAACTCAAATTTACCTGTTACTATTGTTGCTAAGCGAAGGAGAGGACATTTTTAATCACCTTTAGCGCAGTAGCGGACTAGGGATTTTGACCAAATTTTTAATGATTTTGATCTCGAAAACGAAAAGACTTCTATTACAAAAAAAAAATTCCATCGACTTCCTCTCATCGTGACCAATTACCGATTTTATTTTTGACATGCATTTCAATAACACCCTGTATGTAGACGACATAATTGTTTTATTCACAGGATCTGATTCTGAACTAGATAACGCACTCAGCTACTTAAATTCTTTAAACCAATCCATTAAATTCACCGTTGAAATTGAAATCAATTCCCAAATTCCCTTTTTGGACTTGTTAATCACTAGAAATAATAATACTTTTCAATTTGCGTAATACCTTTTGACTCTTGTCACCCTGTTTCCCATAAATTTGGAGATTTTCATTCATTTTTCCACCGATTATTTTCTATCCCACTATCAGATTCTCTTTTTAAACAGAACTTAATAACATTAAACAAATTGCTTCAAATAATGGATATTCTTTAAAAACTATATAGAAATTATACTATAGATACTATAACAAATTCAAATACACACACCACTTGGTTAGAAATCCTTCAGAAACAATTTCCTTTTCAAATTCATTAACATACTTTGGAGTAGTCTCAGAGAAATGTTCTAAAATACTTAAGAAAAACGGTTTTAAAGTTTCATTCACAGATAACACCTTATCCAGATTGTTTATTAAAAATAAAGGTCGGTTAGATTACAAAACGTCATCCGGTGTATACAAATTGAACTCATTGAGTCATTCTACATAGATCAGACAGGTCGCAAAATTTCAGACCCTATTAAAGAACATTTCAGGCACACTATAACAACACAGATCTTGATCCTCCTCCATCAACACCTTCCTGTTTCGCCAATCATATATTTCACCATCAAATTCCAAATTGATTCACAAATGCAATAAAGGCCGGAAATTAGATTTTCTTGAGACTTTGGAAATAAGGAAAGCCTTGAAACTGCAAAACAGATCTTGTTTAAACGAACAGAATAACTTCAATAATCCCATTATCAATTCACTATTTTAATTTTTACAATCATTTTTTTATTTTTTCATTCAACATTATTTTAACCTCAAATGCCAACTTTTTCACTTATAATGATTTCATTATTTATCACCTTTTCTACCACTCAAACAAACTTCTCAAGATTCTCCTTGATCCATTTTTAATTTTTACAGTTTATAAAATGTTTTTACCAAATCTTTTAAAAATCATGTAACCTTTTCCAAACGTAAAATTTAATACTTTCAAAATAACATTATAATGTTAAACATTCTTTAAGGTAAGAACCCCTCTGTAATTCATCAATTGTATCATTAATCTCTTGTAAAATTAGGACTGACAATAAGAGTAGTTTTCTCCCGAAACATGTTCCAATTGTAATTTTACCTTTATTAAAGTTTGTGGAGTTCGACTTGAATATATTTAAATTTTAATTTAAATTGACTCCACTTTGATTCATCGACATTCTTCTCGTTTATTCAATAATTGTAAACAATAGAAAAACCAATGTTAAATAATTATTAATAAACACGGAAAGGTGAAGTAAAACTAATAAATAGTACGTGAAAGAACCAAAGAATACTCTTCGAAGACATGACCTAGAATTACCGTTTTTTTATTTTTACACAAAAACAGTCCTCTTAACAAAAAGGCGTCAATCCCATGATTCTTTGGTCCTTGTCTTAAAACTGCAACAATTTCATCGATATCCGAATACTATCCAAAATAACAGAATAAGGGTTAAGTTTACCTGCACCGCATTTTAAATTGATCCATTCAATAAATTTAAATTATTTGTATTAATTATTATTCCTCTATTTTAGTAACAGTAGAATAATAGTATATTGAAACACTAGTTTTGTAAAACTTATATTAAGACACGAATTCAGGTTTGTAGTTTTACAAAACGAGTTTTTCATGTTATTTTTTCTAATTTGCATATTGATATTTAATTTTTTTACAAATAAAATCAATTTTGGTAATTTGTGAAATTTTGTTAAATTTTGATTTTTCTGTACCTGACGTCATACTTAACATGACTTGACATGAAACCATAACCTCAAAATCACACTGACATTTCGACATTTCGTTCAGTGCAGGGTTCAGTGTGTTACCAATGGAAAAAAAACATTCTAGATTTATTAACTTATTAACGAACTCAAAATGAATGCGTTAATAGCTTTGTTACAACAGTAAAATAAGTAGGCCTTTTTAAATTAAGTTTAGGGTGTGAAATGTCACTTTCACTTGTTGAAAAAAAGTTGACGTCATCAACTTTTTTTAACTGTTTGGTTTTAATCCATGAATGGACGATATACAATCAATCAAAGAAGTTATGAATTAAAATAAAGTACGTTTCGTCCTCTGCTTCCAGTAAGAATTTATTAACCTCATCCCTTGTACGTTTTGGATTTTTTCGGTTTATTATAATTGTCAGACATCCGTTTTAAAAATAGCCCAAATTTATTAAATTTGCTGATATCGATGTTGTGTTTTATATTAATGGTGGCCTTTAACAACGAGTAGGTGGACCATAATGTTGAGGACTTCACAGTTTTCCTTTTTGCGACGAAGTACGCAAGGAGGATATTTTCATTCGCTTTTTTCCGTTATACCATTCCGAAAAGATGCGGTCGGTGTGTTCACTAATTTCAGAATCTTCATCTGAATCACTCATTTTCACTTTTATTGAGACTGATGTAAATACGTAAATAAGATAATTTCAATAAACATAATATAACTGTGACAGATAAAAAAAAATAAAGTTTAGTAGGATTTGTTAGCTGTGAAGAAGACGGGAGGCTTCTCGTCGAAACGTCGCTGTAGCAAATATATTTTTTAGCAATCTTATTGGTCCTTATTACTCATTATCTCTGATCAAATTTAGAAAAACATGGGACGTTATCCACACTAATCATAATATAACGTTTCCTTAGTTACCACTACTGGCCAACGCACTTGACCAAAATGGAAAGTAAATAAAATTACAGTTAAAATAGGTTTTGATTTAATGAGATTTAAAAAAAAAAGTCAACTCGTGTTAGGATGGAAACCTCCACACTTGTGAAAAAATGTTGCACTTGTTGTCTAATATACAGTTCCGGGCATGGAACATTTTTCTGACATTTCTCAAAAAAAATATGTAAACCAATCTTTATTGCCACCAATGATTTATTTTTTAAAATCAATTTGAAGTTTTACTTGTAAAATTGAAAACGACAACGGTTAGTGTTTCATAACAGGGATGAGCTCTTAACTGAAGCATGAAATACATTAGGTACCGCAAGACTACCGCAGAAATCTATGCCGTTCTATGCCCAAGCGGTTGATGCGCTAGAGACTAATGAGGCCATGACAAACTATTAGTGTTGTTCTTTCAATTTTAGAAAATGTTTTAGTGATGTTAGTTTATTCGAAATTAATTTGTACAAATTTATTAAAACATTACCTCTAGGTTTCGTGTTAATGCTATGTTTAAATCATTATCATATTAAAATCCATACACCATCACGCATCTCATTTTGTTGTCAACAAGATCAAGAACTGACAGCTATTAATGACCGTAATGACAGATCAAGTCAAATGTAAGGTTATCAATAATAAAGCCCATTTCACACATTCTTGTCAGTTAAACGTCAGTAGTGGCCAAGATTCCATGTGCGGAATGGTACTATTGGTATTATTCTACTACATAGTAGATAAAAGGTGAATTTTCGCCATTAACTTGTCAAGTTACTGAATAACCGTAAATGTTAATCCCCACCATAACTTTTCACTCGACTTGTTAAACTATCAAGGTCGCTCCTTGATGATTAATGACGTCATCAATGACGACAGCCACTATAACATTGACATGGCGAAAACGCAACAGTTACTGATTTTCACTTACCAGTTATAAAATTGTATGAAATGTAACTGGCGAAAATTTGCCTAAAATGTTATTTATTTAAAATGTTATATTCATGTGTGGATAAAAATTTGAATTTGAAAAAAAATTTAGTATTACGTTTTCTTTCAAAATTGAATCTAGCTCACAATTGCAGTCTATTATATTTTGGACGTTACCACCTCTCTGGGTGTCCCAATCCCAATTTAGTCCACAGCTGGGATATATTAAATTAAGATTAGAGGACGAATTGTCACGTACAAGCGCAGATAATATAATAGCGCCAAGAATTACCACTATAAATTTTGTAAAAAATGTATAATGACCAATGTGGTATTCTATTAACGTATATTCGGCGATCAACAATTGGATCTAACCAGTATGACCTGAAATGGAGCGACTAATAAAATGCTCAACCTACGAACGTTTCGCCCTACTTTATGGAACCCAACATTTTATACACAGAAATTATGGGTTTTTTCAAGTTTTATAATTTATTATGATGTCATATTGTTATAAGGTGACAAAAAACGTTTAGTCTATAATGGGCTTATAAAACTGTATGTATTAAATCAATTAGTGTTCACTTAGACCTTTTAAATTGCAAACATACCTCCGCATAATGATGATGCACACCATGTTCTTTAAGAGCCTCGCTTAGATCATGAATGTCAATTTTCCCATTTCCATCTCTGTCCAATTTTTTAAATAGTTTTCCGAGACGTTCTTCATCCTCAAACGGCAGTTCGTGGAGGTAATGTGGATAAAGAGAGTATGCATCGTTTTCACACTGATTATCCTTATTTGGCATTTTTTTACCATTCGCGAAACTTAACACACTCTTAGAAAAGAAAAATCCTTTGGTTTTTTGCTTTATTCAACTTTGCACAATACCGCAATGCGACTTGGCAAAAACGGTATTTGACAGATGTTTATGAAATCTTGACAATGACTGATGCTGACATCTACCGACATTTTAGGCGACTCTATTATGGAATACTATAAAATTGCTAAAAAGCGACATCTCATGGGCCTGCCAAATATGTGTGGTAACATAAAGCAGGATTTATGACCTCACATTTTCTTATCGTACACAGATATCAAAAACTAAATTAGTCAAAATGGACAAAAAAAATATCTTAGGGGGTGGTAATTTGAGTAACATTTCTAGTAGTCTAATATGTGTAACTTTTAAACTCAGATTATTTCTATGCATTTTTTTTTTTTTTCAAGAAAAACCCGTATTTCAACTAAAACATCAAAAACAACGTTGAATTTGACATTTTACCCTTATTTTTAACCCCTAACTTCTAACTTAGATTTTCCCAAAAACATCGATTTTTTGGGAAAATGAGTCGATTTTCAAGTTTTAGTCGTTGAACTTTGTTGAGTTTCAAAAACAAACCATTGAGGTATTTTCAAAAACACAAAAAATTGAGAAAATGACCTATTTTTAAGCCCATTTTATCTATTGAAACAGCATTTTTTTATGGAAACTACCCCATTTTTATGGTCTTTTTAAAAATGTGAGCTAGATTTTTTACAACTGAATCTGTTTTTGTTGAAAAAAATGCATAGAAAATAGAAAAAATACTAAGAAAACTAGACATAATAAATCTTAGTTTAAAAGTTACACATATTAGACTACTAAAATTGAAAATCAATTAGTTTGCCAAGTCTACATCAAACAAATAAAGAAATATCTAGCATTGAATCATAAAAATAGAAGATCAAACTGGTGTGGAAATTTTAAAAATCGATTTCATAAAAATAATTTACTCACC
This sequence comes from Diaperis boleti, assembly GCA_963583935.1. Lineage (NCBI taxonomy): Eukaryota > Metazoa > Arthropoda > Insecta > Coleoptera > Tenebrionidae > Diaperis > Diaperis boleti. The sequence goes on from OY757249.1 coordinate 36,332,998, forward strand.
CATCTTTATTGGATGTAGTCATAATCAATCTTTTATTTTTAAATTTATCAATAAACGATATCATTAGTCATTATATTACGGTGATGAAAGTCATTATATTTGGTACGCAATTAAAAACTTTGATGAACTTGTGGAGCCATGATATGCCGACCTATCCAACTATTTTCAATTTGATTAAACCACTGAATCACTACGAACCACTACAAATGTCATAAAGAAGTACCATATCTGTATTTTCGAAAAATCACCCAAGCTTTTAATGCAACAAAGGCGAATGTACTGCAAAAACGGTCCATGTGTTTATCAACTTTTTTCGTGCTATCGGTTTTTTATGAAATGAGTTAAGATGTCTGTCCTGACCGTGAAAACGCTTCAAGTTCAGATCAGTGGCGTGTTTGATAAACAGGGCTAGGTTTTTTTCTGGAAAATGGAGACGTATTATGGCTACATAAAAATTACAGGAATGGATGGGTTCAACCTTCTTCCTATCTATTTATTCCTGTGACAGCGACAGAATTATTTATAATTAGTCAAGAAGTTCAAATTATATTTCTAAAAGACCTTCACAATAAAAATGAATTTGCAGCATATTAAAAATGAGTAACTCATGATATGTATATTAATGCTATTTGATATTTTTGGAGTATCTACTTGTTTCGATACCGGAAACTAAGATCGGCATTTCACGGAATTGTACAATTATTTTTACGTTATATCAACTTCTCAGCCCGTTGGAGTTAACACATTGCCAAAAGTTACATTGAGGACTCCATTTTTAACAAACTTGATATTGCAAGGAAAATCCAAACTTCTTCTAACTCAGTCGTGCCTCGGAGAAAGAGGCATCCAAGAATGACTGCAACTGCAATACGAGGAACGAAATGTCTATTGATATAAATATAAATCTTAATGTTAATAAGTAAATTAAATTTGATTGATTTAAAGTCTAAATTTTTTTTTGATTATTCCTCTAGTGAAATAAAGCAGCTTTACTCTACAAGTGAAATAAATTAACTTATTCTTCAAACGTCAGAAAAATGTGGCATTGTATACGCCAATGGGTAATGACCAATGGCAATTTCACTGGCATGACAAACAAAGTCGTTTAGTGGCGAGTATAAATAAGCTGACCAAACGTACTCCTTTTGGGAGTTTTGTACTTATATTTTATGAGCTGTACTCCGGAGGATAGTTGTACTGCAAATGTACTCCATTTGTATTCGAATGTACTACCTGTACTCCTTTTCTTTTGTTTCTTTAATTTTTCGGCAGACATCATCGGCAGACGCCGAAAAAATCATTTTAGAGATAACTTACCTACAGAAAGAATTTCCTTTTAAATATACATATTCAATGGAAAAATACAATGTTAATTAATTTTGTTGTTATAAAACTTTAAATACAGTTGATTTTTTTAAATACCCCTCCCCCCGCGCGCGATACCTACTATGTACTCCTTTCTCGTCAACAATAAATGGTCAGCTTAGTATAAAGTTAGCTGGGGGAGCATAAAGTCAGCTGGCGTCACTACTTTTAACCTTTTTAACCTTGAAATTACTTATTGCGCCGCTGATGGTCAGTCAAATCAAAAAAATTCTCAGATTTTCGGCGTTTAAAGAAAAAATAGCATAATGTTTTATTCGGAGAAAAGTGACTTTTTGTGGCGAACAGCCTCACTTTTGTTCCTCATAAAACAATCTACTGTTATCCCACTAGTGCGTATAATTGCTCACATTACATGCTTCATAAATCTGGATAAAAGTTCAGTCATAAGGTGATGGATAATATTAGAAATAAAAATTAAAAAACGTTTCTCACAAAAATGGCTATTGTTGGGTTTGTAACGTAAATTTAAGTTTTTAATGTCCAATTTTAATATGTTAAAGATCAATAATTCGGGTAAGTTGTAACCGTCGAGTTGGTTTGAGATGAAAATAGGAACTCAGTTGGATGGAGCGCATCAATACGATTTATTCACTTTTATAGCCGCGCTTCTAAGCGGGATCAGCTGTGACACATGGTAGGTCCCGATGAGACGTGGGGGCTGGTCCAGTAACTCCGCTTCGAAGCTTGTGGAACCCTTGCTATTTCGGATCCGGTAGGGTCTTCGGTATCCAAATCCTGTGAGTACCGGTATTAGTACGCCTTGGTTCAATACGTATCCTTGGGAGGTCCAGGGATGTGTCACTTCGGGTTCCAAGGCGGACAATTATTATTCCATGATGTGCCTCAGCTCTGGTTCCTTGAACTGTTCGTCGTGCAGTTCCAGGGGCACATGGACGGGCATGTCCACTCGCACGGTGCAAAAGGAGGCATGTCCACTTAGGCGCGAAATTTGTTTACGGCATATACCATGGCTAGAGCTTCACACTCAGTTGTCGTAAATGTAGTTCCATTCGGGGTTGTCAGTAGGCGGTTCGGGTATTCGATCGGGTGCTCGGCGTTCTCCTCCCCTTGGAGGAGTAAGTGTGCAAAATTTCATTTGGAATCCTTTTAGTAGATCTAGGGATTAACTACCCCCCTTTGGAATGGAATTTTGAAAAAATAAACAGTTTCTTAGTGAGCGCTTTCGTGGGAAAAGAAGTAAGTGTGCAAAATTTTATTGTAATTGGTTTAGTGGATTTAGGGATTAACTCCGCCGCCCCGTTACCGCCCTTTGGAATGGAATTTTGAAAAACAGTTTCTTCGTGAGCGCCTACCTGGTAAAATTAGTAAGTGTGGAAAATTTCATTGCAATCGGTTCAGTGGATCTAGTGATTAACTTCCCCGCCCCGTTACCCCCCTTAGGAATGGCATTTTGAAAAACCGTTTCTTAGTGAGCGTCTACGTGGTAAAAGAAGTAAGTCAGTAAGTGTACGAAATTTCATTACAAGCAGTTCAGTGAATGCGGATATTTCGTGATGAGTCAGTGAGTGGTATTGTGTGATAAACCGTCACCTTTGACATCTATGAACATAACCTTAAGTGCCGGTTTACACCGTGGTTTACACGAGCGTATTTTAACGGTACGGTAACACAGCGGCGAAATATCCACCGGAGCGGCGTTTTGTCGTTCGGACGGTGTAGCATTATTTACTGACGCGTTGATCATGCGATGATGTCAAAACTGTCAAAAAGCAAACGCATAGGAAATTTTGAATAAAGATGTATAGGTTTTTTGTTTTACCAGTGTTTTAAAAATAAATAGCATTTAGAAATAAAATGTTTATACAGCGTGCGTATTTGACTAGTTTGAAAGCACGTACGACAGCTAATTATAAATTAATGTAACAAAAGGAGAGAATTCAAATGTAGCGCCAAATTCTCTCATCCGACGCGCGCCATCTTAATTAAGCCTCGCGAACTTTTTTTCAGGTTTAAAGCGCTCTTCTCTGCAGCAAAACTATTCAATCCAAGTTAATTTATATATAACAACTTTAAACAACATGTACTCAGTATCACATCGTAGCCTACTTAATACAGAATGAGGAGACACACTTGAGAACTTTCGGTAATGAGCAAAATTTAGATGCAACCGACTTGAAATCTGTAAACGACCCGGCGGGCTCTTGAAAATATTGTAATTGTTACGTAATAACACAATAAAATATGAAAAGTATATGGCATCATAGCTTCATGCCAGTGGTTTGCGATTTCTACCCTGTAAAGCTTCTCTGCACTGTAAATTTTAATTCAACTTGGATTGAAAATTCAAATAATTCTAACCTCACTTCTAGACCTGTCAAACCCCCCTTAATGTATATGGGCCGGTGCACACGAGCGACAACAACTGCATGCGTTGGTCGGCTCGAGCGGTGCTGCGATAATATATGCAAGCCGGATGTCCTGGCCAACCCTTCAAAGAAAGGTGCTTTTAGGTTTGTTGCGCTTTTAATGACTGGATTTTTAATTTGTCGGGAATTCCGGCATATTTTCGAGCACCGGAGCACTTGCCATTGTTCAGGGTGGTATATAAGATATAATTTTAGTTTTAGAAACTAGTATTGTAATGTAATTTGTAAGAGTACCAGAAAGTACGTACGACGGCCAACGTGTAAAGCCCCTTCGTATAGTTTTGTTTAATTCTGTAAAAAGTTTGCCGAGAATAATCTATTTCACGCAAACCCCGCTGCGTCAATTGTACGCTCGTGTGCACCGGCACTAATAGTGTCTGTTATACAGCTCGGTCCGAAAGGATATATTTTTAGATGATACAGCCTGCTCTTTAATTGCATTTTGACATTGACAATCGATATACATATATGAAAATCGATGTGTGTATGTATGTATGTATTATGTATGTACATAGTGATCATAAAGTTCCGCACAAAATTCATTTTTCGTTGTTTGCTTTCGAAATTTATTGTTATTTTTCAATTTTTCTCAAGGAATAATTTTTTTATTTTTGATGTAAAACGTAATTTAAAAAAAAAAGTTAGGCAAAGTATCCATTTTTTACTCTTGTTGAATAGAAAATTGAAAAGTGTATTTAAAACCAAAAAAAATAATTGGGGGTTGCCATTTAAAAAAAATTGATGAGGGTGTCATAGTTCAAAAAAACAGATGACGTCATGAACAAAATTTTTATGTCAAAAGATGGCAATTTAAAAATAAAAATCCACCCGTTCGACCGTTTTTCGCAAAAACAATACATAACTAAATTATATGAATTTTGTGCGGAACTTTATGATCACTCTGTATGTATGTATGTTCCTTATGGACTCTAAAACGACTGGGCCGATTTTGAAGAAATTTTCAGGCAATCTTCAGATTAGCCCAGTGGGTGACCTTAGCGATCGAATTGAAACCAAGAAAAATATCGAGTTTTTTCGAAAGTGACAGTTTCAGACATAAAATGTCAAAAGGTCGTAGCAACGCGCGCCAGGTATCTGCTAGTTGTTTATAAAAAAATGCATAGTACTACTCTCATTCATCCGCATTTATGATTCATGGAATATCTTAACACCGCAAAGAAAAATTAAAATGTCGAAGCAAAAGCTATGACGCAAGTGACTGATGTCAATTATTCATGATTTTGATGATTTTTTATGATTTTTTCATTTTAAAAAATATTGGGGACACCTACCGGGTGAATCTGAGCCATTCAGGGGCCCACTCAAACACACACAAAATTTCACCAAAATCGGTCCAGGCGTTTAGGAGTTCAATAACATACTGTACACACGTACAGAAGAATTATATCATGTGTTCATTTAAAAAAGTCATCAAGTCGTCTATGAATTTGACATAACATTTTAACGTACGTCAAATTAATGATGTAGTATGTATTGCTGGTTGCAGACTTTCAACTTGTAAATGAAATAATAAATCACATGCGTTTTTCAATTCGTCTTGATGATTTGATGACTTTTTTTAAATGAACACCTTATATAATATAACGTGCGTTCAACAAAAATCGACGACGAAGCAAGCCTTGGATTCTACGGGTATCTAAACAGTAACATTATTAAATGTGGATAGAAGAACGGCAGGAGCCTTCATAAGCTCTGGCTAGTGGGGACACGGGGGCTTGGCTTCAGTGCCTGGCCGCATAGATGAAGCACCAGTATAAAAACCTCCCCAATTTAATAATCTGTCATGTAAAATGTCAGATGTCAGGTGACCATCTACACCATTTGTCACCATCCATGGCCCACTTGACGTCGTTTTTTGTTGAACGCACAAAAAGATACTTCAGAGACACTTCTGTTCATTTATGCTGAACATTTCATAGTGAGTTGTAGGCATAGTGTTAAAGAAGCCTTACATTTGAAGCCAAATGCGGTGCCACGTATATTTTTAGGTAACAATAGAATAAATCTTCCCTGTAATCAAAGTAAGTATTAAAGATATCTTTGAAGGCTGAAGAAGAAGGTAGAAGCGTTGGGATGCGGCGTGCTATACAGAATATTATTTAGACAAAAAATTTTAATAAATAACATTAAAATATAATAATTAATTAATAAAACGCCCTAGATTCTTGTATCTTTTTCTAACACTTCATCCTATATCTATCTCTTTTAATTTCCTTAAAAAATAACTGATGGCAGTACCTTTAGAAAGAGAATTTTTTATCTAGTGACCTTATGGACAGCAGCATCTGTCGGAACTTTTTGGAACTACTTGGCTGTTGTTTCCATTGTTTTGTGTCATTTTTAATCTCTATGTTCTAACTCTCTGGTTCTAACCATAACATCACCACAACCTCATTCTTTTTGTATTGGAAAACAACAAACACACAACCGATTATTATTATAATTCAGAAATTATTTTAACTTTACTATCCTACAATGGTTTGTGAAAAATGTGAAAAAAAATTAGGTAAAGTTATAACTCCAGATCCATGGAAAAGTGGAGCTCGCAACACTACAGAATCAGGAGGTAGAAAGGTAAACGAAAATAAAGCTTTAACTGCCAGTAAGAACAGATTCAACCCATACACATCATCTTTTGCAACGTGCAAGTAAGTATTATCAAATTTTATGTATTATGATTTTATGTTTTTATTTTGTGTTCTAGAATATGTCGGCAAAAAGTTCATCAAGTTGGATCACATTATTGTCAGTCTTGTGCCTATAAGAAAGGAATATGTGCAATGTGTGGAAAGAAGATGTTAAGTACAAAGAACTATAAACAATCATCTACTTAGGAAATGTGATATTAAATTCATTACTGGTTGACTTGGTGTGTGTAATAGATTATAGTGTTACATTGTAGACAGTCCTTGTGAGACTTATATTTTTCAAATTCCTTTTGAGAAATTATATATCCATATAATTTGCCAAGAAAATACAGTAGTAGATGTTTTGGTTTTTATTGGTCTCGACTAATTGAGAATCGTGTGTTGACCTTAAATTTTGTTCTTCAATTTAACCGAATAAAAACAGTTATAATACACTATAGACGCCTTGTCGTTTTTTGAACGAAGATTGAAGAATTTAATATCTGTTTATGCTAAACAGAAACATTGCATGACATTGGATCATATTATGCCTATAGTGGTGCACAAAAATGTTCAATCTTTCCAGTGTCACAAAGTGTGAATGACACCACGTACGACGCGACGTGCAAATTAAACTTCAAATGACAATAAGGCATAGAGTAAATTAAAATGACGTCCAACTGACTGTATTTCAGTTTTAAAATTCAAAATTTGAGGCAATAATGGTGCTGCTCACGTCTAAATTAATTTTTGAACTACAGTTGAACCTCGATAAGTCGAACTATAGCATCTGCCACAAAAAAAAGTTCGACTCATCGCGACTTCGAGTTACCAGACAAACACCAAAAATATTTGAACTGTTTTATTGTTCTGTTATGTTAATTTGAGATATTGAGGATTTCGAGTTACTGAATAAGTTTTACATGGATTTGGTATACTCAAATGCGAAAATGTGAAAGCATTGAATATCAATACTATACTTTAGATACTTACAGTGTTGATATTCAATGGTGAAAGCAATGCCAGAGTGGAGTATCGGGTTCGATTCCCGGCGGTGGAGCTTTACAGCTTATGTTGTTTATAGTTTTCGTGATACAAGGGCGCTCCTTGGGTTTCATTTTGATTTTTAACTATTGTTAAAAAATATCGTCACGGCTGTTACCGGTCAAATAACAACCATATAGACTACCGATAATAATATGTAATAACAATCAACTATCACGAAAATGTTTATAAAATTGTAGATGAAAACTATTCATTTGAAGGTACTATTTCTAAATGATTGGTGTCTTTGATTTGATTGATGGCATATATTTTTTAAACCTCTTTTATTCGAGCTGTGTATCAAAATGTTCTAAAATTTGAATAAAATGTTTATTAATATAACTTACTACAGTACAATATAATACAATTACTACAAGTACAAGACATATGAATAACCGATCACATTATTAGGTCCGATACGGACATGTTCTACAACAATTATCTACAAAATAAAAAATAAACCACAACATATTAAGGGGACGTGAGTTATAATTTAACATTAAATGTTAATTATTGTATTCATTTAGTGATAAACACATAATGAAAGACTGATTTATACAAATACTGCATCTATACAAAAACAGACTACATCACCTTAAACAAACGTGGACGCCAAATTTCTTTGTACATCAATTCTACCACTCCCAAAACAAAACAGCTTATCACTTAGGTATGTGGAATTTTTAAACTCATTTTCAACTAGATAATACAAAATAATTTTAACAAATAAAATATCACAAAGAATAGTAACATGTTGAAGGCAAAATTTAGTTTTGTATATGTTTTATAATTCAAGATATGAAAAATTCTAAACCTGTATTAAAGCTGGTTGTCTTTTTAATCTATAACTAATCTAAATTTCATGCCTTTTTGAATTTAAGGCAGTAAAGACCTGAACGATTTATGTAAAAACGTAAATGAAACAAATTAAACCATCCCATCTAACTTTCTCTCAAGTGTACTTGATTCAATACCACTATCTTCGTCAGCACTATCCAACAAACTAGCTTCGCCTCGTACAATCTCTATTTTAGCTTTACTTTCATTGGTGTATTTGGATTCTTCAATAAATTGTTTTTGGAGTGGTTTATAAGGTAACGCCTCAAAGGAAACGTTCTTACTCTTGACTTCATCGGCAGGTGGTGTATCAACGTGTTGTACCAAAAATCGACTCTTTCCAAACGTCGTAAATGTTGGTTTTTCCCGGTTTACCACAGAGTCCTCAATCAGTTCAACACTGAACATCTTAGTTGCAGTAAATGCACTTGGGCTAGGTGGCAAATCAAGTTTCAATTTATTTCTGGTATGTCTTAGACCACCTAACACATCATTATTTTGAAGATCTTTACTCTTTTTAATCTTTTTAATAGCTTCTGATGCTATTTGCTTCAAACTTTGTACATTCCTCATTGGTGGCACAAACTCATGATTCCTTATTCCAGCTGGTGTTATGTCTTCTACCCCACTATCTGGTGTTGCATTTTCGTGAGATTTACTTAGATCAGTCCAGTCACCTGGGAAAAATTGCGAACTCAAACCACTGATCATATCAAACGGTTTTGCTGAACTGCTAATGAAAAATTCATCTTCCATTCCAGATTCGTCTAAAAGAGCAGTGAGAAACTTATTAATTAAAGCGAAAATTATTTCTTACTTGTAAAATCGGTTACGCTACTCAGTTGGTACATGTTCATATTTCTACTAGGTTGGAGTGGAGGACAATAATTTTGGGAAAAATCGCAATCATCTGAACTTTCGATAGCAACATAAGGATCTGTGCCATCTAGTTCCCAGTCTAAAATTTATTATATATTAGAGCACTAATGTGAATAATAACAATGCAGCAAGAAAACAACAAATCATGCTAGATGGCAATGAATATAATGAGGGATGAAAATGGCCAATTTCATAAAAGATTTGTTTCCCAAATTTATTTTAATATTTGTCGCCTTTCAAAAATGTGTAAGGAAAAATTTTGTTTACAAAAATATAAGATATTATGGACGAGGCGACGTTAGGAGCCGGAATGTCTAAACGAGTTACAAGTAACTACCGGACGTGTATCGTAATGCATTTTATTTGATACTGTTAACCTTGTTCTTCATTATTTTATTTCAAAAATCAAAAAATCACATTTTGTGAAAATCGCACCACCTTTGCTGTACAGGTAAAACTTCATCAGTGGCCGAAAAATTCGTTTGATAATGTCAAACTTGATTTATAAAAATGAAACTGTATTGCCTAGCGACACTTACCGGCTCTAACACTGTACTAGTTCTCCTACCGGACTCAAATTGATCATGAAATCGAACATCTACTGGACAGTATGATATACAAAAATAAACCAACGGTAACTTATCCAAACAAATTGAAAACGATGTAAGAATTATGCATGAAAATGAAACAATACTTGGTATCCAAAAATATCTTTTGAAAGTTTTTTTGTTTTCTATTACGATAATAGGATAATAAACACCCCGTCGTAACATCAAAACGTCAATTGGCAAATTCATGACTTTACAAATTGGATTGAACATCCTTTACAAGTAAATTTGGGCGACAACCTTTCGAATAAACATCTTTGTGGAATAACTAATATAACCAAGAAAATATCAAGACAACATATTATATTACCATTAAAAGAACTGTAGTCTGGTTGAGGCTTCCATAAATCGTAACTGTGTAGGATTGGACTTTCTGGCTCTCTTGGGTATTCATAAACGCAATGGTATTTCTGTTTCTTGAACCATACACCCTTTGACTTCTAAAAAACAATATCACAAATGATGTTTCCAACGTTTTTTACTTTTACTTTATCGGTTTTCTCCAAAGTTTTCTCAGGTGATCTTAACGCAGATTTTGTAGGTGTTGCGTACTTATCCCACGCCGAAGGAACAAATTCAGGGCTCTCGGCATCATCATCACTATCGCTGCTCTCGCTCGAACTTTCTTGTATATCATTCATGGGTTGAATATCTTCCAGCTATATTAATAGTAATTAGATATATCAGTAAATATGTTACAGATATATTTGGTATTTTTTGCAGTATGAGAGAAAGTGCAACAAAGCAAATAGATATTTCAAGTTATAAGTACATATCTGAAAATTATTAGTTTGTGGAAATGTTTGAATATATAACACAATTTCCTTAACCAGCTTATTATACCGAGTGACATATAAATTGCCTAATTATAATAGCCCTAATTATCAATTTTTGATGATTTCAACAAATGATGAAAATTTGAAAGAAAAATGGTGCGCGACTGATGCCTGACGAAGTGTGAAAGAAAAGCCTCTCAGAAATTCTTGACTTTGCAAAATGGCTGGAGTTTCTGAGAAAATAAGGTATTGTAAAATAAAGTAAAAAGATATTCTGAGAAAAAAAAAAAAAAAAAGTAATTAATAAAGTCAGGCAGGTAATAGAAGGGGGTTAACATAGAAAAGGTTCAGATGGTCTTAAGTAACATACGCTATATGAGGCCTAATACTATCCTGCTGGAAAAGGAGATTCTCAAGTGTTTGTAGGTAAGGGATCAAAACTGGTTCTAAGATCTCTTGAATATAGCGTTAAGCAGTCATTTACCCTGAATGAATACAAGATGTGACCGGCTACAATGAGTGATGGATCCCCATCCTGCGACTATATTGCATCCCCAAACAAGAGCTGAATTCGTGTTTTTAGCTCGCCATATCCCTAATTTACGATTGGTTTTGTGGTCGAAAATTGTCCCCCATAGCCATAATTCGTAGGGAACGATCTTCACGATCTATGATGTGGCATTGCAGTCCGGGACCGATTCACGATTTCAGCAGTTTTGCGAAAGAACATTCCGTACTCCCGAAGACCAATAATGAGTAGTAGACTATTGAATATTTGTATAATACATTTTTTTTTAATGATTCAATATCGTTGCAATTTATATGTCACCGAGTATGATTAAACAATATTACTGATAAACCATCATAAATAGTAATGTTTAGTGTTAACAAAAATAAGGGTGTGAGCACAGATTTTTGTTATAGGTAAATGCGTACACTTGCGTAGATACCGTGATTTCATCGCGTATTCTAAACAGTCATGTAAAAACTGACGGTAAAAGACAATACAGAATAACCTCTTTAATCCCGACCATTAAATGCAGGGGGGGTTTCGAATTAGCGATTTGTCCGGATTTTTGGATAGGTATTAAGCACGATACTACGGGGTTATTGAGACTTTGTCGGGATTGAAGTGTTTTTATTATTTATTTACTGCTTTCTTTTCGGAATTTTGATGTTTGTGTTTTATAAGTGTGCTGTTACGTGTCATGATACAACTGAGATGACGCATTGAGGGTTTTTAGTGCTTTCGACCAGTCCAAACAGGTCTAGTGCCTGGATTAACAATGAGCGTCCGGGGTATGATTCGAAGGGAGGGGTGTCCGGATGACTCGATGTAAGAAATAAAGTGTGTCCGGATTATAGAGGTTATACTGTACTCACAAATAATGTTTATTTCTTTTTTCTTTATTTTAAATTATCGTCAAATTAAAGTTTATGGACCTTTTGAACGACATCTACATTTGTGCCACGTCTAATTCTGTTAGGAAGTGCCTGGCGCAAAACTGTATACCAGATAAAAAAAAACGGTCAGAACTAATAAAATAAATGACACTTCTTTAGACGCTATAAACTGAGATAGTTATTTTTTCGAGGTCATTTTTTTTTTTTAAGCAAATACTACATTTTTTTAAATTATTTTAAAAGCGTATTCTCTTATGAATTCAACAGTGTATCAATTTGAAGTATGGACCCTTAATATTTCATGTTTTTATAGAACTATATTATTGACAGTTATTTTTGTAGATATTTAGATAAAATACAACAAACATGATGAAATAACGAGAAAAAGGTTAAGTCAAAATTTTGGTCCAAACTTAAGTTAACATGAGAATCCCTAAAATCGCCGTTGAAAAAATGCACGGGCTACACATTGTAAACATTTTAGAAGCATACTTACCACATCTTGAGGGGCGGCGCGTAGGGCCTTGAGAGACTCTTCGTGCTCGCCCTCCTATATTAAACATACAACAAATATACATCTATGTACATCCAATGATTAACACAATTAAAAATATACTCAAAGCAAAGTTAGGGCTAAATAGCATACATAATACGGCTGTAAATGGAATTTAAGATAGTTACATAGTATGTGAAAATAATATAAAGGAAAAATCAACAACAAAAAATTTAACGTTATGGTTTAACCAGCAACAAACTGATTTGTTGTTGTATTATCTAGAGCATTTTTAATATCTTTCAAGTGACGATTTCACACCTGGTGGTGCACTAATTAGAATTCACGGACAATTATGTTGACAAAAATTTTGTAAGAACTATTTTGTATCTAATCGGATTGCTTCATTTATCGCATGTCTGAGGGTTTCATTAAGTTACTTGATTTTTTTCAATCCAATCAAAAAAGTGTTTCAAAAAATATTATTAGCCCTTAGTGTCAAAGTTAAACGGCAAAAAATTATAATTTGTGGGGTGATTTTGCATCCAAAATTATGAAGAAAAGTTCCTATTAATATAGGTCTGGAAATATTACCTGTAGCCTCTAGGGCTCACAAACTGTACCCTAATCACTCTTTATCAATTAATTTAGCCACAATTGGACATTAAATCGTCAAGTGGCAGGTCAAGTAGGGATTCTTGAAATAAAATCAGGGTATCGTTTTGAGGGGTTCTAGAGGTCAGAGGAAGCATTTATCTAAATAGGAAGTTTTCTTTGTAGCCTTAGATGTAGAATCACACCACAATATTCCAATACTATTTCTGAACAGCTTGTACATACATTATAAATTTGACACATATCTGAAGGTACTTGATTATTTTTGTTGCAGTCTCACCTCTGACTGGATATGTCAAGTGACAAAAAACAAACTTTTCACAAAGTCTGTTACCATTCACGGAAAAAATGTATTCTAATTTAAAATTTCTGCTCTTAATTGGTGAATTTTTGGAAGCCCGCAAATTTAACAAATTTTTATTGGATAATGTTGACAGACTCCTCATTAAATAAGACCAGTTAACAAAATAACTAAATTTTTTGTTATTTTTCAAGCTGTTAGTAGTCTGTAAACATCTAATGTTTAAATTTAGTTGGATGTTTAATATATAAACAAGTGGCTGAAGCTGATTACACAATAATCATTATTTGTCAAAAATTATTTAACTCAAGCACACACATACCTTCCATATGAACTCCCCACTTGAACTAGATCTTGTATCTGATCCACTATCCCAATCTTGATCATCATTTAATTCATTACTCTCACTAAATGAAGTGGTCATCAGCTGACTGTCACTAGGTCCACTGAATCTAATATCCGTTAAAACGCCAAAAATATCATTATTATCCTCATTATCAATAATTAAATCATTTTTCTTAGAAAAGTTATTAACATATTCTGGACTATTATGTTCAGTGATATCAGTAACATGTATGTTATTTAAATATTCTGCAGAATTTTTATTATTTTCAAAATTCACAATGTTTACATAATCAGCTTCATTGTAAAAGTCGTCCAAATTTGTAACTTCTTTGTAACATTCTGTATTTTCAACATTGTCAATATCTGCAGTTTTATTGTTTTTCACTGGAACATTAGTATACAAAATTTCTGGTTCATCATGTTCCGATAATTTTTGATTTTCAGGTACAATTTCATTTGGTTCAGGAGCAACTAACATGTTTTGTGATATAGTTTTGTCATAACTTAAAGATGTACGGAGTTGTTTCCAAGGATTATCTTCTGGTGATGGCAAGGGGGCCACTTGTTGATTGGTATATGGCAGTAAGTATTCATTTGTTTCTGAACTTGACTCTTTTAACACTTCACTAGATTTACTATTAGGTTCTCTTTCTTTGCTTGAAGATTCTATTAATGAATGTTCTTCCACGACTAAATTATCAAGAGTATTATTAATATCATGAATCATAGGTTCACTGAATAAACTTTCGCTCTCACAACATTGTTGCATCAATTTTTCTACAATTACTGTATCTATATCGTCTGCAGTATCAATTTTTGACGGATCCATCTCGTCTTCTTGAGTCACTGTATCACTTGTTATTTGTTTGTCATCAGAATCTGCCATTATATGGGGAGGATTATCTTCATACATTCTAGAAGTGGGCGAGAGAATATCTCTTTCTGAATCATTAACGGCACACGTCAATTCCTCTAGATTAAAAAGCGTATCATTTGAACAACAAGAATCTTGACTAGGGGTATGCCTATGAAGAGGTTCTGGATGAGCAGAACTCTCAAGAGTGTGATCCAAGTGACACTCAGCCTCCACATCTTGTACTGAACCTTCCCTACCAGACTGATCATCAGACCAATCACTGTCTGCATTTTCATATTCTCCATTTGGTTGTCTGAAATTAAATAAAAACAATGAAAAGAAAAAGAAATTTAAACCGAGGTCTAGAAAAAATACATTTAGACATACGTATACGAAAAACAAATTCATAATGTAATTGCTTTGACTGCCGTCTACTTAAATGTTTGGACATATGTTAAATTCAAAGAAAATTATCACTTGTAATTACATAAGTGCTTCGGAACTATCGATTTGTAATACGAAAGTTGATTAGCAACTACGAGTGTCATTTTTTGACGTTTTTAATTTCCCGATGCGCAGCAGAGGGAAATTTGTCAAAAAATGACACAAATATTTCGTTTTAATCAACTTGAGTATTACAACAGATTGTTTCAGAAGGAGGAAAGTAATAGATTATTTCATGAATAAGGTTGTTTAAACATCAAAGAATGTTCCCAAAAACGATTCATGTTGAAATTTGACATAAAAGTAAAAAATCTGACACTAGTATTCATTGTAAAGAATAGTTATAACTCACTTTGTAGCATTGAAATATGAATCATCCTCGAAACTTTCTTCTGCTATTGGTGATAGAGGTGTATTATAAACGTTATACCTCAGAAATACTTCATTTTTTTCTGAAGATTCCCACTCTTCGTCATCATTAACAGTTCCACTGGTTCCACCCTGAATGAAATAACAATTTATTCTTAAACAAGAAGAATGTTCTTAAATCCAAGTGGAGTAAATTTAAATTAAAAAATTTAAATATATCTAAGTCGAACTCCACAAACTTTAATCAGCGTAAAATTATAAATGGTACATGGCTGATGATGGCAGAAGTGTTCTGCCGAAACATGTACCATTTATAATTTTACGCTGATTAAAGTTTGTGGAGTTCGACTTAGATATATTTAAATTTTTTAATTTATTCTTAGACAAACAAAATTATACACTAACTTGTGCCTGTGGCAACTTATTTAAAAGTTCAGTGCGAATTGCAGCCATGATTTCGTCGTCTACATTAAAGCCAACGTAGCTATCTGTAGCTGCATTTGTCGTGATAGGTATTTCACCTGAAACGTCAGTATTTGCTTGTGGATGTAAATACCATCCACCCTTATTACTAGTCCATGTGGTATCTACTGAAATAAAGTATATGAAACTAAAAAAGTAAACAAATGCAATAAATTACCTTCAGCATTATAATCCTCAACTTCAATATCATTAACATAAATTGAATCTTCAGGTACTACAAATGTGGTATTTCTTGAGTTATCCTGGACAAAAGTGTGGTTTTGAAGTTCCAAATTGTCACTTCCGACGTCTTTATTAAATGTATCATGTTCAGAATAGAGTAAACTTTTAGGTTCTGTTGAAAAGCTATCAAATACTTCATGTTCCTGAGATTCATTTTGATAATCTAATGCCTTTCCCAAAAAATTATCCCATGTTTCTAGAGAGTATAATGTTGAACTTTCAGAAATATTCTGGCTCACATCTGGGTTAAATAAGTTTAAACTAGAAAACCCATCTTGATGAGGAAGATCTTGGAGACTTTTTTTACCAAAAGGTGTGCTAGCAAATACATGTGAATGCGTGAGACTATTGGGCATTGTTTCATCTTGGCTTTCACTTAAATCAAATGTTACATTTGGTTTGGGTACATTGTTGTACCAAGTCACTTCTTGGTCTAAGAATTCTTTGGTTGTCTCGATGTCGTTCCTCGTAAGCATCGTTATTTCATCATTAGAAGAATTTTCCAAACTGTCAAAATTTTCATTAGATTTCCCTAAACTCACAGCTTCATATCTAGCGATTATATAATCCATTAATTCATCATTATCTTGTATTAAATCTATCAGTTTGGGCACTTCAAATGTGATCTTTTTATTGATATGTGCTGTTTCAAGAGGGGGGATCTCTTCAATAACTATTTTATCACTGTTAATGTCGTTTTCCTTGTCGTTTTGTTCTGTTTCAATTAATTTGAATGTTAGATCGTTTAATCTTTCTTCCACCATATTATTTAAAAATCCAATAGATTCTAACTGTTCGCCTTCAACACCTGAATCATACAACAGTTCAGAGCTATCACCCTCATTCCAACATTTTTGGACGCAATTGAATGGATCGGCGTTACTGTTAAGATAATTTACCAGTTCTGAATTACATCGTATAATATCGGTCAATTTTGGAACTTCATACACCACACATTTGTTTTCTTTGACAAAACATTCATCTTTAAAATTAATTAATTCCTCTAATTTTGAAGGTTTTAACCGAACAGGGCTGTAGTTATCTATGGTAACATTGAACACATTGAATACTTGATTAGCAGGTTTTATTTCACTAATTGTATTTAATTCTTCTAGAATCGTTTTACTAGGAGAGTTTTCTAAATTACTGTCAGTAAAAGTGCTGGCTACATTACATGTATTGGCATTTACAGGGTCGTCCGCAACCTCACTATTACTTAATAAATTTTCACTATAATTATTTTGACTACAATTATATTCAGGTACAAAAAGCAGACTATCTCTCCGTTCCTCCTGTAATTTTCTAAGTTCTTCTTGAAATGTATCTTGGACATTTAAGAGATTACCTTCACTTCCAAATGTTAGGCTAATGTTTTCTAAGTTTTGCTTAGGTGCATATCTTACATTTTTACTATTTGCTCTATAATCTAAACTATGTAATGGAGTTTCAGAATCTGACTCTGATGGATCAATGTGAGTTAGAACCATTAAATCAGCCACAGATCTAGACTTTTGACGTACTTTTTCTGAATAATCCCCACGTTCAATCTTTTTTTTCCAATTTTCCTCCTCCGTCTCACTACCGCTACCAGTTTTTTGCACAAGAAGAAAACTGTCATTTAGGCTATCATTTTGATTTGGGGACTCCGGAATCTGATGTTTATTGGAGAAAGGACCAAGGAGAAATTCTAATTTACCACCGTCTTCACACACAAGGGGAGTTAGTTGTAATTCAGAACTGGTACCAGTTTCCAAGGCTATTGCATTATCAAGATCTTTTATAGCTTCTGACAAACCTTTAACATAAGACATGTCACCAGTCTTGGTGGCAACATTTTCTAGCCATGACTCCATCTGTGAGTCATGGCCTTCAACTAACAAATTGTCCAAAGAACCATGTAAATTATTTAAACTAGGCGATAATGGTTTGGAAGTTCCCATTTCTAAATCATCTATATCTATTTCAAGGCTATCAGTATTGTCTGTTTTGACAATATTATTTGGCTTAAATGATTCCCAACGTTTATCAAAATCCTTCATTGAAATATCAGACTGTAAATTAGTGGATGTCGAATTTTTATAGACTTGTAAAAGTTCATTCAACATCAGATCTATTTGCAACATAGAGGGTCGAGTTTCACTGCTAGTCCAACAAAGTTCCATCAAGCGAAAACTGAAAAAATCTATATAAAAAATTACTCCATTAAATTTTCAGACCTTACATATAGTCTGTGTATACTACTTGATGCTTAGGCCGACTTAGACGGACTTTTTGAGAATCTAGAACTTGAGAAATGACCTCGTCATCAGTTAAAGTGAAATAAGGTTGTTCTCCACATTCCCAAATTTCCCATATGGTTACTGCAAAGGACCAAATATTTGCTTCCATCGTTATTTTCTTAGGTTGGATTGTTGTAGACGTATAAGAAAGAGATTCTGGTGCACACCACCTGACGGAGATTGCAGAAGCTCCTGAATAATAATCTTCAGGATATTGATAAACTGCTAGACCGTAATCACCCAATTTTAAACATAAATTAGAAGTAAGTTGGCAATTTCTGGCTGCTAAATCTCTATAACAAATTTTTGTTATAAAAAGAACTAAAATAAATTAAACGTAAGTTACGGATGAGTCAACTTATTTTCATGGAGATGTTTTAGAGCTGAACTTAGTTGGCAGCACCATATTAAAGGATATTCAGACGACAGTAGCGTACTGGCTGTTGACTTATTTTGACACAAATAGTTTTTTAGGTCACCCTAAAATAGTGGAAACTAGTATAAATGCAGAAAAACATAGTTAACTAAATCGTTACTTGTGGACAATATTCCTGAAGTAAAAGAAGCGGAATAGTATCTAAACATCTACCAAATAATTTTAAAATATTGTCGTGGACACCACACCGATATATAGCGGCATCATGTAGAAAGACCACTCTCTCTCTGCTAGATGCTGTGGCTTCCAAAATTCGGACAACTACAGATGTCCACTGTTTACCACTTTCGAGATCTTGTGCGGCACCCTCCACTACCTGTTAATTATATCAATAAATTCATTAAAAAGAATAAAAACTTAAAAAATTCAGTATACCTTTCCAAACCAGCCCCTTCCAATTTCTTTTATGTATTTCAACTTTGTTCTTGGGAAGTCTATTTCAGATTCATCTAAAAATATTCTCTATAATGTTTAAACGATATAGTAATCATTACTTACTGAACCACGTACTAACATCCACATCTTCAAAAATGTAATCTTCTTTAGTTGGGGTCTAAAAATATGGTAAAATAAGAAACACAGTTAAGATGAACTTAATAACATACAATATTTTTTTGATTGGCAAGAAATACGTTATTGTTCTGAAGAGGAGAGAGAGGTGTAAATATCGTAAATTCTCCATTCGCAACAGGATTCACGTGACCATGGTCCAAGTTTGAAGCTGTTGAGGCCACCACAGGACTGTCTCTAAATTCCTAGAAATTAATTGAAGCAATGTAAAATTAAGAACATACAGTAAAATCACAAGAAAGTCAATAACTTTGCTTAGAATAGCAGTCCATAAAAGTAATAATTCTCAGTAAAAGCAAACAATTATTAAATAATTATTGTTATTATAAAAATTTTCAAATTTTCTGAATTTAAAAAGTACCAACCCAAAAAGTTTATTTCAGGTCAACTGTTTTTTTGATATTTCCTTTCTTATCGAAGTTAAGTAGCGATGGGATTGGTCTGGTACCTGGGAGCGGGTGCGTTTATTGTGAGTTTTGAAATAATTTTAAGACAAAAATTTGTTTTTTCATAATTAGCAATGACCTTCATAATTTTGTCCTTTCTAAAATCGCGCCAGATGTAATTTTAGTAATTAAAAAAATAATAATTTTCAAACCATTTTAGTATATTCTATACATATACATATAGTTGAAATTTTAACATGATACAGTTCGATAATCAAAGAATTTAATTGAACAAGTGATGTATTAAATAAAATCCGTTTTAGAAACACTTCATCGTTACGTACCTAATACTCTTAATTTTTGACAGATGAAATTCAACTTTTGTTTTTTTTTTTTTTTAAATTGCACTATATATTTTTTATTCAGTTTTAATATCACAAGAGCATAGAAAATAATCGATTAAACTTCCGAGTCATGAGACGTATTCCGCCGAAACACCACGACAGCCCAGCTGAGTGGTGTTTCGCGGAATACGTCGAATAACGAGGTTAGTGTAATCGGATTATTTTCGTTTGCTCAAGTGGTATTCGTTACGATTATATAACTAAAGCGATACAAAAAATGCGAAATTTTGACGGAACTGTTTGTCTGACGTTTATTAACAATCATAAACAAAATTAAACCAGAAGAATGTCGATAAATCCAAGTGGAGTAAATTTAAATATATCTAAGTCGAACTCCACAAACTTTAATAAGTGTAAAATTACAAATGGAACATGTTTCAGCAGAACACTACTGCCATCATCAGCCCTAATTTAACAAGAGATTAATGATACAATTGAATTACAGAGGGGTTCTTACCTTGAAGAATATAAAAAATTATGACGTTGACGTAATTTTGAATTAAATTTGACGTTTTCAAAGGGTTACATCATTTTTAAAAGATTTCGTAAAAACAACATTTTATAAAATGTAAAAATTAAAAATGGATCAAAGAGAATCTGGTAAGTTTGTTTGAGTGGTAAAAAATTAAAATAGGGAATTAATAATGGGATTATTGAAGTTATTCTGTTCATTTAAACAAAATCTGTTTTCCAGTTTCAAGGCTTTCCTTATTTCCAAAGTCTCAAGAAAATCTAATTTCCGGCCTTTATTGTATTTATGAATCAATTTGAAATTTGATGGTGAAAAACTATGTTTCGTTATTAATATATCGTCCCCTTAATACTACAACTAGGTAACTCTAGGTACAACTAGATATCTTTTTCAAAAGCAAAATTTTTTCAAAAAACACAATTCTAATAAATGAAAGCATTATGGACGTGCAAATTGGTCCAATTGCTTACAATGTTTTTTAAAAACAATATTAATTTTTTGGCGTAAACCATTTTTTTGCTATGCAAAATTTAAAATTGCTCTCCTGAAAAGTTTACATTTTCAAGTTATGTACCTAATTGTAGTATTAAGGGGACGATATGATTGGCGAAAGAAGAAGGTGTTGATGGTGGAGGATCAAGATTATTTTAGAACAAGTATTTTAGAACATTTCTCTGAGACGACACCAAAGTATGTTAATGAATTTGAAAAGGAAATTGTTTCTGAAGGATTTTTAACCAAGTGGTGCGTGTATTTGAATTTGTTATAGTATCTATAGTATAATTTATTTATAGTTTTTAAAGAATATCCATTATTTGAAGCAATTTGTATAATGTTATTAAGTTCTGTTTGAAAAGATGAATCTGATAGTGGTATAGAAAATAATCGGTGGAAAAAGGAATGAAAAGCTGCCAATTTATGGGAAACAGGGTGACAAGAGTCAAAAGGTATTACGCAATCTGTGATACTAGGTTTTCTATAAATGTCAAATTTAAAAGTATTATTATTTCTAGTGATTAACAAGTCTAAAAAGGGAATTTGGAAATTGATTTCAATTTCAACGGTGAATTTAATGGATTGGTTTGAAGAATTTAAGTTGTCTAGTGCGTTATCCAGTTCAAAATCAGATCCTTTGAATAAAACAATTATGTCATCTACATATCTGTACCAAAAGAGAAAATGATCTTTAAAGGGAGAAGAACTTAAAAACTGATCTTCTAAGTTATTCATGAATATTTCTGCTAAAAGAGGTGACAAATTAGAACCCATTGCTCAGCCTGAGTCTTGTGAATAAAAATTATTATTAAATTGAAAGAAATTTTGATCTAGAACAGTCTCACAAAGTGAATGTAAATTTAGTGCATGTATGGTTGGCATATTAGAATTAAATAGTAGGTTTTTTAAAATTAATAAGCAAGATTTGGGTGGGAAGCTGGGGAATAAATTAACTACGTCAAATGAAACAAGTCTAGTGTCTGATGGAATTTGGAAATTTCTAATTTTGGAGCAAAGATCTATTGAGTTTTTTATTCCAAATTTGTTATTGAAATCTAAATGTTGTCTAAGAATTGTATTAATTAGATTTTTTATTAAAAATAAAGATTCATTAGATTACAAATCATCATCAGGTGTATCCAAATTAAACTGCTTTTCTTGTGAGTCATTCTACATAGGTCAGACAGGTCGCAAAATGTCAGACCGTACAGAACATTTCAGGCACATCTATAACAACACAGATCTTGATCCTCCACCATCAACACCTTCTTCTTTCGCCAATCATATATTAATAACGAAACATAGTTTTTCACCATCAAATTCCAAATTGATTCATAAATGCAATAAAGGCCGGAAATTAGATTTTCTTGAGACTTTGGAAATAAGGAAAGCCTTGAAACTGGAAAACAGATCTTGTTTAAATGAACAGAATAACTTCAATAATCCCATTACTAATTCACTATTTTAATTTATCACCACTCAAACAAACTTACCAGATTCTCTTTGATCCATTTTTAATTTTTACATTTTATAAAATGTTTTTGCGAAATCTTTTAAAAATCATGTAACCCTTTGAAAACGTCAAATTTAATTCAAAATTACGTCAACGTCATAATTTTTTTATATTCTTTAAGGTAAGAACCCCTCTGTAATTCAATTGTATCATTAATCTCTTGTTAAATTAGGGCTGATGATGGGAGTAGTGTTCTGCCGAAACATGTTCCATTTGTAATTTTACACTTATTAAAGTTTGTGGAGTTCGACTTAGATATATTTAAATTTTAATATAAACAAAATTGTTACTATGACAAAGTTCATTGTTGTACTCAGCGGAAAAACGAAAGACAAAGCCAAATAAAAAGTAACAAGAACATAATAAAACAATTGCGTCCATGCTGTCATAGATATTATGGATGTCTTCTAGAAGCAGCTATTCTAATAAAATTAGGGATTGTCGATCGACACATTTTTTGTTATTCATGTTAATGGTGAAATATTAAAACAAAACAGTGTTTTTTTATAAACTGTGTGACAGACAAATATTTAGGGTCACTTAGTCATTTCTGATGTTTCACTACAGCAACTTAATTTTAAAAAATATATTATATTATCGGATTGCAAGAATAGTCATCTCAAAAATTAAGGGTCATCGGTTTTACAGGAATTCGTAAAAAAAATACATAAAAGGAAGAGTGTCACAACGCTACACTTTACGATAACTTACGTTGCTCAGAAATGTCGGTCGTTTATGTAAATCTGGTTAACCTTCATCTGTCAAAAATTGGCTAATTACACTAATTACATGCAAACGAATTTTTTTTACCTTTTGATGATCCTGTAATGGAAGCAGGAACAGAAAGCAAACTTTAAAATGAAGAAAGCATGAACATAGTTTTCGCTCAATTAATTAGTAATATGAATTAAATCAAATACAATAGCAAATAATTATTCAGTTGGACTATATTATACATTCTCTTTTAATACATATGGCTGTACCTATATTACAAAATAACCTAAAATTAACTGTGAAATGACAAATGAGCTATTACTTGACTAAAGTGTTGTTGACATGAGTATACAGGGTGCTTCAAAACGAAAAAGGCTGTCATAATAATAATTTTAACCGCTAATGAAAGTTTTTACCATAATATGTCAGATCTGTAATTCTTAATTAACTGTCATTTGAAAATGATAATATATTTCATACGTAGCTTGATTTTGGAAACAAGTCAAAACAATAACAACGTTATCAGATCAGGTAAAATAATATAATTTGACGTAATTAAAATATTATTACATTAATTACTGAAACTCATCTAGGTACGAAATTAAACATCCTTTTATAAAAAGAACTGAAATGAATGATTCAACTATCATCACGATTTAATTACCATGATAAAAACTCCTCATTGTTTGGACGCGATTACATATTATCAATAAAATCATTTTATATTTTAAATACATACCTTAAAGCCATTTTTTCGCTGACAGCATAAACAACCGGCTAAAAAGACCACGCTGCATACTGTTAATAAAAGTGCTACTAGACCTGTTAAAAATTGGGTGTGAGAATCTGAAACAAAAAAAAAAAATAAAAAATTACAACATAAATAGGTACAGACTCATCGATTAATAAACGATTAATACAAGGTGTTTCAGAAATAAGTGCACCAATTCAAACCAGTGGTAGAACTCATCCAAAGCAACAACTTTTCTACGGTGCGTTCATTAATTATTTAAATCAGTGGTGGCTGTGAGAGTTAAATTGACAGATTTTGATTGTCTTTGATAAGCTCAGCCGTGTGGTATTTGAAACGTCAAACTTTCGATTTTTTAGTTAAAAATTATCTCAAAAACCATCACATGAATTTTTTTTTTGTTAACAACTTTCACATGCTGTCACCATTATGTCCACGCGGATGCGGCAACGGACACTCATTTTGCTGATGGAACATTGATTTTAAAGAGCCCTTTTTGGAAACAAAAATAATTGTCTTTGTTTACATTGTGATTTTTTTAAATTTGACATTTGATAGACATAAGGATCGAGGATAAGCAAAGGCTTACTGGGTTTACTGGTGTTTTAAAGAGAAAATTTTGACGCCCACATTTCCAACGCAAACTTGATTAAAGTTGCTCTGAATAACCAGGTCCAATGGAGAAAATCAGTTCAAGATATCATTATCATTATCAATACTACCGACTGATAAACAATTAATGTTTCGGTTAGTAATGGATCAAAGTGTAGATTTATGTTTGCCTTTAAGTTGTCGGAATGGCATTTATAAATGCAAGGTTATGTTTGTTTGGTGAAATTTTAATTGTAGGTGTCAACCATCTGTCGTGGGCTGACAACCAAATCGTAGACTTGCCAATTTTAATGTCAATTACTGTATTGTTGCCAAATCAAATTTTTAATCTTGATCACTCACATTCAGTGCATATTTTATCTTTTCATTGTTTTTTTTTTCGCCCTAATCTTGTTTATTTTCCGCGGTCCAGATAAATATACTATAAACTGACTAATCAAATAGGGGCATTCTAGTGTTTCTTTTTATTCATGATTGCCTAACTATTACACGCAATTCCGTATCTATTTCTATCTGCATTTCTATTCCGTATCTATTTCATTGATATAATACTGGCCCATTACACAGCAATTTCTCTGGATGCACCTAACCTTCCTAACGACTACTAGCATAAATTTGTAAAATTTTATGCTATACTTTGAAGGTGAAATGACCCTCATTTATCATTGACAAGATGGGACGACAGACAGCCAGTTCAGCTAAGTCTAACGAGATTATAAATATGTACATAATTATCTAACACCAGTTAATGATTTATAACAAAGTATGTATGTACCAATGCGAAATGTTATACTCATGCCGTTAGAATGGCTTATTTATGCGTGAAGGGAAATAACATTTCAAGAATGCGTAACATTGTAGTAAACAAACATTTTCCTTCGCAGAACATATTTCATAAAAAATCATATTTCCGTTATTTCTTACTTTGAATAAATTTGTTTTCATTGTATTTTAGTGTTTATAACCTTTTTCTAATTAGAAAGTGGAAATTACAATGGTATTAAGTGTAAAACATCATATTAAATAACAAAGTATTATAAAAATGTTTTTTTTTTTGCCGAGAGCTCTAATAGTTATTTATGTATTAAGAGAATAAAGACCCATTTTAACCCGGAGAATGTAAGAAATGCCAGAGGCGACGGTAGGGAGCCGAGGGTACTTTTATTTGAGAGATTAACGATCTTTATTCCAGGGATGCATACAAAACTTTCCTCCCAACCGCCTAACCTTAATAATAAATTAGAGAAAAAAATTTTGCTCGGTACGGTGATACCTAAATGAAGTGTTGGTGTGTGTGGTGGGTCTAAGAGATGCATACGTGCTTCCGATACAGACCAATTAAATTCAACCAGCAAGGTTTCAGTCAATAGCACCAATGTAAATAATGATTTCGTTGTTACCATTAATTATTTAAATGTCAATATTAATAAATAAAAATGAAATTGCAAAAATATCGGTATTTTTTTATTTTATTCCCTAGGGAACCAAAAAAAAAAGGGCGAGATAAAAGTAATTGCTGTTCAGTCATTTTCATTTTCTTCTGCGAGTAATATTTTCGTCAATCGCATAAATAAAAAAACAATTATTTAAAACACTACTTAATCATCAAAATTAACCAATAATGAACGTCACATTAATGTAGACTAGTATCTGTATTATTAATTAATTATTAATGTAGACAGTGGCGAGCAAAAAAAGTGTGACATCAATTTTGCGTCAGTTTTGAAAATTTGGATGTGATTTAGGCTTTATTATAATTTCTTGTTTGTTGATGTTAGAAATTTGACGCTGTGATTTTGAATTTTCAAAATAATAGTACATTATATTATTAACTCAACAAATTATTCGCATAATATTTAATGCGTTTGCAAGGTTAAATTTTTAGGTAAAACTTGATATTGCAAATTATGTAATTCTAATGAATAATAAGTAATAGAATCATTGTAGTTACTATCATCGCTATGTATTTAATAAGCAGTCATGGTTACCTACTCACTTGTTCGGTGAAAAAGTGGTGTCCCATGTTTAAAACCCACACTGCCAAGTATGATAATATGTTATTCGCATAATAAAAATCATGGACGCTTGGTATAAAAATACGAATGTTCCGTACTCTGAAGTGTTCAATAAATTAATGGGCTCTCAGTATGTAAATCTAAGTGATGAGTATTTTCTGGAGATTGTTATTCGCAATGAAAATCTAAATGTTAACTACTGAATTGAAAACTTTCAAAGATTTCAAGCGGGACTGTTTCTCACAATGGACAACTATACTGCCTTTCAATAAAGACCAATGGATCGAAGGAATCTGTGACTGTAATGCATATTTCAAGCACATTGTCATTATCTGTAAACATATATTCCTCCAAAAGCTAAAAACATTACCCTATTTTACCCATACTTTTTTTTGTCTTTTTGAAGAAGTTTTCATATTGCATTGTCATGATCTGCATATTTCAAGCACATTGTCCTGATCTGTAAACATATTCCTCCAGAAGCCAAAAACATTACCCTATTTTACCCAAACACATTTTTTTTTTTTGAAGAAGTTTTCACTTTAGAGTTTTATATTTTACCTACCTACCTGTTTTTTTATTGAAAGTATGTACCTATCTATTAATACATACAAGGAATACAATCATTGTACCTGGTGTTTGTTTTAATAAATTTATTTTTTCTTCAAACGTCAGAAAAACGTGACACTGTATACGTCAATAGGTAATGACAAATGGCCATTTTTCTGCCATGGCAGACAAAATACTGTGTGCTATGAAAAAATAGCATGTTTTATTAGGAGAACAGCCTCACTTTTGCTCCTAATTAAACAAACTACTATTTTATTTACTTAAGCTAGAAACAGACTTCTCTGATGTGTTGTGTTGTGATGCAACGCAACGTTGCATGGGTCAGACAGAAGTTTTAGCATGTAATCAAATGAGGCCCGTGCAGACTGTTCTGATGGCTTCTGACGTGTTGTGATGTGTTGTGTCGTGACGCGATGCAATCCCTCGATTCCGGATTTTCGTCAGATCGCAACACATCACATCACATTGCAACACAAAGCGTCAGAACGCACGGGGCAGAACGTCATAACACTGCATCAGATAGCGTTAGTTACCACCGAAACAGTGGCATTGCAGTTTGCGACACAATTACAATGGATGAAGCTACTTCAATTGAAAAAATTAAAGAGCATGAATGAGTCTATATCAAATTCAAATATTATCGAAACCAGCATTTATGCGATATGTTAGGGTCTCTCGATTTCACCAACAAATTATTGTACACATTTAAGTACATTTGTTTTGCCTGTTCATTTAAATGTAGTGTTTTTCTTTTGACAGTAGGAGAATTAACGTCATCGGAATCATTAATCTCTTCAGCTTGTTTGCTTGTACTCGGCACAGGTTCCCAGTGACGAAACATCTTGATATACACAAATTTCGCTTCTAAATCTATATAAAAAATAAATATTTTAATTAACAAAATCACTAGTTGGATAAATATAATAAATAAAATAACACGTCACTTAACACGCAAGAAAAACGCTAAGACTGGCAACAAGAATGAGATTAACATTCGAGGACGCGACACATCGCGTCAGGCAAGTGTGTTCATAGCGTTCTGACGGCGCATCACAACACACAACGACACAACCCAACACAAGGCGTCAGACAAATGTGTTCATGGCGTTCTGACGACACATCACAACACATCACGACACAACACAACACGTCAGAGAAATGTGTTCCCCGCATTATTGTAGCATCATAGTTCTCCACGCGCCCACCCCCACACGGATCGGCTCCCCCACTCGGTACTCTCACCCATTGCGCGCACCCTCAACCCTTACGTACTACCTGGACACCCAGATAAAAATACGTGTCCTGGCCTTTCAAGATCGGAACGAGAGCTCCTCTCAACTCTAGCTTCTGCGTCCTCTGGGTGACGACCGTTAGCCGGAAGAGACCAATCTCTACAAGTCTGATTTTAAAACCTCTGTACATATTTTGTGAATATAGTTTGTTGCTTCGTCCAAGTGTTTTGCTCAGCGCCTTAAAAACCGCCCTACATTATTTATTTTAATTATATGATCCACGTGGCAGAAAGGCTGACCAGCAACGTTTATATTAGGGTTCTCGAAAACGGGATGTTACCATCTGTGCAAACTGTTTATCCCAATGGAGAGTTCATTTTCCAACACAATTGCTCAGTTCATACAGCCCACAGGGTAGTAGAATGGTGCGAGAACAATAATATAAACGTTCTGAACTGGCCCAGCTGTAGCCCAGATCTTAATCCCATTGAAAATATGTGGGGACTCTTGATTAAATATTTGACTTGCCCAGAAAGAGTATTTCACAAAAGGAAATTGGAAAGAAATTTATGTCTCACCATGCCCAATAGACTGAATCAAGTGATAAATGCAAATGGGGCTTTTATTAAATATTAAGTGATGTTTTGAAGTTCTTTTTAATTAAATGTGTTTGTCTAAGTTATTATTGTGTTAAATGAATATTTGCTTTGCCGACGAGCCGCACACTCATTTCTGACAAGCCTCACAATTTCAACGACAAAATTTAAAGTGGCGTTCACACCAAGGGTGATGATCATGACTTTGATTTCAAACTTTTTTTTTGCCCGCCATAGTACATTTATTTGTAATTTCGGTGGTTGATTTGTATTTTCTTTAATAAATAAACATCATGTATACAAGTACATATGACTTTTATTTTTTAAATGGCGGCGATCCCCCTAAACAACTAAATAGTATCTGTTACTATAATTCCTTATGCAACAAGTTAGTGTAAAAAATGATGTTTATTGAACAACACGTCAATAGCCATATTATAACTTTTTACACGTGTTCCATACAATATTTTTTCTACGATCGTCCCAGAACTCACTATTGCAGTAGTCCCAATAATGATATAGAAGTACTTTTTACACTCAAAATCACAATAACAGAAAAAAGCCTTAATGCAGTTTCACTCGCACACACCCATATTATCGGTGCCGATATCGAAATGAGTTACATCCAAAATACACTGTTTTAAATGCTGTGATTCAGTCTCCAACACCGATAAGATCGGTCGGTGTGTGTGTGTGTGTGTGTGTGTGTGTGTGTGACCGCACTTATGACTTAAGTACATCGTTTGTTTCGAAATGGGAATGATGTCCAAACGAGTTTACAAAGGTATTCTAAATTTTTCTATGAAGTTTTCACCTCCTTCTAGCACCTAAAAATCATTATTTCACTACAAAAACATTAGTAAAGTAACACGGAACGTTGAGGCACCCACTCAACATTCACTAATTTTAATTATTAATATAGAGGTATACCCTACACTGAAAGAATACATTTGGAGACACTCCACATTGGACATCATTTGTGACATTGACATTTAAGATGTAAATCAGTCTTTATATCATAACCTTATTTTTATCTATTGTCAGTGTGTTAATCACAAATCTTAAATGACACAGTTGAAAATAAAGTATCGATTACAATGATTTTTTGAAGGAATGTCAGAAAATGATGTCCAATGTTGGGTGACCCCAATGGGACCTCCCCCCAAGGTTTCTTCCGTGCGGATTCTTCTAAAATCGTTTTATTTAATATTGATGATTTAATAATCTACCTAATCATGTAAAGTAATGAGAAAGGTTGCAGATTTCTAACCTTTTTATATTTTTTATTGTTATACAAGGTATTTAAAAATGATTCATACATACAGTAGGCTCTGAATGTCAATCTAATTGTAAATGCAGGGAAATTTTGTTTTCCACATGCAACATGATATGTGAATGATTTATGAAAACATAGGTGTCAATCTGTGCTTTCAACCTGTGGATTTACGAGGTTTTCCCATTTATTCTAAACGGTCCTAAAGTTAATATGTACTATGTACCCAAATATAGTTTTTATTAACTTCTAACATAAAATACCTATCCCAAAATTCGACTATATATAATATCTTCAGGTCGGTTGGTAGAATAATTACTGATTTATTAGGAAAACACAGTTTTGTATCATACATAAGTACATTATGATTAACACTTTACATACTAATAATAATTATGAAATCATCATAAACAATACCAGGCGTTCACCACAAATATTGTTCTGATCCTGGAATCATTTGTTTATCGTCTTACGGCGTACCTACTGTATGTTTTGTAGATATTGCTTTTGCAAACTAAATGATCACTATAGCGAATAAATTAAACTAATTTATTTAGAACAACTGCTTTGAATTGAAATCTGATTTTGAAGAACATATTGACTTTATATGAAAGTGATAGTGGGCTGTACCGATCATAGCTGGTGACTCACCTGCTACTGTGTTCTCTAGATTAATGGGCAATCCATTGCATAATTGGCAAAAGAGAAGCTCGCAGCACACATGTAATATTTTCCATGGTTTTTCCATAATTTGTAGATCTGATTCACACAAACAATAACATCATTCACAACGGAAACAGTCAAGGAAGGGTTTTATTTTCACAAGGACATCGATTTAATCAGTTCCTGTTTCTTCCACAATTCAACCGTCACATTCTAAGCCACATTCACATGTTTCACAATTGATGATATTTTTTGTTTTTCACTAATTTATCAAAAATGCATTATCTTCGCAACGTCACTCTACCATTTTTCTCTATGAATGACATTTCCCCTCCATCTCATCCAATCTTAGCAAACCATTTTAATTTACGAATTGGAAACATGCTGCCATCTATTGGGAAATCATGATAAATACGACTCCCCCGGTTTTATGTGTGAAGATTAGGTGCATTCAGCCGACTTGTGGGCGTTCCTAGTCCGCTACATACCTACGCGCTATTAGCTGTTTTCGCGGAGCCGATCCCGAACGCGTTCAGAGCATTGTCGCATGCGCACTTATAAATTTGCCGTTCGCGGTAGAAAATGGACTTCCTCCGGATTAAAAATTCGGTGTTCGTGGAAGACGTCTGTTACATCCTGAACGTGTTCAGAACGTATCCGACAGATTCTTGAATCAAGGCTGGGATATTTAGTTCGGAACGGAACATAACCTTAAAATTTGTGATTTTTATTTGTACAGAAATTCGTACAGAAATAGTCGTCATTTTTGATTCAAGTGACGACTATTTATAGGAGTTAGAAGAACTCTTTGAAGTACCAAAGAATAAAAACTTCTTTGAAGAAACTGCCACAATTTAGCGACGAACATTTTAGGCAACATTTTAGAATAAGTAGGGACCTTATTACATGACCAAAAAAAATGAACAGACAATTATTGGTCTGTAAAAAGTTCTTCACCTAGGTACTCTTGGCATCTCTCAACGGACTTAGAACAGTGTTGGAAAAAATCAATGATTTAAATTTTTTTTTTCACGCGTGTGGTTGTTAATTTTCAGATATGAATGTCATCGACAGTTTTTTTTAAATCATAACTTCTTTTTTACGATTCTTATTCCTCTTTCAATATTGTCAAAATGACAATATAAAAAATTTGATACCACAAGATTTTTTTATTATTAAGTTGGAAAACATAAATTTCATTATCAACAAAAACACATAAACGCTTCTCCTGAAAAGTCGTGATACGCCACTTCGTATTTTGATAGAAGGACGCATACGTGCTCAATGCGTTTTGTTCGTTGTACGTTCGTAATGCGTTCCCATGCGTTCGCGGAGCTAAAAATTCTGGAACAATTCTGAAAACGCCCATGCGCATTGGTAAAATCCTGAACTTCCTCCGTTTGTGTTCCTAATGTGCTCGGGATCGGCTCCGCGAAAACAGCTATTAGTGATGACGAGAGAGAAAATGGAGAGGACGTCAGAGGAAAAAGGACAAAGAAACGGGAAACGAAGGTAGAACCTTGAGGTAGGTCAGTGCATTGAATCTAAACAAACCCGATTTTACATGGGGAAATTCAGTTTTTAATTTTTTCTCGTCAATAGCGCACTTCTTAGGTATGAGTGTTCCCGATTGGGTATCGTTATAGGCTCTAGTTTTTGTACTCCGCGTAAAAATATCTGATTCCTTCGGGTAAGTTAAAAAAAAAATCTAAAAGATTTGCCAATTTCGCGCCAATATTGTATAGAATGGTTACGTAATAGAAAGTTATTTCAATTCTCACCATTATACGAATGATTCTTACTTTATCTTATGCGTTTTGTGCTTTAAACCCTTTAAATAGCGGTAACTGTTTAGCATTCTTTTGCATACCTAGGCAATCTTATATACCATCATTTATTTAGAAAAAATAACGTTAATGTGGATCTCCATACATCCAGTAGGCTTTAAACGTCAAAATCAGTCAAAATTCACAATGTAAACATGTAAATTTTATTTCTAGCGGCAACATGATATATATAATATAAATATATGATATTTATGAAAACCCTACACAAACATGTGAGTTCGTAAATTCACCCTCACTGTAATGAAAACATTACATTAAAATTATTAAACTAGATCTAAATCTGTGCTCAAGCACATAACCTCCAAACAGCCTACAAAGCAAACCAAGTCATTAAATAATTTGGAAAGTCTTATGTTGTAAAAGGCTGTGGGAAGTCATTTGATTGTTGTTTTTTAAGACATCAAATTTTTTTGTAACACATTACCACAGTACCCGGAATAAATAACTTATGGTCTAGAAAACGCACCCAGTTGGATAATTGAATCTTGAGTTGATTCAATCAATAATATAACCTCAAAATGGCTACAATCACAGTGACTGAAAAGTCGCAAGTTAAAAATAAAGAAAAAGAATTGAAAGAAGCCACATCGTCCAAAGATTTAGATCAGGTGTTGAATAATGTAAAAAAAATTGACGATACTTGCTCATTTGTGAAATGCAAAAATAGAACAAACGACTTTGCAATTGAATGTAAATATTGTAAAGGTCGATTTTGCCCAACACATGGACTACCAGAGATTCATGGGTGTGGAGACGCTGTTCGAAAAGATGAGCGACAAAAATATCTTCATCCTCATAAGACACTGTCAGAAGAAAAACATTCTCAAGCACAGGTTAAGCTGAACATGAAATTGAAACAAATGCAACTGGAAAGAAAATCTAAACAGGGTTTCACAAATAAAAAGGGAAAAAAGTAATTATATTTTTTATTAAATAAATTTCTTGAGTTCAAATTAATAATTGGTTTATTAAATACCTAATACATAATTTTTGATGTAGTATGGGCTAGATTAATGAAATTGATGTCCAATGGTGTGTTAGTTTTGATTGACTTTTAGCTTAATATGTTATAGCATGAGTGTTGTATTCCACTATAGGTACTTGTAGAGATCCAAGTTGCTCACTAATCAGTCAGTTCATCTGTGAGTTGACAGCACAGTGGTGATCGGTGGTTGAGAGAGAGCTGCTATTATAAGCTAGAAGTTATAAAACATTAAGCACACCGACTTTATACCATTTGACGCTAATATGCAATTTAGGTATATTATCCTCTTACATGTAAGTAATGAAGATTTTATTGTCATGCTCCAGATGTGCCCAGTGCAGACTAGTTAGACAGTTTCGGGAGAAGTAAACCCAAAGGTTTGTAGCCGTCATCCCCTGGGCGAATTGTTTTTTATTCATTGATTAGCCTACTAAATTTTGCAATCTGTGATCAAATAGTTATTTATTATACGAGTTCCTGTGTAAATTGGGTGATTTCCGGCACGAGGGCTTAATAAAGCACGAGTGAAACGATACGTTTTATAGTTCGACACCACCGCGGCAAGGCTTTAAATTGCTTAAAATCCATAAAAATTGTGTGACGTTTATCTGACATTTTCTTATTGCCTGAACGAAGAGTGTTTACACAAGCGAAAATTTGAAAATTCTGACAATGTCGATCTATAATAGTTATTTATTATACGAGTTCCTGTGTAAATTGGGTCATTTCGGGCACGAGGGCTTAATAAAGCCCAAGTGAAACGAGGGCTTTTTTAAGCCTCGAGTGCCCGAAAGCACCCAAATTTACACAGGAACGAGTGTAATACAACGTTTTATAGTTCGACATAATCGCGGCAAGGCTTTAAATTGCTTAAATCCATAAAAATTGTGTGACGTTTATCTGACATTTTCTTATTGCCTGACAGGAGTGTTTACACAAGCGAAAAATTGAAAATTCCGACAGTGTCAAACTATAAATACATATTCGGCCTTTGTTTTCTGTGTTTAACAAAAATTATATGCTAGCTTACTGGATGAAACATTTATAATCAGACCTCACTTAAACTTCAGGACGAAAGTTCTATTACAGAGTTTTCAAAATTGTGATTGTGAGGATCGTTGCGTACAATGCTCAAGTTTTTGTTTGTAAGTTTTTTAGGGTGCTTTTGAGGTAATTTTGCTTGACGGGTTGATTTCCAACGATTTTTCCGTGTGGTCCAGAAGTAAAGGGTCTTTAAAAATCAAAATTTTTTGAAGGAAGGTGCTTTTGCTTGATTTTTCCATGTGACCAATTCTTGGTGGTCTATACGCGGTG
This sequence comes from Diaperis boleti, assembly GCA_963583935.1. Classification (NCBI taxonomy): domain Eukaryota; kingdom Metazoa; phylum Arthropoda; class Insecta; order Coleoptera; family Tenebrionidae; genus Diaperis; species Diaperis boleti. The sequence goes on from OY757249.1 coordinate 36,368,222, forward strand.
TGCGTATTTTACCTCAGCGCCACCACGCGGCATCCGGCGGCATCTCTGGCATTTTTAGTGGTACGAAATCTAATCAGAATCTGACGGAACCGAATTGACAGATTAGTGATTTCTTCAATTCGACAAAAATGTCAATGTAAAAGTGCGAGAAAATGCTTCATCGAGAATCCGTTGTTGTGTTGTTGGCTGTCCTAATAAATACTATAGCAGTTCATTGTCTGTGAAATTTTACACATTTCCGAACAAATCGTATAAGAAAGAAAATACGACACCGTTACGTTCCACCAAATTGAAAACATTTACCTTTACTCTCGTTACCCGCAGTTTTGTGCGAATAACAAACAGGTAGGAATCCAAAAAAACTTCGCGTTGCATATTTCTTATTAATGTAATAATTCTAATTCAAACCCTTCGCACCGTAGATGATTCAAACTAAGTTCAAATAATTGTCGACGTTTTCGGGTTTTTCCCATTTTCCTGAGAATGGTATGACGCACAAATATGATGCAAATTGGATGCAAAGGGGTGCAAATATCTGACAAATATGACGTTTATTTGTTTTACCCACGGCTTCCTAGATTAGAACGGAACGGTGTCCCTTCTCCGGCTGGTCGAGTTTGAAAAAAAGCTGTTTCTGACAATGTACCATAGAAAACATAAAACATGTTTTATGTTTCCTATGCAATGTACTGTACTGTACCTCCATCTATCGAATTTTAACCGAACTTTTAACTGTTACCTTGACAGCGTCTTTCAAATCAAAAACGAACCGCCAAAGTAATTATGGCAAATTAAACAGCAAAGATTTGTACAACCTTTTTAAACATTTTTGTTCACTTCAAATTATTTTGCCTAATTTGCCTGGACTCAAGCTTTTTTTAGTTTTGATTATTGTCACGCCGCGCCGTAAAAATGGAAGAAATTACCTCAAAGATGAGTTAACAGAAATTCGAGAAAATTTTATTATTAAGCCAGTGAGATATTTAACAAAAAAAAATCTTTGTTTTTCAAATTTGGAAAAAATAAAAGTAAATTTGGCCATTCAAATATTTTCGCCCCCAGTAACAGCCGCTTTGAAGTATCTTGCTCATCATGATGGTGAACAATTTTCCTTCTTTAAACATTGTACTGCAACAGTTATATTTATGGAAAACAGGTACAAATATTTTCAAATTCACGACGTCAGCAATAGAACACAGCATGTCCATCGACGAGATCCCAATACCGCTCTCCTTACACTGACACTGAAGACCCACGACTATCTTGGTTGAATGAAGACTTTCCCCATTTTATTGCCGACATCGAATCTACTTCGGCTGAAACACATAGGCGTGGCTTAACAAAAGAGGCCTTAGTCTTCACTGCACGCACCACATATCTCTGCATTCAATATTTGATGAAGGATCTAAATTTTCATTATGTTTTAACCAGACGATTTAGCTCTGACGCTATTGAATCGATTTTTGCAAATATCCGACTTCGTGGTGGATCCAATGATTTAGTGGATTGCAGAGCAGCCGAAAATGCATTGCGTCAAATTTTAAGAAGTGGTCTGATAAGAAGTATCAGCAACAGTAACACAGTGCCTGATGTTAAGTACGTGAGCACTGCAAAATTTGTTACAATAGTTCAAAAATCCCATGCTAATGATGAAATTGATATTACCTTAAATGAATTCTGGAAAAGCTGGAACACATTAATACATTCAATGCCCACACCGCCTATAGATCTTACGGTACTTTTGGGGTACTCTTGATCTATCAATTTGAAATTTCGTGTTTTTTTTTTTAGGATTTTGAGTTTTTTGTTGGTCGTTTTATGTCATTTTTGTGATGTTTTTCGATGGTTTTTGCATATACTAAATCTCCTGGTCCAGAAGTAACATTTTATATACTACTCATCTGCATCCCACGGTCGCTTGGCTCTACCTTTTTTTTTTCTACCGGGTGGTTTCCCTCTGTGAAGTCTTTTCGGTCTTCTTTTGGCATTCTTAAAATATGTCTAAATCATTTCAGACTTTTTAATTCATTTCGTTGTACCACTGCTGTTCATTATGGTCCTCACTTCTTCGTGTTTCTTCGCTCTAATTGTGAGATTCTGGCTCTTCCCAGGTAATCCATTTCTACCGCTTAATCTTCGTTTTAAATCGGCGTTCAAGGTCCCTTCTTATTTTTCGTCGAGATGTTATGGTCGTATAGTAACAGTTTGTTTTGTGATTTTGCCATGCGTGTGCGATGGTTAAAATTTCGCACATGCGTTTACGGAGTTTACATTTCCATGTTGAGTATTGGTTTTCTAGGTATATGGCAATGATGCCAATCAGCCAATTAGCAACAATAAACAAAGGAGGCCCTAGACGGTCAATAATTTTGATCAAAAGCTGAACTCAATCGATTGAATCAAGCATGATTGATCGTCTAGGAACGCGTTGACGCTTGAGCCAGCGTTGACGGTAATAGAAAGTTTGAATGACTCAAGCGGTTGACGAGTGTGCTGCAATTTCTAGGCCAATTTTGATCAAGCATTGCGTCAGTCACTCGCATTTTAAACATCAGAAACACTTCATGACAGGCTTGAACAGACTCAACCAACGGCGGATCCAGGATTTTTTTCTGGGAGGGGTATACAACGCCATCTTTATTTTTGTTTCTGCCAGAGATCGCGTTGTATACGGATTCTATACAAAATGTATGAGAAAATGAATTTTCTTCATAATGTTTTCTTTTGTGAATTTTTCCGATGTTTTAATACTTATTCGCCCTCGAAAAAAAAAACATCTAAATCAGTCAATTCGTTCTCGACATCATCAAAAAATTTGTGTGTGAAGTCCACGCGCAACAGAAGTGAAACTTTTGGAGTTTCAAGCCCCCCCCCCTGCAATTTTTCCGATGTTTTAATAGTTATTCTGCTATTCGGGGCGGAGACAAATCCAACAAATCAAAGATCATAAAAAGCGGTCCAACCGTTCTTGAGTTATAAATGGTGTAAATAACCCGACTTTGTTTTATATAGATAGATATGAAATGAATAAAAACCAGAACCCACTCACAAAATTGGTGTTGGCCGGTGTTATTTATTACTCCATGTTTATGAATATCAAGGGTTTTTGACAATCTGACGACAGTAGCTGACAAATCTAACAGCATGAAATAATGATGTAATGAATATGTCAACATCTCTGATTCACTCTAGTGAATTGACCACAAAAGCGTGAGCTCTGCAAACCGTTCACCCCCAAGTACTGCGGGGACCCCGGAAGTCCAGCCGTTACCGACAGAGGTGATACGCTAGAGGGAGCTGGGACAGCTTCCGCTGGAACTAGGATACCAGGAAGACTACGCTACGAAGTGGCACCATTCGGTGTTCAGCTTCCGTTGGTGTTACACCGCGTTGTTTTGTTCTGCGAATTTGCCATTTTTTAAAACCCAGTTATTTTCCACCGTTGAGCTTGCTTTTGTTCAAAAGTTGTACCTGTTCGTTCGACCCAGAAAGTGAGATACATCTCGCGTAGCTTAAAGCCTTTGTCTAGTTCGTGCCAGGTAAATTTCCACCGTCGTGTCCTCAAGCCAATATATTTTGCTCTATATTTTTCTGTCCGACTCATCGTACGGAAATGCCATGTAATTTTCCTAGCGATTATTCCACGTGCACACCAGAAATTCTTATGTAAAACCATTTCAATTTTTACCGTCAGTCGGCCATTTTTCCCAACGTCATAAAACGCCGCCATGATGGATGCTACGATTCCGCCTTTGTTCCTACATTTCTTGTTAAAATTCTAGCCTTTGTTTCAATAATATCCACTATTGCAATATGAATCATTTCGTGTAAATCACGTGCATCATGAAATTTCGTACAAATTGTCTCCTGCCCTTCTTCCTCTGCAGTAACATGAATTCCCAAAATTATGAGTCACTAGTCCCAGGCACCGCGAATAACTTGTTAAAGTCGTTTGGTGTAAATTTCAGAAAGTTAGAATGTGTTTTTGACTCCTAGTGCCAGGCCCCGAACCATGGGCGCGTTCAATTTGAAACAAAGTGATTCTCTAACTTAACATAACTATGTAGATGGCAACGATAAATCGTTGAATAGGTAGCTGTTTTTCTTTATAAGGACGACAGCAGCTTGCGGTAACTTTAAAAGCTATTTTGTCTCTGTTAACTTGAATTAACCACCAAGAACTTAATACAACAAAAGGGAAAAAAGCGGCAAAGCTCCGTACCCAATGTTGTAGTTCTTGTTTGTGTTTTTTTTCTTTTGTTTGCTATGTTGCACCCCCCGCGATCTTCGGTATCGTTGTCTGCATGTTACGATATGTAGCTAGTTTTAGGCATCGTACATGTTGTAGCCTAGGGGTAGTTGCGCCTCGTTTGGGTTTGCGTCCTAGATAACGTTGCGTCGCGCTCGTTTCGATATGGTGCCCGAAAAAAACGTTGCGTTACTGTATATTTTATTTTATTATGTTTGTCCATACTCGGTGTTCCAAGCTAATGTTCCCGTTTAACTTCTGTGCCTTAAAGAAAAACAGAAAGGTAAGCAGGACTAGTGAAACTCCACCCCAGTAAAATAAACTGTCAGTAATAAACTCAGTTCTCCTGGTCCATTTGAATGTGTATGCTTTTTCCGTGGTAGTGAACTCTCTGCAATCTTATTCATTTTTGAACAAATAAAATCAATTTTGGTAATTTAGGAAATTTTGTTAAACTTTGATTGTTTTGTACCTGACGTATACTTGAGATGACTTACATGCTCAAAATGAGTGCGTTAATAGCTTTCTTACAACAGCAAATTAGGAAAAATGTCTATCAGTCTAGTCTAGTTGTTGAAGTGTTACCAACCGCACTCAAAGTTGCTAAAACTTGTTAAGAGCGTTCATTACCAGACGCCATCTTGGATAATTTGTTTCTTCGAATAAATCGATTACCATATTGATTTATCGATTTTTAAAAACGCGGAAAGTTAGAATCTTGGACCGATGCGTTTACGAAAGTCCAAAATTTTTTGTTTCTAAAAAAAATTGAAAAAAAAAATCGTTAATTGACAGAAAATCTTTGTTTAGGGGAGTTTCGAACGTTGCTACGACTTATTAAAAACGTTCCGTGTAAAAAAACAAATCATTTTCGCAAGTACTAAGCACATGAATGGAAAAATTTGTTTTAATAATTTTCTAAGCGGTTGGTGTCGCCATCTATAGCAGATTGAGGGTTTTGAACAATTTGGCAACAAAGCTCTCGGTCCTACGGCTCGCACAACGCACTGTTTTGTGCTCAGTAGAGCGGCAACCAGCGCTCGTAGAGGATGTACTTGTCTTGTAGATCGATGATCGATAAATAAAGACCAACATCGATTGAAATTTCAGGGCAATTTTAGAATGAAAGAAGAAGTTATTACCCACATAGTTAATTTTTCAAAAACCAATTCAAGGGTCCTTTTGAATTACGTCAGAATTTTAAAAATCGTGTATTTTTGTTTTATGGGTTGGGAGAAAACGAATCAAATTAGAGCAAAAATTCACAGGAATTCAATAAATTATAACAGTAACTGCGTATAGCTGCGTATTAGCTTTATGATGAATTGTTATTGAGTTGCCTATTATGGAAATAGGTATTTCCCAAGACATACTTTTACATTGATTTTTTTTCTGGAGATCAGTTCATGATATCAAAAGGGCCATTTTAATAACGAATTAGATACAAAGAAACGCCGAACACACATAATAATTTTGGCAGTTCTTAAAAAAATACTTCTTGGTTGTCAAAGAGACCGCCGGAGCCTTTCAGTATGGCGTTTAAAACCAAAATAAAAAAATTAATAATGCCAGTTATAAGAGCACAGAACCTGAGAACAGTCTTGACTGCAGTAGGCTTTTAGTGTTTTCAAGTGTTGTTACTTTTGACTAATTGTTAGTGTAAAAACTAGACCTTTCGTCATATTGACTCCAACAGACTTTGCGTTTTTTGTATTCTTAGTTTTGATTATTGTTATAGTGTTAATAGTATTGTTAGTGATAGTTTTTTGTGATATGGGGGGTGTGTGTAAAAGACGCGATAGTGGTAAGGGTAACAGAACTTTATCGGGGAAAAGAAAAAACCGGCGATTGGCCCAATTGAGGTGGGTATTGAGAATTTTTTTTAGATTTGTGCACGGATAAGTGTAGAATCGATATACAGACCGTTTCAATCGAAACGAACCACCCTCAATAACTTTTTAGGAAACGATATTTAAGAAAAATCTAAAAACACGTCAATTTTTATCTCGAGGGGGACATGTTTTGATGCAATAGTAAGCAGGCTTGGTGCAACCCTGACAGGAGCAACCTCGATTTTTTAAATAGGGAATAGGGGTCGAGTAACATGTCGTTTGAAAGGTCTTTTAATTGTCTTTTCGGCCACATAATTATTTTTTTATTTGCATAGTCTATAAGTTAGTAATTAAAAATGAAACATTTTTTTACGGATTTGTTTTGTATTTAGGAATGCCTGCAATTAACGATAAAAAGCTTGCAATAAACATTATTAGACAATTTATTATTGATCTGAATAATGCTGTAATCAAATTTGTCGCCATCCATACTCATTTATACCAATCCTTAACAATAAGTACCTAAATAAATAAACTGAAAACAAAATAGTCGTGTTAATTTCCTGAGCGATAAAGCAACTGTAGCATTGAACACTAAATTTGATTTTTTTTTTGTATATTTGGTAGGTATGAGAATAGGTGGTGAACTATTTTTCACATAGACATGGGGGCCCAGGGGCCCCTCTTGGGCTGGACCGATTTTTCGGGTCGACCGATTCTTATGATTTTTTTTTGTATATTTGATAGGTATGGGAATAGGTCGGTAAGTATTTTTCAAATGGATATGGGGGCCCAGGGGGCCCCCTTGGGCTGGACCGATTTTTTGGCTCGACCGACTTTTATGAAGTATTTTTTTTTATATTTGGTAGGTATGGGAATAAGTCGTAAAGTATTCGCCCCGAATAGCAGAATAACTATTAAAACATGGACATGAAGGCCCAGGAGGGCCCTTGGGTTTATAATTCAAGAAGGGCTTTTATGATATTTGATTTGTTGGATTTGTCTCCGCTCCGAATAGCAGAATGACTATTGAAACATGGACATGAAGGCTCAGGGGGAACCCTTGGGTTTATAACTCAAGAACAGCTGGACCGATTTTTATTATCTTTGATTTGTTGTGTTTGTCTCCGTCCCGAATAGCAGAATAACTATTAATAAATGGGCATGGGGGCTCAAGGGCCTCCTTTGGTTTATAACCCAAGAACGGCTGGACCGATCTTTAATTTGTTGGATTTGCCTCCGCTCCGAATAAAAAAAGTGAATTCAGCTAATAAGTTAACACAACATTTATTGATTCTGAGGCGATACAAAGTTCGCCGGGTCAGCTAGTTTTTTATATAATTGTATACCTGTTTTTTTATTATTTGGACTCCAAAAGGAATTCTATATGAAGTGGTAGTTTTATTTGACTGTATAAAATGTACAAAATAACCAACTTTTGCAATTTTTAGATTAATTTTGACGAAGAATTCTGGAAAGAACAAATGTACCCGCATTTAAGGATTTTTTATTTTAATTGTTTTTTACCTGAGTTGTTAGATCCAAGGCAGAAGCGAGGAAAACAATAAGAAACCCCCCAAGGAATGAGGAATTAACTTTTGAAATTATTAGACAATACTAAATACATAGTTATTATTATTGTTTTCAAAATGTATCAGTAGGAAATCCTCGTGATTCCGACCTTCACGAGGTTTCTTGCTGGTCAGATGTTTTAATCACACATCGTAGCCACCCCCAAAACCATGGGGTGAGTAACTACGAATACCGAGAATTACCCTGAGCAAACGCAACGACCTCAAGATAAGCGCCTTCTGCATTGCAATAGTTATTATTATGATTGTTTATTTTATTTTTATTATTATTGTGATTTATTTTCTTTCTCCATTTCCGCACAACTAAAATAGTAGATTATTATACGAGTTCCTGTGTAAATTGGACGCTTTATGCCACAAGGGGTTTATAAAAGCACGAGTGAAACGAGTGCTTTTGTGAACCCCGAGTGGCGTAAAGCGTTCAATCTACACAGGAACGAGTGTAATACAACGTTTTATCGTTCGATACAACCCTGGAAAGCCTTTAAATTGCTTAAAATCCATATAAATAGTTTGACGTTTATCTGTCATTTAAATTATTTCATGACAGTGTTTACACAAGCGAAAATTTGAAAATTCTGACAGTGTCGAACGATAAATGTTATTTATTTAATCTTTAATGTGAAAATTGAATTTTATCCACTCTTTACCGCATGTTAAAATGCAATTTTATTGTTTAGAAGTTAAAAAAAACAACTTCTATACCAACATCCATTGTTGTATTACTGTCTAACGTTTTTTTGACATTTTGTTTGACAGTTGAATTTTTCACGTCAAAGAATTAAATCCATGTTGCAGTAAAAACCGTGAAGATTGAATAAAATTTTATATTATATACGACGATAAAATTGATGATTATCTATCGTTTCGAGTGACTTTAACGTCTCGGCTAACGCGTCCACGTTATTAAATAATAAATATATACCACATAAATAACTATTACCTTTTGCCACGACGTTTTACCATGACAATAATACAAAATTTATTTTATGCATGAAATTATCTAGCTGAATTGATTATTATTTACTTTACCTCTACGACAAAGTTAATTTTTGTAAACTCAATTTTGTTGCTCTACTTTCGGTGTCACGTTTTTGTTACGTTGACAGGTTGGCAGTTTTACTTGCAAAATTTCCGGGGAACAAAATTTCTTTCAAAAGTAAATTTGATCCGGTAGAACAATAGCCTCTCGTGTAATTACATAGGTACGATTAATTTTAAGCATTTGGCAGAACCCTTATTGGTCAGAAAATACAATGTTTCTAGAAAACTATATTTTGTTCGATTAAAAGTTAGGGCTAACTTTTTTCACTGTCAAACTTAATTCAATTCAATAAATCATTTGAAATTATGATTATTTTAAAATTATGTTCCATTCCTAACAGTGCACACCGCTTTGCGATTTTCAAACTTCCATCTCTCAGTCGTTCAATGATATAAAAGCAAGCGCTACAAGCTATGTTGTCAGATCGTTTTAAGAGTACGAACAAGCTCAGCACTCCCACTATTTAGTCTCTCTCTTCGACGCACGCTTGTGGGATGCAACGCAAGCTGCATTCGTGTCTACACATAGTACAGATGGACACACCGACAGCATTAGGGCATGTGGTTTCTACAGAGACGGAAGACGAATGTTTGTTTACATTTGAAAACTTGACCGACTAGAGAACGCTCTTAATCGGAGTACGAAATCACAAAAACTAAAATCCACAAAATGATTAAAACTAATAAACATTTAAAACCACAATTTTTGTGTTATCAATTTACGCTCTACTCCTGATTAGCTCTCGCCATGTATGCAAAGAACCTAGGGTTTGTTTTTGTTTGGGTAAGTGTGAATTTCCCGCATACTGCTTTGTCTTGTGAAAAAAATAACGCAACGGAGGATTCTTTCATTGTCTGACGATCACTGGACAACTTTTTAAAGTTCGCTTTTTTTGTCAAATTTGACGTTTGTTGACGTCATTAACATTTCATTTCATGTTCAAATTCAAAAAGTGGCGAAAAGATCGATATGATGTCCAAGTAAATATTACGTCATTTCACTATGTTGCAACTTCTCGATTATTTGGAATCAGTGAAATTCCGATGTTGTGACGTCACTACCGAGAAGTTGCACCATGGTGAAGGTTTAGATACTTGTATTTACATGGATATCCTTAATGCGGAGACAAATCAGTGTGTTTATTTTTTATCTGATTTATTAAACGCACAAACCATAAACGTGAAATAATTCGTTCAATGTGAAGTTGACGTAATGCGTACATAAGCGTAACACATTCACGACATAATGTTTCATATCGATAAGACTTGTGGAGATTAAAACAGACAATTAAAATTATTTCTTCGTGCATTTAATAAATGAGATAAAAATTACACAATGATTTCTGACAAGTTTTTGACTTTTATTTACTTGTCACCTGTCACCCACCTGTCACCTGTCAGTGCCGGTGTTTAGTTAGGTTAGTTTGCAATGATAGAGTCAAGATTTTCAAAATTTAATGAAAATCGTGCAAACAATAATGTCTGATACTAGAGACAAATATGGTCCTCTTATCGGATCTATCGATGAAGGGACGTCTAGCACAAGATTCTTGGTAATATTTCTGAATCACCTACACATCCAGTTTATAAGATTTTGATCAAGGTTTTTGCTTCAAAGACAGCAGAAGTATTAACATACCATCAAATTAAAATCCCTCATATAACTCCTAGGGAAGGATGGTTTGAGCAAGATCCTGTATTAATACTGAATTCGGTGATTGAAACAATTAATATAACATGTGATAATTTAAAGAAACTTAATATTAATTATGAAGATATTGTAGCAACTGGTATTACTAATCAAAGAGAAACTACAATTTTATGGGATTCTAAAACTGGAAAACCACTGTACAATGCTTTAGGTCTGTGACATGTCTTATGCTATTTGTTTCACTTATTTACCTTTATATTCTAGTGTGGATGGATATGAGAACTTCAAGTACTGTAGATACAATTTTACAAAATGGCAAAAGAAACAAAAACTTTTTACAAAGTATTTGTGGACTTCCAATGAGTACTTATTTTAGTGCATTAAAAATTAAATGGTTAATGGATAATGTAGTTGATGTGAAAAATGCAATAAATGATAAACGTTGCCTATTTGGTACAGTAGATACTTGGTTAATTTGGGTATTTTTTTATAATATGCCCATTGTTGTAATGTAATAGTTTTTTATAGAATCTGACTGGAGGAGTTAATGGAGGTCTTCATGTAACTGATGTTACAAATGCATCAAGAACTATGTTGATGAATATTGAAACTTTGAAATGGGATTCTTATCTATGTAAAATTTTTGACATTCCAATGCATATATTACCTGAAATTAGAAGCTCATCAGAAATATATGGTTACATTACAGATGTTACAGCACTGACAGGAATTCCAATTTCAGGGGTACTTCAATGTTTGAAGTTATATTAATTTCTCTTATGATTGAAAGATTTTACTAGGTACTTGGTGATCAACAAGCAGCATTAGTTGGACAAATGTGTTTTCACCAAGGGCAAGCTAAAAATACATATGGAACTGGTTGTTTTCTACTATACAACACTGGAAAAACTGTAAGAAATTGTTTATGGTAAATTAATATAACAAGCATGTAGATAGATCATCTTTAGATGGTACAGTCAAGTCATGGTCTTTTAACAACAGTTGGTTATCAGTTGGGTCCAGATAAACCACCAGTATATGCACTAGAAGGTTCAATTGCTATAGCAGGTATGTTAGTAGTACTTATGTTGATTTATAATACAAAACAATTCTGAATTTGGAAACGAAAGTATAAACAAAATAATTGTCTGGATCACTTTTGGTGGTAGATAACTACTTTTAATCAGTTTAGTTTTTCCCTAAAACACTGAAAATAATTTTTAATTTAATTTAATAAAATAATTACTGTAATAATAATAAGGACGGGGACTTTTGAGTTAGGAGTGTCTTCATAACAGGGTAATCTTGGTTATAACCTGCAAGATCATCCAAAGTTGCACAATGAACAGCAAATGAACTCGGTCTTGACTTTGAAGTTGAGCGAGCTCGGCCACACTATTGCCGAGCTCAATTTGCTCAGTCTTACAGCCCAGAATCTCCGAGCAACATATACTCATGAGAAGGCATATGGATAAGTCAATACATAGTCAATACATAGTCTTTTCTTCAAGAACATTGAAAACCTTGGCTTATCCAAAAGGCATACATTTGCCTTTCTGAGATCAAGTGAACTGAAGTGATTCATTTGCGCTGCGCAAGATGGTGTAATTGACATCTTGGTCTATCGCAGCCTTTCCTAGTCTAAGATCGCAGCCGCGTGATGGGGTGTCGAGGTGTCAAATGGGAGCTATAGGGCTTTTAAAGTGGCGGCTCGTTCATGAGGTCATTCGGTCAATGACCTCCCAAAAGAAAGAAGTGAAAAATTATTGCAATTAAATTATGATGTTTGAATTTTCGTATACGTTATCTATTGAGTTTAGCTCCGTGGTTGTCGTGAAGAATTTTATCCACGGCGGAGCGCGGAGATTGTCGAGTTCGCCCTGGGTCAAAGCCGACTCATTCCCTCGTTAGGCGAATGCTGGTAGCCAATTGTAACGGGTGCGGCAGAAACAAAGCTATTGCATTTCTACCTTGTACCAAACAAGGAAACAAGATGCCCCATCTCTGCTCTCACGGTCAACAGCCGAAGAGTGTCTCATTGTAGAATCGAATCATGTAAGCGACATAATGCATGCTTGAGATAAAGATAGAAAGTCGGACGTCCGACTAACAGATTGTTACTGGTAGGAGGTACGATGTAGGATGCTGTTCCTCTTTAGTTCACTGCAGTCATCTGACTAGCTACTAGTGTTTCAAATTTCATCATGTCGGTACTTCAAACAATAAAAGAACTCCAAAATAATAGTAATCATAATTTAAGTTTTGAGAAGCGGTTGGAGCTTAAAACAAAAAATGGTCGTCCACTCCCAGAAATGCAAATTAGACAGACAAGCAAGGAAAGAAGAAGTTCACCGTAATTGTCGTAAAGGCATGTATGATTTATCGTATTGGATTTGTGGATATGAAGTAACAAATACCTTTTATTGTTTCGTGTGTTTGATTTTTTTAAATGGAAATGATACGCTGTGGTGTAAGAACGATGTCAGACTTGAAACATTTAAAAGAAAAAAATAAGAAAACACTCATTATCATGAATTAATGCGCGACATACGTGTAAGTTTCGGCCATATTAATTAACACAAATGGCCATTCTCAACTATAACTATTTAATTATTGCCATCCACGATTATGTAGTTAGTATTTCGTTAAATTCTCTTTTCTTTTTTTTTAATTTTATATAAGGCTTGAGAATGGCCATTTGTGTTAATTAATATGGCCGAAACTTACATGTATGTCGCGCATTAAATTTATTTTTATTTTGGGAATGACTTTGTTTATTTAATTCATCACTTCATCGTCTTCAACCCAAATGTGAGAATATGGACCCTCTTCAACCTTTATCATGAATTAAGCCTCTGTCACAATAATGTTAATGTTAATGGTGATGTTAGTGTTAACCGAGATGGTAATGGTGACCTAATGTTCACAATCATCTTTACGTGGATGTTAAGAAGATGTAACATTTAAGAGCTAGAGACGTCGCGAAAAAGTTTATTTTAGGTCGGCTGGTTTTTTGATATTTCCCTTCGTATCGAAGTTATGTAGCCATGGGATAGGTCTGGCACCTGGGAGCGGGTGCGACAAAAACAAAAATTTGTAGTTGCCAGACAATTTTGTCGTTGCTAACATAGCGCCCGATGTAATTTTAGTAATCAAAAAAATAGTAATTTTCAAACCATTTAACACGATACAGTTCGATAATCAAAGAATATAATATAAACTTGCCAGAGCGAAATTCCGTCTACTAAAGATTTTGGAAAATTTATTAAGATTTGAGATAGGCCTATCATTCAAAATCAATTATTATTAGCAATGAAATATAAAATTCTCTGTCTGATTGGCTAAAGGCAGTGAAATATGAATTTAATTTATTTAGGGACAAAATTGTAATAATGCGACTATTCTTAAACAGAAGTAGAAAAAAGTTATATTTATAAAAATTAAAAAAAAAGTTAGCAAATCACTAAAGGCTCGTGCAGACTACGCCAGTATTTTAGTCGAGTGGAGAGTAATTTAATTAAATGAACAGGTTGCAACGCAACAAAATAAATAAACTAATAAGGCTTATTGTAATAGCTATTTTGGAATAAGTGGAAGAACCAATTAATTAGTGTGCCAAAGAAATCCAGGGTACGAAAATGGATCAAAAGAAGGCATGAACTAGGAGCTCCAAATTCGCTTTTAATATAAATTGCTTTAGAAGATCCCAAAGAATACTTTGCAACTTTGAGAATGACTGAAAGTTGTTTTAATTTTCTGCTAATGAAAATTCAGTGATAAATTCAACGTACGGATACTCATCTAAGAAGTGCAATTCCCACAAAAACAAAATTATAACCTGATGTTTTTAATTTTCAATTTAATCTCCTTTTCAGCAAATGCATGTACTTTTAATGTTTTTTTCCAAATCAGTATAATATGCAAATTGCTTGATTTGTTTATTTTTATACATTGCGGCCTTAACATTCTATCATGTTCTGAATAATTAGAAACAAATTTAAAAGTCGTTTCTTCGCTCCAGCGAAACATTTTTACTAATGAACTGGACTAAAACAATAGGTTCAGACTTGTTTAGTGGATTAACTTCTGAGTAGTGAAGCTTGGTGGGAAGCGCTATTCGTCCGAAAAAATAGAACAGAATGGATTGACTCGACTAAATCAATCACTAAACTTCTCGGCTAAATTTTTGTTGTTCAGAGATTTAATTGCTAAATTACTCTCCATCGACTAAAATACTGGCGTAGTCTGAACGATGCTAATTGTGCAGTCATTCAAGGTTGTTACTTTTTTTTTCGCTACCAAAACAAGGGTTCAGAAATGCATAAGTACATTTAAAATATTTTTAGGTATATCGATGAAATGGTTACAAGACAATTTATACATTTTAAAAGATGCCAAGGATTCTGAAGATATTGCTGCATCAACAGACGAAATAGGTGAAGTTTATTTTGTTCCAGCTTTTTCTGGTCTGTATGCACCATATTGGAGAAAGGATGCAAGAAGGTGTAATCGTACATTAAATTATTCTGTAATATTTATTTACATATATTTGTAGTGTTATATGTGGTCTTACTGAGGAAACAAAACCTGAGCATTTAGTTAAAGCAGCTTTGGAAGCTGTATGCTACCAAGTGAGAGACATTTTAGAGGCAATGGCATTAGATTGTGGATATTCCTTATCCAAACTATTAGTAGATGGTGGTATGACACAAAATGACTTTTTAATGCAAATGCAAGCGGATTATTGTGGGATTCCTGTAGGTAATTATGTGTTATGTGGTGAAAACACAATTTATTAAGTGGCCTAAATTCCATTAGTGAAAGATTTTATCGTCGCCTAAGAAGCAACACCGCATATCAACCATTTTCGAAAAACAGGTTTGTACTTATTCTTCTTCGAATTCTCAAGCCGCATAGGCTGCTTAGCATAAATTGTTCTAACTAATGTATAGAAGACATGTTAATTATGCACTAATGAGAACAATTTTATGCTAACCACCCAATGCGGCTTGAGAATTTGAAGAAAAATAAGGACAAACCAAATTTTCGAAAATGGTTGATAGGCGGTGTTGCTTCTTAGCCGACGTTATACTGTTTAAAATTTAGTGTTATAGTTGGGGTCGTATTATTTCAAATGAACGCGTTTCACGCCAAACGAATTTGGTAGACACAGGTTATTTTTAGTAGACCTGGGGGCGTGGCTTGAACAAGAATACCCTGATTTCAAATTTGGACTCGACCATTTCTACCGGTCATTATGCGGAGAACAACTAAGAATAACCTGTCTAGTTCTAATATTACAATGCCATTGTTTTTTCAAATGAAATTATAAGTTCCAATGAGGATGTAAAATTAGAAGAAGTTCAATAGTAAAAAATACACGAACTCAGATCCAATTTGTGATATATCGCTTCATTATCTGCGAGTGAGATTTTTTAATATAATACACACATACTCACCTCACGAGCTTACAATGGCATTTCGGTCACGTGTGAGATACGACGTTTTATGCCCGATGTGTAATTTTTTGTAAAACGGTAAAAATAAAAAATAATGAAATTGTCAAAATCACGTTTCAAAAAATAATAATTAATGTCTTATCGTGTAATTCACCCCTTTTATCATTATGTCACTTGTGAAAAAATGAAAAAAAATTCCCTTCCACTCACTACTCCGAAGCGTTCAGTTAACTTAGTTAAGATTTTTATATTTTCACGTTTGGTAGTCGATTTTGCATTACGATGTAGACTTTATTTTACATGAATCTAAAGACACAGACTTTGATTCTGTCAAATCGTTACGTTGAGTATACATATCAAATAAAGTACTTTTTGTTGCATTTTTTGTTAGTGAGACCTACAATGGCAGAGACAACCTGTTTAGGAGCAGCGATAGCTGCCGGAAACGCGAAAGGTGTAGAAGTTTGGGATTTGGATAATATCCAACCTGTACCAAATGATACATTCCTACCTTCTATATCTGATGATCGTAAATATCTAGTTATTAAAAATGAAACTTTATAAACCGGCGATTTGTAGAGAGAGACATAAAATACGCACGATGGAAGATGGCTATTGCTAGAAGTCTAGGTTGGGCTGAAGAAGAAAATGATGTCAGTTTTGGAGGTATGATGCACATACATATGGAGTTAATTTTTTTTATAAAATTAAGTTTTTTGACAGAGTTATCAGACGACGAAGTTTCGGTTTCAGGTATTTAACTATAAAAAAAGAGAATGCAATTAATACATAATAATTCATGTTTGCTTGAATTCGTTGATTAATTCGACCCATTTTTTGTTGTATTGTCTAAAATGAATGTTATGTGAATGTACATATTTTGAATGCAAGGGGGCATGCTGAAATTTATTTATTACTAATTTATTATTAACTTGTTTTATTTTTGTGCAGATGAAAATTTTTTGACTACATTGCCAGGGGGCCTATATGTTCTTGGAACTATTGTTCTGCTAGTCATAGCAGAAGTTCTGGAAAAGAAATAGCAGATCCAATTGAGGTTAATTTTATTGGTTGGCGTAATTCAACATAACGTGCGTTTTTAACGCAGTGGCACTGCATTTAATTTTTATGGCCAATGCAGTTATTCAAAATAGATCGATTATTATTATTTGTAATTTATGCAAAAAGATTATAGGTGTGATTTATTATGCTAGGTTACAAGCATAGTTACAAGGTTAGTGTGGTATTCTTTGGGAAGGTTATTGTTGCGTTATTTAATTGTTTTGAATAAAGTTCTAAAATAAAACATTTAAAAAAGTTTGTTATTTTATTTTTATTGGTTGCAGTTTTGAGTAAAAAATCTCTACTAGGTTGGCATTTTAATGGTAGTAGTTGTATAACACATGACCATTTGGGCATTTCTTTATCTCTCCTTAGTATAGACGTGATATTTTGCACTTACTGTGTAAACCATATGTTTTAGTGGAATTTAGCATCATTACCTTCAGTTTTACCTCTTCTTTTGGGTGTGCAGGATCAAATGTAAAAAAAGTGTATGGTTTATTTTGGTAGTAACGTCAATTGTATATAGCTTGTCACCCTATAACGCATTAGAAACAATAATTGATTATGGATAATAATGATTTATTGCATACTTGTATCTAAAGTGACCTTTTTCGGATTATTTATGATACCAAAAGTGGAACATTAACGTCCTAGTGCTTTAAAGAAAATTTTTTAAGTCCTAGTATCCATTTTAAACGGACTAATCGAATAAAATATCCAAAACAATTCAATGTGACCCAGTTTTTTTTTTCGTTGTTATTGTGCAAGATAAACACTCAAAATTTCTTTTTATTTTAACCTAGTTCAAAAACGTTGTATTTACCTCGAACGAAGAAGTGTTTTTAAAGGTATGTACAAGTAATTCCGTAAAGTAAGTAAAGTAAACAACTTGCTCGTACTTTAACCTTCACTTTTGGTTCTAGATAAATAATATACTATTATTTAATACTGGTGTCTAAAGTGACATTTTTAGGATTATTTATGATACAAAAAGTGGAACATTAACGTCCTAGAATGTACTAAGTTAACGTTATTTTTTTCCATTGTAACAATAAATTCAAGTAAAACTGCACTGACGAAGCAACTGGTATTCTTTCTCATATTGTTCCTGAGATTTCTGTGGCATAAAATTCTTCTTCACGCTATCACCTTCATCCAGAATATCTTGAGGCACCTCAATTTTCTCCATTTTAAACGGAATAATCCAATAAAATATAAAGGGTTTTCCAATAGGGGCGGGTCTATGTTGAAATGGAGTAAAACATGCTGTGTGTGTGTTCACCTTTCGTTCTAGATAAATAGTACTAATAATAATAATAAGTACTATTCTTCGACTATCTATATTGATGACATTTTCGAAGAAGAAAACGAACCGGACTAACTCAGACTGCCGAAGAGGTATGTACGCAATGGACTAAGACAACTAAGTTAACCTTGCTTAATTCCACTCCGCCTTTTCCACCGGTTTCCTCCCTGATCGCTTTCCATTTTTTACATGAGAACAGCGTATGTTCGGCAGTATCCTTTTCTTCGCAGAACCAGCATGCATCGCCGCCCGTTTTTCCGATTCTATTCAAGTAGTAGCTGAAGCCTCCGTGTCCTGTCAACACCTGGCATAAAGCGTACGAGACGTTTCCATGTTGTCGGTTGACCCATCTTTCTATGCTGGGTATTAATGTCTTTGTCCATTGTGCTTTGTCTTGTATATTGTCCCATCTGGATTGCCATTTTGCCATTGTTACTTTTCTGGCATCCCCCCGTTCTGTTTTCTCTTCGTATGTATTTGATCTTTCTTCTGCCAGGAGGTCAATCGGAATCCTGGCAGCTATCACCTGAATGGCCTCCGTTGATGCTGTAGCGTATGCGCAACATACCCTAATCGCCACCTTTCTCTGTACTTTGGCACTCAGCTGTCTGTATTTTTTGTATCTTAGGGCACTGATCCAGATCAGAGCTCCATACAGGAGTATTGACTCCACTACTGTAGCCAGGATTCTCCTTTTTGACGCCTTAGTTGCAGCCCAGTTTGGATCATCTAGTCCATTCTAGTCCCTTCATCGAAGTATACTCCCAAGTATTTTACTCTTCTCTGCGGTTTGATGGTCATTCCTTGTACTTTTATTTTTGGATCCCCGACTTTCCGTTTTGCAATCAGCATCACCGCCTCTGTTTTCTGAGGAGCTATTTCGAGCCCCTTTTCGTTGAGCCAGCTTGTTACTTTTCTTATGGTTGTCTCTGCTGTTTCCTCCACTTTTTGCTTCGTCTTAGCTGATATGACCAACGCAAATCCGATGAGTAGCGCCCCTTTAGGAAGTTTTATTTCGAATACTCCATTGTACTTAATATTCCACAGTGTCGGCCCTAACACTGAGCCTTGGGAACTCCGCACGTAACTGTTAATCTAAAAATTTAAATATATCTAAGTCGAACTCCACAAACTTTAATAAGTGTAAAATTACAAATGGAACATGTTTCGGCAGAACACTACTGCCATCATCAGCCCTTAAAGAATATTATTTTTTTTTTAATTCAACATTCTTCTGGTTTAACCGTTAATCGTTTGTTCCCGACCAGGATGTTTCTGTCTTGGAGGTAGCTTTTGATCATTCTGACTGTAATGGGTTCCATTGCCACGTGTTCTCCACTTAATGTATTATCTCTCTCCATCTGGCCGTGTTAAAGGCGTTCTTAACATCCAGTGTTACCACACAGTACAGGCCCCTGTGAGTGTAACTCTTCCCTTTTTCCTTTTCAACGATATTCATCATGAGCTTCATGGCATCCACCGTCGATTTTCCTTTCTGAAATCCGAATTGTCTATTCGACAATCCTCCTTTGTCGTCGATCTCCCTCTGTATTCTCGTCACTAGGATCTTCTCTAGGAGTTTGAAAATAGAGTTTACCACACATATCGGGCGGTAGTTCTTATCATCTCCCTCGTTTACTTTAGGTTTCTCTACCAGGACAAGTCAAGCAGTTTTCCATTCTTGTGGAAAGTTCCTGGAGTTCAAGAGTTCGTTAGCCATGTTCACCATTGGTTGAAGATCGAGTCTTATAATTTCCTTGATGATCTCTGTTGGTATCATGTCTGGTCCTGGTGCTTTTCCTGTCTTTAGATTTCTGCTAGCATCTATTATTTCTTCTTTGGTCACAGGTACTCCATTCACGCATTCTCCAATCTCCCATTTCTCAGGTTGGTCAATTGGAAAGAATTTTTGGCCTGTTCCATCTGTATATTCACAGACAGTTTCTCAGTTTTTCTTATTTTCTTGCGTATTATTTGGTATCCTCGGCCCCATACATCACGTTCCAGATCGTCGATTATACTCTTCCATTCCTGATCTTTACTTCTTAAGATTTCAGTGTTGAGAGCTTTCTTAGCCTGCTTGTAGTTCTCGTGTAATTTTTTCTCATTGCTGTTTCCTCTTGCTCTCGTCGCCTCTCTTCTTTTTCTAGTGCAGTCCTTTCGCAGCCGGGCTATGTTACTATTCCACCAGTATACCGGCTTTCTTTGTTTGTTTTTTTATATACCTTTTTCTCGTAAACACCTGGTCCATAGCCTCTTTAATTGCATTTGTTATCTTCAGTGGGTAGCATTCTTGGGAGCTCTCGACTTTTTCCTTACATACTCTAATAAACTGTAGGTACTTTTTTTCACTGATTATTATCCAGCCTTTTTGCTCGTCTACTCTGAATCTTCTTCTGGTTCCTTATTTCGTATCTTATTGTGCGGTGGTCAGAATAGTTTTCCATTTCTAGTACTGTCCAGTTATCGATTTTGGCTAGTGCCCCGGGGGTGCCTAACGTTATGTCGATGAAGGACTGACTTCGGTTTCTGCAGAAGGTGGGTGTTGAACCTTTGTTGGCCGGGCTTAAGTTATTTTGGGCCATCCACTCTGCCACTATCTCTCCTCTTTTGTCTTCTGTGGGTGAGCCCCACATCCGCGATTTTGCATTTATGTCTCCCGCAACAATTATTGGCTTTCCGTCGGCGTTTGATCTGATGCTATCCTGATGTATGCTTAGTAGTAGCAGCTGTAGATGCTGTATCGACTTGTTGGGTGATGCGTAGCACGCATATAAGAGCACCTCCTGGAGTTCGGCTAATAAGTATCCTTTTCCCTTGATCCATTTCGAGACGTTGGTATCACCCACGGGTTGGATGGCGACGTCCTTGACGAGATCGTACGTTGCGGCATTTAGTTTCTTGATGTTCCTGTTGGGTTCTATAATGAGTATCACGTCGTAGAGACCGGTTTTACTGTCCTGTCCTTACTGTCGTGTGCCCTTCTGCATCGATTCAGATTCACTTGAGCAATTTTGAGGCTGTGGTTGCTAGTTGTTTTTCGGGTTCCCATTTTTTTTTGCATTCGAAGTCATTGTGGATGACTTAGCACCTCCACGTTGTCGTCAGTCACAGCCATTTGGTCCCTTTCTACGACTTCTTCGCGATCTTTTTCCTCCATCACTTCTATCCTAGGTCTGGTTTTATTTACTTCCTTGTTCGTGTTGCTTTTATCTTTAATCTGTTTCCTCATTTCCTCTTTCTGTACTGTTCACATTTCATCGTATCCGCCCTACGGCCACTTACTTTGCAGGGCCCGCAGAAGGATTCATTTTCGCAAGAGTTCGCTTTGTGTTCCTCTTTCCAGCAGTTGTAACATCTTGTAGGCCCTCCTGTGTCTTTTTCTTTACATTCCGCGAACGGGTGTCCGACCTGAAGGCATATATAGCATACAGTTGGCATTACTTTTTCCCAGGCTCGGCATGTGTTCCAGCCGATTCTTAGTTTTTTTATTTTCAAGTGTTCTGTTTGCTTTCCTTTCAGGTATTGTTACTTGTGTCGTGTACGAGCCTGCCTTGTTTTTCCTCAACTGTGTATCTCTTGTTCTAGGATATCATACTTCCGCATTGTTCCAATAATTTCGTTTCGTACGCAATGGACTAGACCTTTTTGAATTTTCTTGTGCTAATTTAACTATACTTGTATTAGTATATTTAATTTAATATTTACTGTTGCCAATTTAGTTTTAGCTATTTCCATTTGTTGAATCGCCTGGAGGCAGCGTTTGTCTTCACGGCGGAAATTGTGTTTTATTCTGTTTTCCTGGATTATAGGGTCTCCATAATGAGACGAGTATAATTACTATATTTTATTTGAAGCGGTTTTACTAAGCGTTTTACATGTGTTCCTTGTTACATGATTTTATTATGAATCTCTTACCTAAGGGTTGAGCTACCTACCAGGCGCGTCTCCAAGTGGGAGAAGGATAGGAGAAGGGGTAGGGTCTTCACAGACTCTGCTTAGTGGGGGGTTGGTAGGGAGGTCTGGGGTCTAAACCCTCTGCTGTGCTGAACGAAAACACGTCGCCGCGGACCAGCTCGTGACGCATACCGTAAACCGCCTGTCTGCAGACAGGGGGCACGGGGGCTTGGCTTAAGTGTCTGGCCGCGTGGATGAAGTACCACTATAAAAACTTCCCTATGCAACATGGTGACTGGTCACCCACGTGTTTGTGCCGTGCTTGGGGACCCGTGCGGGTGGATGAAGGGATCCTGGTGGTTGAGCCTGATCTTGGCGAAGGCCTTGGGAGGGCAACACGCCACTTTGAAACGGATTTTACCATAGGCGGGCGGTCGAGACTAACCCACCCCGATCAATCGGCTGTGTCGTCCCGTCATACGGCCGACGGGGTGAGCCCTCGGGGAGCATTGGGGCATGCAACTGCTTCGGCAGATCGCGTGGGCTGTGTGCAACAACCTCCTGGGGGCTATATCTCTCGAGTATCCCTGGCGTCGAAGCTCGGCGTCTCCATATGGGACTCCGTGGTGGGTGGGGAGCTTGGGAGATGAAGTAAAAATCCCAGTATGGAGAATAAAAACAACTCCAACCAGGGACCGAAGGGTCCCAAAAAGAAGCTGCAGAGGCAGAGGCGTGAAGGCGCCATCCCTGCAGCAACACCAAGAGCTGATATAGGAGCAACCGGACGCCCCACGGGACAGACGACACCTTCGGGTGGAGCAGAACCGTTGACGTTCGGTGAGGCGACTATGTCGCAAGAAAAGTGCGGGTTCGACCTAATGGGCAAAAGTCTCACACTAATTCAAGCAAACCTGCACCGCTGTCGGGAGGCGGCGGTCACCCTAAGTCGTCACTTGACAGCAAGCAGGTAACAATAGCCCTGCTACAAGAACCGTGGTGCGTAGGCAACCGAGTTTCTGGCATGGGCGACAAATCGTCCGGGACCACTTACGAAGGTTCCCTTAAAGAAAGACCCAGATCTTGTGTATGTGTTTCAGGTCAACAAAACGCCTTCCAACTGACGGGTTACTGCAACCGAGATGTCACGGCTGTGCAGGTCAACCCGGACTTTGGAAGGAACGTAATAAAGGTAGTTTTTGCCTCAGTATACCTCCCCGGGGACTCCAGGGAGCCACTCCCTTCTAGGGAGCTGGCGGACTTGGTTCAGCATTGTGAAAGGGAAGGAAAACAACTCATTGCTGGATGCGATTCCAACGCACACCACATCGTATGGGGGAGCGGTGATTGCAACAGCAGAGGAACAGCACTGCTCGAATATCTTACGAGGACAAAGTTAGGAATACTCAATCGAGGGAGCGAACCTACGTTTGTCACCTCGAGGTGTCAGACTGTGATAGACATCACTCTCGCGACACAAGAGATTTCCAAACATATAAGGGACTGGCAAGTATCATCGCAAGTGACCATGTTAGACCACAGATGGATAACGTTTTCGTTAGAAGCAAAAGAGATGTTACCGAAGCCGTACAGAAACCAAAAACAAACTGACAGAGATCTATTTCTAGAAAACCTGTCAAATATCAGGGGTCGGCTCGATATCTCTAATGATCTTATGACGATCGGAGAACTGGAGAGGGCAGTCACTGACCTCACTAGGTCTCTGATGAGCAAGCTTGTCCGCTGAGATCAGGCACCCGCCAGGGCCACACCACATGGTGGTGTAAGCAACTGGAAAGGGGACGAGCCTATCGCTATTCAATAAGGCCAGAAGTACCAAATGCAGCCGACTGGGACGAATTTAAAGAATACCAGCGGCAATACAAAAAAGACGTTCGTTCTAAGCAGAGGTCATCATGGAGAAAATTCTGTGGGGACCTCGAATGTACCACCACCGCTGCCCGGCTGATGAAAATCCTGTCAAAGAATCCGGACAGCAAGTAGGTAGCTTGAAGAAAGAGGACGGCACATACACGGACTCCGATGAAACAGCCAAGGTACTGATGGCTACACATTTTCCGGGCTGTGTGGTCACAACGGATGTGAATCCGATCCAAAGCTGGCCGAAAACCCCCTCCCTGGAAGACTGGGCTGAGGCTGCGCGGATTGTGAACCACACTAGCGTAGAATGGGCTATAAGAGCTTTCAAACCCTTCAAGCCACCGGGCGTGGACGGAATCTTCCCGGCCCTGCTACAGTGGGGACTTTGGGCGATTCTAGACAACCTGATAATTTGATTGATACGCATACGTACCGGAAATGTGGAGGGAGGTGAGAGTTGTCTTTAACCCCAAACCAGGGCGAGGAGATTATTCTGTCGCGAAATCTTTCCGTCCCATAAGTCTCATATCGTTTTTGTTAAAAACCTTGGAGAGACTATGAGACTACCAAATAAGGGATGGGGTGCTAAGGGCCAAACCATTACACCCCAACCAACATGCATATGTTCCAGGGAAATCGACCGAGTCCGCTCCGCTCTACACGAGGTGAGGGGGCGGATTGAGGGAGCCCTGGAGCACAAACTATACTCCTTAGGAGTATTCATCGACATCGAGGGGGCTTTTGACAAGACCACCTTCGATAGCGTCGGGCGAGCACTTCAGAACCGCGATGTCTCTGGAACAGTACGTGACTGGATCCAGCGGGTGCTGGAGTGCAGAACCGTACAAGTTAGTGTAGCGGACGCTACTACTCGAAAAGTGGTTAAGAAGGGCTGTCCTCATGGGGGAGTTCTCTCCCCATTGCTATGGGACATAGTAGTGGACGACCTTCTATGCACACTCAACGAGGCAGGATTCTACACTATCGGATACGCAGATGACCTGGTCATACTGCTTGCTGGTAAGTACGAAAATGTACTATGCGACCTTATGCAGACAGCACTCTGCCTGGTACAAAAATGGTGTAAGAAGGAGGCTCTGGCTGTGAATCCACAAAAGACAGAGCTAGTCCTGTTCACGAACAGAAGGAAGATGGGACAGCTAAGGCTGCCCTCCCTTAACGACGTCAAGCTGAAACTCTCGCAGGATGTGAAGTACCTGGGCGTTATGTTGGATCATAAGCTGTTTTGGAAAAAGCACCTGGAGAGCAAAATAGACAAAGCTAGCGTCGTCATGTGGCAGTGTAGGAGAGCGGTGGGAAGTTCCTGGGGTTTAACACCCAGGATTACCCTCTGGCTCTACACGGCCGTCATCAGACCGATGCTGAGCTACGGAGCAATTGTCTGGTGGCAGAGAGTCAGACAAAAAACAACGATGACACGTCTCGGACGCATCCAACAGCTATCCTGTGTCTGCCTCCCATCGATCTCTTCGTGGAGGGCATGGCACTTGTCTCCGCTCGCAGGCTGCGGGTAGGTAACCTTTGGAAAGCTGGGAAATCAGAACGCGGGCACGCTCACATCTTGAGCGAGGGACTCCACAGAATACCTCTCTTGGGTGCGCGATCGGACCGTATCTGTCCTCAATATGCTTTCGACAAATCCTATGCAGTGCATACGGATACAGAAGAACATCCGAAGTTTGAGATTTCAATCTTCATGGATGGATCAAAAACGAAAGCAGGCTCTGGAGCGGGAATTCACATCCCCGGAATGAACTGCAATCTCAGCGCAACCCTAGGGGAATATGCCAGTATTTTCCAGACGGTGATCGCGGCCATTTTTAGGGGTGCCACAGAAATCACTGGGCGCAATGTCAGTGAAAAAACGACAGTCGAGCAGCTCGGCGGGCTCTGGCCAGTGGCAGGATTACCTCTCAAGCGGTACATGACTGCCATCTGGCACTGTCGAGAATAGCACTAAACAATGTCGTTGAGCTAAGGTGGGTTCGAGGACATAACGGAAATGAGGGGAATGAGAGGGCCGACGAGCTGGCTCGACAGGGCGCGACGGGAACACCGGCCACCTTCTCAAACCTGATCAAAACTGACACCCATTCTAGACACTGTGCTAGATGGGAAACGACAACTGGTTGCAGATAAAGCAAGATTTTTATCAAACATCCTTGCTTTAAAAGAGCCAAGTCTTGTCTGCGTTTGTCAAGGGACAGACTCCGCCTTTTGGTGGGAATCTGGACCGGACACTGCAGGCTAAATAAACACCTCCACGTGATGGGGGTGGTCAACGACCCAACGTGCAGGGGGTGTTTAGAGGAGGACGAGACTGTCGAACATATCCTACGGGAATGTCCGGCTCTCGCCTCGACCAGAAAGCCCATACTGGGGGAGACATGGCACAGCTGGGGCAACTTGAGGTGTACTTCGGCTGGAACCATCCTAGCTTTTTTCGACAATGTCGGATGGCTGGATGAGAGACAGGAATGTGGGACGCGAGGGTGTGACACAATGGGCCCGCGGTGTGGTCTAAGTGTCGGTGAGGGAGCAAATTCCCTCACACTCCTCAACACCTAATCTAATCTAATCTATGAATCTCTTATTTTCTCACTGACTGAGAGTTTTGTTAAGACTCACTGAGTAAGATCTTAGGGGTGGGCTTTTAGGGAAGGACACGTCCTGATTAGTCAAGAGTTACCCCGTACTCACATAAATTCCTACACCATTTCTAATTTATGTAATTTCTTCTGCTGAGAAATATAGCATCGTCGATGATGATTATACATTCTGACTATTCTTTACTGAATCTTCTAGCTCTGTATGTTGTAGAATCTCATTCACAGTTCAATTCTACGTCCGCAAAAGGTGCAGTTGCATTAATTAGATCTAGCACGGGTTTCGAGGTAATTGTGGCCAGTACCACCGCCTGTTTTTAGATCCTCATATTTTGCTTCGGTGTTGGCCTTTAACTTCTTATTTGTTTGAAAACATTATCTGTCTCTGCCTGTAACTCTGTCTGTTTGTCTGTTTCTGTTACGCTTTTACGGGTAAACCGTTGAACCGATTTTAATGAAATTTGGTATGGGGATAGTTTGAACTTCGACGAAGGACATAGGATACTATTTGTCACCAAATTCGCTCTTACCTTTTTTTAAACCCTAAAAATGTTAAGAAATTGGAGATCAACTCTTCGAAAATGCCGTTCGGGCGTTCGTAAATTCAAGCGCCATCTACGAAACGAATAGAAGTACATCAAGACATTTCTGAAACTCCAGCAGACTATTCACTCGTCGATTGTGTGTCTCAAGATATGGACATGTCTAAAGGGATCGCCACTGTGTTCAAAAGGAAGTTTGGTAGAATCAACGAGTTTCGAAAGCGAAACCCACAAGTTGGGGGTTACTACTGATAAGCACTTGGCAGAATTCAAGAAGAAACATTTTCTATCTAGTTATGACATTGTTCACGTTCGAGAAGGGTACCTACCAAAGTGTTTGGTATACTTTCTTTGTATTAAGGGCAACCGTCCGTCTTCTCTCAGAATATCAGGAAATTAGCAATCCTCCGAAGATCGCCTGTTGATTCGATTGTTTGGATTGGAGGATAGTCAGAATTATGTTGGAAGTGGTCTTCCTCGCATGATCCGTAAACTGAATAAATTCTGTAAACTGTCTGGATAGACGAGTAGACGGTCAAGCAAAGAGGCTTACTAAAACATTCCACTGTCACAAGGTGTAAAACATTCTCAAGTATTGTTAACCTTTTTTTAGGGTTCCGTACCCAAAGGGTGCCAACGGGACCCTATTACTAAGGCTCCGCTGTCCCTCCGTCCGTCCGTTTGTCATAGGGTTGTATCTTTTAAACCGTAATAGATAGACAATTTTCACAGAGTGTGTACAATTGGGGACATCCAACATTGGACATAATTTTTTGACATTCCTTCAAAAAATCATTGTAATCGATACTTTATTGTCAACTGTATTGTCAACTGATGGTGATGACACACTGACATCAATAGCTAAAAATAAGGTTATGATATAAAGACTGCTTTACATCTTAAATGCCAATGTCACAAATGATGTCCAATGTTGAGTGTCCCCAACTGTACTGCTATGGCCGCTATAACAACAAATAATAAAAATAAAATAAAGTTAAAAATTAAAGGGGCTCCTCATACAAGAAGCGTGTTTTTTTCGGCGTTTTTTTGTATTTTTAAAAATATGTAGTGTTAAATATTGTACGGTGGTACGGAACCCTTCTTGTGCGAGTGCGACTCGCACTTGGGCATTTTTTATCATTTTTGACATTTGTCATCACGATTATAAGCGGTTGACAAATCTTATAAACTTCAAACGTCAAAGTAAAATAAAGCATCAAAATTTTCTGACCGCGACTGTATATGCGACCGCTTAATTAAAAAGCTTATTAATATTCATTATTTGTTTCAGTCCCAGAAAATGTAAACAATCTCCATAACAATGTTCTAAATATTATTTCAAGTACCTATCAGTTTGTTAAACAAACTTTGAAACATTAGCCTATCTATACCATGTAATCACCCATGCATGCTCACATTTTCAGAATATATGTAATGAATTTATTATTTCTTTGTTCTGGAGTAGTGATTTGATTATAATGGTTTGATTCTTAGTTGAAAAAATAATCGCAGACATAAAATTGATCGTTAATGACAAGTTTTGGAAAATAGAAAATAATATATTGTTTTATTAGGAGCAAAAGTGAGACTTTTCGTGGTATTCTGTAGGTTTCAACGGCCGAGCGCGCGGGGCCGGCAACTACAGACGAGTCGCAAAAAGTCACTTTTCTCCGAAAAACTTTGTCTTTCTAGGCAGAGAAATGGACATTTATCATTGCCTATTGACGTATACAATATCAAGTTTTTCTGATGTTTGAAGAAAAATGTTTTTTTACTACCCCTATTAGAAGTAAACATATTATGAACGGTAGTCCGAGCAACCAAAAGTAACAAATTATAGGTGCATAAACTAAAAGTAGGCTACTATAACACTGGAGCTATAAAGTAACAAAACCTCGTTATTTGGGCACTTGCTCTTCTCTACCAGCGCTCGCCGAAGTAGACGCAACTGAAGGCATTCGCCTCGTTCGCAAACATCCTTCTCACAAAATAAAATCTAACTTTTAACTCTAGTATCATAATAATCTACTATTTTGTACTCCACAACTATAACCTAATAATACATACATATAACCTACTGTAACACCCATTTGAGTGTTTTAATGGATGATCTGGCTTTCGCAATAGAACTGGTGTAATTTCTGTTTTAAAAATTGGTACGTTTGTCACACGAAGATGTACCGTTTTATTAAAAAACATTTTTTTTTACTACTAGCTTTAAAATGTACCATTATATAGTTTGTCGAGGATGTGTGAAATTGTTTTTCTTTCCTAGTAGTTAATAATCATTTCATTATTGACTAGTAGTTAACAATGAAAAGACCGGATTTCATGCAAAATGCATATCTAATAAAAAATGTGGTAATAGCTACGGTAGGACTTCATGAGAAAAAAATCTCTTTCTTAGAATTTGGCAGAATATTCGTGAAATTGTTTATGTAATTATAAATACAAGAATGGACATAAAAATTTGATTTATAGGATTTAAGCTGCTAGTAGTGAAAAAAATAATATATAAACCATGGTGGAGAAGCCTTAAACCACTTCTCTACCTTGGTATATAATATACTATTTTACTGTAATAACTATGGAAATTGCTGTCAACTGATTGTTTAATTTGAAATTTATTGCTTTACTTTATTCTATTTTAATGGAGCTCTAGATCGAAAGCCTGTGCGCATAGAAGTTCCTCGTGACTCAGTGGCTTAGGAGCAGAATTGTTATAGTATATTACATAACGAGCACGGAAAGTGATAAATAACGCACAAGCGGGAAAGTTGCCCACGAGGCGTTAGCCGAGTGCAGGCAATCCCGCGAGTGCGTTAGAGATTTTCCTGCGTGTTTTGTACACTATTTTTTCCCACGACCCTAAAAATTTCATTACTAACTCAAACAATAAGTGAGCTCTGTAGTATAAAATAATGCACCTATAAAGAATTAGGCCTAACCTTCTCAAAGAGTTCTCCGAAATATGCTAAGAGCATTTTTTCCGAAAAAGAGGACTTAAACCCATGAACTGCTTACCTATTATGTTATTTCATACCTCTCGAGATTTTTCTCGGAGTTAGTTTGATGGCTTGCACTCCAAATCACTTTTACAACCTTCGGTTCTTATTTGTAGCAATAATTGGATTTTTTCGTTGACCGATTATTAAGAGCCAATTTAACGTTTGATTTTGACTAACAAATCGATCGTTAATGGACCTCATTAATGCACGATTTTACATTAATGCATGATTTTTCATTAATGCACGATTTTGCAACAATTAATTCATAGAAAAAATTTTTGCCTTGACGGGATTCAAACCCGCGACTTTTAGGATGGGATTTCGCGCTTTTCTCCTTTCAGCCATTTGCGTGTGTCAGTTTTGTATGCAATTGCGGTACTTATCTTAGTCGCTACACATGAATTTGACATATTGACAAATTTTTTGTTTTATTTATTTTTATGTTTTCGGAGAAAACTGCTCTGAATATAAAGTTGAAAGTACCTATCTCTTATAATTATGCAGATGGTGTATAAGAAAATACTTTCTTTCTGCTGTTAGGCCTCTTTTGGCAATGTTTGAAAAATACGCCAACCACACAGTTTCGGTGTAATTTGTGATTTCTTGTTCTGTACACCAGGTAACAAATTCATTGTACGTTTTTTCCTAGAGGCATCGACTTTTCGCCGGCAACAAACTTAAACATGCATTATTTGCAGTTTCCAACACCGCAGACGGTAATAATTCTGGATTTTCTATCTCCATTTCTAAAATTTCCACACATTAACGGCACTTTGACAATGGCGAATTGTTGTTTATATGGCGACTTCATTTGTTTTTAGAGACCACTATGTTTATTGGCATAAGTGACAATTATTTAATGAATTGAAATTTCAGAAACGGATTTTTATCCCCAGATTAAAAGCCTTTCGGTCAACGAAAAAATATTGTAATCAACTCGTATGTTAATGTGCGATTAATAATCTCGACAATTAAAGGCACTCGCTCCCTACGGTCGCTCGTGCTTTAAACAGCCTCGATTATTAATCGCCTTCATTAACACACTTGTTTATTAAATAACTATTAACGCAACTTCGCCTGAAAAAAATCACGAAAGCTAACACATTGTCAATATTTTAGAACTGTCAAAAATCAAACAAACATACTATACAGTGAAGTTAAAATTTTAAATCTATAACAAACACGTTTGTTATAATAACGAACAAGTGAATGATATTATCAACTTTCGTGGATACTTGATTGTACGGAAACTGTTACTTTCTTATATGGTCGTGGGAAAATGTTTATAATTATATTTGTATTCAATTTTGATGATATTTTGAAAAAAAAAAAAAAATTAAGAATCTTCAAATCACACTAATCAGACTAGAACAATCATGTAGACTGCGTAAAACATTTCCGTGACAAGTTGTTCACATTGTTCTAAACTTGTGGCACTTGTGACGCTTGTGCGAAAAGTGGCTGAAATCGTAGACCATCAAGACAAAAAGGAAGTTGTACCCTCGGCAGTTCATTGTTCCCAACTTAACAAAATGTTATCTGTGAAAGAAAATATTGATATAAGCTGGTTTGTGACACGCAATTATTATTTATGAGTTTTAAAGTAGTAATTGTTGTAGATTTCATCAAGTGTCAGCTTTCCTAAAACAACAGTCTGTTGGTCACAGACCAAACAAGTCAAAGGTGTTCATATAACCTTTTTGGAGTATGTTTCTTTAAGAGGTCGAGCGCGTAGCGCGATGCACCAATTACAGTGATCCACAGAAGTTGCCGCCTGTGAATATTTGTTTTTCCGTTTATTATTAATAAAATCATAAAATATGAGATACTCCTCACATTTCGAGTTTCACGTACAGGAAAATATGACCTTCTTGGAGTATGTTTCTTTAAGGGGTCAAGCGCGTAGCGCGAGGCACCGATTTTGATGATCCAGGGAAGTTACTGTTTGTGAAAATTTGTTTTTCCGTGGATCATTAACAAAACAGCGCCATGGTGGAACCCCTGTCGCAATTGCCAGAAAAAGTCAGAATTGCCAGAATAAAGTCAGAATTGCCAGAAAAATAATCGTTGCTAGTTATTTTTCCATTCATGTCCGTTCAGCGTCTTCGTAGTTTACAGTGTCACAGCGGCATAATTCTTTCATTCCCATCATCGGAAAATTAGCGCGCTGTGAATGAGACTATCCCGGAGTCTTTATGACCAACTCCAGCCGCCGACCTTGTCAAGCCCGACCACGCGCTTTCATCGAACCGGAAACCTGTCAAGAATAAATTCTTCCGGTTGTCGTACCGAGATGATTCTTACATCATGATGATCAGTGGAGAAGCGAGGTCCGTACGCCGCGCCGCCATTCCGGATCCGATACGATGCCTCGCCGATGTCGCTCCGGTGGGAAGAAAAACGTATTGATAAGACACCCTCATTCTTCGGCATTGCGACAAGCCGTGCGCATTAGCCTACGTCATCATATCCCCACCAATGTCTCTATAAAAGACGCTCAGCAGTGCACCGAAGCCGCCCAGGAAGAAGAAGCTCTCACGGTTCCACGCTGTCCAAGCTTCCGGTTCCACCAGACCGGCTTTTTCTGCTAGTTACCCCACACCCTCCAACGTCTAGCCATCGTAATAAGGTATCCTGGTTTCTACTGGTCACCGGGAAGGTTGGGTTCGGACGGCCCGATCTCACGGTTCCACGCTGTCTAAGCTTCCGGTTCAACCAGACCGGTTTTTGCTGGTGTCCCGTACCCTCCGATACCTAGCCACCAGCCATCGTAATAAGTTATCCCGGTTTCTACTGGTCACCGGGAAGATTGGGTTCAGACGGGGGATTTCACGGTTACACGCTGTCCAAGCTTTCGGTACAACCAGACCTATCTTTTTCTGCTGGCTAGCCCGTACCACCCCCGACATCACTACCCCGCCCCGCGAGCGAGCGAGCGAGACAAATACCGGAGAACGCCAATAACTATGTGTATACAAGGTGAATCGCAAAATCCGTCGTAGGACCATGATTATCGAACCCTGTCGACCGCGTCGAGCAGTAGTATACCGAGGAATATTGGAAGTTGCATACTGGGGGAATTGTATTTGTATATAGTGTAAGATGGGATTTTAAATATCCCGCCAAGCAGCTCCGTTGGTCACCACTCGATGGAATAGAAGGGAGCGCCGGTGGGACGGCGCATGTGCGGCGCGGCGTACCGGGAAGACGAACAGACGAAGACAAGATTGAGCGTGCTTAAGAATGTTAATCCATTAATTAATAAATGTTTGATTTTCGGCATAGGGTTTAATTAACAAATCAGA
This sequence comes from Diaperis boleti, assembly GCA_963583935.1. Taxonomy (NCBI): domain Eukaryota; kingdom Metazoa; phylum Arthropoda; class Insecta; order Coleoptera; family Tenebrionidae; genus Diaperis; species Diaperis boleti. The sequence goes on from OY757249.1 coordinate 36,401,677, forward strand.
ATTGGGATTCACCCAAGTGCCGTTGAAAGAAATATTATCGATGCCACGAGAAAAGAGACAAATACGTCATATCATGGTACAACAACCAGGATGTTCTAAACCTTTCGTGGAATGAGTGGAAGAACAAATTGAAAGAAGCATTCCCGCCTCAGCGAGGAGTTTTTAGCAAGCTGCAAGAATTGGTTAACGTCCAGAGGGAAAAACAGCACAATCTGGTCGATTTCTATTACCGTAAATTAGCGCTGGGTCAAAGCTGCAAGTTAGAAGATCATGTAATAGTCGAAATCATCGCAAACACGGTAAACGATCCTTTCCTGAAATCCGGGATTCGTGCAGCTGGCTGCAGGCTGTACCAAACACCACTGCTCAATTTGTGTGTCAAACTTTAGAACGTTTGATTAAGTTAGTTCACGCGCCAAAGAGAGTAATAACTGACCGAGGCAAAGCATTTGACTGTAAAGAGTTCAAGCAATTTTGTTCAGAGCATGGTATAAGACACGTGAAGAACGCAATTGCTTCCCCGCGAAGTAATGGGCAGGTAGAACGTTCGAACCGGACAATTGTAGAAGCATTAGCTGCAAGTATCGACGGAAAACATGATGACTGGGATAGTCATGTCATTACAGTTCAAAGGGGAATTAATAATACGAAAAATTCCACTACAGGCGAGTCGCCTGGTGAGTTGCTTTACGGGTTAAAACCCGAAGTTGAAAATGAAGTCCGTTTGACAGCAACTCAACGGAGAGATTTAAAAAGTTTGAGAGAGGCGGCAAAAGGTCGTTGTGACGAAATGGCCAAAAAGATGAAAGAAAGGTACGACAAGAACAAAAGGGATCCTGTCCAATTTCAAGTTGGAGACATAGTCCTTGTGGAGAGGACGTTGTTGGTTAAAGGTTTGACCAGCGGCAAGTTAGTGCCAAAATACCTTGGACCGGTACAGATCACAGCGGTAGTGGGGAATGATCGCTATAGGGTGGCGTCGTTCTCCAAAGACAAAAGACGATTTAGGGGCATAGTAGCTAGTGACCGACTGAAGTTGTTTGTCCCCCAAGAAGTAGAAATAGAATAGTGCGTGCGGTTCAGTAAACCGTTTAAAAATTAGTGTTAAGTATTAGAGATTAGATTCGAAAGTGATAAGTAAAAGTAATCCTTATTGTTGTTCTATAGTTAAAAAGTAAAAGTAGTACTAGTACTAGTAGTTGAGTCAGGCTTAGTATGCCTTGAGGACTATTATTGTTGGTCTCGTGAACCACCGACCTGGCCAGTCGGGTACACAACTCAGTATGTTGTGGGGCTTGAGGTGCCGGAAGGGCCTTGAGCAATTTAGAAATGTCTAGTGAACTTCTGGGCGAAGTAGTTTATAGTCAAAACCTCCAGAAATGTCTAGTGAACTTCTGGGTTGAGGTAGACTATAGTGTCTTCCAGGCAGTGTCTCGTGAGCCCCTGGAAAGATGGTCTAGTGTACCAGGTAAAGATGGTCTAGTGTACCACGCGACGGTGGTCCAGTGTACCATTCGTCATGGGGTCCAGCGTATCCTTCAGTAGAGGCCTAGTGTGCCCACCGACAGAGGTCCAGTGTACCAGCCGACATGGGGTCCAGCGTACCCCTCAGCAGAGTGCTAGTGTTCCCATCAACAGTGGTCCAGTGTACCACCCAACGCCAACGAAGCCGACGGTCGCGGGGACGCTCCCAGGTCAGGACAGCCGATTGTAAGATGGGATTTTAAATATCCCGCCAAGCAGCTCCGTTGGTCACCACTCGATGGAATAGAAGGGAGCGCCGGTGGGACGGCGCATGTGCGGCGCGGCGTACCGGGAAGACGAACAGACGAAGACAAGATTGAGCGTGCTTAAGAGTGTTAATCCATTAATTAATAAATGTTTGATTTTCGGCATAGGGTTTAATTAACAATAGGTGCACAGCCGTTTACAGGGTGAACCGTAACTTTTGTCACCAATCACTCGGGTTCCGAAACTTGTAGCAATCGAAGACCGCTTACAGGCGGGTGCACAGCCGTCTGTCTACAGGGTGAGTCGTAACTTTTGTCACATATCACTCGAATTCCGAAACTTGTAGCAATTGAACAACCGGATACAGGGGGCGGGTGCACAGCCGTCTACAGGGTGAACAGTAACTTCTGTCATCGATCACTCGGGTTCTGAAACTTGTAACAATCGAACAACCGTATACAGGGGGCATAGCAGTCTACAAGGTGAACCGTAACTTTTGTCACCGATGAATCGGGTACCAAAACTTGTAACAACTGAACCCCCGTATACAGGGGTCGGGTACGCAGGGGTATACAGGGTGAGCCTTAAACTCTGTCACCGAGTTACCGAATACCGAACTTGTAAATATTGTAAATATGTTGTAAATACTTGTACATAGGGTGAATAAAAAACTGTAACACCGAGATAAATTAATAAATTTATTAATTTATTCTCGCCGAACCAGACAGCTGACCCCTGGAGTACCGTACTACGTAAAACTGGCGCTCAGGGCAACCGCCGTGTAAACAAACGTCACACAATCATCAACAATTATTCCGAATGAATCGGCCCTAGAAATCAATCATCAAGACATAAATTTGCCTGTTCATCGTCGATTTAGTATAAATTTTAGTAATTTACATAATTGTAACTTTTATATTCGAGACATCAAAGAGAAAGAATAATTGAATGTAAATATTTGTACAAATAAAAATATGTTGTTCTTCATTGAAACTTTTTTAATTCACTAATGAATAAAATCCATAAAATTTCATTGAATCATTTTCTGTTTGTGATGGTTGTTATAGAGTTAAGAGGGTTCTCCAGTGGCAGGTACATTTCTGCCGGTCGAAGTACATTTTCCCGCAATATCTTTTTTTTAATTTACAAATTTAAAAAACCGCTCTGTAGCTGCAAAGATCCATATTTTATCAACACGCCCACAAAATTTCAACGAAAAATCTTCAAAAATAAAAAAGTTACATCAACGCCGCACATTGTTGGACTTTTTTGCCCGCCGTTGAATGTAACTTTTTTATTTTTGAAAATTTTTCGTTGAAATTTTGTGGGCGTGTTGATAAAATATAAATCTTTGCAGCTACAGAGCGATTTTTTGAAATTAGTAATTAAAAAAAAGATATTGCGGGAAAATGTACTTCGACCGACAGAAATGTACCTGCCACTGGAGAACCCTCTTAATGCAGTCACTTTAAACTGTCAAAATTGAATAAAATAATTAATTAGGTTCATACTTGGTGGCGTCTTGATATCTTGCAATGGGGATGTAATTAGTAAAAAGGAGCTGCTAATTGAAATATTTTTGATATTTACAAAGTTATGTATTTTTTACTACTTGCTCTAGAAAATCATTATATATCGTCTTTGTTGCTTGAGAAATTGATTTTTTGTACCTTAACCAATAATGGATTTTTCTCTCCTACTAGTAGATGATAAAAACAATTGACAATGTTGGCATGGTTAATCTAGACTGCTTTAGTTGATGTGTTCACTTGACATTAAAATTTGGTGTCATTATTAATGATACCTGCTGATAGTCCAGCAATGTTGACTGGGAAGCTGGAAAATCTTGCGAAATGTTAAATTTGCCGCCTGGACTACACTCGCAACATCGCAACAAAAAAATAAATTACAGGTATTGATTTAATTTCATGTGTTACTTGCTTTTCATGGATATCTTTGTTAAATTCGTTCCAACCTTTCGCATTATCATGATTATCATTCGAAAATGTTAAACAAAATAATGTGCTAGTAGTGAAAAAAATAATATATAAGCCAAAGCACGGTTGAGAAGCCTTTTCTTTGCCTTGCATTTCGGCTTCCATAACATATCGCTCTCCAAATCATAACTCCCACAGTTCGAGCCACGTGACGTTCAACATCAAATTGAGGATTTCGTCTTTCACTTCTTAGTCTTCTCACCCTCTGGCGATCTTCGTGCATTCCGAGACAAAAGTGCGATTTGTCAGAAAATACAATAGTGTTATATCCCAGTTTGCTCTTTCACGGCACCATTCAAGGCGTTGACGACGATGTGCTGCCGTCAAAGGAAGTACCCAATGCGGACGGTAACTGTGCAGTCCCCAGGACCCCATTCTGCGGTAAACAGTTGCCATTGCAATGAGTCGACCCTCTACATTGTACCAAGCTGTTACTACTGCCCTTGTAGAGATGCACCAATTTCGAACTGCCAAAAGTCTTAGCTGGGAATCTTGGCGGTCTGTAGTTCTTTTGGGACGTCTCGAACCCGGAGTTCGATGTTCTCGGTTGTCTACAGACCATGCATTCCAACACTGTAACACATTCGACACAGAACGATTTACCCGCCTGCCAATTTCTCGCAATGATAAACCTCTCTCTCAAATACAACAATGCGTCCTCGTTCAAATGAACTTAATTGTCGAAAACGACCACGTCTTTTTAAAGGGGGCATCTTTCTTATCTCCTAGACTTACAAACGACAACTGATACCGGACAAACTGTCTTCAATATTAACTAAAAACACAAACTGAGTAATGTGATAAGTTAGTGAAAAGAAAAACCTTATCTGTGAACCGATTTGCTCCAAATTGAAACCAAACGATACCCATTCTAATAGTTCAATAGTAATTCTAATTCCATATACCCAAAATTTCGTTGAAAAAAAAAAAAATATTCGGATTTTTATGATTAGTAGTATAGATTAATCACATCATAATTAATTTACGAACGACGAAATAGGTCTAGGTACTGTATTATCTCGTTGTGTCAGTATCAGAAATCGCACATCAGTAGTTAAGTAGTGCCGGTTCTGGCCCACTTTGACCTGAATTGACCTTTGGCCTTGAGAATATAGTGCCGGTTCTGCCCCAGTTCAATGACCCAGTCGTCAGAGGACAAGTCTGGACTTGAGTGGAGTTTAGCCTTCAGATTATAACGCCGGTCCTGGCCCAGTTTGATGACCCAGCCTTGACAAGTGTTGACTTGTAATTCAGACGGAAACGTTCCGAATTGAATCGAGTATTAGCGAAGCTCCCCACGATTTAGCCTTGAGATTATAACGCCGGTCCTAGCCCAGTTTGATGACCCATCTCTGGCAAGTGTTGACTTGTAGTTCAGACGGAAACGTTCCGAATTGAATCGAGTATTAGCGAAGCTATACACACCCCGCGCCCGCCCTGGCCTTACTCTGTTTTTAAACAGTTTCGAACTGAACCGAGCATTAACGAACAAACTGGGGCGGAACCGTTTCGAATTGAATCGAATATTATTGAAGCTAACCACACCCCGCGCCCACCTTTGCCTTGCTCTGTTTTGAAACAGTTCCGAACTGAACCGAGCATTAACGAACAGACTGGAACGGAACCGTTCCGAATTGAATCGAACATTAGCAAAACTCCCTCCACCCCGCGACGACCCTGGCCTAGCTACCCCCTGCGCCGAGCCTGGCCTAGCTACCCCCTGCGCCCACCCTGGTCTAGCTCCCCAACCGACCGAGTATGGGCAGACATGTTTTATCTACCTCCACTCCTGTACCCTTTTAATTACAAGCTCTTTTATAAGATTCTTGCTCACAATTTTTTATTTGTAATTTGCTCTTTTAAGTTATAAACTATTAAGCAGAAAACATGGGTACATTTTTAAAGAAATTAAATAACCATATTTTTTGCAAAAGTTTGTTGTACCACATCGATTCACTGCAAAATTTACGTCTCAAGTGATAGATGATTTGAATAAGAAAATCAAAAGTGAGAAAAAATAATTATATTTAATTAGTAAAGGTGCAGTAGGTCAAACAATCAACTTTAAGTTTACCAAAAGATGAAGTGTACGAAAGAAAAAGCTTTTAAATAGAAAAAGATCTAGCCATATTAAAAGTTATAAGCATGTACCAACTACAATATAGAATTTAAAATATAAAAATATTTGATGTAGAACGTTGTTTTGTAGAAAAAAATATGTATTATTTAAAATTATTTTATCATTTGAATGAGCATGAAATTTGACACAAAAAATTGCAGTCAGTAAAACGTGAAATTTGCCACCAAAAATTATTAAGAAAAGAAAAAAATAAAATTTGAAACCAAAATATAAAATATACTGTTAAAAAAAATAAATTTAACATGAAAATGTGAGGGTTGGTAATGAAACTCAAATATGATAACTTTTATTAATATAACACATACTTTAAAATTATTTACAAAAAAAAAAAAAAAAAATAAATTACCTAATATGTACAGTAGTGGCCACATAAATCTCGTACAAAATACATAAATTTTAATATAACATTAAATTAATAATAATTGATACTATAATATAAATGCTTTTTAATTATTACAAATTTCATTTCAATAAAATTTGATAGTTTGATTAACATAAATTCATGTTTTTTTTGTCAAAACAAACGTTATTGGAAAAAGAATGATGATGTCATAATGAGGTTGTACGACATTCATATGGCCAAAACTGTACATGCTAACAAAATTAAACATAAAAAAATCATTGCATAAACATTAAATTAAATATTATATGTATATTCTAACACTAAATATGTTATTAACCTACCCAATTACTGTTGTTCCACTCTTTTAAGTACATACTTGTTTTGAACTAAAACACGTATTCTTACAAAAAATAAAAATATTAATAATATAATTTGACACCAAAATAATAAGCTGAGTTAACAAAAAAATTAAATTGCAGATTCGGCAAAAATAAAACTAAAAACATAAAAAAAGTTAAGCAATTACCTAATACTCATAAAATTTATCATATTTTTTTTTACAAAATTATAACAATAAAAAAACTTAATAAACAAACATTAAGGGCCGGTTTCACCAACATCGATTATCTTTAACTGATAAATAACTGCATAGATAAGTTTGTTAAAACTATAGCAACAATGATTAAGTTTAACGGAGATTGTTGAAATCGGCCCTAAATGAATTTATATATTCCAATGCAATTATTGAGCAAAAATAATTATAAATCTACCACTAATTAATGTTGTTCCAGACTTTTAAGAGTTCTTGTTTTAAACTAAAACATGTATTCTTAGAAAAAAAAATGCAATTTGACACCAAAATAATATGCTGTTCCAGTCATATAAGTTATTGTTTTAAACTAAAACATGTATTCTTACAAAGAAAAAATGAAATTAGACAACAAAAATTTAAAATTCGGCAAAAATCAAATTTTAAATCAAAATTGCATAGAAAATATTATTGGTAATGAAACCCAAACATAAAAAAAGTTAAGCAGTTAAATAATAATAATAAAATTTATCATAAAACAATTAACAAAATTATAACAATAAAAATATTAATAAACAAACATTAAATGAGTTTATATATTCCAACGCAATTATTCAGAAAAAATCATTATAAACCAAGCAGTAATTTTAATGTTGTTCTAATCTTTTAAGTTTTTGTTTTAAACTAAACATGTATTCTTACAAAAAAAATGACACCAAAATAATATGCTGAATTAACAAAAAAAAAATGAAAATTGTAAACAAAAATTGGAGATTCGGCAAAAATCAAATTTTAAATCAAAATTGCATAGAAAATCTGATTGGTAATGAAACCCAAACATAAAAAAAGTTAAGCAGTTAACTAATAATAATAAAATTTATCATAAAACAATTAACAAAATTATAACAATAAAAATATTAATAAACAAACATTAAATGAGTTTATATATTCCAACGCAATTATTCAGAAAAAATCATTATAAACCAAGCACTAATTTTAATGTTGTTCTAATCTTTTAAGTTTTTGTTTTAAACTAAACATGTATTCTTACAAAAAAAATGACACCAAAATAATATGCTGAATTAACGAAAAAAATGAAAATTGTAAACAAAAATTGGAGATTCGGCAAAAATCAAATTTTAAATCAAAATTGCATAGAAAATCTTATTGGTAATGAAACCCAAACATAAAAAAGTTAAGCAGTTAACTAATAATAATAAAATTTATCATAAAACAATTAACAAAATTATAACAATAAAAAATTAATAAACAAACATTAAATGAGTTTATATATTCCAACGCAATTATTCAGAAAAAATCATTATAAACCAAGCACTAATTTTAATGTTGTTCTAATCTTTTAAGTTTTTGTTTTAAACTAAACATGTATTCTTACAAAAAAAATGACACCAAAATAATATGCTGAATTAGCGAAAAAAATGAAAATTGTAAACAAAAATTGGCATTCGGCAAAAATCAAATTTTAAATCAAAATTGCATAGAAAATCTTATTGGTAATGAAACCCAAACATAAAAAAAGTTAAGCAGTTAACTAATAATAATAAAATTTATCATAAAACAATTAACAAAATTATAACAATAAAAAAATTAATAAACAAACATTAAATGAGTTTATATATTCCAACGCAATTCTTCAGAAAAAAGTCATTATAAACCAAGCACTAATTTTAATGTTGTTCTAGTCTTTTAAGTTTTTGTTTTAAACTAAACATGTATTCTTACAAAAAAAATGACACCAAAATAATATGCAAATTTAATGAAAAAATTAAAATTGTAAACAAAAATTGGAGATTCGAGAAAAATCTAATTTTAAATCAAAATTGCATAGAAAATCTTATTGGTAATGAAACCCAAACATAAAAAAAGTTAAGCAGTTAACTAATAATAATAAAATTTATCATAAAAAATTAACAAAATTATAACAATAAAAAAATTAATAATAAACATTAAATGAGTTTATATATTCCAACGCAATTATTCAGAAAAAATCATTATAAACCAAGCACTAATTTTAATAAACAAGAAGAATGTCCTTAAATCCAAGTGGAGTAAATTTAAATTAAAATTTAAATATATCTATGTCGAACTCCACAAACTTTAATAACTGAAGGATTACTAATGGTACATGTTTCGGCAGAATACTTCTGCCATCATCAGCCCTAATTTAACAAGAGATTAATGATACAATTGATGAATTAACTAATTTTAATGTTGTTCTAGTCTTTTAAGATTTTGTTTTAAACTAAACATGTATTCTTACAAAAAAAATTACACCAAAATAATATGCAAATTTAATGAAAAAAATTAAAATTGTAAACAAAAATTGGAGATTCGGCAAAAATCAAATTTGAAATCAAAATTGCATAGAAGATCTTATTGGTAATGAAACCCAAACATAAAACAAAGTTAAGCAGTTACCTAATACTAATAAAATTAATCAGAAAAGAAAATTAACCTAAACTTATAACAATAAAAAAAAATTAAATGAATTAATATAATTATTCTAACATAAGTATTTAGAAAAAATCACTTTAAACCTACCAGTAATTACGGTTTTTTCAGTCATTTAAGTTCTTCTTTGAAACTAAAACATGTATTCTAACAAAACAAATAAATAAATATGTATGTATATTACCCATATCAGCCTTGGGTTCCCTCTGGACCTCAACCTTCTGTGAGTGTTTTTCAAGTGTCAGAGTTAAGGGTACCTACAGTTTTAGGTGGACTACGAACCACAGGAAATAATCCCATTTGCAGCGTAATTATGGGCCATTATACTCTGCAAGTTGGCCAGATCTTGACAGAGAGAAGACAAGCATCCGAAAAATTCTGATGGTTTTGTCGGGAATTGAAACCAACATTTCTGCGTCAGAAGCCAACACGCCAGCCTCTGCCCTACAGCTGTACCTAAAAAATAAATAAATAAGCAAATTTGACACCAAAATAAACCGATTGAGCAAGAAAAATGAAATTTTACACCAAAAATTGAAAATTCGGCAAATATTAAAATTGAAATCAAAATTGTATAGAAGATCTCATTGGTAATGAATCCCAAACATGTTAATTTTTTTTACAAATTTTTTTAAAAGTATGTACAAAGAAAGTTGAAAAGTTATTACTAATAAAATTAAATCTATAAAAAAATTATCTGAAATTATACCAATAAAAATATAAATAGATAAATAAATAAACATTAAATTAATGAAGTATCACCTATTCTAACACCATTATTCAAAAATATATTATAAGCCAAGCACTAATTACTCTTGTTCCAGTATTTTAAGCCTTTGTTTCAAACCAAAACACGTATTCTTACAAGCAACACATTCCGCTTCTAATCCTTGCGTCTTTTTTCGAATTTTTGTTAACTGTTGTTCCAGTTTCCCAAATTTCGAAAAAAGGATAATAAAATCTAACGACAAAAAAAAAACAAACGAAAAACCTACTTACTTGGACGACCACGCAACCTTTGAGTAGTTTTTAATTTAGAAAACTTCTCTTCGACAATTTCCACTATTAAAACAGATCAACAAATATGAAGAGCTTCACTCCTACTAAATTTTACATAAGAATAAAATTAGCAACGCTCTGCAAAAATGATTTCCACAGGAAAAATACAATTTTGCTGATTCACAAGGTAAATGCACCGTAAATCTCATTCTAAAGGTGTGTACATACTGTTTTGAGCAAATTTATTTACACGAACGGTAAAATGTCAAAATGGTCAGATGAGTACGCACGATTTTAATAAACAGATAATTTTCGCTAAATAAATATATTTACGTGTGTTCTTTTTGTGTGCGCACAGAAATCATATGAGTAAATTTGCGCAAATCAGTAGGTACCGGCCTTAACGATAGATATGTGTAACATACGATCTGGAGTGACCTTCACTGTTTTAGCTGAAACAGCGGAAAGGAGAGGTTTGCATTCTCTAAAGCTGAGTAAAGACTTACAGACATTTTTCGCTACTGAAGTTAACCTTTTTGCTTATTACAAAAAGTCTTGATGTTTTTCAATAGAATTTAAAAATCAATGTAATGAAAACTTGTAATAATACAGATATAAAGTTGGAACTTTCAGAGCATACTATAGGATGCTCAGAGGACTGGTGCCTTTTCTCTTGAACTTAAATTCTCCATAATACGCCAAAAGAACATTTTCGTTTGTAAACTCCACTATTTTTTCGGAACGTCAACTATTATTAAAAAAATTATATTCTTTATGTTTTGATTTAGAAAGCAGCAATTTATTAATTTCAATTTGAGCAGCGACGCGTAATTCTGGGGGTGTCTAACTTAATTCTTCCATATAACTCTTTCACAAAAATATCAAACTTAATTTAATTTGATTTTAAATTTGAAATTTTAGTTTACATATTATGACAGATGACAAATATCAACACAATCAGTACCTAATCGTCAAAGTCCCTATTATATTTAAAAAGAAATATTTTAAAATTTTCGTAAAACGAAGAGCTCCAAAGTAAAAAAAAAATTGTGTATATTACACTCGTTTAACAAAGATGCATTATGACATTCGTTCTATTTGAGTACTGCTCACTGCACTCGTCGTGCCCCAAACCCACTCATGCCGCAATAAGCCATACTGTTAAAGTTGTATGATAATGTATGCTAAAATGGATGCTAAAATGGACCCGACTCAGCAAGATGGAGGTCTGAATAGCTGAAGGACTATAAGGAAATCTATTTCATAATATGTATTGGAAAACTAGATGAGATAATAAATAAAAGATTATTAGATTTATATTGGGTGTTTATTTAAAGCCATATAACCCCACAACTGTATCACCAAATACAGAAGCCGTTTTCCGGAAAACCGTTTAACCGGAAAACCGCTTAACCAAAAAACCGGTTTTCAGGAAAAGCGCTTAAGCGGAAAACCGGTTTTCAGGAAAAGCGCTTAACCGATAAACCGGTTTTTCGTTAAAAGCGCTTAATCGGAAAACCGCTTAACTGGAAAACCGAGCCTTGGTGAAGCATCATATATATGTTTTATGTAGTAACAAATTAATATAAACAAAAATTATAAAAACTTCAAACTTTAGTTGATAAGTTCATATAAATGAAGCAGCTTATCTAGCCAATTGTAAAATATTTAAAAAAAAATATTGTAGCTTTATTTATAAGAAATATAGATTATAAGTTTCAACCTTCAAATATACATAGAACAACATTCCACGATTCGAACTTGGATAAAGAAGAATATTTGTAATTTATAACAAACTCCAGGAAGCATATTGATATCCTAAACTCAGCAAGATGGAGGTCTTTATAGTTCTTGACGTACTTTAGAGAAACTTTTTTTTAAATATCAAAGAACGAAACGAAACAAGTCTTTAAATTTAACCGCTTCATATCTACGTATTGCGTTTTTCAAATAGTTTACATAAACTTTTTCGGAAGAAATTTCAACTCTTACGTTTTCTTCTTTCCCTTAATGATATTGATAGCCCCAAGGTTTTGTATGTCTGTGGAAAATTAAGCATGCGTTTCTCATCATATATGGACTAATAACGATTTATTTTATTTAACGATATTTGGATCTAATGATTGTTCTTTTGATTTCTTTCAATTTCCTCACGATCAAATAGAGTTTTTGTAATCGTTAAATGTAATATTTCTGATGGAAGATCTTGTCGATCGTTTTAATTTTTTAACACTTTTTTTTGGCAATTCCATAGATATTATTTGAATTACAATCGGAAGTATTAGAACGGTGACTATTTTTCGTTAATCTGCTTTGTATTAATAGAAAAAGAGCTGTGTGGTTTACCGGTTTATTCAAGGTTTTAACATTCCAGAATTTATTGTAAAACAATAAACCATTTTTGGTGGATGTATAATAATTGTACATCATAGCGGTTTTCCCGTTTATCAATTTTCCAGTTAAGAGGTTTTTCTGAAAACTGGTTTTCTGAAATCCGGTTAAGCGGTTTTTCTGTTAAGCGGTTTTCAGGAATCCTGTTTGGCCAGATAAGCCGCTTGACATATGAACTCATCAACTAAAGTTTGAAGATTTTTATAATTTTTGTTTATATTAATTTGTTACAGGATGAAATATATTGTCCCTGATGAGGTGATTTTCTCTAGTAAGTTGTTTGGAGAATAATATTTTTGGTCTAGACTTTTTTTGCTTATAGAATTGTAGAAAACTAAAACAGTCAAACATTTTAATCAGACCGTTTTAAATTAAGCGGTATTTTCTTTATTGTTGAGGATATAAACTGATGAAGGTAAAGTTCATAGACTGATGAAGGTAAAGTTGCCTAGCAACCTGAACACAGTGGCAGTAACGGCTGATACCTTTTTTTTATATTTTTGTGAAATTTGTTTACAAGTTTTTTCAACAGATAGCGGCTCAATGAACCATAGAAAAATTTTCTTGGATTACGTATCGATATGATACGTCGCGTCGCCAAGACGGGAACACTGAATTAAAAAAAATTTTGCTGACTTGGCATTCCGATTTTTTTTTGACAGAAATGAAGTTTAATAAAATTTCATTGGTAGTCTTTAAGCGTTGCTAGGCAATGTTCGGCTTTGAATACTAGATTGAACAAAAAAATTTGAACAAAAATCCGACCCTATTCAAAGAAAAAAGCCCCCTACTAAAACATATCAACTAAGATGTACAATTTTTAATCTTTTTATAAAATTTTGTAATTTTATAAGAAGCAAAACCAGTCAAGCCCAAACATATTCTTCTCCAACCAACTTACTAAAAAAAAATCACCTCGTGGGCACCCCATCTAGGGACATATTGTAAATTATATTGTATTGTATATTAACGATTTTCCGGTTAAGGGGTTTTCCGGAAAAGGGATTCTCCGGTTAAGCGGTTTTCCGGTTAAGCGGTTTTCATGAAAACCGGTTTTCTGGTTAAGCGCTTAACCTGAAAACCCGTTTTTTGGTTAAGCGGTTTTCCGGTTAAACGGTTTTCCGGAAAACGGCTTCTGTATTTTGTGATACAGTTGTGGGGTTATATGGCTTTAAATAAACACCCAATATAAATCTAATAATCTTTTATTTATTATCTCATCTAGTTTTCCAATACATATTATGAAATAGATTTCCTTATAGTCCTTCAGCTATTCAGACCTCCATCTTGCTGAGTCGGGTCCATTTTAGCATCCATTTTAGCATACATTATCATACAACTTTAACAGTATGGCTTATTGCGGCATGAGTGGGTTTGGGGCACGACGAGTGCAGTGAGCAGTACTCAAATAGAACGAATGTCATAATGCATCTTTGTTAAACGAGTGTAATATACACAATTTTTTTTTTACTTTGGAGCTCTTCGTTTTACGAAAATTTTAAAATATTTCTTTTTAAATATAATAGGGACTTTGACGATTAGGTACTGATTGTGTTGATATTTGTCATCTGTCATAATATGTAAACTAAAATTTCAAATTTAAAATCAAATTAAATTAAGTTTGATATTTTTGTGAAAGAGTTATATGGAAGAATTAAGTTAGACACCCCCAGAATTACGCGTCGCTGCTCAAATTGAAATTAATAAATTGCTGCTTTCTAAATCAAAACATAAAGAATATAATTTTTTTAATAATAGTTGACGTTCCGAAAAAATAGTGGAGTTTACAAACGAAAATGTTCTTTTGGCGTATTATGGAGAATTTAAGTTCAAGAGAAAAGGCACCAGTCCTCTGAGCATCCTATAGTATGCTCTGAAAGTTCCAACTTTATATCTGTATTATTACAAGTTTTCATTACATTGATTTTTAAATTCTATTGAAAAACATCAAGACTTTTTGTAATAAGCAAAAAGGTTAACTTCAGTAGCGAAAAATGTCTGTAAGTCTTTACTCAGCTTTAGAGAATGCAAACCTCTCCTTTCCGCTGTTTCAGCTAAAACAGTGAAGGTCACTCCAGATCGTATGTTACACATATCTATCGTTAAGGCCGGTACCTACTGATTTGCGCAAATTTACTCATATGATTTCTGTGCGCACACAAAAAGAACACACGTAAATATATTTATTTAGCGAAAATTATCTGTTTATTAAAATCGTGCGTACTCATCTGACCATTTTGACATTTTACCGTTCGTGTAAATAAATTTGCTCAAAACAGTATGTACACACCTTTAGAATGAGATTTACGGTGCATTTACCTTGTGAATCAGCAAAATTGTATTTTTCCTGTGGAAATCATTTTTGCAGAGCGTTGCTAATTTTATTCTTATGTAAAATTTAGTAGGAGTGAAGCTCTTCATATTTGTTGATCTGTTTTAATAGTGGAAATTGTCGAAGAGAAGTTTTCTAAATTAAAAACTACTCAAAGGTTGCGTGGTCGTCCAAGTAAGTAGGTTTTTCGTTTGTTTTTTTTTTGTCGTTAGATTTTATTATCCTTTTTTCGAAATTTGGGAAACTGGAACAACAGTTAACAAAAATTCGAAAAAAGACGCAAGGATTAGAAGCGGAATGTGTTGCTTGTAAGAATACGTGTTTTGGTTTGAAACAAAGGCTTAAAATACTGGAACAAGAGTAATTAGTGCTTGGCTTATAATATATTTTTGAATAATGGTGTTAGAATAGGTGATACTTCATTAATTTAATGTTTATTTATTTATCTATTTATATTTTTATTGGTATAATTTCAGATAATTTTTTTATAGATTTAATTTTATTAGTAATAACTTTTCAACTTTCTTTGTACATACTTTTAAAAAAATTTGTAAAAAAAATTAACATGTTTGGGATTCATTACCAATGAGATCTTCTATACAATTTTGATTTCAATTTTAATATTTGCCGAATTTTCAATTTTTGGTGTAAAATTTCATTTTTCTTGCTCAATCGGTTTATTTTGGTGTCAAATTTGCTTATTTATTTATTTTTTAGGTACAGCTGTAGGGCAGAGGCTGGCGTGTTGGCTTCTGACGCAGAAATGTTGGTTTCAATTCCCGACAAAACCATCAGAATTTTTCGGATGCTTGTCTTCTCTCTGTCAAGATCTGGCCAACTTGCAGAGTATAATGGCCCATAATTACGCTGCAAATGGGATTATTTCCTGTGGTTCGTAGTCCACCTAAAACTGTAGGTACCCTTAACTCTGACACTTGAAAAACACTCACAGAAGGTTGAGGTCCAGAGGGAACCCAAGGCTGATATGGGTAATATACATACATATTTATTTATTTGTTTTGTTAGAATACATGTTTTAGTTTCAAAGAAGAACTTAAATGACTGAAAAAACCGTAATTACTGGTAGGTTTAAAGTGATTTTTTCTAAATACTTATGTTAGAATAATTATATTAATTCATTTAATTTTTTTTATTGTTATAAGTTTAGGTTAATTTTCTTTTCTGATTAATTTTATTAGTATTAGGTAACTGCTTAACTTTGTTTTATGTTTGGGTTTCATTACCAATAAGATCTTCTATGCAATTTTGATTTCAAATTTGATTTTTGCCGAATCTCCAATTTTTGTTTACAATTTTAATTTTTTTCATTAAATTTGCATATTATTTTGGTGTAATTTTTTTTGTAAGAATACATGTTTAGTTTAAAACAAAATCTTAAAAGACTAGAACAACATTAAAATTAGTGCTTGGTTTATAATGATTTTTTCTGAATAATTGCGTTGGAATATATAAACTCATTTAATGTTTATTATTAATTTTTTTATTGTTATAATTTTGTTAATTTTTTATGATAAATTTTATTATTATTAGTTAACTGCTTAACTTTTTTTATGTTTGGGTTTCATTACCAATAAGATTTTCTATGCAATTTTGATTTAAAATTAGATTTTTCTCGAATCTCCAATTTTTGTTTACAATTTTAATTTTTTCATTAAATTTGCATATTATTTTGGTGTCATTTTTTTTGTAAGAATACATGTTTAGTTTAAAACAAAAACTTAAAAGACTAGAACAACATTAAAATTAGTGCTTGGTTTATAATGACTTTTTTCTGAAGAATTGCGTTGGAATATATAAACTCATTTAATGTTTGTTTATTAATTTTTTTATTGTTATAATTTTGTTAATTGTTTTATGATAAATTTTATTATTATTAGTTAACTGCTTAACTTTTTTTATGTTTGGGTTTCATTACCAATAAGATTTTCTATGCAATTTTGATTTAAAATTTGATTTTTGCCGAATGCCAATTTTTGTTTACAATTTTCATTTTTTTCGCTAATTCAGCATATTATTTTGGTGTCATTTTTTTTGTAAGAATACATGTTTAGTTTAAAACAAAAACTTAAAAGATTAGAACAACATTAAAATTAGTGCTTGGTTTATAATGATTTTTTCTGAATAATTGCGTTGGAATATATAAACTCATTTAATGTTTGTTTATTAATTTTTTATTGTTATAATTTTATTAATTGTTTTATGATAAATTTTATTATTATTAGTTAACTGCTTAACTTTTTTATGTTTGGGTTTCATTACCAATAAGATTTTCTATGCAATTTTGATTTAAAATTTGATTTTTGCCGAATCTCCAATTTTTGTTTACAATTTTCATTTTTTTCGTTAATTCAGCATATTATTTTGGTGTCATTTTTTTTGTAAGAATACATGTTTAGTTTAAAACAAAAACTTAAAAGATTAGAACAACATTAAAATTAGTGCTTGGTTTATAATGATTTTTTCTGAATAATTGCGTTGGAATATATAAACTCATTTAATGTTTGTTTATTAATATTTTTATTGTTATAATTTTGTTAATTGTTTTATGATAAATTTTATTATTATTAGTTAACTGCTTAACTTTTTTTATGTTTGGGTTTCATTACCAATCAGATTTTCTATGCAATTTTGATTTAAAATTTGATTTTTGCCGAATCTCCAATTTTTGTTTACAATTTTCATTTTTTTTTTGTTAATTCAGCATATTATTTTGGTGTCATTTTTTTTGTAAGAATACATGTTTAGTTTAAAACAAAAACTTAAAAGATTAGAACAACATTAAAATTACTGCTTGGTTTATAATGATTTTTTCTGAATAATTGCGTTGGAATATATAAACTCATTTAATGTTTGTTTATTAATATTTTTATTGTTATAATTTTGTTAATTGTTTTATGATAAATTTTATTATTATTATTTAACTGCTTAACTTTTTTTATGTTTGGGTTTCATTACCAATAATATTTTCTATGCAATTTTGATTTAAAATTTGATTTTTGCCGAATTTTAAATTTTTGTTGTCTAATTTCATTTTTTCTTTGTAAGAATACATGTTTTAGTTTAAAACAATAACTTATATGACTGGAACAGCATATTATTTTGGTGTCAAATTGCATTTTTTTTTTCTAAGAATACATGTTTTAGTTTAAAACAAGAACTCTTAAAAGTCTGGAACAACATTAATTAGTGGTAGATTTATAATTATTTTTGCTCAATAATTGCATTGGAATATATAAATTCATTTAGGGCCGATTTCAACAATCTCCGTTAAACTTAATCATTGTTGCTATAGTTTTAACAAACTTATCTATGCAGTTATTTATCAGTTAAAGATAATCGATGTTGGTGAAACCGGCCCTTAATGTTTGTTTATTAAGTTTTTTTATTGTTATAATTTTGTAAAAAAAAATATGATAAATTTTATGAGTATTAGGTAATTGCTTAACTTTTTTTATGTTTTTAGTTTTATTTTTGCCGAATCTGCAATTTAATTTTTTTGTTAACTCAGCTTATTATTTTGGTGTCAAATTATATTATTAATATTTTTATTTTTTGTAAGAATACGTGTTTTAGTTCAAAACAAGTATGTACTTAAAAGAGTGGAACAACAGTAATTGGGTAGGTTAATAACATATTTAGTGTTAGAATATACATATAATATTTAATTTAATGTTTATGCAATGATTTTTTTATGTTTAATTTTGTTAGCATGTACAGTTTTGGCCATATGAATGTCGTACAACCTCATTATGACATCATCATTCTTTTTCCAATAACGTTTGTTTTGACAAAAAAAACATGAATTTATGTTAATCAAACTATCAAATTTTATTGAAATGAAATTTGTAATAATTAAAAAGCATTTATATTATAGTATCAATTATTATTAATTTAATGTTATATTAAAATTTATGTATTTTGTACGAGATTTATGTGGCCACTACTGTACATATTAGGTAATTTATTTAATTTTTTTTTTTTTTGTAAATAATTTTAAAGTATGTGTTATATTAATAAAAGTTATCATATTTGAGTTTCATTACCAACCCTCACATTTTCATGTTAAATTTATTTTTTTTAACAGTATATTTTATATTTTGGTTTCAAATTTTATTTTTTTCTTTTCTTAATAATTTTTGGTGGCAAATTTCACGTTTTACTGACTGCAATTTTTTGTGTCAAATTTCATGCTCATTCAAATGATAAAATAATTTTAAATAATACATATTTTTTTCTACAAAACAACGTTCTACATCAAATATTTTTATATTTTAAATTCTATATTGTAGTTGGTACATGCTTATAACTTTTAATATGGCTAGATCTTTTTCTATTTAAAAGCTTTTTCTTTCGTACACTTCATCCTTTGGTAAACTTAAAGTTGATTGTTTGACCTACTGCACCTTTACTAATTAAATATAATTATTTTTTCTCACTTTTGATTTTCTTATTCAAATCATCTATCACTTGAGACGTAAATTTTGCAGTGAATCGATGTGGTACAACAAACTTTTGCAAAAAATATGGTTATTTAATTTCTTTAAAAATGTACCCATGTTTTCTGCTTAATAGTTTATAACTTAAAAGAGCAAATTACAAATAAAAAATTGTGAGCAAGAATCTTATAAAAGAGCTTGTAATTAAAAGGGTACAGGAGTGGAGGTAGATAAAACATGTCTGCCCATACTCGGTCGGTTGGGGAGCTAGACCAGGGTGGGCGCAGGGGGTAGCTAGGCCAGGCTCGGCGCAGGGGGTAGCTAGGCCAGGGTCGTCGCGGGGTGGAGGGAGTTTTGCTAATGTTCGATTCAATTCGGAACGGTTCCGTTCCAGTCTGTTCGTTAATGCTCGGTTCAGTTCGGAACTGTTTCAAAACAGAGCAAGGCAAAGGTGGGCGCGGGGTGTGGTTAGCTTCAATAATATTCGATTCAATTCGAAACGGTTCCGCCCCAGTTTGTTCGTTAATGCTCGGTTCAGTTCGAAACTGTTTAAAAACAGAGTAAGGCCAGGGCGGGCGCGGGGTGTGTATAGCTTCGCTAATACTCGATTCAATTCGGAACGTTTCCGTCTGAACTACAAGTCAACACTTGCCAGAGATGGGTCATCAAACTGGGCTAGGACCGGCGTTATAATCTCAAGGCTAAATCGTGGGGAGCTTCGCTAATACTCGATTCAATTCGGAACGTTTCCGTCTGAATTACAAGTCAACACTTGTCAAGGCTGGGTCATCAAACTGGGCCAGGACCGGCGTTATAATCTGAAGGCTAAACTCCACTCAAGTCCAGACTTGTCCTCTGACGACTGGGTCATTGAACTGGGGCAGAACCGGCACTATATTCTCAAGGCCAAAGGTCAATTCAGGTCAAAGTGGGCCAGAACCGGCACTACTTAACTACTCACATCATTTGGGTATTATGTCGACTTTTCAATTTATTTTTCATCATTGATGATAGGTAATCATTTTGAAACAGCATGATGTAACTTTAAAAACATGACTGTTAGAGCGACACAAACAGTATTAAAATTGACCGCAGGACTCCAAATTTGTCATCCTCTCCCTAAATAAATAGTAGACACCATTCATGCTTTCTACTACATTTTCCGAAGACCGTTGAAGTTAATCGACCAACCATCGCGTGTTAAACAAAATCACAAAGAAATAGAGGGCACTTAACTAATTTGTCAGAGCACTCGTTTTGTAACAGCCATGATCTTTCGAAAGCATATTAATCACGCTAACAGTTTTTCTTATGCAGTAGCATGCACATGAGCGGCGTGTTTTCCTGCTCTGAAAGCTAGAGAGATGCGTCTGTTGCCATAGAAACGACGCTGAATTGGATGGGGGTGTGACGCTCCGCAGGGGAGTTGTAATTTTCGTTGCTTAGATAGAATGTTCGGATGATTTCGGATTTGTCAAAATCATTATGATCTTGATAATGCATACTTATTATATTTGCGACTATAACAACTAAACCACCAAAACATTTTGGAAACACAGCAACTTAAGTGCATTGTTAAGTACCTAGGTTGCATTTTTTATGTTTTATGGCTTGTGATTTCAAGGTGGTGGAAATGCAGTTTATTGCCTTTTAATTCTAGTACATAGCAAATATACATAATATAGTATGTATACAACCATAATATACTTTATAATTAAAGAAAAACAAGAGATATCTAAGTATGTTGCTTTCACTTATTGTCACGTCGTTCAAAGCTCGTATGAATTTTCCATTCTAATAAAAATAATTAGAAAACATAAATAAATAAAATGTAATTATACGTAATACCTGTTTCACAATGATGTTAATGTTAACGTAATGTTAGTGGTAATGACAATGTTAATACTAGCGTGTTCATAATGAATGTTAACTGGCACTAGGATTTTTTTGTTTTTATTTCTACATAATGTAGGTTTTATCTTACATAAAATTGTCAAATTAATAGTGTAATTATTATTAAATGCCTTGTTGCACCTTGTTTCTTTTCACTTTGTCAAGTGATGGTAAGATTTAAAATATTTTTACTCTCTAACATGATGTTATGTTCAGGGTTACGTACTCCTTAACATTACCATTGGTGTCAACATCATTGTGAACAGTTCCATCTTTTTATTAGGGTTCTAAATATTACGTTAACATTACCATCCTAACATTAACATCATTGTGAAACAGGTATAAGGAAGTATGTATTAGCTCAGGCACAAACTGAATGGAATTTGTAAATTTTAGGATTTGTGATGGGAGATTAATAAAGATTAATAAAGATTGATATATTTTGAAATTAAAAGTTTTCTATTACATATTGGGACATACGGTATAGCAGTAGTTATAATAAAGCTGAATAGCAGAAGTTGAATTGGAACAAATTTTGAATGAATTAATGTTTATGATTTGAAGTATACATTTTCAACAACTTATAATTATATTTATTGTGCAATAGTGACCAATGTTGGTGATATAGGACACCCTTATTCCAGCGCAAAGCAAATTATACCCATTCTTTTCACCCCACGAAAAGCGTTCGTCATCTCGTTTGGCACCCTCACACATTATTAGTTAAAGTACCCTTACGTCTATTTTAGCGAAAACATAAATAACATCAAATAAATCTTGAAATCGGTTTGTAACGCATTTAATGTTTTATTAAGATCCCTAGTATGGACTATTTTAATATAAATTAAATTTCAAATTTAGTTTTTTTACCATAAATTATTGTATTTTTTAACAGTTATTTAGATTAAAATAAAATTTAAATATATCTAAATCGAACTCCACAAACTTTAATAACTGTAAAATTACTAATGATGGCAGAAGTGTTCTGCCGAAACATGTTCCATTAGTAATTTTACAGTTATTAAAGTTTGTGGAGTTCGACTTAGATATATTTAAATTTTATTTTAAATTTACTCCACTTGGATTTAAGAACATTCTTCTTGTTTAGTTATTTAGATGTTAAATTTTACTTACCATGTTATTTCATCAGATATTTTGCTATACATTAAGTTCGTCCGATATTATTATACACAATTTCAGAAAAATTGCAACTGCAAACTGCAAACATTTTAAAACTATGTGATAATTTATTGTTGTCATAGCTAGCTTATTAATTGATTAAATTTTCATAAAAAAGCTGTATTGAAGAGTTACTTACTTTTGATATGTCATATCTAGAGTATGTAGAGTTGAACAATTACATCAAGTATCTCTATTTGCGAAATGACTATCTTAGGATCTCTAGGATATGCAGGTAATGGTCTGAAGATCGTCGATCTGGCAGTTGACGTTCTAGAGCTATAAAATTCTGCTAATATTGACATCTTCGACAAATGGCACTGCGCGAACCGTTGAAAACGTTCGGTTGGAGCGCATTAGATGGGTGGTATGGGTCTACCCATATTGATGGCCACGATTTATCGCAGAATCAATTCTGAAGTTTAGACTTCACTTTTACCGTCCTTGATATCGCCTTCTTCTGATTGATGCTAAAACTTACTTGAAATGAACTTCCCCAACCTGACAAAGGTCATCTAATTTCAAGCATGCCTCAAAGAGTTGTAGAATGTATTAATAGATGGGAAGATAATACGCATTATTATTTTTTACATGAATTTGAAAACAAATTTGTCTGAAACTTTCAACTTTCGTTTTCTTTGCTACCATTATTTTTTAATTAATTTGTCGCGGATGAACCGGAAACTTACATAAATTTAAAATATTGTAACCCCAATCTTTAATTAAATTAAGCAATAATAATTTTTAAATGTTAGTCAAATAATTGGCTTTGTTTATTTTATTACCTGCTTTATTATCTTACTCAGACAATTCTGGATGTAAGACAAATAATCGCTGACTATTGCGAACTTAATGTTAAAAAAAGCAATAAAGATATAGTAAGTTAATGTAAATATAAGCAAATTCTGGAGCAATTTCATGAGAAAAACCGTTGTTATAATACTGAAAGTTATGGGGAGATTTGTTTGTATGTTACAATGCAATTCGTACCTACAGAACATCCCTTTGCAACTGTGCTGTATATGTCAAACACAATTTTAACGTGTTCGATAGTGTCTACAGTAAAGATCATGCGCGAGTGTCGTTGGTGTGGCCCGTCATCATGTCTTTCGCACCTTATTTAAATGTTCTGGAAACCTGGAATATCAGCAGATTTGTAAAAAGTGATTTTCTTATAAGATTTGTATATAAATTTGAGATCGTAAAAAAATAAGCTATTTCGGCTGCGCATTTATCAACAGCAATTTGTTCCTTAATCTCTCTTAAGCTACAAATTTAGAAGGGACCGTATCAACTGCGATCATAGGAATCAGAAAGTTAAAATCAATCAATAAGAAAGTTGACCCTTTTTTTTACATTTAATTCATTGAAATCAAAGAAGCATTTGATGTCGCCCCGCGTAAGTTATCATGGAACAGTTTAGTAGAGAGGAGAATCGACACAAAATTGATAAAACCAGGTAAGAACTTATACCGGGTGATTCAGAGTAACTTTAATCAAGTATGGTTAAGGCCGCTAAATTAAGTTGTCATAGCAATGACCAATCGGGTCTTGAAAGTTTAAATTTTAAGGGACGCTAAAATTTTAACGCCCCTCTAAAAAATACAGAATAGGCTCCTATCTATTGCAAATTTGGACGTAGCGCGTTGATCATTTCCATTCTTATTTCGGACTTAATGTATAGGGGCATAGCCATTGTTGTGGATAACAATATTATTATAACTAAGCGTCCCGCGTTAATTTGAGGTACATAATTACACATAACAAGTTTCTGTTAATTCCTATTTTCACTTTGTTACAAAATTTTACGAAATTGCTCGTTTTTGTCCTCGCTCCTAATGTTCTATCAAATGTTAAATTGAAAATAATCACGATGTAAGCAAAGACAATAAATTATCTTTATTCTTTGATTACTCTAAATCACTCGGTATAGGCAGAGCACTAACTATGTAAGAACTCAAAAAGCAAGAATTTATTACCAAAAACGGATTAAGACAAGATGGAGTAATGCAACATATTGATAAAAAACAAAAGTGCTGGTAATATCAAATGCAAAAAATATAAAAATAAATAATAAAAAATTGAACAACTAAATAAATAATTTGAAGTTAATTTAGACAAGAGAAAGAACTTTTGGACCTCCCATGCTTTCTAGAATTAAACAGTAAAAAATGTTTCATCTAATTTTGGGGCAGAGGGGCGTAGGCAATCTTTGGGATTGCGGAGCGTAACACCTGCTACCCTAGCCGTTTCATTCCCACGCGTCCCCAATCTCATCATCCCCACCACCAAAGTGTTTCATTTTGATTTTCATTTACCTCGTTAAAGAAAGTTTTATTTTCAAAAATAATGAGACGAGCATTATGAACAAAAATGTAATTTACTAAGATTTCCCAAATAATGCACTCCAAAGAAAAACATAGCAACTTTAATACTCAGGATAGCTTCCTTTTTTCTGCAGTAGCCTGACCACATTCAAAGATTTTTTTTTCTCGTGGAATATTTCCCATTCTTCTTCAATCATTATAAGCAGCTCCTGAAGGGTTATGGGTGGGTTTTGTTTTCTTAATATTGCTTTACAAACCATATTCCTCACGTCCCAATAGTCCAATCAACAAATGCTTAAAATGCCTGCAATTCAGGTACGAGAATTTTTCTTCAGGGATGCATTTGGGGTAGTTATAAAAAAATCCCCACTCTTAAGGTGGGAGGCAATGGAGGGAGGAGGCTTCAAAGTTAAAAATTCAGACTATTTTCCGTTTTTCACTTAAAATTCGAAGCCAAAATTAAAGATGATAAAATACCCTAGGTTGAACTGTTCTCGAGATATGTGCCGATGAAAGTGCAAATTAGACTTTTTAGAAGAGATAATTTATAAAGTTTTGAAATTTTGGTTATGAACTTCCAGCAGGCACCCAAGTAAAGATCCGAAGAGTTAGAAGATTTTGTTTCTATACATTTTTTGCTCCCACTAATGGTTTTCAAGATAATAGCTGCAAAAGACGGGCGTTGCCTTTCTAAATTTTTCAATTTTGAAGCCCTCTCCCACCGTTGCCTCACACTAAGGGTGGGGACATTTAGTATGTTTACCTTCTTACAACTCCAAATGCATCCCTGAAGCAAAATATTCTCGTACCCAATTGGAGGGTAAAATCATTCGTCGACTGGATTACAATATTGGATTCATATTGGAGTTTGCTGGACTATCAATTTTTTGCACATTTTGGACCCTTCTCGTGCGGTTTGATCTAATATTATAACCATAAAAATAAAATTTAGTTTTCACGTGGGTCGAATAATAGTAATTGGTCTGATGACATTTTGGAGGTGGATATTTCCTATCTACTATTGTAATATATGAATAAGTGGGGTGCGATAACAATGCATAATAGCTCCCCCCCCCAGTCTCTCTGCACATCCAAGTTCCATCTATACCCTCACAAGTCAACTTTGTTTGTAGTGTTTTCCCTGAACTATCGAAGTTAATGTCACAAGTTTTGCTTATTACAATTAGCACATTAATTGCTATATCTGCCGCCTGTTATATCCGTACTGATACGATTTGTTTCTATAACCCTCTCCTTAACAGAAACTCTAAAATCAGGGGGCGATATTTGTACCTCGAAGGTCGAAATTGGAAAGAAGGAATCGAATCGTCGCAGTCAGTACAAGCCTGCTGCTCTTGTTTTTGCAGGTCTCAACGATGACCCCTGCGCGTCCATCTAGGTGGCGCACGGATTTTAAAAATGTAACAGTACCCTTACCCTTTGTTTGCATTTTAAAATAGAATATTGATGTAGGTACGTAATTCTTGGAGAGATGTCCTACTTAAGTTTTTAATATCGATAAAAAATTAACATGAACTATTTTGTTGTAGAGCAGGTCTCTGCTATCTATATAATATACAGTCTGTCTTCGATGAGTTTAAACACATGTTCACAAAAGGCCTATCAATCAATTGGAACACAACAAAAAATAAAAAATAAAAATGTAGAATAAATTTAAAACTCACTTTTTAGCAGTTGTTTGGGGACTGCTGGGTTCAAGAACGATTGATAAAAACACAAAGGCGCACTTTCAAACTTTGTACGTTAAGCCAAAGTGTCCACCTTCCTCAGCGATAATATGTTGAGCTCTGTTTAACAAGGAAACTCGCACCTCTGGAAAAATCCACTGCATTTTTTTTTTAAATGATGGAAATAACTCAATGAAATGTTTTCAATTGAAAAAAAAATCGGGAGGATCTAGAGAAAAATCTGGGAAAACGCATTCCAGCCTAAATTAAAACTAAAATAATAGTAGATTACAAAATGCTTTATTGTCACCGAGTGAGATCCTTGAATCTAGCAGCAATAGTGATACACATCTCACGAGTTTACAATGGCATTTCGGTCACGTGTAAGATACGACGTTTTATGCCCGACGTGTAATTTCTTGTGAAACATTAAAAATAAAAAAAATTAATGAAATTGTCAAAATGACGTTTCAAGAAATTATTAATGTCTTACCATTGTGTAACCATAGTAATCCACCCCATTTAAATATTATATCACTTGCGAGTAAAAAGCTACATTATACCTTCCATTTGTGTGGAATAATAAGTCATCTAGACGTTGGTAGTGCATAAAATAACATTACATTTATTTTTACTTTTCGCTTGTTTTGCGATCTAGCCAAAAACAACTTTATTGAAATTTGGACAGCACGTATGTCGGGTTGGCTTGTAAAAAATAAAACAATTCTGGATCCTATTAAAAAAACTACTCATATTTCTTATCATTCCACGAACTACTGTTGTGTCATTTAGAGTTGCAACACTTTCAGCTTTATATACACGAACATGCTTTGGAGCGATAATTAATTTTTTACACCCACAGATTATAAACCCTTGCGAGGATCCACTTATAGCTTTGGATTCGTTTCGAACAGTTATTACATCGCTATGTACGCCATCGACTTACAAAAATTGAGATGCTTTCTAGTTGACAGATGTGCAGACGATGTGCAATCAGAACGGGTAATGAAATTGAAAGACGCAATACTAGGTATAATAGGACTAAATATTTCGGATTTTTTTACATTTACAATGCTAATTTCTAGTTATTAGCATTTTATTCATAAATTTCACATTTTCCGAATTCGTATAATTGAGTGTGATAAATACATACACTCAGCATTATATCAGTACATCTGAGAATTTTCAAAATTTTAATTTTCCGGCTACCACGTCTGGATGCTGGAAGAAAAAGTATCGTAAACGCCAAAATTTTCTTTCACGGACGTTTTTCAAATGACGTGCCTGATTTCGGTGGATTTGGCATAATTATACATACTACTTATATTATGTTGGGTCTTAAAATTTGACGGAAATAACAAGACTACAAGTTTAATTTCAGGATTTTATTATAAGAAAAAATGCGTTCTATATTAATAATTGACGATCATTTTGATTATGTCTCCTTTTAACTCCATTATTCCTGTTGAAGCGAAGATCTATTATTTTAGATAATTTCAATCATTCTCATACAATGAAAAAAAAACACCACACGAAAACCGCTGACTATAGTGACAAAGTGCTGTAAATTCTGCACGATACGTAGTCAATGTAAAGCAAGGGTAGAATAAGGAGTCAAAAACAGTAGTTTATTCAAGGCGAGAAAGAAATTGATCCAAATTGACCGAGACAAAACAAAATCACAGCATAAATACTAACCAGCACGATATCTCTCGGGCGGCGCCTTTGATCTCTTGAAAATGAAAATTTAACCTTGAGGACGCCAGTTTGGAATAGAAGACAGGGTAGTATTTGAAAATATTTGTAAAAACAAATCATTCCACCTTTTGGTTTACTACCCATGATTTAATTATAAAAAAACGCACTTCTCTAAGTCGAGACAAGAACGGGACTATCTCTTATCAAAGTATGCAAACGGCGGTATTTTTAGAAAGTCAAAGAAAACGATATAGTCTGGAAGTAGCTGAGTTTGTAGAAATGAGCGCAACATTGTCAAAAACGGCATTTCTACGAATAATATCGACAGGGGACGATAAACGGAAGTAGTCGAGTTTGCAGAATATAATTAGTACTCTAACATGTTTAATCATTTCTGTAATAATGTTGGTTGGTAGTTATATCTTTTTTTTTTGGAAAATGAGACCCAACATTTAGTGTTTTGTGTTTTGAAAAAATAATGTTGAACAAAAATTATTGAAATTTATTACAAAAAACTTCAATTATTCTCTTAATTCTTCAGTTTAAATAAAAATGTACGCTTAGTTTAGTGGAGTGTTGTAAATGTTAATAATACGTTATCAAACATATCGTTCAAACGGTCCATCATTTTATCTAAACAACATTTTTATCTAAACATTCCCTGAAAAACTAAGTATTTAAAAAATCGTGTGCAATAAACTCCTGTCAACAGATTTTTTATAATACATTTCATTTTTTTTATAAAAAGAAACAAAATTTAGTCTTCGTTATTGGTCGCTACAAACTATTCCAAGCGAGCATCGATTGCTAAACCAGTTCTGCTGAGCATTCCGCCGAGTCCGGCTCTGGCCGAGTTATGCCAGAAATTGACAGGTTTTATTCCAAAACAGAACATTGCGCATATCGATGCGCGATTGAGAGATATCGTGCTGGTTAGTATTTATGCTGTGACAAAATCTTCATGACATTTCCTGGAATTTCTAATCTGTCGCTGACTAGGTACAAAAGTCGGTTTTCTTTCACGGCCATTGTACGGGACGAGACCGGCAAAACTGTCAAAGGAATAATAGAAAATCGCAGTTTTGATAGGGAAAAATAATGAAATTGAATTATTTTTTTTGTCAATGGGTATGGCAGTATGTCAGCTGCAAAATGTATACCTGGGATTTTTAAAATTTTTCCAAAAAACTGGGTTTTTTTTACTTTCAAGTTTTATAAAATTAGAAAATTCAAAAAGTTGAAAACAAGCGTGAATTCTACTGATCTTTTGAATACAAAACCGTTTTCAGAATTAAAATTGGCCTTTTCGTTTCATTTTTAATGCGGGATACTTTTCACTGGTTTCAGAGCCATCTAGCGGATTTGCTTCTCACCATTTCATTGTCACCTGCCAACTGGTTGGTCTAGGTGGTTTTTGTCTGTCGGAAAGGGTTCATCAGTAAAGACCGAGATGTTTACAATAGTTTGTATCGTAAGTAGTAAGTTTTTTGCCCAAAATAAATCCAGCGACTATCAAAATGTTTGAGTGCATCGCTGGTTGCCATTAATTATTGAACTTTACATTAAACGTTTTTTAATATCGTCAAAACTACGTTTAGGGGCCATATAATTTGAGATTTAAATATCTACTATACTTCGTGAATCACCCTGTATAATATAAAATTTTATTCAATCTTTACCGTTTTTACTGCCACATGGATTTAATAGGGATGTTTTCACTGGTTTCAGACAAGGGACGCATGCGTGAAAAACGTCGGTCAACTACAGAGTTGTGACAGGTACAAGTGTCAAAGTGGTCAAGCGGCTTGTGTTTTGGTACCATTACACTAGCGTTCTATCGTACGTGTTTGGAGCGTCCCGTTCCATTCACGCAGTCTTTCGACGCGCCAAGAGTGCGTTCGTTCCTTGAATGTGCTTACGGACTCATCTGAAAACTGTGTGATCACATGGCACTTACATTCATACACATACACGCTTTCGCAAGTGTTTGGAACGGGATACGCCAAACACGTACGATAGAACGCTAGTACAAAGAGACCTTTTGTTTATCCGACCGTTGGGAATTGGTAGGTTGATACGCATGCGCAATAGTGCGTAGGGGCCAAAAGAGGGGATATTGAAAACATCCATATTCTTTGACGTGAAAAAATAAAACTGTCAAACAAAATGTCAAGAAAACGTTAGACACTAATGCAACAATGGATTTTGGCATAGAGGTTTTTTTTATTTTTTAAACGATAAAAATTAATGCATTTTAACATTTAGTAAAGAGTAGATAAAATGCAATTTTGACATTAAAGATTGAATAATTGCTATTATTATATAAGACGATAAAATTGAATTTTATTTTCGAGAATGCATTTAACGTTGAGGCGTTAGTCGCCCGAGCACCATTTGATCACACCTTATTTAGAGGCCCGCATGGCATACCAATTAGAATTCATTAAACTCTATTTGTATACGGATTCCGTATATCACTTTAATTTGTCGACTATTCTGGGGTAAGATAGGAGAAATAGCGTACTACAATTTTCCCATTATAAATTCACTTGTTCTATGCAAATTTTACTTGCAAAAAATACGTCATTATTCACAGTTTCCAAAAGTTGATTGATACCCCGAAAAATTTTCGCCGTTGTGATAGCCATTCCCATCCACAGGACTTTATCAGTTAAAGAAACGTCTCATTGAATGACTTTATGCTCGTAATGAAATTATCATTATTGAGATCAACTTTATTAAGCAGTAAGAGGGACCCACAATTGCTAACTGTTGTTTTTGTTTCTTAGTGTAATAATGGAGGAACAATATAATGAAAACTGAGTTAGGACCAAAATAGTTATTTATTATACGAGTGTGGAATGTACTATATTAGGCACGCAAGAAAAAAGAGCGAACGGGTAATTTTCTTAAGTGCCTAATATAATATTCCACACGAGTGTAATATTAAGTTTTATCCAAAATTATTCCTAATATAATTAAATCCTTTGTGTCTTTTATCCCATCAGTCCTTAACACGCTGAAAAAAAGCGCCTCGGCCATTCCATTTGGCCTTCAATACGAGAAAATCTTTATTGGGGAAGTTTTTAATTCCCTCTTCCTCCATCGTGGACACTTCATTATCCCATTATTGGACCCTGCTGTGAAACGAATTAGTGGCAATTGTCCCATTGTAACTTTTTTTTTTGGAAAAAGTTTTCCCGAGCACCTCAACGCCGCACAAGAAACCAAGAAGCTACCCAGCTTCTTTAAGGAAAAAGAAATTCCTCTTCGGCCGTCATCTTCTTTCAAACCAGGATTTTGGCTTCACCGGTCCCAACACAACCAACTCCCGGTCCATCTGGACTCAACCGACCGGGTTTAACGTTTAACCTTCCGGCCCAAATAAAGGTTCGCATGAAGAAGGACTCCCCTCCTCCTTCTTGATAACTTTCTGAGCAACTGGCTGCGTGTCACGGGTGATACGCCCATTTTAAGCTGGATCTTCGGTTACACAATTTATAAACATTGTGTCTTCACACGAATCGATTCAAAAAGCCCCTTTTTAAATTTAATTGTTTACCTTTCGGACTTTGCATCGCGCCCTTTGTTTGTACAAAGATTTTCAAACCACTTCTCGGTAACTTGAGAACCCAGGGTCACTTGAGTCGCCTATTTAGACGACATTTTAATCATTAGTCCAAATCACTAAGATGCTATAAAACATTCGAAAGTGGTCACTGACGCATTAAACTTTTTGGGATTTATTATTACTTTGTTATTATTAATCATTGTTTAAGCATTCCCGACGCAAACCGAAAGAATGTTGTGACGGACATGGAATAAAACGCAAAAAAGAATTTCGAATAGAATATTTGGCACAGCTGATAGGAAAACTTGTAGCAGCTTGCCCGGCCATATCATATGGTTGGGTATATGTATTTAAAATAGCTGGAACGAGAGAAATCCTTGTACTTACAGGTGTTGAGGCGTTAGTCGCCCGAGCACCATTTGATCACACCTTATTTAGAGGCCCGCATGGCATACCAATTAGAATTCATTAAACTCTATTTGTATACGGATTCCGTATATCACTTTAATTTGTCGACTATTCTGGGGTAAGATAGGAGAAATAGCGTACTACAATTTTCCCATTATAAATTCACTTGTTCTATGCAAATTTTACTTGCAAAAAATACGTCATTATTCACAGTTTCCAAAAGTTGATTGATACCCCGAAAAATTTTCGCCGTTGTGATAGCCATTCCCATCCACAGGACTTTATCAGTTAAAGAAACGTCTCATTGAATGACTTTATGCTCGTAATGAAATTATCATTATTGAGATCAACTTTATTAAGCAGTAAGAGGGACCCACAATTGCTAACTGTTGTTTTTGTTTCTTAGTGTAATAATGGAGGAACAATATAATGAAAACTGAGTTAGGACCAAAATAGTTATTTATTATACGAGTGTGGAATGTACTATATTAGGCACGCAAGAAAAAAGAGCGAACGGGTAATTTTCTTAAGTGCCTAATATAATATTCCACACGAGTGTAATATTAAGTTTTATCCAAAATTATTCCTAATATAATTAAATCCTTTGTGTCTTTTATCCCATCAGTCCTTAACACGCTGAAAAAAAGCGCCTCGGCCATTCCATTTGGCCTTCAATACGAGAAAACCTTTATTGGGGAAGTTTTTAATTCCCTCTTCCTCCATCGTGGACACTTCATTATCCCATTATTGGACCCTGCTGTGAAACGAATTAGTGGCAATTGTCCCATTGTAACTTTTTTTTTTGGAAAACGTTTTCCCGAGCACCTCAACGCCGCACAAGAAACCAAGAAGCTACCCAGCTTCTTTAAGGAAAAAGAAATTCCTCTTCGGCCGTCATCTTCTTTCAAACCAGGATTTTGGCTTCACCGGTCCCAACACAACCAACTCCCGGTCCATCTGGACTCAACCGACCGGGTTTAACGTTTAACCTTCCGGCCCAAATAAAGGTTCGCATGAAGAAGGACTCCCCTCCTCCTTCTTGATAACTTTCTGAGCAACTGGCTGCGTGTCACGGGTGATACGCCCATTTTAAGCTGGATCTTCGGTTACACAATTTATAAACATTGTGTCTTCACACGAATCGATTCAAAAAGCCCCTTTTTAAATTTAATTGTTTACCTTTCGGACTTTGCATCGCGCCCTTTGTTTGTACAAAGATTTTCAAACCACTTCTCGGTAACTTGAGAACCCAGGGTCACTTGAGTCGCCTATTTAGACGACATTTTAATCATTAGTCCAAATCACTAAGATGCTATAAAACATTCGAAAGTGGTCACTGACGCATTAAACTTTTTGGGATTTATTATTACTTTGTTATTATTAATCATTGTTTAAGCATTCCCGACGCAAACCGAAAGAATGTTGTGACGGACATGGAATAAAACGCAAAAAAGAATTTCGAATAGAATATTTGGCACAGCTGATAGGAAAACTTGTAGCAGCTTGCCCGGCCATATCATATGGTTGGGTATATGTATTTAAAATAGCTGGAACGAGAGAAATCCTTGTACTTACAGGTGTTGAGGCGTTAGTCGCCCGAGCACCATTTGATCACACCTTATTTAGAGGCCCGCATGGCATACCAATTAGAATTCATTAAACTCTATTTGTATACGGATTCCGTATATCACTTTAATTTGTCGACTATTCTGGGGTAAGATAGGAGAAATAGCGTACTACAATTTTCCCATTATAAATTCACTTGTTCTATGCAAATTTTACTTGCAAAAAATACGTCATTATTCACAGTTTCCAAAAGTTGATTGATACCCCGAAAAATTTTCGCCGTTGTGATAGCCATTCCCATCCACAGGGCTTTATCAGTTAAAGAAACGTCTCATTGAATGACTTTATGCTCGTAATGAAATTATCATTATTGAGATCAACTTTATTAAGCAGTAAGAGGGACCCACAATTGCTAACTGTTGTTTTTGTTTCTTAGTGTAATAATGGAGGAACAATATAATGAAAACTGAGTTAGGACCAAAATAGTTATTTATTATACGAGTGTGGAATGTACTATATTAGGCACGCAAGAAAAAAGAGCGAACGGGTAATTTTCTTAAGTGCCTAATATAATATTCCACACGAGTGTAATATTAAGTTTTATCCAAAATTATTCCTAATATAATTAAATCCTTTGTGTCTTTTATCCCATCAGTCCTTAACACGCTGAAAAAAAGCGCCTCGGCCATTCCATTTGGCCTTCAATACGAGAAAACCTTTATTGGGGAAGTTTTTAATTCCCTCTTCCTCCATCGTGGACACTTCATTATCCCATTATTGGACCCTGCTGTGAAACGAATTAGTGGCAATTGTCCCATTGTAACTTTTTTTTTTGGAAAAAGTTTTCCCGAGCACCTCAACGCCGCACAAGAAACCAAGAAGCTACCCAGCTTCTTTAAGGAAAAAGAAATTCCTCTTCGGCCGTCATCTTCTTTCAAACCAGGATTTTGGCTTCACCGGTCCCAACACAACCAACTCCCGGTCCATCTGGACTCAACCGACCGGGTTTAACGTTTAACCTTCCGGCCCAAATAAAGGTTCGCATGAAGAAGGACTCCCCTCCTCCTTCTTGATAACTTTCTGAGCAACTGGCTGCGTGTCACGGGTGATACGCCCATTTTAAGCTGGATCTTCGGTTACACAATTTATAAACATTGTGTCTTCACACGAATCGATTCAAAAAGCCCCTTTTTAAATTTAATTGTTTACCTTTCGGACTTTGCATCGCGCCCTTTGTTTGTACAAAGATTTTCAAACCACTTCTCGGTAACTTGAGAACCCAGGGTCACTTGAGTCGCCTATTTAGACGACATTTTAATCATTAGTCCAAATCACTAAGATGCTATAAAACATTCGAAAGTGGTCACTGACGCATTAAACTTTTTGGGATTTATTATTACTTTGTTATTATTAATCATTGTTTAAGCATTCCCGACGCAAACCGAAAGAATGTTGTGACGGACATGGAATAAAACGCAAAAAAGAATTTCGAATAGAATATTTGGCACAGCTGATAGGAAAACTTGTAGCAGCTTGCCCGGCCATATCATATGGTTGGGTATATGTATTTAAAATAGCTGGAACGAGAGAAATCCTTGTACTTACAGGTGTCTCGTCAAAACTATTATGCGATAATGAACATATCCGCATCGGAAAAACAAGATTTAGACTGGTGGAGTGAGTCCACTCTCATACAATCGAAACTATGTAATAAATAATTTTGCCCTAGAAATCTATTCAGTCGCTTCAAAATCCGGTTGGGGTGCCGTTATCCATGTTCTTGAATTAATGGCCGCTTTTAAGTCTTAAACTCCTTTGCCAAAGGAAGGTCCAACTGCCACCTTCTTCTTAGCTATCGCTTCAACAGCTATCGCCTGCATTCCCCAGGCTCAATGCGGTTGCCAGGGATATATTTTGGCAGTTGTGCGAATAACGCAACATTTTCCTTACTGCTTCCTATATAAATACGAAACATAATTTTCAAGCAGACAAAGAATCCCGTTCAAAAAATATATTGTGACGGACGTGGACCCGAGATGACTCATCGCTGTAGCGGCGTCATCAATTACTGGACTGTACTGGAATTTACTACAACGTACTCGAGGTACGTACTCATCTTTTGGAATATCCCGTACAGATCGAGAGCGCCATGCGGAACTTCTGGAGCCTCTAGAAACATTTAGGCGCCGGTATACTTATTAGAGGACGTTCCAGCGGGAGCTAGTCTAGTCGCATCAGTCAGTCTAGTGAGTCAAAGTCGAAGTGGGTCGAGTCGGACAGTTGCTTTTATCTATCCGGAGTGCCGCGTGATGTGTAAATAAATAATACGAGACGTGCCAGTGAAGTAGTAAATTGTAAATAGTGTAAATAGTGTAATATTAGAAGTATAAATAAATTGTACATAATGTTTAAATAAATAATGGAACCCGGAAACGCTACAATATAAATGAATTATGCAATTCTGCATTTAAATAAATTTGTAGACATTTTGGTAGCCCTTCTATTGACCTATTTGCAATTAAATTAAACGCTGAAGCTATTACTCAGGAACCCCTTAATGTTCAAACTAACTAATCTACTTTTCACTCCTTTTAGGAACAGTCATCCCCTATGGAGAAAAATTATCTTATGGAGGTTGGAATTTTATCAGGACCTCAAGTATTTAAAGGGGATATCCAAAGTTGGGCTAAACCGTTTGTTTGTTCGTATGTTATGCGCTCCTAGACCGGTCAACCGATGGTTATGAAATTTTGACCACATATAAGTAATATTCGCAATGGAGAGTAACATAGGGGGTTTGACGACCCCAATGTGTCTCCCAGTGTGTAAAAAAATATTTAAAGTTCAAACCGAGTGAAATTAAGTACTCTGTCAGATAAAATTGTCACAGTGACAGTTTTAGAAATATGACGACCCTAATGTGTCACCTCTTTTTCGTAAACGAATATTTAAAGTTCAAATCGGGCGAAATTTGGTGCTCTGTAAGATAAAAATGTAAGAGTGACCCGGTAAAATCGGATGAGATGTTTTACCTGCCCGATTGAGGTACTTTTATTATACAGTGACTTTAAATTAGAACATTCCAAGTAAAATATGTTTTCCGGCTTTTATTGGTGGTCTAAATCGTGCAACACCGGGCATTTTTACTAGTCATCAATAAAAATTCCAAAATTATTTGACATTTTTTTGAAGTTTAATGTGGAATATTTTTATGAAAACAGGCATGAATGTAGTTTAAATTAAAAATTAGTGACATAATCAAATAATGGAAAAAGACTATAATATGGCTATTTTGTTCAACCTACTTGACCAAAACTACCCTCTATAGTTACAGAATTAATTTAAAAAAAGCCTTTGAGGTACTATTTTCGAAGAGGCGTAATGGTTACAGTAAGTTTTTTTGGGCCCATGTCAATAGAAACTTTTTGTCGTAGATTTTTTTGTAGAAGCAGCCCTCGAAATATTGAAATATTATTTTCGAACAGCCTGTATAAGCTTGCAGCCTTTGTAGGTGAGAGAAACTAATATTCTGTTACCCTTTAGTATAATATTGTAAATAGGTTGTTGCCATAATAATAATCTGATTGAACATAATTAAACAGAACATCTTGAAAAATCCTGCTAGACGATTGGAAACTAAAATCATTAAAAAATTATTCAAGATTACGTTGATCATAAAAAATACTGCTCATCCAGCACTTGGTATAGAAATTCTTTAATTTTCTCTCTTTCCAATACGTTTGATTTCCATACTTTAGAACCACTTTCCCGGAAAGCCGTCTGTTTGTTGTATTTTGACACATCTGTTTTTCTAAATTTTTATACTATCCTTTAGCCTAGAATACTTGCTCCACATTGATAAAGCCGTGTACTTTTTCTCGATATTAAAAAAATATATGACTTTTGACTTCCATAGTGATTGCCCTTACTTGTCGTTCTTCTCTCCAGTTGTTAAGTTCAATACGAAAAAAAAAAAAAAAACGAACAACATTAGCCTTAGCAACCACCGCGTCATGTCATAGAGTCTCAATGAGTTTGAAGGGAAACTTCTATACGCGTGTTCAGACTTGGAGAATAAACCGTCGGACGCAAATAAAAATAATTGTGACTGTTTGTAAATTGTAAACTGGTTAATACGTTACGGTTATTATTAGATAAGACGTCTCCATATCAACCGACATTTAAGATCGTCGCAACTTAACATGAAATCAGTCATTTCAGATGTCTTAAATGAAAATAACTTGAAGTTAGTAAATGTATAAAAATTTCATAATTTCATAACTAAAACCAAATTTCACCAATCCCTTTTTTTTAATAAATTAGAATAATTTGGGCTTGTGATTGATTGTGGATAACACGATGTGTTGCATTCGTGTTGTAGTCACGTTTTATCCACTTAAGAAAATTAAACCGTTTTCATCATTGGGTGGATAAAACCCTATCTAAAACACTTACCACAAATAAGTATTATTGTAACCAGTCGACTTTTTCTGGAATAAATTACCTACACTTTAAACTTTATATGAATGTACATATTAATAAATAAGGGAAATATGAGAACCTCAAAGTCCTAATTCTAAATCTTCTATTATCATCTTTTTTTAATTAAGGAAGATACAAAGAGTATGTAATATGCTGTTATCGCTTGTGTAAAACTGTTTGTGTTACTTGAGATCCGCTGATTTTACGTGAGGGGTTCGTAATTAATATGATGGAGTGTGCTAACAATCATCCCGCGATCTCTCCCGAATCTGTCACATCTGATTCACCCAATATATAGAAGAGGACAAGCGCTCGTGTGAACCCTTCGGAATACAGCAGCAAAAGCGTGCGTTGAGCTTTCTGCGTCTCCTGCCGGTGCTGTTGTAGACAGTAAGGGTACAATTTCCCAGTTTGACGGCGCATCTCGCGAGGGTTTGACGTCGCGTCGCATTACAAACCCATAAACCAGCGTCGCCAGTGATTGCTACAGTTCAATGAATACTACGGTGGTGATGTGCTGACAATGCCATTGTGAGTGTTGGGTGTTTGGTTAGGTTTTGTTGTGGAAAGAGAAAGGGTGGATTGAGAGCCGTTTTTGTTTCGTTGTTGCTGTACGTATTATACTCAGGTATTGTTGTTAGAATGTTGCCCTTTTCTGTATTGTTGCCCACTGACGACGGAGAAGGCTAAGGATGATACATGAATTTATCACTCTGCGATGGTTGTTCTTTTGTTACTTCTTTTGTACATTCCCTTGATTTATTTCATTGGTAATAGACTTCTCATAGTCGATAAATATTCATATTGATTCATTATCGAATTTAACAAAGATATCTGGATAAAATGGATTACATACTTAAACTCCAAAATTGTGGGAAATGGTAAATTTCAATGATAAATTTAATTAGGTAATCGTAGTAGCTAAACGATCACAATTTTGACGATAAAGTTATTATTATTTTTTTTCGTTTTGTTACCTATTGTCGTTTATGGTATAGGACAAAAAATATTTTCTTTTATTTACATTATTTTCTTTCATACAAAATACTTGTGAGTAAATACGGTCCTACAGAAAAGTTTATGAGAATTATTCTTCTGAACACTTGCCCTTCTAGTTTTTGTCAACGGAGACAAAGTGTCATGTTGGTTGCATAAAGTAAAT
Organism: Diaperis boleti; assembly: GCA_963583935.1. Classification (NCBI taxonomy): domain Eukaryota; kingdom Metazoa; phylum Arthropoda; class Insecta; order Coleoptera; family Tenebrionidae; genus Diaperis; species Diaperis boleti. The sequence continues at coordinate 36,441,042 of OY757249.1, forward strand.
AACTATTGGAATATAATTTTCTTCCCATATTTGTTCCTATTATAACAATTGAATATCTTATTGTTGAATAATGATAAACAAAAATATGAATAAAGAAACTAATTCGAAAGTTGGTGAAAAGCTATTGTTTTCTCATTAATTTAACATGGGTCGTGATCACAATTCTTGTGCTGAACAAAAAGCAGGAAAATACGCTCCCATAGTTTCACTTATTTTTAATTCTAATTGAACAAATACATCAAATAAAATTGGTTTAGAAAAATACTTCACTATCTACTTTAATTTTTTTATTTTTAATTCTTTTTTGATTCATGGCAGTCATGTTTTTTATATGTATAGTATATATTATATAGTATACCTATATATGAGAAAATCTTACGTTTGTTTTTCTTGCATACTAATTGTAGAAAAAAAAAACACTTTTTGCGTTTTCATTGAAGTGTAGGGTGGAGAGTGACGTCACAGTTTGTACCTGTCTGCTGTTTTCTTTGCAAGGACGTTGTTAAAAGTGTACCTACACTTTTCGGTACTCGCTAGTAACCCTAGTAGTGTAGGACCTCCACACATGCGCAAAAGCGCTTTCTTTTTAATGATTTCATATTTCGTCTTCAGGATCATCATCCTAATGAATCTTCATTTAAAACAGTTATAATTCTTAATTTTTTCATTATTTAGGTGGTGTTTCATAATGCAATAATGTTTTCCAAATTTTTTGGTTGTTTGTAAACAAAAATTTGAAATTTGTTTCTTTCTACACTTTTTCCCTTTTTCTCGCTGCACCAAGTACATTTTTTTACCTACACGTCTCCCCATCTTTCTTACAGCTTTTGAACAAAAGTGTACACTTTATTGTGCAAGAGAACCAAACCTCTTCACACTGACAATAATAAAGTGTAGACTACATCAACATTTTCAAAATGACAGTCCACAACTCTATATTTTTTATAAATATGTATAGAGAATGGTTTTTGAGATATGAAGACATTAAGATGAGAATTAAACATCTATTCTAGTTTACTAGACATTGTCGACATATTTTAGAATCAGCTATCGTTGAGTGCAATATTTGGGAATATGTTCTAACAAAATATTAGAAAGCCATGCAAATTCCATACCGCGTTTCAAGAAAATTAGACCTTACAAGCAAGTATGTAAGTATCTGTAAAAATGAGCAATATTTTGTTGTGCATTTTGATTTATGCATATAACCCGAAGTTTTTCAACGAATTTCATATTTCTATAAATCTTTTCAGTGGTTATGTTTTAAAAAAGCGTGCGATACTTGAGATCCAAAAACGCAGAGGCACATACTAACAAAAGAAAACTTTCAAAAGCAAGTTTCAATTGTTACTCCAAAAAATCTTAGATAATTTCCTTTTTCGTGCGTGAAATAGGATGTAATGAAATGTAATAAAGACATAGGGATAGACACGAAGAAAGTCAAAATAACAAACCGTAGTGCCAGATCGACTGTAGTTTCACATCTCGTCAAAGATGAAGTGTTTCGGAATAGCATATTATGATAAGAGTTTTATAAGAAGCATTTTGTAGCACGCACGGGTTTAGTATTTTTTCTATTTTGCCATTTTTTTTTACAAAATAATGAAATTTCACAATCTAGGGAATTTCTTTAACTGAATTAACTGCGGCTATGTCATTCCAAAAATTAGTTCTGGAGTTCTTCAATGTAGTCCCTCAGAAATACGGGCTTTGGCGAAAATACGATGGGAAATTTGCTACCTTCAACGTAACGCGACGCATCTGAAAAAACATACGCGCAATTTGAAAATTGGCGGAAGGAGAACAAGATCTCTAGAATCCCAAAAAAAAAATTTTACTATCGTATTTTGAGCTGCGAGACGTACCGATATATTTACTATTAAAACCTTCCTGACGGCATCCACATACAAAAGTCATTATACACGGTTCTCACTTTATATATCCTTTTGACATGTATCAAAAACGTGGCAGTGAATTTTAAATAGAATCGCGCTCCTGGTTACCACCAAACCCATCCCGAGCGACCTCTAAAAACGTCTGTCAGCAATGGCTGGAACGTCACAATAACCTCCATTACAAACGCTCTCAAACGACAAACAACCGTTCTTTTCCTTTGTGATCCACGGTATGGACCTTGACACATGTGAGGAACGCGATATTCTTCTGGACCTGGAAAATCGCAATCTCCCCATCCCCATCCACAAAATGTGGAGAATCAAATCCGGCCACACAAACAAGTAGACCGCACCATCAGTCAAACCGTCAACCGCATTCCACTCCAATGCGCCAGTGTTACCAGTTGGCCATCTCCAGACCGAATGCCTCAACAAGATTGCGTTCCCAAATGCACGTGGAGCCACCCCCAAAACAAGTGCCAACAATTGTAATCCCAGTTCACATTGACAGCTGTTGACAGCCACTTGGACTTAACACAAGTATAGGTTAGAATTGCTAAGATTGTCAACTAAAACTAAAAAAGTTAGCTTTTTTTGGACGCATCTGCTGTTTGTGCACAATGCAGATAAGGCCAAAAAAGCACTTTTGGCGGAGGTGCACACGATGTTTTTTCGGCGATAATCACAAAAGATGATTACCAAAAAGGTGTTTGTATGGCCTCTTTTTTGGAGCCGTAAAGTTTTACTTTTTTGTACACATTTGTCAAATTCTGACACATCAGTCCCAAAAAAGTGGAGTTTGACAGATCAGTCCCAAAAAAGTAGAGTTTGACAGATGCGTACAAAAAATTAAAACTTTATGGCTAGAAAGAGGCCGTAAAATCACATTTTTTGTAATCATCATCTAAAAAGTATGTTTTGCTTAATACAACACGACACATAACTATATTTTTAATTAGACCTAAGATGCTAGACGCACACTATATATTCATTTTAGAGCTCATGTCGATATACTAACATTTTACATTTCGCACATATTTCAAAGTTAATGTCATTGACTTTTGATGAAAACTTCCCCGACACCATTCTTCATTTTCTTCAAATCACTTACATTCAAGTGCCCATACCTCTGATGCCACTTTCGTAATTCTTCATCTCTGTTTCCAACTGCCAAAGCTGCATATTCTTCTTTTTCGTTGACAATGTACAGCTGATCGCGTTTTGTCGCTGTGAGAACTACCGTACCGGTTCATTCCGTTCCGATTCATTGTTGCCCGACTTTTTTCAAATGTAACCGTGTAGCCGTTATCACTAACGCTATCACCCCAAGGGTGCCACCTGGACCCTATTACTAAGGCTTGGCTGCCCGTCCGTCTCTCACAGGGCTGTATCTTTTGAACAGTAATAGGTGGGGACTCGAAATTTTCACAGTGTGTACTACTATGACCGCTATAACAACAAAAAATAAAAAGGACGGATATTTTATTGACAATAGAACATTTTTACATAGAAGAAAAAGTCAACAGCAATCAACAAAGTTGAAATCAAGTTCTGAGAAGAAGAGACTGTTAGGGCTCGTTCTTTCTGTGGTAATCAAACCATTTCATTTTTTATTTTACATATGAAGAGTTGATAAATTGATCATCCATTTCACCCCCTTTACCATTTGAATTTTTTGAGTTGCCCCACTGGCTGGGAGAAGAAGGTGCAAATGTATGTCAAAAGATAGAGATTTACAGATAAAAACTGACCTGTCAAAGCAAAGTTGATAATACATCAAAATAAAAATATAATGAATTGTATTTCATACTTTACACTCGCACTGTATATTAATGCGTTTTTAAGCATATTGCGCGCATTAAATCTGCACAATATACATAAAACGTCGTGAGCTTACCGTCTTCTTAGTTTCATGCACGTTACACAGTACTCAATCCGGCCAAATTACCGTTTGCAATTATCACAAATTGCTATAACCGCCGCCTGTTATATCCGTACTAATACGATTTGTTTCTAAAACCCCACGCTTATAGAAACTCTAAAATGAGGCGGCGATATCTGTACCATGTCACTCGCAGGTTGAAATCGAAAAGGAAGGTATTTTAACATCGCAGCCAGTACTAGCCCGCTACTTATTCTTTGCAGAAATCACCTGATCACCTATGTGAGTGTCCAGGTGGCGCGCGGATTTTTAAAATGTAACAGTAGGGTAGGGCGGGGCTAGTTGAGCAATTTTTCACTTCATCGGCTATAGCTCCTAAACGATCCTTGATATGTACTCTCATAGATAATTTATTCCTTTTTAAACATGTCCTAAGTCATTTATCTCTCATAAATCTTGTTTAAGAGCTAAGGTCCTTTAAGTGAACAAGGTCAGACATGCTCAACCTACCCCATAGGTGGGGTAAGTTGAGCAAGGGTATGGGGCACATTGAGCAATTAGAAAATTAAGTCATGTAATGACGAGAATCTTTGCTAGACATGGAATAAAATAGCTTTTTATAATCAACCTTTTACTTATAGTTCCTTAGTGATATAATAGTGAAACAGAAACTATTATTTTCTCAAATATTAAAAAAACATTCCTTACTCTTAATTTTTGGAATAATCTCAATCTTTCTCCTTAATATCATACTTAGTTAACATCAGTTATGTGACGATCAATAGACTTTAAATACAACAAAAAGATATTAATCTAATATATAAAATTCTCGTGTCACAGTGTTTGTAATTAAACTCCTCCGAAATGGCTCGACCGATTTTCGTGAATCTTTGTGTGCATATCGGTCGGATATGCGAATCGGACATCTATTTTTCATCCCCCTAAATGTTAAGGGGTGTCCAACCCAATTTTTTTTTGTTTCTTTTTTATTATGTGGCATTAAAAAATACATACAACCCTAAATTTTCACTTTTCTATCACCAACTCCTGCTTTTTAATAGTATTTTTTTTTTGTACATTTGGCAGGTATGAGAATAGGTGGTAAACTATTTTTAACATGGATATAGGGGCCCAGGGGGGGCCCTTGGGCTGGACCGGTTTTTCGACTCGACCGATTTTGATGATTTTTTCTTTGTATATTTGGCAAGTATGAGAATAGGTGGTAAACTATTTTTCACATGGATATGGGGGTTCAAGGAGGCCCCTTGGGCTGGACCGATTTTTTGGTTCTACAGATTTTGATAATTTTCTTTTTGTATATTTGGTAGGTATGAGAATAGATGGTAAACTATTTTTCACATGGATATGGGGGCCCAGGGTGCCCTATTGGGCTGGTCCGATTTTTATGTTTTTTTTTTAGCAGAATAACTATTAAAATATGGATATGGGGCCAGAGGGCCCCTTGGGTTTATTACTCGAAAACGGCTGGACCAATTTTCATGGTTTTTGATTTGTTGGATTTGTCTCCGCCCCGAATAGCAGAATATCTATTAAAACATGGACATGGGGGCCCAGGTGTTATTGATTCTAAGGTGATACAAAGTTCGCCGGGTCAGCTAGTGTGATATATAAAATTAGTCATTGTTAACATACTTAAGACCAGCATTGCTCAACTAGCCCCGTACCAAATATTTCAAACAAAAGTGAGTTTATGAAGAAACGGTTTGAATAAGAACCAAATTCTTTCTAGATATCATAAATATAATAGATGTATGAAAGTCTAACACCTACATGACCGAAAACGGTTGCTTTTTAACGTGTACAGAAGACATATAAACCGAAACTAATTTTTTACTTTTTCGTCGCAAAAAAACAAAGCGTCCTGATACCTCACTTGATCGACAAGTCGTTACTGGTCGTCGTGGGGTGTGTTCCCCTTTCGCGTCCGCTTCTTTCCGGCATTTGATGAATTAGCCTATGGCTTGTAGTTTTCGAGATATTTCGATTGCCCAACTTACCCCTATGCTCAACTAGCCCCCCTCTACCCTACCTATAGGATTGACATAATAGCCACAGTAACTGAATCTACACATCATTCGTGTTGTTTATCATTAAAGAGTTCCGTTGTCTGCCTTCGTAGGCCAAGCCCAGTCCAATCCAGTCCAGCACGTCCTTGACCATAGTTAGGTACTGTTACAACCTGCAATACTGTTGCCCTGAACAAGTTGCACACTTACTAGAACTTCGGTTGGGAGGGTAAAATTTAAGGAAAACTCCCTTTACGCTAATAACTATTTAATGTACAAAGGAGGTTACTGATATGATACACTAACAATGTTGGAGGAATTACTAATACAACCTGACAATGAATATTAAATTACTATACGACCTGACAATGATTGTGATTAAGTATTATATGACTTGGCAGTGATTTTGCAAACTATTAATACGACCTGACCGTGGCTTTAATAGGGTCATCTGTCCTTCTTTACTCATTGGAAGTCGCAAGAGTGTTTTTCCTCGCTCTTGGCTCGCGACCTTGAAGAACTAACACGTGGAGTTCTTGTCTTGGGGGTCGATCTCGTAGGGGACTTACAGTCTATTACTATCTGTTAATTTTAATACGGGAAAAAACTTATTACGACGTCGACCATTATGTTACGTTTTTTCCACCTGATACCCAAAACCTTCTTTATTTGCCTCCAATTGCAGTTCAACCCCTACCGTGATAAACTAATTGGTCAAATTGCCCTGAGTCTATAACTACTAGCTCTTACTCAAATTTATCTCGAGGGACACGGTTTTGGACAGGTGTTAACGATCGGACGCGTCATCACAAAAAGGAAAGATTTCTACCAGTATTTTACATTCCAACAATTTCTTTCGTACTTACGGATGCTATTGGCGTTCGCCCGCTTGACCTTCGATTTACATACACCTTGTCCGCATCAATTTGTATTCTTTTCTTATTCATTGATTATTGTAATAGTACCTAATTTATTCAATTTCTATACATTTCCTATTTGATTTTGGGAAGTTTCTTGGTATATCTTCGAAGCCTTAGGTCCAATGTCAATGAATTTAAAATTGGAGCTATACTAAACTCAACGGAAAAAAAAATCATTGAAATCGGTTCATAGTTTATAGTTATACCTGAACATAGATATATATATATATATATATATATATATATCGTATATGTATATATTTGTCCGTCACATTGTATACTTGCTACCTGAAAAGCGGCGTAAACAAACAAGACAGTATTTGAATCAAAAAGAAACAATTCAAGTCGGATTAGAATTAAGCAACATACAACGAAAAACGTTTTTTGGTCGTCACTTTGTATACCTGCCAACTGAAAAAGAAGCGTAAACAAGAAAGTTTGAATCAAAATCGTCTACTTCAAGTGACTTCAAGAAGAAATGGACGGTTGCTAGTTACAAAGAAGAACGTTTCTTAAAGATCAATGAATAATGGCTTACATGTTCGATTAAATTGTAACAATGATAATTCAAAGTTAACAAAAGAATTGGCTTCCTCGCCAAACAGAGTTCGCAAAGTTATTATGTACTTGTGCTCAAAAGCAAACAAGTAGTGTTAAGAAACACACCCCAAGAGGCACTGGTAATTTTTATATAAGGTGAATTCAGCCTTAGACAGTGGGAAGTAATACAAAATAAGAGCATCTACCCTTGCTATTCCCTTATGTAAAAAAAAAGCAAACAAAGAATGTTATATCAAGGAGGAATCGATACAAGTGACTGGAACCTGCTCTGAGATTCAACTTCAAGCATTACTTGACCACACTACTTTTGCGCTTGTATAAATATATGGCAGAGGTTGTAGAAACTTGTTCAGAAGAGGAAAAGCAAAATATGGTGATAATATGAGAGTGGGACTGTGACGGATCGCAACAATAACAATTTACACAAAAAGTTCAAAACATTACTGACATCGACAGTGACACAAATATTTTTCAAAGCTCCCTTGTTCCTTTAAGATTAGTTGTGCATGATTGCTGAAGAACAGAAAAAAAATTATATGGTTCAATCCCGTCCCTTTCTCTGTCAGATTCTGCAGACCAATTCCTATACGCTTTGGTAAATCAAGTTGCAAACCTAAAAGAAACAGAAGTATGTACTCCGAATGGAGTATGCAAAATAAATGATGCTAACAATGATAGATGGGAAAGTCTGCAATGCTGCGATTGACATTTCATCTACCATGAGATGCTATATTTGCGGACAAACATCCAAAAATTGCAATAAATTAATTGAAACAGAGGAAGTCAGCGTCCGTGGAAGTTCTGAAATTTAGATTCTTTGTTATTCATGCAAGAATACGTTTTTTTTATCGCTATACCATTTAGCATAAAAAATGTTAAAGAGACAAAACAAAACATTCAGAAGGGTTTCAAAGAAGAAATGGGTCTCCTTGTAGACATTCCCAAGTCTCTCGACTGCTCTTCTCGAATCACTGGTGTCAATGTGGCTTTAATTAAAATATTTAAAATAATTTTAGAAGTAATTTCGAGTGGCAATAGCATAGATGTTCAAAAATTCGGTACTTTTGCAAGTGAAACAGCAAAAATGTACACACATTTGAATGGCCGGCTTCCTATTCACAAAGTTTTGATACAAGGCGCCAAAGGAATATACAATTGCAATTCTACCTATAGGCCAGTTGTCGGAGGAGCCAACTGAGGCTCGGGACAAGCACATACGGCAATACAGATTAAATTTTGCTCGAAAATTTTCCCGTATTGATTATAACAGAGATATAATATTACACATAAGTTCAGATTCTTATTTAAGTTGTAGCAGACCAAGGCAACATAAAAAATACCCATTTTAGCAAGAAGCTCTCTCTTTAAATGAAAATGATAGCGAATAAAACGAAGATAACGACGAAGAAGACAATAACAAAGAGTTGTATGCTAATTAAAGATGTTTTCGGTACCATTTTTTTTATTTTTTCCAATAAACATCTGATCTGTTTTTTGATACAAATACGACTGCCGCACCAAGTTTCTCTAAAATTGCTCCCTTTCAAGAACCTGCAACTTGAAAACTGCGCGTTTTTTTCGAAAAAAATGTATAGGAACATATTTGTAGAAATTTTCCCTAAGATATAAGATATTTTCGAGATATAAGCAAAATCGCAAAATCGTACCTTCAACCCCCGCCTCCGCTGGCGCGGCACCGGAATCGCTCGGGACTTTTTTACACAATGTTGAGGGGACTGTCTCCCACGCAGTCCCAAAAAAATTGGAACTTCATGGGTTATTTTTTCTATTTGACTTTTTTGGCACGAGAGACTACATCTAGTTCATGTTCTTATAATTTCCTACTTTAATTGTTCAGGCTAGGGTTTTAACTTTTTTACATAAATACCCATACACGACGCACTTTATTTCTCTATTTAACCCCAGTAAAATTAATATTTCTCTGTAAGGTAAAGGGAGTCGCATTAGCAACATCACACGGTCTGTTGCACGAAGTTTATAATTTCACAGTCAAGAGCAGTCGAGGTCTCAGTCATTCTAGTGTAAATACGTGTGATCACTACATAAATACGAATCAAATTCTACATCATGGGACTAATTTTCAAAGTCAGTGCTTAAAGGGATCAGACGCCAGGTGTTTTGATCACTAAAGCCGCAATTTCACCGAGGCAATACCAGCCGACATGTACATCATATACACTAGCTACATCGGCTAGTGTTGACTATTTCTAAGCTTTGTCATCATGTTACAAATGTCTCAGAATGTTGCATGTGATACTAGACGTGTCCTTTCTTCCATTTCTCTTCAATTTAACTCACGATGACGTTGAAAAACATGTAAGTAAAGCAAATTTTTCTTCAAAAAAAAAATATATATATATATAATATATAGCGTAGGAATAGAAAAAATGTTGCAAAGAGCGAGTTTTGAAACCATCATGTATGCAAGTAAACGGATTTGAAACTCTCTATCGTAAATTAAAAGACTTTTCATCAATAATTAACAAAATGATTTAAAAAAGGCGCGGACTCTTATCCAGACAGCCGAAAATATTTAAGTGGCAATGCTGCATCTTGCTAAAATTTCATAACTGTATTTTCTGGAGACGCTTCTATAGACTTCTTTCTTTGTTTTTTAGTTAATTCTGCGTTCTGATGCAATCTTTTTTGCTGTGTTTTACTTTCCTACTGATTGTCAACTTCATCCTCATATAACTCGGCAATGAACTGAGGTAGCTAAGTTACTCTTTAAAGCATATCAAACCGCGAGAAAAGATCTACAAGGGGGCTGCCTTCGCTGCCTGATGACTTTAGAACGAACACATTTTGCGTGCGGCATCAAGGGGAATGTTTGACTTATAGTATCATACAATTAAATTTATTTCATACTGTGTCATATTTGTTAGTTTTACGTCAGAGTTTTGAGTCCGGAAAATGGGACTTTACAGTACAAGTCTTGTAAAAAAAATGCAACCAACAAATCAAACTGTTGTCATAGATACTCAATTCATGGATGTTTAAATTCTGAATTCCAATTTCATTTTTTAAAATGAAAACAATGATTTAGTATATGTAGCATGAAATAAAACGCATTACGACATACGTCCGGAAACTTTTACAGTAACTTGTCTCAAAATTCCAGACTCGGCTCCTTCGTCGCCTCGTCTGTAAACATTTCGACTCGTTACTGTAAAAATGAGTTTTTCGGACTTATAACGTAAATTACTATTAACGTAGTTCTGATAGTAAATGAGTAATACCGCGAATATGAGAGCAAAATGTCGTGACGCTGAGTTTTTGAATAGATGGCGTGAGTTGTAAGACAGTTGTACGTGAAAACAAGGCAGTTCTGGAAGAAAATGACTTTATAAAATATTCTCCTTTTAAATTGATATATTTACTCATTCTATGGAAGCAGTCATCACAACAAGAATGCCGCTATTCTGGAGTCAGCTCTAAAACTAGGTTTCCAAACGCTAAAAACTAGGGTTTGAAATACGTTCCCCATCATGTTTGGGGTTTAAGCATAAATCTATATTTCTTCATCAGAAGAAATGTGGTACATAGCGTTTGATTTGCTATGGTCGTTTTTCTTGCATCAATTAAGACATTTATAAACCAGAAGAATTTCGATGAATCAAAGTGGAGTAAATTTAAATTAAAATTTAAATAAGTATATTCAAGTCGAACTCCACAATCTTTAATAAACGTAAAATTACAATTGGAACATGTTTCGAGAGAACACTACTCCCATCATCAGCCCTAATTTTACAAGAGATTAATGATACAATTGATAAATTACAGAGGGGTTCTTACCTTAAAGAATGTTTAAAATTATGACGTTATTTTGAATTAAATTTGACGTTTTGAAAAGGTCAAACAAACTTACCAGATTCTCCTTGATCCATTTTTAATTTGTACTCATAACTGCATTTTTTATACTTGGGTACATCTTGGTTACCATGATCGAAATTGGAACATTACACCCGTAAAGCAAATGCCCGTAAAGTAAAAACCCGTAAAGAAAAGGCCAGTAAAGAAAAAGCACGTAAAGAAAAAGCGCGCAAAATTATCACAAAAGAAATGAACATTTATTTATGGTAATTACAAAAATATTAATGGTACAAATAAATGTTAATTCTGACCGAAAGACCGTTTACGCCCTCGGACGACTTAAAGGCCCTCCTTCGTCGGCCCTCAAAATCGTCCTCTGGCGTAAACTCTTTCTTTCGGCCCTCTATACGTAAATAACTATTACGTTTATTAAAGTTTGTGGAGTTCGACTTGAATATATTTAAATTTTAATTAAGACATTTGATCAGGTTAAATTATGGGGAACCCATCAACAAAAGACGATTATTGGTCAGTAATATACAGTGTTTCAACAAAAGTGAGCAATTCCCGACCTCCAATTCCAATACCCACCTGATATTCCCAGACAACCCGAATTAATTATTAAATGTAAGAGGTAATGATTGGTAATAAAGGCAATCACGGAATTGTTTCTGCAGCCTCGCGTGAACTCGCAACATACAAAACTACGATTACAAATTACTGTTAGTGCGATTTAATAATTTGTTAAATTCCTCACTCAATTTCCCAGTCAAAGAAACTCGATCAAATTGAAATTCGTTGAACCAATTATAGACACTTCTAAAACTTAGGGCTTCATCACCAAATGCAGTCCGAAGTCTCTCAATACATAGTTTTGAAGAGAGACCATTTTTAAAATTATAAAAATCATGGCACGAAAGTTTTCACGTCTGAAACGGCTTTTATTACAAACATGCAAACTTCGAAAATTCACAAAAATTCACACTGACAAGTATTGATTTGTAATTTCTATAGATCGGATTATATGCGACATAGGAAGCTCGAAATATGCATAAAAAATGAATATATGCAATACTAACATGTAAACTGAAGCAATGGACGTGCGATTAACAACTTGCGGTGTCCGACTCGTGCGGTATGACAGTGACGTGGATCAACAGGGGTACGGGCGGCAGGAGTTCGCTAGCCACTCGGTTAGTGATCGCACGCAGTTATAGGTCGCGATTAGAAACGACATTGAGCTTTACGCGGCCCTTGTAGATTTTTAAAAGATTGTAAATATAGCGCGAAATATGCATCATTATTAATAGTTAGTTAAAATTTGCAATAACAAGTGAAAAAGGGCTAAATATGGAAATGCACCTTATGCAACATGCAAATGCATATAATCCGGTGTTTACGTATCACAAAAATATTCGTTATAAAATACTGCACAAAGAAGGTCTGATATAAAGTTTAACCAACAGTTTTCGAAGTAGGAGGTTCACAAAGCTGAATCGTTCACCTTGGAGGTTGAACGCAAGGTGCGTTTTTTATTATTGTCTCCTATAAGCTTATATTAGTTTTACACGCTATAACTGGTTGCGTGACTACATGTGCATTGTTCAAAAAAGACAAACTAAAAGAATGCTAAAAGTATTAAAGTTATGGAAGGAAAGACCACACTTCCGTGAAGTAGCGGAGATATTTATTAAGCAAGTAATGTCAACAGATACTTTTATGAATTGTGGAAAGTTTATTCTGGTTATTTACGGTGCTCCAAAAATAAAAAAGTCACTTGATAACTACATATGTACAGTACGAGTGTAGAGATGGAAAAATTATGTGTTAGCAATTTTCCTCGGACAGGTCAATTTTTATATATTTTCTATATATGGGGATGATACCCCCCAGTGACCCCTATGCATTGGAAACAGTTGAATTGACTTCACAAATTGTCATAAAAACAATCAAATAGATATTACTGGTCTCGCAATAATAAAACTGAGGGAATCAAAGCATTTAATTTAATTTTACATCAATGTGTAGCTATCATCCCGAAAATGTCTCATTTGACCTCTTTGCCATTAGAATTTTTTGAGTTGCTCCCTGTTGCGCCGCCACTGGCTGGGACAGGAAAGTGTAATTTATGTAAAAAGATAGAGAATTACAAATACAAATTTACCTGTCTGAGTAAGACACATGAAAATAAAAGTATTTTTATTATTTTATATTTTTAAGTATTTTAGTTTTGCATCATCTGGACCTTCAATAACAATTTACCAGATCAACAACAATGAACAGTAGGTATTTTCTGTAATTTATCAGTTTCGGTCCAAATGGGGTCGTATCACAATTTTCAAAAACATCTTTTCTAAAAACTAAACGGAAAACTATTATGCCCCTTTTTTTTGGTTATTCGAAATTACGCGTTTACTAGGTAAAAAAAAAATCGAAAGATTTGTCTTATTTGAAACGCGCGGCTTTCTTGGACGAAAACACAATGCACCAGACAAAATTCAAAGTTACTAGATGCGCGGACTAATGAGAAGCGCACGAACCAATGCGTTTGAAAATGCTAGCCGAAATTGCAATTTTTGATACGCTCTGTAACAACAGACCACGTTTTAGGGCTTCATGTTACATAGTCTACGAGATGCTATAGTTGAATTCGTCAAATTCAGTTGAGGGGGACGACACCATTGTGAAAGCATACAATTAGGACTGCCATGTCTTACAATTCGTAACTTATGCCATGGTCAGTTGTGTTTAAATGTTGCTTCGGATGATAAACCAACACATTCATCCGACGTATACGACGATGAAATAAATTCTATTGCTATGTTATCTAAGGCATGATTATAGATGAGGACAATAATAGTGATTAAGGTGATATTGAAAAGAAGTGAAATTGAAGAAGAATTATGATGCATGGATTATGCGTATTGGAGACACCATGTAAAAAAGAGCACCTTGCATTCGACCTCATCAAAGCTGGCGCGGAGAAAATGAATGTATACCAACGCCAACACTTAAACTTTCTTGATCTCATAGTTCAAAAACAAACAACATACAAGTATTTTATGACGAATATTGAAAAATTGATTATTTCAAACAAGTACTATTGTTTATTTACGACTGGTTATATTTTATATTTTTCAAATATGTAGTTCATTTATTTACAATGAAAATATCTTGATAAATATCAAAACTTACACAATAATATTTGTGTAAAATTCCATCATAACCTCAAAAGTTCAGTGGCAATTTTGGCGGCAATGCTAATGAGAACACAAGTAAAGCATGGTCAAATCAAAAGGGGACAGCTATAAAGCAGCCCACAACTCTATTGAAACAAAAGATAAGGACGATTTTCACTTATAATAAACACAGAAGCAATAAACTTCGTAAATTTGCCTTGATTCCTAATTTGAAACAATTTGTTGAAAAGCAATTTTTCTTAGTCGAGCTATTTTATTGCCCATGATGCGAAGCATCGCCGAAAATAATAATGCGAGGCTAAGAAAAGTCTTCTCAACCGTGGTTTATATAAAAAAAACACTACTAGCACATTTGTTTAATTGTTCTTCAAATGATAATCATGATAATGCTAAAGGTCGGGAAGAATTTAACTAAGATATCCATGAAAAGCAAGTAGCATATTATGAAAATTTAACATTTTCCAAGAAATTCCGACTCCCCAGTACTACATTGTTGAGCTGTCAGCTATCATTAATAATGACAGAAAGGGTCAAGTCAAAACATCAACTACGGCAGTAACCATGCCAACATTGTCAATATTGTTTTTATTATTTACTGTTATGAGAAAAATCCATTATTGGTTAAAGTACAGAAAATCTAATTCTGAAGCATCAAACACGATATATAATGATGTTTTCTGAAGCTAGTAGTAAAAAATAGTATATTATAAACCAAGGTAGAGAAGTAATTTTTCTCAGCTAAGCAGTATTAATTCCCGAGATGCGAAGCATCGAGGGAATTAAGTTGCGAAGCTGAGAAAGGCCTTCTCTACCGTGGTTTATATATTATTTTTTTCACTACTAGCAGCTTAAATCGTTAAATAAATAAAGCATCAAAAATACACTCGTCTAGCGGGTGCCAGGTCACAGTTAATCCTGAATAGACGTTGCCGTCTGTGAACATTTGTTTTGTCCGTGGATCATTGCAAATTTTGGCTCGCGCTTCGCGCTCAACCCCTTAAAGGAACCTACTCCAAGAAGGTTATATTTTCCTGTACGTGAAACTCGAAATTTGGACAGGATCAACTGTGACTGGCACCCGCTAGACGCTTTTTATCAAAAATAAAGGTTATGTATTTTTTCTCTGACATTTCTCCGTCAGAGACCGGATTTTCGTGAAAACCTGCACAATGCATACCTGTGATTTTGTAATAATTTAACTTCGTTTTTTTGCATAAATTGCAGTTAATTAATGTCTAATATTTCCAACTGGTGCAATTTGTGAAAATCGAAGGGCGCTGTTGTTAAGTAGGTAGATAAAATAATAATAAACGATATGCATTTTGCATCAAATCCGGTCTCTGCCCATTATTAACTACTGGTCAATAATGAAAAAATTATTAACTACTAGGAAAGAAAAACAACTTTACACCTCCTCTACAAACTATATAATCGTACATTCTACAGCTAGTAGTGAAAAAACTATTTATTCATATTTTCTGACTAGTTATAAGATGTTATAAGATTTTCTATTTGGTACCTATTTTACAACTATCGTTAATATTTTTAATAGCAGTGATATCGTATGGGCATGTTTTGTAAAGGTGCCACCAAAGTATTTCTAACCGGTGTAGCACACCAATCCGTTTTACACATAAGCATTTTTCATCTAAAGAATAATAAAAGCGATATACAATGTGTTCCTGGATGGGGTGCCCATGAGGTGATTTTTTGTAGTAAGTTCTTTGGAGAAGAATATTTTTGGTCTTGACTGGTTTTGCTTGTTATAAAATTACAAAAAAAATATAAAACATTGCAAATCATAGTTGATATGTTTTAATTGGGGGCTTTTCTTCGAATAGGATCGAATTTTTGTCCCAATATTTTTGATAAATCTAGTATTTAAAGCCGAACACTGCCTAGCAACGTCTAAAAAATACCATTGAAACTTTATGAAACTTCATTGTTGTCGGAATCGGAAGTCTTCAGCAAAGAATTTTTTAAATTGAGTGTTACGGTTTTGGCGACCGATCATATCAACACGTAATCCAAGAATTTCAATAAAAAATTCCTGGGGTTCATTTGAGCCGCAATGAGGAACTTGCATGATTTTTTTTCTACCTCGAAAATTTCTCCAAATAAAGCTATCCGGTAACAGAAAGCCGTAATTAATTTATTTTTGTTCAATGTTCATCTGTAATCGAATAATAAATAAAATACTTTCGTTGCAAGTCAGCGCTTTTATACGCGACCTAAAACGCAGTGTGATTTGGCCGATCAAAAAATTACGTCACGCAACGGTAAGAGCACTCCGCTGTGCGAGCTGCACAATGTAGTTCTGACGTGTATGCGTCTGATTTTAAATTTCTGCAGGTTACAAATGTCTGAAGAAGCTTGCATGGAGGTAGAAAAACATACGATGATGCAGTCTAAAAACCCGTTGTGGTATGAACTACATTATGCCCGAATTACTGCATCAAAAGCTTATGATGCTGCAGATTGTCAAACCTTTACTGGAACATTGGTAGAAAATACGAGCTTATGGAGCTTCCAAATTTGAAGTTTCAGAAGCAACGCAAAGGGGCATTTTCCTCGAATCTCAAGTTACAAGCGAGGTACAGAGGAAATTGGAAACATGTAGAAATTGTGGTTTACTATTAAGTTGGCATTATCCATTCATTCTTGCTTCACTCGATGGTATTTCGGATGAGGCAGATCTTGAAATAAAATGTCCTGCATCTGTAAAAGCAATGAGTAAATGTATAAATTCTAAAAATGAAATCAAATCACTGGTAAGTATTCCGCTGAAGTGATGGAGGGAATCTTCCACATAACTTTCTGCCACCGTCGACGAACGCCACCCGTCATGTCTTTTTAGCCCAGCACATCAACTCCTTTATTGACTAAAAGTGTAGCCGATGTGCATCCCAACCAGTGCCCAGTAAAAGCTTCAGCTGCTTGCAACTTTAAATACTTTGCAATTTTTGAGGGCCAGCCTCCAATTGCGCCTTTTCCTACGGCTTGGGCACTGCATTTGCCATTTCGGTAGTTCAGAAATAAATAATCTGACCTTGCGTTGCTTGATCGAAGTCTTAGGTATTTTCGCAGAATTTCCAAATAATGAACTGCTTTATTTTCTCTATCAATAACTGTGAACGTTCGCTGAATATTCGTTTTTGTATTTGGAACATTTACTATTAACATTCCTTCACGTTCTTATTATGTCACTCATATTTTAATATTATATAATTCCTCTCGTCTACAAGTGCCCGAGACTCCCAATTTTATCATTACTACCAACTTTGCCAGCTCATCTGAACATACCTTCTGAATTAAAAATTGTTCGTCTGGTGCTTCATTCAAGAATGTTTCCATGTCTTCTTTAGTGAAAACTCTTAGGTCTATATCCAATATTTTTTATTTTAAGATAAGTAATTATTGTAGCAAACTTAGGACTGTCGATAGCATCATAGAGAAAAATTGTACTCTTTAGCATTGAACACTCATAAACTGCCCGGGGTCTTCAGTTGTCCACTTTTCACCACAAAATACGCTTACAAGCCTTTTTCATTTAAAGCAATCTTCTTTGCTCCACGCCATTCCTTAAAAACCTTGTATGTCTGTTCATATCGGACTTTGGATTTTTCTGGGATTATTACATCCTTCTTGTTACGCTTCTTCTAAATCATTCGGTAGATTATCATTCGGAATCGCTAATTTTTGCTTCGAAAACAACTATGAACGATTTTACCAAAAAAGACAATTTTACTTGTTTGGGAAAAAACCATAGAAACCATGGAATAGCCACCTAATATTTTCAGTTTCAATCTTTGCGCCGATTATCAAAAATTTGCGCGGCAGTTACTGTTGCGTGACGTCACCTTCTCACTGCACCCTGTTACCACCGTTTGCCGGACGTTTTTCACCGCCGTGTTTTAAACTAAAGATTATGTCCAAATTGTATGCAAGTTGTCCATTGATTGTTCAAATTGTTTTGTTAATTATTTTACTCGAAATCAGCCGTGACTGCCACTGTGTTCAGGTTACTAAGCAACTTTGCCTTCAGTTTGTGGACTTAGAAAAAAAAAATTCAAAATTGAAGAAAAAACCGCTTAATTTATAACAGGTTGATTAAAATGTTTGACTGTTTTAGTTTTCTACAGTTGTAAGATAAGCAAAACCAGTCTAGACCAAAAATATTTCTCTCCAAACAACTTAATAGAGAAAATCACCTTATGGGCACCCCATCCAGGGACACACTGTATATCTATATGTATTATATACCGTGCGATCATTTAAATTATAAATTAGAGTAGGCTGTGAAATTTAAATTAGGTTGGCACTACTACTACTAACTGGACAATTTGGTTTAATATTTGAATGTCAAAGGTGTCAAAGTGACTATAAAAAACGGCAACAGAATGGTGAATGGAAGTATTCTTAATATCCTAATTTTCCTGCGGATTATTAAAAATTAGTCCAACAAATTTATAAACGTGTGGAAGGATGTCGTGATGTTTGTGTGTTGTAGCGGAGCGAGTGTTAGTTTTATGGTTTTATGATGATCGTGTCATTCAATTTCCGCCCCGAAATCCGGACCTGACAATTCTAGATTTTTTCATTTTTCCGTATCTCAAAAACATCGCATTTAAAAATAACCCGCACAATCTTGAAGAACCGCAAGAGGCAATTTTTAATGCATGCAACGCTATAACCTTTTTGATGTTGGAAAATGCATTTGAAAATATGAAACGGAGCTGAAACAGCTGCATTGAAGCTGGGGGAGAACACTTTGAACATTTGCTGTAATTCTCAATAAACCTACACTCTTTGTTAGTGTTTTATTTTCTTTAAATTAAAACAATTTAACAAGAGAAACATAAACGTCACAATGTTTAGACCAATTTGCAGGCTGGGTCATTGCATAAAAAATAACCCGCCTACTCTAATTTATAATTTAAACGATCTCATGGTATATAAAATCCAAGTACCACGGACCCATTCATCACGAAATCTCCGGATTCACTTAACCGATTGCAACGAAATTTTGCACACTTACTTATTTTACCACGTAGGCGCTCACTAAGAAACAGTTTTTCAAAATTCCATTCCTAAGTGGGGTAATGGGGTGGAGGAGTTAATCTCTGGATCCACGGTGTCAGCAGCAGAATTTCCGCAACTCACCATAAACCCCAAAACGTAAAATACAGAGTGATACCTAAAAATCCTATTGATAATGATAGTTTTTATACATTTTAATAAAAATATAAGATTTAGTACGGTTTACTTTGTAGAGACATAATTATGGTACATCATGTCATTCTCTCTGGACTGTTCCTCTTTTGTGTTGCGTTCATTAATAGTAGTGACGAAATGTTATGACGGGTATTGATGTATTGGTGATAAACATTCCTATGCAGATCCATTTCCAGTGGGTAACAAAAAAATTCATCAACTGCAAGTTAATATGGAAATTTCAACAGGTCGCGATGTAATTTGGTGGAGTTATTACTGTGCCGCTGGGATGCTGTGCTGTGGATGTGCATTCACATAATTACCTCGACAAACAGACATGGTACTTCTGGCGACATGAGATCTCATCTATTAAGGACACTACCATGGATAAAGCTTATGTTGTTGATTCTTGTTTCTTCGGCATTAGGTAAGTAATTGTTTAGTAGACTTTTTCATTTTTTTGGAATGATGTTATTGTCCCTTAATTAAGCAATCAAAGCACGATTGATGTAATCTTGATGTATAAACACGCACATGTTCATTAACTGTAACGAAATGTTGTAAAACAGTTAGATTTTTTTGTAAGATTTATAATTGATAAGAAATTAGATGCTAAGATTCTATAATATTCCTTATAATCAAGAAGTAGAAGTATATTGTTTAGAAATATTTACTAGTTTTCTGTCCTATCTAGGTAACTAGGTATCTAGGTACCCGTACCTTGGGTGACTTTTATATCCTCTCTATTTACAAAAATAAAACGTTTTACATAGCAAAATTCATTCCAATGCTTCATTTAAAGCTTTGTTTCAAATTTTTAATTCAGATAATAATGAATATGCTATAAATGTACCAAGGTGAAACATCTTCTACACCATATATGTTTGTGTTGAGCAAGATTTGAGGTAGGGTAGCCAGAACTATGTCCCCGGCGCCTCCACCATATACAGGGTTTGTTGGAGATAAGATGAAAAGACCAAAAAATTACAGCAGTAGGAGACTCCTTGCTATCTTCATCAGTTCAAAGAGAGATATTATGACTTTCTTCATTAGCTTTGTAACGTGTAACAAAAATCGACGACGAAGCAAGCCTTGGAGTCTTGAAGTCATGTCTGCATTTAGATCACACGCACAGGGGCTTCGCTTTAGTGTCTGACCGCGTGTATGAGGCACCACCATAAAAACCTCCCCAATTTAATAATCTGACCTGTCAAATGTCAAATGTCAGGTGACAAATTTATCACCATCTACACCATACGCACGATACTATGTACGCACCCCACTCCTGAGGTATAGGCTTCCTTGATGAACTACCGTACTAGTCATCAATGGTTTTTAGATATTAGAATTTTTTTCAGATATAGAAAACTTCGACTGTTGTCAAGCGGATTTGAACGACCTGATTCAACTGCGCATAAGGTTAGGTGTGGTGTGCCACCACCGAGATACATGTAAATAACATGTAAATAAATCTATAGAACAAGCTTCAACACTTAAATATTGTGTCTAGACATCTAATGCGAAGCATTAATTTCATCTTTGATAAACAACTTCCGAGGTTAGAGTTTTTAAGATGACATCTTTATTGGACTCAGATCTGTCTCTCTGTATTTTTTAAACTCCAGATATGGTCGATACGGGTAATCGGTATTTTCTTGTCTGTACAAATTCAGGACTACTATCAAAAAATCTATTTCAGTTCTGGTGTAATTCAGGTGGGTTCTTTTGGAGAAGGATCCTATGCAGCAAATTTTGTATTTTTTGTATAAGGGAAACTGAGATCTGTTCTTTGGTGAAAACAACACGAATGCACTTACCTACAAACGTTACATAATTAACATTTTACCAGATTTTCATGCAAATTTGTTTGTAGATAT
The DNA here is from genome assembly GCA_963583935.1 of Diaperis boleti. Lineage (NCBI taxonomy): Eukaryota > Metazoa > Arthropoda > Insecta > Coleoptera > Tenebrionidae > Diaperis > Diaperis boleti. The sequence continues at coordinate 36,462,452 of OY757249.1, forward strand.
TGATTTTTTAAGTGATATTGTCCGACCACACCTTGTGTGTACAATGTTCCTAACCTGTCATAGTAGTGAAATAATTCCAAAGGAAATCAAAAATACCCGGTTGGTGATATTTTTATTTAATTCTTGTATTTAAGCATTTCAAATAAAAAAAAGTTCTTGCTGTGTAATATAATATAAGTAGTTTTAGTTAAGGTGTAATAAAAAAATATTTTATTATACAAGGTGTATCAAAAAATACGCAATAATACGTCAAAATCATATATGTATTAGGGATCGGACCAATACCTAAACCGTTTCCACAGAGCAATAGCTTACGAACAGTACATCGATAAAGTGGGCCAATGGAATTCCTTCATTAATGTTGATCCAAAAGTAATTTCCAATCATTTTGTGATTACTGGGCAACGAATATATATTGAAAATTTGGCTAATTTGACATTTGGACATTAACTGACAACTAAACTGACATTTTTGCTATTTTAGTCAATGGAGTTTTAGTTATTTCTGCGCTGAATCGGAAGAGAACAACGTTTAGCTTTGAAAACCACAGTAGTTTTAATATACGTTATTTGGGCATCACAAAAACAAAATAAATTACAGAACACGTTCGAAATTAAAGCAAGCGGGATTCAGCCAAGAATTTACTTTTTTAAAAAACCACTCGCAATTCACTTGCGATGATATGAATGAATTAATATAATAGTATTATAATTTAGAGATAAATAGGTATAATTTGTAGATAAATGTTATCAGAGTCTGATGATTTAAATGAAATTTTTATACGCGGCCTTCGGCTTGGATGCTACACCGGCAATGGCATTACCATATTTATGCTAACTTTAGAAGTATATCGCTTAAGAAGTTTCAGTTCTTGTGTGGTCCTCCAAAGATGTTACTTTTTTTGTTATTATAGGGCGTATGCGCTCAGATGTAGAGCCTGTATGTAAGACTTAGGGTAGTCGCATATGTACGATTTTTAATCGCACAACTGTTTAATAGGGGTGCGCATACCATCGACTGAGTCGATGCTCGACGTATGCTGGACAAAAAACCGACTACTAAACAGTTGTGCGATTAATTATCGTGTGAATGCGACTAGCTTTAAATGAATGTACTGATAATCAATAAACTAATTATGTGGTAATTATGTGCGTCGCGCGTAGTTATTGCAAATATTGATACCCACAGTAATGCCTACGCCCCTGCCTATGAAGTCTGAAATACTGACGTCCAAATTTACAACAAGACTGATTAAAGTTACTCTAAATCACCCGGTATATCTAAACTGGTGCTAACAAAATAATAATTGAAACCACCCTCCTCTGCACACACTCCACATGGTGCGAGTTTGCGTTACAAAGCACGATGAGAAACCATTGATTTTCCATGCATTGTTCTAAGTTGTGTGCGGCGGTAAAGTCGAAGAATCTATGGAACTTATGTTGAACTAGCCTTCCAGTCATCATGTTTACAAGAGTTGTAACCACATCGCTGTAATACTCAGAAGTAGGACCACAGCCTTAAAGAGTTCAATGTCTAGACGTCACAAACGTAATCGATCTCTCCTTTGCCATCAGTTTGCATTTCGAACGCGTGCTGATGAATACATATTTCCAAAACCTGTGAATATTTTATTGAGAAAAACAATATAAAATATTAATGTTAAATGGCGCCTGAACAATTTATCTGTGAAGATGACAAATTTAAGTTGACAATTGAACGAAACTATTAAATGTAAGAATGACAAAATTTGACGTATTGATAAGTTGACAGATATTAAGGTGACAATTGTACAAATTATTATTAATGCAAAAACATGACATAAATTAAAGTTGACAATGAAACAAATTTATTAAATGCAAATAATTACTTACCAATTTTAACGTATTGAACGTTGGCAAATAAAAAAAACTATTAATTTTCTTAATTATATCCTGGTCTTTACGACGGCGACGCTGGCTGGCTGTGCTGGCTGGAGCTGTCTGTGTGTTTTACAAGTACCAAAACCATCAAATCTTCAAAACACCTTGGCCCCTTAAACCACCTTGATCAAAAAACATTATTTTTAAATTCGGCTCTTCATCTGTACTGGCCATTACGTTATTAGAAGGTCGCAGTATGCGTTATGTAGCATATACTCTAGGGGTGCATCCTTCCACTATCAGCAGGACTGCAGCACAATTTAGGGAAACTGGAGAATATGGTAGAAGGCCGGGACAAGGAAGAAATGGGGTAACTACTCCAAGAGACGATCGTTTTATGCGGTTACAGCTCTACGTATTAGACATTGTACGGCGCGAATGCTGCAAAATGAACGTTTAGCATCCAGAAATTTGCAAATCGACAGTTAGAAATCGTCTACGAGAAGGTGATCTGAGGGCTCGGATGCCTGTACGTGTGCTTCTTCTCGACAGGGAACGCCGAGTTGCTCGGATACAGTTTGCTCGAGAACATGCCCATTGGACTATAGATGATTGGCAAAACGTAATGTTTTCAGACGAGTCTCGTTTATCTTTATATGCATCTGATAAGCAAATACCAGTGTACAGACGTCCTGGAGAGCGTTACTTTCAATGCAACTTTCGATTTCATGTTTCATTTGAGGCAGGTTCAATAATGGTTTGGGGAGGAATCTCTGTGGGGGGTCACATGAATTTTCTATTCATGCACGACAATTCCAGACCACACATTGATTGAATTAAGCAAAAATACATGCAAGAGGTAGATTTGAGGGTATTGCAGTGGCCTGAGAGAAGCGCCGACTTAAATCTCATTGAGCATGTACGTTACCATCTTCAGCAAGGTTTGCTAAATCAGAAAAGAGCCTTTTTTAGCCTACAAGAACTTGAAGCGGCTTTTATGCAAGAGTGGGAAAATCTACTTCAAAATTACATTATTATTGACCTTATAACAAGCATGTCCAGAAGAATGGAAGCTGTTATTCGTGGCAGGGGTGGAAATACATCGTATTAGCTTGAGTGTTAGTTTTTTTTAAGTGTTGAAAATTAATGTAATTTCGTTCTTAACAGTTTTTCAAAAAATTCTTATTGCGTTTTATTTCGATAACTATTACAATTTATACAACGGTTGAATAATAACTTTTTTCAAAGTCGGTTGAAAAAAATACTGGTGATGCGATTTTTGTGGGGAGTGTATAAAAAATAATAATAATAATGAATGAACTAAGTCCTTCATACCTCCTACAATATAAAACGTGCATATCAGTTTAGGAAGTGATTTCGAAAGTATAACTTACTTTTGGAGATACTCCAAATCATTTGTGTCATTGTCATTTCAGAGGGTTCTCCAGCGGCATAAACATTTCTGCCGGTCGAAGTACATTTTCCCGCAATATATTTTTTTAAATTTACAAATTTCAAAAATTCGCTCTGTAGCTGCAAAGATCTATATTTTATCAACACGCCCACAAAATTTCAACAAAAAATCTTCAAAAATAAAATAGTTACATTCAACGCCGCACATTGTTGTACATTTTTGCCCGCCGTTGAATGTAACTTTTTTATTTTTGAAGATTTTTCTTTGAAATTTTGTGGGCGTGTTGATAAAATATAGATCTTTCCAGCTACAGAGCGATTTCTTGAAATTTGTAAATTAAGAAAAAAGATAGTGCGCGAAAATGTACTTCGACCGGCAGAAATGTACCAGCCACTGGAGAACCCTCTTAAAAGATGTAAAGCAGTCTTTATATCATAACCTTATTTTTAGCTATTGTCAGTGTGTCAGTCACAAATATATTAAATGACAGTTAACATATTAAATAAATTTGTATTTTGGGATAAGAGGACTGGAACTATTATAGTATTAGAATATCTTATGGTGTTGAAAGGAAAAGCTCCAAAAATATGAGGGTGTTCCCTACGTAAGTTAATTAAAGCAAAGTGCAAGAGTATGCTTTCACCTCCCGATTGCCGTCCGTAAATAAATTAGACCATTTGGACAGTGGGCGAGCACATTGAATACATAATCAAAGGACCGCGTTAGCAGAGATTTAAAGTTGGTCGGGTCATGCCAGTATTGGAGACGATAAATTCCACTAATTAATTTTATTCGGGCGGCGTGTAAGCTGTATGTTAGTAGTTACTGTGCCACGCTAGGGTACTCTGGTTGTTCCAATACGTTGCATAATGAAAACCAGATACCTACTAACTACGAGTGTCTCGGTTACAGAATATTGCTCGTAAAGTCACCCGGCGGCTGAAATTTTCAGGCATTATCCTGGAATACGCAGAACCGATCTGTCTGCAAAACTATACTAATTTATATATAAATCTCCAAACATCTAACGTGAGGGGATTGAAGCTATAATCTACATGGTGTTCACCTAAATGACACTAAACGGTACATGCGAGGGGAATTATAAATAAACTGTTGGTATTAGAAGGTAATATAAAGTTTAAAGTCAGAATCGAAGGGAACCCGTAGTCACGCCATTTGATGTATCTTGCAGAAGTTGCACGCTAACTTCAGACATTTCTAAACATGCAACTTGCAGTTTTATAAAGTAGGAAATTTCTAGCGGTATCTACGTTTAAAAGGATGAACACCCGATGATTTTAAACATTAATTCATACAATTTAAAAAAAAATCATTAAAATTCAAGCTTTTCTAGTTTTTCAAGAGAAAAAGTTTTTCTACAACCCTTACTAAAATTAGACATTTTAACGGTACTTCGAGCAACTACGAGGATGGGATGAATAATATCCAGCCTAAGAAGGAAAGAAACAAAACATAGGATTAAAAATGGTTTTATTTTTCAACATAAGTCTCCTTGCAACTCGATGCAATTGGTCCAGCGATATTGAAGGGCCTTTAATTCGATTCTTCGAGCTCTTCAAAGTAGGCGTTTGTGCTCTCTATTAGTTCCATATTTGACCCATTTTTTTTTGCCAGCTTGATTTTTTTTAAGTTTGGAAATTAACCAACTGGTCAGTTAAATTTGCATGGTATTTGCATCGTTTTACCTGTTGCAAGGTAATCTACTAAAAGAATTCCTTTAACATCCCAAAACTTGGTTGCCATGACTTTACCAGCTGATGGAATTGTTATCGCCTTCTTTGGGACTGGTTCTTCTTTTACCGTTCATTGTTTTGGTTGCTGTTTTGTCTCAGGGGTATAATGGTGAATCCAAGATTCACCTACCGTTACAAATATGCACAAAAAATCCGTTGGATTACGCTGAAACAGCGACAAACACTCCTCTGACACGTTCATTTTGGGTGAGTTTTTGCTCAGGTGAGAGCAATCGCGGCACCCATCACGCAGAAAGCTTTCTCATACCCAAGATGTCACATAATATGTGTTGTACTCGATCTTTAGATATGTTCACAGTGTCAGCTATCTCCATCAACTTTAACCGACGGTCGCTCAAAACCACTTTGTGAAATATCCAATTTGCCGCCCCTGATCCGTTAGTTGATTTATGAATGGTTCCAAAATATGCGGGACAAATCTTTCTGAATTGAAACCGCCAGCCAAACGCCAACTTTAATGGGGCGCAAAGTTGCAGCTCTAACAGCGTGGGGATTTTCACCTTACGAGGCAAGCCCGTGATTTCTTGTAGTACGTTCAAAATCATTGGTAGTGTTACGAATTATGGCGGCGACATTTTCTGCACGTTCTCGCAATTCTTGCACGTTGTTTATATTGGCAGTATCCAGTAATTGTTTTATCCACCCCCACAGAAAGAACTTACAAAATGTTAAATCCGTCGAGCAAGTTGACCAACGAACAGGACCGTACCTGCGTATCCAACGACGTGGATTGGCATTCATTCTGTCGTTAACCGTGTGTTAATTGTACCGAGTGGCGAGGCGCTCGTCGTGCACATACCAAATATTCCGTCGAATTGCTAAAGGAACATCTTCTAACAAAAGATCTAACTGATCGTTTACAAAATTGAGATATCCATCGGCAGTCAAGCATTGTGGTAAAATAGACGGCCCAATTAAATAATCACCAACAATCCCTGCTCACACGTTTGAAGAAAACTGGCGTTGGTGACGAGTTTCTTAAATGGCATGCGGATTTTCATCACTCCAGATAATAGTGTTACGTAAATTAAAAACACCTTACCTTGTAAAATACGACGCTTCGTCTGTGAAAAGAACCCTACGCAAAAATGTTTCACTTTGACGATTTTTCACGACGTTGATCATCTCCAGGGTGCAAAGCTTGCACTTTTTGAACATGATAAAGGTGTAGACCTGTTCATGTAGAGTTCGGTTAGTTATCAACGATTTTCAAAATTTCTTCTTCGGCCTGTGTCACTCGTGATGTTCTCTGTCTACCCCTATCATTTTGTGCAGGTTGGAATTTGCCATCATCCAGAATATGTTGCACAACGGAAGTAAATGTGTGCTGCGGAATTTCGCGGTTCGGGAGTTGTCGAATCCATAATAATTGCTGCGCTTCATGAGCCTTGACACCTGAGTCCCCGTACAAAAGCACCATGTCAGTTCTTTTCTCAAAATTTGAAAAATTCATCTTTTTTATGGAATAACTAACACCCTCGACACTAGGTGATTAATTTCTACCAAAAAACAGTGCAGGTTTCTACTTACTGATAAGGTTTTTTCAACTTTTACATCACAGGTAGCGGAAAGGACAATGGCGTGCCTAAATTTAGGGATTCATTTTGTTTCAGGATATTAAACAGATGTTTACACTTATAAAAAATGGCTGGCAGGTAAGCCATAACTGTATCCTGTATGTAAAGTCGGTAAGGTAATATTACCTCACCGAAATGTCAATTGTCCACATTTGTCAATAAAGTGAAAACAAATTAATGTGAAAACTAATAAATGTATGTAACGTTATTTATTAAAATAGCATAAGAGAACACTAAACTATAACTTATAATTTAAAAATAACAATGGGAATAACGAGAAAAAAATTACGGCTTTTTGTCGCCATCAAAATAAACATTTATTACATCATAAATTTTTCAAACCAGAAATTGTAATTCCTGGCAAATTCAAATTCGAAACTGATGAAGACTCCATGGCTGAGGATGTATTTTGTTGCACTATTGTAAATAATTTTAGCTGAAACTGCTGAAACCGTCGAACTAGAAGTATCAGAAACCACTGAACTAGAACTACCAGAAATCGCTGAACTTGTGCTGCCAAACATTCGTTTTGCCATCTTAATCTTACGGGAAAATTTGCAAAAATGTTCACTAAATTCACATAAATGAGAAGTTGGTCACCTGAAACGGATAAACTATTGAACAAACCACGAATGTTATGACGCATAACAGCCTTAGATGTCTTAAAATTTCAATCTGACATTTGCGGCTGTAGTAAACACCATAACATTTCTAGGTATGTTAATAGCCATTAATTTGGTGTAGCGTTATTTAACCCGATAGATTTTCGCACACGGGGCGGGTCGTGACACTAACAATAGCATGTTCCATATTCCAAGGGGAACATCTATAGCATATGCCAGTCATAATAATTATGTTTGTGTTGCTTGAAAAGTAGCGGTTAAATTCTTCAAAATAATAATAATCTGTAGTTTAAGAGGATTACAAGTACGTAATTTTTATAATTTTATGATTTTTTAGTTCTTTAAATATTACATACTTGAAAAGAGCCAATTGAAGAATTTTAATAATATCCACTAAATGCATCTTTCGGTAACAACCGCTATTTCTCTTACCACGTATAAAAAATTCCCAAATTTTTCACAAATTGAACAAAATCTACAAAAAGTAAAATTTCACGGCTCCAAAAGAGGCCATAGAATATTTTTATATTTCACTGAATCATTATTTGTTTTTTATACATTTACAACGAGATATATTAAATGCCCTAGGGCCTGTAAATCATATTATGCCCTTATCAGATTCATCTTTTCAAACAGAACTTAATAACTTTAAACAAATTGCTTAATTGCTTCAAATAATGGATATTCTTTAAAAACTATAAATAAATTATACTATAGATACTATAACAAATTCAAATACACACACTACTTGGTTAAAAATCCTTCAGAAACAATTTCCTTTTCAAATTCATTAACATACTTTGGCGTCGTCTCAGAGAAATGTTCTAAAATACTTAAGAAAAAGGGTTTTAAAGTTTCATTTAAAACAGATAACAACTTATCCAGATTTTTTATTAAAAATAAAGATCCATTAGATTACAAATCATCATCAGGTGTATACAAATTAAACTGCTCTTCTTGTGAGTCATTCTACATAGGTCAGACAGGTCGCAAAATATCAGACCGTATTAAAGAACATTTCAGGCACATCTATAACAACACAGATCTTGATCCTCTACCATCAACACCTTCTTCTTTCGCCAATCATATATTAATAACGAAACATAGTTTTTCACCATCAAATTCCAAATTGATTCATAAATGCAATAAAGGCCGGAAATTAGATTTTCTTGAGACTCTGGAAATAAGGAAAGCCTTGAAACTGGAAAACAGATCTTGTTTAAATAAACAGAATAACTTCAATAATCCCATTATTAATTCACTATTTTAATTTTTCACCACTCAAACAAACTTACCCGATTCTCTTTGATCCATTTTTAATTTTTACATTTTATGAAATGTTGTTTTTACGAAATCTTTTAAAAATCATGTAACCCTTTGAAAACGTCAAATTTAATTCAAAATTACGTCAACGTCATAATTTTTTATATTCTTTAACGTAAGAACCCCTCTTGTAATTCATCAATTGTATCATTAATCTCTTGTTAAATTAGGGCTGATGATGGCAGAAGTGTTCTGCCGAAACATGTTCCATTTGTAATTTTACGCTGATTAAAGTTTGTGGAGTTCGACTTAGATATATTTAAATTTTTTAATTTAAATTTACTCCACTTGGATTTAAGAACATTCTTCTAGTTTGAAAATTTTATTTTTTCTCCAGTTTCTAGTTTCACGGGAGCTTCCAACTTCATAGATACAAGCCACCGCAAACAAGGGAATTTAGCAAAATTAAATTCAAAATTTATATTTGTTAAAATGTTCACAAATTCAAATGCAGTGAAATATAAAACGTTGTATGCACCACGGGCATAACTCGATGTTTATAAATCTCGGTCAACTTACAAAATCTCGGGCCGGAGGCCCTCGAATTTGTAAACTGTTGCCCTCGAATATAAACATCCTCATTATGCCCTTGGTACATAAATATCTATTTTCGTAATCATCCCCTAGAAAAATCATTTTTAAAGCCTTATTTTTGAATTCCCTGGGTCCTAATTGATTGAGTTTGCTTTTTAGATCATCATCTAAAGTGGCGCAATTTGATTTTCGCTCAACTTAAAGTTGGTCCTAATGTAAGAGCTTACGCCCAGTTCCATAAATATGTACAAAAGGTTTCTTTAAGTAAAGTAAGCTTTATGATAAAGTTGACTTTAAAGTCTCTTAAAGTCCCGTTCGGTTCCATAAAGCAAATTGAGTCGTCTTGTAGGTAAAGGTCCAGTTTAAGAATATTTGTTGAATTGGCTGCCCTGAAATAATAAGTGTGAAGTTAGGCACTGCTCTTTGGGGCTACTTTTTGACAGCTTTATTGCGTCCGGTCCGGTGTATCCATATCCATTGTGCATTTGTGCAACGCAACCGAACGTTTGTTGTTTAGTTCTTGGGTGGTTGTTGGTTGATTCTAATCGCAATGTGTGAAAGTGAAGTGAATATTCGCAAAAGGAAAAAAAGTTCTCCTTTCTCAAAAGAGGATGAAATAAGACTATTAAATGCAATTTTTTTGGAGAGGAAAATAATAGAAAATAAGGAGACAAATAAATTCTCAAACATGGAAAAGGTAAAATTCTTTTTGGGTCATATGTACATAAATTGAGGTGAGGATTTTATTTAAGGACAAAGCTTGGAGCCGGGTAGTGGTAGCTTATAATGCTAATGGTAGAGAATTTAGGAATGTGGACCAATTAAAGGCTAAATTTGATAATTTAAAAACCAAAACCCGAAAGATTGTGGCCCAAGAACGGACACATCTAAAAGGAACTGGTGGTGGCGGGCCTCTTTTTCCAGATCCAGATCCTATAATTGAATTGGTGCTCAAGATAATTAATTGGAAAACGGTTGTGGGTTTAGAAAATGAATTTGATAGTGATAACATTGCTGGTGATATTGTAAATTTGCATAATTATTTATTGTTCTTTAGATTTTTATTTTGTGTTTTTAGGGTGTTTTTTCTAGGGTAGAGGAAAATCAAGAAGAATTAGAAAGTGAGATAATTTATGATAGAACAATAAATGATGACAATAATGAACCTGTAAGTCCATATCCCTATTTTAAATGTACTTAATTAAATTGGAGCACAAAATTCTCAATTGCACCTACTATAAAGATTGATTCACACATGAATACTTGCAAGGTTTTGATACAATTGTGTACAATACATAAATCCAAGTTAGTAAAAATTTTAATAAGCTTCTGATAATGTTGAACCATTGTAATTTAATTGTTGCACAAGCTAACAGTGGTCCGTAAATTTTTGTTATAAAAGTAATTGAAGTTTAGGGAGAGTCGATTTCTTCTGAAACAGCTCCATTCTGTCACAAAAAAAAAACAGTGCAAACACATTTTAATGACAAACCCGCAAATTTATTACATTACAACGTTTACTGTGCGATATGTTTTTTGAATTGGAACCAAAGCTTTGCAGGTTGATTCTCTTGTGTAAATCGCCCAGTATTTGAGTTTAATATGTACTCGTATTTGATTCAATTTTGTTTTAAGATGATACTAAATTTTGACGATGATGTTCAAACCAATCAGAAAGCTGATGTAATAGTTTTGGCCAGCTGTTCATCCCAATCTTCTGTACATTGCCAACCGACACCTTTGAAAGTAATTGGGTACAAAAATATATTTATGGCTAATCTTAATTTGTTACTTTTGTAGGAAATAATAGATAATAATAATGAAAATGCAGAAGTGGCAACAATGAAAAAAGTATGTATTATTCAAAATATAATAGTACCTAATAATTTTAGTAAGTATAAAATAAAATAGTAATCCTTGTCATTTTCTTATGTTAATAGACACCTAAAGCTTCCAAGCATGTGTGGGATAATTACACTCCCAAAAATTTAAAGCAACCTATCTCCAAAAAATTGAGACCATCCACAATAAACCCTGTTTCTGTCGCAAAAGAATTATATTATAAGAAGAAAGCCATGTTTGTGGAACAAGAAACACGGTTTAGGGCAGAACAAGACAAAAGAGAAGGAGAGACCCATGAATTGAAGAAGGAGCTGTTGCAGTTAGAAATATTATTGAAGAAGAATGAATTAAAGAAATTTTAATCACATTTCCAATCACATTATATTATTTTAAAGCCTAGCAAAATGTTCATTAATTATTAATCTCCTTAAATCTCCCCCTCTATTGGCATTGTTATTCACTCCTTCATGTTCTTCATTGTTTTCTTCATCAGGCAAATCCTCCAACCATTCTTCTGGGAAATAATCATGCATTTCTACAGCTATGTTGTGAAGAACAGCTGTAGCAACAATAACATTTAAAATAGTCCTGATTTTCAGCCTCATACCTAAACTTAGAATCGGAAATCTTCGTTTCCATACTCCATACTGCCGTTCCACTACATTCCTCGTTCTAATTATCGATTCATTGTACAAGTTTTCTGCTTCTGTTTGTGTTTGAGACAATTTAGTCATCAGATAGGGTTCAATTTGGTATCCACTGTCTCCAACTAACATATATTGTCCATACCTCCCGTCCTCAAATTCACGTTTTAGACTGCTGTTATTAAAGATAGTTTGGTCATGACATGAGCCAGGCCAGCGCGCCACTATATTCTGAATCTTCAGATTTGCATCGGAGACGGTCTGAATGTTGATAGCAAAGAAGCCTTTTCTGCATCTATATATTTCGGCATCTTCACCACCTGGAGATTCTAATCTAACTAATGTGCAATCAATGGCTCCAATTATTCTTGGAAAACTCGCTATTTGGTAGAATTCTTCTGCAACCCTTCTCATTTCAATATTGTTTTGCGGCATCTTTATATAATCTGGACGCAACGAAGCTATAGCAGATGATACTCTTTGCACGATTCTACATGCCGATGTCTTCGAAACTCCCATAAAATCTCCAGGTGAAATAAGCATACTGCCGGTTGCGTAAAATCGCAGTGTTAATAACAACTGGACAATTGGTTGTACAGCTCCTCCTCTATAAACAGGTAGATATTGATAAAAAAAACACTTAATGCTCTTGTGGAATTTACCTATTTGTGGGAAACTCTAGGAACCGATTGATTCGTTCTAATAATGCGAGAACAGTTAGTTTCGTTAATCGAAATCTATCGAAAAACTCCATGTCGTCATATTTTTGTAAACAATTTTCTCGTTTCCTATACACTTTTACTCGTCTAATGACGATATCTGCCTCATATTCATCTTCCGATGAGGAACTCGAACTTGTATCAAACATATCGCAGAACAAATTAATTTTAGATTAATACCAGATTTTAGGTTAGGATACACAATAAAGCTAACTTTATTCACATAAAGGGCCAAATTCCAGACTTTATCATAAAGAGAGCTTTTTCCTAAAGTCTCCTTTAAAAATCGGTTATGGAACAGATTTTACAACTTAAAGGAGACTTTTGCTATTAAAGGGAACTTTATTTCGATTATGGAACTGGGCCTTAGAATATTAAGGACTGTTGGCAAAAGAGACTTGTAAGCAGTATCACAAAGTAACCGGAAAATAGGAGTAGTTTCAAATCTCTACTGCAACGATGAGTTTGGTTTTAATTTAAAATAAAGTATTTGGTTCTGTGTGCTGTAATACTATAAAACAAGGAAATAAATTCAAGGGTGGCATAAAGTATAAACCTAGCCACAAAGCCGCAGAAACAGAACATCATTTCAGCAAACTAAACCCAAGCGTCCAAGTTGCAAATACCTCTAACACTAATGCACAAGTTATTCGGGCAATGTTAATAACGGAAGTGGGAAATAGGATTAAATATCTTGCCCTTTAACCGGGAGTTTAATTGTCTCATCCTGTGGTCAAGTGGTGTTTTATTATTACAAAGAACAGTAAATGCTTTAGTGTGGTTCTGAGTTTTCAGCCATTAATTTGATCAGCTAACTTCTCTACACGCACTTAAATAAAAAGTGTACTCTTTAACTTCTTTTTTTAAATATTTTAAAATAATATGAAATAGGAAATTAGTTTAGTTTGGAGTTGAAGGAATTTCGCTTTGAAACTGTTTTTCTTTAACATACTTGTATATTTGTATTCACCATTAAATCTAAGTCTTCTATAAAAGGCTTAGTTTTTTAACTTAATTGCCGATATCGTAGGTCAAAGTAGAGTTCTGTTGTCTGAAAAACTTAACGGGAAATTGTTTCTAGGGGTAGATCGGTGCCTTGAAGCTAAAGAAACTCAAATTTGCCGTGATAGATTAGATATATATATTTTTTAAATTCTTTCTTGTGTTAGATATGCAGATATTATAATGTGCACATTATATAGTACAGTATAACCTCTTTAGTCCGGACACACTTCAGACATTCTATAATCCGGACGCACCTATCGCAAAGCTACAGTCTGCACACACCTCTTTAAAATCCATAACTTTCTACTACAGAAATTGAAGAATGAATAACAAACTGCTATTAAAGATTTGCTTATAGATTATAGGATGACCAGCTTTAGGGACGATGACATGATGTGTAAAAATATAGTGATGTCATTAAACATTCAGAAGCTTTCGCTTTCAACACTTGTAGACTTGTAGACTTCAAATTAATATTCACCATTTTTTAGTCTAGTAAGAAATACGTTTTGCCTTTGTTTCCAAAGTAATGACAGTACAGTATGGTGGAGCAGGCGTCAGAGTGAGGGTATGCAATGTCATAAATTACAATCATTTACAATCACAGAATTTTTCTGAAAATTTAATCGTATTAGGCGGGAATTGGAGGTCAAGGTGTACCGATCATACCTGGTATTTTTTCGAATACAGGATAATGTGAGACAATAAGCATTTTTGAATTAATATCAATATTTGTTGTTAATATTGAATAGAATTGTCAATATTTTAATACAGTACAATACTTTTGAACGTCTTAAGAAAGTATAACTCCTTCTCAAACGTTCCAAGCGCTGATAGAACTTATTGTTGTCTGGGAAGAAATTTATTAGAATCATAATGGAAATTTTATCTTAAGCAAGGTATAAAAAATGAATTTAGAGGTTGTGCCGTTTTGGTTTTGCTGCAAAATTATAATACAATACATACAGGCGCTAAGAAAATCAGAGATGGAAATATTAATATCAATACTGGAGAAGACAAGAAATAATCGAATCAGGAGCTTAGACAGCAGTGGGATATACAAGATATTGTGTGGTGGCGTCGTGTTAGAAGAAAGAACTGGAATGAAGACGTCTCCAGAATAGACGACAAGACTAGTAAGAGCTGCATCCGATTGAAGACCGTCTGGACAGAGACCACCAGGAAGGCCACCAAAGTGATGGCGAAACACTTGCGGACCATGGGCCTAATGTACAAAGAAGAAGAATGGCCGACTGTGCAGTTCGTGTCTGCCTATCTGTCTTTCTGGTTGTATGAAATGATTTAACTCGAAAATTACTGAAGCTATTGACATAAAATTTACTCAAGTTATCGCTAGTTACCATAGGACCAACTTAGTTTTTGTTTCATCTCCAACCGTTCAGAAGTTATGGTGATCGTTCACGGGACGGTTTGTTCCAACCTACAATTTGTGTATCAGTAACTGTTTCGATCGGTTTTGTCCGCAAGCGTCGACTTTGCACTGTTCTGTGTTTAAGTCAGGTTGGAACGGATCGGTGACGCTTTTGTAAACGGCAGAAGAAAACTGTCATCAGCAGTGTAGGAACGCAGATCTTAAGAAATCTTTATTTTGTCGTACTGCTACGATTTTCTCTTTTCTCTCTTTAAAATAACTTCTTTTTGATGTTTGTTATTTTTACATGCAGAAGTAAATTGAAATTGGAATTCAATTGAAATACACAACAGTAAACACTTAAACTATGGTCAAACGTTAGTAGTTGTAATAAAAAAATATACAGAAGATTTCAAATTCGCAAACTAGTATTTGCCACCCTACCTGTGATGGACAAACTCGGAGCACAGTGCGCAGGTCAGTCCACAAACAGTTCGCATTCGAGGATGTACGGAAATGACGGTCCTGAAAATGTTCCGTGAACGATCACGAGCTTGGTTGGAACACGAAAATGATTGTCCCAAAAACCGTCACCGCTCGGTTGGAACGCGTTTTATCAATTGCGCATGAGCGTGACGATGCGATGAACGTTATGTTGGAACAAACCTTACGATGACGGGCTATCCATCAGGCGTGATAGGAGACCACCTATATTTTGCAATACACATCAACAAGCACGAGTACTAATATTTATTCAATCTTTAATGTTAAAATTGTATTTTATCTACTTTTTACTACATGTTAAAATGCAATTTTATCGTTTAGAAGATAAAAAAAAACGTCTATGCCAACATTCATTGTTATATTAGTGCCTAATGTCTTTTTGACATTGCAAATTGCTGATCTTTTCGGGTGACTTTAAATGAACTCTCAAACTATTTCTCATATTGTTGCATGTAGATATAGAGGCATGTCCAAAAGACACACATGACAGAAAACTTACCAGCCAGTGCGATAATGTGGGAGAGCGAAATAATATTGAAATTAGATTAGCAAAAACTTTTTGTAAAGTTGTGAAAGAAGAAAACTTAAATACATAATTATATCGGGTCTTTATAAATGATTTATACATCATCTCGACTGAACATTTTCAACTTTTTCGGCTCGTAACCTTTACTCTTTCGAAACACTTGCAATTCTTGATGTTTTTTTCATTTCTACATTATCATGTATTGTCAGCATCACTTTAAGCATGGACCACGTAACCCACAAGGAATTAGGACTACACGAGTTAGACTGTAAGAAATGTAAACCAATGTTAGTAATAAAAAACGTGGAAGAATAAATACATATTATCATATCTGGAAAATACACTAGCAGTATCGTTTCATTTCCAACTTTCTTTCCCGTATGGTTATTCTTCAACCATTCTTGAAATCGGTCATATTCCTTCTTGTACAATACTTCAGACTTTGCTGGAACCAATACAGCTCCAGCTTTCTCAGCTTTGTTTAATCGTTCTTCCGAAATATCGCTGCTTTTCGCGTTTTGACTCATTTTTACAAATTGACAAATTTTTATTTATGCTATTGTCAATAAATAAATTCATGCCTACTTAACTAAACAGGCAGAATTTAAAAAAGACCAAGATCTGTATTTGTTTTACAAGAAATCGTAAAAAATAAAATTATCTATGTATTACGGGAATTCTTTGATGTTAATAACCTTGGGCAACATATAATCCCTCGGTCCTAACGGCCCTCTGGATTGTAACCGCGTTGCCCACGGTTATTAACATCCTTATAATTCCCTTAATACATAAAAAACTCTTAATCGAACCTTTAACAAGTTATTGTCATCGTTCCTTTTAAATGATTTTAGAAATGTCGTTACCGTGACTAGTCGTTGTTTGATATATTCTCGCGCGTTTGTTAAGTTGGTTTATGTCGGCCATTTTGCTTGTTTAACTAAACGTGGCGTGAGGAGATGTACACAATTCTAGATTCGCGAGATCCTGTGAATGAATGACCTGACCCTTGTTTGTGGAGTTGATGTCCGGATCTTAATGAATGGTGTGGATTGAATGAATGACGTGCTCGTCACCTTCTCGAAGGACCACTTGGTTGGTAGCGTGTGAAATGCTGCCCGAGACGATACGGTGAATCACAAACGCTGCTTTTTACGTTGCACTGAGTTCTGCGTTGCACTGGTTTTTGATAGCACTAGTTTCTAATTGCACTGTTTTCTGATCCGGCTCGTTTGGACCAAATGTAAAGTACGACTTCGCGGAACTTTGATTTGTTTTATTGATTTAATGTCCGGCTCGAAAGACCAAATGTAAAGACGCTTGTCTGGTTTCACTGATTTTATTTAACAAACAACATTTTACAACTACTGTAACAAATATCTCGTTTGAGCGCAGTTTTGCTTCTCTTACAAATCTTACAATCTACCTCACCCCACTTTTAGAAAAGGGAGGTGCCCAAATACACCCTCAAGTGGGGGGGAGTTGCAGCTGGTCCGGGTTTTGGAGAGGGGACCGAACACAACTCAATGAGGAAAATAACTACTAGAGTTCCTAGTTTTATGTATTTTGAGGACAAAAAATCAAACGATCCGGTAACCATATATGTAACATGTTCGCTGACTCACAAGTCTATGGAAACTTGCACAGAACATAGCTGATGTAGGCATCACTTTATTTCTTGAAACTATGGCAGTCCAACTCTGACTCTTCCTATCACCCTATCCTTCAATTCTCCATAAAGTCTGGAACTTGTCCAGATAAAGGGAAGAAGTCTTACATTTTGCCATTATATAAGTCTGGAACTAGAAATGATATTCGTAATTACCGACCAATTTTCTCTATCTCTTCGTTATGTAAAATTTTGGAATCAATTATTACTGATAAGCTGATGTCAACCTTTAAAAACGTAATTAACCTTCAAGAACTACATTAACTAAACTCTTGAACGAGGTAGCCAGGTCGATGCAGTCTACACTGTTTTTTTGCAAGGCCTTTGATAGTGTAAATCTATATATTAATACGTGAAGCGAAAACTTTGAACCCCTATTGAAGCCTATTGCGGGCACGGAGGACTGTGAGATTTGGCATAGTTAAAGTTCATATGGAGAAGAAGTGCACAAAGATTAAATTTATATTTAATATGTGTTACAAATACATTAAATTAATATTTATATTATTTTATTAAAATAGTACTCCGAGCGCTCGATAGACTAGCGCTGCGGTCGCCACCACCGCCGGGCGGAAATTCGCACGTTCTCGGCCGGTCTACCCGCACAGAGGGATGCCACGGAAGGCGATAGTATTGCAAGACCAGTAATCTTTGATGTTTGTTGGTTTTTATCACAATTTGTGAAATCAATGCAACCGTTTCCAATGCATAAAGGTCACTGGGGGAAGGGGGTCTTCACTAGAAAATTCTTCCTCACGAAGCAATGTTTGGGAATTCCCTGAAAACGGAGAAAAAAAGCTCAACAGCGGTCAGCAAAATTGAAATCAAGTTTTGGGAATAAGGGAATGTTGGTGATCGGTTTAAGAGCCCAAAGGTCACAATAATAAAACTGATTTCCTTATGTGATAATCAAACCACTGGGAAAAAGAAATGTGGATAGGGAAACAAGTCAAGTACATACTTACTTGAAACTAATGTTAGATATATACTCGGGCCCTATGAAAGAGGAAAGAAGTGGGGATTAAAACCAGAAATGGTTCACTGTTTCTACACCAAGGTCATAAATTCCACGGTAACCATTCGTTATTTTGGTGGCATAAGGCGCCTTGAAAACAAGCTACAAGGCTATTATGGAAGCTGCAAAGACTTGCCTGCCTTGGAATAACGGGAGCAATGAACACAAGGCCTACCGCAGCCGTGGAAGCGCTCCTGAACCTGTCCCCGCTACATCTGGTGGTGAAATGGAGGCAATGAAGGCAGTATACCGGCTTGTAACAGCCGGATATGGTAAGAGCCACGTCAAAATGGGACACCATACCGAGATGATTGGAAAAATACGGAACGATTGCTTACTGAGCATGCAATCGGACAGGCTCAGGACCGAATATCATTTTCGAGGTAATCAAACCGGGAAGGGAGGAGAGGGTCGATACTCGGAAACTGAGGAGTAACAATGTATCCATCTGGTAGAATCATGGGTTCAAGACAACAAAGAACACTGCGGGAGGGGTTTATGGAGAAGCACCAGGAGATTACATGAGCATTAACCTTAGTTCCTGGGCAACCGTGTTATAAGCAGAAATTACTGCAATTGACATTTTTTCCGGAGAAATAGTGAGGAGGGGCTGTGCAAACAGGCGGATACACATTAGGACCGACAGTCAGGTAGCGCTAAAAGCTCTGGAAAATATCGAAGTACGCTCCAGAGTGGTGAAAGGATGTCTCGAATCGCTGGTGAAACTGGCAGAACACAATAGATTGACTTTGTGGTGGGTGCAGGGACATAAGGGATTTCAAGGAAACGAAAGAGCCGAAAAGACCTGTGATAAGACCACATCCCACTTGTGGGATCGGACAATATGAAACCGTAAAAAGGGTGATTCAGGGCTATATTAACGATGAACACCACGCCCATTTGATTGGAGTTTCTGGACAGATGCCGTTGCGGCTGTTTATGGAAGGTCCCCTGATTGCAGGATGTGTCGTGAAGAGGACGAAACTCCACTATTACTCGGCAAACTTAGCATGGCATGTGAGGGTTGATGCGCAGTGGTCGAAGCCACTCCCATGATGCGGAGCTCAGGGTACTTTTACGGCAGCATAGCACTCTGCGTCTCTCTCTAACAGCGACGAAACTTTTTCCCTCTCTGCGCGGACAACTGCCATCCTACGATGGTTGACTATTACATATAATGTGTGAGTGTCCAGCGGTTGAGGCGGGGAGACTTCGACACTTCGGGATGACGTATGCTGAACCCTACGACATAAAACATATGCCAATAGAGCTTGTGCTGAAGTTCATTAACAGCATAGGCCTCATGCAGTAAAGCATTTAACAGCGGGGCAAGAATCGCGCTTCTTAAGAGCGTTCTCTAGTCGGTCAAGTTTTCAAATGTAAACAAACATTCGTCTTCCGTCTCTGTAGAAACCACATGCCCTAATGCTGTCGGTGTGTCCATCTGTACTACGTATAGACACGAATGCACCTTGCGTTGCATCCCACAAGCGTGCGTCGAAGAGAGAGACTAAATAGTGGGAGTGCTGAGCTTGTTCGTACTCTTAAAACGATCTGACAACACAGCTTGTAGCGCTTGCTTTCAGAGGGAACGACTTGCTTTTATATCATTGAACGACTGAGAGATAGAAGTTGGAAAATCGCAAAGCGGTGTGCACTGTTAGGAATGGAACATAATTTTAAAATAATCATAATTTCAAATGATTTATTGAATTGAATTAAGTTTGACAGTGAAAAAAGTTAGCCGTAACTTTTAATCGAACAAAATATAGTTTTCTAGAAACATTGTATTTTCTGACCAATAAGGGTTCTGCCAAATGCGTAAAATTAATCGTTCCTATGTAATTTTGCAAGTAAAACAGCCAACCTGTCAACGTAACAAAAACGTGACACCGAAAGTAGAGCAACAAAATTGAGTTTACAAAAATTAACTTTGTCGTAGAGGTAAAGTAAATAATCAATTCAGCTAGATAATTTCATGCATAAAATAAATTTAGAGACGTTAAAGTCACTCGAAAAGATAGATAATCATCAATTTTATCGTCGTATATAATATAAAATTTTATTCACGGTTTTTACTGCAACATGGATTTAATTCTTTGACGTGAAAAATTCAACTGTCAAACAAAATGTCAAAAAAACGTTAGACAGTAATACAACAATGGATGTTGGTATAGAAGTTTTTTTTTAACTTCTAAACGATAAAATTGCATTTTAACATGCGGTAAAGAGTAGATAAAATTCAATTTTGACATTAAAGATTAAATAAATAACATTTATCGTTCGACACTGTAAGAATTTTCAAATTTTCGCTTGTGTAAACACTGTCATGAAATAATTTAAATGACAGATAAACGTCAAACTATTTTTATGGATTTTAAGCAATTTAAAGGCTTTCCAGGGTTGTATCGAACGATAAAACGTTGTATTACACTCGTTCCTGTGTAGATTGAACGCTTTACGCCACTCGGGGTTCACAAAAGCACTCGTTTCACTCGTGCTTTTATAAACCCCTTGTGGCATAATGCGTCCAATTTACACAGGAACTCGTATAATAATTACTATTTTAGTTGTGCGGAAATGGAGAAAGAAAATAAATCACAATAATAATAAAAATAAAATAAACAATCATAATAATAACTATTGGAATGCAGAAGGCGCTTATCTTGAGGTCGTTGCGTTTGCTCAGGGTAATTCTCGGTATTCGTAGTTACTCACCCCATGGTTTTGGGGGTGGCTACGATGTGCGATTAAAACATCTGACCAGCAAGAAACCTCGTGAAGGTCGGAATCACGATGATTTCCTTCTGATAAATTTTAAAAACAATAATAATAACTATTTAGTATTGTCTAATAATTTCAAAAGTTAATTCCTCATTCCTTGGGGGGTTCCTTATTGTTTTTCCTCGCTTCTGCCTTGGATCTAACAACTCAGGTAAAAAACAATTAAAATAAAAAATCCTTAAATGCGGGTACATTTGTTCTTTCCAGAATTCTTCGTCAAAATTAATCAAAAAATTGCAAATGTTGGTTATTTTGTACATTTTATACAGTCAAATAAAACTACCACTTCATATAGAATTCCTTTTGGAGTCCAAATAATAAAAAAACAGGTACACAATTATATAAAAAACTAGCTGACCCGGCGAACTTTGTATCGCCTCAGAATCAATAAATGTTGTGTTAACTTATTAGCTGAATTCACTTTTTTTATTCGGAGTGGAGGCAAATCCAACAAATTAAAGATCGGTCCAGCCGTTCTTGGGTTATAAACCAAAGGAGGCCCCTGAGCCCCCATGCCCATTTATTAAGAGTTATTCTGCTATTCGGGACGGAGACAAACACAACAAATCAAAGATAATAAAAATCGGTCCGGCTGTTCTTGAGTTATAAACCCAAGGGTTCCCCCTGAGCCACCTGTCCATGTTTCAATAGTCATTCTGCTATTCGGGGCGGAGACAAATCCAACAAATCAAATATCATAAAAGCCCTTCTTGAATTATAAACCCAAGGGCCCTCCTGGGCCTTCATGTCCATGTTTTAATAGTTATTCTGCTATTCGGGGCGAATACTTTACGACTTATTCCCATACCTACCAAATATAAAAAAAATACTTCGAAAAATCGGTCCAGCCCAAGGGGGCCCCCTGGGCCCCCATATCCATTTGAAAAATACTTACCGACCTATTCCCATACCTATCAAATATACAAAAAAAAATCATAAAAATCGGTCGACTCGAAAAATCGGTCCAGCCCAAGGAGGGCCCCTGGGCCTCCATCTCTATGTGAAAAATAGTTTGCCACCTATTCTCATACCTACCAAATATACAAAAAAAAATCAAATTTAGTGTTCAATGCTACAGTTGCTTTATCGCTCAGGAAATTAACACGACTATTTTGTTTTCAGTTTATTTATTTACTTATTGTTAAGGATTGGTATAAATGAGTATGGATGGCGACAAATTTGATTACAGCATTATTCAGATCAATAATAAATTGTCTAATAATGTTTATTGCAAGCTTTTTATCGTTAATTGCAGGCATTCCTAAATACAAAACAAATCCGTAAAAAAATGTTTCATTTTTAATTACTAACTTATAGACTATGCAAATAAAAAAAATTAAAAAAGACCTTTCAAACGACATGTTACTCGACCCCTATTCCCTATTTAAAAAATCGAGGTTGCTCCTGTCAGGCGTATGGGGTTACACCAAGCCTGCTTACTATTGCATCAAAACATGTCCCCCTCGAGATAAAAATTGACCTGTTTTTAGATTTTTCTTAAATATCTTTTCCTAAAAAGTTATTGAGGGTGGCTCGTTTCGATTGAAACGGTCTGTATATCGATTCTACACTTATCCGTGCACAAATCTAAAAAAAAATTCTCAATACCCACCTCAATTGGGCCAATCGCCGGTTTTTTCTTTTCCCCGATAAAGTTCTGTTACCCTTACCACTATCGCGTCTTTTACACACACCCCCCATATCACAAAAAAACTATCACTAACAATACTATTAACACTATAACAATAGTCAAAACTAAGAATACAAAAAACGCAAAGTCTGTTGGAGTCAATATGACGAAAGGTCTAGTTTTTACACTAACAATTAGTCAAAAGTAACAACACTTGAAAACACTAAAAGCCTACTGCAGTCAAGACTGTTCTCAGGTTCTGTGCTTTTATAACTGGCATTATTAATTTTTTTATTTTGTTTTTTAACGCCATACTGAAAGGCGCCGGCGGTCTCTTTTACAACCAAGAAGTATTTTTTTAAGAACTGCCAAAATTATTATGTGTGTTCGGCGTTTCTTTGTATCTAATTAGTTATTAAAATGTCCCTTTTGATATCATGAACTGATCTCCAGAAAAAAAATCAATGTAAAAGTATGTCTTGGGAAATACCTATTTCCATAATAGGCAACTCAATAACAATTCATCATAAAGCTAATACGCAGCTATACGCAGTTACTGTTATAATTTATTGAATTCCTGTGAATTTTTGCTCTAATTTGATTCGTTTTCTCACAACCCATAAAACAAAAATACACGATTTTTAAAATTCTGACGTAATTCAAAAGGACCCTTGAATTGGTTTTTGAAAAATTAACTATGTGGGTAATAACTTCTTCTTTCATTCTAAAATTGCCCTGAAATTTCAATCGATCATCGATCTACAAGACAAGTACATCCTCTACGAGCGCTGGCTGCCGCTCTACTGAGCACAAAACAGTGCGTTGTGAGAGCCGTAGGACCGAGAGCTTTGTTGCCAAATTGTTCACAACCCTCAATCTGCTATAGATGGCGACACCAACCGCTTAGAAAATTATTAAAACAAATTTTTCCATTCATGTGCTTAGTACTTGCGTAAATGATTTGTTTTTCTACACGGAACGTTTTTAATAAGTCGTAGCAACGTTCGAAACTCCCCTAAACAAAATTTTTCTGTCAATTAACGATTTTCTTTTTCAATTTTTTTTAGAAACAAAAAATTTTGGACTTTCGTAAACGCATCGGTCCAAGATTCTAACTTTCCGCGTTTTTAAAAATCGATAAATCAATATGGTAATCGATTTATTCGAAGAAACAAATTATCCAAGATGGCGTCTGGTAATGAACGCTCTTAAGAATGAGAAGAAATGTGTAGTTTATGCCAAAAAATAGAGATTTACAAATAAAAATTGACAACCGTTTCACTTAAAAATGTACAATTTCCTTTTAAATAAAAAATTGTGCTTTAGTGACATCAGTAAAGCTCAAGGTCAGACTGGTTGTGGTCATTTTCAGCTGTTTGTAAGATAGTAAGTACCACGGCCAGGAAAATACCTTCAAGTGACTGATCGTATGTACTGAAGTATTAATAAGCTTTTTGACGTAACGACAAAAACGTACTGTTAAAGGAGACTACACTAGGTTGAATTTTGAAATTGATGTGAAGTTTTTTTTTCAAACAATCAGTTTCAACTCATTTAACAAACCATGCGAACGAATTTTCGGGTAGGTATGGCATATGTGTAAGTAAACTCCACAGAAAAATTTTATTCGATAATAGCTATACACAATGTTATACACACTGTGAACAAAGTTCACTTGGCAACTGGTTATGTCAAAACCGTAATAGCGATTATGATAATAAGGGTTAATACACGGATCGGCAAAATTATCGCATCACATGAAAATATTGCTGTTTTTGTTATCAAACTACACTATATTGCAAAAAAAAAAATTAAAGTAAGACACTGAGTTTCAACAACTACACTAATTTATTAAAAGGATAACACATGCAGCAGACCAGTTTTTTGGTTTTGTTTTGGGTGCAGACCACTTTATTTCAGCATCTTCACATTCTAGACCAATTTTTAGTACGTAGTGTTATCTCCTCCTGCTTGAATAACTGCAGTCATTCTACGTGGCATGCTTTGGATCAGCTCTTGGACGTCTGCGAGGTCCATTAAGCAGCCAGCACACTATCGCGGAACGGAATGGAATGGAACGGAACGGAATTTTTGAAAAGCATACACCATACGACCCATTCCGCGCTGTTCCGATTTGCGGTAGTGTGCGCCGTTCCGTTCCGTTCCGCGATAGTGTGCAGCCTTCTTTAAGCGCTTCAGCGAGTTGATTAAGTGTTTGTGGACGATTTCCGCGCTCTTTGATTCTTCCCTCAATTGCGTCCCAATGATATGTTCAATAGGATTACAGTCTGGGCTTCTCGCTGGCCAGTCCAGAGTTTGAATTTCGACTTCTTCAAAAAATTTGTTTACCACTCTGGCAACGTGTGGGCGCGCATTATTCTGCATTAACATAAAATTTTCACCCACAAATGGTGCAAATGATGGTATAACGTGGGGTTTCAGTATTTCAGTTATGTACCGATGTGCATTTAGAGCACCACCAGCAACAAGCACTAGTTCTGTATTGGCCTGCATATTAATGCCTCCCCAGATCATAACACTGCCACCACCGAAACTTTTCCTGCAAACCATAGTACACGGCGCATAACGTTCTCCAGGTCTTCTCCATACCCGCAGACAACCATCGGGTGAGTTTAAAGCAAACAAGTAAAAAAAAGTTAATTATGATTTAAATGGGCCATAGCCAACTACTGACTTCGTTTAATAATGTTACTATCCGCAGCTTACTATGCAGTCAGGGGGTGTAGCATTGAATCGATCGAGTGAGTGTGATGGTATTGTTGGTTGTCTACATTACCGTACTTCGAACATTATTGTAAATAAACTTATAACTTAGTCTAAAGGGCCTAAACCCAGGCCTAAACCGTAGATGGTCTAAATTTGAACGCCTTTCAAGTAACAACGAAGTCTCCCACACTCTTTACAAGATTATCAAGCCGTAATAACACTCACAAAAGTGACGTCATTTTATTTACATTTCTCATCGTAAACAAACACAAACCCAAATTTGTATGTGACTTATTTGAAATTTCTCGTGACATTTGACATTTGAAAAGTGAGTTGAAAAATTCAATATGTGAATACTCAAATAAAGTGTTGAGAGTGTTGTAAAACCCTAAACCTCTTATATTGAGTTAAAAAAGGAAGAAATATTTAATTTAGTGTTTATTCCCCGCCTTGAAAGAGTGAGGTTATGTCTGTTTATTGTTTATGTAGTAGTGTGCATTGGATTAATTGTATTTTAACATTAGTTCGTTGGGTTCGTTGTATAGTTTATGCCCTTAAACAGCTAAAGACAAAATGGAGGATGACTTTGTTAAGTTCCTGTATAATAGAGAACACCTTAGAAAAGTTAGACAAAAGTAAGTAGACATACACTCTCTACTAAGTACTTAAATGATTAAATGTTTTTTTTTAAAGATTTTTACAATGAGTATGGAGTACCCAGCATTGCAGGTCTAATTCTCCGCCACATAATTTTTCATTCTTTAATTATTCATTATGATTGTGTATGTAGATATAAGAAATAAAATGTTGATATTAAGCCTAAGTTATTGTAAAACAACCTTTCTCCACACTTTCGATTATTTCTGTGGCCCAATTACACTATTTAATTGGTCTGAAACTCCTCCAGTAATAACATCCCCTGGGGGTCTACCACTGACATCGATGAATGAATGAGGTGGTGTCTTTAGCTGTTTAAGGGCACAAACTATACAGCGAACTAATGTTAAAATACGGTTAAAATCAGTTAAAATGCAATTAATCCAATGCACACTACTACATAAACAATAAACAGACATAACCTCACTCTTTCTTAACCAAGGCGGTGAATACACCCTAAATTAATTATTTATTCCTTTTTTAACTCAATATTAGAGGTTTAGTTTATTTACAACACTTTCAAGACTTTATTTGAATTTAGATATTGAATTTTTCAACTCACGCGAAATGTCAAATTTCGTGTTTGTTTACGATGAGAAATGTGAATAAAATGACGTCACTTTTAGGAGTGTTATTACGGCTTGATAATCTTGTAAAGAGTGTGGGAGACTTCGTTGTTACTTGAAAGACGTTCAAATTTAGACCATCTACGGTTTAGGCCTGGGTTTAGGCCCTTTAGACTAAGTTATAAGTTTATTTACAATAATGTTCGAAGTACGGTAATGTAGACAACCAACAATACCATCACACTCACTCGATCGATTCAATGGTAGACCCCCAGTTTTTGAATTATCATATTTTATATTATATTTTATCATTCATATTTTAAGTGATGCGATAATTTTGCCGGTCACTGTATATAGAGATTATTTTATAAATCCATTTCAAGAAGAACAAAAATGTATGAGCCGAAAATAAATAAGTACTAAAGTTAATTTTGTGTTGCAATTTGTATGCACCTCTACTGTGTTCAAATTATAAAATAATCATAATAGTAAACGCCGCGCCGCCTAAATTGAACGCGGTTTGAACATTTTCGAAACAAAAACTTCGTAATCAATTTTAATTCAATTAAATGTTTTGAAATTTATTTACTAAATTAAATTTTCCTTAACGAGAATCAATTAGTCTTATTTTTTATTACGTGAATTGCATTAATTTGTTAATTACAAGGACTTAGCTTTAAATTGGTAACGTAAAGACAAGAAAGTAAATATTCTTAAAAATGTAAAACGGAAACGTGTGCCAAATATAAATCACGTTTAATATAATTATTGTGATCGTTAGCTGGATAAAAAATTCAAATTGAGACTTCAAACAGCATTTATAATTACGCCTTCCGAAGTTTCGGGTAAAAATTTGAATGTGGACATTCAGCACATGAGTTGATAGCAATTTAAAGCCGGCACATTCGGGTTCACGAGGATGCATTTACAGTGGAAACTGAATTATCTTCGGATTGGAATGGAGCTGACTGAACCCCGTGCCCGTATTGATTGCACCCATTGCAGCCAACATTGTGGAAAATGCGCTGGATTTCTCTACTGGAAGCGTAGATAACGGTATCTTAACCGACACTTTTTACCCTTTCATGTTCAATTTAAACTACAAAAGAAGAGGGACGATGACTCACATGATGAAGAATGCAATCGACAAAACGGCGGGAACAAAGAAGACTTGCTTCTGCTGTTCCTAGTTTGTCTTTTATTAAAGGAATGTTATTTAACTTTGCCTAACCATATCCCTAATCATAACGAAATAAACTTACATTAATGAGTTCAGAATACAGGTGGATACGCACAGATTTTTCTACGCTGAATCGCAAAGTTCCTATGAATATAATACAGGGTGTCTCACGAAGTGTGGTAGAAATTCAAACCCTCCATTCTGCAACTCCTGAACGTAACTTTAAAATCGTAATTAGAAAAATTTAACTCATAAAAAATACACTATTGAGAACTGCTGACAATGGCTTTAAAAGCGATGAATGTAAACCCAAAAAGAAGTACACAAATAACTTGTAATCTGCACGCAAAAACTAAGTTGTTTTTAAACCAGAAGAATGTCGATAAGTGGAGTAAATTTAAATTAAAATTTAATAGTATATTAAAGTATGAGTGGATAACAAGGTCTTTAAAACACGCGCGAGTTTTCGAGCACGACGGCGTAGCCGGGAGTGCTCGAAATAGAGCAAGTGTTTTAAAGACCAGTTATCCACGAATACTTTACGCTATTTTTTATTATACCAGCAATACTGGAAACAAATTAAGCACTAAAAACTATTTTTTGTCGTGATAAATCGAAATGGCGTAATAATATTGCCATTAGTTACGACAATTATTGTTTACGTTTTTCTCGCGTCCACGTCTGTCATTGCATTTAGTCGTGTCAGCAAAAATCGAGGAAAAATGACTTAAAACGAAATTTCACCCGATATAGAAGCATTGGCCGAACAAGCGGAATCCAAAATACTACCATCGAAGTCAAAAGACCCATACCTGAAGGAATATGAAAAGTTTTCAAATTTGATGAAGTTATAATGATACCTATATTTCCTTGACAACCTTTAAAGCTTGCCGTGCTTTAATCGCCTGTATTCGCACGCTCAGGCGTGCTTGAAACGGCGATTCTGATGCAGGTATAATAAAAATATATTTAAGTCGATCTCTAAAATCTTTAAAATCTAGGGGTTTAAAATCGGACGATCTAGCTGCCCATTCTACAGGACTTCATCTACAATCCAGTGGTTGGGGAAGGTATTGTAACAATAAGCAAAGTATATGGATGACGTCAAAATTAATTTAGAATATGTACTAATCCAATCAATAATAAATTGCCTAATATAATCTTTACTGCAAGCTTTTATTGCAAATCCGTTAAACAATTGTGTTTTTTGTTTAATTACTAACTTATAGACTATGCAATTAAAATCATAATTATGTGGTTGAAAAGACAATTAAAATACCTTTCAAATGACATACTCAACCCTTATTCCATATTTAAAAAATAGGGGTCGCTCCTGTCAGGGGTATGGCGTTGCACCAAGCGTACCTACTATTGCATCAAAACATGTCCTCCTCGAGGTTAAAATTGACCGGTTTTTAGATTTTGCTCAAATCTCTTTTCCTTAAAAGTTTTTGAGGGTGGCTCGTTTGGATTGAAGCGGCGTGTATATAAATATTACAACATAATAATTATGTATTTAATGTGACAGCTGTCAAATCTAACCTGAAAATTTTATGTTAATTCTGTTTTTTTTTAATTTGATTAATTTTACGTGGACGAAAAAAAGTTCAATACTCGTGCGCTGTCACTTTTCGGGCTCATTGCAACCAATACGGTGAAAGGACCACAATGCATAGTGATGGGTGAAGCCAACATCTAGACCCAAATGTGTACTAATGTAAGACAATTACGCAGAGAGATTGTTCCTTCTACTTGTATAGTTGTCTGCATAATATTGAACCCAAATGTGACGTCATGTTGGCTTCACGCATTTTGCTTTGTACCGTATATTGCAACAATCGGCTTCAAAAATTTGTCCTGTCAGCGCACTTGTATCGAAATTTACTATTACTTCTTTGCTAAAAAAGTTGGTTTTTCGTTGCTACTCCTATAGGTACCAAAAAATTACGATTTTATTTACAGTGGCGTTCTGACTTTTCAGGGATGACATTACCAACCAAAAAAAATCTAAAAGAATACGGCATTAAAATACAACCGATGATTCAATTGTTCGGTCAATTTTCTCCATCTATTCAAAAATCACGAGCGTGAGCGTCACGAAATTTCGCTCTCATGTCCGCGGCAATTACTCATTTATGACAAATAGCAATTTACGATTTAGCGATACTATTACAAGGATAATTAACAACGAATGTCTTGCCAGACTGTCAATAAATTTAGAACACGTATTTAAAAACAAAATTCACAATTATCTGTACAACAAAATTTATCTCGGATTGGTAACACAAGTGCAATACAGCCCCTCCATCAATACGCTTTACACCGATTTTCCTTTACGCTTACAATATAAAGTGTACGGGATAACGGCTGATGGTTGGATTTCCGTACCAATTAAATGAAGAACAAAGGGAATAAATGCACGAGTAAATGGATAGAAGACATGTTGGATAGAGTTTTTAATTTTAGCTTTTGGGTTTTTTATTTTAGTTGTTTCAGTATTCTCCTTTATTTACGAATACTAGGGCTGGACGCCGAATCTTCTTGTGTCGTTTGAAACAAGTAAAACACGGATTAACTATGTTCCCATTGGAGTTTTTTAGTGTGTAATGTTAAACACTTAAGGTGAAACACAAAAGAGAGAATAACCGTATTAGGCCACTATATAACTACATGAAATCTGTAAGCGAAAACTTTTTTTTAACCTACGAAGATGGAGACAAGTGTTTCGGAATTGTCTTGAAGGAAATCTCCTTCAGTTAAATTTACTGACATCAGATTCTAAATTATCAAAATTAACTGGTTCTAAATTATAGTATCAACAAAGTAAAACAACTATGGAAATTATCCTTTTTTATACAATCCTAGCTGACCCGTCCCGGCTTCGCACGGTGATTTTATTTTATTAAGGGCCGGTTTCACCAACATCGATTAACTTTCACTGATAAATAACTGCAAAGATACGTTTGTTAAAACTATAGCAACAATTGTTCCTAACAGATGATTAAGTTTAACGGAGGTTGGTGAAATCGGTCCTTAGTATTTTATTTACTACTTTAGTAATTTTGAAAAACCGTTTCTTAGTGAGCGCCCACGTGGTAAAATAAATAAATAGTAAAATTTTATTGCAATCGGTTTAATGGATTCAGAAATTAACCCCCCCATTACGTTACTCCCCTTATGCCCAGTTGCACCGCACATAACTAGGCTTTAAGCGGAACATAACTCCATAGATACCATTGTTGCAACAATAGTTGCTATGATGTTAATCTCTACTTAAATTTTGTGCGGTGCAACTGCCCATTAGAAATGGAATTTTGAAAAACCGTTTCTTAGTGAGCGCCTACGTGGTAAAAGAAGTAAGTGTGCAACATTTTATTGCAATTTATTAAGTAGATTTAGGGATTACCTCCCCCGCCCCGTTACCCCCCTTAAAATGGAATTTTAAAAAACCGTTTCTTAGTGAGCGCCTACGTGGTAAAATGAGTAAGTGTGCAAAATTTCAATTCAATCGGTTCAGTGGATGTAGAGATTACTCCCCCGCCCCGTTACCCACCTTTGGAATGTAATTTTGAAAAACCGTCTCTTAGTAGCGCCTACGTGGTAAAATAAGTAAGTGTGCAAAATTTTATTCCAATCGGTTCAGTGGATCTAGAGATTAAATCCCCCGCCCCGTTACCCCTCTTTGGAATGGAATTTTGAAAAACCGTTTCTTAGTGAACGCCTACGTAGTAAAATACGTATGTGTGCAAAGATTCATTGCAATCCCTTCAATGGATCCGGAGATTAACTCCCCCGCCTCGTTACCCCCCTTTGGAATGGTATTTTGAAAAACCGTTTCTTAGTGAGCGCCTACGTGGTAAAATGAGTAAATGTGCAAAATTTCATTCCAATCGGTTCAGGGGATCTAGAGATTATTCCCCCGCCCCGTTACCTCCCTTTGGAATGCAATTATGAAAAACCGTTTCTTATTGAGCACCTACGTGGTAAAATAATTAAGTGTGCAAAATTTCATTTCAATTGGTTTAGTGGCTCTAAAGATTAAATCCCCCGTCCTGTTACCCCCTTTAGGAATCAAATTTTGAAAAACCGTTTTTTAGTGAGCGCCTTCGTGGTAAAATAAGTAAGTGTGCAAAATGTCATTTCAATCGGTTCAGTGGATTTAGAGATTAACTCCCCCGCCCCGTTACCCCCCTTAGGGATGGAAGTTTGAAAAACCGTTACTTAGTGGGTGCTTACGTGGTGAAATAAGTATGTGTGCAAAATTTCATTGCAATCGGTTCAGTGGATCTAGAGATTAACTCCCCCGCCCTGTTACCCCCCTTAGGGATGGAATTTTGAAAAATCGTTTCTTAGTGGGCGCTTACGTGGTGAAATAAGTATGTGTGCAAAATTTCATTGCAATCGGTTCAGTGGATCTAGAGATTAACTCCCCCGCCCCGTTACCCCCCTTAGGGATGGAATTTTGAAAAATCGTTTCCTTGTGGGCGCTTATGTGGTGAAATAAGTATGTGTGCAAAATTTCATTGCAATCGGTTCAGTGGATCCAGATATTAACGGGGCGGGGGGCCCCGTTACCCCCCTTTGGAATGGAATTTTGAAAAACCGTTTCTTAGTGGGCGCTTTGGTCGTGAAATAAGTAAGCGTTCAAAATTTCATTGCAGTGGGTTAAGTGGATACAGAGATTGCCGGGGCGGGGGGAGTCAGTGAGTGGTATTTGGATTTTATATATATAGATGACAAAATTAGGTAAATTTTAATCTAAAAATTTCGTTCCCATATAAAGCAAGAAATGACGATTATTTAACATAACAACGTTTTACAATCCCAAAAATATGCGACCCGCAGCCCATGTGATTATAAGAATTTACATAGCACGCACACTTAAATGAATCGTATAAATCTTAAATAACGATTAAAAATCTTAATAGCCGCTTAAAAAAAGGAACGTAAAGGTGCAGTTCGGGTCCGCGCCGTAGATTTTGACGTGAAAACGTCGTCGGCATAAAATCTTACTTTGGCTTCTAGTAAAGCTTCGCAAGCTCTTCCCAATGCCACCTGAATCAACGTCCTAGCTAAATGCGTTTTCACGCTACACTAATTTATATCTTTATACAACGTTAATTCGCTTTCTTTTCGACGCTGTTGAAGCTCTCCCAGCTCTCCCATTTGTTAAGATCTGGACCTTTTAGGTTTCTTGGATTCGTTTTGACACGAGATTCGATTTGCGTTTTCTTTAATTCCGAGCATATTTACGACTCATATTAGACATCTTTTTTTTTTGTAATTTAACATCGATTTTTACTTATATTCCGGCGAATATTTTTATTATGTCACTTTGGCTCCTTGTAGTGCTTCGCAAGCTCCTCACAATGACACCTGAGTCAACGCGTTTTCACACTACACTAATTTATAACTTTATATAAAGCTAATTTCCATCAATCACAAACATGCATCTACACTAGTCCGATGACGTCACAGACAAAACAAATCCAGCACGACAAACACATACAGACATGCCCTATCCGTGGTGGGCTCAACCGTTGCCAACGCCTTATTAGCGATTCAAATCTGAGGATATTTGTAACAACAGAAAGTTTGACCTACTATCACTGTACTTGACGAGCGAATAATAGACATTTTCACGTCAAAAAATGCAAGAAAATAATATTAAATTTTACTGATATGATTGCATGAGTTCTTAAAATCTTGCAACAATCGTGAAACTCGAATGTGGACAGTGTTTCATATTTTAAGTTTGGGCAACAAAACAGAGCCATCGTTCTATCCCCTGTCGCAATTGCCAGAAAAAAGTTGGAATTGCCAGAAAAAAGTCGGAATTGCTAGAAAAAAAATCATTGTCAGTTGTTTTTCCATTCATGTCCGTTTATCGCCTTCGTACAAAATAGATACTATGAAAAAAGTATAAAAACAATTCATAATAATTTATTTATTTTAAATCTAACAATAATTCATCGGTAAATCTAAGCTAAACCATGCAATATTAGTATTACGAATGAGCCTCTACTTAATGTATCAAATTTAATGAGTTGAAAAGTTTAAGTCGATAATAATCATGTATTAACAAGTTTGAAATTAACTATAAAATGTATAATTTTATGTTTTACTTGGCAGTTTTTAAAATCATAATTTGTTAGCCCAACTTTGAAATTTAAGGTTTTCTTATTTTTTTTCCTCATTGATTGCTTTTGTCAACTTTGTTTTGTTTGGATTTCGATCTTTTTTGTCTTAAATTCTGATATAATTAGACAACTTTTTAAATTTTTTGAAATTTTACTAATTTGAACTTTAGCGCCTTTTTTATTTATTTTTTCCTTATATAACCTATTGAGAATTTGATAATGTTGATCTCAGAATCAAAAACTTTATGCGAATGTAAAATAACATAGGTTGCCATTAAAAAAATGTTGATGACGTCATAACTGTAAAAAAAAGTAATAAAAAAAATTACTGTACGTTTCTCGGATGCGCTCTCATTAACCCTACCACAATGCTTTTTAAGTTGTATTTCTAGCGCAAATACTAACGGAGTTCCTGAATTTATTCTTTACTTAATTTCCACACTGTATAGATATTAGTTTAGATAAAATATGTTAAAAATATATTTTTAGAATCCATATGAAGCAGATTCAGTTAATTCTAAAATTTCGATAGTTGACTTCCGACAACTTCCATAATCACTCCTTAACATAATGTATGTTTGCAGAAGTTTTACCATTAATGTCAACACAAAACAACAGTCTAAACAGCTGGAAGTAATGCATGAACTCAAAGAATTGAATGATTCAGAGTAACATTATTGTGAGCGTTGCAAATTTGCACGTCGCGCGTAGATCATTTTGCTTATTTATAGACTTAATGATCGCAAACTGCACAAAGTTACACGCGTTCTGAATTATTCTTATGGATGCGGATGGGACGAAATCCAAGGAACATTGTGCATAGCATCATTTTTTTCACGCAGTGTGTACTTTCTCTTTCTGTTCACTTATTTTTATAATTTTATTGGTGAAGTGTTTAAATAACTATATTGCCCCTACAATTTGTACACACATTAGCGCAGTATAAACCCGCGATTGGTACATGTAATTCGTACGAATATATGTATTACAAAAGCATCTCTATCGCCAATTTTCGATTGCAATATCATTACCTAACCATTAATTTGTACTTGTAAGTATGATGTTCAAACCCTGCACCAGATGCACTAAAGATGACCGTTGAACTGATGATTTTTTTAATGACGGCTTTTACAAAAGAATTGAATCTTTTAAGGTATTTAAATTAGTAATTTTAACGGGGTCATCAAATAATGCAAGAATGCATGGTACACCAGCTTGAAACATAATGTTCTTATCTACGTGTGTATGTCACTGAACGGCTGGACCGATTTTGATGAAATTTTTTGTGTGTTTGAGTGGGTCTCTGGATTGTTTAGATTCACAATTGGATCCGGTAGGTGGCGCTGCAATCGGGTTATAGTGTTTTTTTTTGGCATTTTTTTATTTTTCTTTAAAAGTTTTCGCATATCAGAACATATAACCCCAAAATTTCACCACCCCACCACCCCCCAATACCAAGCGGTGTGTAAATGTCATACGCATGGCCACTAAGTGTTTGGTTTCGTTTGGATGACTTAGATAGAAATCTGTGCACTATGCATATTTGACAGTGGCTTAATTTTTTTTATGAAATGTAAGTATTCAAGCTGGTACATACCCGATGTTTACTTTTAAAATTAATATGTGCTTTTATTGAATACACTTTGGACTAAACTTCAAAGATATAAAAGTTACGTTTGTTTGTTAACTACTGCTTGTTAACGACGACTAGGCAAGCCCGTGCAACAAATATGGTTATTGCCACCAAGTTTAGAACAACCTGTGCCAGTGCCGATAACTATGAATATTGTAACTACTAACAATATTAGTGTTTCCACAATATTCAAGAAGTTCTCTGCAAGTTGTGGATGTGTTATTGTTTACCTGTTTCATAATAAGACGATATTTGTTAATTTTATTCTGCTAGATACATCCCTGGCTTATGCAAATTTAGTTCCTCCACCTGCAGGTAATTATAAGGTCTTCTACAACATACACATGTCATAATTTTGCTTTTATTTGGTATTAGTAAATCTGAGCAAATTCAGATATCAAATTAATAACATAAAATTTTCTTTTATAGCCGCGCTTTTCCTTTGAAAGCTTTGCAGAACCTTCAAGCTATTCAAATATTCTATATTTATGCTTGGTCAAAGATGCAGATAAGATCAAAGATTCACAGCTATTTGCCAGTGAACATTTTATTAAATAATAATTGTGTGCTGTTGCAACGCGACGAAAGGAGAATAAGGTCATAAAGGAAATCAATATTTCAATGTGTTCTTACGAAAGAACAAAATGATAAAGTAGGTTTTGATATTATGAAGAAATTGATTTAAGATAAAATTTTCTAAAATTTTTACTTTATTAAATTCCCCAAGTTCTCATAAAATATGAATATAATTTTAATCATAAAATAGTTTAAAAATTTAAATATATTTATGTCAAACTCCACAAACTTTAATAAGAGCAAAATTACAAATTAATGGAACATGTTTCGGCAGAACACTACTGTCATCATCAGCCCTTAAAGAATATTTAAAATATTTAATATATTTAAATTTTAATTTAAATTTACTCCACTTGGATTTATCGACATTCTTCTGGTTTATAAAATAGTTTATTAATTCTAGACTACGTTTTTTTTTTTAAATAATGGCCATAGAGAAGTCCATGTATCTTTTTTTCCCAACTTTTGTTTGGGACAAATCTCGGAGTTGAAAATTTTGCCCAATACACCTGGGCACTCTTTCTCATAATTATTTCAATAGCCATTTTGCTCCTAATTCAAAAATATTTCTACAATAAAATCTTTATAACATTTTTATTGTTTGTTTATTGTTATATTTTATTGTAACTGCCGGTATAAATTCTGTAATGATCTGACACGGAAAGCTTTGATATCAACATAAAATGTTCCTCAGAAAGCTAATTGTTAAACTAATTCTATGAATTAAAAAAATTGTTTAGCTTAACAAGTACACAACATATCTACATATCTATAATATATTATAATATTATCTATTTTTATTATATGGCCAAATTGGGAGATTTGGGGCACGTCACTGTTTTTTATATACAGGGTGTTATGGAAGTCCTAGCAGAAAATGTAACCACACGTACAACTTGTTGAATTCGTTTTTGGGCATCCCCACAATCAATGAATGTGGAGTCTATAGGCGCGTATTGGTTTTAGGGGTCAAACTATACTGGCCGCAATTGAAATCCGAAGACCCCGAAAAAATTATTTTATTAAAACGAAATTTTGGTTAAATATTGGGGGCATCGTCCCTAACAAACGATTAAAGTTTCATATGATTCCAACAATGTTTGCAATTTTTTTAAAAAAATTATATTTTCAACAGTTGAAAAAGAAATTGAGGTTTTTTGCAAACTGATAGATATTATTACTGCAAAAACGGCTGTCTGAGTTCTGGTGGGGTTCAATCATGCCTCGCAGGCGACAGCAACCAAACTTTTTGCAATTAACCCCATTTGAAAGAGGTCGTAGTGTGAGACAGGGGGAACGTGGTGTTTCGCACCCTGCAATCGCTGCAGCTATGGGGCGCAGTGTGGCTACCGTGATGGCAGCATGGCAAGTGTGGTCTGATGGAGGGCGAACACAGCTAGCTAGAGGCACAGGAGCTTCCAGAAGAACTACCCAACACGAAGATCGTCTTCTTCAATTAATGGCCCTAAGAGAAAGACGGAGGTCTACTTAGTCAATTGATGATGCTTGGTTTGCAGCAATAGGAAGGCCCATTCGGATTCGCACCGGTTACCACAGAATACATTCAATGGGCCTAACTTCTTAGCGTCGGCGTCTCGTCCCCCCCATTACACCTCAACACCCTCGTCAGCGTCTGAACTGAAGCAATGAACGCAGAAACTGGGGCATTGAATGGCATGACATTGCCTTTTCTGACAAATCTAGACTCTGTTTGGGGGTCATGATGGTAGAGGGTAAGTCAGGGGACGACGAGGAGAACGGCGTCATCTCGAGTTTGCTGTTGAGCGTCACGTCCACCGTACCATCGGACTTATGGTTTGGGAAACTATTGTTTTTGGTAGCAATTCTCTTCTAATCGTAATCCGTGGCACAATGACATCCGCGCTTTATGTTAATGATGTGCTAAGGCCCGTTGTTCTTCCTTATGTAAGTGGGATTGAAGATGGTGTTTTGCAGCACGATAACGCCCGCTTTCATATTGCGCGAACCTCTATGAAGTTCTTAGAAGAGGATCATATACCCACCTCGGTGGCCAGATTTATCGCCCATCGAAAAAGTGTGAGATTGGATGGGTATTCATATTCAGAATTTGCCGCAGCCCCCGTCGACTTTACATGAACTTTGTCAGATGCTTGGGATACTGTACCCCTACAGTACATAAACAATCAGATTGATAGCATCCCTCGTCGACTGCAGGAGTGTATTTGCCTACGTGGCCGCACCACAAACTACTAGTTTTTTTCAAAATTAGTTTTTGTTTTTGAGTGATTCTGCTTATTTTACCTTATTTAAGCATTATTCTCTCGTTGTACAAAATTTTGTTAATAAAAATTGTTTTTTTCGGATTTCACTTGCGGCCAGTATATTCTTAATTTTAACTCCGACAGAGAGCGTTTGCGAAAAAATGGTACAGAAAAAAAAGTTTCTTTTGACCAGTTCTACTTGTGGTTAAATTTGACTTCCATAACACCCTGTAGAGTAATTTTAAACATGTCTCACTTCTATAAATTTTGTGCTCTTTTTAATTAAGTACCTCAGTTCCAAACCCGACATAGTTCACTTAACATTATTTTAAGGAAATTTCTAATACATATAATAATTATGTAATATGTAAATAAATATTTTTTATTTTCAAAATTTTAAAAAATGATATTTGAAAGCTCACTTGGGAAATAATTTTTGCGTACTATGCTTGATTTAGAACCATCTAATTGTAAAATTTCAAAGCTTACAGATGTTGAAGTACTCAAAGCAAAGCGCAAATGCAGGAGTTAAGGAGACAGGAGTCCTCCCTTGCTCAATATTAAGAATAGTACACAAGTGCTAAAGAAATAGTTTAGTATAAAGAAGAATAAATAGAAGATAGCCCGAGAACAGTCATGAATTTTTTTTTACCCGGAACATATATAAGGTGTATCAGAAATACGTGTGTTAATTTTAACTAGTAAAAAAATTACCAAGTTGTCTTGATGCTGTATGGCGAAGCTCACGAGAATGCTGCAGAAACAAGAATACTGTACACGGCTCGTTTCCCCAATCGTGTTTTACTCAAAAGACATACATTTCAAGCAACTGTCAAACATCTCCGTGATCATCGCACATTTAAATCTCAAATCCAAGATAGTGGCAGAGGTCGTTCTCGTCGTGTACTGAATTTTGCAGTATTTTGGATGCTGTTACAGCTCGACCAGGGAGTAGTACTCGTAGACTTGCACTTCTTTATGGTGTATCGCAACAGTTATATCCCTACCATGTGCACCGCGTTCAATTTTTGCGGCGAAATGCTCGTAGACGCACGTTTTGCCAGTGGACTGTTGAAAAACTAATAGACAACCGAATTTTTTAAACTATGTTCTGACAACTGATGGAGCAGGATTTACTAGTTCATAACATTCATAGGTTGATGTTATGCATGCCGTAAGAATACATAATTTTCAACACGAATTTTTCGTAAACGTGTGGACTGGTATTTTAAATGGAGAACTGATTGGACCCTATGTTTTACCACCTTGTCTCAATGTTGAGCAATATTCAGATTTTTTAAGCGAGGTTTTTTTGAATCTGCTATAGGACGTGCCTTTAGAAACTAGAACAAATTTATGGTATTTGCATGATGGTGCTCCTTGTCACAATGATCTGATGATAGTCAGAGATTGGCTGAAGAGTAACTTTGTGGCCCGAGAGATCGCCCGACCTTAATCCTTGCGATTTCTTTCTTTGGGGACATATGAAACAACTAATTTATGCTGTTGTAGTTGAAACTATCGAACAACTCAGGAATCGTATTGCAGATGCTGCTACAGTCATAAGAAATAATCGGCCAATTCTTGGACGAGTTAAACATTTTTTTAATAGACGTCTTAAGGCCGAGACACACATGGCCGCACCGCGCCCGCACCGTGCCCGCACCGCAAGTGGGTGCACCCTCAGTGTGAATAAATTGGTGCGGTGTCGGTGCGGATAGATGGGGACTACGCGGTACTTTACCATGGTGCAATTCGTTCGCCGTGCCACGTCCAACACACGGACGTCACACGGTGCTGTGTGTCTCGGCCTTTATGTGTTGTTTGTAATGTAGTGATGGCTATTTTGAACATTTATTGTGATGAACTTATTTTAAATATTGATATTTTTTATGGTTCTATTCGAACTAAATTCATTTTTTTGAGATTCTTAACAAAAGACCTAATTGTGAGATCTTGAAATTTTTAAAATGCTTGTAGTGGTACTCATAAATCCGCACCATGTCGATTGAATACAAATTTGTGCGAAGTACCATTTTAAAACTAAATCTTCTTGACATTATTAATGACAACCACTTGATAGTAGTATTACTGTTACACCCTGTTACACCCTATTGCACCCTGTATATGTGCCAGTAATTAACCTACTAAATCCCCTGAAGGGTATATTATATGATCGATGACACAAACCGGAAGCGTTGGTCAAATTATATCTGACTGAATTTCCCTGCAAGAAACTATATCCTCCTCAAAGGAGCGTGGAAAGCTTGCAAAAGTGTTGTTTTACATACCACCTGGCTGCAGTTCTTCGGGAATTTTAAATCGGTCCTCTCAACAGTGTCTGAAGAGTGCTGCAACCAACAATGCGTCTGAGTATTGCTGCTTTTATAGCCTCGCGGTCTCGAGGTGTTCCGAGTAATAAACTCTTCTTCTTTCATTTTTAGAAAAGAAATTCCTAATTTATTTATTCTCAACCATAATTTTGCATTTTCAAAGATCGTTTTATTGATATCTCAACATTGGAGAACTTTGCCTTCGGCTCATGGGTTAAAATCATACATTAATTTTTGTTTTCACTACTAGCTGTAAAATGTACCATTATATAGTTTGTCGAGGATATGTGAAGTTGTTTTTCTTTCCTAGTAGTTAATAATCATGTCATTACTGACTAGTAGTTAATAATGAAGAGACCGGATTTCATGCAAAATGCATATCTAATAAATGTGGTAATACCTAAGGTAGGACTTCATGAGAAAAAATCTTTCTTAGAATTTGGCAGAATATTCATGAAATTGTTTATGTAATTATAAATACAAGAATGGACAGAAAAATATGATTTATAGGATTTAAGCAACTAGTAGTGAAAAAAAAAATATATATAAACCACACTAGAGAAGTCTTTTCTCAGCTTCGCAACTTAATTCTTAATTCGAATTAATACTGCTACTTTTCTACCTTGGTATATAATATACTATTATTCCTCACTCGTTGAGTATGTTTGTATAGTCCTACGAAATTTGCCCTTGTCACATTTAATTAGTGACAGCGTAAATAAAGACAATTCTTTTAGAATCAAAACTAGATAATAGATAAAGTTCGGTTAGAAGGTTTTGCTTTTTTCACAACAATTTCACGTATTTTTACATCAAAATTGAGTATCTGACATTTGGGGATTTTTTGCGACATACCTACACGAATACGGTATGGCGGTATGAAATGAGGGATTATGTTTTCATTAAGGCCCCCCCCCCCCCGTTTCTCGATCACAGAACACAGAATTATTCCTTGCCTCGATTATGTATGGCAGCCGCGCGAGCCTAGTTCGACCGCGGAAAATCAGTTCATTTGCAGCGCGAGCCAATTCTTAGCACACTTTTCATAAACGTTGCCGACAATCCAGCGACGCTACATTATTTCAGTTCAGCGAAATTAGTGGTTAAAAGTGCAGATGCTACGCAAGCAAACCGAAACAAGGATATAAACGTCCATCTGCGCGAGAATCATCCCTTTGCCGTCCACCGAAATAAATTCAGACCGTTTGCTCAATTTTCTTTAGTTTTTGGTCCTTTTTAATTGTGATCAAGATATAAAGTAGATACATTCTACATTCAACTAGAAAATGTTTTCTGGGTAATATATGAAACACTAGCAGAATGCCCGGCGTTGGCCGGGTTAGACCACCAATAATAATTACTGTAAATTTTAGAGGGGTGTAGCTACCATGGCGGCCCCCTTATTCGAGGGGGCGTAGCTACCTTTGAAGTACCCCTTGCAAGCCCTCTTGGGACACCCTTAGGAGAGGGGGGCGTAACCACCATCGGGGCCCCATTGGGGCAAAAGGGCGTAGTTACTATCGGGGGCCCTTTGGGGCAAGGGAGCGTAGCTGCCATCGGGGCCCCCTTGGGAGAGGGGGGCGTAGCTACCATCGGGCTTCCCTCGGGACCGGCAGCATAGCTACCATCGAAGTTCCCCTTGGAAGCACCCTTGAGACAGGGGGCGTAGCTACCATGCCCCCCACTTGGGAAAGTGGGGCGTAGCTTCCATCGGGAGCCCCATGGGGGAGGGGGCGTAGCTACATCAAGGGCCCTTTGGGACAGGGAAGCGTAGCTACTATCGCGACCCCCTTGGGAGAGAGGGCGTAGCTACAATTGATTTCCCCTTGGTACCGTGGGCGTAGCTACCATCGGGCTCCGCTTGGGACAGGGGGCGTAGCTACCATCTGAACCGCCGGCGCCGTAATATCTACTACTTTCATTCATCCCCATTCATTTATTATACACTTTGCAAAAAATCATGTCGATCCTTTACTCTGTGAAAAACAAAAGCAAATCTATCCCACGGAACCGTACATTTTTCCGGAAACAAAAGTAGTAGTATAAACTTAAAAAAAAACAACGGGTTGCACTCCGGGAGTGCCGGCAGAAGTGAAAACTTGAACATTAACGTTGTGCATTTTTGAATATTTTGGAATGGTTAGGGAATAATTTCGCACGAATTGCTTTATTTATCAGTATAAAAGTACTATCATTTTATCGTACACAAACATGACAATTTATATTACATTAAAAATTTAACACTTCAGAACTATTACAATTATTATTTTACATTAAAAAGTTTATCTCAGAAAAATCAACTTTCATCCATAATTTCAACGACTCTTTCACCATCATCATTACCAGCATCATCATCGCCAATCTCTAAAACTGATACAATAGGTTTATGGTAGCTGAAGTAAGAAACGAACAATTTTGATTCGAATCTATTTAAATGTCTAATAAAGACCGCATCAATAGTAGTTTTGTATTTCGTTGTGCTAAGATTGCGATCATTTGACATCGTTAAATCAAATTCATTATTTAAAAATTCAATTAATTGAATGTTAATTTTTATCGTTTGCAAAGTTTATGTTGAAATCTCCATTCAAAATCATTGGCAAATCATCAAAGCTTTTCCCAATTTTTTTTAAGCAATGCAGATGGGTCATGAAAATAAATGAATGAATTTTCATACAAGAAGTCTCGTATAGCACGCAATGACTTATCTGGAGAAATGTAAACGGCAACCATAATAATGAACTGATTATCACCAGAGTGGCAACGACTTATACACATATCGCCGATATCAGAAACAGTAGCATTAAACATGCTGGTGTATTTCGCATGTACATCGATATAATTTGTGCAATAATGAACTGTGTTCATATTTTGATAAATAGCTACTCCTCCCGCTGGACGATTATTTCTTCTGAAACTCGCAACAAAGAGAGGGGGATATTACCTCCTCTCCTACGCCGCTAGGCCTAGCTCTGTCAGAGAAGACAATTTTTTACAGACTTCAAAAAAGGAGGAGGTTCTATGTTCGGCTGTATGTGTTTTTTTTTTCTTTCTTTTTATGTATATTCATCGATTTGTTCGTCAATTGTGGACCTATTTTGAAAATCCTTTTTTTATTTGAAAGGGTATACTCCTGAGGTAGTCACATGGGAATCGAGAGCAAATCCTCACATTTTATACTTATTATGAACTCTCTCAAATGTATTATTTAAGTCTTTGCGTTTTGGAGTCATCATTAAAGGCACAATTACCTTGTACCTTGCCTTAGATTTTCCAGGTAGTAATATTAATTCATCATTGTTTCAGTATTTCTGGTTCTATTTTTTTAGCGTTTGCGTCTTTCATCTTCCTTTTCAACGAGCCGTCGTCGTTTCTTCATTCGAGAAGCGTCCTTACTAGGTCTACCCATCACTTAAAATTGCAAAATAATTAGCTTTTTTTTTAAATAACTAAAAGTAACTTTTTTATTTTTGAAGATTTTTCATTGAAATTTTATCGGCGCGTTGATAAAATATTGATCTTTGCAGCTACAGACCGATTTTTTGAAATTTGTAAATTAAAAAATATATGTTGAGGGAAAATAGTACTTCGACCGGCAGAAATGTACATGCCGCTAGAGAACCCTCCTCAGTTTTCTTAGTGCATTTGTTCTGACTTCCTCTTTTCTCTACCTGGGTTTCTTAGGAGACCACTTTCTAGAAAAACAGATTTGCAGTTCTATCCGGCTGGTGCACTTCTAAATTGCAAATAAACCACAGCAA
Source organism: Diaperis boleti (assembly GCA_963583935.1). Lineage (NCBI taxonomy): Eukaryota > Metazoa > Arthropoda > Insecta > Coleoptera > Tenebrionidae > Diaperis > Diaperis boleti. The sequence continues at coordinate 36,507,083 of OY757249.1, forward strand.
TATATGAAAGGTCATCTTGAAATTCCTCCATACACGTTAGAATGCAATAAGCCCATTCCATGTTAACTTTCCTTCCAGTTTCTTTTGGCTAAAAACGCTATTTCACAGACTACGGTATACGTCATTGTAAAAATCAAATCAGTCATGAAAAGAGCTGATTTTAATTAATGATTCAGCGAAAAGCGGAAAGGACAAAAAAAAAACAAGTTAATTCGACGTAAATGGCGTAAATTTTAACTTATAGTAGCCTCAACCTTAAATTGTCACGAATTTTTTATCGGAATCGAGACATTGCGGAACAAGTAAGTCGTAACCGATACCATATGGACTCTAACCGGTTTTGATTGTCTTGTTGCAACTGGTCGACTCGATTGCAAGACGGGGTTTCTGTACGGCCACGCGCCGTTCTTCAGACACGTATTTAATATTTTGTTATGAATTATTACTAGCTAAAGTGAGGTATTTGTTTTTATTTATTTGGTCCAGAATATGTTTTCTAAGGCTTGCACTTTTAATGTATTCTAAAGTTGAACAGTAAAATATGAATTTGTTACACGTACTGAGGGAAGTGATCAACTCAATTTACATTTTTGGCAATACGGTCCTGTCACCATTCCTTTACATCTTCGCCGAAAAGTCGATCAAGAGTAGAATGTTTATTTCAGAACCAGTTTAGGACGTTCATAAATAAGTTGGCCCTGCATAATTTCCCCTCCCAACCCCGTGACAATTTAAGCTTGAGGCTACTATAAGTATGTATATGAAAGAAGCCGCGAACATACGTTTCTATCACTAATTCTTCACATCATTTTTTATATGTAACCTGATGACCTGATGTTATTTATTAATGAGTTAATCCAGGAAATGCTTGGTAAATCTTACTATTAATTATACTGTTTGTACGTACCTTAGTATATTAGCAGAGAAGAGTAATGGTGAATGCGCCGGGTCAACTTGCTATATTATTTATGTCGAATATGATTTGACTGTTTCTTAATAGATAGATAATAATAATCCGTAATATTCATAACTGAGACTTTAATAATGAAAATTTATTTTACATAATTTAGTTTTGCAAAGCAAGAACTTAATGCATGGTGGACTGTGGAAATAAAAATTATGTACATTTTATCAATTAAATCAGGAAATCACCATCACATATCGTTTGCTTTCTCTATTAAAAAATTGTATTTCACAAGCAGTTGAGTCACAATTCAGGTTTTTTGATGTGGAGAACTTATTTACAATTTTTTTTAAAACCGATTACCTTTTTTCAAAGTACTTCCTCCCATCTTCTACAGTGTGTTCATAAATGATTCATAGATCCAGTGGGCTTAACGTCAAAAATTGTGTAATTCTACTAGATGTAAATTTTGTATTCCAAAGGCAGGATAATGTATATATAGATATATCTACATTTATGTATTCAGTATTGTGACCATGCTGGAAAATTGTTGATTTGGTAGTGATGATATAGGTTGAAGTATTAATATTATTGCTGGAATGAAAACTTTAACGTATATCATTCACTATCAAAATTTATGCATTTGTCTGAACCAATAATGGTGGAAAGACAAAATGACTTTTTGCCCACGTGAGGTGGCGGAAAAGTTTAAAATTCTAGTATGTAGAGCCGGTTCATGAAGTGTATGTTCTTTTCATGAAATGACCAGTTATATCTTGTGGATTCGAGATATACATAATATTTCCAGTTGACAGACAGATTGTAACAATTTTTCGGCCACTCTCATAGATTAATCAACATCGAATCATCCGAACAGCTTGGTATAAACGATAAACAAACGTTTCACTGTGAGATATAGATAAAAATTCCAAAACTTAAATAGGAATTTACTCTATTCCTAAAACAATGACACACTTAATACAAAATTTATGTTGGATTCATTAGATCAATTTATATTATTCAGTTTCCAGTATTCGTTTTTCAGCCATTCCGTACATCTGAAAAAGGCTCAAGTGTGTAAAAATTCACCTCGGAACTTTAAAATATCTGGAATACGGATGGCAAGTGATATATTTTCAGATGGTTGGCTTTTTAATAGCATGTAATGTGGTGTACAAAATACCTCTGTTATCATTGCTCGTAGGATAGTAGAGACATTCAAGCGCATGACAACCGATAAGATTGGCGGGAACGAATGAAGTTCGCAGATATAATGTAAAATGGAATCTGCACATTGGTACTGAAAAATTATTAACCACGTCTAACTAAGGAATTTAATATAGATTTCGAAACATTTTAAGCTTTGGTGTTTTTGTCAGTATCGAGATCAATGAAAATTAAGAACTATAAAATCGACACGTTTTTGGAGAAACAAATTCAGATGGCCACATACTTCGTGATAAAAAATGTATAATGAACACATCAAAGAAAATATAAAATCGTTTTTTCATTACTAGATTCAGAAAACATTATACATATTATGTCGTGTTCGATGTTTAAGAAATTGATTTTCTGTACCTTACCCAATAATGGATTTTTCTCTCCTACTAATAGATAATAAAAACAATTGACAATGTTGGCATGGTTACTGCCGTAGTTGATGTGTTCGACTTGACATTTTCTGTCATTATTAATGATAGCTGATAGTTCAACAATGTAGAACTGGGGAGTTGGAATTTCTTGCAAAATGTTAAATTTGCCAGCGGAACCATACTAGCAACACCGCATCAAAAAATATAAATGACAGATATTGATTTAGTTTCATCCGCTACTTGCTTTTCATGGTACTTTCGATATAAGTAGATGTAAGGTTCAGTAATGATAGTAAATGTTCTTGAGACCTTCCTTTTACTGTCTGGAATGTTTACCACTAGTGTGTTTCCTAAATCTTTAATATTGTTTAATGTCAGGTAACAAATTTCTTCGAGGCGGCAAGCGCCTACTATACCTATTACAGCAGCAACTTTGAACATTAAATACTTATTACATATCTGGCACCTCACTAATAAGTTTGTTAATATTTTCCAGCGTGAAAATTTTGGATTTTTTGGACGGTATCCTTCGCCTTTGCGCTTCAAGAATGCTGAGTTTATAAAATTTACTGATATCGGTATCGCAGTTGACACGTATTTTCCTACAACATTCTTCTGGGCGCACCAATTTTGTAAACGCTTAAACGCGAATTCGTACTGTTTCTTGTATTTAGTCGGTAACAAATCTAGTGTTGCTCTACTCGCAGCTTCTTCTATTTCTATTGGAATTTCTTCACTCATCTTACAAGAATCTAATATTTTTACAGCTAACAACAACTATCAAACAATGAGCGAACTTGATTTTAGATTGTTATGTGAATGCCACAGACTGCCTGATTTTTTTCGGTAATCTTTATATTTTAAAATGTCATCAATAGTGGCGTTTGTAGAAAAAAATATTGTATGATATACGTATTAAAAGTGATTTTATTTTGTTCGTGGGGTTGCTCCACTCGCTGCGCTCGTTCCGCAATCTTCCCAACTCGCAAAATAAAATCTTACTTTTAACACTTCGTCGCCTCCCGATTATAGTGTTCTATGTCCACAAAACCTAGTTTTGAGATATTTGAAGTTGAATGCTTATGCAGCTGTAACTTTTAAGCCATATTTGCCTATTATTGTAATTATTTTTAATATCAAATTGAATCTGCATTGCAATCGAACAGTGATACGCGTTGGTAATTAAATAAGTACTGTGTATTATAATAAATTATCAAAATTTCTGAAATTTTGGATATGGAACCAATAATTATATTTTAGGTTAAAATTAGGGATATAAACCATAAAAAAGGATATAGAACATTTTAATTCAAAACGTGGTGATTACTAATTTTGTACTAACAATAAATCCATAAGAGATAATACAAAAATAACATTGCAAATTAAACAATATTGAGATAAACAAAGAAAACGTTTATATTATGCTCTAGCTTTTAACCTATACCGTACATGAAATAATTGCACTTTTTATTTCTTACATTTTTGATACGCTTTTGCAACACTTGTTTTGTTTTTTGCCTTTGTTGTCATTTTTTGTATTAATGTTTATTAATTTCTGTTTTAACGTTTTTGTTTCCCTTTTCTTTTGTTTTTTTGGTCATCGCTTTTGTCTTGTTCTGAATTCGGTAGAGGTTTTTCTAGTTGTTTTTTCTCTGCTCTTTTCTTGACATTCTTGCTAGTAGTATTTTTTGTGTTTCTTAACAACCTTCCTGATTTCTCCCCAATATTGAGTGGTTGCGCTTTTACTTTGTTTTCCTTTACAGGTTTTGTTGATTTTTTTGTTACTTTTGTGCCTACATTATTTTTTTCTTTCTCATTTCGTTCTCGTTGTTTACTTTCTGTATCTGTATCTTTTTTATTTTATTTAGCAATTTTTTCACAATTTTTAATTTCTTTGGATTTTTTGTGCCTTTGTGTCAATTTTCTTTGCTGTATTTACTTTGCTTATAATAACTTCATAGAATCTTTTTTCCTCTTCTGGCATTTGCGGAAGCATGTCTTGCAAAGCCTGCTTTTTGATGGATGTTATTCCAATGTTAAGCTCTGATAGCTTGTTAATTGCTTTCGGAAAATCTAATTGCAAGTCTGTGTTTTTGGTGTTTCTTTTTTTTTTTGTAGGAAAACTTAACCTCCTGGAATTGCTCTTCAAAATTCTCTTTATACTTTATATTCCAAATTAATCTTTTTTCATAAACCATGTGCTTTACTTTGGTGTATGGAATAAGATTATATGACAATGATTCGGAGAATGGTTTATAGCTCAGGTAGTCATTAGCAGTCATTTGCAAAACTTTAAATTTCATTTTCCAATGAGTCGGCATGTGGGTCAATATTCGTATTAACGTGATTGGAGACCACACTTCAAGATTTTTAATGTATCGCTCAATGTAACTGTGCGCAGAGTCAATTTCTTGGATGCTTCCATGCCCAGGTTCTGAATATTTATGTTCTATTGTTAACAACATTTTGCTTTCTTCAGAGTTTAAAAAATTCTGCAACGCGAATGATAATATGGAGTTCCTGTTCTGCGGAACGCAGCTATCAGACCATAGTGTAATTATTGTTAAATTGGGATGATCTGATATGACGGCTTTCAAGATTTTTATAACACCGCTGGCCAAGTGAGTGCCTCCGCGTCCGCAGATATACTCATGCCATATTGCATTGTAGATACATCCGTCGATGCTACAATGTCCAGTAAGGTTATAAGTATTTAATTTGGATTTGTAGTAGTAACCACCCACATATGCTTTTGGCAATGAAAATACGTTTTGCAAATCATATGTAACAACGCAAGAATTTTCATCCATATTATTCTTGCATCTCTTTCGGTCACGATCTCGTTCTTCTTTTCCAATACTTTTCCTTTTAAGATGTTCCTCATATTCTAAAATTTTCGTTTCACATGGGTACTTCGTAACTCTAAATTCCTCGCACTTGTCACAGAGGTCCTTCTTTGGTTTCAGAAAAGCTATGTTGTACTCATTGTTAAATATGTCAGAATAAGCGTGAAATGTCACTGGGTCTTGGGTTGTGGCTAAATATAAATTATACATTCTTTTGATATTTAAGTCTCGTTCTAGGTACTTCTTCGGCAATAATGTGAATCAACAACCGGAAAAGATTCAATATGCGAGCGAACTTCTATCTTTCTTTCATCAGATATGATCTTCTTCTTATGCTTTCCCCAAAGTGCCTCTCTAGGTCCACTGGCATTTGGTGGTTGTACCTTTTTAAAAAAATAATATATTCGTTTTTTGGAAATATTCAAGGTTTTCAAAAAATACTCCTGGCAGACGCGAATTGGAACTTCTTTAACTATAAAGAAATATTCATATGAAAAAGTCTTGCAACTTTGTTCATTTTGTGTGCGCTTTCTTCGCGCTGGAAACCTCTTAATATGTTTTGAATAAAAGTTAAAAGTTTTTTCATGGGTTATTTTAATTGCACATTTAAAAGGACAATTTGTTGATCGGCAAGCTTCCTGCACGCTTTTTTTGACTTGCAATTTCCCTTTTGTTTGTGTTGACATAACATTCTCCATGCTGGCGCTTTTCGCGTCGAACATTTTGCTTCCACTTTGAAGGTGTTTTCTTCCTTTTTCTACTTTTGGGCTCTTTTTCTTCTACGTCAGCTAGCAAATTTCCGTTATTGTCATTTAATGCATGATTTGAAAGGTGATCTTCTATATCTAATATATTAAATTGGTCATTCTGGTTGTTACATTCTTCAGAGAAGTTTTCATTTACGCTAAAAATAAAATATTGCTTAATAGTATACGACGTAAAGTTAATGTTTTCACCGGGCTCTAACGTAAACATGGTTTATCTACAACTGATTAATAATTGAGGTATTATACTTGTAACTATGAATACTTAACTAGGTCTATTAAACACAGACAGCCAGGCCCGGTTTTTAAGAATTATTATTAACTAGCCATGAAATAATGAATATTGACAACTGTTGAAATTTCTTCTCAACGTCCAGTTTTTCACAAAGTTTGTTTTATTCTTTCTTTATTTCTTTATGTAGAACTGATTTAATTTACGTATTATACATGTAACCTATGAATACTTGACTAGGTCTATTGAACACAGACAGTCAGGCTAGGTTTTTAAGAATTATTATTAACTGGCCATGAAATAATTAACATTGACATTTTTCTCAACGTCAAGTTTTTAACAAGTTTTAATTTCTAATTTTGATTCTAAAAGTGCAGTTGTAGATAAAACGTCGTATTTCACTCGCATATAATGGTGGCTAGTATTCACTCGAATGGTTAAAATCCTCGCCTGCGGCTCGTATTTTAATTTCCATTCTCGTGTATAATAGCCACCATTATATGCTCATTAAATAATGTACTATAATACGACATAGTATAAAGTAAAGTATAATTAAATTTTTCGTAATTAAAATAATTTAACTTACGTTGTAATAACAACATTATTAACTGGAACCATCACTTTGTTTTCGAACATTAAAATCTGCTCTTCTTGAAATTCGGTTTGTTTGTCCCCATCACTACTACATAAAAGGTAATTTAAAATTAAAATGCTTAACTGCCTATTTAATAAAGTACTTACTCTTCATTTAGTGAACTATTATTTGCAAAATAAATTTCAAGATTTGCTATGTCGATTTCACAAGACATCTTCTCAACATTATTAGGGAAATCTTTTATGGCCTCCAACTGGTTCAAAGGTTCATCTTTATCGCAAAGTAGGACATTTTCTAGAGCACTACAAAATTTTAGGTAAATTATTAATTGTGAAATATTATAGTCTTAACTTGTGTTTACACAATTAGTTTTTATCATTTGATTTTTTATTATTCGTAGATGCGAATTATTATCATTAGTAACAATACGTTGCTATCTTGAATAAAAAATCAAAAGCAAAATCAAACGCAAGATCTAATAGTGTAAACACAACGTTAATGATAATTATTAATAATTTAAAGATCCAGAATATTAAAAAATAAATGAGGTTATAATCCATGAAAAATAACAAAATATATTTAACTTACTTCCACTCTTCGGTAGTGCAACTTCCGGGTTTGGATGGAGCTGGGGATGATATATAACTAATTTTTTGTTATATATAAACTCACTTAAACAGTCAAAATCACAATCAAAACACTACGACATGTTGTGCGTGTAGATATACCGGTGAAATGCCATAAGTGGGATATAGGACAAAATGTTACCGCAATTGCGTTTGGTTAATTATACGGGATATAGGACAAAAATATATTTTTTAGAAATTTGGATATAGAACATTATAGCATTCACTATTAGTAAAAAAAAATTGGATATAGGATAAAAAATTACTAAAAAGTTGGTTATGGTTCAAGATATTCGGGGGGTTTCTTGTAGATATGGAGCACAATGATCGTCCGAAAATAAATCTATATCAAGCTCAATTTTTATCAAAAGTGGACATAGAACACTATAATCGGGGGGCGACGACTTATATCATAAACTACTATTACCTAAGATTTGAAAATTGTGGTTATGTGCAGATCAATTAAGGTTGTCCTTATTTGATTATAAAATTCAACTATTTTGAAGAAAACATTTGTTTATATTGTAAAAAGATAATAATACATGCTCTATGGATACTTAAAAAATATGTTAGCCCACATCCTAGAACTCGGAAGTTATATGTACGATATTTGCAATCATAATTGTATAACAAGACGATAAATAGCATATTACCTAGATCGCATATATTATTGGACATTTACATTAAATTAATGACCTGTATCGGACATATTAATTCTAAAATAGGTTTTAAGTGTATAACGATTTTAGGGAGTAAAAATGGTAAAAATGAAAAACCCGCTTTAAGTTAAATAAAGTTAAAGGGTCATGCGTCAACTATAGGCTGAGAAACACCCACGCGAGGGATATGTCTGTTTCTCAGATGCGGCTAAGATACGTTATCGTTTTTTATCTCTGTTTTAAGCATGACCTTTATAACATATTTTTGGTTGTATGGGCCATTCAGTTTTATTTGCTTTATATGTGCTTTACAGTGAAACGTGCAACATTGTTTGCATTTTATGTAATTTTCTATAAAAGAATATTCAGTCTGAAAAGTATAGGTGTTAAGGGGTTTACAAGAAGAACGTCCTCGATGTTAGATCAGATGCGCGATTCATCGCCACTATGCAATTTTATTTCTCTATTCTGAATCAATATAACATCTAACTTAATATTATATTCTAGACATGCTTTCTACGAACCGTAATTGTTTCAAAAGTTAATGTATTACCTATACCTTCGTTCGCCCATGTATGTGAATAGTATATTATTTATCTAGAACGAGAAGTGAAGTTTAAAGTACGAGCAAGTTGTTTACGGCCGAGGCGCCTAGCCGAGGCCGGAATTACTTGTGAGTACCTTTAAAAACACTTCTTCGTTCGAGGTAAATACAACGTTTTATTTCATACTGCAAGTTTAATGAACTAAGTCAAAATAAAAAGAAATGTTGTGTGTTTATTTCGCACAAATTATTCGTAATAATTAAATATGCGGGAACTAACATTTCCATAGTAACAAACGTTTGTCAAAAATGACAACGAAAAAACTGGGTCACGGTGAATGGTTTTGGATATTTATTCGATTATTCCGTTTAAAATTGAGAAAATTGAGGTGCCTCAAGACATTGTAGATGAAGCAGATCACGTGAAGAGCAATTTGATTCCACAAAAATCTCGGGAACAATGTAAGAAATGATTGACGTATAATTTTAAAGTACTAGGACTTTAAAATTTTTCTTTAAAGTACTAGGACGTTAATGTTCCACTTTTGGTATCAAAAATAATCCGAAAAATGTCACTTTAGATACAAGTATGAAATAAACATTTTTATTATAACGTGTAAGGTTAATTGTGGTTAAAATTAATTTAAAAACAGTTCGACATGAATGTAAAGACATGCTAGATTCTTAAACATAATTTTTTGCACCACGTGTTTCCAACTCTCCTAAAGTAAAAGTCAATAATCAAGACGGATTCCCCCGAAGGCGCTGTAACAAGGTTACAGTTAGCAGCTACTAAAGCAAGAAAACGTAATTACATGATTTCAACGCTTTCTTTAGCTTGCAGTAATTTTTGTATTTTTTATTGTAAATTGTACAGACCTATAGGTAAGATTCAAGGCATGAGTTCATAAAATTTCACTGAAAAGTCCAATATTATTTACGACTGAATAATCCGTATGTTGTAAAAATTACTGGTGCAAATTTAACAGCAATCCGAAACAGCGTTACAAAAATAGAAAAGAAGAAACACCTTTGCTTTCACGGTGTAAGCTATAAAGGAACTGTAAAATATGGATGTAAAATAAAAATACTAGAGGATAAATGTAAAACTGTTTCATATTCAAAGCCTTTATGCTTAAAAATAATGTTTCTCTTTCTAAAACCTCATTACAGATGTTGTTGCGTGAACAGAACGACAAAAGAGTCTCGAAAGAGATTATAGAAACTTCTAAAAGTTGATTGCAAAGTGTCAAAGTACATATTTTCTGCAACTACAAGTTTCGAGTACACATTGACAAACTTAATTAAAAGTGGAACCCTTTGTTCTGCACTCAATCAACTTTATACAAGTACAAATCAAATTAAAGGTTACATAATATTTGATTTATGTCCATTTTTTATAAGAAATTGGTCTTTTTGGTAATGGGTTTTAAGTGGGCAATTAGTTACTATGGAATAAAACTAAATTAGTGTTCTGTCAACGTTTCGGGACTTTTTCGTACCCTTCATCAAGACTAGTTCACTATGTTATATTGATGAAATTGGATGAACAATCCACATGATTAATATTGAATAGGGATGCTCGTACATACAGCTGACCTTCAACTATGTCTGGCAGGGGGTTGGAACCTTCGAAAGTGTCTGGCAGCTTGGGAAACACCTTAAAATAGTTATCCAAGTGACATCTATTAAACTCAGATTTTATAAAATAACGTAAGTTCACGGACAATTTTTTATACTTCAAGGATGTCTGGCGGGGGGTTTCCACCATACAAAGTGTCCGGCAGTGGTGGACGTGAATTATTATAGTATCTCGTAAACAATATCAAAAAATGACGCTTTATAGTATGACGTATTTGAGCACCAATTTTACACACCTTTGCTACCTGTCACCTGTCAAACCCACCGTTCATAGTAGTCAATCATTGTTACCTGTAGTTGTTGTGTGCTTCCGTAGGAATTTTTTCAAATTTTATAAAACGACGTAGGTCTGGCGTTCACGGGATCTTGCTCTAGACGCACTATTGCGCATACGTATCAACATGGCAGTTCCCAACGGTCGGACAAACAAAAGGTCCCTCGATCATAACTGATGACAATAGTGTAGTTCCTATTATTTGGTTGATTCTTTTATTGTTTTGTTAGTTATGCTCCCAGGATCGAAAAAAGTAGATTGAATATTTTCAATTGAAAACAAATCGGGAAGATATGGAGGAAAATCAGGAAAAAACGCATTCCAGCCTAAATCTAATCTACAGCTTAAATCTAATCTAATAATTCAAATAAGGTTTTTAAAAATTGCATCAGTTGGTCGGAAAATTGGAAAATTCGGGAAAAACTGAGTGCTTTTTTCGATGGAATTTTTGTATGAACTCAAAACTGTAACTCATAATTCGAACGATGGATATGCGTAATTCTTTTTTTGTTTTGTTCGTTATGGTCCTGTAAAGTCGGAAAATTCGTACAAACTGCAAGAAACATGATTTTTGTATGCATAACTGACGATAGAAACGACATAATATTTGGTTGTTTTTTTTTTTGTTTTGTTGAATTATGGGCTCATAAGTCACTAGTGTCTTACAGACCTCATAATACATTCAAAATTGGCATTATTATGACTTCATAATAAACAGGTGTTGGATAAAATCTGTTAGTTAACGTTAAAAGATTGTGATAGTGCAGTTTGAGATTTGATAAAATCACCTTTCCAAAGTTGTGGGTTGCTTGGTACGGCGATATGAGACAAATAGAAGCCTAGAGAAGCGAAGACTTAGCACAGCAGGGAAACTAATAACTATAACCTACACACTTCAACTTTGCGTCGTTAGTAAAGTATCTAACAAGCTTCAAGATATTAAAGTTAAATCAGCCAGCGAACGTCCTGTAAAGACGTGATTGCTCGTTAGTCGCTCCCAGAATTGGATCTTTGAAGTCGTCTGTTCACTGCGTGGCGTCTCTTCCATATTCATAAATGCGTTCCTACCTATCTACGCAAACTAATAAGAAGAAATTACATGAGAATTCGTAGCGTCTTAATTAGGTTAAATTTTTGAGGAAACAAACCGACAACACCCGAATTTTCACAGTCTCCATCTCAAACGCCTTTTATTGTTACTCGCAGAAGTTTCATCAATGATGCAAATCGAAAACATTAAATTATTACATTCCGTTTGGTTGATTGTCTTTGTTGGTGGAATTAAGCAGTACTGCTACGAAACTGCTAGCATATTTAATTGGGGCGCTAAACTAGATCCCTACGTACTAGTAGATCTGAATAAAGGAAGTTGGATTGGAACGGGACAACAAATGATATTGCGTCCAACTTGGTGGTTGCGGTTCTGATATACTATTGAAATTGTAATTAAAATTAGTTTCTAACAGTTTGTAATTTGAGAAGACACTGACATTCGATTTAAACTATTCCAGTTTAGCTTACTCGTCATTCAAACAACTTGATTTATTTTTTTTATCGGTTTCAGGATGTAAAGATGCACAAAACTTGATTTGTAATGCACCTTATAATTATTGTATTGTTGATATATGTAAGATGACATATTATTAAGGTAATAATGACATTAGGATATTGTAATATGTACAGGAAACATATAATCCATTTTTTTTTTATAAACAATTGTCAATGTCAAAATGCAATTAAAGACCAGGATGTATCATCTAAAAATATGTCCTTTCGGACCGAGCTGTGTAGCCGACACTATTATTAAGGTTATTTTCACCATGTTAAACAACGGAATAAATGTCAGAATTTGACATTCAATGTGACCAACCAAAAATTACTGTTGTTTATACCAACATGACCACATTTTGACAATTGTTTATAAAAAAAATGGATAATAAGCTACTTAATAAACATTTATTAATAATGTTAATGAAATCTACCTTTGCCTTTTGCAACTACAATAATTATTTATGTTCACTGCTACAGGACAATAAATTAGAACAACTCCAAAAATGAGCTTAAGGAATGTCTCCTGCTTCTTTGCTTCAATTTCAGAGTTGTGGCACCTACTATAATTGTTGGACTATTACAAGTACCAAACTTTTTCAAATCAGTAGCCTTTCCACCCTTGTTAGCCAAAACACTTGCTGAAATACCTACATCTATGGAAATCGTCGGATATTCTTGAACTTTGTAATGTCCCAGGGACGTTGTAATTAGTTCCGGAACCGAAGGAATCTTGTGTATTTCCACCTTGTGAGTACTGGGTACAATGCAAAACGATTTTTTTTAAAGAAGAATTGATCAATCGGAGATGTGAAACTAGGACGCATCGAACCTATTTTTTCGAAGACCGCACAAGGGGGTTCGAAAAAGCTAACTAACAGCAAATGGCTTATAGCTAATGACAGATATGTTGATATGTGTCCACTGAGGTATGAAAGTATCTGCAAACATTTTTTTAAAGGTTGTTAGTAATGCATTTTTTTTCCAGAATATACAATAAACTTAGGTACAAGAGAAGCGCTAACATTAAAACAGGCAGAATGTTTTTGACGCCCAATCCATATTGGAATGTTAGTTAATCCACCCACTCGTACAAAAACTCCCCAGTTGGAGTTCACGAAATTGGCAAACGGGTAAAATTTGAAACAGAAAAATCTCGAAAGGATACAAAGAAACAAAAAATATCAAACCATTCGATCTGATCGAGAAGAACAGCAATGAATGAAAATAAAGGTACAACAACAGCAATTCCATTAAGTGTTTGCAACTAAACAAAGATTACCATCGACCAATAGTGGAGAAGATGTCGCTGCTAGCAACAGCAGTACCAACATTTTAAATGATAGTGTTGATAATATTACAAATGAAACAAGTAAGTCAAGTAAGAGATTTTACTGACGTGTTTTGTATTAAATTTTTCCGGAAATCGTCAAAAAAGAGGAAATTTACAAATTTTAGATTTTTTTTACAAATTCCGCAAAAATCAAGTTTATCAATTTTGTTGGCAACTATAGTTTTAAAGTAAATAACATCGAAAAAATTTAATAAATTTTGTGCATGTGTTGTGAAAACAGTGTTAATTCATAAAATAATGATGAAAGAGTGAAGCTGCGGCTGCTGGTACTAACGATCTATTACCGTGTAAATCAAAAGAGCGCTAACGAGTGAGCAACAAAATTCGTGATCGTAGGAGCCTCTGAACCCAAAATTTTTAGTCGATTGTTGATCGATACGATTGTGTAAAAAGTCATCGAGTTGTCAAATCTGATTTGAAATAAAAATCTGTTCTTTTGCACTTGAGTGGGACCCGTACAACCTTATTTTCACAATGCAACAAAAGTAAACGGGATTTGAAAACATTCTATTCCGGATATCTGCACGATGACGAACTAACGATGGGTTATTTCAAGCAGGATGAAGCTACAGTGCACACAACAAGAGCTTCCATCAACTTATTAAGAGAATTTGTTGCAGAGAATATTAAAGCATTGCCCCTAAAACCAGGCAACCATAATCACCCCATGACCCCGTTCTAACCTCAAATGTTTTACATAATCGGCGACTGCAAAGACATCACAGTCAAAGGTTTGGAAATTATAAAACGTTGCGACAAAGTCTATCAGGAGGCCTACACGTCGATCCTAATAGGTGGAGCCGAGGCGCTAGTAAGTCCCAATATTTCAAATTCAGTTATTATAATGACTCTTGGAAAGCCTGGAAGACTTCAGTATTGTAACAGAGTACTGGAGGGAAATGTTGCAGACATAAAAGTCAAGCAGCCCAAGAAGGACTACGTGCCACCTAAATTCATGTCTGTGAGTGAGGGTTCGCAGCAACTGCTGGAGATACTGAAGAGCAAGGTATAAAAATGACTCTTATTGGATTTGTAGTGACTGAAAACACCCTTTGCATTGGGCTTGCTTGAGTAGGATCTGAAACTCAGAAGGTTCTGGCTTGCAGCCTCCAGGAGATGTCCCGGGTGGATTTGGGGGACCCTTACATTCTCTCATCATTGCAGGCCGTGTATTACATCCTTTTGAAATAGAGTATCTTGAGCATTGTAAGGGGGGAATAAATCACTTGTTATTTATGCAGTTATAATGTCCTAACTTTCTTCTCTAAAGCCTCGTTTTCACTGAAGAAACATTGAGCAACTTTTGTGTTTCTGTTGATTGTTTCCGAATCTTCCTCATTGTTTCGGAAACAAATGTTGATTGTTCCCATTTCTAGCGGTAACATCAAAGGAAAAATCGCCACGCGATAATAACACGTCTTTCTCCTCCATGTTGCTGCAACTTTTCACATCAGTGGAAACACTGAGTTGCACTTTCTCAAGCTACAACTATAGGCGACTTTCAGTTGCTCAGATGGAAACACAAAGTTTACGTATGTTGCTAATTCCTCCGTGGTTGCCAAATATTTCCTAAACACGTGACAAAGGAAAACACAAAGTACCTCAATGTTTCTTGACGCAGAAATTCAAATTTTTGACAGTCAGAAAAAATAGGTTAAAAGTTTGGCAATTAAACAGTAAAACAAAAGTAAACAGTAAAATAAAAGAAACGATATACGTTTAGCCAACTGCGATCACGAATTTTGTTGCTCACTCGTTATGAAGGGGCATTCACCGCTTATTTCAGGCATTCATCCGAAGAAGAACGACGTCCACGATGTGGATGTTCCACCTTTATAGTTGCACTCGTTGATTATTTCTCGGACTTGGCTAGTTTAATGGACTTGGCAATTTTCAATTTGGGAATCCAATGCGCTGACCCCTTATTCATTCCTAAATCTTCTTGTTGAATTTTTAACACTGTGGCTTCTGATATTACCACTTCAGCGACAATTATTGAAATCCTTATTCTTCGATCGGCTAAAACCAATTCCTCAACTTTCTTGATGTTTTCTTTCAACAAGCTTTCCGCATCTTGGGTCTACTCGAATTGATTCCCTACCCAATCGAAATTGCTTAGACCAAAATTTAACCGTAAAATATGACGGCGCATCTTCCCCATACATGTTAAGGCGACTGGCCCGTTTTTGTTTACTTTACTTTTTTGTTATCTTTTTAAGAACGAGCTGCGGCACACACGAAATATAATACGGTCAGCCGTCGACACGTCTGCTTGCCGCTGAGGGGCGGGGCCTGTGTTACCTTGAACCACGCCAACATTGCTTGAAACTAGCAAACTTTGGGGACAATTTGCAAATTTATTTTTTGAATATTTATAAAAACACCTTGCATTTACCGAATACAGAGATCAGTAAAAATCAAGCAAAAAAAAATTTTTTTGGCTTCTCATTTTGGCAATACATTTTTTTCTGAATAAACAACGTTTTGCCGTGATGAAGTTTTTTTTTTTTACTAATTTTGATGCCCAGTACGTTAAGATAGCCTAACAATGAAAGCCGTAATTCGGTTCCAAAGTTGAGGCGACTGAGCGTTTCGCCTTAATCATCCTCTAATGAATATCTTTGAAAAACTTGATCTAGAAGCGTGATCAACTAAATTTCATTAATTTTTTGTTAGCTAAGGCTTCAAAAAAAAGCAACAATACACTTTGGATCTGCACCAAACTTGGTCAGTATGTCTTAAAATGTCACAGCTACTTGATAGAAAAAAATTGTGATCCTCTCTTGTTTTCTTCATGGCTAGGTAGATATAAAATGATATGCTACTTCTTCGGCCCCTTTACTTTTCAATGCTCTAAGAAGAACAATATGTTGTGTATAACATAATTAGACAATACACTCGGATATTAACGTACCGGGTAGTAACGTCAATATCCATCGCAATAGGCTAATAACGTTATTACCCGGTATATAACGTTATTTATTTCATACTGGGTCATATTTGTTAGTTTTACGTCAGACTTTTGAGCCCGGAACATGGGATTTTACAGTACAAGTCCCGTAAAAAAAAATTACAACCAACAAATCAAACAGTTGTCATAGATACTCAATTCATGGATGTTTAAATTCTGAATTCCAATTTCATTCTTTAAAATGAAAACAATGATTTAGTATCTTTAGTATGAAATAAAACGCATTACGACATACGTCCGGAAACTTTAGTAACTTGTCTCAAAATTCCAGTAAAACATTTCGACTCGTTACTGAAAAAATTAGTTTTCCGGACTTATAACGTAAAATACTATTTTTTCATACTGTGTCATATTTGTTAGTTTTACGTCAGAGTTTTGAGTCCGGAAAATGGGACTATACAGTACAAGTCCTGTAAAAAAAATACAACCAACAAATCAAACTGTTGTCATAGATACTCAATTCATGGATGTTTAAATTCTGAATTCCAATTTCATTTTTTAAAATAAAAACAATAATTTAGTATCTGTAGCATGAAATAAAACGCATTACGACATATGTCCGTAAACTTTTACAGTAACAGTAAGTCTCAAAATTCCAAACTCGGCTCCTTCGTCGCCTCGTCTGTAAACATTTCGGCTCGTTACTGTAAAAATGAATTTTCCGGACTTATAACGTAAATTACTATTCCCGGCTTCACGTCTTTTACCGTAACATATACATAAAATAAGCCACTATTTTTGTCCACGAATTTATTCATCTCAGCTAAATTTCCTTTTTAAGTTCTTATTTTGTTTTTACTTTACTATATATTTTAGCTAGTTTTTTGGCGTTGCCAGAAACATACCACAAGTATCTATATTAATATTTTTATTATTTATTTGATCTCTGGTATGTAATCGTTGAACTGTTTTCTTAGATTACCGTAGCGAGTGTAAATAAAAACCTCGTTCTGTATGAATTATAAATAGTAATTTTTCCGATATTGTGCTCGTATTTTGATATTTTTATCAACGCATAAATTTTTAATAATCCGGGTCGGGTGGACTGTACACGGACATGAAAGATAAAGCAGAATCGTCAATAATCCACCATTATCATTTCGTACACGTTGGTTCTTTCCATACGTGTACGAGGCCATCATTGGATATTGGCAGAACTCTTGTAAATTGTAAAATGTTTCTCTGAATATTTCCAATTCTAAATCAAGACATAATTCGTGAGGGAACTTATCGATTGGAGTCAGGATTCAAAATTTGTAATGAAAATGTTATTATACACATAATACCGATAATGGATGTAACGTTATGTTAACAAGAGTTTCTAATGTTCCTAGCGTCTGTTCATTTGTTATACTGGATGCTTAAATACTCTCTTTTTTTAAACGTCCGTTATTTTCTTTTCTGCTCGGCGCATCGATGGATTAATCTGCCATTCGTGATTGAATACTCGCGGTACCTATACTCTCGGGAACAGATCGACAACGTCAGAGTACCTTAACAAAAAGGTTTGATTCCGACCGAAGAAGTGTTAATCCGGTTAGTATTGAAGTTTCTAATCCCAGTAAAAATCCTGGTAGAGCAAAATGATTCTGGTAGGCTCTAAAATTTTACTTTAAAGTACTAGGACGATAATGTTCCACTTTTTGTATCATAAATAACCCGAAAAAAGTCACTTTAGATGCCAGTATGAAATAATAGTATATTATTTATCTAGAACGAGAAGTGAAGTTTAAAGTACGAGCAAGTTGTTTACGGCAGAGGCGCCTAGCCGAGGCCGGAATTACTTGTGAGTACCTTTAAAAACACTTTTTCGTAAATACAACGTTTTATTTCATACTGCAATTTTAATGAACTAAGTCAAAATAAAAAGAAATGTTGTCTGTTCATCTCGCACAAATTATTCGTAATAATTAAATATGCGGGAACTAACATTCCCATAGTAACAAACGTTTGTCAAAAATGACAACGAAAAAGCTGGGTCACGGTGAATGGTTTTGGATATTTTATTCGATTATTCCGTTTAAAATGGAGAAAATTGAGGTGCCTCAAGACATTGTAGATGAAGCAGATCACGTGTAGAACAATTTGATGCCACAAAAATCTCGGGAACAATGTAAGAAACGATTGACGTATAATAGAGAGTTTTTGCAAACCGTTTAATTTATTCCGTTAACCCCAACGACAACGTCATTTATTTGTCGTAGAACAAATGTCGGAACGTCATTATAAAGTCTTTGCAAACCGTCTATGTTCAATCCTTAACGTTAATTTATTGTCCGTCAAATTACTGCCAAATTTAAAAGTAAAAATTAGCTAATGGATGATTTCTTAAATTAATTTGCTTTAGGGGATTGTAATGATGATCAAATCGAAGAGGGAATTTGTCAAAATATTCTGAATCATCGACAGTGTGTAAGGTCAAACACTTATTCAAGACTGAATATAAATATGTACTTTACCTGCAGAAGGATTTACTGCTTACTTCAGGCACGTATTATTAAATATTTTAGCTACATGTATTCAATATGCTTTAAAGATTTAGACAAGAAGATATTCATCGGCTTCGCAATGTACCAGTTAATGCCGAAACTCAAACAAAGTATAAGACTTCTGGAGTTGAAGCTCTGTGCATTCTTCAAGGAGAATTGCTTATCTTAGCAGGCCAATCGATCTATAAAAAATATTTGGTTTGTCAGGGCCATATATTTGCAATTTGTGCCAAAGTAATGAATATAATAAAGAAGATACTCAATTATGAATCGTTTGAATTCTTCAGAAGTCGAAACTACTTGGCCACACAATCCATGTGATTCCTGTGAACTGTTTAAATAAATAATCGTGCCGTTAAAACTAAAATCTGTACATCATAGACAAGTGTTGTTGAAATAAATTGTAAATACTTTGTTTAAATAAGTAGTTTATTAACTCGTAAAGGCAACAATACAAATAAAAACGGGGGGAATTCTGTGTTCTTGCTTTTTTAGCGGAGGAGATCCCTAATGAACCCACTGCGGGGATTCTTGTTTTGTGGGTGGGTACCACTGATACATGCACGTCTCATTACCGGTAATAATTTTGGAAAAAAGTTCTTTGTCTTCTGCCAAAACCCGCAAGTTTTCCTCACAAATTTGTTGGCGGCGGTACAATTTTTGTTCGGGGGTAAGCAATTTGGGGATTTAACGCGCTGACACCTTACTCATTCCTACCTAAATCTTTGTGTAGAATTTTTAACACTGCGGCTTCTGATATCCCCATTTCAGGGGCAACTATTTTAGTCCTTATTCTTCGACCTTCATTTGATAACAAATCGTTTTTGATAAATGATTTACGGTTAGCACTTTGGCTCACTGAAAATAAGGTAAATTATTATGCTAACGCGATATTAAGAAAGGGCTCTGCTTTAGAAAATTATCAGGTTATTTAACGTACGATTTCGAATGTCGTATACGTCTTTCACCCGCGAAAGACGCATCCCCACAATTAAAAGACGTTAACGTAAGCGTCTTATTTTTGGATTTCCTAGCAACGCCCTTTTGTCGTAATACGTTAAACTTTTTTATTTCATACTTGTATCTAAAGTAACATTTTTCGGATTATTTTTGATACCAAAAGTGGAACATTAACGTCCTAGTACTTTAAAGAAAAATTTTAAAGTCCTAGTACTTTAAAATTATACGTCAATCATTTCTTACATTGTTCCCGAGATTTTTGTGGCATCAAATTGTTCTTCACGTGATCTGCTTCATCTACAATGTCTTGAGGCACTTCAATTTTCTCCATTTTAAACAGAATAATCGAATAAAATATCCAAAACCATTCACCGTGACCCAGTTTTTGCGTTGTCATTTTTGACAAACGTTTGTTACTATGGGAATGTTAGTTGCTGCATATTTAATTATTACGAATAATTTGTGCGAGATAAACACACAACATTTCTTTTTATTTTGACTTAGTTCATTAAACTTGCAGTATGAAATAAAACGTTGTATTTACCTCGAACGAAGAAGTGTTTTTAAAGGTACTCACAAGTAATTCCGGCCTCGGCTAGGCGCCTCGGCCGTGAACAACTTGCTCGTACTTTAAACTTCACTTCTCGTTCTAGATAAATAATATACTATTACGGTTTGCAAAAACTCTCTACTTTTAAAGTACTAGGACTTTAATTTTTTTTTTAAAGTACTAGGACGTTAATGTTCAACTTTTCGTATCAAAAATAATCCGAAAAATGTAACTTTAGATACAAGTATGAAATAATAGTACACTGTCGCTCAAAAAATTCCGGACACCTTCAAAATTTTTGTTTGGGTACATGAAAGTCAATTCATTTATTAAAATTGTATTTAAATAATAAAGTCTTTCTTTTAACAATAACAAAATTGAAAGAAAAAGATTTATTAACAGAGAAATTGAAGATTTAAGATTAACAGAACAAAATTAACATATTCTAAAAATTCAAAATTATCACTAAAAACAACAGCAATACCGAGTGTTTCCACCACGAGCTCGTATGATGGTTCTTAAACGATGTTATCCTTTGAATAAGAGTCACAAGGTATTCTTGTGGTATTTGGGCCGATTCTTCTTGCAACGCCATTCTTAAGTCACCTAACCTCTCCGGCCGAGGTTGGCGACGTTTGACTATTCGACCAATAAAGTCCCAGACGTGCTCAATTGGATTCAACTCTGAACTATTGGCTGGCCACGGAAGAAGTCGAATACCAACCTCTTCCAAGTATTGGACTACAATTCCCACAATGTGCGGGTGAGCGTTGTCATCCATTAAAAGAAAATTCTCGCCAATAAATGGCGTATTGGGCACCACATGTGGTTCAACGCATTCGGGAATGTACCTATGTGTTGTCATTGTGCCATTTCCGACAAACATTAGTTTGGTGCGAGCGTCTAAGGAGGGACCAGCCCATACCATTATACTGGCTCCAGTAAATCCAGTTCTGGGAGATATACAGCATTGACTATATCGCTCACCTTGTCTTCTCCACACCTTCTCACGACCGTCTGGTGATCTAGGACTAAACCTAGACTCATCTGTAAAGAGCACGTTCTGCCATTCGTTGTCACCCCAATCCACATACTGGTGTGCCAAAGCAAGTCGTGCTCTGCGATGTCCTGCGTTTAATTTAAGGCCTGTAGCTGGTGTTCTTGCAGACAAACCTCCTTCTCTGGGCCTCCTTCTAACAGTCTGAGCTGAAATCCTGACTCCACGAACATCAGTTAATCGTCCAGAAAGAAGAGTTGATGGTAGTTCCCTATCTCGCTGCACAGAAAGTTGAAGGAAGCGGTTGTCCCGATCATTTGTTGACCGCCCACGACCAGATCCGGCCCTTCGGGTGAATCCATGTGTTTCACGGAATCGTGAAAGGGCGTCTTACACAGTACTTTGCGGTATATAAAGGTGTTGCGCAATATATCGCACACTTCGGCTGTCGTTGTTTAAAGCAACAATTTGGGCAGCAATTTCAGGCAGCATGGTACATAAATGTGTCAATCTAACATCAAACAAGCAGATTCCAACAAAAAAACACAAAACCAGTCAAAGCCACATGAAACCCAACGTGATAATGGAACAGTTTTAGATACGCAAAAAGTGGTAAAATGACTAAAAGCGAGAGTTGTCCTAAAAAGTACAATCAATAATTACGATTTAAATTTTAAAACACTATTAAGGCTTTAGTTTATTTAATTACTTAAATTAAATTTAAAACAAAAATACATTAAATACTTTAAACTCCAAAAATTAGGGTGTCCGGAATTTTTTGAGCGGCAGTGTATATTATTATCTAGATCGAAAAGCAAGCAAGTTGTTGTGAGTACCTTTAAAAACAGTTTTAGTTCGAGGGAAATAGAAAGTTTTATTTCATACTGCAAGTTTAATGAACTGGATTAAAATAAAAAAATGGGTTTTAATCTTGCACAAATTATTCGTAATAACTAAATATTCGGGAACTAACAAACGTTTGTCAAAAGTAATAATGAAAAAGCTGCGGCAGGTTTTTTTTTATATTTTATTATTCCTTTTAAAAGTGATAAAATTGAGGTGAAATAAATTAATAAATGTATGTCTGGTATAGACTATGTCAAAATTTACAATGACTAGTGATTGCCCCTCTCAAATTTCGAGTGGTATAGTAGCCTCAAGCTTAAATTGTTGCGGTGATGCGAGGGAAAATTACGCACGGCCAACTTATCTGTGAACGTCCTAAACTGGTGGTGAAATAAACATTCTACTCTTGATCGGCTCTTGGTCGGCTAAGGTGTAAAGAAATGGAGACAGGACCGTATTCCAAAAATGTAGATTGAGTTGATCACTTGCCTCAGTACGTGTAACAAAGTAATATTTTACTGTTCAACTTTACAATACTTTAAAAGTGCAAGCCTTAGAAAAACATATGCTGGACAAAATAAATAAAAAAAATTGCTCAGTTTAGCTAGTGACAATTCATAGCAGAAAACGACTCTGGAAATCAAGAGATGTGCCGGCCAAAAAAATCCGGTCTAACATTCGATTTGCCAGAGTCGACCAGTTGCAACAGGAAAATGAAACCGGTTAGAATGCATATGGTATCGGTCACAACTTACTTGTCCCGCAATGTCTCGATTGTGATTGTGAATACTTACGGATATAGTGTTAAATAAAGACTGGTTACCATATTACATATTACAATTTTAAATTTGTTTTGTTTAACTGTGATTTTCAATCAAGTCTGAATAATTTAAACAATAAATAAGACGGAATAATATCTTTATATAGAAGTACAATGTTTTCCGTAAACACTTGTTCATTATTGACTAAATTGCTCGGCAATGTAGAAACGGAGACCATCGAGTGTACTTGCAGCCATATACAATTGACCATGTCCGAAGACAGGTTGTGGTATAAATACAATTCCAAAATTTTTAAAGGTTTGCCCTTGCAATTTATTAATGGTCATAACGAATGCTAACATGATTGGAAATTGGGTTCGCCTCAAGGAATATGGCAATAATGTACCAGAGTACGTCATATAAATTCTGGGTATTAAAATACGTTTTCCAGTTGATCGTCCGGTTAAAATTTCGTAATCATTTTAATTTTGATGCATTCGTTTACCACGCATTCTTTTACCATTCACCCGTATTTAAATTTTGTATACATAAACAAAGTCACAACGTTGAAAACAATGTTGTAAACGTGCTCTATACCAGACATTTGTCTGGGCGGCATAGTACCTGCTATCCCTTGATCTCTTTCTTTAAAGTAAGACTACCCATACACGACTCCCCAGAGTTAAACAACGGGGCCCAGCATGGCTCAGTACTGGGAAACCAAACTTCGGTGCACCAAGGTTGGCCCAAAGCTGGGTAACCTAAGCTTGGCCATTCCTATGTTTACCCAATCTTGGTCCAAGACTAGGTTATTGAGCCTCGGCCATTCCTACTATTACCCATGCTTGGATCAAGCCTGGAAACCGAGCTTTGGCCATTCTATGGCGACCCAGACTTGGTCCAAGACTGGGTTACTAAGCCTCGGCCATTCCTACTATTACCCATCCTTGTATCAAGACTGGGAAACCGAGCTTTGGCCATTCTATGGCGACCCAGGCTTGGTCCAAGACTGGGTTACTGGGCCTCGGCCATTCCTATATTATGATATAATTATTTATTTTATCGGTTTCAGGATGTAAAAAGGTCCTTAACATTCACAAAAGTTGGTTTGTAATGCACCTTATAACCGTATCGGTAATGTAATAATGACAGCAGAGTATTGTAATATTTTTACAATACAGGAAAAAAAGTAATAATTTAGCAAAACTTTATTATCAAAATTTGAAGTAACAAAATTGAACAAATTATTTGTAATTATTTATGTTCACCGTACAATACGAACAACTCGCAATAGAAGCTTTAGTGATTTCTTTGGTTTAAGTATGGGTGCTAACACCAAGATTTTATTTTCTGACGTAGAGGAAGAGGTTTTGCAATCAACCATTCTTCTCCTTTTAAACATCGTTTAAACAGTCAAATTGTAGATTTCATAGTTTGGCCCCAAATAGTCCGAAAATGTCCACTACCTAAAACAACGTTAAACGTCAGGCGTGTACTTTTGACATTGATTTATTTCTACCTTGCACATTAAAAATTGATCATCCCTTGCGTCCTTATTAAGGAAATTTTTCAGGTTTTCTGTATCTTAATAACTCATCAGAATTTTTCCCTTTTTTTGCCACGTGTCCAACATATTATTTCTTTTTAAAAACGCAAATAGCTTGTCAAATGATTTTATGTCTATTTTCTTATTGACACTGATGGTGCTTCAAAACATTGACTAATAGACCCACAAAGATGAAGAGCTGTGCTTTGTCGACTGAAACAGAAAAACATATTATAATATAACTAGACATTACCAATATTAATGAGCCTACCAATTGTTGAAAAACGCCAGCAGAACATTTTCATTAACTATTTCTGCACAATTATTAATCTGCTGCCAGTGTTTGAAGTCAGTATAAGATTTTTCGTATGTTACTTTCGACTTGCTTGACAATAGGGGCTTGTATAGCTTTCTGAGCACTTTCTAGCACGTTTTCAGATAAATCAGCGGCAATCATTTCAGAAATTATCAAATTTTCTAAAAATAAAATTTTCGTTGACAAATAAACATATTTGTAACTAGCTAGCAACCAACTTGCATAACGACTTTGATTTTTACGGAAAAAATTGCAAAAATTTTCACTAAATTCAGATAAATGAGAAGCTGGTCACCTGAAACCGATAAACTATTGAACAAACCACGAATGTTATGACCCATAACAGCCTTAGATGTCTTAAAATCCTCGCTCTTCGAGCTCGGATTTCAATCTGACATCTGCGGCTGTAATAAACGTCATAACATTTCTAGGTATGTTAATAGCTATAACTTAATCATTTTTGACTGTTATTTAATTATTCAATAAGTTATTACTCCCTATTAATTAATTAGTTAAATCTCATCTCATATCATATTCGTTTCTACTTTAGTTTTATTATTCAATTGATTATTATTAAATCAATTATAATATAGCTAATACTTGACTAGTATTTTTTGTAATTATTGATGTTAGTTTTGGCAATTAAACATGACCTACGGTTAGTAACTAAACGTGGTCCAGTCTTGGAAATCAAGCATCACCCGCGTCTTAGCAATCAAGAATGGTCCAATCTTGGTGATTAGCCAAGTAACACTGATTGATGTAATAAACGGTTTTTATACTTCTTATTAATATAATAAATGGTTTAGTATGTATATTATTAATCTAGGTTTATAGTAAACCATATAACGCTTCACATATATTATTAAACATAATATAAATGAATAATAGTATAAAAGAAACATTTAATATTTATTGAAATTTGAAATTGATTGAAAATTTCAGATACACATCACACTATTTTTGTGGAATTTAAGCAACTGAAAGGCTTACTGGGGCTGTATTCGTTATTGTAACCGTATCCCAATAATAAGAAACAAAAAGTTACATATTTTATGTGTTTCAGGAAAATACTTTTAAAATGTTAATTATTTCTGTATTATAAAACCTAACAATAATACGTTGTAATACGCAATGCCACCAACGATTTGCCGAAGTACCACCGGTACCCGCTGCACAGCGCCACGCGTTGTATCTCACGAAGGCTTCGCGTTCGACTTCAGACAAAAGGTTTTTTTCGCCCGCCAGAAAACGGGAAGATAAGAATTCCTACTAAGCAGGTTTATTGTGTTATTACTTTTTAGTAGCGCTCGCTGTTCCTTGAGCCCCTGGTGTCGCGGCTTGCTTGTTGACTTGCTTTATCGATATCAAATCTCCATTCAATTTTGTATTATCACTTTTCGTTCATTTTTACTTATTTCTTACTATTAGATGACCCCAACGTTTATAAACAAATTTATTAAATCACGCATGGTCCAATTTTGGTGATTACGCGTGGCCCACTCTTGGCAACCAAGCCTGGCACGATGTTATCATTCCAGAGTTTTGCCATGGTCGGGCCACAACTGGTTTGCGAGCTTGGTCCAGTGTTGGTGATCAAGCGTGGCACGATGTTATCATTCCAGACTTTTGCCATGGTCGGGCCACAACTGGTTTGCGAGCTTGGCCCAGAGTTTTACAGTACCGAACCAAGTCTGGACCAGGTTTGGCCCCATTGTTTGATCCTGTATGGGTAAGTCCTGTCGCAGGATTCTCCACGGACGTTTACCTATAACATCGCGAGGTAAATGTCATAAGATAAGTGAGTCCTCTACACCAGCACAGCTCTACACCACTCTGAATTCACCACCCAAACCTTAGGGGCCAATGTAAATTTTGCTGCAGTTGACCACCTTGTTACTCAAAACAATTCACGCTCATTTAAATCGGTGACTGTAATGGACCGCTTTTTCCCTAAAATGATTTGCAAATTTGAAAATGGAAAGTAATCTAGGCCTAGAACTTATCAATGGTTATTTGGTAAGAATTGATTCATGTTATAATATATAGATAATTTACAATACTTCAATTTGTTTATTAGTACTTACCAATGTTAGGTTCAGTATTATTATGTTATAGTTTATTTAAAATTAAAGCCGTTCAATTGAATATTTGGGGAAATCGTTACTATGTCTACATTGATTTCAGATTGAAAATAAAACTATGCAGACTTTCATAAAGCTTCAAAATTGACGAGATTCGGTTGCATGTCTAGACGCACCTTTAGGTATGTAACAAATTTACGACGGCCCTACGAGCAATATGTCAAAAACAATTTTTTATTTATAATATTAAACTTGACATATTATAAATAATTCGGCTTTTCGTGTATCGTCAGCTTTGACTTATGTATAACAAATACTCTCTCTATGATGCACTAAGGCGCATTTTAGAAACCCGTATAAATAAAGTTCTAATGGCTAATATTGAATTATTTTTGCACGTCATCGAAAGAGGGAATTTAAAGGATAACGAGAAGGGTGATCTCTCAATCACAAATGTCAGTACCGTCCAATTTTCGGTCGATCCGTCAGTTGCCGTGTCAGACGTTTATATTGCTATTTCATCACAGGCAACATGCAGATGAGATGTTTAATAAAGAAGCTTTGGATTGATCCCCCGATTCAACGTAGATCCAGTAGCCTAAGGGCAACGTGGAGAAACTTTATTTCGTGGATTCCTTTTTACGTGACGTTAAATTCATTACTCAGCTCGGAATAATTTCGAAGGAATTTAAACTGAATATCTCCGAAAATCCTCTATTCCGATTATTCTTTAATTTTGTCCAGATACTCTTGACCCTATTCGAACATGAGAAAACCGTGACACGAACAGAATAAAGTTATCTTTCGAAGATTGATGCTACTGTAGAGAGTAGGAGTATTTTGGAGGATATAAAATATTAGTTGAAGGCGAACGACCTCCCTTTCCTTTGCAATCTGTCTTGGACTTGGTCCGCTCGTAAAGAGGGATTGGTGAAATTGGCGGATTTTGATGGCTCTCAATCACAGCAGGCTATGACACTTTCAGTCGTCCTGAAAGCAGGGACG
Organism: Diaperis boleti; assembly: GCA_963583935.1. Classification (NCBI taxonomy): domain Eukaryota; kingdom Metazoa; phylum Arthropoda; class Insecta; order Coleoptera; family Tenebrionidae; genus Diaperis; species Diaperis boleti. The sequence goes on from OY757249.1 coordinate 36,535,187, forward strand.
ATCGAAAATTTTATCACAAACTCTAAAGAAAACGCTAAAAGTTGTTAAAATTAATGAATTTGTTTGTCATTCATAACATACTTCCGTACTTGTTTTAAAATTATACATTGTGTTCAAACGCTGTACATTTGCCGCCTCTTGTGACGTCATTTCGTGCGTTTCTCATTGGTCCGCGCGTCTAGAACTCTGTCCCGTGTTGACGTCATAGAACGTCGCCCGTTTCAAGTAAGACAAAAATGTTTTGAATTTTTTTTTACTTAGTAAACGTTTCATTTCTTGAATAAACAAAAAAAAATAGGGGTATAATATTTTTCGTCTAGTTTCTAGAATAGTAATTTACGTTATAAGTCCGGAAAACTCATTTTTACAGTAACGAGTCGAAATGTTTACAGAGGAGGCGACGAAGGAGCCGAGTCTGGTATTTTGAAACAAGTTACTTTAAAAGTTTTCGGACGTATGTCGTAATGCGTTTTATTTCATGCTACAGATACTAAATCATTGTTTTCATTTTACAAAATGAAAATGGAATTCAGAATTTAAACATCCATGAATTGAGTATCTATGACAACAGTTTGATTTGTTGGTTGTATTTTTTTACAGGACTTGTACTGTATAGTCCCATTTTCCGGACTCAAAACTCTGACGTAAAACTAACAAATATGACACAGTATGAAATAATAGTATTTTACGTTATTTAAGTCCGGAAAACTAATTTTTTCAGTATGAAATAAAAGTTGTTTTTCAAAATTGTGGGACGAACCCATTGTGAAAAGATTGATAAATAATTGCGACAACATAGCGGTCTTTATTTTAGTACATCATTGTGTTGTGAAATAGCGTAGTACTCAACGAGTGAGGAATTAAGAATTTTAATTACGAGTGGACGATGAAAATTCCATCCCTTACGAGTGAAGTTTACAATTTTTTCCAATTTTGAAAGATATTTTTTTATTTGTTATGATTAGTACACATTTTTATCAAATTTTGCTTTTGTTGTTCTGAGAGTGATTTCATAGATTTGATAGTTTTGACGATCGCTGTAAGAATTGTTGTAAGAATAAAATAAAGTAATTGGCAGTAATATCCCTGGGTGAGATAAGTTCATCGTTATTGTGAGTAAACTTACCAGGTAATCTTATACGTCCCTTTTTGTCAATTACATATTTCCAAAATTCCTTAGGATTGGTACAAATTAAATTAATTTGATACTTTTGACAATAATATTTTTAAAGTACGGAATGATATAATGTTTTCTAGGCTTCTGTTACTTACTATTACTTACCGAATTCGTGCTGTAAGTAATTTACAACTGTTATTTTTTTATTTCTATGGAAACTGGCGATAGTGTTTTGTATATTCGAGTTAAAATTTGTATCAACAATGATAGTATATAAATAACAAAACGATTGTACGAAATAGTTATGTACGTATAGAGGGCCGCCAGAGGACGATTTTGAGACCCGACGAAGGACTCTTCCGAGGGCGTAAACGGTCTTTCGGCCAGATGTACGTACAACGTTTTACGCACAATTAATAGTTATAATTATCATAAATTCATTTCTGTTGGGACAATTTTGGGGGCTTTTTCTTTACGGGCTTTTTCTTTACGGGCTTTTTCTTTACGGGCCTTTTCTGTACGGGCCTTTTCTTTACGGGCTTTTACTTTACGGGAATTTGCTTTACGAGTGTAATGTTCTATTTTCGATAATGGTAACCAAGATGTAAACAAGTGTAAAAGATGCAGTTGTGCGTAATATACTATTACAATCGAGTATGGTGGGTCAAATATTACATTGTGAGGTTTTAATTTTGAAGCACAAGGAAGGCATCACAAAAGTCATCCGTTGGCGATCCGTTACCGCATCGTTTGTAAAAATCAACTTACTAGGCATCCGTCACATACGTTTTACATTACTGGGTGAATAAAACTGACTTTCATGGTTACAAAACATTTCGTAAAATTTCCTTGTTTCCTTCAAATTTATGTTGTGACTAATAGTTTCAGCATATTAATTACAAAAGACCTATCTCATTTGCCAGAATCACTGCTATGAGCTCACATATAAATACCATATTAATAATGGTATATCTATGCTGTTCCTATATATCATTTATACAACTTCAAATGAAAGTATTTTTATGTCAAATTATTATGCATTTCGGCATTTGTCCAGACAAAACGCGTTCTGTCTAACTAGAATTAGACAAGTCATATTTTTAACACGTTTCTTGTAATACGTTAATACAAACAAATAAATAAAAATCAACGAGGTTACAAAAATATTTTTTGAACATAAAAGTTATAAGGATTTTAAAATAAAATAATTCTAAAGCAGGTAGATTTTCAGACAACTATGTCACTTAGAATTTCAGAGTAAATTTTAAGCCTTGAAGAATGCTGAGATTTTTTTTCTGAAAAGTTTTAAAAATTCTATAGGGATGCCAAGAGTTAAAAAAATGTTAAAGCCACTAAAAAATCCTGAATAGTGGATTCTGAGTCGTTCTACAGAAATCTGAAAATTCGAAGAGCGCTGAAAAGGAATTCAAAGTGCAATAGTGCAGTAGAGTTCTGTAGTGACCTGAAGAGTAGTAAGGAATTTTGGAGTTCAAGCTTTCAATACTGTTGAGGAAACTTAAAGAATTCTAAAAATTAAAATGGTTTCAAAAATTGTTTTTAAATCTTAAGGAGTCATTTTCAGATATTCTTATTTTCCCAGTTTCTAAGTTTAATTTTCTTTGGTTTATACTTTTTAATGTTATCGTTTCTCAGATTCTCAAATTTTCCAGTTCATCGGTTCCCTATTTCAAGGGCTTTCAGATTATCAATTTTCCAGTTTTACTTTCTCACTTAGAATATGCAATAAATTATTCTGTGTCAATCAATGTGAAAAGCTCTAATTCTTATTTTAAATAAAGCATTTTCATACAATAAAAATCTGCTCTATACTTGTGAAACTAGTCAAACAATAAGGGTTCCTAGAACTATCAAGATGAAAAAGTTTTAGAAATGATGAAACGCTGCTCGGCTCCAAGTTAATTTTTTTTGCAGATATCGATCACGAACTCTTTTCGAAAAAAAGCAAAATTTTACCAAAAACTGTGTGGATATAGTATATTATTGAAACACTAGTTTTGTAAAACTTATATTAAGACACGAGGTCAGGTTGCAGCACGACTGCCGTAGGCAGGAGTGCTTGTAAAGAACGAAAGTTTTTCAAAACGAGTTTTTCATGTAATTTTTTCTAATTTGCATATTAACTTAATTTTTTTACAAATAAAATCAATTTTGGTAATTTAAGGAATTTTGTTTAATTTTAATTTTTCTGTACCTGACGTACGTGTAAGTGTAACCATAATCTCAAAATGACGACTTTCGTTCAGTGCAAGGTTCAGAGTGTTACCAATGGAAAAAAAAATCTAGATTTTAGTTGTGTTAATGCTTATTAACGCACTCAAAATGAATGCGTTGATAGCTTTGTTACACCAGCAAATAAGAAAAAAAAAACACAATAATATGTATTAAGTATATGGCTGAAACAAGGATTGTTGTTTTATTAAAAATATTATCAATAACATAGTGGTTTATATTAGGTAGTCTTCTTTTTGCAAAACATAATTTCATTTTCCACTTACCTCAGCTTTAGCAGACCAATGCTGCTAACAAAATTCGGGTCTTATCAACGTAGGCTTGACATCTGATATTTGTTTTTTATTTATGTTTTTTCTCTCTATTTAGCAAGAATTTATAAAACAGAAATAAAACAATAATAATTAGATCGATTTCCGGATTTTGAGCGGTTTGTTGTTTTTGCGCCTTTAGTGCGAGGACACTTAAAGATTCATTATTCAAGAATATAGATTGCTCGTGGTGGACCACAACATTGGCTCACCCGTTCTCCTGATATAGATCCTCAGACTATCCAAAATCATCCTCAAAGGCTGTCACATGTGTGAGACCAATCGGTTCGGCGAACAAACCTCATGAACTTCAAGCACTTTCTGTAAGGTGGTTCAGTGGTTCTCAATCAGTGGAGCGTTACGCGATTGTGGCGTAACCGTACGCAGTAGCTCAGACTGTTATTAACAATTTTTGCTCAGAATGGCGAAATCTACCTACCATTAAAACCTCACCCACAACCCCAAACAGAATTTAATAGAATAGAATTTTTTGCATCCCACATTCGAGTATTCTGAGAACTCATCTATCCAAACACATGAACCCAATAAATAAATTTTTGGAAAAGTTTTTCTTTATTATTAATGTTTGTAAACCATTTGCAAAATTCCAGTCACCGTGGATAATCTGTTACCAACAATTCCTGCACTGCTGTTACACGATATGGATACAGTTGTAAATCTTTACGTAGCAGCCGTAGTTATTTGATGATGTGGTCGTAGAATTGTGGCTTTTGGTGCATTTTCCATCATGCTCCTCGTGTTGAGCAACAATTTTTCGGTTCGCTTTTTTGAGGCTCCAATACCTGGTTTTCTCATGAGCTACCCGTTTCAGGAAAAGATTTATGTTTGTATCGAAAGTTGTTTTTTTTTTAATTGCATGTAATCCAACGCAATGTTTGGAAATTCTCCTTAATTTTTCTCCATATTATACGTTTGAACGAATTCGTTGTTAATTTTCCTTCCGGTTCGGAAATAACTTTTCACTTTGTGTTTCACCGTGTACGCCATTGTAACCTCAAAATGTAATTGTGGTTTAGCTATGAAAATAGATTTTTAGATTTTTAAATGATTTGCACAAAACAGAGAAAAGAAAGAAAACGAAGCAAATTAACGAAACGCAGACCAACGCAAATGACATATGACATTTGAAGTTAGTATAAAACAAACCGCGGACTTTTGTATTGATTACTTTTTCATTTGAACACTCGATAAAAACTGGTTCTGTAAAATTTAATTAACCGTACTTACAACGTTAATTAATCGCTGTTACAGTTTTAGTAACATTCTGAGTCCAAAATACTTTTTTGATCAACTCATTCAATCACGGGTGAAGTGGGAATAAGGAAAGGAAAGATGGAATGTTTCATTCCCCTAAGCTGGGCCGGGGCGCCTTTTCAGCCAGTACCAGGATGGGTTTAGACAAGGATGGGAGTGACGGGAAATTATAGAAGGATTTGGGGGATGTTACGTCTCCCACCATTTGGCTAATTTTAAAGGAAAACCTCCGAAAAAAACCATTATAGGAGAATGAATTGCGAATACGATAGTATTTTATTCGAGTGGAGAGAGAATTCGGGGCATGATACGCTTAAGGGTCCATTTGATGTGAATAAATCCAGCTTGTTGTTTTAAATATACAGGATGTCATGCATATATCTATAATAAATTTCGAGTCGGCTGATTTTTGAATATACAGATATGGTACTTTTGTATGGAATTTTTGTGGTATGTAGTGACGCAGTCGTCCAATCAAAATTTTGAAAACAGTTAGATGGGTCGGAATTATGTAACTGCATTGCATTTCTCCGTACATGCATCGACGTTTTTGTTGTGTATGAAATAGCATGTTATGCCGTTGTGATGAAGCCACACACAGCCAAACACAGTTTTTTTGACCGGGTTTTTACGTGTTTTCTGCCTATTTGGATTATTCTTTGCCATTTTCTCATTCAGTAGCGGCGGATTATCGGGTGGTAAAGTGAACGCCGTGGATATAGTGATATAACGTAAATAAACAACTTGTTGTAAAAAACTGCTTATCGACAATCAGGTGTCGGTACTCTTTGATTAACAGTCGGCGAACCTTTGTATAGCACGTGTCCATGCCGGAAAGCAGTTTTTTTATGAGAACTCGTTTCTTTGCTTTAAGTTGCTATATAGGTGGCGTTCACTATACTTTACTAATTGGCACTTTTAGAATTTCTTCTACTTGCTGACGTTATGGTTAAAATTATTTCAGGTATTTCCATGGCACCCCGCATAGACTGGAAATAGTGGTGATACTAAGCTTTTGTTTCTTAATCCATTGTTCAACTGAAAACCTTGTTGCGGCTTACAACAAGATAACAGTTTTTCTTTGTTTTGAAATTCTCAGCATTGTATGTGCCCTTTCTAATCTAAATGACATTTTGTATATCAAGAATTCCATGTGACTACAGTCAGTTATTGTATAATTTAATAAGACAGCATACACATAAGACAGGATCTTTCAAATTATAAGCTGAGTTGTTTATTTTGTGGAAGGTAATGAAAGTACCTACATACTTTGAAATCAGTTCAGAAACACCTCTTCTGCCACCCTTAAAAGACTGCAGCATTTGGCTTTGCTGATGTCATTATATCCTTCCTTTCCCCTAATTCAAAGATTGTGGGTCTTATTTTTAATAATAATAATATAATTACTTAATTATAGAGATAGAGGGTATCGTCAAACTTAAGATGTCGTCGATAAAGGAGGAATATACATAGTTGTTTAATGCTTATCAGACTGTAATGAAAGTGAGGGAGAAACATTTGCATAATTTTAACGACGCACTGCCGGATGATAAGCCACTTTCATATTAACCCGCAATTAAGGCATCAATTAATACAGTTAGTAAGTTAGATTCCTACTTTTAGTAAAAGCCGTCCTTATCTTGAAAGCTTCTAAATATTATTTAGAAATAATAAAAATGTAATTTACTTACAGTTGGGGACACTCTAAATTGTACATCATTTGTGACATTGACATTTAAGATGTAAAGCAGTCTTTATATCATAACCTTTTTAGCTATTGTCAGTGTGTCAGTTACAAAAATGTTAAATGGCACGTAATGTCATCAGCATCAGTTGACAATACAGTTGACAATAAAGTATCGATTACAATGATTTTTTGAAGGAATGTCAAAAAATTATGTCCAATGTTGGGTGTCCCCAACTGTACCTATGATTAGGAAATGAATTTATTTTCGTATTGACTAGATGGAGCTCCCCGTGATTCCGACCTTCACGGGGTTCCTTTCTGGTCAGGTTCCTATCGTACATCATAGCCACTCCTCAAAACCATGAGGCTAGAAACTATAAATCCCGTAAATCATGTGCCTTAAGTAGACGCAACGACCCCAAGATGCCTGCCTGCCGCAAGGGTCTCTACCGGTTTACGGCAGGCAGGAATGATTTTCAGATTGGAAACGAGCGAGTCCTTGATGCCTCCCATTCACCCAATTACAAAACGACGAGCTTCACTGAGTAACTTGAGTACAGTTCTAAGTTCAAAGAGCAGGTATAGAACGTCAGGCTTGTTGGCTGTTATCTGCCTGACGGTGGAGAACGAATAGTTCCAATAGATTTGGCACCTTTCGCTCTCCACAATGGACTTAATATCGTTCGGCACATAGGGCAGCACTGGTGTACTGGTTTGTCGCATAATAGTGTCTTAAGTGAAAGTATAACACTCTCAACGCCGCATTGTGGCGATGGATATAGGCCGAAACTGCATACACCGGGTACGCCGCCAATATACGTATTGCTGTTTCGGGGGTCCTGTGACAAGCCCTGCACTCACATTCGGCACCTCTATACCCATCACGCGGCTGCGATAGACCGAGATGTAATCGTGCGCAGCGCAAATGAATCCCTGGCTGTAAGCTATAAGACGGAGCAAATTGAGCTCGGTAATAGAGTGTGGCCGACCTGGTTCAATCTGAAAGTCAAGACTGAGTTCATCTGCTGCTCGTTGTGCTGCCCTAAACAAAAATGCCCCGACTCCCCGACTATCGTGATCCCTGACAAGAAGCAACTGGGGATCTGAACTTTGGATGATTTTGCAGACCATACCTAAGATTACCCTGTTATCAAGACATTCCAAACTCAAAAATCCTCGGCCTCCCTGGTGTACTGGAACGGACGATTTTGGATACAAACTGTGCTGTAGATGCATCATTTTTCGATCCTGATCAATCAGCTTCAACTCATCTAGTTACCATTAATTTAACGGTTCTAAATGAGTAGAGCAGGATCGAAAAGGCAAGCATATTTGTGTCCCGCCGACCAGATTCGTCGGAGTAGATTTTTGTACTTGCCGCAGAGAGACTTTTACCTGGATCCCTATTTTCGGGTTCGTAGGAACGGAGTTTCTCCTGAAAAGTGGGGAACTTTCTCTCGAAAATTAGAAATCGCTATTTTAGAAAACAGGGGAACATTCATTTCTCTCGCAAACCGTGAGAATCTTGTGATAACCCTCCTTTACATTACCGCCACTTTTTGAATTTGAACACGAAATGAAATGTCAAAGACATCACCAAACGACAAATTTGAAAATTTGAAACAAACCGCGAACTTTAAAGGTTGGCCAGTGATCGTCAGACAATGAAAGAAAAAGCAGAACCCTAAGTTGTGTTATTTTTTTGACAAGACAAGCAATGGCGGGACATTCAAACTTACCCGAAAGAAACAAAACCCTAGATTCTTTGGATACATAGCGAGAGCTTATCAAGAGTGGAGCGTAAATTGATAACACAAAAATTATGGTTTTAAATGTTTATTATTAAGTTTTAGTAATTTTGTGCATTTGAGTTTTGTTATCTCGTACTGTGGTTAACAATTTCTATCGTCTTCGTACTAAGTTGGTAACAATGCAAATTCGATGATTTTAACAGTAATGATTCGAGTAATAAATTACAACTGACAATTTCCAATGATTTCAACAATTAACAATTATTTAGTTCTTCAGAAAATAGTAAACAATAATACAATTTAACAATGCTGTAGTACATGCTGAGTGAGGTTAGGTCAGTTATTTTTATTCCACCATTGAGCTTTTGCAGTTTACAGGAATTTACAACAGACAGATAAAATGAAATATCTACACCCAAAGCGGGCCTCTTCGCTCCTGAGAGGGAAAAACAAGCTTATTGAAACGCGTGGAATTATCTAAGTTGGGTACATCTGAGTCGGAGAAGGATGGACAACATGTGGATCAGATGGAAAGAAAAAACGAAGTGAACGAGACAACTGTAAGTGTAAGTGAGGCAAGATTGTCGAGAGTTTACTATCATGGGAAAAGCTTGCACATCCAAACGGACCAGGAGAAATGAGTTTGTTACTGAATTGTCCTAGACATACTTAGTTTCCTGTCTTTCTTTAAGGCTTGTCCAAACCAAGTCCAAGTTAGTGGCACTTCCCTCGGGGACTATTTTCTGGTTATTTAGTATTTTAAATATTTGTGAAGCAAGCAATTTATTAGTAGCCCGAATCCACGCCGCAAACTCCAACCTAAGTTTGACTCAGAAGTTAACAGTAATTCCACTTCGTGGTACCCTGCAGCCCCGGGAGGAAGTTCAAGCGAGTTCGAAAACGACCCCCGTTTGACAAATGACCCCAGAGATTAGGTTTGTACGATTGGGACCGTATAAAATCTCGAAAGCAGTATTGCAACAAGAACTACAAAAATGAATGCTATTTGGTCTATCTGCTGATTCGAAACATATATGGACAAACAATAAAATAATAAAATATACAGTAACGCAACGTTTTATTTGGAAGCCATTTTGAAACGATCGCGATGAGAGGACATCAGCGGGCGCAACACGTAACGAGGCGCAACGAAACTACCAACATGCAAAGCAACAAAACACTAAATACCGATATTTGGCTTCCCCGGTGTCGAATAATCGCTAGATGTCAGTTACAAGCGAACGACGAGAAATCGCAAGGCGGCACAAGACATAACGATAAGGCACTTTTTCAGAACTCCGACCTTCGGCGTGGCTCTTTGCCGCTTTGTGCCCTGTAGTCTTCAGTTCTTACTCAGTGTTGGTTAATTCAAGTCAACAGAGACAAAGTAGCTTTTAAATCACCGCAAGCTGCTGTTATTAAAGGATTTACCTGAGCGGCAATCTAGCTATGTTAAGTCATCACTGTGTTTCAAATTGAACGCGCCTGTGGTTCGGGCTCTGTAACTTGAAGTCAACAACACATTTGAACTTTCTGAAATTGACAACAATATCTAAAAACAGATTACAACAACGACTTTAGCAAGTTATTCGCGGTGCCTGTGACTCATAAGTTTGGTAATTTATGCTACTGCAGAGAAAGGAGGACTGAATGCAACTGATACGAAATTGCTGGGTTCGCGCGAGGTTCACGGAATACTTCGAGTAACAATAGTGAACATTATTTTAAACAAAGGCTAGAATTCTTAACAACACATGTAGATACAAAAGCTGAACAACTTCGTTTTCATCATGGCGGGTTTTATGACGTCCCTAGCAGACAAAATGGCCGACTAACTAAAATTTGAAATGGTTTTTATCTAGGAGTTTCTAGTATGGAACAAGCGCCTGTCGATTTCAGGGCCATCTCATTATGTTGAGTATGACAAAAAGAAATAGATCACACACCCGATTGTTAATTTAAATTCAACCAATCCTTCTGGTAACGTGAAATTTTGACAATGCAATTTAAACTCAATTTTAAAAACAGGAGATCTCATAGTGGAATAAAATCCGATAAATACAATGAATTAAGCGTTAGTTACGACTTGATGCTTCTAACGTTAAAAGTGGAATAAATGTAATTGCCGCAGGTCCTCCTTCCACCTCCTAGCAGGGACGCCAACCGTCGTTTTAACCACGACAACTTCATCGCACTGCCAACTTCTGCTGGATGTCTAACTTCAGAGCAACTTGCCGGATAGGCAACTCGAAGTTCTCCTATGCATCGTGTGATGTATTTTGGGGATATCTTAATCTCGTCTAAGAATTTTCCTGAGAATTGTTATTGCAAACTGGAAAAGCAAACGGCACTTCCAGATCAACGTTCTCATGAGAATATTCAGTTACCCATAGGAGAACTTTCCATAGGATGAGTGACAATTCTCTTCTCTCGAACTCGAAAATAAGTTTTTCTACTTTGGTGTCATAATTGAGTTTTTGTGAAACTAAAAGTAGTGTCACAAAGGAACTTTTTGTGAAACTGCTTTTGTTTTTTTTTTATTTGATACGTATTACGTTGGTATTGAGCATTTCTAACCAACTAATGTCGAAGTCAAGCCAAGTGTCAACTTTTCTGATAAAAAACATAACTACAAACACAACCAGTACTACCTAATCCTAAATATCCCTAGAATATTTAAAAAGCATAATTTTAACATTTTCATAAAACGAAGAGCTCCAAAGTAGAAAAAATAGTATATTACACTCGTTTAACGAGGTATTGTGACATTCGTTCTATTGGGGCACTTTTCGCTGCGCTCGTCGTGCCCCAAACCCACTCATGTCACAATGAAGCCTCTTGTTAAACTCGTGTAATAATGTACTAATCTTGGTGTGATGCTTGGATGTGGCATTTCTGCACACCCAAGTTCTTGTAAGTCTCTGCGGCGTTTAGATGACTCAGGACGCTTCCGTCGATGAGTTGAGCATCTTCATCGAAATAATCGCATCGTCCTCTTTTGAGATGACTTGAGCACATTTGTCCCATGTCAATAGCATCTGTGTACTCCTGTACTATGCCCAATGACTCCGTCCGTTCTTGCTTGCCGGAAGCATACACTTTCAAATCATCCATGTAAAACAAGTGCGTGATCTTATGCTTCCGGTTACCGGATGTACCACATCTATAACCGCTTGTACCGCGCAAGACTACTGACAACGGTAACAGTGAGATGCAAAACAGAAGGGGACTCAAGAAATCTCCCTGGAATACTCCTCTAATGAATGATATCAACTCGGTCCGAGTCCAGAGTGACATCAGTTGTTTGATGCATCTGACCAGTGTATCGGGTACCGCAAGACATTCAAACAGGTGAATAATCAGCTCGTGAGATGTTGTGTCGAATGCCTTACGATAATCGATCCAACCCATAGATAGGTTGCGCTTATATTGGACGGCATCCTGAGTGACGCACCTATCGATCAGCAGGTTTTTCTTGCAGCCGTCCACGCCCTATTTACAGCCTCGTTGTTAGAAAGTTTTCGAATACACACAGATAATAGCGTGGAATATTCGGTAGTACAGGAGTCGGGTGAAAATCTTATAACACGCATTTAGGCATGTTATTGGCCGGTAGTTCTGAGGCTGAGACAAATCACCCGTTTTAGGTGGTAAAGCTGTTCGGTCCTCGACAACCCACTCCGGAATGGGCCGCTCACCGCTTTAAAATTTCTTCCACAAAAAGGAATTAATTCCGTCCGGGCCTGGTGCGGCAAAATTTTTGATTGATTTGATTAAGGGTTTCGCCATTTGATTGAGGTTACTAAACCAAGGCCCCCTTGGTACAGGGAGGCCCAAGGAGGCCTCTTAATACCGAGGGGCCCCCCTCAGGCCCACAGTCTCAAGGGAGCCCCCTCGGAATCAAGAGGGACCCCTTGTTTTAGTTACCGTAAGATTTGTATCAGAAAACAATGAAATAAACTCGATTAATGCCATCGTCTTGGCAAATTTGACTTAGTCGTGTGTTTATAAAGTTGAGGCACACAACAATTTTTTTCTCTCATCTTTTCACGTCTATAAGGGTGGCGTTGAAAGCCATCTATGTTTTATGTGCATTATGATAATGCAATTGTAATCGAGTTAGTTTATAAATGGAATTTTGTGTTGCATGTTTAGCTGGTCAAGCTCGTCATGGTACGTGAATAACCCTGTATAAGATTTGCAAATTTTACTTTATTTTCTTTGTATCTAGTTTCGTCTCTTTTAACCCATTAAATTCCACTCATAGAAATAGCGAAAAAAGACCAATAAATTATGAAATCTTTGTTAATATGCTCTTAATATGCAACAACTGTAAAAAGATTTTTAATTTAAAATAAATTTTTATTGTACTAGTGCAATAAAGAAAGTGTTTTTATATCTTAGAGCAATAAAACATTACTTTTCCCCGAGTGCAGAATAGTGCGAAAAATGATTTGTTAATATTATTGTTATTAAAATATATTTTAATATATATTGTTATTTTCATGTCATTTAATTTTATATCAATTAGGTTCGTACTTAAACTGTCAAATTTGCATTTCGTGGGCGATATTCGGCGTTTAAAGAAAAATAGCATGTTTTATTCGGAGAAAAGTGACTTTTCGTGGCTCGTCTGTATTTGCCGGCCTCGCAGGCTCGCCGTTCAAACTTACAGACTTGCCACGAAAAGTCCCACTTTTACTCCGAATAATGCAATCTACTACTTTCTACTACCCCTACTAAAAGTAAACTTTTTAAAGGTAGTCCGAGCAAGTAAAAGTAACAACAGATTATAGGTACACGAACTAAAAGTAGTCAACTTTTAATACTAGAGTTATAAAGTAACAAAACCTCGTTTTTTGAACAATAATTACTCTTCTCTCACAGGTGTCACCGACGGGTAGACTTATGTCCATCACATAAGAATCATTTAGATTTAGTGGCTGGACGGTATATATTTTGTGCTCTCTGCTTATTTCAAACTTAACAGACGTCCACCTCAATAGTATACCCTCTCAAATAAAAAAAGAATTTTGAAAATCGGTCCACAATTAACGGAGAAATCGGTGAACATTTCCTTCAGATTATCAAAAATTAGTCCAACAAATTTCTAAATGTGTGGCAAGATTTCGTAATGTTAGTGTGTTGTAGCGGAGCGAGTGTTAGTTTTATGGTTTTATGATGTCCGCATCTGACAATCCTAGATTATTTCATTTTCCCGTATCTCAAAAACACCGTATTTAAAACTAACCCGCACAATCTTGTAGAACTGCAAGAGGCAATTTTTAATGCATGCTATAACCTTTCAGATGTTGGAAAATGCATTTGAAAATAACAAACGGAGCGTTAACAGCTGTTAACAGAGTTAACATTTGCTGTAATTCTCAATAAACCTACATTCTTTGATAGTGTTTTATTTTCTTTAAATTAAAACAATTTAACATGAGAAACATAAACGTCACAATGTTTAGACCATAACCTCAACCGGCTGGGCCATTGCATAAAAAATAACCCGCCTACTCTAATTTATAATTTCAATGATCTCATGGCACTTTTGTGCAGATCGCAGGGAAAATCATTAATTAAAAGTTCATTTTTATTGCTCGAAAGCTTTCAAATTTTTTCAAAAAACTAGCTACATATATTTTTTTTTAATTTAATCCCCCTTTGGTTTTGCTTTTTGTAAATTGACATCTGTACTTCCAATATTTTTTTACATATGGGGTGTTCATTTAATAATCCGGTAGCATTACCTGGGTAAATCTTTTGTTTTTATCAAGGCACGTCTTACGTTTTAGCGGTCGTCGTGACACTAGTGACATTTCATTGGCGGGTAATTCAAACTACGATATGCCTTCAGCGTAACAAAAGCTTGGCAAAGGTAATACGACCGGATTATTAAAAGAACACCCGATACAAAGCACTTTGACAAACCGTGCAATTAGTCATTTTATATACTAAACTTATAAAAACCACTTAGATAGTAGATAATATTCCCTACAATAACATTACGCGGAAGTGGAAGGTCTGACTCTCGCAGTGATAATGTCGACATTCATGTCTTCGCCTTGCACTTCCTTATTATCTGTCGTCAACAATAATTAATCTAGTTTCATTCTAATGTTTTTTAAATGTGCTTTTCTTCCTAGTTCATCGTTTTGGGCAAAAGCTATTTTAAAATTATCAAAGGAGAGTTTCTCTTTGTCACAATTTTGAGACATTACAGTACAATAATTGCCGAATGTTAGTGGCTTGATGAGTTTGCACACAGAGAGTATTCTGTAAAGCTGCAAAGAAGTTGTGAACGTTGGATGATCGTTAGCACCACTAGCCTGTCGTAAGATTCCAAAGAAGAAGAATTAGGATTAGGCACTTATATAACAACTAAATATCACATACATGATACACAGTGGCTCCTAAATAGACGAAAAGCGTGTGGGAGATGTTAGTAGCTAGGTTCAACAATGCCCGTTAGTGACAAATACGAACATACAAAACGCAATGATGTCACTACACTGAAAACAAAAAAGCGCACGCATGATAACTATATGTATTTATCTGGATACCTCCAAAGGATCTTGATTCATTTCTACTAGCCAATATTTTCTGGTTTTTCTTCTTTCACATAGTTAAAACATTATTAGTTATTTATTATACGAGTTCCTGTGTAAATTGGGTCATTTCGGGCACGAGGGCTTAATAAAGTCCGAGTGAAACGAGGGCTTTTTTAAGCCTCGAGTGCCCGAAAGCACCCAAATTTACACAGGAACGGGTGTAATACAACGTTTTATAGTTCGACATAACCGCGGCAAGGCTTTAAATTGCTTAAATCCATAAAAAATGTGTGACGTTTATCTGACATTTTCTTATTGCCTGACAGGAGAGTGTTTACAAAAGCGAAAAATTGAAAATTCTGACAGTGTCGAACTATAAAAGTAATAAAAAGCACACTAAGTTATAAACACAACTTCGTCGTTAGGAGATACCGTTGCAAATGATCGTAGCACAGCGAGACGACACGTATCACACACGTAGACGTACGATCCACAAGATTCGCCGAATGATCATTCAAATGTGGACGGGCCTGACGAGATACAAGACATGAGGTAGCGATAAACCATTCACGCAGTCCGTTCTTGAATGGGTGAAAGGCTGAAGAACATCAAATGAATAATAATTGTTAATCTCTTGTACGGGGTGAGATTCTTCAACACTGCTCTAACGAACAAGTTATTCAACATTTTCTCATTTTGTTTGCATTGACAAGAATTTGTCAAGTTGTTTTCGTACATGGAATCGGGTTGTTGTAAAACAAATCGATTTGATGACTGGTGTAAGAGTGCTTCCTGTCATTCCCCAAAATTCACAATTTCTTAGAGGGCTCTCATTTGTGGTATAAGAGCAAAATCTGTCGACCTCAATTTCCGAAACCAAAATAAAAGAGCTTTACGTTTCTAAGATTAGGAAAACGTCCTTGTGTTACTCTGTGAGCTTTATCTTATGCGATATTATTGTGTAAACTAACCGTAATAAAAAACAGCACAGTTCATTCAGTTCAGTTCATTCTGTAATGAGTTCCCTTTTTTGACGTTTGATTTTTTTTTATAAAAAGTTCCATTACATAATTAACTTCAGTTACAAACGAATTAACTTACGATATATTTATTATTATAATTAACAATAACTGTAATATTGAAATAATTAATTGTGGAAAGTAATTCCAGGTACAGAATTGAAAAATTACTACTTTCATTTCTATACAGAGGGTTACCTAAACATTGTGCCAACGCTTAATAGAAAAACTCTTGAGCTAAAGAAACAACTAGTTAAAGTCGGTTTTTGTCTAAAAACAGCCTACTATTCAATTCTTAAAAAGTTCGTTAGACGCCTACTTTGTTTGTCAGAAATATAACCTCGCCTACGGTTCGGTTTATAAACTTTGTCCGAGGTCTGCAAGAGAGCACTTTCTTACCTTGGTTTGAAATATACTATATTAATATAGACTTTTACAATGGAGTTACGGAATATTATTTGATGTATTATCTGTGATTTCTGTAATAGTAGCTGGTATTAGACGATATTAAGGCTAATCAGGATGACCAAGTGTGCAAGAGAGATAAATATATCGGAAAAGAAATTTCCGGTTTATTTTAAAATGCACAGAGGAATTTGTTTTTTTTAAACATTTTTGAATATACAATTTGTGTACAATTTGCGCTAACAATTTACTTTTTTTATAACATTTGTTTTTAAACAATTGAGGAACAAAAAATCAACTATAAAAAATAAAATCAAAAACCTGTTAGCCAGCGACTCAAGAGCATTTTTTTTTAAATTTTATGCATTTTTTGCATTATTTTATGTTAACGGTTTGTCTATCAAAACAGAAAAAATATATTTTCCTTTCATGCGTGCCGCTGCGCTATGCAGCAGTCTTCTTCACCGTACTCCGCCTCATGTCAAACAGAAACTCGCCTAATCTGACAATTTCTGTGTTTGTTACAATTAAAATAGATGTAGTTTAGGTTTTGTTTATTTTGTGTAGCTTTGTATTTTTAGTAGGTAAGTTTTCTAAAGAGTTGTAAATCATATAATTAGAGAAACGGTCGCTTGGACACGGTGCAAACATATGTTAGACCGACAGGAGTAAGATTGTAAAAGTACCGTGCGATCATTTAAATTATAAATTAGAGTAGGCTGTGAAATTTAAATTAGGTTGGGACTACTAATTGTTGACAATTTCATTATTCGAATGTCAAAGTGACTTTTATTTTTTATTTTCTTTATCTTTTATTTTCATGAAAAACATAAACGTCACAATGTTTACGGTAACCTCAAATTTTACTGTCAGTCAATGTGCAGGCTGGGCAATTGCATAATAAAAAACCAAATAAATAAATTATCGCACGGTAGTTGTTTGAGAAAAGGGGTGATTGCCTGGGAAACGGAAGGTTTGGATTTTTTGTGCACAGAATGCAGTTTTTTTCCTCTTGTAAAACAGGAATTCACTTGATTTCAGTATGCGAAAAGTGCAAACTCGGATTTGACTTGTTTTTCGCAGTTACATTATTCTTCAATTTTAGTGTTCGTCATACAGTGTCCAAAATGGATAACAGGCATTCAACTAAGGGAAAAAACCATTTGCGGTTGAGTGTCAAACGAAAAATTGCGTCCGGCAAAATTGCGACTGCACTACATGTTTTGTAAGTTTCTATAATTACAGATAAATAATAGCCCCACAATTGCTTGTGATTTTTTGGAGTACATTTCTTTTGTTTACAATTGTTTGTAATAGTTAGGAGACGAAAATACCAACAGTCCCAGGATCTACGACAAGGTGAGCGAGGGGAGGAGATATTTAATTACATATCTCGAAAAGGGTGCGTTTTATCGTAAAAGTTATTATTATTAAAGTTTAAGAATTTGTGAACAATAAAAACCTATATCACAAAATAAATCGTACAGTAATAGTAGTATGCAGAATTTTTTTCTAATACTATGATCAGAAATGCGACCCTTGTCAGTATCGCATTTGTCGCGAATGCTTCAAAAATTCATAGGCAAAATCGTTCGTTGCTTGGGCTATAAGAACACAATTACGTACTTACAAAGATACTATAAAGAAAATGAATTACTTTAATTTTGTTTTCTAGAAAACAACGGAGAACTGGAAATAGTGAACACTGTATTGTAAATGGTATCACATTGTAGATTGAACATTGTAAATTGTATCACATCTCAAAATTGTAGGTGAAAATTACATGGAATTTGCTACTTGAGATATCCTATAAGAGTGGGTTAAAAAGCAATTATTATTGATACAATGTTTTTTAGTTTTAATGTAACAACCTCTCAAATAACGTCACACCAAGATCAACAGAACAAACATGTTGTAGGGCCGATTGAAAGGTAACATTATTAGTAAATAAACGCACATCTACTAATGAATATTTTAAAATGCAATTGTTTTATTAGTCTTCCAGGCTCAACTGCAAAACAAAACTACTAAAAAGTCTAAACTAAGTCTAGCTCACAAGAGAAGGAAAAAAACTATTAATGTTGGCCTTTTGAACTATGTACAACATCTCTAGAATATCTACTAATCAGCAGTAATATTAAAACAATAATTTGAATTAAAAAAATTATAATTCTATTATTTCTTACAGAAATCAGTCGAGCAACTCAAATACTATCAACAAATTTTCAAATTTGCATAACGAATGGTATTGCCATTTCTAACTTAGAGTAAGTAATGAGTGAAAAACATTATTTATAATGTGGAAGATAATTTTTAGTGCAAAAAATGAACAAGATGTTTAGTCGTTTGAAGAACCACATGACCACTTCGAAGTATGTTATTGTAAAATATCTCTATCTACAGAGTGAGCTCGAACTGACGCCAATAATTGTCTCTAAAACAGTTCAACAAATGACGAGAAGAAATATTTGAATCTCCACCAATTTCAAAATATTACCTGTAAACTGATGTAATCTCATACCCTTTACCTTTTCCAAAGCCATTTGTTAACTCGTCTGTCAGCTGATTAACACAATCTTCCTCAGTTTAGCTTTTTTTTGATGCCTAATGTTGTGGCTATTGTACTTGGATTCGTATTTTTTGCATTTTCTTTAGTTCAAGAGTCAGACAATAATTATTGACGTGATATTTATTAACCTCCAGTGCATTTTAAATTTTTTGCTCTGTGTTGGGGGTCATCATTGGACTTAGTTTCTTTTTATGTGACTTTTTTTGGCAGAACAAACGAAAGACGGGCGTACGACGGAATTTTTTGATCAAACAAAAACAAATTTCATTCAATATGACAAAAAAAATTGTTAAGATTAGAATTTACGTCTTTTTCTTTACTATTACATTAACTAAATGTTAACTGTTTAGATATTAAGTGTTGCCAGGCAACTGCTTCAAAAATTCTGATAACGCAGAACAAAACAAAAGAATATGCCAGCGGTTCTCGAAATCTGGATTCTACTTTTTCCTTTTACCTGTTTCTCAAAAAACTATACGTTTTATCCAGAATTGTTAATAACCATTTTGATTGTGTCGAATGTGAGGAAGCATTTCCTAACACCCTGTATAATGTATATGCATATTTACTGTTTACATTACCGATTATACGTTGATATTATAGTAAGCTGACCAAACGTACTCCTTTTGAGAGTTTTGTACTTACATTTTATGAGCTGTACTCCGGAGGATAGTTGTACTGCAAATGTACTTCCTTTTTATTCGAATGTACTACCTGTACTCCTTTTCCTTTGGTTCTTTATTTTTTCGGTAGGCATCCTCGATTTGTCTCGGTTCTACTAGCAAGGTTCAAGTTCAAACGTATAAGCGGTACGTAATTTGAGACACCCATTCGTTTCTGTTTTTGTGTTTTTAAGCTCTTTCTCAGTTTCGCATTTATGTTTCTTGAAAATTTATCTTCCACTTTATTTAATTACATAAAAATTTACTTAGTTAAGTTTTCATATGGGTTTTCTAGAAAAAATTGTGATGGAAGCTAAAAGAACAGACGCCGAAAAATCATTTTAACGATAACTTCAAGAAAAATAATTTCCTTTTTTTATGCTTCCTCATAAATACCACGAATCTACAGTAAAATGTTCAATTTGTCGAGCAAAATTTTCATTAGCCATTGGAAAAATAGTCTTAATTAATTTTGTTATTATAAAATTCTTTAAATACAGTTAAGATTTTGTTAAGCCCCCACCCCCTCCACCGCGCAATAGCTACTATGTACTCCTTTCTCGTCAATAATAAATGGTCAGCTTAATTATAGTAATATAAAAGCAGAAGTAAGTTTTTAACATACATACAATCGAGCAATTGGCGACTCTCGACCGTAATGAACCTTGCCTAAGCGAGAACGGAAGCAATAATCAACCTTGTTAAACCCTATGCACGTGCTCACGAGAAAATCGATATAAAATTTTAGAATAAAGTAAAATAAAAAATAATTCATGCATTAGAAGGCTAAGATTACACCCTAAAACGTTATTCATGGGTACTTTTTGATCAGAGTGCGAATAAATTAGATATGGCAGTGTAAAGCGTTAATTTGTCTAAACATTAAGGTCTATTTCATTAGGCTCCGGCAAAGGTTCAGGTTGTCCATTTAATCCCGTGCTTTTCGGTCATACAAAATATATGAAAATATATAGTTTTCTCGGCCTTATGTACCTGAGCTGCGATGAGTGCAAACTACATATTATGAAGATTCAAATTGTGCAAAAAAAAAAATTGGGGTGTTTTTTACATTTTACCCTCTACAGTACAGGACGATTTTTGACGCCTTCTGGATTTCGATATATCTAATGATGATAAATCATTTAAAATTAGTTTCAGCTTTTAACCCCGAAGTGCAAACGAAAATAATAATTTGGGGCTTGGTGAACTCCACTATAATAGAAGATTTCGGAGATTCGGCTTCTCACACGCGCAGTGTGTATTCGTTTTCACATAGGAATAGTCATATTTTATCAATTTGTGAATTAACCTTAACATATAGATATCTGTCGTCGCGGACTTTTTTATAGGCCTTTTTAAGCTCTTCAACTTTTATATAGAAAGCATTCCTATAATTAGCTCTTATAGTCAAGGCAGCGTTCGTCGCTCAAACGTTTTTTCGTCAACTTACTTTGCAAAAGTGATCTCCACTAAAAGCCCTTTTATATTACAGTCTATGTTTACCTTGAAGATCCATTCTAAATACTGCTGAAATAATTTTTGAAATCGGATAAGTAAAAGTTTCGGAAACTACTTAGACACAGACATGGGAGAAAAGAACGCAGGTGGCGAGGGGGCCTGACACTGTTTTACGTGACGACATTCGATTCGGTTTTACTCTCATATTGCGACTATAGATGTTACACATCAAAAAACAAGCAAATAAATTTATCTTGAATTGAATTGATAATGAATAAGATTTTTTATGCAGAACTACACCGGTATTGAGCCTGTTAGCAAATAGTCGTATAAAAAGCAATTTTAAAGGTTGATTAGGGTGTCAAAGATCTAATTTTAATTTGCATTTATAATAATACTGTTTAAGAGAAAATCTTATTGTTCTGAAAAACATTTGAAGTATAAAAATTTAAAGCATTTAATTTTAAATATTTGTCTTTCTGCTAAAATCTCGGAAAACTTGTTTGCGTTCCAGCTGTATTATTAATTACGTTTGATATAACACTGTACATATAAACACAACCGACCGCTCGGTTGGTATTATTATCATTTTAGAAAAGCTTACATTTTTAGCAAAAATCAGAGATGCAACTAAATTTAACAGATGTTTCTTTAGATCACAAGTGTTTCCTTTCACATTGGTGCAGGCGACTGTCTACTAGTAATAGTGTAATAGTAATAACTAGTTAGTATTTGGGTTGCTGAGTTGGAAGGTCGACATGCAACCTAGCGTAATTGAAGCAGTTATTATTGCTATTTACCAGGTTACGAAAGAACGAAAGAAAATGCTCGTCAAAAGTGAGGAAAGTTCAACGTGTCTCGTGGAAGAGATAAACTAGGATGTATTCCATTATACAATGCAACAAAGTGCAAAAAAGATAAGATGCGCATGACGCCTGTGGCCTCTAGGCTATGACTGAAGCTTCTAGCCTCACAATAACCTCCATAACAAACGCCCCCAAACACCTCGCACAATGTCCGTTCCATTCTTTTGTTATACGCGGCGTGGACCTTGACACCCACGAGCGCGATATGCTTGTGACCCTGGAAAATCTCAATCACCCCATCCACAAAATGTTTAGAATCAAATGTGCCGCACAAACAAGTGGACCCCCTTATCAGCGTCATCACCGGAGACACAAACACCCTCAACCATCTTCTGACCCACGACATCACAGCTCAAACCGCCAGCCCTCATCCCACTCCACTGCGCTAAGTGTTGGCTACCCCCAGACTAAATGCCCCAACAAAGTCGCCTGCCCCAAATGCACGTGAAGCCACCCCCAAATGAGTGCGAACAATGGTAATGCCAATTCACATTGACAGCTGTTGATCAGCCACTTGGACTTGACAGCGAAGTATAGGTTAGGATTGCCAAGATCAGCCAAGAACGCAAAGTAGAAAATAGTATATTGAAACACTAGTTTTGTAAAACTGATATTAAGACACGAGTTCAGGTTTGCAGCACGACTGCCGTAGGCAGGAGTGCCTGTAAAGAACGAGTGCTCTTAAGTTTTACAAAACGAGTTTTTCATGTTATTTTTCCTAATTTGCATACTAATTTCATTTTTTTAACAAATAAAATCAATTTTGGTAGTTTAGGAAATTTTGTTAAATTTTGATTTTTCTGTACCTGAAGTATACTTGAGATGACTTACATGGAACCTTAACCACAAAATCACACTGACATTTCGTTCAGTGCAAGGTTCAGTGTGTCTGACCAATGGAAACATAAATTCTAGATTTTGGGTGCGTTAATGGATAGCTTTGT
This sequence comes from Diaperis boleti, assembly GCA_963583935.1. Classification (NCBI taxonomy): domain Eukaryota; kingdom Metazoa; phylum Arthropoda; class Insecta; order Coleoptera; family Tenebrionidae; genus Diaperis; species Diaperis boleti. The sequence goes on from OY757249.1 coordinate 36,558,055, forward strand.
TACAACAGCAAATTAGGAAAAGTATATTTCGATAGAAGTGCGCTGTCAAGACACAAAAGTGACAGCGTACGAGTATTGAACAATTTTTTTTTATTCGTTCACGCAAGATGAGACAAATGAACATCAAATTTTTTGGTTAGGTTTTAGAGCTGTCAAATTAAATACATATGCGGAAAAGTTTATACACCGTTATTCACGAAACAATACGAGTCGACCGAAATTTTCGATGCAACCAACATTGCATTTGCACAGGTTACATGGATTAAGAAAAATAATTCTTCAAAAACTAACACATAGTGTGCGCAATTAGGTAACAAAAGATATTGTCAGTGTCAGAATTTTAAATTTGCAATCAGTTTTAAAGATTCACTATGCAACTAGTAGATACGTCACGGAGTCAAAGCAAAGGTGGATTGACGGTGAATTGCATCTTGCAAGAACATTAATCAAATTTTAGACGAGCTGATCGAGAACCAAATCATTCCCTCGTGTGTAGTTGTCACTTCAAAGATGAGGACAGAGCTAATGGTCCTCCCATATTTAAACATAATATTGGGAAGCTTTGAGAGCCCAAAGAAGAAGAGAAAAACAATTAAAAAGTGGGTATTTACAGAATTCAGTGTAATGAAATAAATTAACAGCTCCTATTGTAACAGAAGCAGCTAGTGATCCTGAGGAAACGATTGAGGCCGAAATTGAAAGGTTTCAGCAGATCGTTGTTTCACATGCAGAGCCAGGACCTCTGTAATACAACAGCCTCCACAAGTGGCAACAACAAAGCCAATATTTGCTGTTATGAATAAAGCAGAAAATTATTTTTTTGCATACCTGCCTCTTTGATGCCCCATCCGTTGTTTTCTAAGTTTGCAGGGGGTTAACTAATTTACAGTTTCTCTAAATAAGAGAAGTGGAGGAGTTGTACAAAGAACAATATTTAGGTATAAGTAGTAAATAAGTAATTACAGGTTTGTACATAAAGTTTTATTGTAGATTTCATTCACCAGAAATGTATAAGTATAATAAAACACTTCCGTAGATGTTCTTTACCCACGCTTCAGTTCTACTAATCTCCAGAATCATGCATAAGTCTGCTGGTGTCCAGATCATCAGAAAAGCCTTATTTCTGGCCGTAAAGTGCAATTGCCCTTGAATTTGGTGAAAGTTATCATGAGCTTGATGTCTTCATCATGAAATTCGATAATGTACTTTTATATTTTTTGAGGTCCTCGCTCAGGGGCGTGGTGTTTCTCCACTTGTAAGGACATTTCACCTCTAAAATTCCACACCAGACGTTAATGTAAATAATATTTTGGAAGTGTCCTTCCCGAATCCAATGTGGATTGTCTTGAGCATAGTAATAACAATTATGCTAATTTACACCCTCGTTATTGCTAAAAGTAGCTTCATCGCTAAACGAGACATTTTTCAAAAAGTTTTCATTAAATTGGATTCTTTCCCTGAAGAAACGGCACAACTCTAACCTTTTGGGAAAATCGGTCACTTTTAGTTCTTGAACCAAGATGAGGATGGAATTTATTGGCCCTCAAAATTCGGCATACTGATTCCTGGCTTATCTCAACCATTCGTGGCACTTCCTTCTGGTCAATCTGTGGTTCTTGTGTCACCATCTCTAAAACGGCTACTTCATTATGTTCCCCAGTTGCAGTCCTTTCCCTAGGCGTAGTAACTGGAGGCCAATTCAGTCTCAACTGTGCCTCTAATTTTTTGAAATTTTTATCTGTTGGTTCTCTTCCTTGAGGGTAACGCTCTGCATAAACCCTAGCAGCAAGAGAAGTGTTTTTTCTGCATTCGCCATAAATTAAAAGCATGTCGGTTTTCTTGTCATTGGAATACAAGATTACGAAAACAACAATAAGGTCAAAATAGTTGACACTGACAGTATCTAATGTCATCTAATAAATTAATGTGCACACTATGTTTTAGTTTTAAAAGAAATTGTTTTTTCAATCCATGTAACCTGTGCAAATGCAATGTTGGTTGCATCGAAAATTTCGTCAGGGTCGTACCGTTTCGTGAATAACCCAGTATATTTAGTTGTATACAACCTTCTCCATTATGTATTTCAGAAGACGAATACAATTATTTTTTACAATTTATGGATAAATACTACCTTTAAAAATTGCATAAACCAATTAATCGACTAAGGGTCGGTTTCACCAACATCGATTAACTTTAACTGATGAATAACTGCATAAATACGTTTGTTAAAACTATAGCAACAATTGTTCCTAACAGATGATTAAGTTTAACTGGGGTTGGTGAAATCGGCCCTAAAAGTTTAAATGCTTATTGCTATAATTGAAGAGAAATAGATAAAAAAATACCGAAATTTAAATGAAGCTAAAAGTCAAGGCCGTCAACACTACAGTTTCAAATTGTATAAATATGAATTTTGTTTTTTATTGACTAACTTCATTATCTATCTCAATCAAATTTTAAAATTAAATAATATTGCGTGCAACTGAAACGTATCTTGTAATAGCAAAAGTATTCTTTTATGTTCTTCCTAAAAGCTTGGAATTGGTGCCGATGCTTGAAAGATAAAATTTATATAAGAAAATATTAAGTCGAAGTCAAAACTCATTAAGAAAATTTCATTATCTTATTTTTGTATTCCACGGAAAACTTCCGCTATAAATATACGCATAAAGACCATTGATTATTATCTTATCTTCCCTTTATTTTTAACTGCACATTTTCGTTATTTAGTGTTCTTTTAGATAACTAGAATATTTCTGTTTTTGTCGAACTTATTCATTGTTTTGGCTCGGTTCTTATTGTATTTGAGAACTTCGTACTTACCTCCTTACATACTTTTTTAATTATCCGTCTGATTAATTTAATGTTTTATTCGGATTGAAATTATACAAACAAATGACACTTCTGAAAATCCGACTGTTATGATAGAATCTTATAGCAGCTGGTTCCTTTTTATCTTGGTGTCTCATCTCTTTTCTCTGTCTTTATGTTATAAAAGACATAAGGGAGGGTGCTCCTACACTTCCCGGATATATTCCACTTTTTATCGTTCCATATCGTATTTTCTGGACTAAGTGCACACGACAAGGGTATTTTTGATCCTTATCTCCTTTCTCTCATAAAAATGCTAAACGAATCTCGTTCCACAATATAGGAGCATTTTTTAAGGATTTACTGCTGATATTATCACGTATGTTTTCATTTTTTAAACTGTTGTTCTGATTTTGTTTTATAACACCCCACTGTAGTTTTATACTTTATGTCATATTATATAAAAGCAGCACAGCCATCATAAAATAATATTTTATTTAATGCAATTGTTAAAGACTGGTATGAGTAATAAATAGGAAAAAGAAAATACTTCTGAAATGCAGATCTGAAAATACGTGTCGATAGCGCATCTTCTCATCTAAAGAGTATCTAGGTATATAATATAGTTAATATACAGGGTGATTTTAGATACTCCAGCGAACTAGAAAGATTAATGCGATTTAATACATAGTCGATAGAAAAATAGGAAAAAACTATGTATGTACATAGTTGTTTTCAGAACACACTAAAATTACCAAAATTTGGTATAGATCGTGAACCCTAATAAAATAAAACTACAATAGTAATTTACGTTATAAGTCCGGAAAACTCATTTTTACAGTAACGAGTCGAAATGTTTACAGACGAGGCGACGAAGGAGCCGAGTCTGGAATTTTGAGACAAGTTACTGTAAAAGTTTCCGGACGTATGTCGTAATGCGTTTTATTTCATGCTACAAATACTAAATCATTGTTTTCATTTTAAAAAATTAAATCGGAATTTAGAATTTAAACATCCATGAATTGAGTATCTATGACAACGGTTTGATTTGTTGGTTGTATTTTTTTTTACAGGACTTGTACTATAAAGTCCCATTTTCCGGACTCAAAACTCTGACGTAAAACTAACAAATATGACACAGTATGAAATAAATTAACTTCAACATAAACACTTAGGTTAGGTTAAGACTGTAAAACACAATTAAAATTATTCCTGCGTATTGAACATTGCCATTTTGATATAAAGTACAGTACTTTTTTACACGACTTTATAGATCCACTACTATACTTCATGTACGTATAACTCACAGGGCCCAAAGCGTTTTAGCTCTTTTTAGCTTAAAATTAATTATTGTTTATTGAGTATCAGATTTTGCTTTTTAATATTAAATAATTTTATTTCATAGTTGTTTTTAAAGTGACATTTTTCGGATTATTTATGATACCAAAAGTGGAACATTAACGTCCTAGTACTTTAAAGAAAAATTTTAAAGTCCTAGTACTTTAAAATTATACGTCAATCATTTCTTACATTGTTCCCGAAATTTCTGTGGCATCCAATTGTTCTTCACGCGATCTGCTTCATCTAGAATATCTTGAGGCACCTCAGTTTTATCCATTTTAAGCTGAATAATCGAATATTTTCCCACCATCCTGTGACGAAGTAATGAGGAATTGGTTATAGTGTAACTCTGAACGATTCAAGAAATTTGAAACAATTAGAACTGACAATCTGATTCTTCTCAATTTTGGCTTGTTGCTGAATCCAAATATGGTATCAGATTTACTCTACTTTTTGAGATATCTATCTAATATTTAAACGAGCAATTCTTGTAAATTTATTTATTTATATATAAGTTTATTTCGCGGATTTTGTATTTAGATTAAGTTTTGCTTTTTAAGTCTACCTATGTAGTTGTATTTCTTGTAGAAACGCAATTTTACACAAAAAGTTTTTTTAAGAGCCTTTATCCGATGTCATACTGACAATTTCAAAGACTTTGGTGGCGGGGATGAATGAGAGCGGGAACACGTGTGAATGAAACGACTGCGACTAGCGTAGTAAGTATTACGACAGTTCAGATAGTAGCTACGCCCCCCTGTCCCAAGGATATCTCCAGGGGGCCTGTCTGAAGACTTCAAGTCAATTAAATTTGTCTCATACATAAATCCTATAAACAAATTCAACTTTCGACTAATACAGAATTAAGATATTATGTTGATAACCGAAGAGGCCCTGCCTGATTTGCCCCCCCCCCCCCCCCTCGGGATCGCCTGTTTCGGGGGGCCCTCCTCGGGCTCGCCTGTTTCGGAGGCCCACTCGGGCTCGCCTGTTTCAAAGGCCCCCCCTCGGGCTTGCCTTTTTCGGTTACCTAAACTTCCAAGTCATGAGACGTAACGTATATTATGATTATGACATGTATCTCAATACTGAATTCTGTTTTATATTCTTCAGGAGTAAATATGTACAATATTAGTAAATATTACAATACAATAGCAGCAGCAAAGGAAGCATTGGGTGAAATAGTAAGTAGGAAAAACCACAGAGACGTTTGGTGGAATGAAAAAATAGACCAGTTGGTCAAACAAAAGAAGAAGGCTTACACTATGTGGCTGATTACAAAAGATGCAGAAGATCGGAAAACATATGCCTATTACAACCGAGAATTCAAAAAAGCAGTAATCAGAGCAAAATATGAGTTGTGGGATAACAGATGTTCTCAAATAGACAGATACATAGGGGGATCGCGAGCTTCAGAAGCCTGGAAAACCCTCAAGTCTCTAAGGACCGACCGTAAAGAAAACGTACAGGTTCATCTAATCTCACCAGAAACTTGGAGACAGCATCATCAGAAGCTACTTACCGAAGATCGTCCAGAATTTATGAACGACGTTGAAATACCAATTTCAGAAGAATCTTTTACAGAAGACGACATAATTTCTGTTGAAGAAGTTAAGAGAGTTTTAAAGACGATGAAAGTTGGACGGGCAGTTGGACCCAACGGAATCCAAGTTGAACTATTAAAAAACGAGCCAGAAGTACTCTACGAACTAATATCTTATGTGTTTACATGTTTCTTAAGGGGTGAAGAACTACCAGTCGAATGGAAAACAGCATAATATATAAGTAATCTACACAAGAAAGGCGACAGACGTGTGTCGATCTAGATTGAGACTAGGTTGCGGTAGACGACAGTAGTTGTAAACACCCGCAATTACATAATATATATATCTCAATACTTTTTCCGAAAAAACACAATTTTACAAAAAAATAAGTACCGAGAGAAGCTCGGTCGCCAAGTACTTTATATTTAAAAACATAATCCGTTAAGGCCAGCTTGGTTGAGGAGGTTTTCTTGGTAGCATAGAGGAAGTGGTAGGTACTATATATTTTACAAGTGGAAATAACGGTCTCCATATTATCCATTTATTGATCCAAAGATAGCACTGGAGCTGATATCTTTTCAGTTATAATATAATAAGAGTTGAGATTTCGTCGGAAAAATTTACCGATTGTTACGAGAGTTCGCCTAGCAATTTTGCGAATGACATTGTCATAAAAATCACGAAACGCAGTTGAGTGATTTTTGATCAATGTCATGAGCAAAATTGTAGAACTCGAGTCCACAATTGGTAAATTTTTCCAGCGAAATCTCAACTCGAATTATATTCTTCAGACTATTTCACGAAAACGCCCAAATTATTGATAATGTGGTGGAAGGTGACAGGTAATTGAGGTATTTGACATGCAGTATGCGGCCACAGTGACTGCAGCAATTGTTATTTTTTCGCTGAAAAATTAGGTACGTTGTGTAATAGCCACTGTTCATTGGTCCGTAACCCCCGATAAAATTTTGACAAGTTGATTTTTTCGATTTAAATTTTGATTCCATTGTTGAATGGTCACATATGATTGGTTAAAATTTATATGAGTGAAATAGTCACCGTAATTAAATTGTAGCAGAAAAAACATCGTGATTTTTATATAACTTTTCTTGTAACTATAACAGATAAAAAAATTCAAACAATGTTGCTGTTATTTACAATTTGTGTTTGGAGTTAACTTAACATATTGATACGTGGGCACAAGCTGTTTTTCACTATTTTAAGTCCTTTCTGTATAAAAGAATAATATATCGTTGTTCAATAATTCCACTTTCAATCGCAATTTTGAAGCCTCTATATATGAACAGGAGGAATGATATATTAAAAATTCAAAGATCTCATAAGCCATGTTTGAACAGCTGACAGTTATTGTAAAAAGTTATTAGAGGTTATACCAGCTTATTTTGTCGATGTTTAGAGCGCGTGAATTTAAAGGCTAAATGCAAGATGTGACGAAGAGGAGATCATAATATACTTTCTTGGCCTCGTGAAATCTTAACATGAAACTCAACATTAACTGTAACTAGATTTTTCAAGGTGATGGTTTTTACGCGTCACAGTGCTGTAAAAATTTGCAGAAATTTGAGTTGTTAAATTACGTTTATAAAAAAGAAACATTTACACAAGTTTTTAATTGTTGAATGTTTGAAAAACATGAAAATCCACAAAAACAGTTTCAATGTTTTGAGGTTTTGACGTCAAACGAATGGATGCAGCTTCATGGCCTTCTCGATGCTTGAACTGTCAACATGACATATTGCAATTTGTTTCAAATTTCGTTGAATTAAAATTTGTCGTCGGCCAAAATGTTTAAAGCCGGCCACAGACTATTTGCACACGTGCGCGCACGTACGCACATATGGGGCATTTGCGTATATGTGCACATAGTGTGTATGGTACCACGTATCAGGAAATGCGCCTAGAGGTGGCATGCGTGGACGTTCGGATGGAAGTCGGTAAATGAAGTGTTTCAAAGAGATTTTACTGATGTGCACACATGTGCGCGCATGTGAATAATCCTCACTACACACTATGCGCCCTAATATGTGGACATTGCAGTATCAATCAGTGTCTGTCGGCAGTATAGTTTCCAACTTGGCGTGGTCGAATGCAGTTATTTTAGAATTTTTGTCTGGGATGCCCAACATATGGGTCACAAAAACCGAAATGAAGTGGCGGATGCATGAGAACAAATCAAAAATGAAATGACAATACCAATGACAGTTGCGGATTTAAAAAAAAGGGATGCTCTGATGTCCACTTATAGAAGTATTAAAAATAAAAGGCATGTAATTAACTGTTCGGTACTTTAATGCGGTACTTTATGTATTTTATTGCTTTATGCACAGTATGAAAAATGTTTGCTCGGTATAAAATATAACATCATTTAATACGTATTTAATTGCGTCACGCACAGTATAAAAAATGTATGTATATCCGGTACAATTCAATAAGAACAATTATTACAGATTGCACACTATATTTTATCTAATATATAAAAATCTCGTGACACGGTGTTTATGGTCGAACTCCTCCGAAACGGCTCGACCGATTTTTATGTTTTTTTTTTTGTATATTTGGTAGACATGAGCACGACCAGCTGCATTATCCCGGCCTGTTCATAACTACAGTTTGAGTGATCTCCGCATGGCGCTAGCCACTGGGAGTTTTTAGGGAGTTTTGTGCATAGCCACGTCTAGGTTTTTTCACTAACGCTTTCAGATGACATTTTGAATTTTAAAATTGTCAAATGATAATTCTCGCTTGTCGGTGTTTTCAGGATGAATTTGGTGCATGAAAGCTGCCTCCTCAAGTAGCCCCTAGACAATCAGCTGCTTGATCAAACGGTTCAGTCAATCGATTGACGCGTGCTTCAATCAACCTTCAACGAACTTACAATAAACTCATTCTCAGTTGAGTGTCTGTTTAAATCTGTCTTGAAGTGTTTCTGGTGTTTAAAATGCGAGTGACTGACACAACGCTTGATCAAAATTAGCCTAGACGGTTCAGCACACTCGTCAACCGCGCCATTCAAACTTTCTATCGATCACCGTCCAGCTTTTGATCAAAATGATTGACCGTCGAGGGGCTGCTTTTATTTGTAGATGTAATTCTGTAACTTCTATCACTTTTGCCGATTTTCATACACCAACTAACCTAAAATTTGACTGTCATAAACTGTCATCTTCGAAACGTCTCATTTGATCTGCATTTGATTTAAACTCCCAGTGAGTGGCGACTTCAACGGCAGAAGGTGGCGTTTCCTCGGAAACATTTTCATAACGCATTTTTTACGGAATGACCAGGCCGGGGATTAGATACAGCGGGCCGTGGGCATGAGAATAGGTGGAAGACTATTTTTGACATGGACATTTTTATGAAATTTGTTTTGTATATTTGGTAGGTATAAGAATAGGTCGTAAAGTATTTTTCACATGGACATGGGGGCCCAAGGGGTCCCCTTGGGCTGGACCGATTTTTATGATCTTTGATTTGTTGGATTTGTTTCCGCCCCGAATAGCTGAATAACTATTAAAACATGGATATGGAGGCCCAGGGGGGCCCATGTGTTATTAATTCTGAGGCGGTACAAAGTTCGCCGGGTCAGCTAGTAAATAATATATATAACATGGGGCACGATTTCTTTACAGAGCAATTGAGTAGATAACCATGACTGCTTATTAAATACATAGCGATAATAATACCTACTATGATTCTATTACTAATACATATTATGCTTTAGAATTATATAATTTGCAATATCAAGTTTTACCGAAAAATGTAACCAGGCAAACGAATTAAATACTATGTGAATAATTTGTTGCGAAAATAAAATTATAAATGTCACAAAAATCAGAAGCTGAAGCAAATGACCTCTTCCTTTTAATAATTATATGAAAATAGTATAATTTATTTTTTTAATATTGGCAATCTTGGCTGATCTTTGCAATCCTAATCTATACTTCGCTGTCCAAGTGGCTGTCAACAGCTGTCAATGTGAATTGGCATTACGATTGTTGGCACTTGTTTTGGGGGCGGCTTCACGTGCATTTGGGGCACGCGATTTTGTTGGGGTATTATTTCTGGGGGTGGCCAAAGCTGTTAACACTTGGTGCATTGGAGTGGGACAAAGGCTGGCGGTTTAGATGGCTTGCACTGACTTTGTGTGTGGACGCCGTCAGGAAGGTTTTTAATAGTATAACGGAACGTGTTTTCGGAGATCGTAGAGATCTTGTCCTCCTTCCGCCAATTTTCAAATTTGGGCGTATGGTTTTTCATATACCTCGAAGGTAGAAAATTGCCCATCGTATTTTCGCCAAAGCCCGTATTTCTGGGAGCGTACAATGAAGGACTTTCGGAACTCATTTTTGGAAGGACTAAAATACGAGTATTGACGTTTCAAATTAATTCTTTCTCATAGCCGCCGTTAATGCTCGCAAACGTGGCCAACCGCCGCGAAATTCCCTAGATTGTGAAACTTGATTATTTTGTAGCAAAGTAGAAAAAATACTGTATGATAATTCGTTTATAAGGCATTTTGTCGCACTTACTCATTTGGGGCACTTGTCGCTACGCTCGTCGTGCCCTTAACCCGTGAGTGCGACAAAATACTTCTTATAAAACTCGTATCATAATATACTAATAATTATTATTATAGTACGTTGTGCCTAGATGCAATGCTGTTGGAGAAGAAAGTTTCTCCTACAACCAAATTCTAAATACACGTAATGTCCCTGGAGCTGTTTATTTCTGATGCATCAAGTATACTTACTTTAAAAAAAATCTGAATACACAGATTCCGTTCCGACAACAAACACATGCCTAGAATTACCGCCAAAACAAAATATTGGGGAAGGTTACAATATGACTCAAGGTCGATGGATTTATATTTTAGGTTTTGTTTTGTGTTTGATTTTGTTTGTTAGATTTATTATCATTAAAGTTCGCCGGTCGGGATTTAATTTCTCTCAAACGTCTCCCACCACACCGGCCCAGTGGCGTACGTAGCGGCAACTCGGAAATATGTAAACAAGAACAAGCGTGCGATGCCACTGCAAGAGCGATAGCCTAGGTAGTGGGGTCAAATAAAACCCGACCGCTAAACTATAATTATCATTATAACGATCAACATATTTTTCTCGTTTACGTTTACGTTTAAATTTCAATCCTTGGAACTGTTTTCAACTTTAAATGAACACGGTTTTTGGCCAAATATTTCGATAATCTCCCATACAGTATTTTTAGTCTAGTTTTCCCGATTTACTCCTGTATCGTAATAGTATATGACATGCTGAGACAGAAAGTATTCCATTCCTGTAGAGAGCTCGAGACATAGGAATGGTATTTTTGCCGAAGTATGTGTACTAATTTATTACAATTAGGTATTCGAAATTCAATAATTAAAACTCATTAAGTTGAACTATTATTGCAACGTTTAATGTCAGTCAAATATTTGTACTTGGTAAGCACTGCAACATTTGATATTATTTGTCAGATAAATGTCAAAGGATTTTTTGGAATTGGTACTAATACACAAATTACTATATCACACTAAGAGGGAATTTGTAATCGTAATTTTGTAGTTGTCAACTGCTTAAGAGTTGTCGCGGGGCTGCAGAAACAATTACGTGATTGCCTTTATTACCAATTATCTTATGTTTCCTAACTTAAATTCGGGTTGCCTGGCAACACTACCATGTCGTTTGCAAATAATAGTTCCAATATTGTTACTTCTCTTATACTTTAATTCCAAACCTTATACTGTTTGATGTTATTCTTAATTTGTTTCACAGTATCGTCTAGTATCAATGAGAATAGTAAGGGGCTCAGTACACATCCTTGTATCAGATCAATACCTGTAGAAAGTTTTGTGTCCTTACTAAAATGTCCTATCTGTGCGTATATTGCTTTTAATAGACATCTTCTTTTTTGTCGAATGCAGTTCTAAATCTATAAAACAACCATGTGTGGCGATGTTCCAGCTTACGACTACTACCCATGACGAACGATAGTGATATAAGAGTGGTAAAAGTCTTCTTCATCCATGCCCTCATTCTCCCTAAATATGTAATTCTTTTTGCTTTTTCATCACATTTTCTGATACAGTATGAAAATAGCTTTGTTTTCTTCCGCTTTTTAGTTTATCGATCACTTTGTTGAACTCCTCTTCCGATATTATATTGATGCCAATGTTGCTTGTCCCATATGTCACATGCTTTTTTCTACCGGTGTGACTTCTGTATTTTTTGTTATTTCATGGAAGTGTTCTCTCCATCTTTAAATTATCCTTCCATTTTTGTCTGATATTTCTAGTTTTATTCATCTTTTGTCTTTGTAATAAGTACAAGAATAGTTTTTGATGGTGTTCAAAATTATTGCCTTTTTTTATCTTTTACCAACTTTTTCGCTTTTGCAACCATAAATTTAGAGACAAAAACAGTAATCTAGTCTTCATTATTTATTTACTCTGAACAACCTTCTTTTCCTTCTTTGACCTTTTGCTTTCTTTTTGTGTTCCACCTTGTTTACTTTCAATTAGCGTTAGTGCTTCTTACATGTTACTTACTTTTTATTTAATGCTATTTTGTTTCTATTCCGTTTAGTCTTACATAGTATTCGCTATTCCTTTTGTAGCTATGATTGGAATTTCTTTCTATAATGGTCTTCTTTCAACTTGTGACTTCTTATCTTGTTATCTTTTTGTAATTCTTGTTTTTCTTCCGTAGCTTTTATTCCCATTATTACCAGGTAATGGTCGCTCGCTATCTCTGCTGTCCTATCTACCACCAAGCACCAAGGGGGTGACAACATGGTGACAACCACTCGCGTAGCTTAGTAGCCAGCCACATGCATCTGCATGATGAGGACGGCGCGGGCGGAAGGGGCAAGTTATTTCGGCTCGTCCCTCCACCCGCGCCGTCTCCGCCGCGCCTCGCCATGTGTCAAGTAAAACAAACAATCACAGTCTGTCATTTTTTTAACTATTTGTGTTTCGGTGGCTTCCTGTGAATGAAGTTTTTCAAAATTAAAGTTAATAAAATCTTACTTAAGATCCACAATGAGCCAAGCGCGACTTACCAATCTTTCCATATTGTCCATTGAAAAAGACAGACAGTTAATTTTGATAATGTTATCGAATATTTTAGTAAAATAAAGTCACGTAAGCATGTTTAGTATTTGGTTTGTTGTTTTATTCTGCCATTTGGGGGTGCTCAATAGAAAACCGCTCCGGGTGCCAATCTATCCCAGGCAGCACAACAATATTGAGCCAATATTGGGCCATTCTCGAGGATATATTGGCCCAAACTTGTTTCTCTACATTGGGCCATTATATAATGTGGACATTTCGCAAAATATTTCGTATACCATAGGTCCTACAACGTATACCAATCATGGCACAACAACGTATATGAATCATGGTCCAATGACGTTTATCAATCATGGCCCAACAACGTATATCAATCATGGTCCAACAACGTATACCAACCATGGTCCAACAACATATAGCAATCTTTTTCCAACAACGTATGCTAATGTTGATTCAATAACTCAATATTTGTACAATAATCTAATCCGATGCAAACTGAATGAAAATGTAATGTATATTTAGCTCATCATCGTGATACAACTGTATATATGTATTACTATAATTATTATTCATAATTCTAATTTACTACCAATTTAAAATATTTTACAATAGACTAGTGTCCGAACTAGTTAGAAAATACCAAAAAAAATACTAAAAGGTATAATATAATCAAGGGCAATATTATCTAAAACCAATCTTGACATTGATCCATTTAAGATGAAACGTTTAAACTTAAAACTAAACAAGAAATAAGAATAAGATCGTAATTTATTGTAAACTTATAATTAATAAAAAATGTATATTACATACTCGTGTGTACATACTCATTTATACTGCTTCATTATTTAGTGATTTATTTTCTGTAAACAAAGTTTAGTTAATGTTTGATAATAATAAATATATACAAGCCTGAGACACTCTTAGTTCTTCCACCGTGGCGATCCCCAGCGGTTATTTCCAACTTGAAGTTAGTCTTAACTGCTTCTAAAAAATAAAATTTAACGTAATATTAATAATATTACATAATATTATATAATATAATATTATATAATATTATATATATGGCAAGAACTACTAGATTTTACTTATTAATCTTTTATGTCCATTTACTCCATGCAAGTCATAAACTTAAAGTTTACAAATTCTCTTTCAAACACCATTTTCTCAAAAAATAAGAGGAACTAATCCATAGATAAAGTTAAAGACAAAAGTTAATAGTAAATAAAATTAATAAATAAACAGATTCATATTATGAATAATTAATTATGTACAATCGTAGGATTTTTTTCACTTCCTCATTGGTGGCATTCTTTTCACGTTTTCTTGTCGCCTCTAAATCAATTCAAACCATATTAAACCATATATAATATAATAAAGGATATTCTCTTACCCACAACCACTTCATATAATTTCATACGAGAAAAATTAATTTTGTTCGACCTTGTCCGGAATATAGAACGGCCTCATGGGGAATTTCCGATTTGCCATAAATAAATGGTTTTGTGAGTATTCTCTCTACTCAGTAAGTAGAAAATATAGCTAAAAGTAAAAAAATCAATAGTACAAAAAATAAAATCAATAACTACTATTACCGTACTTTCTGCACACTCTCGGTCAACCGACTGAGAGGGGTGAAAACAAACTTGTTTATCGCTTCAAGGACCGTAAAAGACTGACAAGGGCTTGTGCAGGTACTCGGAAAAAGCTACAAGGTCACAAGAAACTGACCGGCTTTCTCGCATGTCGAAGGAATGTTTATTATAAACAGTTACAAATATGGTAATCCTAAAACTACCCTAATCAGTATTCACTATAATATTAAACTACAGTATAGGCGGTGTGCACATTTTAAATTCCGCGTGTTTTACAGTGCCTTCAACGGCCTTTGGGGCATTTTTAGGGGTCTAGACATTTTAGTTTTCACAAACAAAGGAAACCACGGTTGTACACAAAATGAACAAAGGACCGTCATCTAAATTAGAATATCATTACTATAAACAAATTTGTACAGCATTTGCCAAATGCTACTCTTCTTGTTTTCTAGGACTACAGAGTGGATTTGTAAAGGTAGAGTAAAGCCATTCATATTAAGGTTTTTAACTAAATCGTCACTTTTTGATTGGTAATGCGGACAACCAAAAAAGACATGATTTAGGTCTCCAAAACTGCCACAAGTACATGTAGGGTTGTTAACGCATCCAATCTTATAAAGGTGTGCTTGAGTACGGGTGTGATTTATTAGTATTCTTAAATTGACCGACGCTACCGGTCTAGGTAAATTTGCCATAGATTTCAAAATAAAATTACATTCTACAGGAGTCTTTTTAGAGAGACATAAAGGATTATGTGATACCTCGCAGAATTTTTCCCAATCTCTGAACCATTTAGCCCTTAGTACCTCTTTCAATTTTCTAAAATGATCTTGTAGCGAACAGTTCGAAAAGAGTGTCCCATCCTCTGCTGCTTTTTTGGCTATAGCATCCAGTTTTTCATTTCCTCTAATACCTGAGTGACCTTTAACCCAGATGAGAGAAACACTTTTTCCAGAATCTGCCAAATTAGCATTCAACTTTATAATGTCTAATAAGAGTTCATTTTTTATTAAGTAGGTGTCTTTTGTAAGTCCAGATATAACCGATTGTGAATCGGTTGCTACGATGACCGACTTAAAGTTTGTGGAACTGACCCACTCAAGGGCTTTTGTAATTGCTGTAGCCTCAGCGGTGAATATCGACGCACTTTCCGGTAATTTATATTTTTCATAATACTGTTCACCTGTTGGTAACTGAGTCCAAAATGCACAACCAACGCCTCTCTGGCTTTTAGAGCCATCTGTATAGACAGCTATATCATGGGAAATTTTATTAAAAATATGTTGTATTAATTGTGCATTGTAAATTGGAATGTCATTGTAAGCTGGTCGTTGAATATTTACTTCAGTGTTAAGGGCTTTGTTGGTACAGCTACCGGAGACTCGAGGTTTTAAGTCCTGAGTATTCATAAAACCTTGGTGTAACGGTGGATTACTTTTATTTTTCCAGTACTCATTATATGTTTTTTCCACACCAATTTTCGGTCTATTATAATCCCCAAATATTTGAATTCACATTACACCGTGGAATTCGTCTTTTTCTGCTAAAAAACATTATCGCCGATTTTTCTGCCGATATATCAAACCCATTTTGATCGCACCAAAGCTTGAAGGTATATGCAATGTATTTGAGATCTTTTATGCATTCCTCGTGTGTATTTTTAATTACATAGATGCAGATATCGTCTGCATTAAAAAGCGTTGGGCTTAGTATTGACCCTTGTGGGATTCCCTCCGAAACAATACGTGGCCCATATAGTCTGTTGTCTGAGTCCCTAAAGAATATTTTACGGTTGGTATACAAGTTTATAATATTACTAGCTGCTCTCTGCGGAATGCCATGGAAAATTAGTTTGTCTAGCAACACATTTAATCTGACCGCATTGTACGCGTCTTTGATATCAAAAAAGAAGCAAGCCATTACTTTGTTTTGCGCTAGTGACGTTTGAGCTTTTAGCACAATTTGCGCTAAAGCATCGGTGGTTCCTTTATTACGTCGAAAACCCAGTTGTCCTTTTGGTAGTATACCATGTTGTTCTATGAAATGTTCTAAGCGACGTTTAATCATACGTTCGAAGGTTTTCCAAATCGAGGACATTAATGAAATGGGTCTATATGAATTTGGATTGCTTGGGGGTTTGTTAAGTTTTAGGAATACACAAATGACTACCTCTTTAAATTCGTCGGTGTACTTTCCCTCACTCCACCATGTATTGAAAATATTTAGCATGAAATATTTAACAACTACCGGTAGTTTAGCTAACATTTAATAGGTTATTTTATCATATCCAGGTGATGTGCTAATTCTCGCATGGTTAATTTATTAGTGATTTGATGCTTGTCGTTATCTTCTTTTGGATCTTTTAGATTTGTGGTAACCGACGGAGGTGCCAATTGGGCTAATATTTCGTTCCTAAGTTGTTCGGGTATTTTTTCGGTAGTATTACTTCTGTTTTTGTTAGCAAGGTGTTTAGCTACTTTCCAGACATCTGCAATTGGAGTATCTTTAGATAAACTATTTACATATCCGCGCCAGTTGTCTCGAGACTTTTGTTTAAATAATCGTTTGCATTGTGCATCTAATTTTTTATAGGTGTAAAATTTGGCTGGAGTCATGTTGCTTCTAAAATCTCGCAGAGCTGTCTTACGCCTATTAACTAAATTTTCACATTCTTCGTCCCACCATCTCGGACTTGCATTGTGTGGGCTTTTGTTATTTTTTTTTTTGGGATACTGCAATTTGCTGCCTGGTGGATGTGCTCAATAAGGTAACGCATATTTATTGTGACGTCTTGACTCTCAGGTGGCCAGAAGTTGTTTTCTAAATAAGTCTAAAACTTTTCCCAGTCAGCTCTCTTTTCATTCCACTTCAAATAAGGCTGTTTATTTTCGATTTGATGCTGCTCGTAGATGCCAAATTTTATAACTAAATGATCTGAACCAAGTGTATCATTCATAACTTCCCATGTCGTTTTAAGACTTAGTTCTGAAGATATCAATGTCAAATCGATTGCAGTTGGATTCTGTCCTGGATATGGAAGTCTCGTGGCTGTGCCGTCATTCATTATAACAAAATTTGTCGTATCTAATGCCTCTAAGACATTTTCTCCGTCGCGATTGTTGTAAGGGCATCCCCACATAGTGTTGTGTGCATTTAAGTCTCCACATATTATAGTTCTACTACCGTCAAATTTTGCAAAAAATTGATTCCACTCTTGTTTTGAAAAATTATTATTTGGTGCTCTATAAACCGAGATTACATTTATGTTGATATCTACAATTTTAATACCACATACTTCCAGGTCGCTTGGGATGTTTAATTCAATATAGTTGTACCTTTTAGATATTAAAATGCCTACCCCACCTTTACCATCTGTAATCCGATCTTTACGTATAAAGTTATAGTTTTTAATATTTAACTGAATTTCGGGTTTTAACCAAGTTTCACATACAATTATCAGATCTACAGGATCTGCTCTGAGAAAGTTTACTAGGTTGACTTTATTTGAAACAATGGACCGAGCGTTCCACTGTATTACATTTAATTTAATTTTGTTATTAACTGTGTCCATGAATGTCACTGTTAAAGATTTCTTCTATTAAAGTTTTAATAGAAGTTGATTCAATATTAAATTTTTCACTGTTTGTCTGAAATTTGCTATTTAAATACTTTTGGAATTCGTCTATTAATCGATTTTCAAATGCTGTTTTAATTTTCTCTACTTCAGAAGTAGAGTGGCTGTAAATACTAAAATTGGAACTACCTTGACTATTAGAAGCTTCCATTTTTTTGTCGTTATCTATGCGTTGTCTTTTACTAGGGTTAAGGGGATGATTATGCTGAATGCTTTTAATAGGCTGACTGTATGTTCTGGTGGGTGGATAGATACTTTTTGGTTTAGGAAAGTTTTTTTTGTAAGTTTCAGTGGAAAACATTGTATGAGGATCTGTGTTAATATTTGATAATACCGAATAAAAATTATTCGTTTTCACAGGATTGGCAAAGGAGGGTTTCTCGGCGATTTCCTTCGCTTCCAAGAATGTAACATTTTGTTCTACCATAATTTTTTTTAATAGTTCTTGTTTTTTATAAAAAGGACATATTTTCGCGACTGGTGTATGCTCCTCTGATTTACAATATATACAGAATTTTTTATGCTTATCACACGATGCGCCATCGTGTTTCTCTCCGCAAGTTTGGCATCGTTCTTTGTTACTTCTACATTGTTTGGAGGTATGACCGTAACGCAAACATTTTAAGCACTGAGTGACTCTCGGTATGAAAATTTCAGTACTGCATTTCATATAATTAATGTAGACATGTGAAGGTATTACTAAACCCGCAAAAGTTACAATAATGGTTTGTCGAGGTACACGTATTTTTTCGCCTTCTTTATCGACTATTTTAGTAATTCTCCTTACATTCAAAACCGGAACATCTGACTCAATAATTTTTTTCAATTCATCTTCAGAAATTTTTGTGTCGACATTTTTAATTACCGCTTTTTTTTCAGTCAAATGCTGAGGTATATAGGCTATTAAATTATTTGCGCTAAACTTGTGTTTCTACTAATTCATTTGCCACTTTTGCTGTTCGTACTATAATTTTAATTCTACTACAGCCGCTACCTCCACTATATCATTATTGAAATTAGTTATTGTTTTAAGCATACCACCAATTTTCATAGGGTGTACATTACCAACATTCAACTCCTTGTGCTCCACAAACACCTTATAAGGTCCGGGATCGTTGTCCCGATACCTTAGACTCGTATTAAAGGTTTTTTGGTTGCTGTTATCGCCAGTTTTGTTTCTATCTACCATTTCACTATCTTGTGTGGCCATGTCTTTATGGCTTTCTTTGACTATTTTGTAATGAGATTCATTTCCCTTGTGAAATTTTATTTTTAAAGACCGATCCTCACCCCCTCCGCCATCGGACATGGCGAGGGTTAGACGCTACCCTACCGAAAAACGCAAATCAAAATTTTAACCCGTAACCCCCAAAGTGAAAAAAAAATAACAATAAAAACTTTCTAAAAATTAAATCCCTCAAACAACCTGTCCCAAAGAGGCCAGGATCTATGACACCTCGGCTTTAATGCTAAGAAACTTATACTATTATTCGGTACTTATCGTTTCTAAGCAGCACCACAGGACACATCCGACATCCACGAACGCTAGATTCGGACTGCAGACATTTGTTGAATTGAAGAAATCTGTCGAATCTGTTAATTCGGTTCGTACCGTAAATTACGTACCACTAAAAATGACAGAGATGCGCGGCTTTTTGACCCGGGGGCAATGTTTCGGCGCTTATAGCGTGGAAAAAGGGCCATTCATTATACAACGCAAGATATTGTTTCCAGCATAGAAAAAAATAGTAAGCAAATATCTATAACTAATATTCAAAAACGATTCAATATTTTCTAAATATTAGTAATATATGACATAAATAAACTTGCCTACTAGGGAAGTTAATTCGAAAGGAAAGTTTTCTTATTAAATCAAAATTTTCATTAATAATTTTGATGTATATCTGAATTAATTATAAGTCATTTTTTATTTAAAAAGAAACATCCGTTTAAAGAAACTTTGCACAATGTCATGAAATTTTATCAGTAAAAATCATCGAATACTGCAATGAAAATTGCAAAAGACAAAATTTTAAGAAAATGAGCCACACCTGAAGAAAAATGTTGGCATAATACAATATTGGCTGAATCTCGTAAAAAACAATATACCAAAAGCGACAAGAAAAACGTATTGGACCCATATTGTATTACAATATTGTAATAGAAGATATAAGGCCAATATAGACAATTTCATCAATGGCTAAAGGAAATATTTTTATATTGGCACAATGTTGGTTTACAATATTGTAAAAACAAATATTGTACCAATATCGGTGATATGTCGAAATGCCAATGGAAATGAATCGATAATGGGCCAATATAAAAACAAGCTTTAGCCAATGTAATGTGCTACTTGGGATGCTACGCCGCCACTGCTATCTACTGTATTATTTTGTATGTATTTCCAATGTTTGTCGCTTACCAAAAAATAATCAATTATTATGGACGTCTCCTTTATCGAATATTTCTCTCTTGTGTACTTATATGAACAGGCCCTTTTTGGATACTTCTCAATCTATGTACTGATAAAAACCTATGGATAAGTTATAGCGAACACAAACTGTTATTGACTTTGAATTAGTTGAAGATCATTTATGCCGAAACTGACCACAAGGTTTTTATACCTACTATACAATAATCTACAATGTCATAAAAAGCGATATTTACAAATTTAAATATATTTTTTCTTCAAACATCAGAAAAACGTGACAATGTATACGCTAATAGATGGTAATGACAAATGGCAATTTCACTGTCATGACAGACAAAGTCGTTTAGCGGCGCATAAAATCAGCTGGCGGAGCATAAAAGTAACCTTGAAATTACTTTTTGCGCCGCTGATGGTCAGTCAAATCTAAGAAATTGTCAGATTTTCGGCGTTTTAAGAAAAAATAGCATGTTTTATAAGGAGAAAAGTGGTTTTTCGTGGCGCGTCTGTATTTACCGACTATACAGAGTGTTTTAATGTTAGTAACATAGACTAAAAGGTTTTCTTTGCATTGGAAGAAACGGAACTGTGATTTTTAAAGAGCATATTTTAGAATTTAAAATCTTTGGTAATCATATACAGAGTGTTGTAATGTAAGTAACACAACCTAAAATGTTTTCTTTAAATTGGCACCTATGGAAATGTGATTTTTAAGAATATACATACAGCAAATTTTTAGAATTTAAAATCTATGAAAGTTATACAAATAACGGAATCCACAAATTATATTTGCCTTCTAAAAACACCTTTAAGTGAATTTTTAAAGTGAATGATTGCGTTTATAAATAGCGATGTATTTTATAGAACATGCAGCTACTGCATTCATACCATGAGATCATTTAAATTATAAATTAGAGTAGGCGTTCCTTTTTTTGCAATGACCTAACCCGCATATTGACTGACTGAAAATTTGAGGTTAATAGCGTTGTGACGTTTATGTTTCTGATGTTAAATTGTTTTAATTTTAAAAAATAAAAATAATGTAGGTTTATTGAGAATTACAGCAAATGTGTTCTCCCCCAGCTTCAATACAGCTCTTAACTCTCAGTTTCATATTTTCAAATGCATTTTCCAACATCACAAAGGTTATAGCGTTGCATGCATTAAAAATTGCCTCTTGCAGTTCTTCAAGATTGTGCGGGTTATTTTTAAATACAGTGTTTTTGAGATACGGGAGAATGAAATAATCTAGAATTGTCAGGTCAATTGAATGACACGATCACAAAATCTTGCCACATATTTATAAATTTGTTGGACTAATTTTTGATAATCTACAGGAAAATTAGGGTAGGCATTTCGGAAAACCTTTAACACAACGTTGTATAGAAGACTTTCTTTTTAGAATTCTGTTGTCGTTTTTTTAAGTCACATTGTAAATCAAATGTCAAAAGTTAGTGCCAACCTAATTTAAATTTCACAGCATACTCTAATTTATAATTTAAATGATCTCATGGTAGATTTTTGCTCTTTTTTGTCTACTTTGGCGGGGATGAGCTGTTTTTCTATTTGTTTGACCACATCTGGCTTCATTCGGGCCGCCACTTTACTGAATCGATACTCTATATAGTTTTTCATATCTTCTTCAAGCTGTTAAAATTTGTTGTTACGTTTCTTATTGTCATAAGTAATTATTTAAACCTTACATTGAAATGATCTTCACAACAAAAGAAGATTGTCTTGAAGGATACATCTTGCAGCCTTCTTCTGGCAGCCGCAAACCACTTCTTTTTTCTTACTAAATACAGAAATAATAATTTTATTGGGAATATTTCTGTCAGTTTTTGTGCACCCAGACACAAACACCATTTATGAAAACTCCGGAAAACTCATTCTGTGTCGACAAACAACCAACAAACACGAACTTACCCAAATGAAGAGAACAACATTAAATTTGAAATGCTTTGCATCCTCCACTCGATATACGAGTTGGGACGTCAGAATCGCTAGCCTTGGTCGGGGAGCGTTTTCTAACCTCGTAAAATTTACGCAAAAATTTTGACTTGTATTTTCGCAACAAAAAGTTTTAGAATTTTTTAATCAAAAACATGCGTTTCTTTGACTATATTAATTAAACTATCGATTTTTTAAATAAAAAATTAGCGAATATTCCCATTCCACTAGCAAAAAATGATACTAAATTCAGCGCCGAATCAAAAAACCGTTTGATTCTATTATACATTATGTGGAGAATTATCGATTTTTTTTCTTTCAACTCGTAAAAGGGTCGGTTTGAAATGTGAATTTGCTTATTTTTTGCGGCGGGGTCGCTCGTTTTTCATGACCGTGGAATATTCCAGTTCATCACTGTAACGTGTGCGGTAAGTAGGGTTGGATTTCAAGTATTTTTTCCTCAAAATAGGGGACATATTGCTACATAAAAATTGAAGGATATTTATTGCTAGGATATCCATAACACCTGCATAAAATATGTAAGTGCCACTTCTATAGGTTGTATTACATGGATATCTTCACTTAACTCTATTAAATTGTCATCCAAGGTATAGAGAAAAATGACCTTTTTAAAAACATCTAAGTCTTGTAGAATCTTTGTAAACACTACGTGGCTGACAGCCATAAAGTGGTATTTGTTCTGTTTCTCGTCCATTATTCATACACTGGCTTACCAAGTTAAGTAAAGTAATCACAGCATAAAGTTAGCGCCAGTTCAATCCTTTTCCTTATATACAATACCAGCGTTAAAAGGATACAGGACAACTATGTATTACGAATCAAATTGAATGAGGCCAACTCTATTAGCAATTTGCCAGAGCTGCTATCTGATTTTATTTGGATTGTGCACTTTCCTCCAGAAGAAACTCTAACTCAGAATGAACGTCAAAGTTATAGTATAAATTAGGTTACTTCAGCAGATAATAATTAGACCTATGTGAGCTGTGTTGTTAAACAGCAGTTTCCTAGTAAATGCGTGTTTAATATTAGAGCTTAATTTATGACAGTTATTTTAGGCAAAGTTTACCCACATTCGTAGTTGATTTTCCGTGAAGTAAAATCTGAAGATTAAAAGTGTTTTTCTTGGACGATACTTGGACTTTATAAGCGAACTTTATTTGCCATTGTCTAAGATGCAATCATTTAAAATTCGTCATCCCGTAAACCATCAATAGAAAATCACAAAAATTGTCATAGTGTGGGACAAACAATTAACAAAAAACGAAGAAATAAAGTTATTTTCTGCATCCCAGTGGCGGCTCGTGGTTCATTTTACAGGAGGGTCATTTTGTATTATAGCTGTATGTTTATAAGGATAGGTACGTCAAAAAAATTATGCGTTTAAAAAAAATTAACAGTATTATTTTACTTAAAACATCGATTTTTGAAGTGAAAACTTCTTTAGCGGCCGTGAGCACTTTTTGGGATGGGTAAAAATTGTTAAACTCGCGTCAGGACGTGGCCTGATCGAAAATTCGTAGGACGGAGGGAGGGTAGACCGCTGCGCCGGCGCGGCGTAGGAGAGGAGGTAATATCCCCCTCTCTTTGTTGCGAGTTTCAGAAGTCGTCCAGCGGGAGGAGAACACAGTTCATTATTGCACAAATTATATGGATGTGCATGCGAAATATACCAGCATGTTTAATGCTACTGTTTCTGATATCGGCGATATGTGTATAAGTTGTTCCAAGCCACTCTGGTGATTATTATGGTTGCCGTTTACATTTCTCCAGATAAGTCATTGTGTGCTATACGAGACTTCTTGTATGAAAATTTATTCATTTATTCTCATGACGCATCTGCATTGATTCAAAAAAAAAAAAAATGGGAAAAGCTTTGACAATTAATTGAATTTTTAAATAATGAATTTGGTTTAACGATGTCAAATGATCGCAATCTTAGCACAACGAAATACAAAACTACTATTGATGCGGTCTTTATTAGACATTTAAATAGATTCGAATCAAAATTGTTCGTTTCTTACTTCAGCTACCATAAACCTATTATTGTATCAGTTTTAGAGATTGGCGATGATCATGCTGGTAATGATGATGGTGAAAGAGTCGTTGAAATTATGGATGAAAGTTGATTTTTCTGAGAGATAAACTTTTTAATGTAAAATAATAATTGTAATAGTTCTGAAGTGTTAAATTTTTAATGTAATATAAATTGTCATGTTTGTGTACGATAGCGCAATAAATGAATATTGTATTTTACCACATAAATGATAGTACTTTTATACTGATAAATAAAGCAATTCGTGCGAAATTATTCCCTAACCATTCCAAAATATTCAAAAATGCACAACCTTAATGTTCAAGTTTTCACTTCTGCCGGCACTTCCGGAGTGCAACCCGTTGTTTTTTTGTTACCTTTTCGTTGAAATCTGTTATGGATTTTCTATACGCACCGTCCAATTGTGATTATCAACACATCCTATTGTAGCATAATTCATGGAACTTTTCATGTACTCTGCCGATATTAATGAGTGTTTTCTTATTTTTTCTTTTAAATGTTTCAAGTCTGACACCGTTCTTACAGCGAATCATTTCCATTTGAAAAAATCAAACACGCAAAACAATAAAAGGCATTTGGCACTTCACATCCACAAATCCAAAATACGACAAATCATACCTGCCTTTACGACAATTACGGTAAACTTTGTCTTTCCTTGCTTGTCTGTCTAATTTGCATTTCTGGTAGTGGACGACCATTTGTTTTAAGCTCCAACCGTTTCTCAAAGCTTAAATTATGATTACTATTATTTTGGAGTTCTTTTATTGTTTGAAGTACCGACATAAAATTTGAAACACTAGTAGCTAGTCAGCTGACTGCAGCGAGCTAAAGAGAAACACCATCCTACATATCGTACCTCCTACCAGTAACAATCTCTTAGTCGGATGTTCGACTTTCTATCCTTATCTGAAGCATGCATTACGTCACTTACATGATTCAATTCTACAATGAGACACTCTTGGGCTGTTGACCCTGAGAGCGGAGATGCGGCGTCTTGTTTCCTTGTTTGGCACAATGTAGAAATGCAATAGCTTTGTTTCCGTCGCACTTGTTACAATTGGCTACCAGCATTTGCTTAACGAGGGCATGAGTCGGCTTTGACCCAGGGCGAACTCGACAATCTCCGCGCTCCGCCGTGGATAAAATTCTTCGCGACAACCACAGAGCTAAACTCATAGATAACATACGAAAATTCAAACATCATAATTTAATTGCAATAATTAGCAGCAGCCTGTCCCACTTTTATAAAACTGAGGTGAAAGCCGAAAAATAGTTAAAAAAAAAAACAAATTGTTTATGAAATGTTTAGTTTGAAATGGTAATCTAGGTGTTATTTCCTTATCCCAATTTTCATTTATCCAATATTTATCCAACAATTTATACAATCCATAACCCAATTTTTGGTGAATTCAAATTAATTTTGACGCCACATAACAAGTTAATTACTACTTATTGTATTAAATTTTGTTGCATTATTATTATTCATGTTAACATCAATTTAAAAAAAAAAAAAAAATGCAAATTCGAGATTAAAAAAAAAAAGTTTGTTGTAGTCGATTTGGTATAAGTACTTAATTTAACATTTTTTTTTATGGAACATCATACTTTAAACAATGAATAAGATATAGCTTTGTCCTTTTCGTAAACAGCATTTTTTGGAGTCGAGACTCTTAAAATTTGATATATTTGTACATACATATTTTATGTAATAAGCATGTTTTTTTTCTAAATTTTTGGTGAAAACCGTAGTTTGAATCTATCCCGAATATAAAGTATAAATGGCCCAACAGTTTTACAGAAAATTATTTTTTGGAATACCTATCTATATATTCTTAAACTGACCATTTATTATTGTTGACGAGAAAGGAGTGTGTATGTACTTAGTAGGTATCGCGCACGGGGGGTATTTAACAAAATCAACTGTATTTAAAGTTTTATAACAACAAAATTAATTAACGTTGTATTTTTCCATTGACTATGTATGTATAAAGGAAAGAACTTCAAGCACAGGTAGAAAAAAGAAAAGTAAGCTCAGTTGCATTGACAGATTTCGAATATGTCAAAATGATTAATTCCTGGAACGAGAATACTCCTTCTGGACTGCAACTCAGATTTTTTCTAGTAGCTGCAAGAGAGCTTGCATGGAGAGGAAGAGAAGGAGCTGCTTGTTTAACCCATCATTTCAAGAAGGAATTATACAACGGTGGAATGCCAACTGGTCGTTTCGAATATAATTCCATATTTAGTAAAACGTGTCAGTGCGGAGCTTACCGTCTTGCTGACAGCAAATGGTTGATACTCAATGTCGAAGATCCGAATGCTCTCTAAGAGGGGACCCAATATCAAAAGTGACAAATTGTTCTTGACTGAAAATCCTTTTTGGAATAAACCTAATGGGAATGGGTGGTTTAAGAATTGCCCCTTAGGCATCAATGAAATCCCCAATTGGACAAAACAAAGTGCCGAGAAAGCAGGACTCGATATGAAACGGATTAAAGTCACAAATCATTCAACAAGGTCAACTGCGGTTACTAAATTAGCAAAGGCCGGCGTATAGGAACAAGAACTGATTAAGATAACTGGCCACAGCAACGCCGCATCGATTCATCCAATTTACAGGTCCAACAGAAGGTCGTTTTTCAACTTCAAACTTTCGGCGGCATCCCTAGCTACATGCACCATCACAAAGGAGTCAATTTCTTCGAATGTTAAAAAAGAACAAATTGTGTACAATAACTGCCAAATTTATCATTACCATTAGAAGTAAAATGTTTTTATTTTTTGATAAATATTTTTTTCTAATTTTGTTTGTTTTTTTTTTAACGATAAAGTACAAAGTAAGAGAGCAAGCAGCTTTTCTTGTCAGTGTAATCAGTATTTGTTTGGTTCTGTATTATGAATTAGAGCATTTTCATTGGTGATTTAATAACGAGTTTGGTTGTCTTTAACATGATTTTTTCGGCGTCTGCCTTTCTGAGCTTCCCTTAACATTTATTTCCTCTAAATACCCATATAAAAACTGAAATATTTTTTATGTTATTAATTCATAATAACCTTATTTACTGGAGGATAAATTTTCTAGAAACTATTGTTGAACTCTCGTATCGAATATAAATGCGAAACTAAGAAAGAAATGTTTCTATGTGTAGAAACTCGCTCATAGAAACGAGACAAATCGATGATGTCTGCCGAAAAAATAACGAAAAAAGGAAAAGGATTACAGGTAGTACATTCGAATAACAAGGGAGTACAACTATCCTCCGGAGTACCGCTCATAAAATATAAGTACAAAACTCCCAAAGGGAGTATGTTTGGTCAGCTTAATATTCTATTTTTGTCACTTTTCTCCTATTTGACGAAGCGACGCATCGTTGCAGACGCAGGGTCTACTGAGTGTACAAAGATATTCAAACCATTTAACTAAAAAATTACATAAATAATTTAATGGATTATCTCCCCCGGAATTACCCTATAGAGGCTGTCCCATTTAAAACTCCCCAGCCCAGATTTCTCCGAATTGATTATTGTAATTGATTATTTCACTCATATATATTTTAACCAATCATATGTGATCATTCAACAATGGAATCAAAATTTAAATTGAAAAAATCAACTTGTCAAAATTTTATCGGGGGTTACGGACCAATGAACAGTCGCTATTACACAACGTACCTCATTTTTCAGCGAAAAAATAACAATTGCTGCAATCACTGTGGCAGCATACTGCATGTCAAATAGCTCAATTACCTGTCACCTTCCACCACATTATCAATAATTTGGGCGTTTTCGTGAAATAATCTGCCGAATATAATTCGAGTTGAGATTTCGCTGGAAAAATTTACCAATTGTGGACTCGAGTTCTACAATTTTGCTCATGACATTGATCAAAAATCACTCAACTGCGTTTCGTGATTTTTATGACAATGTCATTCGCAAAATTGCTAGGCGAACTCTCGTAACAATCGGTAAATTTTTCCGACGAAATCTCAACTCTTATTATATTATAACTGAAAAATCCTCCGACAGGTCGATTTTGTTTGCCAGGGGCACATTTTTTCAGGTTCCTTTCAACTCCCAGCATTTCGCCCTTTTTGCGAGGGGGCTGCTAGCCCCAAAATCTTAAATGGCACTATGGGTCGAGTGATGCCTCATTTGAAAGGTGTTGAAGGCCTCTCTACAACTAACAGTTTTGACCGTAAAAAGGATAATATTCTACTTTCAAGATAATCCACATTTTCTCATGCATGTAATTTCTGAAATTAAATTTATTGTAATTTTTGTGTCATTAGGTTGTTGATTTTGATTGCTAAATAGCGAGAAGGAGTTAAAGCTGAATGTAGAGTATGCCACACGATTATTTTTCAATAAAATGATCTAATAACGTAATAAATGTTGGATGTGGCCACCATTCATTTCCATGCAAAAATACAGACAATTTTCAAAACTGTTCGTAATGTTACAATTTCAATAAGCTTAATTTCATCAATAACATGTTTGTTTTTGTGGTTACTGTGGAACACAGCATGAGAAGATGTGGATTTTCTTGAAAATAGAAAATTATCGTTTTTTGCGGTCAAATCACCAAAAAATTAAAAATTAAGTGGTTAGTTGTAAAGAGGTCTCCAATACCTTTCAAATGAGGTATCACTCGACCTATAGTGCCGTTTAAGATTTTGGGGCTAACAGCCCCCTCGCGAAGAGGGCGAAATGCCAAAACTTGACAGGAACCTGAGAAGATGTGCCCCTGGCAAACAAAATCGACCTGTTCGAGGATTTTTCAATCACAATAATCAATTCGGAGTAATCTGGACTGGGGAGTTTTAAATGGGACAGCCTGTATAAATTTTTTGTACATTAATTCGATGGTGATTTTTTGACGTTTAAAGCCTACTTTTTCCGAAGAATGTGTGTATTTATTTAGTTTTATGTGTTGGGCACAGTTCACATCAATAGAAAATTGCGAGACACAACGGATAAATTCAACGCTTTCTAGTGAACAATGTTTTAGATTTCAGCATTAAAACTAATTTGAATAGTTAAAAAGCCTTAGAAATCAAAATATAGTAGTTTCTTAATGTTGATTGTTTGTATTAAATTATTCTATTAAATTATAAATTTCTTTTGTTTCAGGTGAGTCGTGCTTAATGAACAATGTAAGTAAAAAATTAAAAAAGATTGGAAAAAGTTTTTTTTTACAAAAATTTCATTAAATCATGCTAGTAAACGGAGAACATTTTTCAGTTCACAGTGATAAAACAAATAAGATTATGTAAAGAATTGTGTCATACACAGTGGCAGATATCAGTTTGTACATAATAATATATTCGCACTCATTATAATCCGGGAAATGTATCAATTCCAACAGTTGTAAAATTATTTTCAAGGCAAATATCGACAAAATAAATCCCTTTTTCCTTAAAGTTAAAAAAGTAACGAGTGAGCAACAAAATTCGTGATCGTAGGAGGCTCTGAATCCAAAATTTTGAGTCGATTCTTGATCGATACGATTGTGTAAAAAGTCATCGAGTTGTCAAATCTGATTTCAAATAAAAATATTTTCTTTTGCAAAAGTTCAAAAAGGGGGACCAGTACAATGCTTATGCCTTATTTTCACAATGCAACAACAGTAAACGGGATTTGAAAACATTCTATTCCGAATATCTGCACGATGACGAACTAACGATGGGTTATTTCAAGCAGGATGAAGCTACAGTGCACACAACAAGAGGTTCCATCAACTTATTAAGAGAATTTTTTGATACCGAATTATTACCAGAATATTAAAGCATGGTCCCTAAAACCAGGCAACCATAATCACCCCTTAACCTCAAAT
Source organism: Diaperis boleti (assembly GCA_963583935.1). Taxonomy (NCBI): domain Eukaryota; kingdom Metazoa; phylum Arthropoda; class Insecta; order Coleoptera; family Tenebrionidae; genus Diaperis; species Diaperis boleti. The sequence continues at coordinate 36,588,349 of OY757249.1, forward strand.
GTTTTACATATCGGCGACCGCAAAGAAATCACAGTCTAAGGTTTGGAAATTATAAAACGTTACTACAAAGTCTATATGGAGGCCTACACGTCGATCCTAACATGTGGAACTGAAGCGCTAGTAAGTCCCAATATTTCAAATTTAGTTATCATAAAGACTCTTGGAAAGCCAGGAGGACTTCTACGGCAGCAAACTCAGCACCAGGGCAAGAGAGCGTAGGGTTGACACAAGGGTGGTCCACAATATAAAGGTCAAGCAACTCACATTAGAGAGTTTAACAAAGAAGAAGAAGGAGTACATGCCACCTAAATTCATGTCTGTGAGTGAGGGTTCGCAGCAACTGCTGCAGATACTGAAGAACAAGGGATAAGATGATTTAGGTAGATGTTAAAATGGTGTAAAAATGACTCTTATTGGATTTGTAGTGACTGAAAACACCCTTTACATTGGGCTTGCTAAAGTAGGATCTGAAACTCAGAAGATTCTGGCTTACAGCCTCCAGGAGATGTCCCAGGTGGATTTGGGGGGACCCTTACCTTCTCTCATTATTGCAGGACCTGTATCACATCCTCTTGAAATAGAGTATCTTGAGCATTGTAAGGGGGGAATAAATCACTTGTCATTTATGCAGTTATAATGTCCGAACTTTCTTCTCTAAAGCCTCGTTTTCACAGAAGAAACATTGAGCAACTTTTGTGTTTCTGTTGATTGTTTCCGAAAAGGTTTCTAAAAGTTCCCAAATGTTTCTGAATCTTTCTCATTGTTTCGGAAACAAATGTTGATTGTTCCCATTTCTAGCGGTAACATCAAAGGAAAAATCGACTCGCGATAATAACACGTCTTCCTCCTCCATTTTGCTGCAACTTTTCACATCAATGGAAACACTGAGTTGCGCTTTCTCAAGCTACAACAACTATAGGCGACTTTCAGTTGCTCAGATGGAAACACACAGTTTATGAATGTTGCTAATTCCTCCGTGCTTGCCAAACATTTCCTAAACAGTGGACAAAGGAAAACATAAATTTCCTCAATGTTTCTTCAGTGGAAACGGGGCTTGAAAGGGGCAACAGTTTTGACGCAGAAATTCAAATTTTTGAAAATAGGTTAAAAGTTTGGCAATGAATGTAAACAGTAAAGTAAAAGAACCGATGTACGTTTAACCAACTGGGATCACGAATTTTGTTGCTCACTCGTTATATGGAAACATTGATATGGAAACATTGTTACAGTTACGACAAAATACAGTTGCCCTGAAGATTGGTACAACTGTGAATTCTATAACATGTAGGTTATTTGATCGACTTGGATTGATCAAAGTTTTGTAATCCGTTTATAATAACGTATGGAACGAAAGTTTTTGGAAAAATTTTGAAATTTAAATTATTCGAAATAAAATAAAACACATCCAGTAAACATGGGCCATTGTAATCAAGTAAGCCTGCTGAATTGTGTCAATGTCAATTATCTAAATTTGCTTATCAATCATGGCGTATAAAATCGATTTGCGAAAAAGTATTTACAACCTAGTTGGAAGTGTGCCAAAACGCGATATTATAAATATTTTTCGAAATAAAAACATCTGTTTGTCAACTATTTATCGAACCATAAAAGATTGCAAAAACCTCCCAAGATTTTTAACAGCAGTAAAAGACAAGGTAGGGACACCCATTCGACGATTAGGCCGTCAGTTTGGTGTTTCTCACACCACCATATGTCGAGAAATAAAGAAAAATAATTTAAAATACCGAAAAAGAAAAAAGTGTCCCAAATACTCCGCAGCACAACTCGAAAGAATACCGAGATGCTGTAGAGCGCTGAGACTGCACTGATGATGAAAAGTATTTTACTTTTGCAAATTCGGAGATGAAAGGTAATGAGGGATTTTATACGAACGACATAGAAGCCACTCCGGATCACGTGAAATTTAAGAAAAATGCAAAATTTTCCGATAAAATTTTGGTATGGTGTGCCATTTCTTCAAGCGGTATTTCACGACGCTATATGTTGGACGTGTGCGGGATGAGGCTGTAGATGCCAACACATATATAGGAAAATGTCTGCATAAATTAGAACAATTCATTAACACACATCATTATAATGATGATGTTATCTTTTGTCCTGATTTGGCATCGTGTCATTATGCTAGAATTATTCAGCCATGGCTAAGGGACCACAACATTATAGTAGAGTCACAACGCAGTAAAAAGTTGCTCAGAACTGTTGTTCGTCCGTCATTCAGGGGTAAAAAGCAAACAATTGCATTATTCTTCGATGTAGTAATAATAAAAATAATAATAATAAAAAGCAATTCAGCCCTCCAAGAACGTACACGACAGCGAGAACATGATACAATTCAAACGAGTGGGAGTGAACAAGAAAACTGGTTGGAGTAATGGGGACTGCAGGGGAATCTCGGGGACCGGCTCTCGCGTCTTGACATGGTGGTACAAATTAAATCAAAACTGCGTTAATTGTGCTCCAATAATTAATACAAAAACATCAATCGAACACCGAAATCATCAGCTAAAACTTTCTGTTTAACCATTTTTACATATCTTTATTCGCCTCCGAGATATTGCGGTGTGAGTGAATTACCTCATATGGCAAAAAATTAAAGTCGCATTATAAGCGGGATATAGCCAATTTTGTTCGCGCTCTTCTCGTTTAACCAATGTAAAGCGCTCGACCAAAAACTTGAATAACTTTGATTGCAGGATAGTTAATTGAAAAGTGGAACCGTGAGAAGGTGTATGAAGGTGTCTGTTCTTATTTTGGGAAAATGTAGTTTTTCACCCTTGGGGGCTGCTTGGACACAGATATCGCCAGACGAATTCTAGGGCTTGATATATAAACCAAACTACATCGAATAATGCAATTTTTTGCTTTTTACCCCTCAATGACGGACGGACGAACGAATTGTCCCGGCCGTAATCCCTACTATTAATTTTGTTCCAAAAAACGACAATCCTCCAAATGTGGCAATCAAAGGCGCGACGAATCGAAGATTTTTGGACGAAATTATCTAGAAAAGTGTATAATCAAGGGTGGGAGATATAAGATATAAACATTAGTCTTTTTGCGTTAATTACTAAGTTGCTTTGTTAATTAACAACGGCCTAAAGTGTGTAAAAATGTTATTAAAAAAAGTCTTAAGGATGAGAATAAGAGATTTTTAATGACGATATGTCACATATTCTGTATAAAAAATTTGGTCATAAAGTGGGATTATTGTTAATCGCTTGTAATGTTCTATTGTTGTTCTAAAGAGCCTTAAATGTAATTTTAGAACACATGTATGACCAATTAATTGTTTCACATTTTTGCATGGGTGTGAATTGAAAAACACAAATTACATACAGGGTTTTCAAAAAGTATGGAACCGGCTTAATATCTTCAAAACCATTAAGTGGAGTAACTTGATATTTGGGATATGAAATCCAAGACTATGTCACTCTTGTCTAATAATTGCCACCAGAAGTGTTAAATAAACTAAAAATGAAAACACAGGTGACACATTGAGAGCACTGAATCTGCCAAATATGGTTAAATTCAGTGAAAAGGAGAGAATAGAGGTCCTGAAGATGATCGGCTATGGCGTAGTCATCTGCAGTAACTAAAACTTTGAAGTGGTTTAACGAGACGGGGGCTGTAAAGGAATGTAGAAGAGTTGGGGGTCCAAAAACTGCAACAAATGATGAACAACCTTTAAATCTCATGTTTGATCTTTTGGAAAATTTTAAAACAACATTACTCCAGATCGCTTTAAATAATAACATAAGTATAGGGTCTGCACATTCCATTTTGAAACAACAAAAATTCGTTCCCTTCAAAATTCATTTAGCTACTACAGGAACTTGGCGAAGACGATTTCGATCTAACAGTGGAATGGTAAACTTTTGTCTTTAATTATGTTAAAATTTAAATATATCTAAGTCGAACTCCACAAACTTTAATAACTGTAAAATTACTAATGGAACATGTTTCGGCAGAACACTTCTGCCATCATCACTCCACCTGGATTTAAGAACATTCTTCTGGTTCAATTATGTTGTTGGCTGAATCTACATTTTGTGTAAATGGGTAGGTTAATTGACATAACTACAGGTACTGGTCAGACACTAATCCACATTGGATGGAAGAGGTACATACCCAACGTCCACAAAAAGTTAACGTTTGGACAGGGATTATTGGCGAGAATATTGTGGGGCCATTTTTTATTGAGGGCAATCTCAATGCTGACATGTTTCTTGAACCTCTCCAACAAAAAATCCTTCCCAGATTAAGAGAATTATTTCCAAATCACCACAATCCAGAACTAATACGCAACACTATTTTGTTGCAACAAGACGGAGCACTGCCTCATTTTGCTCGTCAGGTCCGGCAACTGTTAAATAAAATTTTTCCGTGCAGATATCTTGATCGCAGGGGACCCGTTGAATGGCCTCCTAGATCCCCGGATCTAACACCCATGGATTTTTTTCCATGGGATCACATAAAACAAAGTGTATGTTAACCGAGCTGACAATCTAGAAGACCTAAAAAGAAACGAATTAGAATAGAAATATTACACCCGAAGTTTTACAGAAGGCAAGGCAAAATTTTGTCTAACGGTGTCACTACTGCCAAGAGGTCTAAAAGTACAGTTGGTTTTGTCATTTTAACGAGAAAACATCTTTGGTTGATTTTAATTTTTTGACGGTTGTTGTCAAAATGTTTCGACACCAGCATTAATATTCAGAAAAAAAAATAGCTTTCGAGTGATGTAAAATTTGACCCCTATTGCTATTTAAAAAAATCTAGTTGGCTGTGTATCTCATAACGTAACAGTGTAAAACAGTGTAAAACAAAAATTTGGTGTAATAGATATTAATTAGTTAAATTCATATCGCAAATTGCAAGTTATTCCGGTTAATGGTTTTGAAGATAGTAAGCCAGTTTCATACTTTTTGAAAGGCATGTATATGCGAATTTTTAAAAGCAACTCTGAACAACCGGGTGTAAAAGTTGAGTTAAAAATAGCACAGTTTTAAGGGCGTAACGACGAAGTCATTTTGGCCCTAGAACTTCGCGCCCAATTATTATGTAAGGTAATGTTACAATTCATACAATTTTCTATTCTTATTCCTTCAATGGAAAGCATGTTTGTCGTACTACTGGTACTGGTGCTTGGCCTGGAGATCCCACCAACTAAAACTTTCTTGGCAATTTCAATTCTGATGGTTTTCGAATCATCAACATAAGACTCCGCGACCTTGGAAGACTGCCACCCTCCCAAACGCTTCAGGGAAAGAGTGTCTCCATCTTTATCCGCAAGTAATGTTGCACTCGTCCGTCTTTAACTAGTGACCGGTGTACGATTTCGCCTCCGGCAGCTTCTTCCCAACTGGTTGAGTCGAACACTTTCCATTTCTATAAGACAGAAAAAAGCGCTTGTATGTGCTATGATTCAGACGTAAACACATTTTTTTAAATATTTCTACAAAATTTACTGAATTGTCTTCATCATGTGAAATTGTAAATTTTAGATTCTCTTATTTTGATAATTAAAGCAGATCCTACTTGATTTATATCATCAGTTTACAGCATACATAATAATTCTTCTCTCCAACATGCTCCTTCTACCCCAAGTATCAACGTTACTACATATTAAAGTGAAAACGATTAGCGGATATATTTTACTAGAAAGCAATTTTTACCTTTTAATCATTATTTTATTTATTTAATCATTAACTCTTCGTCAGGAGTACTACTTTTCTTGAAAGAAATTTGTATTTTTTTGGTTTATAACCGTTAGAAGTTCTTGTCAAAAATAATATGTGACTACCGAGTGGAAGGTTTGCAGGTATTTTAGTTTTCACCAAAATAAGCCAAAAGCAACTTTTAATTACTTCGCACCATTTGACAAGCGTTTCCATACAGTAACCGTGATTTCTGTGACAGCAGACTTCGTGCTGCATTTTCCGCCGCTATCTCAATTTCTTCTGGGAGATTATTTTCATCACAATTTTCACTTATTTCCATAAATTTTTGATTTATGACACCGTGACAACATAATAGCAAATCGACTAGTGGGATTTTTGAACTTTTTTTTACTTTTAATTACGGTGGTGAAATAACAACTCTGGTTGTGCAAGAAGCATTGTATATATTGCGGGCGAAATATTTTTTGGCCCTTGGCGCGTTCAATCTTGCACCGCCGGTCAAAAACTATATTATTTCGCCCTTAATACATAGACATAGACATACATATACATAATTTGTCCATAATAATAAAATAAAACGGCCGCCTGCCATAACAAATTAATGTCAGAAAAAACTAACATTGTTTATTGTTTAAATTATTACCAGTCTACAAACTTACAACAGAAACTTACAAATAGGTACCTACTACTATTATTATAGGTGACATTAATAACATAGTTAACATTAAACCAGAAGAATGTCGATAAATCCAAGTGGAGTAAATTTAAATTAAAATTCAAATATATCTAAGTCGAACTCCACAAGCTAAATAAATTATACTATAGATACTATAACAAATTCAAATACACACACCACTTGGTTAAAAATCCTTCAGAAACAATTTCCTTTTCAAATTCATTAACATACTTTGGCGTCGTATCAGAGAAATGTTCTAAAATACTTAAGAAAAACGGTTTTAAAGTTTCATTTAAAACAGATAACTTATCCAGATTTTTTTTTTTAAATAAAGATCCATTAGATTACAAATCATCATCAGGTGTATACAAATTAAACTGCTCTTCTTGTGAGTCATTCTACATAGGTCAGACAGGTCGCAAAATATCAGACCGTATTAAAGAACATTTCAGCCACATCTATAACAACACAGATCTTGATCCTCTACCATCAACACCTTCTTCTTTCGCCAATCATATATTAATAACGAAACATAGTTTTTCACCATCAAATTCCAAATTGATTCATAAATGCAATAAAGGCCGGAAATTAGATTTTCTTTGGAAAAAACTTTGGAAATAAGGAAAGCCTTGAAACTGGAAAACAGATCTTGTTTAAATGAACAGAATAACTTTAATAATCCCATTATTAATTCACTATTTTAATTTTTCATCATTCAAACAAACTTACCAGATTCTCTTTGATCCATTTTTAATTTTTACATTTTATAAAATGTTGTTTTTTACGAAATCTTTTAAAAATCATGTAACCCTTTGAAAGCGTCAAATTTAATTCAAAATTACGTCAATGTCATAATTTTTATATTCTTTAAGGTAAGAACCCCTCTGTAATTCAATTGTATCATTAATCTCTTGTTAAATTAGGGCTGATGATGGCAGTAGTGTTCTGCTGAAACATGTTACATTTATAATTTTACACTTATTAAAGTTTGTGGAGTTCGACTTAGATATATTTGAATTTTAATAGTTAACATTGCCTATCATTATCTGGTCGTTCATTCTTAAAATTTTTAATTTTTTTACGTTCACTTCCAGAGGTACTCATTTCTCCAAAATTTTTTACCGCCTTTTCAATTTACTTGCTTTACGATTGTTCAACATATCCCTCAGCAACGCTAGTGCTACGCCATCCGCCATGGCGCAAGATATCACTCATACTTCCTCCAGTATTAGCGAGAAGAGTTGCCGAAGTTCTGCTAAAACAGTGGCATGTGTAGGAATATTGTAATTGACTAAATTTAAAAATTTTGACACATCACTGAGAACACCTCCTATTTCCCTTATACAAAAAATATGTCATGGGACGTTGTTTTTGGCCGAAGGTTAAGATATTTTTTAATCACTTGCAAAGCAAAGATTTCCGTTGATAATATGACAAAAGATGTATGCTTCCTATACTTTTGATGATCTTTTCACTAATTCTTTCCATTTGATTTAGAAATTAATGATTGTTTTAGGGAAAAATTTACGGTCTTGAAAATTTGTGTTTGACTTTTTTAATAAACCCTACGAAAGTGTGGGACTGTAAATTTCTGCAATAAACTTTTGAGCTTGTCCATAAAGATCAAAATTATATAATCACATAATACATAAGCAGCTACTAAAAACATGAAGTTCACAGCAACTTTATTTGTTAATCCAGTTAAAAATTTCTGTTAGAATTGTAAACAAGTGTCACCCGCCAAAATACTTTTTTATGAAGTAAATACATTTCATGTTAAATTTATACTTTTTTCCTTTTACAAATTTTATTTTTTATTACATATTTACTTTTGCAATTTTAAATTATAAATTTATCGTAGGATAGGAAGGAATGATATAAAGCTCAAAATTGTATCAACAAAAACAGTTTTAACATAAAACTAAATATATAATGTACAGGGTGTAGAAATGTATACAAATATTGTAGGGGGTGGTAGAACTTTTCTTAATATGTAACTTTTTTTAAAATCTCATTTTTTCCGTATGTTACCTTCTTCTAATATTGACGTGTCGTTTCATGCATCAAGTGAGAATTCTAAAAACACCAATGAAAGGGAACGTCTCTTTCATAGTTTTCATAGTTTTTTCCTTAGAATCCCGCATATTAGTCCAGGCAAAGGGGGGTTTTTGATCGCAAAAGGTCGGACGGAAACGAAATTTGGTGGGATGGTAGACATAGGTCTCCTAATAGTACACCTGAGTTTGCGACCTCGGGGGCTTGCCGCTCGAGGGGTGGGGGGGTGAAGACTCTGCACCGCGACGCTTTTCCGAAAATATCGCCGTTGTTGTAAGTGCTATCGAAAAAAAGTTGAAATAAAATATGTAGAGAACAGAATTGTGCATAATTTTGGTTCTATTGATTTTTTATTTGCGACCAACACTTTCCGTTCTACGGGGCGCCAAAGTTGGGGGTTGATTTGCAAATTCCAACAAAATCAAATTTTCAGCGCGGATTACAACGAAGATCGACTTCAAATAACCCTGCAATATTTTTTTTCTGAAAGAGCAATGTTTTCCAAGTTTCTGGATGTCCCACTTGATGGATTGGGTTTTATATTACAAAAGATATGATTTTTTTAGGTGTGCCTCTCAATACTCCAAAATAGGTTGAAAGTTGAAAAATTCTTACGTTTATCGCTTATAACTCGAAAACTAGGTGTCCTACGCAAATAATTATTAGAACAAAAATTAAAGCTGATCAAATTTACTACAAAAATCACTCCCTAAGAATGTACTAGATTGAATCGTTCTTGAGATATGTGCCGATGAAAATCTAGTCCAAGCAAATTAGACTTTTTAGAAGAAATAATTTATAAATAAAAATAAAAATAAAAATCCGAAGAGTTCCCACTCCCCCGGGGGGAGCTTCATCCACTTCTGCCCAAAAAGCCGCTCCCGAACGTGACGTCATGAAGCCTTTCTGCCTTTTTCTCGTAAACAGTAACTCTGAAGAGAAAATGTTACAGGACTTATGTTTTCCATTAAATTCTGCATAAAATTAGTCTTATGACATTTTTCCCTATCTCCCACCCATCGCTCATCAATGACGTTCGAAAATGAGTTTAGTTTTCAGCGTGAAGGCAACCCTCGTGTTTTGCGGCGATTATCTCGAAAGCCACTATGGGAGCAAAAAATGTATAGATACAGAATTGTAAAGCAGTTTTTTCTGTACAAGGTCCATATTAAATAAAACATTTGCAATAAATTGTTTTTGGTCAAAAAACGGGGGTTGACTAATTTTTGCCTTTGCGCTGAAAACAATACTCATTTTCCAATGTCATTGATGAGTGGTGGGTGGGAGATAGGCAAAAACTTCATAAGAGCATTTTTATGCAGAATTTAATAGAGAACACAGATCATAAAACATTTTCTTATCAGAGTTACCATTTACGAGGAAAAGGCAGAAAAGCTTCATGACGTTACGTTTGGGAGCGGTTTTTTGGACAAAAGGTGATGAAGTTCCCGCAGGGGGAGTGGGATCTCTTCGGATTTTGGTTTGGGTGCCTGCTGGGAGTTCATAACCAAAATTTCTAAACTTTATAAATTATTTCTTCTAAAAAGTCTATAGTCCAGGCAATGGGTACAAAAAAGGGTGTTTTATTCGCAAAAGGTTGGACAGAAATGAAATTTGGTAAAATGGTAAACATCCACAAACTCGGAAAGGATTGCTCTTTCAGAAAATAAATATTGCAGAATTATTTGAAGTCGATCTTCGTTGTCATCCGCGCTGAAAATTTGATTTTGTTGGAATCTGCAAATCAACCCCAAAATTTGGCGCCCCGTAAAACGGAAACTGTTGGTCGCAAACAAAAAGTGAATAGAAGCAAAATTATGCACAATTTTGTTCTCTACATATTTTATTTGAACTTTTTTTCAGTAGCACTTACAACAACGGCGCTATTTTCCGAAAAACGTCACGGTGCAGAGTTTTCACCCCCCCACCCCTCGAGCGGCAAGCCCCCGAGGTCGCAAACTCCGGTGTACTATCAGGAGACGTATGTCTACCATCCCACGAAATTTCATTTCTGTCCGACCTTTTGCGATCAAAACCTCCTTTTTTGTACCCATTGCCTGGACTATACAGTATGTCCCCGGATTGAGTTTACAAGAGGAAAATTTTTTTTATTTTTGATTTTATGCCAAAACCTCAAAGGAATAAGATTTTTTGCTTGTCCTGAAACCAGCAAATCTGTAATTAAAACTTCATTATTTTGACTCAGTGGAAAGAAAACTTAATTTTTCTCTTAATTTTGGACTTATAAATTTTTTCTCTGCTCTTTAAACGATGTCACGTTGACAAATGAGTTTACGCAAGTTAAATAACAAAAATGTTTGTGAAAAAAATTATTTTAAATAAATTAATATTAATTTAATAAAAAAAATGGCAACTCAAAGAAACACCTTTAACATAAAAAACTAATTTTTAACAAGAACAATCATTATTCAATTAACCCCCATCCATTTCTGCGCACAATTCTACTCCAAAACGATAGCTTACCTTCGTGATAAGAAAACTTTAAGATTAAAATTAATCATTACCAAGTCCAAAATCAAGAGAAAAATATACGTTTCTTTCAACTCGGTCAGAATAATGAAGTTTTAATTACAGATTTGATGGTTTCAGGACAAGCAATAAATCTTATTCCTTTGAGGTTTTGGCGTAAAGTCAAAAATAAAAAATATTTTCCTCTTGTAAACTCAATCCGGGGACATACTGTATATAGGTATTGCGAAGACAAACTGCGATGGGACAGATTCTAAGATAAGTAACGAACAACAAAATCTATCTGATTTGTTATTACTGACCTATCACAATGTATCATTCATTTGAGTGTTCGGTTTTTGCGAAGCGTTTTTCCGGGCGATTGTTTTTCGGGGTGAATGTTTCTAATAAACCAGTGGCGTATAACACACGTTTAACTGCGAAAACTTTGTTTAATTTTATCTCTCAAATTAAGGATTTTTCGCAAAATTGTTATCACGAAAAGTTACCACCCCTTAAAATGTTTCTATTCATTTCCTTAATTAAATAATAAAATTTAAAAAAATCTAATTGAAAAAAGTTGGCTGGCTGGGAGAAAAAGTCCTTACCAAGACGAAATGTTGAAATTCTGATTGATACGAAAATTTCAAAGCAACATACAGAAGAAAACGTGAAAGAAGTTCCTTACTTTTTTTTTCAACTCCAAATGTAATTCGATATAGCGATTTAGATTGTTTATTATATTTGTATATTTTGGCATTGAGCTTTTGTTTTTGGTTCTCTTTCGATACTCTTTTTGACGATAAGCATATGATTTCACTATTGTCTCTCTGTATGTAAATAGTAAACATTAGAAGCACATGTACATTAAAAGTATCGTTGTTAAAACCTCAAATTTGTGTAACTCCATTCTGACTAGTTTTACAGGAGTAGCAAAAAACTGTTTTCTTTCGCGTTGTGAGTCAATATATTTCAAAACTTTCATTATCACTAGATTTAAAACTTTGATACGAATATAGTGATAATGAAAGTTTTTGAAGTAAAACTTCTTTACGGACACTTGACTTGGGGAGTAAGCTGGTGAATGCCTGACGAGAGCGTTACGAAAAGTGTGATCGCGCGAAGCGAACGGAAGTAATTAATTCATAGAAAAAATGTTTGTCTTAAAGGGATTCGAACCCGCGCTTCTAGGTTGTAAATTCGCGCTTCACTCCATTCAGCCATTTGCGTGTGTCAGTTTTGTATGCAATTGCGCTACTTATCAATCGCTGCATATGATTGCCGACTTTTCGTTGACGACAAACTGAAACATGCATTATCCAATACTGCAGACGGTATTAATTCAAGATTCTCTAGCTCCATTTATAAACTTACATAAGTTAAGAGCACTTTCACAATGGCGAACTGAAGTTTTACTTCAGTCGTGTGGTCTAAAGCACACTCGTATTTTTTTAAATATATTGACTCAGAACGCGAAAGAAAACAGTTTTTTGCTTCTCCTGTAAAACTAGTCAGAATGGAGTTACACAAATTTCGGGTTTTAACGACGGTATGTAAACAGTAAATACTTGTATCAAGTTATACAATTTAATATTAACTTAATTTGATCTACATAATTCACACATTAATAATAATTACTAAAATATGTATTACAAATTACAGTGCAACATGAAAACGAATTTTTAAATAAAATAAAGCACACATCAGTCACTCAACAAATTTTATTAAATTAATTACAATAATAGCTTTTGAATCTACAGTTTACATTTTCTTTTTTCGTGCTATAAAATCGCCTTTTTTGGATCAATTTTCTTATTGTGTGCAAAACTACAGTGGTGGGTAATGAGAAAACACCCACTTAATAAAAATTAGTATAACGAATAGTACAAATTAATAAACACCATTAAATGAATAGTAGATTATTTAATGAGCATATAATGGTGGTTATTATACACGAGAATGGAAATTAAAATACGAGCCGCAGGCGAGCGAGCCACTATTATATGCGAGTGAAATACGACGTTTTATCTACAACTACACTTTTAGAAATTAAACCTTGTTAAAAAGTTGACGTTGAGAAAAAATGTCAATATTCATTATTTCATGGCCAGTTAATAATAATTCTTAAAGACCCAGCCTGTCTGTGTTCAATAGTTAAGTATTTATAGGTTACATGTATAATACGTCAATTAAATCGGTTCTAGATAAAGAAATAAAGAAAGAATAAAACAAACCTTGTGAAAAACCTTGTCAATGTTCATTATTTAATAGCCAGTTAATAATAATTTTAAAAAACCGGGCCTAGCTGTCTGTGTTTAATAGACCTAGCTAAGTATTCATAGTTACAAGTATAATACGTCAATTATTAATCAGTTTTAGATAATAGTAGATTATTATACGAGTTCGTGTGTAAATTGGACGCTTTATGCCACAAGGGGTTTATAAAAGCACGAGTGAAACGAGTGCTTTTGTGAGCCCCGAGTGGCCTAAAACGTTCAATCTACACAGGAACGAGTGTAATACAACGTTTTATCGTTCGACACCACCCCGGAAAGCCTTTAAATTGCTTAAAATCCATAAAAATAGTGTGACGTTTATCTGTCATTTTCATTATTTCATGACAGAGAGTGTTTACACAAGCGGAAATTTGAAAATTCTGACAGTGTTGAACGATAAAATACTTAAATATTAAATAATAATTATAATCAGATCATAAAACAGAAAAATTATACAATTCACTCAGTTAAAAAACGAGTGTGAACTTAACCTTATATTTTGTATTTTTTACCAAAGTGATTTTTAGTTATCTAGTCATAATATATCAAGCAAAACCTCCTTAAGCAAAAATCACAGTTTCATCAAAAAATTATTATTGTTTATACGTTTTGCTTTTTATACGTTTCATTTCCTAAAAGGTTGCCCTAAAACTGAAAACTGAAGACTAATTATGTATTATTATTATTATTTTAAAACAGCAATTATTAGTTTTCAGTGCGTGGTATGAAACCATTTATATCAAGCAATGTGTTGATGCATACCAGACTTCCTTTCACAGCACAGAAACCAGTCAAACAAAAGGAGGATTGAAACCGGAGAATCCTTTACAGCGGACTAGACACGTGTCCATTTGACACTGCTCTATTTCCTTCTTTACAAAGCACTTTACCGGAATCAAATAAAAGATATGTAGTTTACTGTTTGTCGAAACATTTCGATTAGAACTGAATAACTGTAGGAAGAACATACAATGATACTTTCAATGCAAATTTGGTGATTACGGCCTGTATGGCGTATAAAATGTTTAAGTACCGCGGGCATTTAATCTGGAAGGGTTTCTTCTTAGCTAATCTCGAGGAGAGACAATTTATTACTAAATAATTCCTTCCTACTGATTGAGCATTCGTAATAGTCTCTTTTGCACGATTGGTTGTTTTTATCAGTTTACCATATCTATTTCTATGACTGTAGGTTGCTGTTACTGGTTGCCACATCTAACAAAACGGTAAGTAATTCACTTACCGTTCAGTGAACGGTAAGTAAATAAATCTAAAAAATCAAATTTTGCGATTTATTTATTAAAATTAAATGTACAATTATTAATAAATTAACAGTTGTAATAGAACTCGCATTTGAATTTCTAGCTGGGTAAATTGCAAATTTTGAGGGCCATCCTCCAATTGTGCCTTCACCTACTAGTGCATTTGCCATTTCGTTAGTTCAGAAATAAGTCATCAATTTTCGCAGAATTTCCAAATAATGAACTGCTTCATCTTCTCTATCAATAACTCAATAACGTTCGCTGAATATTCGTTTTTGTATTTGGAACATTTATTATAAACATTCCTTCACGTTCTTCTATGTCACTTATTTTAATATTATAGGTACACATAATTCCTCTCGTCTACAAACGCCAGAGATTTCCAATATCATTGCTACCTACAACTATACAAGAATAATGTTTCATTAGAACCCAGATTTGCCAGCTCATCATCTAAACATACTTTTTGAATTAAAAATTGTTCGTCTGGTACTTCATTCAAGAATTTTTCCATTTCTTCTCTAGTATAAACGCTAGCCTCCTTAGGTCTATATCCAATATTTTTTCTTTTAAGATAAGCAAAATCCGCAAATAAACTGCCTGGGGCGTTCAGTTGTCCACTTCTGACCACAAAATACACTAGCAAGCCCTTTTCATTTAAATCTTCTTTGCTTCACGCCATTCCTTAAAAACTTTGTATGTCTGTTCATATCGGGATTTGGATTTTTCTGGGATTATTGCCGAACATCCTTCTTGCCACTCTTCTTCTAAATCATTCGGTAGATTATCACTATCGATATCGGAATCGCTCATTTTTGCTTCGAAAACAGAACTATGAACGATTCTATCAAAAAAACAAAATTTTTCATGTTAGGAAAAAACAGAAACCATGGAAAAGCCACCCAATATTTTCAATTTCAATCTTCTCGCCGATTATTTATTATCAAAAATTTGTAGGAGTATTATTCCAGAAATTCCGGAAATCAGAAATAAATCCTTTCGTCTTAAATTTGTAAATTTCGTGGTGCTATAGCTCAAAAACGGTTGACTCGAAAGTCAACAGACATAAATTATAGGAACATATTACGAATATAATACGACAAAGTGAAAATTAGAAAAGAGCACCTCAAAAACTATAAACATGCCAAAAATTAAAAATCCCGCGAAACTTTCCAGGTAAAATTCTCTATTACCTGTACTACTAACCGAAAAGCATTTGGAAAAAGTTCCCATTGTTCGCAATTTGCTTCTTATGCCGGCCACACACTACTCGCTACTTGCCAAGTACTTGACTTGGATGAAACTTGACAAGTACTTGTTCAAGTTCAAGTTAATCCATACACATTACGTGTCTACTTGTAAAATCGCAAGTTTTTCGGGAAGTACAAGTCGAAAGACGAGTAGTGTTAAAAAATGGATGCACACGACGATACGACGGCTTTAGCTGCTTTTGTAACAATAAGTTGTGGACTTATCTTCTAATGAAAAACAGAAAAAAAGAACGCAAACAAAGAAGATGGTGGGTAACATCTTTGAATAATAGTAGTTGTTTATGGAATTTGTGAGATGCATCCACTCCATCTCAGTATACGATAAATGTTAACAAATACTATCACCAAATCGCTAACTTTTCAAAAACTGTAGGAGCAAAGAAGATTTTATCACAGGTGGCAACTTGTGCGTTAACCGCGTAATGTAGCGCTGACACACAAGTCTCAAATTACTCGGCTCGCCTTCTTTTGACTTGATGCAGTTTTCCGACACACGATGGGAAGTGCAAGTATATGCCAAGTTTCATACACACTACTCGCTACTTGTCAAGTACTTTGCAAGTACTTGGCAAGTAGCGAGTAGTGTGTGGCCGGCATTAGTTTTCGTAAGACGGAGGGAGGGTAGACCGCCGCGCCGGCGCGGGGTAGGAGAGGAGGTAATATCTCCCTCTCTTTGTTGCGAGTTTCAGAAGATATAATCGTCCAGCGGGAGGAGTAGCTATTTATCAAAATATGAACACAGTTCATTATTGCACAAATTATATGGATATGCACAGTTGCGAAATACACCAGCATGTTTAATGCTACTGTTTCTGATATCGGCGATATGTGTATAAGTCGTTGCCACTCTGGTGATAATCAGTTCATTATTATGGTTGCCGTTTACATTTCTCCAGATAAGTCATTGCCTGCTATACGAGACTTCTTGTATGAAAATTTATTCAATTATTCTCATGACGCATCTGCATTGCTTCAAAAAGAAAATTGGGAAAAGCTTTGATGATTTGCCAATGATTTTGAGTGGAGGTTTCAACATAAACTTTGCAGACGATAAAAATCAACAATTAATTGAATTTTTAAATAATGAATTTGGTTTAACGATGTCAAATGATCGCAATCTTAGCACAACGAAATACAAAACTACTATTGATGCGGTCTTTATTAGTCATTTAAATAGATTCGAATCAAAATTTTCGTTTCTTACTTCAGCTACCATAAACCTATTGTATCAGTTTTAGAGATTGGCGATGATGATGCTGGTAATGATGATGGTGAAAGAGTCGTTGAAATTATGGATGAAAGTTGATTTTTCTGAGAGATAAACTTTTTAATGTAAAATAATTGTAATAGTTCTAAATGTTTAATGTAATATAAATTGTCATGTTTGTGTACGATAGGGCAATAAATGAATATTGTATTTTTTTCTATCTTCCACTCATTTGCTTACCAAACGAATTAAATATAAATCAAAAGTATGAAGCATTAGGAACATGAAAAATTTATATTGCCCACTTGTTTCTGTTCACTACTACCGCGCAAGCAGGTATAAGCAGGTAAGTTTATACAGGTGAATGCACTGATCTGCTTGCCTATTGAAATATGTATTAAAATAAAGGTCATTTTATTGTAAACGCGATGATATAGTATTGCCTGCGAAAAACTGTTGAAGAATTACTATCGCCAGGCTTCAAAGTAAAAACAAAAAACAAAATTCAAGCAAGCAAAGATGAACGACAGAGAAACAATGAGCTTGAATTTACATGTTTATACCCGCTTGCCCGCTAGTAGTAAACAGAAACAAGTAGGGAATATTAATTTCTTAAGTTCTTTATGCTTCATACTTTCGTTCATACTTTCGATTTATATTGAATTTGTTTGGTAAGCAAATCAGTGAAACATGGAAAAAATGTAATTAGTTTTTTAATTAATTAATTAAGGATATCCTTGAACATATTTTGATAGGCAATACAGTCGCGACATATTCATTTATTCATAAGCCATGATAAAAAAAAAAACAATTTTCATCTGGTAAGCAGATGGGTGAAGGACGACCTCCTTTCGGATCCTAGACTAAAACGAATAAACCGATCCCGAAGTCACTTTTCTAGCTTATTTGGTGTATATCATGTTCTATTTTCACTCTCAGATTGTAATTCCTCTCATTACCTCCTATAAATGTATTTCGTTTTCTTTTAATTATTTTCTAGTCCTAAGTTTCTTGACTTTTTTATTATTCTTGGATTTGCAGGATTGGCCATACTACACAAAAAGAAGATAGATAAGGTTTTCTTCCTGTTATTGTGGCCCGCTTTGCTCTCAATGCATTGTGGGTATTTCCTTTCGGCCAGTGGCCACAACTCCCATTCAAATAAGTCCACAACGCCTTATGGGCAAAACGTTTCCACAACACACTCATGACTTTATTCGTAAATGATGTAGTCCCAGTTATCCTGATCCGCAGAGATACCAAGGAAAACAAACAAATTTTGTTATTTCTGTGTTGTTATTGTTTTATGGCATGTTCTATTTCTTAAAGTAATATCCGATAATTGGAACCTCTTCCCTAATTATGTATAAGTCTAAGAGCCGACGATATAAATTACCTATGGATAATATACACGGTCAATTTTGTATGTATGACTACAAACAGAGAACGAAACCACCTTTTATTTATCTCTATTTTGGCCGCGTCATATATGTCTTACGTCACTTCCGATTGAGGCTCCCTAACATCAATAAAATTAACGCCAAAATGTATTAATAAAATGTTTTAATGTGTACAATAAAATAGTATTAGGATGCTGCATACAGCTCAGCCGAAACCCCAAGAGTTTTCTTTTTCCACTTAATAGCATATTTAAATTATACATTTTGACGTTAATTTTATTGATGTACTTCATAACTTCTTAAAATAGTGAAAATAACAATCGGAAATGACGGCAGAATTTTATGACGTGGCCCAAAATGACAGAGATAAATGAAAGGTGGCTCCGTTTGCACGTACTCACACAAAATTTTACGTGTATCTTAATATCCATAAATATCTATATTTTTTGTGAGGGGTTGCTGATTATCGAGGCCGCGCAATCTTCAGGTTCATAACAGCGGCGTTTGCGGCAAACAAAATCTGCATGAATTATCAAAAAAAAAAAAATTATGTGCGCTTTGAGTGACTCCGAACAATTTGTGTATTTATGAATTATGTTGGTGGAACAATGCGAACGATTAGAATTCAATACGTCCCTTTAGCTACATATGTTTAGGATGTAGGCTTAATAAGGACTGGAGTACTACAACAGAGATTAAATCAAATCGTATCAACCAACCCAATACTGCCTGTAGAACAATGGACAAAATTTTGTGTAGTAGAGATCTTAAGTTGACACTCCGAATTAGATTGGTCCGCTGCTACGTGTTTTCGAATCTATTGTATGGAGTAGAGGACAGGGACAGACAGGGAAAGATGGAGGTCCAGGTCGCCGTAGAACTTATCTTGGCGTATCTTGATACAAGGATAAGTTCCGTGTAATGTCCCTTGTGTTGAACTAAAGTTTTACAATTTTACAGTCCCAAAAATTGTGTCCGGCTTGCATATTAACATCTAACGCACTGTAGCCCTCTGATAAACAGCGTCCGATATCCATCCATTCCATCCAGAAGATGTTAATATCAGCAAGCAGGATTGGAGCGAAAATGTTAATGTGGAAGCTGGGGGTACGGTCGGATAAACGACTCAAAAAACTACAAGATTTTCTTTAAAAATTATCATACCCAAATATTCTACACATTTTTACGGAGAGATTGAGGTACGGATGAAGACCGATTGTTCTAAGTATTTTTAAACTCAACACAAAAATTTGACGTTTTGAGGTTATGTATTTCAATGCATTGACTAGCGAGAAATAAGTTGCATTACATGTATTTTTATAGGATCCATGAGGTAACTATGAGCCCCTAAACGGTCACTTAATTTGCCCTGTCCACATTGAAAGGTCCAGTATCAAACACTAAACGACTCGTTTGGTCAAAATTAGGGGTATTTTTAATTTTTGCAAAATGTTAAAATTAACATACGATACACCCTGTATATTAGATTATTATTTACCTAGTAACGGTAACCCAGGGCAGATTGAGTGACCATTTAGGGGCTACAATGACTTTCAGGGGCTAGACGTTAGTATTACATTGTAGTACATTGTAGATGTTTCCTATTGACGACAGAGCTTTTCAGAGCTCATATGAGGTTTTTGACCTTTTAATTGAAGTTCTATTCGCTTTACTTCAATAAGACTAACAAGAATGAAAATGTAACATGTTAAATTGTGATACATAATTGAATTTGAATTAGTTTTGAAAAGATTTTTTTTTGTCGTTTCTAGAGTAACGAAAAGGAGTGAGTCCCTTTCACACTCCTAAGCTTTATGCATTTTCTGTGCATTGACATTTTAAACTTACCCCATCGAGCATAGAGAAGTTTCAAACCAACAAGTTTTTTGTCGTTTCTATTCTTAATAATTGAACGCTATTTTATACAAAAACTGTTTATGTACTTGCGGATGTTTGTCGTTATTATCTACTCATGTTGTTGGGGCTATGTTTAACCACCCGCTCTTCGGAAACAGTAGACCGGTTTCGGCCTTATTAGACGTTATCAACCCGTTCATTCGTAATTCAGCGCCTCAGAATGAATAGCTGTTGACCCACTAGAAATTTAATTCCTAAAAGTGACATTACGAGGTCGTGAGATGGAACACAAAGCCGCATTTCACATCTGATGAATTTCCTGTTACTTGAAGAATTATAGACATTCGGTGACACTATAATTAAGTTCGTGATAGACTATAGGATCTAAAAAACAAAAAGGTAGAATAACTTCTCGAGATTGTTAACAGGGAATATTAAATTTCTTAAAATATTTCATCTGCTTAAAGCTTCCCCTTAGCTCTAACTCGACGGCTACTATACAAAACTATTAAAAAATGTATCTTTAACTTTAACACAATTACACAACTTAACAACAAAAATGGTTTCACAATGAATCGAACATTGGCTTTTATTAATTGTACGAAACGAGAGTACACGTTATCAAAAATGCCTTTAATAGAAGAGAGAATTAACAAAAAGCAGACTGAAGCGTGCTCAAAAGAGATTACAGAATCCCCTGACCAAATAAGAACATTGCTTCGAGCTACAAAAAGACCAATTGGTTAAATTAAAGAATAAAGCAGCTTTGTAATTTAGTTTGGGATTATACAGTAAGCTTTGAATATGGGATGGGAAAATTTAATGCTAAAAACTTTATTAATTACATTATATAGATTCAGCTTGCTGTGTCCTTTAATTTACTGTTTCTATCAGTCTTCAAAATATTGGAATATTCTTGGAGAACAAATCATAATACTATCATTTTCTTATCTTACTCGGGTCTGATTTAAATACATTTCATTCGTACCGACGCGACGTAATAAAGTTCTTTACAAGTAATTGATGCTCGAACTCGGTAGTCATTCCAACGAATATTTCATAAGGAATATTCAGGCTTTTGTTCTTGCCTTGTACCTATCTACTTTAAAAGGAATCGATAGACATTAACTTTATTAGAATGGCCAATCATTATACCACCGCGTTCTCATATTGAATGAAATGCTATTACACGCAAATGTCTTTTTTTATAGTTTGTACAATATTCGACCCTAATTTATGCCAACGCGACGCAGTGAAATTGTTTGGGTTTGATTGAATAGCCTGCATTCTGCATTAAATTTATTGACCTCCCGCACTTACTTTAAGTATTCCTAATATAGATAATTTCATTTCGATTAGAGTTTTTGTAACAAGCTTTTCATTTTCACATGTTCGAACAAATACATCAACTAAACTCGCAGGGAAAGCACAAACAAAACGGCATACTGTTTTCTATTTGCTTCATAATTATATCTTTAATTTTGAAAATAATTAACGGCAATACCCCTTTGGTATTTAAGCCAATAATTTTACATAAAATTTATATAACGGTAACACGTTTTAGAATGGTATAATGTATTATGATACCAAAGTTAAAAGTTAGATAAAAAAAATATAACTTGAAATATACTTGAATACCATAAACTTTTTTTTATTCAACTGCTGCAGACACAGAAAGAAGAAGTAAAAGTTCAGGTAATGCTGACAGGTTTGACTGACCATTACCTAATGATCAATTTAATCAGAACGTACGTTTGAGCGGTGAACACAAATATGCAATGTTTACCCACTCACACACTCACAACCTCAATCATACTTACGTTTACTTACGTAGCAGACGTTCTTCGGCGAGGTCTGGTAGAGAAGATTAATAGTTATTTTTCGTTAACCGATTATTAAGAGCCAATTTTACGTTTGATTTTGACTAACAAATCGATCGTTAATGTACCTCATTAATGCACGATTTTACATTAATGCATGATTTTTCATTAATGCACGATTTTGCAATAATTAATTCATAGATTTTTTTTGCCTTAACGGGATTCAAACCCGCATTTTTTAGGTTGTCAATTCGCGCTTTGTGTTTTGTATGCAATTGCGCTACCTATCTTAGTCGCTACACATGATTGCCGACTTTTCGCTGACAACAAGTTGAAACATGCATTATGAAGAAGTGAAGAAGAGGCCTCTTAGTGACATCCTGAACTTTGCCAAGAAAGTGGGATTCCTGGGAACATAGATGCGTAGGGTTGAACAAAAGATCACCGATGGTCGATGTTCTGAGCTCTACGACCCCAGAGTACAATACAATATAATACAATTGGGGCTGCGCGCGCATCTGAACGGCAAATGACATTTCCAACATTTGGTAAATGCTAAATGTGATAGCAACCTTAGAATGGCAACAGGTATATAAATAAAATCAAAATGGTGTATGGCTGCTGCATTCCTTTTTGTTCAAATCGAAAACAACCGGGAAATGAAATATGTTTCCACAGATTTCCCAAATTAAAGTTCTTCCGAGAAAAATGGGTTAGGGCTACGCGTTGCGACTCAATTAATAAATCATCTTTATAAAATAAAAAAAGAAACCAGAAACCAAACAACAATGCAGAGGAATTAATAATGGCCGCTGCTGGACACAAATGCCGTTGCTGTCATTTTTTAACATATGCAGGTCTGTCCAGTCAGTACTGGGTCTGTCAAACAAATTTCAAACGTCCCGCATTTTTGACACTATCCTTTTCTATTCAGTACATAAGTCCATTGGAAAACTGGCTGGGACGTATTGAAACAAAAACTATTATGAGTAAGCCAGACTCAATCAACCCCTAAAAACAGGAACGGACATTAATATTGCAATCAAGGAACTAATAAAGAGCATACAGCACGCAGATTGGTTTGCCACCCCCAATTCTGCGATTTTACATGAGAAAGTACACGAACTAATCGTTATAAGGCAAAAAACAGAAACAAAACCAGATATAACAAAATAAGTAGATATCTGAAAAATATGCTTCTATAGAGCATAACCGAAGATAATGAAAGATATCTATACTATAGTTGTTACATTTTCATTTATGTAAAAAAAACTCAATAAGAACAAATAATAAAATATTTAGTGCAATCTGAAAAATAAAGTTGACTGCCATCAGTATAAAATTGGCAGCAAGAAAAATATCAACTACATATTATATTCATTTTAAAGTGTTCAAGTCGAGTTAATAATAAACAAGGTACAGCGTCATAGATTTTCTGTTAGTCACCCTGTACAACATCATATATTTCTATATAAGAATATAAGAATACAATATTTTTACATTATCTGACAGACTGTAAGTAATTTATAAAATACCTTCTCATTATAAATACTTTACCGAATTTTGTTCTTTGTGGTATAACATATAAATATTTACCACCCACACACACATTTTATTATAATAATATAATAAATGTACATACATATACACATATATTATGTAATATGTATTACATAAATACAAGTGTACTATTTCGCGTCCAATATCTGCAATTAATATTTTCACATATTATTATGGTGCAATGAGCCATGAAGCATGCGCCGATGAAGTGATATTATAACTACATATGTACTAAGTAATGATTTGTCGTACACTTGTAATATTTTAAAGCTTCCTGAATTAATGTGAGAAATACCTAAATCGTGACTCACTCTTGGTACAGAAAACGGTAATTCGTCTTTTGTCTGGTAGCATAAACGGATAGATATATATGTACAGTTGGGGCCACATAAATCTCGTATAAAATAAATTATAATATAATATTAATTTGATTAATACTATATTATTATTATTATTAATGCTTTTTAATTATTACAAAATTCATCTCAATAACATTAAATTTGATAGTTTGATTTACGTAATTTCATGTTTTTTTTTGTCAAAATTTGTTTTACAACAAACATTATTATTGGAAAAATTTGTCGTGATGTCAAAATGAAGTTGTACGAGATTTATGTGGCCAAAGCTGTACCTCACATGGTGACGAACTATACAAATCCGGATTCATATGAAAAATAAACCTCGCCTAGGCTAGCAATGAAAATTACTTAGAAGACATTAAACTTTGTGTTTGTTGTTTAGAGTGTTCTCGAAGTAGTCCTGACATAAATCCTATTGAACATATGTGGAACAATTGCCCTTAAAAAGCTACATCAGGCAGTTTAAAGAAGTTTTTAGAAGTTTGAGAACGCTATTATCCAAGAATGGACAACCTACCACATTTAAAGTAGTTTGCCTCGCTCTCGAAGATATTTTACATGGAAACTCAAACTTTGATTTCAAGACGGCAAAATTGCTATAAAGTAATTACCCATTACAAAATAGAATGCAATAGTAATAAATAAATAGAAGACAACGGCAATTTCCCACACAATTAAAAGTATTGATAAACGAGAAGTGCCATGCAATTGCACCATTCCGAACTATCCAATTGTTTTCAAAATTTTGATTAAGCCACTAAGTCATTTCTGCGGTATTTCCGGAAGTACCATTTCTGTATTTTCGAAAAATTAGTGTTGTTTTCAATGTAATAGATGCACATAGATTGACAAAACGATGTTAAAAAACTTTTTGCGAACGGTGTTGTTGATTCCTTATGACCGTGAAATTTAGGTGCATAATAGTGGCGTATGTAGTAAACAGGGTTAGATTTCAAGTTTTTTTTTTTTTCGAAATTCAAACGTGTTTTATAATCTCTAACCAAAAAAAAAAATCAAAACGGGATTACACAATCCATCTAAAATCACATCCACTGTAAACTATTAACACTAAGATAACCGCTTATGTTCCTGTGTGTTTTTACTTTTCGAAGGATTATCACTAGTAATTATACGAGAGCTCCGAAACTGTAATAAGAAAACTGACTTAGTGACCATGATTGTCACGTTTTAATTTCCCGAGGGAATAAGGGCTTAAGTCAGCTTAAGTGTTAGAAATTATCATTTTGGCAGCTCGAGCTGTAACTCAATTTGACAGATATTGAAAAACCATTTCTTACCTTAGAAACAACTTCCATAGCAATCGGGAACATCTGCCTTACAACCTACATGAAAATTATCTAGATTATTATCATACTAGCTAACCGGGCGAACTTTGTTCCGCTCCAGAATCAAAAACACAGGGATCCAGGAGGCCCCCTGGGCGCCCATGTCCATGTTTTAATAGTTATTCTGCTATTCGGGGCGGAGAAAAATCCAACAAATCAAGGATCATAAAAATTGGTCAAACCCAAGGAGGAATAATACGAAATGGAGTCATTTATTATTGTTTTCTTGTGATGCCGCCGACGCCTCACATTCTAATTAATACAATTACAACATTGCCATGTCTTGCGAAAAGTAACATATTGCACCCGCATTGTACCGAACGCTGATGCACGTGTGGTTGTGGAAAAAGAATATGTCTGCCATTGTTATTGACATCGTTTTGTGGTGAATTGAATTTTAAACATTGAAAACCATAAGGACATGACTTTCCACAGGTAAGCACGTACAACGCACGTGGTGCCTGTGTTTATTAGCTCAGTGGCGTACAAATTTCGGTGTGGATTGCAACAACGGAGTTATTAAAATCTGTTTTATTCATTTTTTACTCAGATTTTCCAGTGATGAACTCAGGAGACAGATGTATTTATTTGCCTTAAATGTTAGTGTTGATGTAGGGCTGGTACCTAAAAATGCTTTGATTTGTTGTGAACATTTTTGGAAAAATGACCGTGCCTCAACTGCTAGCCACGCCACTGGAGAGTCCGCACACTCATCGTAGGCACTGTCACATTCTATCGCGTGAAAGAAAACAAACCACTATTCCCCTCCGCCCACACTTAATTGGCTTCATAGCGCTGCATATGTTTAGTACTGGGATGCTAGCTCCTTTTATTATTATTTCTCCGTGGTCAAACCCAAGGAGGGCTCCATGTCCATGTTTTAATAGATATTCTGTTATTCGGGGCGGAGACAAATCCAACAATTCAAAGATCATCAAAATTGGTTAAACCCAAGGAGGGCTCCATGTCCATGTTTTAATAGATATTCTGCTATTCGGGGAGAGACAAATCCAACAAATCAAAGATCATAAAAGCCGTTCTTGAGTTATAAACTCAAGGGGCCCCCCTGGGCTCCCATGTACAATAGTTTTAATAGTTATTCTGCTATTCCGGGCGGAGATAAATCCAAAAAAGAAAAATCACAAAAATCGGTCGATACGAAAAATTGGTGCAGCCCAGGGGGGGCCTCTAAGCCTCCATGTCCATGTGAAAAATCGTTTACCACCTATTCTCATACCTGCCAAATATACAAAAAAAAATCATAAAAATTGGTTGAGCCGAAAAATCGGTCCAGTCAAAGAGGGGCCCCTGGGCCCCTATATCCATGTGAAACATAGTTTACCACCTATTCTCATACCTACCAAATATAAAAAAAAAATCATAAAATTCGGTTCATCTCAAGAACCTTAGTTAAAACATAATTATTAAAGGTTTGAAAACTTGTAATTTCATGTTTTAGAATTTTAAATTATCACCTATTAATTTGAGCTTCTAGTTAAAATTGCGGTGTCAAAGCAACCAGAGCATTAAAATTACCAGTAATCCAGCACCACGTAATCAATCACACTTCAGTGTTCTTATTGGATAAAAAACATCAAAATGCAATTATCACCACAATTTAAAAAATGGAACACTGTATTAGTCGAAACTTCCATGAATAAAATCAACGAAATTAGCCCAATATTTGTTTGTATGAAATGAAATAACAGAAACTGAAATTGCAAAACGCAATTTTATTCTATTCCCAATGTTGAATCCCCATTATCATATTTGTCATGGTACATAACTTTCTATCTATATTATGTATAAGTTTTAACAAAATGTTCAGTTACATCTTTAAGTTTCAGATTAAAAGTAGCAATGGTTGCAAAAGAGAAAGGAGAAAAATCGTTAGAACTAAATTACTTTCTTGAAGAACTGGCTGATCTTATTTCGTTTTTATTTTTATTTTTTTATGATGGATTAAATTTTCAAAGTAAAACGTTGGAGGAGCTCATTACGTTTTTAAAGAGATCGTTAATGAAGTGACAGTCAATTACGAATTTACAAGATAAAATAGGAATT
This sequence comes from Diaperis boleti, assembly GCA_963583935.1. NCBI lineage: Eukaryota > Metazoa > Arthropoda > Insecta > Coleoptera > Tenebrionidae > Diaperis > Diaperis boleti. Next base: position 36,615,673 of record OY757249.1, read on the forward strand.
TATTCCAATACTGATGGCTTCAGCTGTCGTGCTCATTAATTTCAGGCTTTGATATACGAGCAGTCAGCATTACATTTGACAGTGAATTGATTCAACCTTGTATCCGTTCTCTGGCTTTCAGTATTATGGATGTTGGTGCGGATACATGCTCTTTATTGCGTGCTTTAATACGTGGGCTAAATTTCAGCCATTCTTAATCAAAAGATGTGGTTTCGGCAGCAGGTTAACACAAAATTTGTTGCCATAATAATCCATCCATCGTCATCGTAGAGATAAACAACTACTTTTTTTAACTTTTTTTAATTTTTAACCACATCAGCAAATTATGAAACTGAAGATATTTTGTTTTGCTTGGGGCAAAGCACCCTGAATTGAAACAATTCCAATTTAGAAAGATTCCTCTGTGCCCAAAACATTCGGGCGCGACATTTACACCACCACAAATTAAATAAAAATATTGCTGTTAACGGTTCCTTTGATAAAGTCTTTTCTCACTTCTATGACAGGTTACGAGCGAGTTTGCATGTTATCAATCAATGTCTTGTTGTGATTGATTATTTTAATCGGTGATAACAGACTTTAAAGAACCTGAAGTATCTGTACCGTTTCGGATTCTTATAGCTCGCTGATCAAATTGTTTCTTGACATTTTCCATACATATCCAATGACATTAAGGTCGGGACCTTTTGAACCTTTTTGCAATTGAAATGTTACATGTTTTTAACATTGATTAATGTATTCATTTTCACTTAAGAACAGATTTAATTGTCCCTCATAGGTTTTGCCCTAAGTTATAAAAGAGGCTTCTCTAAAGCCGCGTAGTCATCTGAGCACGAACGTACCGAGGCAAGGCGAGGCCGAACGAATGCTGCGTTTGTAAATATTTTGGGCACGAACACTCTCTGTCGAGGCAACGACCGAAGCAAAGGTCTGTGCGCACCGCAATGCCAACAATGCCGCAATCAGGATCATCAGGATGGCTGACGTCAACCGTGTGATAGTTACCAGTGCTGAATTTGTAGTAATAACTGGTTTATTAAAAAGAAGGAAAAAGAAACGTTGGTGGACGACATCCTTATTACCGAAATTTGTTGAACCTCGCAGGCTTTCAATTTTTTTTCTTCAAAACTTCACAACTTTCATAAAAAATGCCACCTAATTCCCGTCAAGCATCCTCTTTTTTCACTATATTAAAATAGAGTTTGTGGCTTTTTTGCCACAATATTGGTCGTGAATTTATTCTCTTCTGCAAACTGAACTTGACTGACTAAATGAAAAGCGAGGCGAGGCAAACTGCAGGCTACAAAATGCCGTTCAGAGTAAATTGCATTTTCCTTTATACCGAATTCCATTGATTCGCTTTGGAACTGCCTCGAACCGAGCGTCATGCAGTTTGCCGCGCCTCGGTGACACGTGCACATACATACGCTCGTTCGGCCTTGCCTTGCCTCGGTACGTTCGGGATCAGATGAATACGCTCTTTAAAAGGACAATATTCTGCTATGCACCCGGATCGATAAAGACACAAAAAATTTATTACATGAGTATCGACTATATCTGGACCCATCACCAAGAAATGCATAGTGCCAGTTGTGGATCCAATGAAGATGCTATTTTATCCACTCTACTTCCCATAAAATGAAACATTCCAGATTTTTGAAGTGAATCTTCTTTGCTGAGGGTCTACAATTTTCAAGCGTTAAATTAAGATTTCATGAGGGGAATAGTACGTGGTGGAGGAACCGGCAGAGGAGGAGGTCAACAGCAACGCCACTCCAATGCATGCACACGCTGTCTTTATTTCTTAATTTTATTGTCTAGTTTGGATTCGTTCATACATTCCATTAATAATTTCGATAACTGGTACAGTACAGTAGCGCGCGGTCGCGAAGATGGGGATCGATGGTACGGTAGTTATTTAGTTTTAATTCGTTGCGTTCGTTCGTTGGTAGTTCAAGTTGCTTGTTTTTGTTGAGGTGGGAAAAATATAGTTTTCAAAAAAATTACAATTTTTACTCATCGCGACCTCTCCCCCCGTCGACGAATACGTGCCCTCACCCTCAAAAGTGAACATTTTCGGCCACACTTTTATTTCCACACGGTTCCGCACACTTTTTTCCTCAAGAGATAAAAAAACCTTTAGCCATGTACAGATATCTATTTGGCGTTCCCCTACTATTTTCGATTTCTATGATAAACATTTTAAGACGGGGTAGGTACGTGGAGTAGCATGCTATACAGAGTGTAAGAGAAATAGGCATCAAAATTTTAACCAGTATCAGAACTTGACAAGAGCAACAAAAATTTCTATCTACCATTTTTCCGAAAACTCATGTTTTTTAGCCCTTACCAATTCTCGAGCCGCATATGGATATTTATTTTAACTTTACCTACTAAGAATCAATATTGTTTTGTTAAGTCCCGAGCGTTACCTGAAATCTGTTACCTGTAATTTATTATTGAATTTAACTTTCGTTTTTGAAGCTGTTAAATATTAAAGATGCTGTTTTTTTTAATAGCGGACATTGTATTAATTAATGGTGGTCAAAGAAGTTCCGCCGAAGCACAAAGGCTTTATGTGCAACCCTTCCCAAATCACCGTGTACCTAATTTGCATTAATGTTGTGTGCAGATTTACCTCGAAGGCGCCAGTTTCGGCCAAAATAAACCAGAGGCCAATTTTTTTATTTCTTCCTTTATCAACTGACGAGGCTGGTTTTACCAGAAAAGGTATTTTCAACTTAAATAATACGCACATATGGATAGACGAAAATTCGCATGCTATTAGGCCCCGAAATTTTCATTTTTCTTCAATAATAGCATTGAATGTTTAAGTAAATACGTTAATTTCATTCTTGTATCTAAATTTACATTTTTCGGATTATTATTTATGATACCAAAAGTGGAACATCATCTTCACAGTACTTTAAAATTATACTTCAATTTTTTCTCATATTGTTAATGAGATTTCTGTAGCAGCAAATTGTTCTTCACTCGATCTGCTTCTTGAAGCATCTCAATTTTATCCATTTTAAAACGAATAATCGAATAAAATATCCAAAACAAATAAACGTGACCCAGTTTTTTTGTTGGTATTTTTGACAAACGTTTGTTACTATGGGAATGCTACTTCCCAGATAAAAATTTAAAATTTCTCTTTATTTTAATCTAGTTCATTAAACTTGCAGTATGAAATAGAACGTTGTATTTACCTCGAACGAAAAGTGTTCAGGTAGTCAGAAGTAATTCCGAAGTAAACAACTTGCGCGTACTTTAACCTTCACTTTTCGTTCTAGATAAATAATATACTATTATAGTGGGTCAGTTTTCTATTTTTAGTTTATTTACGTTGGGCGGTTTTGATTGTTTCCGAATGTTTTCTAAAGTTTTTTGTTGTGATTATATTATCAATTCAGTCCAGCCGTTCATTGGCGGGTAACTAAATTAACGTCAAAACTTCTACTAATTTTAACTCGATAACTACGGGGTTTGGGCAAAAATTTATTAAGAAAAATTGTTGACAATGATGGATTCTATTACCTATTAAAATTTTAAAACCTATTTCTGTTACAACCTGTATGTTAGTTGTAATGGCCGGAAGAGAAGACGGCCATTACAACAATGTAATTTTTGAAGTGAAACTTCTGTACGCGGGCTCAGACTTAGACCGTAAACCAACCAATGCGTTGCGAGATTTCTGGCACTGTCTACGCGTATCCAAGGCGGAGACCGTTGATATTATGACGGGATACAGAATCTGAGTATGAGTGTAGCGAATCTTCACTTCAACCGAAAGAGATAATTAAGTAATTCATACCATATATTTATAGAGTTTATTGGTTGGAAACTACAATGGAACTTTTTTTGTTAATACTACCACTAGTCTAATACATAAAAACACTCGCTAGTACACTTCTAAGCGTATACTAAAAAAACATGGATAAGCAAATATCTATTAACTAAAATAAAGTAAGTACAAGAAAAAATTATGGAAACAGTTCGAGCGTAACGTTTTGCAACTTTTCGAATTCATTAAAATCAATATCACATCAAAATCGCAAGCACATATCCTCAAAGGTTTCCAATCCCGTCGTTTGCCGATTTCTTCGCTTCCGTTCATCTCTTAGTCCTAAACTTTCCCAGCATTGATAACTACACAATACATGCAAAACAAAATTAACTGATATTATTAACATTGATATATCTTTAGTCCAAGAATGCCTCTCCAAACTATCCGAAAACACGCTGCCCCGGGCGAACGCGTCCCTGGCCCAGGCGCCATTTCCTCAAAAATTTTGAAAACGTGTAGCGATTACATTGTCGGGCCCATCATTACAAAAATTATTCAAACCTCAATCATCATCGGCTCGATACCCATTCAGTAGCGCCAGGCTAAGGTAACCCCAATATTTAAAAAAGGTAACAAATAAGACGCTCAAGATTACCGGCCCATCAGTCTTACTTGCACAGTACGCAAGCTGATGGAGAAATTGTTAGCGAACCATTTTCTGCAACATTTATTTGCAAATAATATTATCCCCCACCAGCAACATGGATTCTTGCCTGATCGTTCCGTGCTAATCAACCTAATTTACACAGTTAATCAATGCACAAAAATTTTGGACCAACATGGGCTCTCTCGATATAATCTTCTTAGACTTCAGTAAAGCTATTGACAGCGTCTTACACGAATTGTTACTGGATAAACTACAACTCCTTGGAGTTGGTGGAAGGTGCCTTCAGTGTACTAGGTCTTTTTAAATATCCCGGGCGTTTTTGATCCGAGTAGGTAAGTGCACATCCTGTAATAAATCTGTTACCAGCGGTGACGCTCAGGGTTGTGTTCTGGGCCCAATATTATTCGTTGTATATACAAGCGACCTGTTGTTTTCAGTTTATTTATTTACTTATTGTTAAGGATTGGTATAAATGAGTATCGATGACGACAAATTTGATTACAGCATTATTCAGATCAATAATAAATTGTCTAATAATGTTTATTGTAAGCTTTTTATCGTTAATTGCATTCCTAAATGCAAAACAAATCCGTAAAAAAATGTTTTTACTACCTTATAGACTACGCGAATAAAAAAATAATTATGTGGCCGAAAAGACAATTAAAAGACCTTTCAAACGACATGTTACTCGACCCCTATTCCCTATTTAAAAAGTCGAGGTTGCTCCTGTCAAGGGTATGGGGTAGCACCAAGCCTGCTTACTATTGCATCAAAATATGTCCCCTCGAGATAAAAATTGACCTGTTTTTAGATTTTTCAAAAATCTCTTTTCCTAAAAAGTTATTGAGGGTGGCTCGTCTCGATTGAAACGGCCTGTATAATTGGCCATGTGAGAAACATGGACTTTCCAAATTGACCCCAGCAACACTGAGTGACTGTCCTTGGGATTTGTTGATGGTAATTGCGAAAGCAAGCCGCACTGGAAATTGAAGCCCTTTGACATCGAAAGTCATATCGGTGGAACCATTGGTATGCGTGGGATGAGCACATCTTCCTCTTACATTTTCCATCGAGGATGGTTGTTTCAATGCACGTTATGTTGTGTTTTAGCAGATCTTGAAGTTGAAGATCTCATTCGATTGTTGTCGAGTCGTGCGCTATATTGTTCAGGTGTTTCACTAGCTTTTGATCTGAAATCATTTCCTCCAGACGAGTTTCACGTTGGTTGGGTGTTTCAACTGCACTATTGGCTTTCATTTGCTTCGATTTTTGGTTGATTTTCCAACAGATGAATTTTCTTTATTTCCTATACAAGAAGAATTTAAAGTTGCGCCCAGTTCCAAAGCAATCCTGGACAGATTCACAATAAATTTTGCCACTTCTCCCTCGACTTTACCACACTATTCTTCCCTTGTGAAATGATTTTGACGAAAAATGGTGAGTGACATTTTATGTCTAAAACTGGCACTGTGACATTTTCATCGCACAGGGTACTAAATTTCGCTCGGTGGGAACATTAGTTGTTTTTTTTTGTACGAATAAGGGGTGACACATTGGGGTCGTCAACCCCCCTATGTTACTCCCCATTGCGCATATTATTTGTGGCCAAAATGTATAACGATCTGTTTACCGGGTTAGGAGCGCATAACATACATTGATGTTTATAATTATATTAGAAGATTACGCATGCGTGCCGGAACACAAAACGGAATTTTCAAGACATCCTGTTTTTGCAGTGAAAGTTTTTTAGGCTTGCTAGGTTAAGTTTGAAACGTCAGCGTATCGAAAATTAAAACGCTCAGAAGTTGGGGAACTCGTTTTCGTTACTCTGGAGACGACAAAGAATATTATCTTAAGGCTGTCTTCTCACTGCCGTAAATTTATTTTCTAAACTGTGGCCACAATTTTAAAGATACCGTTATATAACAAATTCTATTGTTTTTAAAAATAAATTAGAATTACAGGGACACGTCCTTATTTTTCTTAAGTGCCATAGGGCCTTAGAAAAAAATAAAAGATTAAAGAAAACAGATTTTTCTTTGTGTACATGTAGTTATTACAAGCTTTACAATAAAAGTTCTCTAATGCATTTTTGCTGTTTTTAATCGTAAACCGAGAATTTAGAAAATAATTTTCAGATTTCTATTGTAAGTGCTCGGAAATCCGAAACAGAACCGTGAAGTTATAGCTCCGCCCAATGTATCGGCACGGCCGGCATATCTTAAAGGGACATTAAATTACAGAAACTGCTTGCTACCTGGAAGAGTTGGGTAATGAATTTGCCGGCTGCTGACTTTACCAGTTATGATGTAACTTATTGTGTGGAAGCTCGACAATTTTTTGTTTTTTAAACAGTGACATGTTAGACATTATTCATTCTTGTTGATTGTACGAAAGAGTTTATATTGTATGTAATTATACATAGACCATCGAACTATACATAATACAATGAGTGTTTTTCTAGTTAGCATTTAGTGGTTTAATTTCAAAAATAATCAGTGTTGATTTATTGTCAAAGATGCGTGACAAAAGTGGAGTGCTTTATAAGAGAATAAGTATGAAAAGAAGAATGCAGAGGTAAACATGCATTGTAAGAGCTTGAGCGTAAACCTATGTATGGATAAATGCTGATCAAATTGATTACACCTTATTAGGCTATGAAAAAAAAAGGTAAATTGTACTCAGGGCAACTGACGAAATTGTTGATTCATCATTCAATTGTTCATTCAATGTACATCAAATTGTCAAACAATGGCTTGTTCTTGGAAAAAATTACAACTAAATTGTATTTTGTTGTGGAAATAAATGCATTAATAATGACTGTCTAAATAGAAAAGAATGATTATTTGTATTCTTTTGGATGGCATGTTAAAATTTGTTTTTCGTATTAAATAATTTTTTATCAACAATAATTGTTTTTATTTTTTATTTTTTTTTAAATTGACTGGCTTTAAGTATCTTTAATCATAAGAAACAATTGGATATTGTCACTAAAACAATAATTATTAAAATGTGTTCAAGGCATTTGTTCAGTCCATTTACTTGATATCTAAGGGGATGTGCTATAAAAAATAAATTCTGAGTTCACATTTTGAACACTCAACTTCCTTTGGCGCCTGCACTATATTATAAGCAGACGCACCTGCATGGATGAAGGCATCAGACAGGTTTTTGCGACGCAAAACCAGTTTCGTATTCAGATGTTTTTCAATTCTGATGCCATCACAAATTAACTGGTCTACTTTGAACGCGTGGCACAAGTTTGAAAAATAAAACAAAACATTATAGCCTCAGGTGCGCGTCTTCGAGATCTTACCGATACTTTTTTTTACGATGCTGCTTTGTATATTGCCGTTCATTGTAATCTGAATCTCAAGCAGCCGCAAAAAACAACATAATTTTGCTCCACGTGGACTTGACACGATATGTCATAATCTAAAGGACCAATCACTTCCAGGTTTTATACTTCCACTAAACCCATCTTTGTTTACATCATTGTTGAGAGAAATAGATATATTTCACAATAAGATTACAGTAACCGCCCAGTCGAAATCGGCAGAAGGTGTCAGCGAGAAAGCAGCCTTAACATTTAATATGATTCAAAATCGATAGGCAAAACAGGCCAAAAGCATGGCCGACTAAAATCTTACTACGTTTCTGGCCGATTCACGTACATTTTGATTCTTGAAGCAGCCGCCAGAAAGCGACATCTGTTATTTATAACATGTAACAAAACCCGCAAAAATCAAATAAACTTAGTACCTTTATGTCTCACTCAAGTCAAACAGTTAATCTTACAAGTTGCAAACTAGTTTATTCACTCGATTTTTAAAATTTCGTAATTCTCGCTGTCTCTTGTTGCTTCGCTTTGTTACTCTTGTTCCCTTTTGTCGTTACCTTTTGATAGTTTGTTTTTTATCTTTACTTATTTAGTTTATTCATTGTTCCTGTTTACTACTGTTTACCATTTTCCTACTAGGGGCAAACGCAAGTGCATTATTTGTGCAAATTCAGAAAAACCTTTGTTCGAGCTTCCAAGTTCTCTTGAAGAGCAAGAGAATTGGTTGGAACTACTGAAACCGTTCTGCGGTAAATATTTAAAATTATCATAACCAATAAATAATCCTTTTACATAATATACACATTTCTACATTCCTCAAAAGTTAACAATCATTTTCATTATAACTGCTTTAAAAAGCATGGCAAAACTCTTCGATTAATTAAAAAGGTCATTCCAAGCATATTTTCTGGTCAATCAAGTAACGACAACCAACGTAAACCTGAAATAAATATTAATAAAAATTCAAATTCAAGTGTTCTAGTTAATACCGTTTCGGCCGATCAAATCAAAAATCTACAATATCATAATAAAGTAATAATAATAATAATAATAATAATAATAAGGCAGGCCACATAACATTTTTGGTCCTGGTGAGTAGCGCCACCACCTTGCCGAGCTGAAGGTGCAAATCGGACCGGTAGCTCTTGGCGCACCTGGGAGGTCAAGCGGGGGTTCCTTTCGGCTAACAACCAATTGGAACCCTAGACTGTTGTTGCTACCTCAACAGGGAAAGACCCCCACGCCCGGTCCCAGTCGGATAGGGACCAAGGTGAAGGTGGTGGGGTCTCGCAAAACGATTCACCCGTTGACGACTCTGGCAATGCCCATGGACGCTTTGAGTGAACCAACACTCTAAGAAATGACTTGCTCGACTGCTACGAGACGAGCGAGCCGCGGCGAAGGGGTTACATGGCAAGGATGCATGCTCTGTGGGGTGAGAAACACCCCGAGCATCACTTTTTCGCGCCACAAAAACTCCGCGACTATGTGGCCTATCTTCGTCGCATTCAATACGGGAGAGCACCGGAGCAGTTGGTGGAGGTACAGCCGGACGAGCCGGAGATCTGCCACGCTGTTCCGGTAATTTTGGAGATGCCTCCGAACAGAAAGTCTCTCCACAAAATTCCACCACCCAAAGCCAGCGATGTAGTTGCAGCGGACGAATCACTCGATAGGAACCTCCCTGGGGATCCAGACATCCTGCTCCTGAACGAGATGGTCTATCGAGAGGCGACGAGGCTTTCTTCTTCGGTCTCACGTGGTGAGAGCACTGAGGCTGAGAGGAAATTCGAATGTCGCCTTGAAAAGATAGACAAGAAGATAGGAACCGCTAGGCAGGATATTTCTCAAATTCAGTGTGTGATGGAATTCATCAAAGATATGAAACCTTTCACACCAAAAATCCGGCGCATCGCTCGTCTTTTTTTTTTGTGCCGGACCCATCATACACTGAATGCAGCGGTGCTTGCTGTTGAGAAGCAGCACTGCATGGATAGAGTTCGCAGTCTTGTGGCTGCAAGAAAGTTCCTGGTAAGGAGTAGGCGAAGGTTGGTCGAGAACAACAAGTTCAAGACAAGTTCTTCGAGGCTCTTCCAGCGGGCAAACTCTATCCCAGAGAAATTGCCGGCGGTGCAGGATGTCGAAGTCTTCTGGAGGGAAATATACGAGGGGTCGAAACCGTTGCGTGAAGACACTCCAGCCCTTGCACAATTTGAGAACTTCGTAAGAAGATCTCAATTAAGACCAGTGGTGTGCAATCCGATAACCCCGGAAGAAATTGGCGAGACCCTTCAGGGAATCAAAAATTTTGCCGCACCAGGCCCGGACGGAATTAATACCTTTTGGTGGAAGAAATTCCGAAGCACGCACAAGCGTCTGGCCAAGGTATTTAATTCCTGGCTTAATGGTGAGCGGCCCATTCTGGAGTGGGTTGTCGAGGGGCGAACCGTTTTACTACCTAAAACGGGTGATTTGTCTCGGCCTCAGAACTACCGGCCAATAACTTGCCTAAATGCGTGCTATAAGATTTTCACCAGACTCCTGTACTACCGAATCTTCCACGCTATTAACCCGGTGTATTCGAAAATTTTCGAACAGCGAGGCTGTAAAAGGGGCGTGGACGGCTGCAAGGAAAACCTGCTGATCGATAGGTGCGTCACGCAGGATGGCCTCCAATATAAGCGCAACCTATCTATGGCTTGGATCGATTATCGTAAGGCATTCGACACAACATCTCACGAGCTGATTATTCACTTGCTCGAATGTCTTGCGATACCCGATACACTGGTGAGATGCATCAAACAACTCATGTCACTCTGGAAGACTCGGTTCTCGATAACATCCCGACGGGACCGAGTTCAGACAAAGTTGATATCATTCAGAAGAGGAGTATTCCAGGGAGATTCCTTGAGTCCTCTTTTGTTTTGCATCTCACTGTTGCCGCTGTCCGTAGCCTTGCGCGGTGCAAAGGGTTACAGCTGTGGTACACCCGGTAACCGGAAGCATAAGATCACGCACTTGTTTTACATGGATGACTTGAAAGTGTATGCTTCCAGAAAGCAAGAACTGACGCAGACATTGCGCATAGTGCAGGAGTACACAGATGCTATTGGCATGGAGTTCGGTTGGGACAAATGCGCTCAGGTTCATCTCAAAAGAGGACGATGCGAGTATTTCGATGAAGATGCTCAACTCATTGACGGAAGCGTTCTGAGACATCTGAACGCCGGAGAGACTTACAAGTACTTGGGTGTGGAGCAGTGCCACATTCAAGCGTCACACGAGGTAAAAAAGTCTCTCTGCGGCAAGTACAAAAATCTACTCCGACGAATCTGGTCGTCAGAGCTTTCGGGGAAGAACAAGATTTTTGCCACAAATATGCTTGCCGTTCCGATCCTGCTCTACTCATTTGGAGCAGTTAAATGGTTAGTGGATGAGTTGAAGCAGATTGATCGGGATACTCGAAAAATGATGCATCTACAGCGCAGTTTGCATCCAAAATCGTCCGCTCCGAGGTTATATCTTCCACGAAACCAGGGAGGCCGAGGACTTTTGAGTTTGGAGTGTCTTCATAACAGGGTAATCTTGGGTATGGCTTGTAAGATCATCCAAAGTTCAGATCCTTTGTTGCTTCTTGTCAGGGATCACGAGAGGCGGGGTGTCGGGGCATTTTTGTTTAGGGCGGCACAAAGAACAGCAGATGAACTCGGTCTTGACTTTGACGTTGAGCGAGCTCGGCCACACTCTATTACCGAGCTCAATTTGCTCCGTCTTACAGCCCACGTCAGAATCTCTGAGCAAGATATGCTCATGAGAATGTCAATGCATAGTGTTTTCTTCAAGAACATTGAAAACCTTGGCTTATCCAAAAGGCATACATTTGCCTTTCTGAGATCAAGTGTACTGAAGTCTGAGACTGAGGGATTCATTTGTACTGCGCAAGATGGTGTAATTAACACCTTGATCTATCGCAGCCGCGTGATGGGTATAGAGGTGCCGAATGTGAGCTGTAGGGCTTGTCACAGGGCCCCTGAAACAGCAATGCATATATTGGCGGCATGCCCGGTGTATGCAGCTTCGGCCTATATCCATCGCCACAATGCGGCATTGAGAGTGTTATACTTTCATTTAAGACACCATTATGCGATAGACCAGACACCAGTGCTACCCTATGTCCCGAACGATATTGAGTCCGTTGTGGAGAACGAAAGGTGCCGAATCTATTGGAACTTCTCGTTCTCCACCGTCAGGCAGATAACAGCGAACAAGCCTGACGTGGTTCTATTGGACCACTCCTTAAAGCAGATGTTTGTTATTGAATTTTCGGCGTCTGCTGAAAATAACATCTGCGTCAAGGAGGAGGAAAAGCGGACAAAATATCAAGACCTGCTCTTTGAACTTAGGAGGCTGTACTTAAGTTACTCAGTGAAGCTCGTCGTTTTGGTAATTGGGTGCATGGGAGGCATCAAGGACCCGCTCGTCTCCAATCTCAAAATCATTCCTGCCTGCCGTAAACCGGCAGAGAACCTTGCGGCTGGAATGCAGAAAGCGGTCATCTTGGGGTTGTTGCGTCTGCTCAGGGCACATGATTTACGGGATTCATAGTTGCTGACCTCATGGTTTTGAGGAGTGGCTATGATGTACGAACAGGACCTGACCAGCAAGGAACCTCGTGAAGGTCGAAATCACGGAGAGCTCCTTCTGGTCAATACGCAAAAAAAAATCTTTATTTGTTTCGTACAACAAAACAAAAAGGCGGAGTTCAGATGAACAGCATTGCTATTCTCTGTTCTTCCACTCTATTGCAACTAAGATTAAAATTAAAATCATTGTCTTAGAACGGTGACTCTTAACTGTTCGACATGCTTATAACCTTTTCTCACGTATCTGGAATAATACTCCTAGAAATGTTTGATAATAATCGGCGGGGAGATTGAAACTGAAAATATTGGGTGGCTTTTCCATTGTTTCTATGGTTTTTTTCCAAACAAGAAAAATTGTGTTTTTTGATAGAATCGTTCATAGTTCTGTTTTCGAAGCAAAAATGAGCGATTCCCATATCGATAGTGATAATCTACCGAATGATTTAGAAGAAGCGTTACAAGAAGGGATGTTCGGCAATAATCCCAGAAAAAAAAGTCCGATATGAACAGACATACAAGGTTTTTAAGGAATGGCGTGAAGCAAAGAAGATTTAAATGAAAAGGGCGTATTTTGTGGTCAGAAGTGGACAACTGAAGGCCCCAGGCAGTTTTTGGGCGGAGTATTCAATCTTAAAAGAAAAAAATATTGGGTATAGACCTAATGCTAGAAACCCACTTGTCCCATGCCATGCCACGCCATCCCATCCCACGCCACGCGATGCAGAAATTTAACACAGATTCAAATGCAAAACGTGGGATGGCGTAGCGTGGGATGGCATGGGACAAGTTCATAGTTATTGATAGAGAATGGCAAATGCACTATCCAAGTCGTAGAAGAAGACACAAAATTGGAGGAGGCCCTCAAAATTTGCAATATACTAAGCAAAATACCCGTGGGATACGCTCCACGTTCAACAACAGAGTGAAACAGAACTTATTTCTATGACCAACGCAACAAAATAATTTTCAAACAATTATAGTTACCCGGTATACCACCAACGGTTTTTAAGCTCAGTCGAAGCTCTTTTTTATGGTGACTCGGCCTTTTTGGGCTTAAAAAATGGCCACTACTGTGGACTAAAGCAAATTAAGTGGATTGTCAACACTGAGCAGTTGGCAGTGACAAAACTCGTCATGTCATTCAGTAATGTTAAAATTTGTGAATGTTAAAAAACACTTTATTATTATGTATCCGATGTAAACAATGTTGGCAACCTGACAAATGAAATCTATGACCAACGCAACAAAATAATTTTAAAACAATTATAGTCACCCGATATTAGACACAACCACTTAGCTCTTAGCACGTGGTCGTTCGATTTATGGTTAGGGTCGGTAGGTAGTAGCAGGTAGAGACTGTTTCATCTGCTCTTCCTCATAGATGCTTCATATCATTCAAGTTTAATAGAATAGATCTGTACCATTATGCCAAATGTTGATATGTCCGTATTTTTAGTAAAAAGAAGTTTCATACTTGATGTGTCAGTTAGAACATTCAGAAAAAGTTAGCAAAACTTGATATGTCTCCGATAATTGGAAGGCGGTTATATAAATTTCGTCCCAAATAAATTAGAACGTGCGGTTATGAGATTTCGAAAGTTTAACTTAGCCTCCTGTAAAATTTGGAAATTTTGGACATATCAACATTTGCCATAATGCTAGAGATATAATTATGTTCAATATATGTATACAAAATTTCAACAATCCCAGATCACTCAGCTGGTAAATAACGCAGGGTGACTGCCCATACGGCATTCGCCCATACCTTAACCGTTTAATTAGATCAATTAATTAATCAATCACCGTTAATTTTTTTTAGACTGAACCTATTTTTACCATCGTATGTGTTTTTTGTTGGGGGAATTATCGCAACGTCGCCTAACGCAGCCTTTATTAAGAAATGTAATGTAAGCATCCGAGGTCGAAGACATGTCTTTTCATCGCAACGTTCAACAACTAAATGCTAGGTGGACACTGCGCACCGGCCCTACAATCGACCCAATGAACGGTTCACGTTCCCAGTCGGCAACTTGTCGATGAAAACAAAGTTGTTGCACAATATACGTTTCAACTGCTTTTCCTCATAGATGCTTCATATAGCGATCTCACTTGGCACGCTATTGAACAGACTTGAATTGAATTGTTGAATCTTTAGCGCACGGCTTTTAATAGAATAGATAATTGTACATTTAATTTTAATAAATAAATCTCAAAATTTGATTTTTTAGATTTATTTACTTACCGTTTACTGAAAAATGGCAGTTGATATAAAAACATGCCAATTGGTAAAAATTACTTAAGTAAATGGACAAGAATGTGTGGGTCTAGATACCAAAGTACAAAAAATTACGAATCACTCTAACCGATCTACAGCCGTGAGTCAATTGGCCAACGCTTGCATTACTGAAGAACAAATCATTAAAATTACAGGACATAATAGATAGTTTCCCATTTACGAAATTTTAATGTTGCCACTACATCTACAACAGGATCATCAGAAGCTCGAGTTCCAGAGGTGACAAGTGAAAATGGATCGGCAATGCATTACAATAGTTGTACGTTTAATATAATAATTATTACTACTCCACCTGAAGTAGTGTGTGGCCGCCACGCATGTTAGAAGTAAAACTTCTATAGATGATGCTAGGTCGAGAAGGGTTTATATTAAGTAAATAGAAGAATGAGTAGGAACGATTACATTTATTTTGTATAATTTCCATGGGTTCGTCTTTTGTCCGTTATGCCGGTGTTTTCGCAATAGCACTTTTTAAATTACTTATGCAATTTATTACTTAACCCATCTATCATTTAGAGTATGAACCTTCCCATCTGATTTAGATCACAATCAATTTATAAGGAACAAAAGTCCAACTCTACTAATACAACTAATATCCGTCAAAATCAGTACAAAATGCGTTTAGAGCCAATTTGAATTAATACAAAAATCGTCCAATAAAAGTGTACAAATTATTTTGATAGTTATTTGAGCGGAGATCAATAGTATTAGCTGTTTGTTGGTAAGTCCATCACTTGAGTACGGCTTGACCGATCTGGTTATATATTTTTTATATTCGTAATAGTTCAAATAAGGTTTTTAGGAAAATAAAAATTGTAAAAGTTGGCCGGAAAATTGGAAATTTGGGAAAACCTGACAGTGACGTAACTCATAGTTCGAACAATGGATATGCGTTTGTTGTTTTTTTTTTGTTTTGTTTGTTTCCGGGATGGAAATACGTTACTCAATTAAATGTTTTCAATTAAAAATAAAAATTGGAGTATCTGGAGAAAAAATTGGAAAAACCGCGTTATACATTTGTTTTTACCTTTATGTTGTTTCGCGATCTGTATAAAAACAAAATTTATTGAAATTTGGACAGGATAACGTCTGTCGGGTCAGCTAGTTCCGAATAAAAATCGATAAATGTAGATGCGAATCTACAGAAGCGCTCTTATGATATTATTACTGAATATATCCAGCAGACATCAGAAAATGAGAGAGCAGCGGAATATGGAACTACGGACGGCACGAAAGGGACTCGAACATACCCGAACGATTAAATGAGAAGGCCTATTCTGACAAATCAGTCCCAAAAAAGTAGAGTTTGACAGATCAGTCCCAACACAGTAGAGTTTGACAGTTTTACAAAAAAGTAAAACTTTACGGCTCCCACTGTATGACCGTGACGTGCATTTGTGCTATTCAAAAAGAAAATTGCAAGAAAAAACTCTTTACTTTTTACACGGTGTTATCACTTGTAATGTACATGAATCCTTCAAAAAATGACACGAGAATTGTGTTTTAATCAACTGGGGTATTACAACAGATTATTTCAGAAGCACGAAAGTAATTCGGTAAGATTATTTCATGAATAAAGTTGTTTAAACATCAAAGAATGTTCCCCAAAACGATTCATGTTGAAATTGGACATAATAAAACTAAAAAATGTGACACTATAAATAGTATTCAGCGTTGCCTTGAAAATTAAAAATAAAAACATTTGAAAAAGAAACATAGAGGATTATCGAATTATCACTATAATCCATAAAATAAAGTCCTACGATTGGTCGAAAACGATGATAAATGAAATAATCTATAATATAATTCAATAAATTTCGCTAAAAATTTACAGGACATATTCCTCAAATCAGACATAATTGTTAATTATGAATTTGTCAATTATTAATAATAATTAATTGTTTTTAACGGTTAATATTGAACACGCCGTTAATGAATAATCGGAATGAAATCTGCAACGACTTGTCTCCACACACAATGAAACATCCCCGCGCGGTTTTAATTGCACACGCCAAAAATCAGGACAATTTTGATTCCAGCGGACTTAATAAATTGCGAATTCCACGATCTTGACCAGACGAGAAGTTTAACCCCGTTCTCCGTGCATTCAAGGCAATACATTTTCCCGCAATCTTTTTTCAAATTTACAAATTTAAAAAGATCTCTCTCTAGCTGCAAAGATCTATCTTTTATTAACACACTTTCAAAATTTCAATCGATAATCTTCAAAAACAAAAAAGTTATATTCAACGTCCGGTAGCAATGTACATGCCGCAAGAGAACCCTCTGTCAGAGACCTGTGAGTGGACTATGATTGGACGCCTTTAGTACGGGTATTTTATTACGGCGGAAGTCTTTACTGTAAAGAGATATGGTCACCCAGGCCATCAATATTCAGTTTGAACGTTCCGAATAACATGGATTGTTCGTTTGTCTCAAAAAGCAAAAGGATACTGTAATACCACAAACCAAATCCGACCCAGACATTTTAGTTCTTCTATTCTGCACGAGGTTCCACCATCTCGCAGCCAACATTCAAGGTTTTATCTCACTTCAACATCGGAAGAAATTTTTCTGTCAGTAAATGACAACCTTAAGGCAAATATTGCGTTGTGGAATTCGTAGAGTACACAAGTTCGGCCACACTAAAAGAAATTAGGAGTCAAAGCGAGTCCGTAGCTAATAGCAATAATGAAGAATTGATCTTACCTTTTGATATAAGACCAAAAATTCAAAATCTGCGATTGGAAAAAGAACCAAATCCTGCTACGTTTTATTCAGCCTCAGTAGCATTAATTTCTTGCTGGATTTATCATAAAAAGCTCGATGACAAAATTAATTATTGTGATACATGTTTAGAACACTACTATCTTTCACTACACCTAGAACTTTGTAGAAATTGTCACTTATAATACGATAAGTAGTCAAATTTATGTCGCATTTTAAGCAATTGCAATGAACATGAATGGAACCATCTTAGAAATTGTCGACTTACCTTTGATTAATAGATTTTGATTGGCCAAAATTTTGAAATTCTATGGCTGTTATTGGTCGGATGTCACAGTTTGACAGGTGAACTGAATAGTCACCGCAATTGATTTCGAACAACTGCCATTCCTGTGTGCCTCCCACATCGACAACTATGAGGATAAGGAAAATAAAAGAAAATAAAAACGTAACAATTTAATTGACTGCTTATGATCGAATCAAATTCATAATTAATCGCCATTATTGCTGTCCTCTGTAGTCAAATTTAATGGATTTAATAACGGTGGAAAATTGAGAATGTTGGAAGAATTTAGTAAATAACCGTATGAGGAAACAGACAATTCTTTCAGATTCCTAAGAGCTCTTTGCTTTGATGATCTAAATCACCTGATACAATTCAAACAATATACTTCTTCAAACGCCTTCAATTAATAAAAAAATATATAACATAGTATGCAGAATTACATACAACTACTTGTTCACTTGTAACGACTTTATTATTGTATATTTTCAAGGATAGCTTTATTATTGGAAAAAAATTACGCGACGTTCATGAAACATGAATCGAAAAGAAAGACGGATGACAGAATATAACGTCGATAATCAGTTTTTATACCCAAAGGAAGGTGAACAAACGACTGCAAGCAAACTTAGTTGCTTTTAAAAGATTGATTTCTCCAATTCCGAAAACAATTGGGTACATCCGAGCTGCTGCAAACAAGCCTCGCGAGGCTATAGCATCTACAATTTGATACATTTTACTTCACGTCCTCATTTAATAAACTTAAAGTTTACTCAGAATCGTTCAATAGCATTCAAAATGTTATACCTATTGAACGATTCTTTTTCTTTCAAGAGATGCTATGTAATCTGTCTGCAATGTTTTAATTAAATGTTGCTATGAAATCGGTTTAATAAAATGGGTTTCATTGTACATTAAAGAAGGCACGCTGACAACTTTTTGAGTTTGGTTTTTGTCACGCCGTTTAACTTAATACAAAACTAACTATAAAATATGTTTTACTTTATTACACTGGATCCGAACCGAGAATTTTTGTTACCGCGCATCGCCATAAAACTGGATCTGCAAGAAACTATTCCAGTTCGACGATAAAGAAAAAAATCAATATGACCGAAGGAAACTGTTAAATTCACAAAAGCCCAGACGTTCAACAAAATAGACCTTTCTATTGGATATATTTTATTGTAAAAAGTATTCAAATGTCGGACAGAAATATATTGTTATTGCTTTTTTATCTAAAATGTGCGGTTTGTAAAATTACGACTGTGATTTCGATTTACACTTATAACAAAGTTAAATTTCGGTTTTGGGAAGCACAAAACTACATTATAATGCCTTTTATTAGCAATCTTGTTAACTTATTTTACTATAAGTGAATCGGTACCTAAAATGATGTAAATAACATGATTAAACATAAATAAATTTGAAATACAATTCCGGAATCATCAAGTTTACTAGTTCGTACTTTGAGACAGAATAAAATGTTCTATTTTTTTACCAATTGACCAGAAGGTCCTCGTGATTCCTAGTTGCGCGAGGTTCCTTACTGGTCAGGTCATGGTCGAATGTCATCGCCACTCAGCAAAACCATGGGGTAAGTGACTATGGACCCCGTAACTCATGAGCCCTGAGCAAACACATCGACTCTAAGATCTCCTCCATTCAAGCCACAAGGGCCTCTGGCGGCTTACAACGTGCGATAATCATCTTCAATTCTTGATGCGTCCCATGCACCCATCAATTACCAAAATGACGCGCTTCACTGGATAATTTCAAATTGCGGCTCCCGATATTTCGTCCGCTTTTTCTCCTCCTTTGATGCAGATGTTATTCTCAGCAGGAGTTCGATTCAATTACAAACATCTGCTTGGAAGAGTCTCAATAGAACCACGTCAGGCTTGTTTACTCTTATCTACCTGAGCTGACCTGACGGTAGATAACGAATAGTTTTTTGACACCTTTTGTTCTCCTCAACGGACTCAATATCGTTCGGGACATTGGGTAGCACTGGTGTCTTTTCTATCGTATGATGGTTTCTTAAGTGGAAGTAAAATAAACACTCTCAACGCCGTATTGTGGTGATGCATATAGGCCGAAACTGCATACATTGGGCACGCCGCCAAGCACCTGCTTTGGACCAAGGTGTTTACAATACCATCCTAAGCGGCTCAAATGAAATTTGATTAGAATTTCAGTTCTTTCTCTCCATTAGTTTTTAAGGTTTTGTTTGTTTCTGTCAAAGACAAATTTTTCATAGTGAAGATAGGTTAATTCACAGTTTATTTTTATTCTCTTTAACTTAGTCCCTAAATGCTGCATAATGTCGAGTGAAGTGAAATGGTTAAATCTGACCTTATGTTCCCACGGGAGGACGTTTGGTCATCACGGGGGCCAGATCGACGGGACAGAAGACAGAATAATCACCAAGGGGTGTAGTTTATTCCTCTATTCCGAGAGTCCTTCCTCCCTAAAACAGCCTAATATATAGAAGAAGAGATAACAGACACCATCAAGAAAAAGTTATAGATGTTTTTTTTTATTACCCAGAACACTTGGAAATCAGACAATTTTTTTCCCTCTTAAATGATTGATAAGTTCCCTGAAGTTTGAAAGCATGTTCAGTTATATAATTTTTTTAGAAAAATATGTTAAATTTTAACGAATTAGTAATTGTTGGTTGATTTGTGTTAGGTTAGAATGGGAATGGAAAAAATTCGTTGCAGTTCGCACAGAATTAAATTGAATACGTCATCAATTCCTTAGTTTGGGATAGATGACGCACGGATGAATTAGGAGAGATGGTGCATCAAGAACCATCTAAGTCCACATCTGAATATTTTTCAGAAGAAGATCTGGAATTTGCAGATTTTAATGAGTGCGTTGAATGTCTAGAGAAATACGAGGAAACTAAGGAAGATGGTCCTCAGAAGACAAGAAAAGAATAAGGAAATTGATTTTGTACTCGTTATATTTTCATATGTTTTTGCCATAAGCCATATCTCCCGTACTTGGTGCGTCAACTCACCCACTAGGTCAGGGATAGATTTCCAAATGTTGTTTCTTTTTTTAAATTAAAACTTTGACGGAATGTTTGTATATATTTTTTTGAATAAAATATATCAAAAACCAATGTGTTAAACAAACTATTTAACCGGTCTTTGCCCTCATTCGGTGTTTACTTGCAAAAAAAATCATCTCTAACCAAAACGTGCGTCTTCTCTCCCTGAGTTCACTTACCAATACGTAGCTTTTCTCACAAATTAAACTCGCGTCGGCTCCAAAACTGTACATATCTTAAAACACTGAAATGATGTGAATTAATTTTGTAAATTCATTTTACCATAGGGCAACGTTTTCTGTAAAATTCAAAATTTCCATGTTATAAGAAAATAATTACTAACATTTGCCGATAAAATTCGAGTTTGCGAAGTTCAAATTCGTCTTCAGCATCCCAAAACACATAAAGTAAGCCACGCAAAATAATTACACCACAACTTTCTACTTGAAAGTTTCGATTGAGTGGACTAAAAATATATTCCAACTTCAAGACTTTTTTATTAATATGTACACAAACCTTTTAAGCATAAATTTTCTGCGGGAAAAATAAACTTGTCTGGAAATTTCACTGTTCTCAACCTGTTCTGGGTGGCATATTTTATAATTATGAATAATCATTCTTCGGAAGCTGTACAATGGTCTTTTTAAGTTGAACTGGTTATTAGTTAACAATAAATTTCTGTTTTACTATCCGATTAACCTTTCGTTTTGGCAAGTTTTCAGCTGAACGCATAGAAAGTTATAGCACGTTAGGATTATTATTCAACATTAAGTGCAGTTCACTAGTGCGATACATTACGAGTCTGAACGTAAACGTTTTGCCGACAGACCTATAACTCGTTATAGAAGTTGTGAATTCAGTCCTCTCTGTCAACATACGACCGAACCAACTAACAAAGGTAATATTCTGTTTCAGACCATGCGGAAACAAAATCTCACACACGCCATCCACACACCGGAAGTGCACATCATCGTTCAATCCGAGCTGACAGTCGTACGAATCTGAGCTACGAATACGGCCCCAACTCTCCAAAACCAGAATTTATCCAGTTGTACTCAAAACAGAACGACAAGATGATGTTAGAGTGCGCAGTCAATATAAACTTTAGCACTAGTATCTGGCTAAAGGATGGGCAAATTGTGCAAACCATTCTTAGGGATAACACTAATAATAAACGTGTTATCGGACATAGGTTTCTAGTGGACGCTAGTGGAAATTTATTTATAGATAATATTCGTTTAGAAGACGATGGTAAGTGGCAGTGTGAAGCCGAGGATGCCTTCGGATTTGTTGTCACTGGAAGACCCGTCCAGCTCACTGTTTTAGGTAAGAATCTAGTCGTTATCTATATTTTTGATATTTTAGTTATGTTGTTCTTTTAACAAACAATATCCAGAAACTACGAGCGGACAAGAAAAAATGACACTTTATATGACATAACAAGAACTATAATAGGTAAAAACAGGAATACATTTACCAAAGTAAAAAACCAAAGGAAAACACAAGCCTACAAAATTAATATATTTTTTATTTTACCTGCATCAGAATCGCCGTTTAAAGCACGCCTGAGCGTGCGAATACAGGCGATTAAAGCTTTAAAGGTTGTCAAGGAAATATAGGTATCATTATAACTTCATCAAATTTGAAAACTTTTCATATTCCTTCAGGTATGGGTCTTTTGACTTGATGGTAGTATTTTGGATTCTGCTTGTTCGGCCAATGCTTCTAAATCGGGTGAAATCTCGTTTTAACTCATTTTTCCTACTCCGTCGTGCTCGAAAACTCGCGCGTGTTTTAAAGACCTTGTTATTCACTCATACTTTAATATACTATTTTTGGTGCCGATGATTTTGGAACTAATTTTAGCTATATTTGTGTCGCTGAATCTAAATATAATAGTAGATTATATTATTAAGAGCATAAGTTACGCTTTATGTGCTGAGCCTGGACTGTTGACCGACGAACGAAGTGAGCATAAAGCGACTTATGCTCTGAATGATATATACTATTTTATCCGCAAACCTTACTCAGAAGCCCCCTTGTTCGGGTTCCCTCTTGGTCGAGTCTTCCTTTGATCGGGAGCCCCCTTGGCCGGGAGCCCCCTGACCGGGAACCCCCTTGATCGGGAGCCTCCTGACCGGAAGGTCCCTGACCGGGAGCCCCCTTTGTCGGAAGCCCCCTTTGTCGGGAGCTTCCTTGTCCGGGAGCACCCTAACCGGGAGCCCCCTTTGTCATGAACACCCTTGTTCGGACTCTCTTGGTCAGGAGCCTCCAGGAGGAGCTAGTTCACTTTCAATAAATTAGAAAACAACAATTTAGTAAGGATTTGAAAGAATTCATTGACAAGGTACAAGTGTCACTTATTTTATGTGATTAAGCACATAAAATAACACCTGTTGGCTACTTTATGAGCCTAATCAGATAAAGTGACACTTTTACCTTGTCAATGGAGGCACGTAAGTTGTCACTTTTGTGACGTTTGCGGATAAAATTAGTTTTTCTCTATCAGCTCTACTTTTTTAGATAAGTGTATTTTTTAACGTGCATTCTACACGAACTGTGCAGATCTTACTCCATTTTTTGCACTTCTAAATTACTGGTTCCTGTATATTTGCCCTATTGTCAGTTTCCAGACTAGTTGAATGACCTTACCAGAGATCTCAACCTGTCAAAAGAAGCTTCTGAGTTAGAGGAGAACTTCTGGAAAGAATGGGTCTTCCTGAATATTTTTAAGATGAATTAAAATTTAAATATATCTAAGTCGAACTCCACAAACTTTAATAACTGTAAAATTACTAATGGAACATGTTTCGGCAGAACACAAAGAATATAAAAAATAATTTTTTATATTCTTTAAGGGCTGATGATGGCAGAAGTGTTCTGCCGAAACATGTTCCATTAGTAATTTTACAGTTATTAAAGTTTGTGGAGTTCGACTTAGATATATTTAAATTTTAATTTAAATTTACTCCACCTGGATTTAAGAACATTCTTCTGGTTGTGTCCTTCTACACAATGAGAACAAATATGGTTCAGTATCAATTGCTCATTCAACGAAAATGAAACAAGAGTATACCACCATAATAGTTTTGGTCTTGGAGAAAATAAAGTATCGTGAACATCAATGTGTGGATTTAAAAATAGTAAACTTTCTCATTGGATAGCAAAGTGGATATCAAATATCTTGTGTCTCTGGGATAGCCGAGACAAGACACACCACTGGGTTAGAAAAGAGTGGCCTAAAAGAGAAAATGGACGTTCGGGAAAAGAATATCATTAACGACCCCTTAGTTGAACGAGAGAAAATCATCTTTCTTCCACTGCATATCAAGCTGGGCCTTATGGACCAGTTCGTAAAGACTCTTGATAAGAGCGGATCATGCTTTACATATATAGGGGGGAAATGCCTCAATTGAGTACGGAAATAATTAAAGCAGGAATATTTGACGACCCGCAAATTAGGCAACTAATTAAGGACTTTGACCTTGTAACTTCGAAATTTGAGCTGCTAGGCAAAAAGTAATGCCATATTTGAATTCAGGGCAACAAAGTCATATCGAATCAGCTCCAAATACCCCGGCACCAAAACATCTGTAGGCCTGTGAAATTGATGACGACAGCAGAATACATTATTAAAAGATGGATGGACTATTTCAGTGTATAACGATCAACGCGTGTCAGAAGGGACTGAAGAAATAGAAACAAACAGAGAACCAATGGACATAAACACAACGGAATTCACTATCGAAGAAGTCAATTAGATACACGGTAAAAGACCTGAAATAGAGAAAAGCAGCGGAAGTAGACACCATTCCAGACGAGTTAATAATAATGGCAGATTCGGGGACCTCAAGCGAAACTCGATATATGAACTCCTAAGCAAAATATGGAATAGGGAAGAAATACCTAAAGAATGGACACAGGGGTTAATTGTAAAACTACCGAAGACGAAATATATCTATCTAAATGTGAGAACTGGAGACCAGACTCTTCTATGTCGTTAGCAGAAATAATGATTAGAATCAGTATTAGAATAAAACTGGAAGTAAAGACATTAAAAGAGCACTGCTCTTTAATATGTGATTAATGTAATGATTTTATTGTTTGAATTTTGTTGTCGGTATATTGATATATATTGATATATTTTGTTGTCGATCTATTTAAAATTATTCTGCGGAAGTGTTCAACAGCCGAAATTGGTTCTCCTACAAAATTAACCTTTTTTAAAATTCAAGGTCATTTTATTACAAACAAACATATTATTTGGCAAATTATTGACAATAACCAACGGGTCATCTTTTTTTTTCAATTTTCCTAGTAGTATGTTAGAATCATCAAATTGTTTAGGAAAATTCCACAGCACGTGTTGTTCATGGAGGAAAACTGTAAGGGGAAATAAATATCAACAGAGGTGTCAGACAAGAATGCATCCTGTCACCGGCAAGGTTCCTGGTAGCAGTCGACTGAATCATGTCAAAGGCGACTACAAATAAAACTGGAATGATATGGAATGTTTTTCACCTAGAGTTCGTAGATGATATCTGTTTGATAGTGGGAAAAAGACAGTGTAATATGCAAAGAAACGACAAAGTTTCAGAAATGGCAAATGAATAACTATTAATATAAAAAATACCAAGATAATGAAAATAAATACCCCTCGAGAAATGGGAATATCCTTGAGTGTTTCTGATTTCAGTCTTGTTTAGTAATGTAAATACAAATGGTTTCCCGGGAATTCTCGCTTCGAGAAATCTCGACACTAGATGGAACTGACATAGTTGTTGACAATTTTTGCTATTTGGACAGCATCTTGAACAAAAAAGGAGGAACGAAAAACGTAAAAAAAAGACGAATAGGGGCGGCGCTAGATGCTTTTAATATGCTAGTATGAAGGAAAATATAGCTATTTATTATCCAACACCTTCTTCTGTAACAGTTCTTAAAACATAATCAAAACCCAAAAAATTTATAGCGTTAAAAGCTGTATGTAGCCTATGGACTGGTTGCCATCTGGTTGCTATGACAAATATTAAAACAGTTTAATTTTGGGTTCATAAGTCCACTGGTGTTTTATAGACCTCAAAATATATTTAGAATTATTCATATTATATGACTTCATAATATAAACAGGTGTTGGATAAAAAAATAAGACTGAGAGCAACGTAAAAAGCGTGTTGCCCTACGACTCGGAGACCTAGAACGCAAACGAAAATAGTATGAAAATAACCAAAATCATTTTTAAAAACAATAAAAAGCCAAACTTGCCTTTTCCTAAGAAAGCTGAATTTAGAATAAATCGAAAAAAATATATTAGAAAATAGTATATGTACAAGTGCTGAAAAACGGATATTTCAAACAAGTCGTGAAAGTTTGAAATATTCTTCAGCATGTGTTGTACACTATGATTTTTCTTCTTTTTCTCATGTACAGAGGTGGTCAAGCTTATACAGAAGTTGCATTCCATGTGACTGTATGGTTACGTGTACTCCAAAACTCTGTTTCTCGAATTTCACATAAACTATGCAGTCAAAGGCATAGCTTATGCCCACAAATAAGCTTAGGAGGGGATGATATCGGACATTTGGAAAGCGTGCCACTTTCCCTTCGATCTCGACACGATTACGCCTGATTAATGAACCGTATATTAAAACGTAGGTAATTTAATTACGAAACCAATGATATAGGGTTGCCTGAGCAAAAGTTGGCAGTCTATTACCTTTTTTTTTCGTACTGAACTTCAAATCGCGGCAACCCTTAGATAGGTCGGGATCTTAGACTACAATGGCAATGTCAAAAATCTAAAATCATCATCAGGGCGGGTCTCGCGGTACTGAAAAAAAATAGCCGTATTTTATTTGCTCTTAGGATTACTTTACCTTTGATACCGAAATAAAATTATCCAAACAATTTTACCTAAAACCGGCCCCATTAACAAAAAGTCGTAAACCTCAGGATTTTCGAGAAAACCTCATTTAATAAATTCCATAAAAAAAATTGTTGACTACCTCCACTATTTGTCAATGCTCAGTTGGGTGTACTTATTCATCATAAGTTCATCATCAGTTGTACTTATTCATCATAATTGTGGAAAATATTCTTAACAGGTCAGTTATGCAACATACTTCTATGAAAGATAACACATAGTAAAGGAAACCGGACGAAAACAAATATAACGATCAATTGTATTGTACTTATTCATCATAATTGTGGAAAATATTCTTAACAGGTCAGTTATGCAACATACTTCTATGAAAGATAACACATAGTAAAGGAAACCGGACGAAAACAAATATAACGATCAATTTATTAAACAAACTCAAATACAAAAATGCGTTTTTCTCGAAAACCGTGGAATTTACAACTATTATTATTTGTCAAGAGTATTGAGTTTCATTTACAATTCCAACTATAATCCGCTTCCCTCAGAAAAACGCTGAAACCTAATTATAAATAAAATAATAATAATAATATAATATAATATAAGCAGGCAGACAGGTCACAATACCTGTTTCACAATGATGTTAATGTTAGGATGGTAACCCTAATAAAAAGATGGAATTGTTCACAATCATGTTGACCCCAATGGTAATGTTAAAGAGTACGTCACCCTGAACATAACATCATGTTAGAAAGCAAAAATATTTTAAATCCTACCATCACTCTTAACATTGCTGTCCTAATTTAATAATTGTGTTTACTTAATGCTTCTTCTGTAATAAAGGCACGACAATGTACAACATGGACTTGACATGAACTCTTTTTAGCGTTTATTATTTGCACTTTCAGTTTAGACTGTTTAGAGGTTATAGTCGACAACCTGTCAATTAATACAAAGCTCAAACATTAAAACCCTACAAATGTAAAAATAAAAACAAAAATTCTCTAGTGCTAGTTAACATTCATTATGAACACGCTAGTCCTAACATTGTCATTACCGCTAACATACGTTAACATTAACATCATTGTGAAACAGGTATAACATCGTTGGCCTTGGTGAGCGCCACCACCTTGTCGAACTGATGGTGCACATCGGACCGGTAGCTCTTGGCGCACCTGGGAGGTCAAGCCATCTTGACTTCAGTACCAGCCGGGGTTCCTTTTGGCTAACAACCAATTGGAACCCTAGACTGTAGTTGCCACCTCAACAGGGAAAGACCCCCACGACCGGTCCCAGTCGGATAGGGACCAAGGTGAAGGTGGTGGGTTCTCGCAAAACAATTTACCCGTTGACGACTCTGGCAATGCCCATGGACGCTTTGAGTGGACCAACACTCTAAGGAATTACTTGCTCGACTGCTACGAGACGAGCGAGCCGCGGCGAAGGGGTTACATGGCAAGGATGCCTGCTCTTTGGGGTGAGAAACACAAGGAGCATCACTTTTTCCTGCTCCTAATCGAGATGGTCTATCGAGAAGTCTATCTTCTTTGGTCCCACGTGGTGAGAGCACTGAGGCTCAAAGGAAATTCGAATGTCGCCTTGAAAAGATAGACAAGAAGATAGGAACCGCTGCACTGGGCAGTATATTTCTCAAATTCAGTGTGTGATGGAATTCTTCAAAGAGATGACACCTTTCACGCCAAAAATCCGGCGCATCGCGCGTCATTTTTGCCGGACCCATCATACACTGAATGCAGCGGTGCTTGCTGTTGCGAAGCAGCACTGCATGGATAGAGTTCGCAGTCTTGTGGCTGCAAGAAAGTCCCTGGTAAGGAGTAGGCGAAGGTTGGTCGGGAACAACAAGTTCAAGACAAATCCTTCGAGGCTCTTCCAGTGCAGGATGTTTTCTGGAGGGAAATATACGAGGGGTCGAAACCGTTGCGTGAAGACACTCCAGCCCTTGCACAATTTGAGAACTTCGTAAGAAGATCTCAATTAAGACCAGTGGTGTGCAATCCGATAACCCCGGAAGAAATTGGCGAGACCCTTAAGGGAATCAAAAATTTTGCCGCACCAGGCCCGGACGGAATTAATACCTTTTGGTGGAAGAAATTCCGAAGCACGCACAAGCGTCTGGCCAAGGTATTTAATTCCTGGCTTAATGGTGACCGGCCCATCCCGGAGTGGGTTGTCGAGGGGCGAACCGTTTTACTACCTAAAACGGGTGATTTGTCTCGGCCTCAGAACTACCGGCTAATAACTTGCCTAAATGCGTGCTATAAGATTTTCACCAGACTCCTGTACTACCGAATATTCCACGCTATTAACCCGGTGTATTCGAAAATTTTCGAACAGCGAGGCTGTAAAAGGGGCGTGGACGGCTGCAAGGAAAACCTGCTGATCGATAGGTGCGTCACGCAGGATGCCGTCCAATATAAGCGCAACCTATCTATGGCTTGGATCGATTATCGTAAGGCATTCGACACAACATCTCACGAGCTGATTATTCACTTGCTCGAATGTCTTGCGATACCCGATACACTGGTGAGATGCATCAAACAACTCATGTCACTCTGGAAGACTCGGTTCTCGATAACATCCCGACGGGACCGAGTTCAGACAGAGTTGATATCATTCAGAAGAGGAGTATTCCAGGGAGATTCCTTGAGTCCTCTTTTGTTTTGCATCTCACTGTTGCCGCTGTCCGTAGCCTTGTACGGTGCAAAGAGTTATAGCTGTGGTACACCCGGTAACCGGAAGCATAAGATCACGCACTTGTTTTACATGGATGAAAGTGTATGCTTCCGGAAAGCAAGAACTGACGCAGACATTGCGCATAGTGCAGGAGTACACAGATGCTATTGGCATGGAGTTCGGTTGGGACAAATGCGCTCAGGTTCATCTCAAAAGAGGACGATGCGAGTATTTCGATGAAGATGCTCAACTCATTGACGGAAGCGTTCTGAGACATCTGAACGCCGGAGAGACTTACAAGTACTTGGGTGTGGAGCAGTGCCACATCCAAGCGTCACACCAGGTAAAAAAAGTCTCTCTGCGGCAAGTACAAAAATCTTCTCTAATCGTCAGAGCTCTCGGGGAAGAACAACATTTTTGCGACAAATATGCTTGCCGTTCCGATAATGCTCTACTCATTTGGAACAGTTAAATGGTTAGTAGATGAGTTGAAGCAGATTGATCGGGATACTCGAAAAATGATGCATCTACAGCGCAGTTTGCATCCAAAATCGTCCGTTCCGAGGTTATATCTTCGACGAAACCAGGGGGGCCGAGGACTTTTGAGTTTGGAGTGTCTTCATAACTGGGTAATCTTGGGTATAGCCTGTAAGATCATCCAAAGTTCAGATCCCCTGTTGCTTCTTGTCAGGGATCACGAGAGGCGGGGAGTCGGGGCATTTTTGTTTAGGGCGGCACAAAGAGCAGCAGATGAAAACGGTCTTGACTTTGACGTTGAGTGAGCTCGGCCACACTCTATTACCGTCAGATCAATTTGCTCCGTTTTACAGCCCACGTCAGAATCTCTGAGCAAGATATGCTCATGAGAAGGCATATGGATAAGTCAATGCATAGTGTTTTCTTCAAGAACATTGAAAACCTTGGCCTATCCAAAAGGCATACATTTGCCTTTCTGAGATCAAGTGGACTGAAGTCTGAGACTGAGGGATTTATTTGCACTGCGCAGGATGGTGTAATTAACACCTTGATTTATCGCAGCCGCGTGATGGGTATAGAGATGCCGAATGTGAGCTGTAGGGCTTGTCGAAGGGCCCCTGAAACAGCAGTATGCAGTTTCGGCCTACATCCATCGCCACAATGCGGCGTTGAGAGTGTTACACTCTCATTTAAGACACCATTATGCGATAGACCAGACACCAGCGCTACCCTATGGTCCAAACGATATTGAGTCCGTTGTGGAGAACGAGAGGTGCCGAATATATTGGAACTTCTCGTTCTCCACCGTCAGGCAGATAACAGCGAACAAGCCGGACGTGGTTCTATTCGACCACTCCTCCAAGCAGATGTTTGTTATTGGATTTTCGGCTCCTGCTGAAAATAATATCTGCGTCAAGGAGGAGGAAAAGCGGACAAAGTATAAAGACCTGCTCTTTGAACTTAGGAGGCTGTACTCAAGTTACGCAGTGAAGCTCGTCGTTTTGGTAATTGGGTGCATAGGAGGCATCAAGGACTCGCTCAATCTGAAAATCATTCCTGCCTGCCGTAAACCGGCAGAGACCTTTGCGGCTGGAATGCAGAAAGCGGTCATCTTGGGGTCGTTGCGTCTGCTTAGGGCACATGATTTACGGGACTCATAGCTACTGACCTCATGTACGAAATGGACCTGACCAGCAAGTAACCTCGTGAAAGTCGAAATCACGGGGAGCTCCGTCTGGTCATTACGAAAAAAAAAAGTATAATGATAAAAAGATGAATATGAATCAATATCGATTTTAAAATATATCCCGGTTTGTTAACAAGCAATAAAACGTGCGAATGAGTTGAAATGACATTTCTTTTAAAGAACTATTTGAAAAAAAGAACAATCCAATGCAAAGCATTGTTCTTCTTGATGTTGCATCTAACCACCAACTAGTTGTCAAGAATTTTAAACCCAAAATCTAAATGTACGTGATTTTTGAATTTGAAGCAGGACAAAAAACCTTGCCCGTGTTCTTGGAACCATTCAATTACACATAAATTATGTAGGTACTTATAAAGCGAGTTTTTATATAAAAAAGATGGAATTTCAGGATGTGCAATGTTGAACCAGCGTTGCTATTATGTTGGCATCTTGTAACTCCATACCGTTCCCATATGGGTATAAAATCTTATACAATTCGCCCAATACTGGGCAAATCATGCCAAAAATATATTTAAAAATCATTTTACACCAAGATAGGGCCAACGTTGGTGTTATGTTGGCAAGCAATACTGGCATCTTCTTGTAACTCCATATCGTTCCCATATGGGTATAAAATCTTATATATTCGCCCAATATTGGGTAAATCTTACCAAAGATATATTGGAAAATCATTTTACACCAAGATAGGGCCAACGTTGGCTAAATCAGTTCTATATTGGCCCGGGATACAATATTGGGCCTAGAAGCGCATAATATAGGATTAATATACAGGCCGTTTCAATCGAAACGAGCCACCCTCAATAACTGTTAAGGAAAAGAGATTTGAGCAAAATCTAAAAACCGGTCACTTTTAACCTCGAGGGGTTGAGTAACATGTCGTTTGAAAGGTCTTCTAATTATTAACATGTCTCTTCAGCCAATTAATTATTTTTTATTAATTATTTTTTAATTAGTCTATAAGTCAGTAGTTAAAAAACACGGATTTGTTTGCAATTAATGATAAAAAGCTTGTAATAAACATTATTAGACAATTTATTATTGACTAGATTAGTATTCTTAATTTTATTAATTTTGACGTCATCCATACACATTCGTATTATGTAATTATTAACACAAGAAATAAAACAATTATTGGATTTTAATGAAGTAGCATTTATGTATACTTTGTTTATTTTATAATACGAGGAAGTTACCACAGGATTGGTTGACGAGGTCCTGTACAATAGCCAGCTAAATCGCCCGAGTTTAAAACCCTATATTTTTATTTGTGGGGGAACGGCAAGTGCACAGTGTATGCGACACAACCAGCTTCTCTGGAAGATTTCCGACACAAGATTATCCTGAAATGTCCACAAAATAACACCGGAAACGTTGCGTAACGTAAGAAGCGCAATTGATAATGGGCTGTATCACTGCATGGAAGTCGATGGGAATCATTTTGAACATTTGATATAAAATCAAATTAAGTGTTCAGTGGTACAGTGGCTTCATCGCTCAGGAAATTAAACACGCCTATTTTGTTTTCAGTTTAGTTATTTACTTATTGTTAAGAATTGGTATAAATGGTTAGGGATGACGACAAATTTGATTAGAACGTTATTCATATCAATAATAAATTGTCTAATAATGTTTATTGCAAGCTTTCTATCGTTAGTTATTATTGAAGAAAATGAAATGTGTGCATTGCAATTGGTCCGAATTTTTAAGACCCAAAAATGAGCCTGAAAATATGATTCTTTTTGTATCAGCGACAAAATAAATGTACTTCCCAGCCCGTTGGTAAAAATTCTCGGCAACATACCAGGAATTATTAGGCTTGTCAGATGCCGGAGGCTACACAGGCCTTTGTTTCCGACGCACGGCTGCTACACCTCACTCTGATGCTGGAGGTAGTATGACAGGATTAATGCAATTGGGTGGAACAGTTTAACAGTGCTGGCACAAGGTCTTATCGATGACAGCAAATGTTCGAAACGACAAAATGTCTTCTTGCTGACGTGGGGCAAAACTGTAGTGATACTGAAGTAGTAAGAACAAATGATTCGATTTATCCTACAAAGTTATTGTCATAAGCTGTACTAAATTTATCTGGTGATTCTGTAAACTGTATGATTGTTTGAGCCTCCATAATTAATTAAAAAAAAATTTGACCAATTTTTTATTCTTTATTTAAAATTTTACTAAAATCATTTTTTTCTTGAAAAGAGAATTTTGCGAGCGTTATAAAAAATATAATCTAGGTATTTTTTTCCAATATACGGAAGTAAATTCGGTAAGTTAGGCTTTCTTTCATTCAGTGTGATTAAGGCGAAAGGTGACAACGAAATAGTGAGAAGCAAATCCGCTAGATGGCTCTAAAACCAGTGAAAAGTATCCCCGCAATAAAAATGAAACGGAAAGGCCAATTTCAATTCTGAAAACGGTTTTGTATTCAAAAGATCAGTAGAATTCACGCTTGTTTTCAACTTTTTAAATTTTCTAATTTTATAAAACTTGAAAGTGAAAAAACCCAGTTTTTTGGAAAAATTTCAAAAATCCCAGGTATACATTTTGCAGCTGACATACTGCCATTCCAAGTAACAAGAAAAAATAATTCAATTTCATTATTTTTCCCTATCAAAACTGCGATTTTCTATTATTCCTTTGACAGTTTTGCCGCCCGTCCCGTACAATGGCCGTGAAAGAAAGCCGACTTTTGTACCTAGTCAGCGACGGATTAGAAATTCCAGGAAATGTTTTGAAGATTTTGTTTTGTCTCGGTCAATTTGGATCAATTTCTTTCTCGCCTTGAATAAACTACTGTTTTTGATTCCTTATCCTACCCTTGCTTTACATTGACTACGTATCGTGCAGAATTTACAGCACTTTGTCACTATAGTCAGCGGTTTTCGTGTGGAGTGTTTTTTACATTGTATGAGAATGAATGAAATTATTTAAAATAATAGATCCTCGCTTCAAAAGAAATAATGGAGCTAAAAGGAGACATAATCAAAATGATCGTCAATTATTTATATAGGACGCATTTTTTCTTATAATAAAATCCTGAAATTAGACTTGTAGTCTTGTTATTTCCGACAATTTCATTAATTTTTTTACTTTTTAATGTTTCACAAGAAATTACACGTCGGGCATAAAACGTCGTATCTTACACGTGACCGAAATGTCATTGTAAACTCGTGAGATGTGTCACTCCTGCTACTAGATTCAAGGATCTCACTCGGTGACAATGAAGCATTTTGTAATCTACTGTTATTTTAGTTTTAATTTAGGCTGGAATGCGTTTTTCCAGATTTTCCTCCCGATTTTTTTTCAATTGAAAACATTTCAGTGAGTTATTTCCATCATTTGAAGCATAACGAACAAAACGAAAAAAGAATCAACCAAATACATATTATGTCGTTTATATCGTCAGTTATGATCGAGAGTACAGACAGATTTTTGGACTTTTTTTGGATTTTTGGTCCGTATTTTTCGACTTTTTCTTGCAATTTTATTTTTCTGAAACTTTTCCAGGACCACAATGAACAAAACAAAAAAAGAATTATGCATATCCATCGTTCGAATAGTGAGTTATGGTCTTGATTTCATACAAAAATCTCATAGAAAACAGAAATTTTTCTTCCATAAGAACCAAACCTAGACCATTACGAATAATATCCTAAAAAACAAAATTAGCCAAATCGGTCCAGCCGTTCTCAAGTCATGCGCTTACCAACGTACAGCATTTCATTTTTATTATATAGATTTTTGTTTTCATTATTTTAATATTATATTCTTTTAGTTATATATAGTTTCATTTGTATTATTTTTTGATACTTTAGTTCGTTTTATTTCCTGATACTTAAGTAGGTAAGTAAAAAAGTGCAGAATACAAAGCATGTAAATATGTACCTACTTATTTCTCCTTTCACCTCTATTCTAACTGTTTTTGCGAATTTATTTCGATGGTTTACCGCACTTATATTTTGCAATTTTTTTTGATTTTTTTTCTTTCATTTTTATCACGAAATTAAAGATGCCATCTAACTATTGAAAGACTTATTATTTTCAAATAACAGGCCAAAATAAGTTATAACAATAAGCCCTTCGTTTTTTTTTCCGTAGTCTGATCAAATTACTCTTTACGTCATTGCATGTGCCCCATACTATCGATTTATTATTATATACTTCGAAATTAAATCAGTAATAATAGCAACCAGATAAAATTAAAGCCTAACTCTCGTAACTAGCCTCACGTCTTTATTTTAGAATGAAGAACGGGTAACGGAATCGTCGAAATGCTCAAAGCTAGATCTCGGCAAATTGAAAAGCGCCATCTTAGGTGGGAATGAAAATTTTGGGCTTGGGACATTTCCAATGCTCATTTCTAGTTTTAAGCTCTTTATTCGGATCTGCAACAATGGTGAATCTAATTTTTAAAACCCATATTTGTAGCAGGGCGAAATTTACGAATATTTTATTAGGTACGTAATCTACATTTATATTATGTATAGTATGTATATGTATGTAAAAATAGCATTGGCTAATAACAAATGGACTTGCCCAGTGTTATTCCAGGCGTTATTTCTTATTATTATCGACGTAAAAACGATAAACCGCACGCATCGGCAAGAACATAGGACGCGGTAAAATTGTCAAAGGCGAAGTGAAAAATCAATTTTCTGCTATGAAGAATTTTCTAATATTTTAAAACTTTGTGTTATTTGTATTTCTGAATGGATTCTCCACAATTTGTATACCTTCAATTTTGAAAAAAAATCATAATTCTTAATTTTTTTTTGAAAAAATTTCCAAAAATTAAAAATTTTGAAAATTTCGAAAACAAGCGTGAATTCTAATGATTTCTTGAAACATAAGCTGTTTTCAAAATTTGAATCGGTCGAACCGTTTCGTAGAAAAAGCGGGGACACTTTTGCATGAATTTTGTCTCTGTCGCACACCAGGCAATAAAATTCAATCACCTTTAGCCTTAAGACAAAATGCGTCTGTCAAAGTGACATCGTTCATGTGTTTGGGAGCGTGAAGTAATTGGCTCCCCTCACTGACACATAGACCATACCGCGGTTGCATTGTGTCACCCCCTCGTGCCGATTGTAATGAAATTGAAAGTGTTTTATTACAATTTACTTCCTGTATTTTATTATTATTTGTCACAAACGTTTTCGGCCACGTGGGCCATCATCAGGTGACACGTCAAGGTTTTTTTATAAGCTTTCCAATGATGTGTCGGTTGACATATCTTCCCATTTGAAAAAAAAAACTTAAGAGTGGTTACAGCCCCCTGAGTAAAAACAAAAGAAGGCTGATCAGGCTAAAAAGTGGCGATTTAAAAATAAAAATCGACATGTTTCAAGAATTTTTCTCAAAATAAATTGCAGTGAAGATACTGAATTTATTCCAGTTAAACTTTTCACCCTGTATATAAAATCCAAATACCACTCACTGACTCATCACGAAATCTCCGAATCCATCGAAGTGATTGCAATGAAACTTTGCACGCTTACTTATTTTAACAGGTAGGCGCTCACTAAGAAACGGTTTTAAACAATTCCATTCCAAAGGGGAGTAAGGGGACGGGGGAGTTAATCTCTAGATCCACTGAACCGATTGCAATGAAATTTTGCACACTTACTTCTTTTACCACTTAGGCGCTCACTAAGAAACGGTTTTTCAAAATTCCTTTCCTAAGGGGAGTAACGGAATGGGGGGTTAATCTTTGAATCCACTAAACCGATTGCAATGAAATTTTACACACTTACTTAGTATTAAATAAATTACTTAATAAAATAAAATCACCGTGCGAATCCGGGACGGGCATCTAGTTTTTAATACACAAACCTAACAATTTTGTCACATTCAATGCTGTCAACCGTTCTATTAGCGCCGAAAGTTGACATGTAACATAATAAAAATTCTGTTAGTAGTTGCGTATATTGAAATAAAATAGATAGTAACTAATAGCTATGACTAGTGCCCGTTGTTATGAGAGAGGCAGTTATTTGTCAATGGTATGAGATAAAAGTAACTTTTTTAATCTAATTTCCCTTTGATAAAAATAAACAAGAAGTTGCGGTTAGTAGAAATCTTCTGACGCTTTTTGGACTATAGTTTGAAAGTTCATCTTTTAAATTTCTTTCGAAGTCGTCCGTCTTATAGCTATTTATTATACAAGTGTCTTATAAGGCAAATAAGTCACGAAAGAAATGTTCTTGAGTGACTTATTTGCTGTTACGAGTGTAATACATAGCTTTATCCAACACCTCTTTCGAACAGTTCTTAAAACATTAATCATAACCCAAAAAATGTTGACGTTCAAAACTGTTGGCTTATGAGCTGGTTGCTATAACAAATTTGAAAACCGTTGAATTTTGGGTTCATAAGTCACTAGTGTCTTATAGACCTCATAATACATTCAAAATCGGCATTATTATGACTTATGACTCTCCATCTTATTTGTGAATTGTTCCCAATAGCCTTCTTTTATTTCTTTTATTCCTGTGTTTACTATGTTTCGTTCTATTTCATATATTGCCCAGTTTTCTTGGTTCTTGTTTCGCAGATACTTTATATAATTATGCTGTTTTCTTTTGCTCACATAGTTTGTGAAGATAATTTTATCTTTTCATTAACCTTACATATTTCGTTACTTTTTTCGGTTGGATTTTATATCACTTCGCTGTGAAGGGGCTGCTGTTTGGGGCATCCTAGAGCATTTTACCAAAAAGGGGAGATGGTATTCGGCGTACCTCACTCTTGAGTTTAAGCCGCTGTTTTCTTCGTACTTTTTACTCTATTCTTGCTCGAAGTAATTTCTACTGTAAACCGTAATTGTGCTCGACATTACGGAATGTTACTCTCAATGTATCGTCTATCTTCTTCATTCTTCGCTGTGCTGGTGTTATCTGGTTCGATCTTTCGTTCTGGAAGTATGCAACACTTTTCCCACTGCCTAAAACGCCAAATGGCTAAAGTACTGGAACCTCGACTGTGTAATACCTACACTTAAAATTTCTTTGTGTCTCGTCGGGAAATAATGAAGAACTTCTCTTGTTTGCATCTACATATCCTCACACCTGTCAAGCAGCGGTACGTCAAACGTTACCGCGTCGCTTGTGCGCATGTTTTGTTAGAGGCCTTCTTCCGGCCGGCGTCTTCTGTCAAAAGAGACATTATTGTTCGGTGGTTGATGAAACGTGGTGTTCGTGCAATTAAATTTGAATTATCCGCAAGGGATTAGCTCATCCGTTTCATCGAAGAGTGTGATTCTCGTCCCGTGGAAAATAATCGCAAAACGACGAAATCATTTTCAACCTGCGGGGATTAAAACCACCGAACAAGTCGTGCACGTGGTGCGTCCTCATTTCGTTCTCTTTGGAAGTCGTCCCTCATTGGAGGGTACTGGCTCGGGGTGAATCTTAAAACCTTCACCACCTAAGTGGAACTACGCCATCGAGCGAGGGAATCGTGATATCCCTTGGAAGTTCTAGCGTGGACGCTTCTATCGAGGATTCGTTGGTGCCAGGGGCTAGAGAATCGTCGTCGTCTCCCTCTGGAAGTCCTCACACACCCCAAACCAGAGTTCCAGGGCCAGATAAGAAATTTTTCTCGTCATTTCTTATGTCGTTTTTTTTTTTGTGGTCATTGACCAAGCAATAATTTAATATAATAATCATTTAAATTCCTAATTTAAAGTCACAACTTAGTTCAACCCTATTGTCTCTATCGTGTAACATAAAACTAATTAAACCGTCGAATCGTCGTTGTTTACACTATACTTGCTCGAATTATAGCTATAGCTCGACGCCTTTAAATTCAACTTGGTATATTAATTTAAAATATTAGTTTTATGGGTAACTTCTTATTTCCCTTAATTGTTTTTTGTAACTGAATTTTGCTGATGAATGATACTTGACTGAATATTCCATTTAATTTATAATTAATAATTTATTTTCCAGTTTTTCAACTAAAGTTTAATTTCGTAACCATCCTCTTCTGTGGTAAAAACTGGTGGCGTCCATTTAAGTAGAAAAAAATAGTAATAAACTAGACCCAGCCCATCTCCATACAGCTAGATTTGGGGCGGTACCAAACCAATTTTTGGTACGTAACAAGTTCTTTTATCTCTGGGGTGAACCATGGTGTTTTATTTGCTTTATTGATATTCACTTGTCTTTTTCCTAAAGCTTTGTTAGCTGCATTTATAATATTTGATCTTTGAGTTCTCCATTATTTGAAATTGATGGGCTAATTTAATTTCTCGGTAAGAGTTATAGAAATTGCAACGAAATACTGATATTTTATTCCAGTGCACGCCCTATTTGACCCGCCCGCAATATAGTTTTGACGTGCTCATCAAAAGAATCGCAGAAAATTAATCCCGACCGAAAATAAATAACTTTTGCCCAATTGTTGCGGAGATTATTAAAAAAAAAGTGACTTGCGAAGAGCAGTAGGTACAGACCACAACAACAAGTCAAAAACGCGAAATTTAAATGCTCTCGCTAAATTTGACCGCAATTAGAGCAGTAAAGAGTAATTCCACAGAAGGCCGAGCTGAAAGGAGTGAAAGGTGCGAAGATTCTGAAGGGTAACGTGTCTAACCACAAGTAGTAGGGCCCTGCAGGATGAGAAATATTGCGGTTACTAGACGAAAAATTTGAGGTTATGTTTGCAATATTTGCTGATTATATGAATTTATACGAATATAAACTAATCTTGGAAAAATAGTAAGAAGACGATGGGTTGGACGGAAGAAATTATCAAGGCTCCAAAGCCTTCGGCACTGGACAGGTTTGAACGTGGGAAACATAATGCAGGCAGCCCTCGATCGAGCTACTTTTCCCAAAATCATCAACGACTCGTCTTCAACGACGACTTCAACTGACGAACAAAATAACTGGATAATGGATAATATTAACAAGTGGGATTTTAATTTTATTTATTCAAATATTTTTGTCTCAATAATATTTTGTATAGCTCGCCTCATCCCAACGCTTCTACTTCCGCATCTCGGTGATATCGTTTCTTTAATTTCTTCTTTAGTAACTTCTTTAAGCTTGAGCCTTAAAAGATATCGGGTGTCTAAATAAAAATGTGGTCAAAAAGTGTCAAAAATTAAAGTTTCAGTTCTTTAATTATCGAAAAATGCCTTTTACACTTGAACAAAAAACATTCATGGTTAAAAGTTGAAAGATTTCCGAAACGGGCGAAGAATAAAAAGAGAATGGTCTTATTCCACTCATGACTGTTTAGAAGAATTTCAAACCCAGTTTCCAGAAATTTGCGGTAGATTACAAATCTTTTAATGAATGTCTCAATCGTAGTGTAAAATTATTTCGTGAGACTGGATCCTTAACAAGAAAACCCGGAATTGGACGGTCAACGAAAAGGACTGCACATGTTCTTGATGATATTGAACAAATTATAGTGGAGGAACCTCGAACTTCCCTTCGTCGTCTATCTCAACAGGTCCATATTTGTGTTGAGACGTGCCGGACCATTCTCAAAAAGGATTTAAATTTATACCCATACCGCGTGACATCCGTGCCTGAATTCCTGCCACTGGATGTCCCTCAACGATTAACAACAATCAAAACATCAAAAATGAAACACAAACGAAGAACTCTATTAAATAAGGTGTTCAAAACGACCATCCTCTGCTTCTTGACAACGCACAACTCTTCTTCTAAATCCGTTCAAGACATTTTGGAGCATTTGAGGGCCATGGAATATTTGTGTTGCGGCTAATTACCCTATCATCAAAATATTCTAGTATTAATTTTTATAGAGTAATTGATCCTACTGTCCAATGAGCTGTTGCCCCATCCTGCTCCATATACCCTTCTTGCAATTTATTCATCATCATGTAATGCTTCAAAGAAAGGCTACAAGATTTCGGTTTGGTAACGAACCGCGTTTATGTTACCTAAGTTGAAATAATCAGTATGTTTTATTTACTTTTTTTACTTTACCTTGAAAAAAGATTAGTCTCCTACCGCTGATCGCTGCCGACACTCCAGGATACATAGAGGTCTCAACAAATATATGGGGGTTTTCTGCAGACCAAATTCGCATATTTTGCGAGTTTACATATCCTGTTTTGTAAAAGTGAGCTTCGTCAATATAAAAGGTTTTATTTAAAGTGGCTTTATCATTTGTTAGCGTATTTTGAAACCACTGGCAAAAAGTTAATCGTTGAGGGGGATCCAGTGGCAGGAGCTCAGGCACGGATGTCACAGGGTATGGGTACAAATTTAAATCCTTTTTGAAAATGGTCCGGCACGTCTCAACACAATTATGGACCTGTTGAGATAGACGACGAAGGGAAGTTCGAGGTTCCTCCACCATAATTTGTTCAATGTCATCAAGAACCTGTGCAGTCCTTTTTGTTGGCCGTCCAATTCCGGGTTTTCTTGTTAAGGATCCAGTCTCACGAAATAATTTTACACTGCGATTCATTAAAAGATTTGTAATCTACCGCAAATTTCTGGAAACTGGGTTTGAAATTCTTCTAATAAACAGTCCATTTATTCTTCGCCCGTTCCGGAGATAACTTTCAACCATAAAAGTTTTTTGTTCAAGTGTAAAAGGCATTTTTCGATAATTAAAGAACTGAAACTTTAATTTTTGACACTTTAACATTGACATTGGCTACCACAGATTTTAGCTACGACGTGCCGAATGTGAACCGCTTTTGTTTCATGGCAATCTTGACCAGATTTTTATTTAGACACCCGATATATTATGTAATACTGAATTTGATTGCAAGGAAGATTTATTCTATTGTTACCTAATAATGTATGTGGCACCACATTTGGCTTTAAATCTAAGGCTTCTTTAACAGTATGCTTACAACTCACTGTAAAATCTTCTGAACAGAAGTGCATCAGAAATAATTAATATTATAAGAGTGTACTACTAAAAACATTGCAAAAAATGTAGTTTTCGGAAGACCTAAGTGTACCTACTTCAATACTTGAGCTTATGGAAGTTTTTAAATTCTTACATAACCTTTCTCATTCTATCCCCATTCTACGATATAGTAAATTTGCATACATCGCAAACTTCCAAATGTTTTATAGTACTTGGAATTCTCAGGACTTCCAAACATATTTTTCGAATGGCCATTATTTTCTCGCCTAAAAAATTTGGAAAGGTAACAAGTGCATACACTGCAGATGGTATTTACCTGTGGGACAACTTTATTTATCGAAAAACTCCGCTTGACTTTGGCGAAAAACGTCATAAAATGACAGTTCAAGACACACACTAATAACAAAAAATATTCATGTTAAATGTTCATGGAAATTAAAAGAGACGATGATATATGTTGCAACCGTTAGCGGTACCTTTAGAAAGAGAATTTTTCATCAAGTGACCTTAATTGTATCGACAGTGCTGGTTGGAATAGATTTTTTTTCATTAAATTGGTTGCTGTTTTAAGATTTTTTAAATTGTTCATAAATGTTAGAGTGTAGCAGTAAATAAACTTTAAAAGTTGTAAAGTCATATATTACTGACTGATTGTGAATAAATACGATTTTGTTATGGCTAGCGTATACATCGATATACTATTTAATAATAAAAATAACTTAATTTTTAGAAGGAATGTCCCACATACGAATATACTTATAATGGTAACGGAATGTCATAAATAGAATGTTATTTTGAACACCTGAGTCAAGTAATTTCTTAGAGTTCTTTAGAAAAAAAGTAATACGAAAAATGTTTTATACCTTGTTTGTGGAAAACTGACAAGACATAAATTTCTCATGTTCATGTTCATATTTCATATTTTCATTAGCAATAATGTAACATTTTAAGTTGTCCTTAGTGTTCAACATTTTATATCGATAAAAAGAATAATACAGTCGAACTTCCAACTGCCATTGCTCGAATTCTTTTATAACTCGAATTTTCATTGCGTCCCTTCCTATTTACGTAATCTCTTTAATTTAAACTGCTATAACTCGAAAGCTTTTATAATCTGTGTATAAACAATATTCCCCTAAGAAGCTGAAACAGAACTGAAACAAATCATGAATTGAGAGGAAGACTGTTGAAAAATCGAACCTTGAAGAAACATAAAAAAAATATGAATATTGCTAATGTAGACGATATAGATTTTGATAATTTTTGATATTTCCAAATATTGTAAGCAGCGATCTACCCACAGGCCAAGACATTGTTGACAGTGTGAAATACACTGCAATACAGGCCTAGACAAGGCCTAGACATTTACAAATGAATAATTCGTTTGAAACTCTAAGACTTTTTTCCCAATGGAATTTTACGAAAAAAATTGTTACAATAATAGTATATTAAAAAAGTTTCATAAGACCAGTCTTAAAGCACGAATTCAAGTTTACAAAAACGAGTGGCGTATCCACGAGTTACTTTAAAGAATGTGTGCTTGAAGGTCTTATGAAACGAGTATTTTATGCTATTTTTTGTAATTTGCCTTTTTTAAGCCATGTGCTGTCACTTCCTATTTTTGATATATTTTGTAATTAATTTGATTAATCTGAAAAACAATTGATAAAGATGTAGATACAGTTCCATCTTACCTGGAGAAGCTGTCACAAAGTCTACAACATGTATGCACTATACAGAAGTGCAAATCGTAATGGGCGCGAATTTCGGTGGTGGGTATTAGTGAACTGTCTGAAACAGTTTGGATCTTGTTAGACTTTTTATAATTTGTTAAATACTGTGTATTAGGAACATTTTTCATTTTTCATGTAATTAATCAGCACCTGGTAATTGTCTATTAGAAAATGTAACTTTGAAACCAACAAGTACATAAATACTTATAAGGAGAGTTAAGTTTCTTCTAAGTGTGTTTTATGTAATTCATAATTTAATTATTATTAATTCACCGGCAATATCAACTGAAACGATCAAGTAAAGAATGGTAAATTAAATTCTTCCAAAGTCCAGCCGACGTTGTCAAACTAGATTTAGCAGAGAAC
Source organism: Diaperis boleti (assembly GCA_963583935.1). Taxonomy (NCBI): domain Eukaryota; kingdom Metazoa; phylum Arthropoda; class Insecta; order Coleoptera; family Tenebrionidae; genus Diaperis; species Diaperis boleti. The sequence goes on from OY757249.1 coordinate 36,659,704, forward strand.
TAATTAAAAAAGTTTAATTATTTTTTAATTGCTTTTGTGTTAGATACTCCATTTTTTAAATAAAACTAAGAGACAAAATGGACCTTGAATTATGCTTGAAAACGTAGCCTCGGTAATTAAAAAAACTATTATCGTAGTACATTATTGTTCATGTAATCCCAGCAGTATCAACAATTACTATATTCCTTTTTCAATTGTGTTTATTTCCAGGACAACGCTGAATACTAATATCACATTTTTTACTTTGATATCAAATTTCAACATGAATCATTATGGGGAACAATTTTATTTATGAAATAATCTTACCGAATTACTTTCATGCTTCTAAAACAATCTGTTGTAATACTCAAGTTGATTAAAACGCAATACTCGTGTAATTTTTGACAAATTTCCTTTTGCTGCGCATCGAGAAATTAAAACGTCAAAAAATGACACTCGTAGTTGCTAATGAACAAGAAGATCAGAATTAAAAAAGAACTATAAAATAATACAACCTTCAGAAGAATACTTTTAATATAGTATATTATGATACGAGTTTTATAAGAAGCATTTTGTCGCACGCACGGGTTTAGGGCACGACGAGCGTAGCGAGAAGTGCCCTAAAAGAGTAAGTGCGACAAAATGCCTTATAAACGAGTTATCATACAGTATTTTTTCTACTTTGCCACTTTTTATACAAAATAATCAAATTTCACAATCTAGGGAATTTCGCGGCGGTTGGCACTCTTGCGAGCTGCATTAACGGCGCCTATGAAAAAGAATTAATTTGAAACGTCAACACTCGTATTTTTGTCCTTCCAAAAATGAGTTCTGAAGTTCTTCAATGTACGCCCACAGAAATACGGGCTTTGGCGAAAATACGATAGGCAATTTGCTACCTTTAAAGTCACGCGAGGTATATGGAAAAACATACGCCCAATTTGAAAATTGGCAGAAGGAGAACACGTTCTCTACGATCTCCAAAAACATTTTCCTACCGTATGTATTTTGAGCTGCAACGCCACAATGTTGTCTTATACTATTAAAAACCTTCTTGACGGCGTCCATACACAAAGTCAAGGCGAGCCATCCAGGACATGTAAAACCTGAAGACGCCGTCCTACATCAATGCGCCAAGAAGGCGACAAGTGTTACCAGCTTGTTGGACACCTCCCAAAACAAAATCGCTTACCCTAAATGCACGTGAATTTCCAATACAAGTGGCAAAAATAGTAATGCCAATTCACATTCATACATCATTGACAGCGAAGTTTAGGTTAGGATTGTCAAGATCAGACAGAGAGATTACCAATATTAAAAAAATAAATTATACCATTTTTAGTGTAATTATTATAACACCGCTTTTGTCTATTATGACACCCAAAAGCGTATCCTAATAGCCTCAGTACGAACGCAAAGTAAAAAATAGTATATTATTATACAAGTTTCACAAGACGGTTGATTGTAGCACGAGTAGTTTGGGGCACGACGAGCGCAGAGAGAAGTGCTCCAAAGGCACGAGTGCTACAATTTCGGCTTGTGAAACGCGTGTAATATACTATTTTTTCGAATTTGGCTTTATTTAATTAAGAAAAACTGAAAATTTGTGTTAAATTGATGACTTTGGGACTTTTGAATAACACGAGTGGTATTTCAGTATAATTGGTATTTCTGCTAAATGACGTTTCTGATTTGGAGGTTAGATTTGGAAACTTTTGATTATGCAGACACAAGCTGTACCTCACCATTTTTTCAATTCTTGTTTTTATCAATGTTTACATCTAATCATGGAACGAAAGTCATTTACTTCTCTTTGGTTTATTTTCGTTCACATCTGGTTCACATATGTCAGATGACGCGATTAGTTGACTTTTACAACGTCGTTGTCCCGGTCACATTGCAGTACAGTTGCAAAGGTGCAGGCAACATTAAGACAAGAAAAGTTACCAAAAACAGAATTATAATTTAGATCATTATGATTCTGTTTTTGGTGTTATAATTTGCAAATTATGAAACCAAATTCGAAAAAAGTCATTAAATTAATTACATTTCATAGCACGTGCTACTTTTAGTATTTTTTCACTTCTTTTTTCTGATTTCATGGAACTGTGATTTTATTGTGAGAACATAATTTCGACAAAAATCAATAATGTAAATTCATTGTTGTTGTTTGTTATTAATAAGCCACAATACAATACTCTGGTACTATCACTGTGGTATTGTCAGTGTGGGACGCACACTACATATTAATTGCTATGACTACTTGAATACAAAAAAATATATCATTAATCAGGAAAACCACCCTTGCTGGCTTAAAAGGGACCTCGATGCCCCTTCCACGCCCTGGTTGTGCCCCCAGTCCAAGACTTTTGTTAATTAATGTGCGTGTTTCATTATATTTTCTTCCGAAATATAATTCGAGGTACGCTTAAACATCGATATTTTTTTTTTGAAATGCCAACTCATCCAGCCTGCTGCGCAAACTCGTTGTATTTTCCAGTGGCGGCTCGTTCATGAGGTCATTCGGTCAATGACCTCCCAAAAGAAAAAGTGAAAAAGGCAGTATCAAGGCTATTTGTTTTGTGGAATATAATAATATAATTATTGCAATTAAATCATGATGTTTGAATTTTCGTATCAGTTATCTATTGAGTTTATCTCTGTGGTTGTCTCGAAGGATTTTATCCACCGTGAAGCGTGGAGATTGTCGAGTTCGTCCGGGTCAAAGCCGACTCATGCCCTCGTTAAGCGAATGCTGGTAGCCAATTGTACTAAACAAGGAAACAAGACGCCCCCATCTTCGCTCTTATCGCTCGAATCATGCACTTTCTTGTAAGCGACGTAATGCATGCTTGAGATAAAGACAGAAAGTCGGACGTCCGACTAACAGATTGTTAACGGTAGGAGGTACGATGTAGGATGTGTTTCTCTTTAGTTCATTGCAGTCATCTGACTAGATACTAGTGTTTCAAATTTCATCATGTCGGTGGTTCAAGCAATCAAATAACTCCAAATTAATAATAATCATAATTTAAGTTTTGAGAAACGGTTGGAGCTTAAAACAAATGGTCGTCTACTCTCAGAAATGCAAATTAGAGAGACAAGCAAGGACAAAAATGAAGAAGTTTACCGAAATTTTCGTAAGGGCATATATGATATGTCGTTTTGGATTTGTGGATGTGAAGTGACAAATGCCTTTATTGATTCGTGTGTTTGACTTTTTCAAATGGAAATGATTCGCTGTGGTGTAAGGACGGTGTCACAGACTTGAAACATTTAATAGAAAAAATAAAATAATTGGACGGTGCGTATAGAAAGTCCATAACAGATTTCAACGAAAAGGTAACAAAAAATCGATACGTTTTAAGTAAAGTAATAGACTGTTAAATTTATATTTTTTAAACGCCTGACTTTTTTTACGTATCTTTATAAACATTCTGCTAAAATTCGAAATGACCCTCCTGTAAAATGAACCACGAGCCGCCACTGGTATTTTCGTCGTTGGGACTGATATTCGTGACATTTAAAAAAACATCGATAATAAGCGTAACACTTATGTATATGTATTACACTTGATAATAAAACATCCTACGATCTAAAAAATTACCTTTTTCTACGATCATCACGGTAAAGATCTAATACTGTACACAGTACTAATCGTGTAACCCTTCCCTTACGCACAGTCGTGTGTAAATGAGGCGATCGCACAGTTTTATATTCCTGTTACGATGGTAACAACAACATTGACAAGACTGACAGCTGAATTTATTTGAAAGTTGCAGAATCTGTAACATGTGCGCAACAAGATCAGTGATCGTTAGACCTTCTGAATCCAAAACTTTGAGTCGGTACTTGATCAATACGATTGTGTGAATAGTCATCGAATGATCTACTGGCAATTCATTTTTTTAGCAATATAAAACAATTTTGTCGTTGCTAACATCGCGCCAGATGTAATTTTAGTAATAAAAAAATACTAGTGATCGCCCGTCACTCGAAATTCGAGTGGTACATGTATCGAATTGGTAATCAAATCAATGTAAAAATTAACAAAAAAAAATTGAATACTTACGTAAATAGTGTTGAATAAAGACTGGTTACCATATTACATATTACAATTTTTAATTTGCCTTGTCTGAATAATTAAAAAAAATAAGACGGAATAATTTCTTTATATACATGTTTTGCGTAAACACTTGTTCATTGTGCGGTATAAGATGCTCCTGATCTAATGTAGAAACGGAGACCATCAAATGTACGAAACAGAAGACATTACTACCAGTATTGTGTTGAAAAACCTCTTGAAGTTCATGATCAATAACTGCATGTTGTTCATTATTAGCCGTTTTATACATTTGATTAAACAATAAATCTTCCGCTTCTCGATTAATTTGTTGAGAAAGTCGCAGGTCAGTTAAACTAAAATATTGTGGAATTGGTAAACCATTTTTTCGGCAAGAAAAATTATGCCATAAAAGAATTGTATTTTGCACTGCTTCATTCGTCTTCTATTTCACACTCTTCACACTCCGCACCCAAACATCCATCCAGAGGTATAAATGTCTTAATAAGCATGTCATAAGTTCCCCACACAACTTGCTCATCCAACCTCAGGGGAGGGGCTAAGATACCTATATTTAGCTACAGTTGTCCAACTTCTCACTTAAAACGATTCACGCTCATTTAAATCGATGACTGTAATGGAGAGCTTTTCCCCTAAAATGATTTGCAAATAATAAATTAATGAACCTGTGAAATTTTTGAAAATGGAAAGTAATCTTCACATAGAACTTGTCAATGTCTCTCATTTAAAAAACAATTATCAAAATCGGTGCAGTACAGACTGTTTTATTTGGTTAAAATTGATTCATGTTCAACGATTAAATATATAGATATAATTTTCAAACTATTTTTGTATGTATATGAAATTTTAACACGACACAGTTTGAGAATCAAAGAATATAATATAAATTTGCCAGATCGAAAATCGGTTGTTTAATTAGGAGCCAGATCAATTTAAGTATAGAGGAGAAAACCTCTGTGTTATGATCATTCTTGTCCCTGTCCTAACTTTCTTCTCTAAAAGGAACAACAGTTTTGACGTGGAAATTCAAATTTTGGACAGTCAGAGAAAATAGGTTAAAAGTTTAACAATTAATCAAAAAGTAAAGTAAAAGTACCGATATACGTTTAGCCAACTGCGATTACAAATTTTGTTGCTCACTCGTTACTAGAACACAGTAAAACGATTTCCTTATTACCATTTTGACAATGAAAGCCATAAAAAAAAGAAAGAGGAGAAAAATAAGAAAAATAACATTTACCGAAAAAATATCAGTGTCTTTACTGTTCCTTTTTAATTAATTTATGTTTAACGCTAGTGAAGAAGAGTTTTGTATGCTCCCAGATCGAATCGAAAAGCCCAAAACGGTAATTGAAGTCTGTGATCACAAAGTTTTGGTATAAAATTGTTAGGTACCAAAAATTAAACTATTGTTCCTGTGGTGCTGGTAATTTTAAGAGCAAAACCCCAAAAACATTGAACAACCAGAAATATAAACCATTTTTTGAAAAATGTTATCATCTACTTAAGAGGGTTCTCCAGTGGCATGTACATTTCTGCCGGTCGAAGTACATTTTCCCGCAATATCTTTTTTTGTATTTACAAATTTCAAAAAATCGCTCTGTAGCTGCAAAGATCTATATTTTATCAACACGCCCACAAAATTTCAATGAAAAATCTTTAAAAATAAAAAAGTTACATTCAACGGCGGGCAAAAATGTACAACAATGTGCGGCGTTGAATGTAACTTTTTTATTTTTGAAGATTTTTTGTTCAAATTTTGTGGGCGTGTTGATCAAATATAGATCTTTGCAGCTACAGAGCGGTTTTTTGAGATTTGTAAATAAAAAAAAGATATTGCGGGAAAATGTACTTCGACCGGCAGAAATGTACCTGCCACTGGAGAACCCTCTTAAATACAAAACTTAACAATTTACAAGAGGAGTTTTGAAATATTAAACAAATAATGATTGAAGCTGAGTTGCGCAGGAGCACGGAAAGGTGACCGATTCTGTAGCATGGTGTAATAAATAAAACAGGAAGGGGACATAAAGGTTAAACTTGAAGGCGTCGAATGTACTGGAAAAACATTAAGGGCAAATCCTACAACACTTTCATGTGATTTAAAATCAATAGATGGCGGGCCAAACACGAAAACTTTTGGTCTGTTTGGGCCGCCATCTATTAATTTTGAATCATATTAAGTGTTGTAGGATTTGGCCTTAAATTATTATCTATCACTATTCGTAATTCAACAACGAATACTCAACGTACTAATTTGATGAGAGACTTGACTTGACCTAACTTGACCTGATCTGACCTGAGGGCTTCAGAAACCTATTCTGAGAATTGGAAAATTGGGTACCTTGAGAAATATATATGCTAGAACATTGATGGTTTTTCCTTGCTTTCAAAACGACTGGCGAGCAGGAATTTACAGTGTCACCCAAAATGTTGATTTTCTAATCTATCCTCTGGGTCACTAAATATTTTAATTAAAACAAAAATATATTATGTCAATTTTGTGTAGAGGCTACGAGACCGTGTAACTACTTTTTCATTTTACTAGAAACTAAGTTGGATGGATGGACTATTCTGTTCTTCAATTCTATTAAACTACCAAAAGCGGCTTTTCGTGAATGGCCAACTTTGACTAATTTAGTTTTCGATTTCTATGAATAGCCTAAAAAATCTTAAAACAGCCACAAATTGAAAAAAACATATTCGGAAAGTAAATTCTGCTTAACAATCTTGGGTTTAAAGACCATAAATATTGCTTTTTAGAGTTGAATTAACCCCATTATGGACCTGGCAGAAAGATATCTAAAAAGTCAGTTTTTTTTGGGATGATTTAGATGGTTTTTAAATATTAAGCAGCTAGAGAAGAGTTGCTAAGTGTGTGTCACAGAAAAATTAAAATGCGATTCGTTCTTAAATAAAAAATTTAGAGTTTGAACATCTTACTTCATTCGAAAAATAATTAACGCTTCTCTTTGCAGTGCTAAACACTTTTTCTTTGGGTGGAGTAAAAATAAGTTAAGAGGGTCTGCCGTTTCGTTGACGGCACCTCATCGCGGCTTTAATTAGTAGGAGTGCAAACATTAATTTCTAGAAGTGTGTACGTATGCTACTTTAAATGAAACATTACAGCTCAGTACCCTGTGTAGTTTGTCCTTAATGAAAAATACTGGTGTTCATAACAATCTAAAGCTGTACACAAGAATGCTAAGTAAATCATTTACTCAAACGATAAGAGATGAAACGGAATTGTAGGAAATGTGTTATTATCGTTGACCCCACTTGTGACCAGTCCGCTCCTTGAACATTTATCAGCAGGAATACCGGAAATATAAAGTGTGATTTGCATTAAACTCCATTGTCGTTTATCGTCTCAAACTGCAACGCGACTATTCTGTTTTCATTGCAATTTAATGAAAGTAGTATTCTTTATTACGAATTAGTTGAACTTGCTTGCTTTTTGATATTGTTTAACGTATGTATTAAAATTTAGAAAAACGAAACATAACTCTTCCTCTTCGTCATAACCAAGCATTTCTTTGCTTCATGTTTTGGAAAGCTTTTGCAAGATATTAAGGAGTACTTAATTCGTGGCAAACATCAGCATTTAAAAGGAAGGTAGTTTATTCACTACTAGCTAACCCGACAGACGTTGTCTTGTCCAAATTTCAATAAATTTGTTTCTGGACAGATGGCGAAACAACACAAAAGTAAAATAGTATATTATCAAACAAGTGGTTGAAATACAATTTCAATGTTGAAAAAGTAACTCGAGACGTTGAAATTTTATCAGCCACGAGTGGCATATACCATTATTTCTACGAATTTTCAAAATTTACTTTTATTTATTACTTATTTTTTATTATTTTTGATATAAATTAACTGTAATACAACAATTTGTGCAATTATTGCCAATTAGATTTATACATTTATCGGAAGTACATATTTGTATTTATTTGACAGGAGCCAGAAGGAATATCTGAACCTGACCTTGAGCTTGTTGATGGTTTATTTATAAATAACTTGGTCGCTATATTTTTTCTTGCAGATAAACATTCATCGATGTAAGTTTCAGCTATAGCGGACGACTTCCATCCGCCGTGTCTTTTCAACGTAGTAATGTCGCCTCCTGCGTTAACCAACGTAGTGGCAGAAGTTCTTCGTATTGCATGTCCTGTGTACTGTTGCGGATTGCATAATTTTAAATCAGTAGCTATGGTTTTTGACATTGCGCTAATTTTATTTATGCCAACAAATTGCTTTGTGCACTTTCCAGCTTGATAATAAATTGCAAAACAATCTTAAATTTTCTAAATCTGGAGGACCGAGTGATGATACGTTTTGCACAATTCAACGTATTCCTGAGGAATAACAAACTTTCTTGTGGTTTTGTTTTTGGTGTCTTCTGGAAGTGTTACTACAATTATGTTTTCAGTGGTTTCAATACCTGTCAATTTCTACTTATAAAGTTCGTCGTACCAACAATCGCCTGAAATTCCAATTATAAGTGCGATCTATAAAACATGGAAAGTTAAAAGGGGTGGTTTTTTTTCACTACCTCTTCTTTCGTAAAGGTTTTACTTTTTTTTTGGATGATATCCATCTGATTTTCGTTTTAAAAATGATCGTAACTTTAAACACTTTGAAATATCGACGTCATTTTTAGATCGAAAGCCTAATCCTCAACCCACTGAGTGTCGAGGGTTTCTTCTCTTAAGCCAATTCCGCAAAATAAGCACCCAAAACTTCTTCAGAAAATGATTTGCTTTGTTTTTTGGTTCTCCAGTCCATAAATTTTCTACCAAGTGAACTCGTAAATGTGTTTCGCCTTGGTATGAATTAAATGAGAAAATAGGTTGAGCAATGCGATTTCAACCACCGGAATCAATGTGAATGAGAAGAGTTTCAATGTCATGAGTAGAAAAATAATTTTATCGTTCGACAGTCAGAATTTTCAAATTTTCGCTTGTGTAAACACTCTGATTTTAAGCAATTTAGAAGTTTGCCGGGGTTGTGTCGAACGATAAAACGTGGTATTACACTTCCTTCTGGGTAAATTGAGCGCTTTGCGGCACTTGGGGCTTAAGAAAGGACTGGTTTCATTCGTGCTTTTTTAAACCCCTTGTGAGGCAAAGCTCCCAATTTACACAGGAATTCGGATAATAATATACTATTTCATGGAAGAATAAATCATAGTAAAGCTTATGGAAAAATTAAGTAAAAATTAAGTAACTTTTACTCTGGCGCATTTATGTCGCATCCGTAATCATTATAAAAATTACGTGTTTTAGAGAAATCAGCGGCATATTTTTGATGATTGGAGAAAAAAATTGATTTTGAAATTTTAAGTTGACAAAATGATGTCCCATCCGTAATCATGGAATGGCTGTTAGGCTGCTTAATTCTCTCCAGAACTTCCCGATTTGTTGAAGTGAATCATCTTTGCTGAGGATGTACAATTTTCGAGCGTTGCGAAAATTAAGATCTACTGAGGGTAATAGTTAGGCACGTGGTGAGGGAACCGGCAGAGGAGAGTGTATCAGCGGCGACGTCGCTCCAACGCATGCACACGCGGTGTTTTATTTCTTAATTTTATTATCTACATTGGATTGTCACGCTTATTTCGGAAGTGTTGTCTCGAGCGCCTGTTTTTTTTACGCGGTATGCTCCACGGGACCGCGTGTGGCTAGACCGGAGTACGGTAATGCGACTGTCAAGTTTGGCGGGAGGGGAAATAAATAGTTCACGGTGTTATAGTATTTTCTGCTCTCGATGGTACTATCAAGTTTATGTCAAAAAGAATTTATCTCACAGGAAACTTTCTTTCGTTAATTAAAACCTAACTGATATGTTCCTCAATCTATATTTTTAATTCAACTTAAATTAAATTTTGCGGTAAATTTTCTCATTTTTAGTAGTCTTCTAGTTAATTTAGCTGCCACAATGTCATTTTTCAGTTCAGTTTCAGTTTCAGTATTTACTTGCGTTAGATTAGACTACACTATTCCCGTGGGCGGACGCATATTATAAAATAGCTATTTATTATACAAGTGTCTTATAAGGCAAATAAGTCATGAAAGAAATGTTTAGCCACGAGAGCTTGCTCGAATTTTTCTTGAGTGACTTATCTACTGTTAAGACACGTGTGTTATACATAGTTTTATCCAATATATCCTTCTGTAACAGTTCTTAAAACATTCACCAAAACCCAAAAAAAATTGACGTTCAAAACTGTAGGCTTATGAACTGGTTGCTATGACAAATTAGAAAACCATTGAATTATGGGTTCATAAGTCACTAGTGTCTTATAGACCTCATAATACATTCAAAATCGGCATTATTATGACTTCATAATAAACAGGTGTTGGATAAAATAGTTTATTGTATTCGTTTTGTGAAACACATAATGCATAATGAAATACATAACAAAACACATAAATATTATAGAAGACGTATTTAATTTGATAGCTGTCAACCTAACCTCACAATTTGATGTAAATTCGTGTTTTTTCTCATTTTGGGTGAACGAATACAAAAAACCCTGTTCAGTGCTCGTACGCTGTCACTTTTCAGGGACTCAGGCTCATTGCAATCCTCGGCTAGCGCTTCGTGCTGCAAAAATTCGCCCAAAACTGAAAAGTGTCATGACAACGCACTCGTATCGAAATGTACTGATATTTATGAGGTACTAAGATGTGGGTATTATACCTGTGCGCCCATTACAATGAAGTGCTACTCCAAGCCATAAAGGAGTCCCCATCAAAATGTAGGCCCAAAATTAAAATGAATAAACACTCCAGATCATCGTCTATAAAAAGGGGCATGTCTATCTGACGAATATAAACTAAATCTGTACTCGTCAGACAATAATAGATAGCTTCATTAAATTTTCCCCTTCTATTCCGAATGGGTTCTAGCAAATTGTAATCTGCAAACTGATAATACTCCCTGCTGAGAAGTGAGGCAGAAGCAGAAACTTTGATGCGAATATTATCTTCTATAAGGACATTTCTAATTGTTTATACAGAAATTCTTACGTCACGGATTACAACCTTTTTTTGAGTGCAATGTCCGGAGTACAGTCAAAGGAAGAAAATGATCGCGTCTTTCAGAAATCACGAACTTCGTAAGGTCTTCTATCATATTCACGAGTGCCTCTAAAATGTTACAGAACCATTTTTAGTGAACATTGGCGTACCATTAATCAACCTAAGGGTATGACCTACTTGGTGTATTGTTATCGCTCTGACGGCTTCATCGTGGTATACATTTCAGAAAAAACAATTTATAGCTTCCATTTTGTTAACTAAGTTGTCTACCTTTAAACATACTAATGTAGTTATGAAATTTCTCTGAATTGTTAAAAAAGATAGAATTTCATCGAATTTTAGAAGAAGAGTTTTTTTAAAACCAAAATTAATTCATTAATTATTTAAAGAGTGCTTTTACATTCTGCGTTAATTGTTGGGCGGAGTGTGCACAAAAGAAGAACATGACCAGTCGACTGCACCCGTGCCTTTCGTTGGTTTCTACATTTTGTTACTTTGCTTGTGTTTCGTTTTTCGTTGGTGCCAATTATTATGTTGAATAGAGTTCACAAAAAAAAAAAAACAATTGGGGCTGATAGTCATTAAAATATGATGATTTAATGATACAGTGTTATCACATATAATATCATTAGTGCATAGATTATTTCCTTGAATTTTTTCTCGTGCATTTCAAAAACGTATTAATTAGCCGTTTTTGAAATGCGCGAGAAAAAATTCAAGGAAATAATCTATGCACGAATGGTATTCGGGTAGAGAATCCCATGACGCTTTCGAGGGTCATTAAAGTTTCTGGAGTTCGACTTAAATATATTTAAATTTTAATTTAAATTTACTCCACTTGGATTTACGACATTCTTCTGGCTAATAAATGATTTGTTACTTATTTATTGTAAATTGAAGGCTTTTTCAAATTAAATAATTTCACGTTGAAATGTAGATTTTAATTGTTGCAAAAAATTACCACTTACTAATTTCAGTTAGGTTGGGTAAGGAGCAAAAATTACCGGAATCATTTCGCGGTTACCACGGAAACGTCTTAAAATTCCATTGTGTCCATTGGTTCATATAAACGTCATGGGATTCTCTAAGTAACACATCTGAATAGCCTATCTTATGTCTCTTTATGTTTAGGTTTATTGCTTGGAAAAAAAGTTTATTATCAGTCTACAACTCAAAAAATATACTTCGAAATTGTGCATTTCTAAGTCTAAATTTTAGCGATTAAATCCTTTGTATCTGGGAAACTCGAAATTTTTAGCATGTCCATTGAAATTCGAGTTATCGAGATTCCACTGTAATTGATTTCAAATAAGTTGGTTAAATCTCAAGGACCCTATCTACTCACGTCTGATTTTAAATTCAAATACGTCAAACTAAATGTCACAACATTCAAAGCGGATAAATCATTATCAGTCGATGTAATCAGCGTAAGACAAAGGGTCAACAATTAGATCAATCAGTGAACATAAATAAAACTAGTCCAAATAAAATTTGAATAATCGATCAGGCCTATCAATCTATACATTTGTCAATAAAAAAATTATAGTTTCTGTCATTCATTTTATCATACACATAATCTTGGTGTGAAAAGGGCAAGATCACAAAAAAATATATTAATTTTTTTAGTTTTTTTTTTTTCAGATTGTAATTTATATCCATTTTTTTATAAATAATAAATTGTCAAAATGTGGTTATGTTGGTATAAACAACAGTAATTTTTGGTTGGTCACATTGAATGTCACATTCTGGTCACACTCTGACATTTATTCCGTCGTTTGAAACGTGGTGACATGCACGATGCAGCCAAGATACACCGTCAACTTTGACATCTATGAACATAACCTCAATAGTATCTGCTATACAGCTCGGTCCGAGAGGACATATTTTTAGATGATACATAAAAAAATGGATAGTAACATTTGACAATTGTTTATAACAAATTGTTTATTTAATAAACAGTAGCAAAAATTAACACGTGTTTCAACTTGTGAACCAGACCAAATAATAAGTAAATAAATAAATAAATAAATAATTAAAATTTAAATATATTTAAGTCGAACTCCACAAACTTTAATAATTACAAGGGGAACATGTTTCGGCAGAACACTACTGCCATCATCAGCCCTAATTTAACAAGAGATTAATGATACAATTGATGAATTACAGAGAGGTTCTTACCTTAAAGAATATTTAAAATTATGACGTTATTTTTGAATTAAATTTGACGTTTTGAAAAGGTTACATGATTTTTAAAGGATTTCGTAAAAACAACATTTTATAAAATGTGAAAATTAAAAATGGATCAAGGAGAATCTGGTAAGTTTGTTTAAGTGGTAAAACAATTAAAGTAGTGAATTAATAATGAGATTATTGTAGTTATTCTGTTCGTTTAAACAAGATCTGTTTTCCAGTTTCAGGGCTTTCCTTATTTCCAAAGTCTCAAGAAAATCTAATTTCCGGTCTTTATTGCATTTATGAATCAATTTGGAATTTGATGGTGAAAAACTATGTTTCGTTATTAATATATGATTGGCGAAAGAAGAAGATGTTGATGGGGGAGGATCAAGATCTGTGTTGTTATGGATGTGCCTGAAATGTTCTTTAATACGGTCTGATATTTTGCGACCTGTCTGACCTATGTAAAATGACTCACAAGAAGAGCAGTTCAATTTGTATACACCTGATGACAATTTGTAATCTAATGGATCTTTAAATAAATAATTAATTAATAGCTTTGAAAGTACCACTACAAGTACCGTTACGGCCACTTTGGTACCTCGGTCGGCTTTTCCGCCAAACTTACAGGTGCTTACAGCATACGTTATATACAATCCGATGAAATCGTACTGCTGATGGTACTACTTAATATCTTGCAGTAAGAGATGAGATGGCATCCCTGGTTTCCGAATGATCGCCTTTTGTCTCGGTGTTCATCAGTTTCATCTCTGTCGTACAGGAAACTTGCGTTGGTTACAATCACGGTCGTCTTTGTTTTCAGAGATTTTTGTTTACCGTCGCTGATGAACCAGCTGTAAATCTTTTGAAAGTATTAATACATTTGGAGTTTATAGTTTGCACTGTTACGCTACCTAAATTTATTACATGATAAATTCGACTAACAATTCTATGTCAACTTCAATGCGAACGGTTATATGGCCAAATTTAGAAAGTGGAGGAGCGCACTCTACGAAGAACGTTTCTTGATTGGACGCTGGGGTGCGTCCAAACTTCAGACGTTTAGAAGATTTAGCTGTCTTCGATGTTCCTTTACTTTTAGCACTACATGTGACGCCATAACAATAATTACAGGGAAGCACATAAATTATTTAACTTAAATTATACTATTATACTAAACGCAAAAATAGATATCCATCATGGCCTACTCCAAATATAAATACATATTTTCAGTTGAACCCTGCTTTTTTTATTGGACAATATTTCTCTTGATTTCAATAGCTATTTTTTTCCTAAATTCAAAAATATTTCCAAAATAAAATAATTTATTTTAACATTTTTATTGTAGACGTAAAAACATGACGGATTTTACACCGCCGTCTACAATAAAACCTACAGGCAGTTTAAATTATTTTTCGATTAGTTAGATAGTACCTATGTATTGTATGTACATTCTTGTGAAGATTTGGGGAAAGTGCTGGTAAATAAATCTTAAATACATTCATGCCATATTATTTGAATACTTTCCATTGATTCAATAAGATGAATTGTCAGATAAATTGCACCACATTTGTTACGCTTTTATTTCAAAACTCTTTTTTCTTTCCAATAAACTCATTAAATTAATGGAAGCAAACATTTTTACAAACTCATATTTTCCAAAGCTGTTTTGAAATACAATTTAGTTTTAGTGGAAGCTGTAGCAGTTATAAAACCTTTTCCAGAGGTAGTTGAGGCGATATCGTTAAAGCAAATGGTGATTCCGCGAAAAGAAACGAGTTGGGAAACATACAAATCGCTTTAAACAATTGTTTTCTGAAAATTTATTGTGGAATGTTCTGATCAATACCACATATTTTAATTTGTTTTTAAATCAGTAAATAATATGAAAATTACTGTTTTTATTGATAAAGTTGAAGAAAATTTATGAATGGAACAAAAATAACATTTTTATTTTAAAAAAGTTGGACAGTCAAGTCATAAGAAAATGGAGATAAATGACGTTTGACAGACACGATACAATAGAGAAAGGATGGATGGGTAAGACAGCCTCAAAAGGAAAGCATATAATCATTTCCTACGCCAGCCGGGAGCAAAAATGGTTTTGTATTGGATGCGAAGGCCGATGATCAATCGGATAAGAATACAGGAGTGTTTTAAAAAGGGTTTAGGGACGTGAGGTGCCAAAATTGTCACCAAACAGTATTATTGTAATGGACAATGCAAGTTACCATTCAGAACAGTTTGACAAAGTTCCAAACACAGTTAGTAAAAAGTCAATAATTCAAGATGTTTTAAAAGATCAAGATCTATATACCAAAAAAACAGTTGAAATCGCTATAGCAGGGCAAATCATGTACACGAATTAATCATTCAAGTGGATGGCGACAGGACTAGTGACAGTGGTAGTGAAAAACCTTAAAAACAACTTTAAGGTAGTAAAATTTTAACTGTAGTGATTGTGTTCTATATTATACAGGAACTTAACAAATCCATTTTGTCTTTAGCTGTTGAAGGGCACAAACTATACAAC
Source organism: Diaperis boleti (assembly GCA_963583935.1). Lineage (NCBI taxonomy): Eukaryota > Metazoa > Arthropoda > Insecta > Coleoptera > Tenebrionidae > Diaperis > Diaperis boleti. Next base: position 36,675,521 of record OY757249.1, read on the forward strand.
GAACTAATGTTAAAATGCAATTAATCCAACGCACACTACTACATAAACAATAAACAGACACAACCTCACTCTTTCTTAACCAAGGCGGGGAATAAACCCTAAATTAAATATTTATTCCTTTTTTAACTCAATATTAGAGGTTTAGTTTTTTTACAACACTCTCAACACTTTATTTGAGTATTTAGATATTGAATTTTTTAACTTACGCGAAATGTCAAATTTCACGAGAAATGTCAAATAAGTTGCATACAAATTGCCATTCGAAAAAAGTCGATTATTAAGCAAAATTTGCGTTTGTTTATGATGAGAAATGTCAATAAAGTGACGTCACTTTTGTGAGTGTTATTACGGCTTGATAATCTTGAAAGAGTGTGGGAGACTTTGTTGTTACTTGAAAGACATTCAAATTTAGACCATCTACGGTTTAGGCCCTTTAGACTAAGTTATAAGTTTCGTAAATCGTAGATTGTTTTTAGAGCTCCTATATTAGGCTTGATATAATTTATTCCTTCATGTTTCCCTCTTATTAATATGACGAGGTCGTCTTCGTACCCACTACATCATAACCTTTTTCAGTTAATTCTTTATGTAATGAGTCCACTACTATTGACCACAACTGAGGCGATGCGACCTTGTTGACAGCCCTTTGCTGTGGTTATTGATGTTTCCACCTAACCCAGCGAAGCCATTACTATGCGGTTCTTCAGCATTTCTTCTGTCCATCGAATTGTGGACGTTTCAACGCTGAATTTTTCTGCTGCTCTTTTTGTAGACTGGTGTAAGGTGTTGTCAAATGCACCCCTTATGTCTATAAATATTCCAACAGCAATTTCTTTAGCCTGAATAGATTTTTCCGCTCTTTTCACCAGGTGGTCTTTACCTGGGTGGTAGGCAAACTGATTTTTATAAAGTGTCTCTCTTTTCACGAGTTTGCTTTTCATGTGGTAATCCACAATTTTCTCCATAGTTGCTGGCCATAACAACGCAGAAGCGTAAAACCCTTGTTATTAACGCGAACTTATTCATAGCGCTACAAGTCTAATACCGAGACATGTGCAAAAAATATAGGAATACAGTAGGCAAAATGGACATGGAGAATTGTGTTTATGGGTAGTTATTGCGAACGAAATGAATAAAAACCAGATGGTAAATTTTACTTCCAAAGACTCTGGAAACAGATGCATTGCTCCTGGCATTTGGAAACTACTGTTGAAACAAATTTATTCTACTCGTAATAAATTTTAATTTATCATAATATATTTCAGATTAAGAGAATAAACACTTTGGAAATCAAATTCTCTATTCCATTTTTGATTTTCCATCGGATAACACATAATGGAAATTGTGTCGATTTTTTGACTCGTGTTCCCCTTTCCAACTAAACCGTTTACTTGAAGAGAAATTAAAACTTAGGATTCCACCCCAACATCTGCAGTGTTAGTTAAATAATAAAAATAAAATAGTATCATGCCATTTATAAAATATGTATATTGTGTTGCATCTGGCTAGTGTAAGATTCGTGAATAACCCTGTATATGATCTTGAGGAGTTAGTATGTAGGTACCTTTTGAAACAGTCTGTACAAAAGGTTTTATTATTACGATATCAGATTATGTCAAATATGTTATACGTTATTTTTTTACAGATGCACCAAAAAAGGCCTATCTTATGATTGACAACCGAATTCTGGACCCCGGAAATCCATTCATTCCCGTTAAAGAGAACGCCGATTTAAGCGTGGCGTGTGTGGTCGACGAGGGCAATCCGAAGCCGTCATTGTCCTGGGATCTAAACTTAGGTTCGTTGGCTTTATTGGATACCCCAGAGGTGCCTCTTGACGTTCTCAACATCACTGAAACAATTCGGGATCAAAAAGTTGGTGCGAGAAACGATGCGAGACTAGCAAGGGTGCAAAGAGCTCACCATAACGCCACTTTGACCTGTTCCGTACACCACATCGCGCTTGAACAGCCACTCAATGCCTCAGTTCTCTTGAATGTCCAATGTAAGTACTTATGTTCAGTTTAAATCATTTTACAGACACAAATCTGAAACTATAATATATGTACTGATTAGAAAATTTTAACCGATCTTGGAAGTTAAACTTGGCCTGCTAATCCGTTTTCTAACCGAAATATCTATTTTGTTCGAACTGATGTTAAGTTTTCGGGAATATGAAATATTCGATAAGTCTCCCCCCTTTTGTCAGAATGCGGATTACTGTAACTAAAGAGTTCAATCGGAGTTTTCATGAGAGTTCCACCTTTGTTAGATAAAGCAACTTAGAAGGACTAAAGTTATGATACTAATTACTAAGGGCCGGTTCCACCAACAGCGGTTAAATAATGTATTCTGTGAATAAACTTAACTAGTAGTTAAATTTAATGTGGTAAGACTTTTTTAAATCTTATTTTACAAATTTCATTCAGTCTTAATTGAAAAAATATGGGCAATGTGTAAGTATTTATAAATACTGTAAGCATGAATATTAAAAAAATTTAATATTGTACGTAAGTAAGTTTGAGTTAATAAGAATACAAAATGATTTCTTTCAAATGCCAGGATGTCCTAATGTGTTGGGAGCCATAGACTGTATTAAAATAAAATCACTATGGTGAGGTCTACAGAAACAGAAAATCTTGGTTTTCAATCAACACTCAAGCCGTATGTACTGCAAATTTAAAGTTTTTAGATGTTGTGGCAAGATGGCCAGGCTATGTGCATACAAGAGATACTTCTTAACTCCACTACATAACCCCCAAAACAGCGGAATTAAGGTACAATAATTCGCATAAAAGAACTTAAAATACAATTATTATTGAAAGTGCATTCGGCGTATTGAAAAGACGCTTTCCGTGTTTATCTATTGGAATGCGAATTTCGACAGATAAGAGTTCTTGCGGTTATTGTTGCCACTATGATTCTTCATAATATTGCGATTTATATGAATGATGAGGAACCTGAAGAAGATCCTGCTATTCAAATTCCCGTTTTGGAACAGCCCAACGAGATATATTTAATGAACAATTAGGAAATCAAAACACTGCTGTCTGAAGAGCTGTTATTAACACTGTGTTTAATAGACAATAAAAACAAGTTATTTTTAAATTAATCTTTATTTTCCCTCATTTTCGATACTTGCACTTTTTTTATTTCTAATTCCAACAGTTTTCCTTCTGTTTAATAATCTCTAAAACTTCCATTTTTTAAATGACGTTTTTTTTTTCATATTTGCAACTTCAACACAATAATTATTTTTGCTAGTTTTTTTTCCAATGAGTGTTTTTGAAAAAAACTGTTGACCTTTCCTTGTGGGGGTCTGTTGGGGGTTGGAATGTTGAAGTGGTATGGGTTTCTGCATCCACTTTTGCAATGACCTCAACCTCCGTTTCTTCAGGTATCTCTACCTGTGATACAAAAAAATATATATATTATTATATATATATATTATATATATATATATATATATATATATATATATATATATATATATATATATATATATATATATATATATATATATAGATGTCGTCATCTGTTTCTGAACTTTATGATCACTCTGTATATCAAACCGCAAAGGTTTCTAAGCTTTTACTCATGATGGGGAAGGGTACAATTCCAGTGGAATTCAAGGGGAAGTCACTAGCTGAACTAGAATTTGAAATACGCTGAAGAAAATAATGATGGTAAAGAAACTGTCAGGGAAATAGTGATAGAACAAATAAACGAGTGCAAAATAAAAAACCTGCTCATCGACAATGAAGCGGCGGCATTCTTTGATTGTTGGCGTCCGATCTTTGAATAGCACGTGTACAAATCGGAGAACAGGTTTTTTATTTTGCATTCGTTTATTTGTTCGATATCACTACATCCCTGACTGTTTCTTTAAGTGCAGTAACATTTTTATTGCTGATAAAGTAAAAGTATAGGGCAAAATAGTGGTACATACAGTGAGGAAATTAAGTAAGGAATAAATTCAGTAACTCCGTTAGTATTTGCACTAGAAATAGAACTTAGAAAGCATATGATAGGGCTAATTATAGCGCATCTGAGGAACGTATACTATTCTTTTTTCATTAGTTTTTTTTGACAGTTATGACGTCATCAATATTTTTTTTATGGCAAACCATTTTTTTTTTTTACCTTTGAATAAAGTTTTTTATTCTGTTTTAAACTTTGTCAAATATTTAATAGGTTAGATGAGGAAAAAATAAATTAAAACGGCGCTACCATAGAGATACCAATACAATGTTGACAAGTTCTGAATTGGTACAAAATAATTGTGTCTCAACTGTTTTTCTCTATTAAATAATAAATGAACTTCTAAATAAGAATATCTGCTTGCAACAGGATGGTGCTCCAACACACTAAGCCCGGTGCGGCATCATTTGGACGAAGTGTTCCCAAGAAGATGAAAGAAGAGGTCCAATAGAATGGCAGGCTAGGTCCCCAGATCAAACCCCATTAGGTTTTTTTTTATGGGGGCATTTACAAAGCAAGGTGTATCAAAACCGACCCAACAATTTGGATGATCTTGAAGGAAGCATTCGACATGAATGCAGTTTAATAACTCCCCAAATCATTCGACTTAGATATATTTAAATTTTAATTCATTCAAAATGTATTGGCTGCTCTTTATGATCTTCGATTTTGTCAGATGATGCAGGGTCATCAGTTGGAACATTTGGTCTAATATCTTTAATTTATAACTCTTCTAAGTTTTTTTGTTATTTTTGTTAATTTGTTAGGCCTACTTTGAAATTTCGGGTTGTTTTCTTATTGATTGATCTTATTGATCATTGATTGCTTTTGGGAACTTAGTTTTGTTTGGATTTCTATGTTTTTTTCTTCTTAAATTCTGATAAAATTAGACAGCTCTGTTAATTTTTTGAAATTTTACAAATTTGAATTTTAGTGCCTTTTTTTTCCTTATTTAACCTATTGAGTATTTGATAACGTTGAAATTAGAATAAAAAACTGCGAATGTAAAATCAAAAACATAGGTTGCCATTAAAGAAAAATATTGATGACGTCATAACTGTCAAAAAAATTAATGAAAAAAAAAGTATACGTTAGTCGGATGCGATATAATTAGCCCTACCACATGCTTTTTAAGTTTTATTTCTAGCGCAACTACTAACGGAGTTACTGAATTTATTCCTTACTTAATTTCCACACTGTATATGTATTAAAAAATAATATTTATAATTAGCTGCTGACGATGGTGTAATACTTCTGAATGAAGCAAAACATGTAACTTCTGAAGAAATATTTGAGTCAGCGGAGCCCTTCAATTACCGCCCTACAAGAAATCAACCTGAGAAAATCGTGTGTAAATAATGTGGATTAAAGAAAAATACACAGATATAGTAGCCTCAAGCTTAACACGTATTTTTTGTCGGAATCGAGACATTGCGGGACAAGTAAGTTGTAACCGATACCATATAGATTCTAACTGGTTTCATTGTCTTGTTGCAACTGGTCGACTGGATTGCAATACCTGGTGTCTTTCCCGGCACGTATCTTGGCTCTAGACGCGTATTTAATATTTTGTTATGAATTATTACTAGTTAAAGTGAGCAATTTGTTTTTATTTATTTTGGCGAGCATATGTTTTTCTAAGGCTTGCACTTTTAATGTATTTTAAAGTTGAACAGTAAAATATTAATTTGTTACGCGTACTGAGGCAAGTGATCAACTCAATCTACATTTTTGGAATACGGTCCTGTCAGTATTTCTTTACACCTTAGCCGACCAGCCGATCTCTGTAGAATGTTTATTTCAGAATCAGTTTAGGACGTTCATAGATAAGTTGTCCGTGTATCATTTCCCCTCCCAACCCCGTGACAATTTAAGCTTGGGGCTACTATGGTTGAACAAGCGAGCTCGTATTCCAGTGTAGAAGAAGCTCTATGTGACGATTCTTTAACCGGTTGGAACAAAGAAGAAGTAGGCCAAGACAAAGCATCAAAGCCCTTTCAAATTCTCTTTGACAATGTCAACATTAAAGATCTAAAATAATGAAGGCGATATACAAGTTAAACCTCAGTCGACCTTAAAAGTAAAAGCACAAAATTGTTTGTTGCTATAATTTGTTAATAACCCTATTGCATTTTCATTCATAGGCAGTATTTAGATTATATGTACATGATATTTCTCTTCTCAATCAATGAAATCAATTTTTTATTAAGTGGTAATCTTTAAGGTGTCCACTTTGCCCCCCATTCAGTTCGCGTCCTACAAAATGGCAAAAATAACGATATTGACGATAAGAATTCTGGAAGGATAAATAATGTTACCTAGATTGATATTCGCTACACAAAAAATATTAATATTAAGCGCAGACATGAGTACGAAGGTCGAAGACAATTTTATTTATTTAACATAATTTCAAATTAACGCGCGAATGTCCGCGCGCGTAGCTGGGAAACCTCAGCTTGCGTTTGAAATTGAATAAAACGTATTACAGCAACCAATTCTTAAAAACACGGATATCTAGATATGACTTTACGACCTCCGATAGTACGGCAACACTGTTGGAGGTGACAACGTCTCGTTGGTATCCGCTCATATACAGCTTTCCGAGGTTGCAGCGTATCCTTTGTGGTTCTTATATATGACCCCCTTAAAAATAACAAATGTTTTCCCCTCTCTAGGGATCCAGAATCCTTACATCCCCCTCATCCCAAATATATTTTTTGTTTCGATCTGGCATAGCGGGGGGACCCGGAGGCCAGGTCGCCTTTTCCATATACCGGAGGCGGTAACATACCTTGCATATATATATACAGGCCGTTTCAATCGAAACGAGCCACCCTCAATAACTTTTAATTAAAAGAGATTTGAGCAAAATCTAAAAACCGGTCAATTTTAACCTCGAGGGGGACATGTTTTGATGCAATAGTAGGCACGCTTGGTGCCCCGCAATACCCCTGACAGGAGCGACCCCTATTTTTTAAATAGGGAATAGGGGTTGAGTAATATGTTATTTATTAATTATTTTTTTAATTACATAGTTTATAAGTTAGTAATTAAAATAGAATTATTTTGTATCTAGGCATGCTCGCTATTAACGATAAAGAGCTTGCAATAAACATTATTAGACAATTTATTATTGAATTAAAATTTAAATATATCTAAGTCGAACTCCACAAACTTTAATGAGCGTAAAATTACAAATGGATCATGTTTCGGCAGAACACTACTGCCATCATCAGCCTTAGAGAGATTAATGATACCATTGATGAATTACATGTGGTTCCTACCTTAAAGAATTTTAAAAATTATTACGTTGACGTTATTTTGAATTAAATGTGACGTTTACATGTTTAATTACATGATTTTTAAAACATTTCGTAAAAACAACATTTTATAAAATTTAAAAATTAAAATAGATCAAGGAGAATCTGGTAAGTTTGTTTGACTGGTAAAAAATTAAACTAGTGAATTAATAATGGGATTATTGAAGTTATTCTGTTCGTTTACACAAGATCTGTTTTCCAGTTTCAAGGCTTTCCTTATTTCCAAAGTCTCAAGAAAATCTAATTTCCGGCCTTTATTGCATTTATGAATCAATTTGGAATTTGATGGTGAAAAACTATGTTTTACTATTAATATATGATTGGCGAAAGAAGAAGGTGTTGATGGAGGAGGATCAAGATTCTTTTCTTTATTTTACAGTTTTTGAGTTTGATTTTCAACTTATTTGAATTTTAACTGTTTTTTTTTTTCAAGTAGTGAACAATGGAGGACTACTAGAAAGAGCAACAAAGATTGTAGATTCTTTTGAAGAGGTTGTGACAGGTGAAGAAAGTGATTGATTTAGTAATTGAATTTTGAGTTTAGTCACTCAAAACTAACGGACAACACATAAAATATGCAACTCTTGAACAAAATACTGTTTTGAGTGCAAGAATAAAAATAAATCAGGTTATTTTTTCCAGGCGTTTAAAAAATTCGTGTGCTTGGAGTATTTGCTAAATCTTAGTGCGCTCGTTGTACGGACACTGAGTTGAACGTTGATTACTGAAAGACCATTAATTTTTAAAGAAAATTTTACCTATTTCTTGTCTGAAAAATTGCTACTGTCTCAAAAAGACCTGAAATATAAACTGTTAGAATTGCAGTATATTTTTATTTTGTTCATATTTTCAATTACCTTTGACAATTTTTTTTTTTTTTGCAATATATAGTATTTCCAAATAAAGTATATTTCAAAATGTTTCAGTATTTTGAATCAACTCCGTTGCATATGACAGTTTCAACTGTTTAAATCCGGGAGTCCGTCAGACTCCCGCCACTACCGAAGATATGAAATAGGGCGCCACCACTGCAGGGTTAAAATAGAGTACTCCTATTTTTTCGTTTTGCTCAAATCATAACCGTTTTCATGAAATAAATGAAAAACTGCGAATAACTACGTCATTACTTTCCGAGTATGGAGGGAGTAAGAGCGAAATGGAAAGAATTACTTATAAAATGAGTGAGAGTGAGAAATGGAAAGGCGTAGGTTCTCACTTAATTCATATGCCGGCCACTAATGACATATTTTAAACTAGTACAGTTGTCTCATAAAAAATTAAACGAATTTCAATTTAATTTTGTTTGCATTTTCTGTAAGGATAATTTCAACATAATGGCGTTAAACCTTTTTTTTAGTGTACTACCTCATTATCAAATGCGCTTCTTACTTTACGCAGCGTTTTCGGTGTTACTTTGTCGACATTTCAGGATAATCTTTTGTCGCAAATCTTCCAGAGAAGCTGATGGTTGTGTCGCATAAACTTTGCACTTGAGGTGTCCCCACAAATAAAGATCTACGGGTTTAAAATCGGGCGATCTAGCTGGCCATTCTACAGGACCTCGTCTAACAATCCAGTGGTCGGGGAAGTTATTATAACAATAAGCAAAGTACATAAACGCTACTTCATTAAAGTATAATAATTGTTTTATTTCTTGTGTTAATAATTACATAATACGAATGTGTATGGATGACGTCAAAATTATAAAATTATAAATTAATTTAGAATACTTATCCAATCAAAAATAAATTGTCTAATAATGTTTTTCGTTGACCGATTATTAAGAGCCAATTTAACGTTTGATTTTGACTAAAAAATCGATCGTTAATGTACCTCATTAATGTACGATTTTACATTAATGCATGATTTTTCATTAATGCACGATTTTGCAATAATTAATTCATAGAATTTTTTTTGCCTTTTAGGTAGTAAATTGGCGCTTTTTTCCATACAGCCATTTGCGTGTGTCAGTTTTGTATGCAATTGCGCTACTTATCTTAATCGCTACACAGGATTGCCGACTTTTCGCTGACAACAAACTGAAACATGCATTATCCAATACTGCAGACGGTAGTAATTCAGAATTTTCTAGCTCCATTTATAAACTTACACAAATTAACAGCATTTTGACAATGGCGAACTATTCTTTATACGGCGACTTCATTTGTTTTCAGAGACAACTATGTTTATGGCATACATTTCAGAAACGGATTTTTATCCTCAGATTAAAAGGCTTTCGGTCAACGAAAAAGTATTGTAATCAACTCGTATGTTAATGTGCGATTAATAATCTCGACAATTAAAAGCACTCGCTCCTTACGGTCGCTCGTGCTTTAAGCAGCCTCGATTATTAATCGCCTTCATTAATACAATTGTTTATTAAATAACTATTATTGCAAGCTTTTTATCGTTAATCGCGAGCATGCCTAGATACAAAATAAATCCGTTAAAAAATTGTTTTTTTTAATTACTAACTTATAGACTATGCAATTAAAAAAATAATTATGTGGTTGAAAAGACAATTAAAAGACCTTTCAAATGACATGTTACTCAACCCCTATTCCCTATTTAAAAAATAGGGGTCGCTCCTGTCAGGGGTATGGCGTTGCACCAAGCGTGCCTACTATTACATCAAAACATGTCCCCCTAGAGGTTAAAAGTGACCGGTTTTTAGATTTTGCTCAAATCTCTTATCCTAAAAAGTTATTGAGGGTGGCTCGTTTTGATTGAAACGGCCTGTATACAGAGATTATGAATATCAACGATAAGAGAAATGTCTTGGGAAGTTTTTTTATTTTCTAAAACGTCTGGTTTAAAAATGCCGATGGTTTTAAATGGACCAACAGAAAGATAGAAAATTAATTTGCACTAAATAATATATCAAGTTATCGATGGTAGACCATGGCGAGAAATTTGTCAAATGTGGCGTTCACTCAGGGGCGTTTTATTATTATTACAAATTTGTCTTGTCCGTGTTTTAGGAATTTTTTTAGAAAAAACTGCAGAATCACGTTTCTCTAGCTTTTACGAGTTAGTGTATTAAGTATTACTTACGAAACACTCTGTATACAGAATATAATAATATACAGAAAGTTTATTGTGCTATATCCTATATTAATTTATGTAAAATTATACTTACCATTGCTGTCAAATGGATTCTCATTAGGTTGCAATGCAGGACCCAACAAATCCAAAACCATAAATTCACAGGGTGAAGTTACGGAAAAGGTTTTGTAAGTGTCAACTCCTGTCATGAAAACTTGCAGCTGTTTGAATAAACGACAATGTTAAATTTTAATACAATACAGTAATGCGTTCATACCGTTTGTCAGTTTTTTTTTTCTTCGCCGTTTTTTTAATATTGTTCCACAATAATTTTGATTGACAAGCACTTCGAAATCCTGATTTGCTGGTCGCATTAAAATGGTCAGCGATGGAACTCCAAAGTCTTTCTCCTTGGATATTATTGCATCCGTCTTTTTCTTCTTCCAGAAAGTTCTTGGAGCGATCTCATTTTTTAATATCCATTATTGAAAAAAAAAACTTCTTTACGTGCGAGAACTGCTGTGAAAATGAACCGGTCTATTATGTGCGACACGTTGGACCATGACTGAGTTTAAACGGTAAAATATCGTTGTGTGTGAAAGCAGCACTGTGGAAAGAATGTACGATAAAGTATTGTACAAATTTGTATCGTCTTAATTTATCTTGACGTTTTTTTTTCGTCTTATTTTTCTGCGACTTAATACTGCAATGCGTTACTTTATGTATGCAAAGGGCGTTTTTTAAAAGGCATGTTTACATTTTGAAGGACTATCAAACTTCCGCAAGATCTTTGCTTATGGATTAGTTAGTATTCATCGAAGATTTGTTTGCGAATGCCATAACGCATTATAGGTACATTTGCACTCACAATGAAGAAGGTTTTTTCGGTGCAGAACCAGGTTTTCTAATTACCCGAAAGCGTTCACCAATCGACATTCAAGAAGTGGAAGATGGAGCTCCATAAAAAAGAATGATAAGCTTTAAATCTAGAGAAGCCTGAGTGGTTCAAGTATTTAAGGGGCACTGCCCAGTAAATAAACTTCGTGCCTTATCAGATTAGACACAGATGACACATTACGAATATGGTTAGAAAAGGAAGAGTTTTCTGTGTACCGACGCTGCTCTTGTCTCGTCCTAAATAAAAGTAAAAAAGAGCGGAACTCACGGGTGATCAAATTATGCGGACTTATGATAGTCGGAAAGTATCTATCAGCAGTTTGTTGAGCTTTCTTTCTGCATGGCTCTTCTCAAGGCTACTCCTGGATAAAATAAAGAAAGAATCAGCCCACATACAACCTGCAGATGTCTGTCCCCGCCATTTACATGTTGGTCTCGTAGCTGACGAACATGTCCATCGCTTGGAAGATTCGTTAGAATTGTTTCGGGAAACTGAATCGGTTCCCAAATAATAGAAATTTACTTGATTTGGACTGTCACTTTTATTCAAGAATAACCTTCCCTCGTGAATCCCCAATGGCTACATCTTAAGTTGCGTTTCAAAAGTTTTATCTACAACCAATCCTGCAGGACTCGTCAATTTTGTATCACATTATTTTTATTCTTCTTACTGTATACACCACATTTGATTAACATTCTTAGAGCAGCCTTACATAAATTTCACATTCAATCAAAATTCAATGATGGAAGTATTGAAAACTATTTAATTGGACTTGTGTGCAGTCTCTTTGGTAAAAATACATTTGATTTTTTGTAATAATGCTAAATATTTACACTTGTATTTATTACACTCCAATTTACCGATGTATTCATTTGGGTATTGAGCGACGTTCTTATTTTTAACATAATCACTATTTTTTTCATTATCAACAGCAAATTCACTATTACAACGATATTTTTCTGGTTTCGCCTTCCTAGTTCTCTTTTCTTGACATTTTCCACATAAAATAACTTCTTTACATGATGATTTTCTTTCGAGTAAGCATGATTTATTAAGTGCATTGTCAGTTGATGATTTGGTTTTCACACACGAAGGTTTATTTGGAGATGCTAAACATTTACTTTCTAAAGGAGACACTGTAATTAAGTCACAATTTACCGATTTATCGCAACACGCACAACACTCAGTAACAATAGCTTTTGATTGACACTTCTTCCGACAGCAATTATTGCACTCTTTTAATGATAATTTAATTCCAGAACAAGATTTGTCCGCATATTCAATTAACTGAAATCCACGAGAGGGATCAAACGACGGATATTGAACATAATTAGATAAGCGCCGACAATCATTGCTTGTATTTCTTTGAGTGTCGAAGACACTCAGTTGATGACTTTTAACGGCGACATGATATGACTCTAGAGTACAACATTTAGGTGGACATACATTCTCTGGAGTTATCTCGAATGTAGGCACATGTTTATTTACTGGAAATTTTTTCGTACATGGATAGAAAGAAAGTAACTGGTTGAAGTCTGCGTAGTCACAAACTAAAGCAGGCTTCCTCATATTAAAGACTAAAATATTTTCTACTTTAAATTTTCAGACCTTACTCAAATGTCAAAGCAAAACTCAAAAAACTATAAAAACGTCATAATGACATTTTATGAGATAATTATGCCTCTTTACTTGACAGTTCATCCTAAGTTAGATACCTAACATACTATTCAAATTAGGATTATTCGGTTAGATTATGCATCTTCATCGCCTTGCAATTCTTCTAAATTAGAGCGTTGGGCATTGGCGCTTTTAAAATAAATTTTCAAGGGTTAATTTTATTTTTCCCCGTCTTCGATAATAATAAATTATAATTATGTCTGTTATAGTTTCTGATATTTTATTTAAGGGGCCTCACGCGGCAAAGAAACTTAGGCGTTGTAAGGGTTTCGTTCTAGTCATACTACAACGTTATTGTTTCAAATATCAACACGAATTTAAAAACACAAATAAATAAAGGTTAAATGCGTGTCGGACTGGAAATAAATTTTTAAAATCTGTTTCGAAAGCAAAGTTATGTTGCTCCAAACTTGTCAAACTTTGAGAGTTAATATTGAAGTAAATAATTTAGATTATGAAAATTTACTTCCAAGGGGACATGCATTAGTCCTTTGGCTTTAATTTTATATAATACAAGTTGTACATAATAGTATATTAAAGTATGAGTGGATAACAAAGTCTTTAAAACACGCGCGAGTTTTCGAGCACGACGGCGTAGCCGGGAGTGCTCGAAATAGAGCAAGTGTTTTAAAGACCAGTTATCCACGAATACTTTACGTTATTTTTTATTATACCAGCAATACTGGAAACAAATTAAGCACTAAAAACTTAGAAATATTTTTTGTCGTGATAAATCGAAATGGCGTAATAATATTGCCATGAGTTACGACAATTATTGTTTACGTTTTTCACGCGTCTACGTGTGTCATTGCATTTAGTCGTGTCAGCAAAAATCGAGGAAAAATGAGATTTCACCCGATATAGAAGCATTGGCCGAACAAGCGGAATCCAAAATCTACCATCGAAGTCAAAAGACCCATACCTGAAGGAATATGAAAAGTTTTCAAAATTTGATGAACTTATAATGACACCTATATTTCCTTGACAACCTTTAAAGCGCTCCGTGCTTTAATCGCCTGTATTCGCACGCTCAGGCGTGCTTTAAACGGCGATTCTGATGCAGGTATAATAGAAAAAAATATTTCTATTAATTATTTCACTAGAGCGAACGTCCTGCAACGGATGCATCGCACTAATTTAACATCAAGAGTGTGGCGCTCTCTAGCACACTGTAGAGTAATAACGATACATTGCGTATTTTTGTATTCAGGATATTTCAGGCCCTACTGGAGAACTACATCTATAAAATAACGTAATTAAATGATATACATTTATTGAGACAATGATAATAATGTCTTTTATTTAACGATTCAAAACAATATTAACATCTAATCATGTTTTTACATTGCCAATAAACAATTTGACACGAACAGATTTGTTTGGTCACTTTTAAAGACTTTTGTTTTCATCGTAACTATTTTGAATGAACTGTACGAGTAAGGGACAATAAGGTACTATTAGACATATTTGAAGGGCAAAAACCGGGCAGCTCCAGTTTATAACATATAAATTCGTTTCAGTTAAAATTGAGAACCATAGTGTATAATATTTTGTTAAAGACGAGCTCCCTGCTATTGGTTCATCACTTTACCACTCTTTTGAAGTTGTTTATTTCAATTAATACGTCATTTAATCACATAAATACCTAATTAATTTAAATGTGGAGCTGCCTTGTTTTTGCATCGAGATTATGGAGCTGACCGATTTTTGTACCGAAGTCAAAAAAGTTTTTTTCAAAATAAAACTATTTTTAACAACATTATTTATTTAGAAATATTTAAACATTAACATAACATGAACACCTCGATCAACACATACTAAAAACTGTCACTTTCGAAAAAACTGTTTTTTTTTTTTTTTGTTTTAATCCGATCGGTACCAAACTTCATAGGATCACCCCCTGGGCTAATCTGAAGATTGCCTGATAATTTCATCAAAATCAAATCGGCCCAGCCGTTTTAGAGTCCATAGGGAACAGAAATTTCTCCATGACAATACCAATTATCAACAGTAATGTAATAAGGGCATAGTGACATTCCGATAATCCTGGTTATAGGAATGCCTGACTACTGTTGCGATGGAAATTTGCACGACTGCGAAGCATCAAATGACAGACATATGCAGTAGTCACTATAACACAAGTTGTTTTAAGGCAAACGATGATGTAACCAAGAATTTGCTTTAATTTAATTATTTCTGTTTATTATTCTTCAGTTCTTTTTTGGCTTTTTTAGCATCTAATATGCATTGAGGATCTTTTATTTCCATGTTTCGATGTTTACGACTGGCTATTAATTCTGGTAACATACAGTAGTTGTAAAACTGCATCAGTTGTTTTTCCATATATGTTCTGACCAAAACTTGTCATCTTTAAAAAATAGCTTTTCAAAAAAAAGAGAACCGACTTCAAAAAGTGAAAAATAATTGAATACATGTATTATTACATGTGCTACCTAATGATCTGGTTGAAGTCGGTGCCAAGCCAAAATTTTTTCGATTTTCATCCCCTTTGGTGTCTACACAGCCAAAATTGCATATTTGCGATTAGTTATGTGTACTTGGCCCTGAATTTGATAGTGCCAGTCGAGGTCCACTTGTGGCTTGTATTAACTTCGCCATTTGTTTTCCAAAAAGTAACTTTTCTAGACTGAATGGCCGCTTCTGGTAGCATATCCCGAGCAGACCATGGACATTTAATCTCCAGAAGGCCTTTCTCGCCAATCAGTCCATCCGGAGATGCCGACAAGAAACAATATGTTTTGTCGATAAACATACCACAATTTTGAACTGCTTTACCAATTTTTCGTGACACCTCTTCTTTGGCAACATTTTCATGCTTTTGTCGTAATCTAAGCTTTGGGAAAATATATTTTTGGGATACAACAAGCGGTCAACTAGTCTTACAGCTGGTGTATGGACGACGCTTGCAAACTTCACCAAAATTAGAAACAGTTAGCCTTTTTCGTCTTTCCACATACCACGGCTCACAATCATTTTAATGTCTTGTTTCTGTTTCCAGTAATATGAGCTCTTTTTCTGAAATCTTCATTGTTCCAAAAAATATTTCCTTCCCCTTCTCGTATTCAAATCTGGTTTCTGGCACTGATCACCGTAGTCTTTGTCTTGCCCGAACTATTGTTTTCTTGCTTTCGGTTTTGCATTATTACGTTGGTTTTTCTTTTCCTGTCTCATTTTGTTTCTTAAATCAACAACTTTTGCATATTTTCCTGGGCTTTTTCCAACTTCCATAAATGTTTGTACTGTGTACATGGGCCTTTTAGAATTATACGAAACTACTGCTGCGGAACACCTAGATTGGTATAAACGTCTTTGGGTATAGTTCACTCTTTTCTCTACGATAAATTTGGCAATTACAGAGTGCTTTGCAAGATAGTCTGTAGCCAAACGAAGTTGTTCAAATAATTATAAAAATTGTATACAACTAGCTGACCCGGCGAACTTTGTACCGCCTCAGAATCAATAAATGTTGTGGCAACTTATTAGCTAAATTAATTTTTTTATTTTTTTTGTATAAAAGGATAATGCACACAACGCCATGTTAATTTTTGTTTCTGTCATGTATCAAAGATGGCGTTATATGCGGATTCCATACAAAATGTATGAGAATTTTTTTTTCCTTAATTTTTCTGATGTTTTAATAGTTATTCGCCATCGAAAAAAAAACAGTCAATCCAATCTCGTGATATCATAAAAAAAATTGTGTGTGGAGTTCACGCGAAACAGAAGTGAAACTTGTACCAGGGGGGCTTTGTTATTGTTGTTGCCCCATACTTAGCTCCCCGCCCACCGTAATTTTTTCGATATTTTAATAGTGATTCTGCAATTGCGGCGTAGACAAATACAACAAATTAAAGATCATAAAAATCGGTAAAGCCGCTCCTGAGTTATAAACCCAAAGAAGCCCCCTGAGCCCCTTGTCCATGTTTTATTAGTTATACTGCTATTTGGGCGGAGACCAATCAAATATAACGAAGATCATAAAAATCGGTCTAGCTGTTCTTGTCCTGTACCAGGGGGGCTTTGCCGTTGCCCTGTACTTAGCTGCCCGCTCCCTGTAATTTTTCCGATGTTTTAATAGTAATTCTGCTATT
This sequence comes from Diaperis boleti, assembly GCA_963583935.1. Classification (NCBI taxonomy): domain Eukaryota; kingdom Metazoa; phylum Arthropoda; class Insecta; order Coleoptera; family Tenebrionidae; genus Diaperis; species Diaperis boleti. Next base: position 36,692,554 of record OY757249.1, read on the forward strand.
CGGGGCGTAGGCAAATCCAACAAATTAAATATCATAAAAATCGGTCAAGCCGCTCTTGAGTTATAAACCCAAGGGAGCCCCCTGAGGCACCTGTCCATGTTTTAATAGTTATTCTGCTATGTCCATGTAAAAAATACTTTACGACCTATTCCCATACCTATCAAATAAACAAAAAAAAATTTCATAAGAATCGGTCTACCCGAAAAATCGGTCCAGCCCAAGGGGCCCCCATGTCGATGTGAAAAATAGCTTACCACCTATTTTCATACCAGCCAAATATACAAAAAAATCAACAACCTAATGACCCAAAAATTTCAATAAATTCAATTTCAGAAATTACATGTTGGTCTTTGTGGTTTCTGTGGGACCTAACATGAGAAAATGTGGATTATCTTGAAAATTAAAAATTATCGTTCTTAAGTAAGTGGTTAGTTGTAGAGAGGCCTTCAATACCTTTCAAATGAGACATCACTCGACCCATAGTGCCATTTAAGATTTTGGGGCTAACAGCCCCCTCGCGAAGAGGGCGAAATGCCGGGAGTTGAAAGGAACCTGAAAAGATGTGCCTCTGGCAAACAAAAACGACCTGTCCGAGGATTTTTCAATCACAATAATCAATTCGGAGAAATCTGGACTGGGGAGTTTTAAATGGGACAGCCTGTATATAGATAAAGTCACTCGGTACACAGGTCAAAAATTTACGGGTCATACGAATAAATAAAAAATAAATAAAGTTCCCTCTGGACGATAAACTTTATTGCAAAAATATCCTAAAGAAACACAATACTGAGATGTTCTTCAAATATACATGACTTGTAATATTTATAATGTCTTTTTGCAATCTAGAAATTTTCTTTTATTTTTTCGATTGCTTTGATCACGGTCCATCTTAATCTATGTTCATTTTCCTAAAAACCATAATTATATACATAATATCAACTTTCATATAAATAATACTTATCCTCATCCGAGTTCTGTTCAATTCTGTTATAAATTTAGTGAATTATTTTATTATTTATTAGCATGCAGCAAAGTAATTAGCTTGAAGTAATTCTATTTGTGGTAAAATTTAATCAGAGTCGAGCATCGTCAATCACCGAATATATTTTTATCGGTACGGTCCTGGCGTTCGTCGCATGGATCCGCGCTTTCCCCCCGCACGGACACGTCGCAGGTCTTACTCGAGACCTCTGCGTTCGGTCCCTTAAGTATACAGGTTGTAGTTCTCGTTCATGTTATTACGTGGGAATTTAGTATCTGATGGATTTGAACTTAACTCCTTTGATGGACTTAGTTATTTATTTTAATGTCAACGTTTCAAACACATTAAAAGGAATTAACAAATTTTTCTTACATAAAATATTACCTAAGCCTGTAACCGGCAAACGAGCTATTATTCGTGTTATTATCACACATAAGATGGAATGAAATTAGCAGCAAATTTTACAGTGACGCCGTGCTAAGGAGACCAAATGGCGTTTGTGTATTTTTTATTACTTTAATTAACATAGTTCTGGTTAATAAATTATTCATCTCTGTATGGTGGATTGTCTGAGTACACACAGTATTATTAACTTTTGACATAAAAAACAGAACCTAAAGACACGATTAAAACAACTCACTTAAAATTCATAAATTTAATTTCGACCAGACAAAAGTACTAGACTATGAATGTAAATCAATAGAAGGGCATTCTTATTATTTGTAACATCGTTAAGAAATTTAGATATATTTAAATTTTAATTAAGAAATTTGTTCACGTACAAAGTATTGTAACGTAGCCTGAGCCGGGCGGGTTCGAGGATTTAAAAAAAATCTGGTGCACACCGTAGTTGCTAACTTTGATTAAAAATACTAACTTTTCACTATGTACAAACTTTCACGATAACACGCTGACCACTTGTTCACGATGCTAGCAATACACTACTCTGCTCCGTCGCTTGTTCCCTTCTTATACCCCTCCTGACGTTCTCGATTCCTTCTATTCCTGGAATAATGAGATCATCCTTTCGGCGCGATCGATTATTCCCGAAGAATGAGATCATCCTCTATGCACGAGCGTCGTATAGTATGAGATCACAGCGACAAAATCTTCTAGGCTCATGAGATCATCTTATGTGAACAATTATGCCCAGACGTCTGTGGACTGTTCTAGATTAATCACGTTACCATAAGTGGTGACATTATCCGCTTCCGGTGCCGTAGTGCCTTCGTCTCACTATGAATTTACAATTTATAATGAGAGTGAAATATGACAATTTGTATTCGATTAATTATATAGTCTTGAGGAAGCCCTCCATGGAGGCAAAACGTTGACATTAAATAACTAAATGTACATCAAAGTGTGACGCTTGTTCCGGGCGGGCGCGAAAAATGTTACGTTTGTTCCGGTCGCGTTGCCTGGAGCACCAATTTTTTAACGTGGTCTGCTCCACTTTACCACACGTAGCTTAATCGGTAAGCCGGGGGTCGGCTGTCAGGCCGGAGGGAAATAAAATATAATACGGGGTCGGTATTACGGTCTGTATTATTTACACTATGTACACGGTTTCTTGCTCCCTCTATCTCTCTAAAGCTAGTATATACAAACGTACTATTTACATGGGGAGCGGAACGGGAGCGGGGCGTGTCTTTCTCTCTCCGTTTTAACTCTTGATATGTTGGGCCGATCACCGACTGAGGAGCTTCTGCGATTCCAGCAGTGTTAAATCGACCTCCTCCGTACGGCATACAGGTCTGGGGCCTCCAGCAGTGAAGGCCAACTTCCTTACATGGATACCAAGGCTTGTCCCGTCCTGTCGGTGGTTGGGAGGCGGTGGCATAGGGCTAATCTCTCTCTCCTTTGGCTTCTCTTCTTCCCAGGTGGGCTGGTGGACTCATCCTAATGGATGTGGTCGGCGGTGGCCCTTATATAGACCATGTAGTCGGGAAGCAGTCGCGCTGCTGTGACATCGAATCGATGCGCGGTCCTGAGTGGCGGGTGGGGGTCCCGCGTATGTACGCTTATCAGCGTGGCTTCTTGCTCCACAAGATGGCGGCGGCCATGGGTGGTATGAAGATGTCGGCATCAGGAGCGCGCTAATTTACGCAGCGACTAGGAGCAAGAACGGTTTCGTTACGGTGCTGGTGTTATAGATATAAGGTGTAAGTTAAATTAGTCATTGTACTGCATCCGCGCCACTTTAGCATAATAATTCTTATTAGGTTTAGTTGGATGTGATTTATTTCAATGGAGGAGAGAGCGCGACGAATCAGAGAGGCATGGCGATAAGTGAGTTTTTAGAGTGTCAAAAAGGGCAGTTGTGCTTTGCCCTCCGACAGAATAGACATTCAAGTTCATTTGGAGTTTCATTTTCCTGACCCCACCTGGTGTAGTGCACTCGGCGTGCTCCTTCCCACCGTACCATCGCCGTGGAGGAAGCGAATACGCGCCTTGCGACACTCACTTCCCCCTTCACTTGGCCTCGTTCCGCGTTTTCCTCCTCGCTACTACATCCACATAATACTCAATCTTCCTCCTTCGCGCGGCGTCTCCTCCGGCTGGAATTCTGTATCTGGGACTGCTCGTCGGTTCCTACGTTTGAGCGGTTTGTTGACTCCGGCTTGAGTTCTGTATCTGGGACTGCTCGTCGGTTCCTACGTTTGAGCGGTTTGTTGACGACGGCGTCGTACTTTTATGGGGCGCTGTTTCCTCTAACACACAGTTTGCCAGTCCTAGGAAGCTTTGTAGCTGCTTCCTTGTGGCTGGCGGCGCTGCATCCATGATCTGCTGCAGATGCTGAGGCTGCGGCTCGTTGCAGCCTGCCCTGATGATATGCCCCATATATGGCAGCTCCGTAACCCGAAAGCGACACTTTTCGAGGGCGCATTTCAGTCTGTATTCCTGTAGCCATTCGAGCACCTGCCTCAGGTGGGTGATATAGGCTTCGTATCCGGTGGAGAAGATGATAATACCATCCAGGTATACGTGCGCTATTCTTCCAATGAGCCCCGATAGCACGCGCGCCATCAGTTTCTGGAAAGTCGCGGGCGCGTTTTTACATTAAAGGGTTTACGAAAGTGATATTCGGTCCTGAGTCGGTCCGATTGCATATGGTGTGTGTCCCCTTCTGACGTGGGTCTTACCATATCTGGCAATTATAAGCCGGTATGCTGCCTTCATTTCCTCCGATTTCTCCACCAGATGTAGCCGAGGCAAGTTTAGGGGCACTTCCATGGCTGCAGTAGGCATTGTGTTTATTGCTCCCGTTATTCCAAGACAGACAAGTCTTTGCAGCTTCCCTAATAGCAGTGTAGCTTGTTTTCCAGACACCTAATGCCACCAAACTAACGAAGAGTATGTTACCGTGAGGATTGATGACCTTAGTGTAGAGCCAGTGAACCATTTCTGGTTTTAATCCCCCCTTCTTTCTCACCTTGCCCCTACAGGCCCATAGGGCCCGAGTATCTATCTAACATTAGTCTGAATACTCAATACTATGGTTATACCATAATACTCTATGGTCTGATTACCACAGATAAAATCAGTTTTATTATTCTGACCTTCCGGCGTCAAGCGCGACCTTCAGGCTCTTACACCAATCCCTAACATTCCCTTATTCCCAGAACTTGGTTTCAATTTTGCTGACTGCTGTAATTCCCAACCATTGCTTCGTGAGGAAGAATTTTCTAGTGGTGACCCCCTTCCGCCAGTGACCCTTATGCATTGGAAACGATTGCATTGATTTTACAAATTGTAATAATAACTAACAAACATCAAGGTTACTGGTCTCGCAATACTATCGCCTTCCGTGGCTGTATTTAAAGATGACGGGTTACATTGAGCATCCCTCTGTGCGGGTAGACAGGGCGCTCGGAGTACTATTTTATTACAATAATATAAATATTAATTTAATGTATTTATAATGCATTTTAAATATAAATTTTAGCTTTCTGCTCTTCTTCTCTATATAAACTTTAACTATGCCAAATCTCACACTCCTCCGTGCGCGCAATAGGCTTCAAGAGGGGTACAAAGTTTTCTCTTCACGTATTAATATACAGTGTGGAAATTAAGTAAGGAATAAATTCAGTAACTCCGTTAGTATTTGTGCTAGAAATAAAACTTAAAAAGCATGTGGTAGGGCTAATTATAGCGCATCCGACGAACGTATACAGATTTTTTTGCATTACTTTTTTTGACAGTCATCAATATATTTTTTTTAATGGCAACCTATGTTTTTGATTTTACATTCGCATAAAGTTTTTTGTTCTGATTTCAACGTTATTAAATACTCAATAGGTTACATAAGGAAAAAATTAATAAAAACGACACTAAAGTTCAAATTAGTAACATTTCAAAAAATTAACAGAGCTGTCTAATTTTATCAGGATTCAAGGAAAAAACCATAGAAATCCGAACAAAACAAAGTTCCCAAAAGCAATCAATGAAAAATAAAAAGAAAACAACCCTAAATTTCAAAGACAATTTAACAAAATTAACAATGTGAGAGTTAGAAATTAAAGATATTACACCAAATGTTCAAACTGATGACCCCGCATCATCTGATAAAATCCAAGACGATCATAAAAAGCAGCCAATACGTTTTGAATGGTTTGGGGAGTTATTAAACTGCACTCAAGTCGAATTCTTCCTACACCTTGCTTTTTAAGTGCCCCCTTTGAAAAAAATCTAATGGGGTTTGATCTGGGGACCTAGCCTGCCATTATATTGGACCTCTTCTTCCATCTTCTTGGAAACACTTTGTCCAAATAATGCCGCACCGGGCTTAGTGGGTTGGAGCACCATCCTGTTGCAACCAGATATTATTATTTAGAAGTTCATATATTATTTAATAGAGAAAAACAGTTGAGACACAATTATTTTGTACCAATTCAGAACTTGTCAACATTGTATTGGTATCTCTATGGTTTTTTCTTAAGTTCCGATAACATTAAACGGTTCTGTTAATTTTTTGAAATTTTACTAATTTGAACTTTAGCGCCGTTTTAATTCATATTTTCCTTATCTAACCTATTAAGTATTTGACAAAGTTTGAAACAGAATAAAAAACTCTATTCAAATGTAAGATAAAAATCATAGGTTGCCATTAAAAAAAATATTGATGACGTCATAACTGTAAAAAAAATTGATGAAAAAAAATTACTATACGTTCCTCGGATGCGCTATAATTAGCCCTATCACATGCTTTTTAAGTTCTATTTCTAGTGCAAATATTAACGGAGTTACTGAATTTATTCCTTACTTAATTTCCACACTGTATAGATGCTGTTTTACTATATGTGTTTTTCTGATCCAATGTTGCTTTAATTTCCGCGTTTGTTTATCTTCTTTCTTAATGTCTTTTGTTCAAATATCATTAGTTTTTCTTCTTCTGTCTTGTTTATGTACTATCTTTACGTTGCGTCGTCACTACTGTATAGGAACTTTGTAACTCTGGTAGCTTTAGCCTTAGCGGCCACTTGCAATTTCGGTACTCTATAACTGCCATCGTTTATGTTCGTCTAAGCCAACACGGAGCCGATCGCGCTAGCGTTAGCGGGACTTTTTCTCAAGCTGCTAGTTGTTTGTTCTTTGTCAGACTTACAGTTATCGGCATTTACTTTCTTCGTCTATGGGTCTGTATTACCGTAGTGCTAAACGCGGTAATCAGTAAAATCTACCCTCCAAATGATTCTTCAAAACTTTCAAATAGTTGAGAGATCTTGATTTTGCTTTTTTCTTTCAATATTTTTCGACATTATTTACGTAAATTTTAGTTTTTTTCCGATTTTCCAGATCCGCTTCATTCATTCGTTAAATTCTTTATATCTTTCACATCCTTTAGATCTCTCATCAGATCCTTTAGGTCTTCAGGCCCTGTAGCTCGTGTAGTGTAGTAGTGTAGTAGGGCCCTGTCTCAAGGGGGCCCTTCCGACCCCGATGTCTCAAGGGGGCTCTCGGCCGCCGCTGTCACGAGAAGGGCACTCGGGCCCCGCTGTCTAAAGGGGACCCTTCGACCCCTGCTGTTTTGTTTTTCCTTGGGGGGTCTCCTTGTTTTAGGTACATCGCCCTCTTTGCTGCGTTAGCTTACATAAATTGCGACAAACAGCGAGAGTTGGCTCCGAAAGCAGGCCAATAAAATTTACGCCAATTGGGACTGCCTCCGTCTATCTATTTTATGATATCTTGGTATTTTAAGCGTTTAATACCGCGGAACTGTGCGTGATTAGTTTTAAGGTAGAATAAGTTAATTAACACGTAAGGTGACATGGAGGATCAAAGTGAACCCCCATTCTGCTTGAACGTCTAATATTTATGTTCGCCTCTTCCCTGCCCAAAATTTGCTTTCAAGCGATGGGGGATCTACCTCATCGATAAGAAAACTGTTTAATACTGTTATGTTAATATTACTGATAATGTGCTTTATACCCATAACTTGACTTTAAGCGGAATATAACTCCATAGATACTATTGTTACAACAATACACCGAGAGAAGTATTTATTTAAAACAATATCAAATCTATTTGTGCCAAATAAATGCCAGACCTGGATTTGGCGAAATAAATATAGCAGTTGAATCAAAGAAATCATAGAATTGAAGCATTTATTTGCTCGAAATAAATATATATTTCACCCAAGTATATCCAATTATTTGACTTAAATTAGTATTATTTGAGGTAAATAAACAGTACATTTTTCTTAAACATGTAGCTTAATTCATGCTAGTAAACTAACATTTGCCGCAAACAACTTTATATATTGAGAAGAAGAATAATTTATTTATCTACAGTATACATACATGTTGATCTAGGAATATATTTATTTCACATAAATATATCATTTATTTCTCCTAAATTTATTGATATTGTTGGTAGCAAAATATCGTGCGTTCAACCAAAAAACGACGTCAAGTGAGCCATGGATTGCATCTTATCTCTGTCGGTCAGGTGCGTGGTCCTCATTGACCGACAGAGATGTAATGCAATCCATGACCCACTTCACGTCGTTTTTTGTTGTACGCACGATATTTATTTGCTGTAAAAATAAAATGGGAAGACAATATCGACTCAAAAAGTAAATAAATTTATTTAAAAAGGACTTAAAACATAACACATGAAACATAACATTACTCATAATTAGAATTATTCCTGAATTGTATATATAAACATTAACAAGTTGTATGTCTTGATTTGGAGTGGAGGAACAAGCCACTTCTGAGGTAAAATGAGATGTAGAAGCCACCGAACTGAGTTCGTGCACTGGGTAATATAGACTGGTATATCGTTTCTTTAGCTTTAATTTTCTGAAACAACAAATAATATAAACACAAAATATATAACAAGATTAAACATAAGCATTGGAAATACAGTAAGAAACTACCGTCGTGAGCTGTAGTGTTGGAAGGGCTCGTGCGTTTTGACACACATCACGGCCCTTTTAGATTAGTTGTTAATTAATTACCTACTACATATTACTACATCTAGTTGAATAAAGCGTCTTATTACAATACGTACCTCTCGTTCTGCGTGGATAATAATAATTTCGCCTGAACCCCAGTTTTAAAATTTAGTTGCGCCAACAGATTGTGGTCGAATTTTAAAAAAGCCTCCAAATCTTTCTTCCTCTACAAGTAATTACATGCCACTATTATAAATTGTAATGAAAGAACCAAGACTCACCTATGAATTTGTCTATTAGACTCTCCAGCCCGCATTCGGTTAACTTTTGTCGCATTTGATTATCACAATCACTTCTCACCAGAGCACAAACGACAATGGAAAACCACAGGAAAATCATATGGTGTTGCAAAACTGCATAGTCTAAACAAACCTATAAAGACTGAACACGCAGAATCGAAGAACCGTTGTGAATTATAGAAAGAAAAAGACTGTGTATTTGATAAAAGCATAGGTATATTTGTGACAATTAAATTTTATTTCTTTTAAAGAAATGTTGAATTATTGTGAGTATACACTGAGAGAAAATGGTATTTTGAGGCAAGTAAATGGTGTCCCAGAATATCAAAACATTGTCCAAAATCTAGTTTAATTGTCTAGCAGTTACTTTGCTTGCCACCATATTATAAATTTAGTTCATTCAAGTGAATGGTCGAATTGCTTAACTTCATTTGAAAGAAATATAATTTATTTGTTGCAAACAAATAACAGTTTAAACGAACACGAATTGTATAATTCACATAAATAGATAGTATACTCTCAATAATTCAACATTTCTTTAAAAGAAATTAAATTTAGTTGTCACAAATATACCTATGCTTTTATCAAATACACAGTCTTTTTCTTTCTATAATTTACAACGGTTCTTCGATTCTGCGTGTTTAGTCTTTATAGGTTAGTTTAGACTATGCAGTTTTGCAACACCATACGATTTTCCTGCGGTTTTCCATTGTCGTTTGTGCTCTGGTGAGAAGTGATTGTGATGGATGATCAAATGCGACAAGAGTTAACCGAATGGGGGCTGGAGAGTCTAATAGACAAATTCATAGGTGAGTCTTGGTTCTTTCATTACAATTTATAATAGTGGCATGTAATTGCTTGTAGAGGAAGAAATAGATTTGGAGGCTTTTTTAAAATTCGACCAGAATCTGTTGGCGCAACTAAATTTTAAAACTGGGGTCCAGGCGAAATTATTATTATACACGCAGAAAGAGAGGTACGTATTGTAATAAGACGCTTTATTCAACTAGATGTAGTAATATGTAGTAGATAATTACTTAACAACTAATCTAAAAGGGCCGTGATGTGTGTCAAAACGCACGAGCCCTTCCAACACTACAGCTCACGACTGTAGAAAAACTTTTTTCTGCACCTTTGAAAGCTTTTCTAATTCCATTTCAAATTACCTATATACGTTTCCATATTTCTATTTGACATTTTTTATATGAGGGCTATCGGAGGTGTGGGATCCCCAAAAAGTATATGTAGTCAGAAATGTCATTAAAATTAAAACATTAGGAAAAATTCACCATTTACAAAAAATTAGACGTTAGTTTCTTACTGTATTTCCAATGCTTATGTTTAATTTTGTTATATATTTTGTGTTTATATTATTTGTTGTTTCAGAAAATTAAAGCTAAAGAAACGATATACCAGTCTATATTACCTAGTGCACGACCTCAGTTCGGTGGCTTCTACATCTCTTTTTACCTCAGAAGTGGCTTGTTCCTCCACTCCAAATCAAGACATACAACTTGTTAATGTTTATATATACATTTCAGGAATAATGTTATGAGTAATGTTATGTTTCATGTGGTATGTTTTAAGTCCTTTTTAAATATATTTATTTACGTTTTGAGTCGATATTGTCTTCCCTTTTTATTTTCACAGCAAATAAATATCGTGCGTACAACAAAAAACGACGTGAAGTGGGTCATGGATTGCATTACATCTCTGTCGGTCAATGAGGACCACGCATACCTGACCGACAGAGATAAGATGCAATCCATGGCTCACTTGACGTCGTTTTTTGGTTGAACGCACGATATTTTGCTACCAACAGTATTAATGAATTTAGGAGAAATAAATGATATATTTATGTGAAATAAATATATTCCTAGATCAACATATATGTATACTGAAGATAAATAAATTATTCTTCTTCTCAATATATAAAGTTGTTTGCGGCAAATGTTAGTTTACTAGCATGAATTAAGCTACATGTTTAAGAGAAATATACAGTTTATTTACCTCAAATAATAATAATTTAGGTCAAATAATTGGATATACTTGGGTGAAATATATATTTATTTCGAGCAAATAAATGCTTCAATTCTATGATTTCTTTGATTCAACTGCTATATTTATTTCGCCAAATCCAGGTCTGGCATTTATTTGGGACAAATAGATTTGATATTGTTTTAAATAAATACTTCTCTCGGTGTACGATCTATTTATGTGAATTATACAATTCCTGTTCGTTTAAAGTGTTATTTGTTTGCAACAAATAAATTATATTTCTTTCAAATGAAGTTAAGCAATTCGACCCTTCACTTGAAAGAACTAAATTTATAATATGGTGGCAAACAAAGTAACTGCTAGACAATTAAACTAGATTTTGGACAATGTTTTGATATTCTGGGACACCATTTACTTGCCTCAAAATACCATTTTCTCTCAGTGTAGTTGCTATGATGTTAGTCTCTACTTAAAATTAAATACACGCTCCCCAAAGTTAAAATTTTAGGGATTTATTAGTAAATTTATAGTAAAATGGTACATTTACGGGCTAGTCCCTAAAAGTTGTAATAGCAACCTTTTGCGGATTATTTTTGATTAAAAAGATTAAATAACAATGTTCCTAGAAAAGGAAAAATTTCTGAGGGTGCCAATTTTTCGAAATGTTTCCGGAACCAGAAATATTTTTTTTTACCACGATAATAGCTATTAACATACCTAGAAATGTTATGACGTTTATTACAGCCGCAGATGTCAGATTCAAATCCGAGCTCGTAGAGCGAGGATTTTAAGACATCTAAGGCTGTTATGGGTCATAACATTCGTGGTATGTTCAAGATTTTATCGGTTAGTATTAGTATATGAAATAATTAGATGCATAAATGTTATTACGATCATATTGCCGGCATTCTCATCTTATTCCGACATAGATTACCGTGCATCCCATGCCATTGCCGATGGACTATCAGGACCAACCCCCGGGACGACTTCCCTCTGGAAACCAACTACGCTGTTTTCCATTCTTCGGCGGGAGGAGTTATGTGCCCGTGTTAAAAGACACCATTGTGTGATAGTGCTGACACCTAGTTACCTTTGCTTTCGCCATGTTGGCACTTTAGAGCTTATAAATAGTAGTCGCTTTCATATTTAGCTTTAGTCTAATGTTCAGTCTAGTGCAGTATTGTAATGTTAGGCTCCGTTTTAAAATAAATTGTTTTTTTTTTTAAACGTAAACGGTGTTGTGCGAAATTTAATTCGCGTGTAGTTATCCTAATTCGGATGATAAAAAAGTATACAAACCTCGGTAAAATTCCATTCTTGTCTGGAGAGAAAAAGATAGTTCACCGAGGCTTGCTGACTCGTAAACAATGGTAATATTATACAGCGTGATCATAAACTTCCGCACAAAATTCATAATTTAGTTATGTACTGTTTTTGCGAAAAACGCTCGAACGGGTCGATTTTTGTTTTTAAATCGCCATCTTTTGATATAAAAATTTGGTTGATGACGTCATCTGTTTTTGAAGTATGACACCGTCATCAATTTTTTTAAATGGCAACTCCCAACTTTTTTTTGGGTTTTAAATACACTTTTCAATTCTCTATTTAACAAGAGTAAAAAATTGACACTTTGCATAACTTTTTTTTAAATACGTTTGACATCAAAAATTAAACTTTTATTCCTTGAAAAAAAAAATAACAATAAATTTGGAAAGCAAACAACGAAAAATGAAAAACCATTTAATAAAAATTAACGCTCAAGTTGCCACCCGTCAACTATTTGACACATTCCCAGACGTGTTTTAACGCTTTGAATACTTTGTTCAATCACTTCGGGATTAATCTGTGCCATTTAACCACGGATTCGTAGTGAAATAGTATTTTTTCAAGGAATAAAACTTGAATTTTTTCAAAAAAAAAAAGTTATGCAAGGTATCACTTTTTTTACTCTTGTTAACTAGAGAATTGAAAAGTGCCTTTAAAACCCAAACAAAAGTTGGGGGTTGCCATTTAAAAAAATTTATGAGGGTGTCATAGTTCAAAACCAGATGACGTCATCATCAAAATTTTTATGTCAAAAGATGAGATGGCAATTTGAAAACAAAAATCGACCTGTTCGAGCGTTTTTCGCAAAAACATTACATAACTAAATTATGAATTTTGTGCGGAACTTTATGTTCACTGTAATATCGGTCCTAACAACCGCCATTATATTCCAGGTGTGGAATGAAATTTGAGACTTGCGTAAGTGGAGACACTCGCAAATGATACCATAAAAAGAATGCTAAAATCCGATTGATAGAAAAACGAATATAGTCACAAGAAAATAACTAAGACACTTGTTTCCCTGATATGTCCTCCAACTTTATCTGCTCGATACTGAAGACCGGCAAACTAATCTGAGAAACTCTTAATCAAGTAGGTCAAACCATTAACCGAAACTAATACAGCACCGGACCAATGCAAATACGATTCATTGGAGTGGTAAATTTAAGGGTATGCAGTACTTCAGGCGATATTCACATCTTATTGACTTACAACTTACAACTAGAATCGAAATTATTAATATATTAGAACATTAACTAGTCAACGGATCATACGTTCATAAATTATTTAGATCAACTCTTGCTGTACAATTTAGCTTAACAGATTTTCATTGTCTTTGATAGTATAATCGCTTTATTCGATTGAACATTCAAACTCGTCAAACGTCAAACTTGCGAATTTTTACGGCATAGAACTCATAAAAGTGGAAAAATGGTTTTCACCGTGCAGCATAAAACATTCATCATTAAACAATATTTCCGAAATAGGTTTAAAATTTAGGGAGAATGGAATTTCAATAGCAGATCTTGTTTGGATGAATTTCGCCAAAAATTTCCTAACCTCATTTTTGTGGTTTCCGATTTTTTCAATGTTGTTCGAAACACTGGACGATTATTTCGTGAAACTGGAAGTGTTCATCATAAAAAAGGCGCTTGACACAGTGTACGAATGAAGTTGTAGAGCTGGTCGAACAAGGGATGAAAATAAGTGGTGGTGAAAAGCGAAAAAAAAAAACACTTTACATCCCATTAAAACTGTATCATTCAGGATCTTAAGCTGTTAAAGAGCAAATTACCGAAGGTTGTGCCCGTATAACCCCTCAGACCTTACAAAATGTGTATTTATTTAATTATTAGGAACTGATTGTCGTAATGCAAGCAATAATACACGCCAGTATCTTCGTATGCACTAATCGTAAAAAATTAACATACGTTAAAAATTTCACAGAAAGAGTTCATCTAAATAATTTATGAATTTAATGCACAAACAGGACAATGTATAATAAACGTTAATTTGTATTTTTTTTTTCAAATATTTTATTTTGGTTTCGTTTTTTTTTCATCTCTCTCTGGCACCCTGTATTTTCGCGTGTCAGACCTAGAAGAAGAAATCTAACATCTTCGGAATATATCCGATACAAAACCATTGTCCTCTATATGTTATCGTCAGAAATGTACAATCAGTGAATATATAAAAACAGTACAAAGCTGTCAAAAGAAAATAAGTAAAAACAAAATGGTTTTCACTCCAAAATGATGTGGTGTGATAAATGAATGACAGACAGTATAAAATTTTTATTGACAACTTTATAAGTTAATAGGCCTGATTGGTTATTCAATTTTACACTTGCGAACAAAGAAATTGAACCACCTTACACTTTTGTGTTTGAATGCATTTTTTTCAATCGCCAGAAATCAGATTTATAAAAACAATAATTATGTCGTTTGAAAGACACTGCTTATTAACGTTTTTAATGAGCCTATATTGTCTGATAATATAATTGCTTATGTCTTCTCAAGTGTGACACCTTAAAATGAAGTTACTTGAACAAATCATCAGGTGAAAAATTTGGCTTGAGGAAATTAAACTAAACTGTTGCAACGATTCTTTAATTTTGGTGTCGCGTGTTGCGTCCCCTAGCTCTAAAAACAGCTTGCATTCCGGTGGGCATTGATCTAATCAAGTTTTCAATTATTTCTTGTGGAATGTTATGCCACTCCTCTTCCACTGCAACCATTAATTCTAGGATCGACGTAGCAACAGGAACTTTGGCTCGAACTCTCTTCTTGAGCTCGTCCCGCAGATGTTCGATGGGGTTTAGGTCAGGGTCCCAATTCCGCAAGGTACTCTCGGATGATTCTGGCAGCGTGTGGCTCATATAGCACCCCAGATCATGGACGAACCACCGCTATAACTGACGTGCTCATTAATGCAGCACTGGGAAAATCTTTCTCCGGGTCACCAGTACACTCTTTTATCGTTACTGTTGAGACATATCCTGGTCCTCGAAGCACAGAAGAGAAGAAGCCGTGGTTATGAGCTGCAGTCATCTTTGGACCAGTTGCAGGTCTGCGAGGTGTCAGGTTTGTTTCTTGCAGTGTTCGCTTAACTGTCCAGTCACTAACAGCCACCGGTTGTACGTCACGGAGCTGCTGTTGCATTTGGACCGCGTTAAGTCGACGGTTCCTCAACGATGTCGATGCAATGAAGCGATCATCTCATTCCAATGTATACCGACATCTACCTGTTCCTGGTCTCCGATTGAAGGAACCAGTCTCCTCAAATCGCTGATTGGCTCAAATTCAGTTTTTGAGCAACAAATCGCTATCTATACCCAAGTTGTATGCAAGCACAAGCAACGACTTCAGCAGCTACCTCAGTTGCGATATTCATTATATTCACGGATAATGTGGCTAATGGCTGGTTGAGCAAATGTCAACAAACGTAATACAAAATATCCAGCGGAGACTTGATTTTATGGACGTAGAAGTTTTGTTTTACTTTTGTTTTAAAGCTCCAAACTTTAGCAGACAACAGGAATCTTGAGAAAATGTATGGTCATTGAAAACGTTATTTTTTACACAAAGTCGAATGGTTTTTGTCAGTTCAGTTATATATTTTATGTCCTACCAACGTCTAGATTCCTCACAAATGATTTAATGTTAAATGGGGTGATCTACTCTGGTTACAATT
The DNA here is from genome assembly GCA_963583935.1 of Diaperis boleti. Classification (NCBI taxonomy): domain Eukaryota; kingdom Metazoa; phylum Arthropoda; class Insecta; order Coleoptera; family Tenebrionidae; genus Diaperis; species Diaperis boleti. The sequence goes on from OY757249.1 coordinate 36,708,251, forward strand.
TTTAATTTTTTGAAAAGTCATTTTGACAATTTTATTAATTTTTTATTTTTAACGTTTTACAAGAAATTACACGTCGGGCGTAAAACGGCGTATCTCACACGTGACCGAAATGCCATTGTAAGCTCGTGAGACGTGTATCACTCGTGCTATCGCACGCGTGATTCAAAAATCTCACTGATGAATGAAGCATTTTTGTCACTTTTAATCTAATCTGCTATTGTCCAATCCTTTAAACTTTAAATTCAATTATGAACTTCTTTAATATTAGACAAAATACTAATTCATGGAATGGTTAAATCGACGATGTTTCAGTGTACCTTACTGGACCTGTTACAAAATTCGAGACGAGGTACATCTTGCAACCCCATCTCCATCCCATTTTTTTTTTTTTGAGAAAAATACAAATACAATAAATTAATGCAACTTCAAATATTTTATACAAACAAAATTGAAAATTCGCTTTATCTATCTTTTATACCTTCTGGTGTCGAGTTTTAAACTGTAACGGTCAACCTCTGCCCCACCAAGAATCGAATCCACAGTATTTTATCGTGCGTGGCACTCACTCACCACTGAGCCATCGAAAGGGATTATTTTTAATGTTATATGGTTATTGTTTGATTCCGATTTAGAAAAAAACATTTACTGTTAATGGTACATATGTTATGGTATATTGAATCCTTAGACTTTTACGTTCCTAACAATAAGTCAAGAAAAAATTACAAATTATTGTATTATGTTTCAGACACCCCTTCGTTTGCGATATCTCGCGAACCAGGTTTCGGTTTTCTTATTCGAGAGGGAATGCCTGTATCTTTGAAATGTGATGTCGATGCCAACCCCAAAGCATTACCTATCTGGCAGAAGGACGACTCCGGCCCACCAATTCAACAATCACCAGACGGATTTTTGAATTTTACGGAAATTCGGAGAGAGCATAGCGGCTGGTATAAATGTATTGCTCGTCATAATTTGGGGAAGTTCTCCAGTATAGGATATTTCTTAAACGTACGATGTAAGTATTTTTTTAAACTCTATAACGTAGTCTAATAACAGGAGCAATTAATGATTTGCGCAATAGAATCACATAAAAGACAAAAAGAACTTGCGAAAAGCGTGTACTGTACCCACCACATCATAACTGGAGACAATTGAACCAAAATATGGTGTTGAATATGTGATCAAATTTAAAATAATTATATGCGATAGGGCTGCTATATTGAATGCCAACTCGGGATATTGTGCAAAACTATAAGAATAGAGGTTAGGATAATAATTGTAAAACAAAGAAATGCTGTTAGTAAACCTCCTTCACGTTTATTTAACTGAAATGTAATAAATATATAATTATGTGCTATGAGATATTATTTAATAAAACCTATTCTACAGTGTTGATAAAGTAAAGTTTTCTTGAACACGACTCCGACAGGCCAATTTTAGTTCTTAAAATGGTACTTTGTGACGCAACAATGTATACTTTGTAGCCAGCCATTTTTGCAGTGACGTCATCAACGAGTTTTTTAAATAGCAACGCCAACTTTTTCTTTCGCATTGTAGTAGAGGCCTTGCCAGCTGTTATGATCGATGACCTTGACAAAGCAGCTCGAAGGCGGAGCCCAATTTTGATAAGTGAAACTTAAAATCATCGGTTGATTGGTTTGGTTTTCAGGACGGCGCTAATTGAATTTCGTCTTGGTGTTCATGTTCTCTTCAGCTGATGACAGAAAATAATCAGAATCGTCACTTTTTTCGGCATTAATTGTTATTATTATAGGTCTTTAACCTCATACATTACGTATTCTCTTTTCATATACTCCACTTCAATTTTCTCCACATGGGTATAAAAATATTCTGCCATCGTTCTACAGTAACTGATTCAAACTTTGCTTCTGCTAATTTACAGACATCAGCTAATTACATGTTGTGCTGTATTCTGCCACATGATTCTTTACTAGCGCCCATAATAATTATTTTCTCTATGGAGTTTATTTTCGGGTGATATGGTGGCACTGGTATATTAGACGTCGCCAATGTTTCATCTATTTTGTACATTTATTTCATACTGTCCGGTAGATGTTCTATTAAAGAATCAATTTGCGTCCGGTAGGTGAGCTATTACAGTATCAGAGCCGGTAAGTGTCGCTAGGCAACACTGACCGGACAGTTTCATCTTTATAAATCAAATCTGAGATTAATCTGACACTTTCAAACGTATTTGTCGGATACTGATGAAGTTTTACATGTACAACAATGGTGATGCGATTTTCACAAAATGTGATTTTTTGATTTTTAAAATAAATTAATGAAGAACTGGCTTACAGTATGAAATAAAATACATAACGATACACGTCCGGTAGTTACTTGTAACTCGTTTAGACATTCTAGACTCGTTACAAGTAACCTACCGGACTTGTAACGTTAAATACTATTTGTGTACAGGCATATGGACTTAATTATAGTTCGGCCTTAGTACATTTCTGTTCAAAGAAAATTCCTCTCTCCATTAGTCTCTTCTGCATGTCAGCCTTTTTCCACGAAGACGTTGGACTTGCTTGTACTGCCACATTGCGGTAGGATTTCACAAATTCTTAATTATTCTCCTAACAGTGCAGATTCCAACACCAGTAGCTTGTGCAATCCTTTCTTTTAAGCGGTTTAATGGGACTGAGTTCTCCACCGTCTTTTTCAAGTTTCATAAATTTATATACACTATAAATATGTTTCCCCGTCCTTGACTGTGTACCACTCTCTTTTTGTTGCTCATTTTAATGAATACATTCTTGATACTTGAAGATTCTGGAAAGAGTACAGGTATTTTAAGTCAAAAATCAAGTACAAAACGCAAGGTCTTATACTTATATATTATGTAGTTGCAATTATGCAGATTAATGAAATCTTAAAGTCTATTTAAAGTCTGTAATGTGTGAAGTGCCTATCCACAACGGAGAAGACGGGGGTTCGAATTCCGTTAAGGCAAACATTTTTTCTATGAATTAATATTATTGTAAAAACTTCCGTTTGCTTCGCCCGATCACACTTTTCGTAACGCTCTCGTCAGGCATTCACCAGCTTACTCCCCAAGTCAAGTGTCCGTAAAGAAGTCTTTCTTCAAAAAACGGGCTAGCAAACACAGAGAGAGCGGTGGTTAATCTCCAAGAACGGACAACACAATGACAAAATGGTATAGATGTTTTTAGTTCGATTAGTCCAGCCGCTTCGGTACGCATTTTGGTTTCTGCGCCATCGATCACGAGAGCTGGCAAGACCTCTAGATCTTTTTATTAGTTAAATGGTCGTAAAAAAGTCGGTACCTTACGTCAGCATTTATCTGGAGAGAAAGTTCTAATAAATTATAAAAACAACAATCCGATTTATTAATAATAATTGATCTGAAATTCTACAGTAAAATAACCAAAAAACTACCGTAAATTTTCAAACTGTCATCCACCAATCTCCAATCTTCGTGGTTTGAAAACATAACTGCAAGAGCGGGAACACACTCAAAACATAAGAACTCTCATAACGTGCCGCTATTAACGTTTCTTCAAAAAACTAGGGTCCTCTCAGATGAATGCCTAGCATTCCTTCCCACACATTAATTTTGCTGCGATGGTGAGAATGCGATTCTTGTGACCAATGAGGGTTATGTTGTTAATTATGTTATGATTTACTGTTGCGTTCAAAGTAAAGGTAAGCTTAAAAGAGAATATTATTTAGAAGATTTGGCGTTCCATCACAACGTAACATCAATTGTTCGCAAAACTCTAGGCGCCAGTGAGGGATCGTCTTCAATTAACTTTTGCATTAAGTGCACTTTGTACGGATGGTATGGTTGTAGTCGGTATTTGAATTGAAAGCAAGTTGTCTAACAGAAATATGCGGAGTTTCTCCGGCTTTCAGTAAAATATTTAATTTAGTGTCTTTAGGTATAGGAGGTCGCCGTTGTTTAGGTAAGTCTCGTAGTCCCATGTTCAGAAAATTTTGCTAATATTCTATTTATTGTAGATCTAGCAATTGGGATTCTATTCGGATGTTGTTGATTAAATAGAGCGTAGGCTTTCTCATAACTTTTTACATTTTCCCTGTACCCAATCATCATTAAAATTTCGCTTCTCTCGCGTTCATGTTCCATAATTCTGACAAGTGAAAACGTAAATGCATAAGTACCTTGGTTTTTTTCATAGATTTTGCATATTTTATGGGAGACTTCCTGATTCGGTATATTTTCACTATTTTTAAAGACCTTAATGCATTTGTATAGGTAGATTTTGTTGTTGTCGACTTTTAGGCTATACTAAACATACAGCGTGTAACAGAAATAGGTATCAAAATTTTAACCATTAACAGAACTTAACAAGAGCGACAATTTTTCTCAATACACTTTTTTCATAAACTCTATGTTTGTACTGGTAAAAATGATTCAAAATGTAGCACAAAAATCACCGTACGCCACTGCAGGTGGCCGATCCTCGTTTATTGCACCGACCGACCGTAACTCGGCACAAGGGAAAGTTTTTCTTTATCATCAAAGGTCAATCGTGCGGGAGGTAATTTATTAATGTGATCAAATTAAAATTTGGGGAACGAGATGTTACAGATCATTTGTGGATATTTATGGGGACAAAATGTTATAAATACACTCACACTATTGCCCAATGAAAACATTAAGGACAATTTAACTTGTATTTTTGTCAACCAATGCGATGTTTCAATTTCAAAATAAACAACCAATAGGACAATTATTTTAGTGGCAATTTTTCGAGAAGCTTTATTCCAGCGACAATTTTTTGTAGGTATTTGACATTACAATTTACAAGTTAAATTCTCATGCAAAATAGGACTCTAGGTCTAAATATTGCCGCCAATTTTTCCTCTTCAGATTGACTCGTTTCTGTTATTTGAGAAACGAGCAAGCACTCGTCATTGTTTTCGTCGCAACAGACACTCGTATCTGCAACGTAAAAATTATTGTCGGCAATATTTTCCCCTTTCGTTCTATTATTTCTGACAAAGTTTCTGACCTTTTTTAGACTTCATACAATTACAAGTTCCATGATCCCTCAAATGTTTCAGTTTTTACAAATGTTCGGCAATTTGGAAGCTGGTGATTAGAAAAACGTTGGTTGTAAATCCTTCGAGCAGCCGAAGCATTTTTAAGCTCAATGTCCGTTTTTTTCAATGTTTGTAAGGGCTGGCATTTTTTTAAACGCACTTTCCCACTCTTTAAACTTACTAGAGACACTAACTGTCTTGAACTAAATAAAATATGTTACAACCATTACGGTGCGAATCCACAATGAGATTATTTCGTACGATTTTTGTCTCATGCAACAAAGTTTCATCGTGTAAACACCATATATTGCAAATCTTGGATGCGACATTTTTTTCAGAGACTGTTTCATGAGAGTAAAATTTCATGTAGGTATCGCATAAACTCGAGTGTTTCAAAAACGTATCTCTTTTTTCTGTGAAAACACATCTGTAAATCTCCTTGTGGATACCACGCTTTAGAAACTGAAAAAATTTTGGTTTTCGCAAAAATGGTAGATAGAAATTTTGTTGCTCTTGTCAAGTTCTATTACTAGTTAAAATTTTGATACTTCCTGTTACACCCTGTTGTTTCTATAAATATGTATAATGCAGCGCGGTTTTAACCAAATAAACATACGTGGGTGAATTTGTGATTAGAACATACTCGCATCTGACGACAGAAAAAAGTGGCTCAACGTGGATATAATAGACGATCATGGAATATTTACTTACTAGTGATGCAATAAATATATACACATGCGACGCTTTCCGCGGAATGGGACCATGCGACTTGTAAGACTAGGAAATTGTTTTATACCGTTGAGTTTACAACAAAAATGTTTTTTTTTTATTTTATGTAGCTTATCTTCACACTAGTTTCATATTCATATTTTGAGTATTTTTTAATGCAAATTTGGATGCGTATTTTGGCCTTTTTATGTTGTATATAATCCAGTGTTTACTAATTACCAGATGGAGTACACAGTTAGACACAGCAAATTATTATGCCGAGCCGATAATTAAAGATATAATAGTTCTCGAAATCAGTGATTCCAGCACCGCTTTGGAACATTGCAAGAAAATAGTTAATAGTACTCCAGCACCTTGCATTTATTAAAGCGAACTACTATAGCTTCATCTCAATCTCAAGCTCTATTCACAGACTGGAAACAAAAAAATTGCCTCTATCAGAATCAATTCAAATTATAGAAGAATTACAGAAGTCCTATAGGTAGAGTAGGTTACAACCAAAATTAGGGATTTTTAAAATTAAATATCAACAAGAGAATATAAAACAGTTTATATTTTTATCTAGTTGATAATAATTGTTAATTATGACAAAAAATTGGTCATTTCGATAGTAAATTTTAGTTATCAGTTGAGTGTCGCGCTTTGTTATCTCTGTGCTGGATTCTTAAGCAAATATTAATAAGTTGTTCGTTGCAATTTCCACGAAAATTTTTTTCTTTCTATGGTGCAGTTGTACGGGCAAACGTTAGGTAATGCAAACAAGGCCCGCCGCTTGTCTGTACATGGAACGTTTTTCAAATCCCGAAATTCCAACGTCAGATGCTTTTGTGAGAACAGTGCAAAGTTTGCGTGATTATGGCAAATTTTCTTCTCCAACTCCAGATTTCGGAGGTCCCAGATGTAATCGCGCTTTGAAAATTGAACCTGAAATGTTGGATGCTATTGAGGAAGAGCCAAACTTGAATATTCGAAGATATGCTTTAAGTCTCGGTGTCAACTTCTATGGTTTACCGCACGTTACACGAACAAGCGATTGTATCTCTATGTAAGTAAGAGAGTTTATTATTACTAACCTACTTCAACATAACGCATAATGCATATTAAAAAATGTTTCTTTTGACAAGTTCTACTTGTAATTAAATTTTTTGCTAGGACATATTTCCTCAAAAATTTATGCATATATATTCGCATATATTTAATTTTTTTTTCGTTTATATAGTCCTTCCTTCAGTCACTGATAATTATGTAGGGCTCTTCTGAACAATGTGTTACCTTTTGCACATTTAGTTTAATAGCAATTCACAGGTTTCGGATTCGAAGAAACTTCTTTTTGTGTTGTTGCAACGTAGGTAGATTTTTTATTTGACAGAGAAAAACTGTAATAATACCATGGCTACCAACTTTTTGCGACGACCATTTACCTAATAAAGAGATCTATCGGAATCCAAGAAATTGGCGTTGTCATTTAAAAAAATCGTTGATTACAAAAAAATACATTGTTACGTCAAGTGTCATTTTAAAAAAATAAAATTGACCTGTGCGAGGATTTTTCAACTTAATTTAATAAGCTAATAAGTAAAAAAAACTCTTTATTTTTAATATTATTATTATTATAAAATTCTAAACAAGTCAAAATTGCAATTTAATAACAACATTGGTTTTAAGGGTCCATTTGATACAAACAGCAATATTTTCTACAATGATTGAGTAAAAGATGTCAATTAATTTCATGAAATTCGTTACAATATTGTGATGCTTTTCATACATTTTATTTGTTTGTTTAAGTGTAATAATGGTAAAATAATAATAGAAAGAGAATTGGAACCACAAATTAATGTATTTTACTAACATTGTAAATTTTCAAAATGATGCACTTCAAAGAAAAATATGACAACTTTAAGACTCTGGATTCCTCTGTTCTGGAGTATTGATTTGAACTATTTCTTGTGAAAATCGTCCCATTTTTCACATTTGCTTCTTCTAACACATTTTAGACCTTTCTCGTGCGGTTTGGTGGAATACTATCATCCCTCAAAAAAAAAAACTCCAAGTTCTTCTCTCCTAGGCTGAATAATTGGTCCGATGACAATTTGGAGGTACATAATTCCGACGACCATGCATAATACTCCTTCAAAACATCACAGTCCTTTCCTGAAAAAGAATGACTTTTTTAGCACAAGCCAGTCTCGCAGCACATCCTGGTTATTAGTATAGTATATTACTAACCAAGGCCAGAAAGTTGGATTTCCTGGACCTTATATCTTTTTATTCCTTCGCCTCGGCTTATATGTCACGCCGTCCAGGGCATCCAACTTTCTGGCAGCGTGTCGTATACTATTTTTCTTCATCCCCTAGCCGATAGTCGCTCTTCTCGGTCACGTTTTGCTTCAGGAACAGCTGCTTTCGGCTATAGGATCCAGATAAAGTCAATTTATGTGCTAACGTTAAACGGGTGGCTATATGTTTCCTAACAAGTCAAGACACTATCAAACGTCTTCTAGAACTAAAATTGACAGCAGTAAACTGCCATCGAATTGTTGTCTAGAAATCAGACCAACATAAGTGCTCTAAAATGTGTTCTTACAGCTCTGATAGTATCATACATAATTTGCTATGTAGTGATTCTTTCTTGCATTTGTAACTTTTGGACGTCCACCACTTAGTCTTCTAAACCAGAAGAATGTTCTTAAATCCAGGTGGAGTAAATTTAAATTAAAATTTATATTCTATATTAAATAATTTTTTATATTCTTTAAGGGCTGATGATGGCAGAAGTGTTCTGCCGAAACATGTTCCATTAGTAACTTTACAGTTATTAAAGTTTGTGGAGTTCGACTTAGATATATTTAAATTTTAACTTAGTCTTCTATTCACATTTCCAGTCTCTTAGAATGATCGCACTGTTAATGATCTGGTTATGACAAGTGTTGCTGAAATTCAGTACTTTGACCAACCCTGTTGATCTTTACCCTATCAAAATTCAAAATTGGATAGACGGACATTTTCCGACAAAAATTGACAATTTTTAACAAATCTGATGCTACCAGTAGACAATAACATTATAGTTACTATTCCTATAAGAAAGTTATCTGGATAAGACTTCTTGCTTTTATTTTGCTATAGCCGGCCATACACACACCTTCTTTCGTTTCAAAAATCGTGGCATGTTGGGATATGGCAGTTAGCAAAGAGTGTCATGGTCCATACACTTGATAAACTATCAAAATGATTTAGCACGTGATTTCGCGTGGTACATCACTTTCAAGGGAAAGAACGTAAGATGTGTGTGTGCAAAAAGTGTCATTTATCGTGTCGTTTGGAAGGGCATGTCGTCATGTAGAAATTTTCAACGTGATTTCGCTAGTTCGTTGCGCCTTCAAGTGTAATTATTACTACTTAACCGTAAGTCAAGTTATTATTTTTGACATGCAGAAACACTTCAGAATAAACTTACTAGCCTCCTTGATCCTTGATCTGTAGCTAGCGCCCTCTACAATTAAGGGAAAAAGATCAAATTTGAATTTCTCATTAAAAATACGTAGTACCAATTTTCGTCCAAATATCGACAATAATTATTTAGAAAAAGAAAAAATCTTATATGAACTTTTTATCTTAAAAATAAATGAGGTATCGTCCTCTGAAATATCGGACATTTATTAAAAAAACATCCTGTATAGGTAGCCCTGCTGTTTGTGGCCGAGGCGTGAGCCACACGACGTTTTTTAGGCGATGATCACAAAAGAATTAAAAAAGTTGGTCATCATTTTTTTTCAGGCGATGATTACCAAATAGGTGTTTTTGAATGGACCCCTTTTTGGGGCCGTAAAGTTTTACTTTTTTGTACGCAACTGTTAAACTCTACTTTTTTGGGACTGATCTGTCAAACTCCACTTTTTCGGGACTGATCTGTCAGAATTTGACCTCGGCCAAAAGTGATTTTTTGACCTTATCTGCATTATGTCCTCGGCTCAAGTCTCGGCCACAAACAGCAGATGCGTCCCAAAAAGCTAACTTTTACTGCTTTTAGGTACACAAATTACTATTTTCGTAATCATCGCCTAAAAAATTAATCAAAAATCATATTTGGATAGGCAACCCGGCAGAAACATATTCTTCTATTCATAATTATTCATAAAATTTTTATTTTGATTAAATAACACATGAACGTAGAAATCTTGCATTCGGATCTTAGACTATTATGATAGACACTAAAAACAAAGGTTTGGTGATTTCGATACATTCCGGATTGAGCTTTTTGTACGAAATCTTATTCGCTCAAATTGGCATAGGGACAATCCCTAATTGACATAAATCGATGTTATTATAATCCATATTTTGGCACTGTTTGCGTCGTCTCCTATCTCGCAATTATTATGATTCATGAATAAAAAAATGGTGTACGCGAAAGTATACTTCCTCTCTCTTCTCAATGTCAATAAAATAAAACTCACTGGTCAACAAAAAACCACTTTTTGTGTGTAACAAGGAAACTTTTACCTGAAAACGTTAGAAACAAGACTTGGTATGATTTGATTGATATTGATATTCTAATAACTTAGATACGAATAGTTTTACTGTAATATGATAAATGGTTTGTAGTTTCCGACCAAATCATTGGAATTCCGAAAGGTAAACAATCGAATGTTTTTTGCCCATCCAGTAACAATGGAAGCCCCACACATGTAATACAAAAGATATGAGGAACCCACATTTGGTCTTGTTGTCCAACAGGAAAACCAAAATAACGTCCATATAAATTTTTTACTAATGGTGACAAATTTCTCCGTTGAGTTTTAAAAATAATTTTACCACAAATATAACAACAAAACTTGTTAGGGGCATTTTTACAATTTCTTGTCATTATTTACAAATCACTTAACGCGGCAAACACAAAACACCATCACCAAAAAGTATGTCAAAACAATAAACTGTAGCTCAAAAACTAGACCTGATCGAATCAAAATAAATATGGTTTTATAATGAGGGTTCCATTTTTTTAAATTTTTTATTCAAATTTATATCGAACCAGAATTTCAACAAAAATATTTTTTTATCCAACACCTGTTCATTATGAAGTCATAAAAATGTCGGTTTTGAATGTATGATGAGGTCCATAAGAGACTAGTGGACTTATGAACCCATAATTCAACGGTTTTCCAATTTTGGTGTTGGATAAAACTATGTATTACACACGGGTCTTAACAGCAAATAAGTCACTCAAGGAAAATTAAACATTTCTTTCGTGACTTCTTTGCCTTATAACACACTTGTATAATAAATAGCTATTATACAGGGTGGTCCCGATATAACCTGCCAAAAAAAAATCAGTAATAAGGTGACGATGAGTAGAACTTAAACACAAAAAAATTTTCTAGCAAGAGTCTTTTTGTTTTGCAGATAAAAATAATTTAGTCCAAATTTGCTGTCCACTAGTGAGTTAATCGAGATTAAAAAGGTAGATCTGGTTGCTTTGCAACAATAATTGCAATTCCTTAACCTGTAACACATATATGACATTAATTCGTCAAGTTTGACTTTCAATTTTGGAATCCAAAATGAGGTTGACAACACAGGAGTACACCGATATGCATGCGTTTACTCTATGGCGAAACACGTGGTAAAGCAAGAGCGGCTAGGCCCACTATACGGCGAACCTTTTCTGGAAGAACCCTTTCGCCCCTTTGCACTTTTGTGGAACTACATCTACGTTTATGTGAGACTGGTTCTGTGCACACAATATCTCACATTTATTTTATTTTATTTATTTAACATTGAAGAACACCACTTTATTTATTATTCATTTCCCATTCATCTCACTAAACCACACAGATTTGTCACAAACAATACAGGTCTGGTTGCTTAGAAATTGTCATACTTACAAACACTAACAATAATTAATTCCTTATTGTATTTTTCAGTAGCGTCGAGTAAGTGTGGATAAGGGTTAATTTATCCACATTATTTTGGACCTAACAAAAAGGGGTTTTCCAGACTCATGGTATCCTTCTAATGTTCCAGAATTTTTTTGGCAGGTTATATCGGGACCAGCCTGTATACATATTTACATATTTATTATATACAATCAGATCTGAAGAAATATATTACAAATTCCATTTAAAAAATTTAAGGTAGGGAGGGACGCTTTCGGTAAAATCTGAAGTTCAATTTAAATTTTCTATAATTTCATTATTTTTCCTCAAATACATAATATGCCAATTCAAAAATATAGGAGTAATAGCAACAAATTTTTTTTTGATAACCCGGTATACGATAGGAACTGTTACAAAGCACAGAATTTTCATCTGTCACTAATGTTAGTCAAACAACAAAATAAATAAATTCGCACAACTAATGTTCTTAAATAAAAACTAATTAATCGTCTATCTAGATGACATGGACGTCACTCAGGAACCAGATTTCGACATTGGAGAACTTAGTTCCACGGGCCGGCAAGTAGAAGTCGCCCTTGGAGGTGCAGTTCAACTAGCATGTCCGCCAGGTAATTATTTTTCAAAATCTCAAATCACATTCGCCTGGTTAATTGAAAAAATACCCATATACAGGGTGAGTCAATAGTGGGAGGACGGAAAATAGTGGCTTTACTAATTTTCAGCTATATTTGGTTTTTCACTATTCCAGGGCCGCACTCAACTTATTTTTTTTTTTAAATGGAACCCTATATATATTTTTTTTATATTTTTTTCATTTTCTGATTTGCTGTTCTAAATGCTACAACTGCATATCTTTTTTTCTAAATTTGGAATACAAGGTTGCCAAATTAATTTTTTTTTTTGTGAAAATTTTCGAAAAGTTATCTGATCAATTAAAATTCTGTATCAGCACTATTATTAAATATTGAAGATTGAAATTTAGCATGTCGATAAACAAAGCTTGGGTCCTTCGGACGCTGCTAATACAATTGGATATTATTGTACAGGGTGTTCACAAGAATCGACTAATTTATGCACTTTTTGGACGTCCATAACTTCATTATTTTAAAGCACCCCATATTTTTCTAAGGTTTTGGATAGCCCTATTAATTATGTTTCACTTTTGTTAAACATATGGTATGTCTAATACGTGGATATGTCTAAAACGTGTGCATTAGACCTATTTGAGATTTGCTGCAATATCTGTCATTGCATTCACAAAAAGTATTTTTATTCACAATCGGTTAGTAATATACTGCGTTCCACCTGCAAAGGAGGTTGGAAAGTGACCAATTGCCGACCTCCAATTCCATTACTCACCTGATGTTGCCAGACAACCCAAATTTAAATTATTATTAAAAGTATGATTGGTAATAAAGGCAATCATACAACTGTTGCTGCAGCCTTGAGGCAACTTGTGAGGAGTTGACAAATACAAAATTACGATTACAAATTATCCTTAGTGTGATTCACTAATTTGTGTAATAGTACAAATTTCAAAAAATACTTTGACATTTACCTGACAAATAATATCAATTGTTGCAGTGCTTACTAAGTGCAAACATTTAACTGAAATTAAACGTTGCAACAGTAGTTCATGTTAATGAGATTTAATTATTAAATTTCGAATACTTAATTGCGAATAAAATAGTATACAAACTTCGGCAAAAGTACCATTCCTCTGTCTCGAGAACTAGTTCACCTCGAGGCTACGCCTCTCGGTAAACTATAGTTCTCTCGACAGGAATGGAATACTTTCCGCCTCAGTATGTAATATACTTTATTTCATACTGTGTCATATTTGTTAGTTTTACGTCAGAGTTTTGAGTCCGGAAAATGGGTCTTTACAGTACAAGTCCTGTAAAAAAAATACAACCAACAAATCAAACTGTTGTCATAGATACTCAATTCATGGATGTTTAAATTCTGAATTCCAATTTTATTTTTTAAAATGAAAACAATGATTTAGTATCTGTAGCATGAAATAAAACGCATTACGACATACGTCCGGAAACTTTTACAGTAACTTGTCTTGGTATTTCGGAATCGGAATCAACATTCATTTTTTTTATGACAGATGTTTTTGAAATACTTAGTTACACACTTACTTGATTTTAGATGTTGACAATGTCGAATTATTATTTGTACAGGTATGTAAGTATAATACTCAGTGGAAAGAACGATTTATTTACGGAATTAGATAAAACGTTGTGCGTAAACACGTTATGAAAATGCGATACTGTTCAACTCGCGTAATTTGCAAAACTCGCTGGCGCTCGTTTTGGCAAATATTCCGCTTATTGAACAATATCGCTCTTTTCATAACTGGTTACGTAAATATCTAATTATAGCTATACGAAGTGTCAAACAATGAAGTTTTGATTTTCTTTCGTCCGTTAATAACGTGTTTTGGCGATCGTGTTTCTATTATTATTTGATAAATATGAATTTTAGTCAGGAAGAACCTCCCGTCCTCGCACTATTACCTCACTCTGTATATGTATATTATTCCATATTCTACCGTCGGAGTAAATGCACGAGAACGTGACTTAATACTAAAACATTTTATCCTTAGTATTTAAGAAGTTTAATTAAAATTCATGTGATTGTGAGTATCGAAAATACAGTGTTAAGAAAAACGGACAGCTGTTATTTATTGTTTTATTATTAAACCGTGTTATGTAATTGTGGGGCCAGAGAAATGATCTTATTTGGTGACAGCAAGTATTGTTAAGTTATTGGCAAAACATGTTTGTAATAATTTTTTATTAAAGTTTTTTTTTTATTAGTAAACCGGAGAATGTATTGAAGTTAATTTCTAAAAATTCCGCTCCAAACATTTACAGAACACTGGCGTTGGGTATGTACTCTTCTCATTACATAATTTGGATTTTATGTCGCCCAATAATGTAAATTACGAAGATTTAGGATTCCGTTACGAGAGAAAGTTGATTTGTCGGATAATCTTCTGTTACTCTTGCTTGTACTCTCTTGTAATGATACGGATGCATTGTCTCTTGATGTGACATTGTCTCTTGATGACCATGCGAGAAATATGGCCAAATCTGCTCTTTGCGATGTTCAGCATTACGGTTTTGAGCTCGTCCCCTGTCCCGATTATTAAGTAAATCGTCCGAATTCCCTCAATCTGCGATGAATGTTAAAACTTTTCTAGATGGAATTCTTCGGTGTGGAAACAGTTCCGATTAATATCTTCTTACTGCAGCTCTATCATTCTGCCCGACTTTCCCATAAACCATAAACCAAAATAACGTATATCAGCATATTCTTCTGGAGTAAACATTTCTCTGAGATTTCGATTATTTATTTAGAAATAGTACTTACCTGAATATTAGCCGTGTTCGCGGTTCGCCAAATTCTAAATTTGTTCTAAACAGTTCGGCGTTCGCGGATAATATCGAACGGTTCATTATTGATTCGGAATCGATCCTGGCAGTTCCAGGACTGGAGTAGGGACTAATGATTCGGTTCGGCTGTTCTTGCACAATTTCGATTTAAGTTGTTTTCTATAAACGTCAGTTTACAGTTGTAGGTGCAACGATCTCTAGTAAAGAGGGCCCCCTTTTCAAATTGGGCTCCCTGAGGATCTTGACCAAGGGGGCCCCGACCAAGAGGGCTCCTGACCAAGGGGACGGGGTCCTCGACCAAGGAGGATATGATCCAAATGACTAAGATATACTATTAAGACTACAAATTAATAAAAAAATGTATACAAGGTGTTACAAAATCATTTTGATCTAGTGAATCTAGTCGCCTGTGCACTTTCCATTTAAAATAAAAAATGCCGCTTTGATGAAGGATCCTCCTTGGGCCGCCCTAGTAGTTAAGTTGGGCGCGGGACACTTACGACGGCTTTTGGCACTATATTTGCCCTCTAGGGTTTAGAGTGTACTCATTCTGATTACGGGGCCTCGGATGAGTCCCGTATCTTCGTTGAATTTAATTTTATTCATTCCTGGGGCTCTAAATCTTTCCCAAACCAAGTTTCGATCTGGTAGTAGACATGACTTGTAGGTAGAAGAAATGATAACTGCACTGGTTTGTTAGACACGTAGGTACTTCATTTTTAAGCAATGTTTCTGGAGAGCAGTTTTTTTGCTGAAATACTTGAGTTGATTGATCCAAATTGGAATGTTTCTCGACCATTATAATAAGGGGGTCGACCCCCTCAATTCAATTTGACGCATGCAACTATGGCATCTCGTAGACTATATAACAGAAAGACCTAAAACATGTTCTGTTTAATAAAATTGTGTTGTAAGATAACACAGCGTATAAGAAATCCCAATTTTGGCTAGCATTTTAAAACGCTGTACATTTACAGCCTCTTGTGACGTCATTTTGGGGGACCATTCTCATTGGTTCGTGTGTTTCTCGTGTTTGGAAGTGTAGTGTCACATCCACTGGAAGCATGCAGAAATAAAATATCCCTTTTAAAACAAGGATATTTGTCGACGAATGCAGCATTTATGTGTCCATTTTGCTCTTGCCAATTTTTTTTAAGAAAATTTCTTCTTGATTTGATTCTCCCATGAATAATAGGACGTGTCGTTGGAATATTTGAAGGACTAGTTTTATGTCGTTTAGGTAGCACCTTTTTTACAACTTTTAGATGGGTTGACTCATTTTCCAAAAAAAAACACCCCCTTCTTCGGTATTTTTATAAATGTTATGAACACTACCTACATCAGGCATTAACCTACTATTAAATCTCCATGTAATTAATTAGGTACGTTGCAATTATGTACGAAGAAAGACTTACTACAACTAAGTACATAATTTGTTATTTGATTCGGTTAATGCTTAGGATGGAGGAATTTCTTTACGAGAACTTGATCCCCACAGTAGCAGTAATAGTTTAAAAAGGAAGTTTTCAGTACATACAACCATATTTCACAAACACTCTGCAGTGCTTTCTTAAGAACTCTATGAATACATAATCACATGGCAGGATTGTGATTATATTGCAAAAACGGGTGAATTCTGCAGAAGCACTTAACTTCTTGTAGCAACATGCATATGTAAACAAGCTGGAAGTTCCCGATGGCTTTACTTTAGAGATCTTGTTTATAGTTCAGCTAACGTAGCGCCCGCTTGAATGGAATCTGTTGTCATTTGCGGTTTTCAAACTTTTTCTTTGAATATCGTCTAAAGTTTGCGTGCGATTTCCACTCCGAATATCAGCTCCGTTTCAGAGAGTTTTTCGCATAAAATCAATTTGTTCCAACTGCCAAAAGATTACAAGTCAGTGCTTTAATAAAATTGCTGGAAAAACGCGGTGATTTTTCTAGTTTCTGTTGAAATTAAAACAAACAGATAAAATATTTGTTGGTGTTCATAATTTTCATGTACTTAGGCACATCTGGCTGTTGGACTCGTGTGGAGGCAGGAACTGGACGGCTAGAACCCATGGGAGCATCACAGGAATTAAGGCTAGATAAGGTCCTGTATCAAGAAGCCGGCGAATACAGATGTGTATCCCCCAATAGAGATATTACACGAAGGTTGGATTCTCTTAGAGAAGCTCTATCTGTTCAACTAATTGTAACAGGTAAGTAAGGATTTATGCCAAGTGATTACTTTTATTTATACAAAGTGTGTCGTAAGTAGAAGCTAAGAACATTGATAAAGGGACCCAGACGGTCGTGGGACACACTTTATCATACCTTCAATCTTATTAAATTGTACCTACCTGTTAAATATATACAGTGCGTTGTGTAACAATGCACCACAGGGATTTACGTCCTATAAATTAAAAATTATGTTAACGGTTTTCCTACTTTGTATTTCACAGAAACTTTTAAAATAAGCGTTATTGTGCTTTATAATAATTAATTACAATTTCCGAGTTTTCAGCGCGAGCTAATAACATGGTGTTGAATCTTCCTTTAGTATCTGTTTAGCCCAAGTATTCATTACTAAAGGCAACATTGTCGGTGAAGCAAAACGTCAAAGTAGAAACATTTTCGACAGCTTTTCTAAAACGTAATTCCGTCGGTTACGAATTTAAAAAATGTTATCAAGAGAAGAAGTTAAATACATTCTTAATTTGCGGAGCATTAGAAGGGAAGAATTACATTCGTTGCGACTTCCTAATAAGGTATAATAGAAAATGGCAGCTCCTTCATTATTACCCTTTCCGATACGAAGATGAATCGTAAGTGAGTGTTTGCTATGACCTCGGAAATAGTATAATTATTGAAACCCTAGCTTTGTAAAACTTATATTAAGACACGAGTTCAGGTTTGCAGCACGACTGCCTAGGCAGGAGTGCCTGTAAAGAACGAGTGCTCCTAAGTTTTACAAAACGAGTTTTTCATGTAATTTTTTCTAATTTGCATATTAAATCCATTTTATTTTACTAATAAATCAATTTTGGTAATTTAGGGAACTTTGATTTCTTTGTAGCTGACGTTACTTGACATAACTTACATGGAACCATAACCTCAAAATCACACTGACATTTTGTTATGTAATGTAAATAATTATGTAAGCCGGATATAGTCGTCGCCGTGTTGTCGGCCCGGTTGGGTTTTATTATGTCTTATGGATGCAAATAGCCATATGTTAACCACTGTGGGTTGAATGCTGGTGAATTCTTAATGTTGTACGTATTAAACTTATTTAAGTTTATTAGTTACAAACGAAACTTAATTTGTATACGAACGGCGTTACGTTGCCGTCGCAAAATCTTTACACCACTGTTTCCAACGTACGGCCGCAGCATGACATGCTGACTTGGTTACTTTAAAAAACTTGAGTGGTTGTAGTAATGCTGTTACTGACGGCGAAAAAGGATAGGCGCTGTTTACCATTGTTGTTGTTGTCACCGGTCAGGTGGGTGCCGACATAACGAGGACGTCGGCTTCCTCTTTTGGCCATCGAAATTGAAACTAATACAGGAAAAAGTGAAAAAGGTTTCATATATCTGGTGCCTGAAAGAGAGGTTAGTACCTGAAGGGTATCGCGAAAGGAAGGATTAGTGAGACTGTCACCCTTCTAGCAGCGGCCATTCTGGGCCGCTTTCTTCTTGATAGTCCAGTCTCGTCGTAGTCGACCGCTTGTCTGACCAGTGGATTTGGATGTTCTTCTACTTGTTTGATGGTCCAGAAGGCGATCTCATGAAGAAATTCCTTCAGCACCGGGAGTTTGGCCTCTCGGTGCAGTTGATCGTTTCTGACGAACCATGGAGCGGAGAAAGCATGGCGGGTCCTGT
Source organism: Diaperis boleti (assembly GCA_963583935.1). Taxonomy (NCBI): domain Eukaryota; kingdom Metazoa; phylum Arthropoda; class Insecta; order Coleoptera; family Tenebrionidae; genus Diaperis; species Diaperis boleti. Next base: position 36,727,199 of record OY757249.1, read on the forward strand.
TAGTGATGTTGTCCTGGCCTGGAGCTTCAGGTCACGGAGAATGAGACGGATTTCGAGTAGGTTGGTGGGAAGCTTCAGGGACTTCATCGATGAGTTCCCGGACTTCTACTTCCACTTCTTCTAGGTAGTCGAAGTCGGTGTTCTGGACGTTGATTCTGAATTTAAGTTCCAGACTGTAGGCGAAAGTTTCAGCTTTTTCTTCGTCCGTAATGACGACACCGTTGCTTCCGTGGATCGGGGGTTTGCGGTCGTTGCGAAGGGCCCTGGCCGTCTTCCAGATAGAGTTCTCCTCTGCTTCTTTGTCCAACGCTTGTTTCTGAACTCTTCAATACCTGTTTCTATTTCTGTTGCGATGTTGCGAGTGTGGTCCAAGTGGCACATTTAACATTTTCCAAGAAATTCCAGTTCTACATTGTTGAGCTATCAGCTATCATCAATAATCTATAAAAAAAAGACAGGAAATGTCAAGTCAACACATCAACTACGGCACTATAAAAAGTTAAACTAATCTAAAAGCATCTAAGAATTTCTTTTTAAATGTAAAGGAGGAAATCCGTTAACCCTACATTAAGCTTATAGCACGTACATTTTCTTTGTACGTTGTTAAAAAATGCACTAAAATGTAAAATCTAAAATGTGTGATCTAGCTCATCATATGGCTTTTGTTTTGACGCGATTTCAGCCTGACACTTTATTAACGAAACGTGAAAATAATTAAAACTCGCTGAAAACCCTTGAACATTTTCACAGGGTTTATACAATCTACTTCAACAAGCACGAATAGTATTATCTTTGCATGTAACAGAACAGAATAGCACATAACAAACACATAACAGAAAAAATGCGAACCAGTACCGTAAAGCAAGATTTTATTGGATGTAGGGAAATATTATATAAACTAGTTTACCAAAAATTTGTTGACAAAGAACAAAACTTACATATACCTGCTTGTCAATTGCAGCACCAACAAATGATATTAATATAAAAATCCTGATGGTAATAATGCATAGGGACATTATAGCGTATACAATTGAAACAGTATGTTACCAAGATAAGGACTTTCCATTATATAGGCTCTTCATATGCCAGTGGAAAACAAGATTTTCAAATGTTTAATCACCCCGTATTACTGATAAATATAAAAATATCAAACATTTGTAATGAAACATGTTGAACTGCATTATAAGAAAATATAATTACCGACAAAATACCCACTTCGGCTAAAGAGACTACATTTTCCTTTTAAATTGTGCTTTCAATGACAATCAGGAAAGCTCAAGGTCGGACAACTTTTGGGTGCTTCGGTGGTAAGCTGCATGTAATATATTTTCAAATGAGTCATTATATTTATGTACTAAAGTATTAGTGTTTGCTTCTGGACGTAAAACCAAAAATGCAATGTAAAACGAGACTACTCGTACACTTGCAGTCTCAATTAAAGGCCGATTCATACTATCGGTCAGGACACGGTCCGGTCACGGTCAGGTCACGGTCAGATCAAATATTAGAACAAGCATTTTGTATTGAAGTATTCACATTATGGGGCACTGTCAAGTCACGGACAGATCACGGTCAAGTGACGGTCAGGTCACAGTCAGATCACGGTCAAATCAAATCACCTACGGTACGAAAGTGAAGTTAACCAACAGCAGCAGGATGAATCAAATATATCAGATTTACAATAGCTAATGAGTTCGTATACAATAATCTAAGTTTCGTTTGTAATTAATCAACAAAATAAACGTAGTTAAAAACAGACTACAAGTTAATCCGTACAACATCAGAATTCACCCGCATTCAACCCAACAGTGGTTAACAAATACAATCGGTGGAAATGCAGAAAGAAAGATCGATTGCAACAGAAAGCATAATTAAATTCAAAACATAGAAAGAAGACTTTAAAAAATATATTAATATTTACGGAGTGTAACAGAAATAGGTATCAAGATTGTAACCGGTAATACATAGTGATCAAGAAGGATTGTTGAGTTGGTATTACTTTTAAGATACTTTTTTTGCTCGGCTGCTTGTAACAGTGCACCTGGATTCACATATTTGACGTAAAGTCAACTGAGAGAAAATTGTGGTTATGTGAATCGTTTGGCATCACTGTTTTCGCCGGAAACAGGTTGACGCCATGTCTTTTCTGTCATTGGGCTTGCGTGCGAGAAGGCCAGGTTGGGCTAAATCTTGGAAAATCCGTCCTCATCCGGTCGTGGGTTAGCCACAATAGCCACCTAGCGCAAGGGCCGTGCGAATATCAGTGTGAGTGACGACGCTACCCTATTCACATTTTTCCCGACCACCAGCAGAGGGTGAGTTTTTCTTACTATATCACGTTCTATTCGGGGTAGGGAAAACAGGCTGAGGTGTAGAAATTGGTAGGACTATACGGTGCAGGAGACCTCGTATGGCTGTGAAACATACGAAACATATCGATTTTTGTTTTCGAATTGCCATCTTTTGACATAAAAATTTTGATGATGACGTCATCAGTTTTTAAACTATGACACCGTCACAATTTTTTTTTAAATATGAAGCCCCAACTTTCTTTTGGGTTTTAGATGCACTTTTAAATTCTCTATTCAACATGAGTAAAAAAGTGATACCTTGCATAACTTTTGTTTTTGAAAAAAATACAATTTTTACTTCAAAGTTTTGTAGTGTTACCAGTCCATTGCGGATGAGTAGAGTATTGGGGTAACACAAGGTAATTAAACGAAGCAGAAATTAAACTTGAAATATAGAACGATAATCAAACTAAAGGCAATGCTCAAAATGCCCACCATTTTGCTCTAAACATAAATTAACTCTTGCTTTTAGGCTCTCGAAGATATTCACCAGCATGTGTGGAGTAATGTTTGCCACTTCTTTAACAATCTTTGCTTGCAGTTCTTCGGCAGTATACAATAGGTTCGTTCCAACAAGAAATTCTGTTACCGTTCAAAACCAATAACTGAACTACCTAGTGCGATTGCGCATCCGTGCCCAGTAATTTTACTAGTAATAATAATTTTTTTGTTCGAACGCCCAATTCGTGCTGATACATTATTTCAATCACCAATAAGTTGTAAAAAAAAGTGTTGTTATTGACAAATATGGACCTGCCTACATTAGACTATTTGTTTGATTCATCGGATAGCGATGATGACGATTTAGAATTTATTGGAACTGTGGTAACAAATAATGAGAACTATTTGGGTGCGTAATTAACTTGTCAGTATTGAAGAAACATTAGTAGGTTTTTTTTCAGAAGAAACTGTTAGCCGATATTCCGAAGACGAATTTTTTAAACATTTTCGTGTATCGAGAAATGTTGCGGAAGAAATAAGCGCACGGTTCGAAAACAGTGAATTTTATAAAAACCAAAGTGGACAGTTTGGGAAAATTTCTGCTTATAATAAGGTAAAAAAATACTAGTGAAATGATTGCAATTTTATCACACTTTTAGGTACTAATATTTCTCTGGTTTATTGGTCATCAAACTGCTAGCTTTGCAGACGCTTCAGACAGGTTTGACATTAGCAAATCATCCCTTGAACGCATTATAGAAAAAGTAGCAGTTTGTATAAGCAATTGGTCAAAATTTCATTTCTTTCCTTTTCTATATCATTACGTTCGTTCAGAACACGAAGAATGTCTTGGTGGGCTTCTTGGAGAAAGTTAAGCCGCTTTGCTTGATAATTTAAGCGGTTGTCTCTTATTTGCTCCAGCACAGACTTACGTTTCTTTAATGTTTTTTTTTCTTAGTTTTTCAGCCGTGGTTGTAACTGATGCCACCGTAGTTGCAACTAGTTGTTCTTCGTTTCCGGTTTCTATGTCTCCCGAGGTGCCCCCTGTTTCCGGTGTTGGAAAGTGTCTCTGTTGCCAGAAGAATTTCGGGATGAACACTGTTTTTTTGCCGCATACAGAATCCATTTCTTCCCCGAACTCGAAGCACTTCCTTCCACGACCCGTTAACTTTTGGTTATCTGCCCATTTTTTGTAGTTGCGATCTAAGACTTTCCAGCGATTTTCGCAGTTTTTGACAAACAAGAATCGTTTGAACGGTAATATTACTAGGTAGCGGATGTGTTGGAACAATAAATTTTGTCTCATCGAGAACTGTGAACTAGTAATCATGAGTTGTTGGAACGGAACTTCGCAAATGCGCATGTTCCTCTAATAAAATTACTGAATTTACTGCTTGTTGGAACGAATCTATTTACATATGATAATTGTCGAGCATCCAATTCCAAAACCTGAGCATATCTTCAACCAGATAAATGGAGCAAAACTATTTTGTCATCTAGATATCACAGATGCGTATTCACATCTTCCAATCGATGAAAAATTTTGCCAAGCTTTAACACTCAATACACCGACACACGGGTTAGTTCGCCTAACCCGTGCAGTCTATGGTGCTGCAAACATTCCCGCAATTTGGCAGGGACGAATGTAAACAGTCCTGCAGGGTCTACCCAATGTGAATAATTTTTTCGACGACGTATTAATCCAAGACAAGGATTTCGGAAGCCTGTTAGAGATTTTGGATGAAACTCTGGAACGAATAAAATCGCATGGACTACGTCTCAATCGCGGAAAATGTGTATATGCAACTTCATCAGTTGAATTTTTAGGACACAAAATAGATGCTGAAAGTATACACAAGTCCGATAAACACATTGAAGCCATCCGCGACGCTTCTAAACCGGCGAACCCAGAAGACTTACAATTATTTTTAGGTAAAGCTACTGACTACAATGCATTTATCCCTGATTTATCAACAAAGAATAGACCATTACGCGATATGCTTCGCAAAGAATCCTTTAGATGGACAAAAGAAGCAGAAGAGGCATATCAGGATATTAAAAAAAACTTTGATTTCACCACAAGTTTTGATGCCGTACGACCCATCACTTCCATTGATCCTGGCAACGGATGCTAGTAAAACGGGCTTAGATGCTGTTTTATCACACAGACTGGAAAACGGACAAGAACGACCAATTGCTTACGCAAGCCGAACAATGACCGATACCGAACAGCGGTATCCTGAGATCGACAAGGAGGCGCTTTCAATAGTCTGGGCGGTTCAAAAAAAATTTTTCTACTTATACGCTCGACATTTCACGCTATATACTGGCAACAAACCGCTACCAAAGATCCTGCATCCAGAAAAATCACTTCCAGTTCTTTGTATTAGTCGTATGGCAAATTACGCTGATTACCTTGCTCATTTTAATTTTGACGTCAAATTCAAGCCAACGAAGTTAAATGTCAACGCCGACTACTGTTCCCGTGTACCGCTGCATGGGCCAATCAATATTATTCGTTTTCGCAATTCGCAAGAAAAAGAGGAAGAAGAATACGATGAATTCGAACATTTCATTTTACGACAAGTAAAACAGCTTCCGATACGTGCAGAGAACATCGCTCGAGAGACAGCAAAGGACCCACACATGGGGAAGATCGTTCGGCTGCTAGAAACTGGACAGAGTCTCGCCCGGGCATAATACAAAATCTTGTCACTAAAATCCTGATTTGTTTTCCCAAGCTTCGCGTTATCTGAAAACTTTTTGATCATGCGGTACCTTCTGCAAACTCGCACCACAAACTAGTGAGAAGCTGCATCGGCACATCAAGCCGTCCGCGTTCATGTGTTCCCGTGAATTTGCGAAATCTGGAAATATGCAAATTGCCTAGGCATTCTGCATATTTCCCAAATCTCCAGGAATTCTACAAATTGACTAGCGTTTAGGCATTCTGTAAATTGACTGAAACATTTTAGGCAATGTGCATTTTCGACTCCTTTAATCAATGTGAAAGTTTAACGGAAAAGACTCACTTTAACTATTCACATGCTCTGAGTTAGTTCCCTCAAGTATTCAACAGAAAAATGTTATTTTATGCGGACTAGACTGGGGAGTAAACTAGTTCGTGTATGAATCGCTATGATGGATATATGGCTCACAAATAATAATTATAGAGCTTATTTCTCTGCATCGGTTACCTACTTAAAATTCTATTCTTACATGTAAAGGGAGGCGTTTTAACTCACACGATATATTCTAGAATAATAAATGAATAAATCACAAATGCATATATGTGCAATTGTTTTTTTGAAGGAAAGCTTCTTTACGGACACTTGACTTGGGGAGTACCCTGGTGAATGCGTGACGAAGCGTTACGAAAAGTGTGATCGGGCGAAGCGAACGGAAGTTTTCTTTAATGTACGATTTTACAATATTTAATTCATAGAATTTTTTGTTTGCCTTAACGGGATTCGAACCTGCATCTTATCCGTTGTGAATCCGCAACTTCTCACAATACGCCTATTTGCGTGTGTCAGTTTTGTGTGCAATTGCGCTACTTATCTTAATCGCTTAATCGCACATTATTGCCGACTTTTCGCTTTTAACTGTTTCTCGCGTCACGTGATCTTCCAAAACACTATCCCCGATTCCACCCAAGTGTATGCAACCAATTTGGCGTTTCACAATATCCCGACACGGCCATTCTGACATATCACACGTCCTCGTGTGATGGCTATATAAAATAAAACTTAATAAACCACTCGGCCATTCTGATTATTAGAGGGACTCTTCACGTGTAATTTCAATCAAGACAAAATTATTACTTCTATCACTCGAAAAGTAACATTGACTTCATCACTTCCTTCCAGTAAAAAAAAATATTACTTCAAGTAACTCAGAAAACAAAATTGACTTTATCACTTCCTTCCAGTGATACGACAAAATTATTACTGCTATTAACATCAAAATAACTCAATCACTTCCTTCCAGTGATAAAAAAAATATATTACGTTTATAAATCAGAAAACAAAATTGACTTTATCACTTCCTTCCAGTGATACAACAAAATTATTACTGCTATTAACATAAAAATAACTCGGTCACTTTCTTCCAGTGATAAAAAACTATTACTCTATTAACTCGAGATAAAAAATTGACTTTATCACTTTGTTCCAGTGATAAAAAAAATTATTACTTTTATTAACTCGAAAAAAAACTGACTATCACTTCGTTCCAGTGATAAAAAAAATATTACTTTTATTAACTCAGAAAACAAAATTGGCTTTATCACTTCCTTCTAGTGATACACCACAATTAACTTCATCACTTCCATCCAGTGATAAAGAAAATTCATTTCATCACTTCCATCCAGTGGTAAACAAAATTAACTACATCACTTTTCTTCAGTGATAAACAAAATTAACTTCATCGCTAACATCCAGCGTTAAAGGAAATTAACTTCATCGCTTACATCCAGCGTTAAGAAAATTAATTACATCACTTCTCTCCAGTGATAACAAAATTAACTTCATCACTTACATCCAGTGATAATGAAAATTAACTACCTCACTTCTCTCCAGTGATAATGAAATTTAACTACCTCAATTCTCCCCAGTGATAAACAAAATATAAACAAAATTATCTTTATCACTTACATCCAGCGATAAAGAAAATTAACTACATCACTTCTCTCCAGTGATAACAAAATTAACTTCATCACTTACATCCAATGATAAAGAAAATGAACGACATCACTTCTTTCCAGTGATAAACAAATTTAACTTCATCACTTACATCCAGTGATAAAGAAAATTAACTAACATCACTTCTTTCCAGTGATAAACAAAATATAAACAAAATTAACTTTATCACTTACATCCAGCGATAAAGAAAATGAACTACATCACTTCTTTCCAGGGATAAAGAAAATTAACTAACATCACTTCTTTCCAGTGATAAACAAAGTTACCTTCATCACTTACATCCAGTGATAAAGAAAATTCATTTCATCACTTCCATCCAGTGGTAAACAAAATTAACTACATCACTTTTCTTCAGTGATAAACAAAATTAACTTCATCGCTAACATCCAGCGTTAAAGGAAATTAACTTCATCGCTTACATCCAGCGTTAAGAAAATTAATTACATCACTTCTCTCCAGTGATAACAAAATTAACTTCATCACTTACATCCAGTGATAATGAAAATTAACTACCTCACTTCTCTCCAGTGATAATGAAATTTAACTACCTCAATTCTCCCCAGTGATAAACAAAATATAAACAAAATTATCTTTATCACTTACATCCAGCGATAAAGAAAATTAACTACATCACTTCTCTCCAGTGATAACAAAATTAACTTCATCACTTACATCCAATGATAAAGAAAATTAACTAACATCACTTCTTTCCAGTGATAAACAAAATTAACTTTATCACTTACATCCAGCGATAAAGAAAATGAACGACATCACTTCTTTCCAGTGATAAACAAATTTAACTTCATCACTTACATCCAGTGATAAAGAAAATTAACTAACATCACTTCTTTCCAGTGATAAACAAAATATAAACAAAATTAACTTTATCACTTACATCCAGCGATAAAGAAAATGAACTACATCACTTCTTTCCAGGGATAAAGAAAATTAACTAACATCACTTCTTTCCAGTGATAAACAAAGTTACCTTCATCACTTACATCCAGTGATAAAGAAAATTAACTAACATAACTTCTCTCCAATGATAAACAAAATTAACTTTATCACTTACATCCAGCGATAAAGAAAATGAACTACATCACTTCTTTCCAGTGATAAACAAAGTTACCTTCATCACTTACATCCAGTGATAAAGAAAATTAACTAACATCACTTCTTTCCAGTGATAAACAAAATTAACTTTATCACTTACATCCAGCGATAAAGAAAATGAACTACATCACTTCTTTCCAGTGATAAATAAATTTGACTTCATCAGAGAAGACAACATTTAAATACAAACATTGATCACAATTAAATCAAATCTTTGTCGTCAGGAACGTATCCTTCAGGCATTTTCCTGATAGGATTGAGCATATTTATGGGTACGGTTCGAATTATTATTTTTTTTTTCAAGACGTACATATCACCGTCTAACTGTTCAATCATCTTAAAGGGGTTTTATATTTAGGGTCAAATTTGGTTAAATTTCAAGGCTCAAAATTTCATGACCAACCATAATAATTTCATAATGTAAATAATAATCAGGTAAAACATGAAATGGTATGTCAAAAGTTACCTCGTTAATTTCGACTACACTTAAAATCTGCAGAGTGCTGTTTGTGCTAGTTTGTCCAAACGCTAATCATAACAATAACATTGTCGAATTGTTTACCCTGAAGCTGTGACGACATAGGTTCTGTTATCAGCGAGCATTCGGCACCCGAATCAAAAATGGAAAATTCTTATCTTGATGACATAGGGTACCTGATGGCGCATTGCCTAAACATAAACCTACTTGTCGTTTTGCTCCATCCTTTCGACCTCTCGGGTTACCTGAATTCAGACAACACGAAGCATTTGAAACATGTCACTTTTGAGTTTGGGGTCGTCGATGTCTTCGGCGAAGAGTCTCCACGTGAAGTGCTGGGGTTCGCATCGGTCGGTCTTCTCATGTCTGGAACGGCATACTGATGCCTTGTATCCCAGTTTCTCACATTTTATCGAGGGTGGTTTCGGCTTGAAATGTTTCGCTTCCAAATCATTACATTAAATTGTACTTTTTCATTTAAGGAACAAAAACACCTTTAATTTCTGCTGTAATTGGTTCCTTGATTTAATGCCACGAACTTGTAAGTGCCATTCGTGGTTCAAGTTAGAAACTTCTTCGGTTGAAATTTCAACATTAGTGCCGTCATCATACGCAGCAACGCACTTCCCTTCTTTTGGTTCGGTGCTATTAAATTGCATCAAAAATGCAGAAAATCATACTTAGCGTCCCACGTCATTCTAGGGTATGAAATCTGCGACAGCCAGGTGGATGCTCGACTTTTGAGTGCCCTTCTCAAGGCGAAAGTCGACGCAGCATCACCTGTAATTGTCTTGTAGCCCATGCACGTAAATCTACAGTCCAGATCAAATTCAGGCAGTTGTATGTTACTGTTTATCGTCGGAGACTGATGTTAAAACAGCCATTTCTTTCAACAAATCCAGGGCACCTCAAACTGCACCCCTTATGTCATTTGCACCGCAGTTTCCGACAACTACATACTTCATACTGCTTACTGTCCAAAAAGTGCGCCAATAGATCCTGGAATATAGGTGTGCAACCTTACATCGCTGACCATTGTGACCTTCGGTTTGTCCTTAAACTGTGCTTTAAAACACCCGCACCGCCTGGTCCCGTTGTCCTCTACCACCGCCACGTCAAAACATCAATCAACCAATCTACATCTTTCCAAGTTTCGAGATATCTGCGAATTGATACTAACAACCGCTTGATGCAGCATTTACAACTTCACAAATCATGCCGATTACACTCAATCAAAGATTACCAGCCCTCAAAACAATGTGCCGAAATCAATGATATTCAATTACCAATCATGTGTGTCTCATTATTTTGACTACATGCGCCCGTCAACCCTCCGAAAATAACTCCAAGTACTTTACGACTCTTCGACAAGACCAACAACATCGTTCTTCATTGTTGAGAAAAAATGTGAACAAACCTCAACCCATGACATCCCCAAACCAAATTTTAATGAAATTCACAATCTAAACTGTTCAATTTCTAGAAAAATGATTTTAAAAAATGATGCGACTGCATCGAAGTTGCAACTTTTGTTACGTTTCTTTTCCACGGTTTCTTTGTTCCATCCCAACGAAAGCTTATTTTTTGTTTTCATTCTCGGTTGTCGCGCACTCCCAATATGTTAACATGTTTATGACACGTCACCGATATCGAACTACGTACTATTTGGATCTTTTATTGCTCTGATTTTGCTCGTCTATTTGTAATTACCTATACCAACATTATCGTTTTCATTGAATAGCACGTACCTAGTCATCTTCAAAATCTATCCCTACCGGGATGATTTATCACCGATCAAATTAATGTACTGGAAACACTTACCAATATGTTTTACGACAAACCCTTGAATTCAACCATTTTCTATTACTCAAACCTCGACTTTGTATTATTACGTCAGTCCTTTCCACGAAAACAAATGCGACGATGGTTTCGATACCAGCCAAATGCGCATTTACTTTGTCGTCTCAATTATAAGTACCACATACTCATCAATGGAATGAATCCATTCCCCCATGTCGTTTTCCAGAGGATTGCATTCCGCGACGCGACTGTTATTAGTAACTGAAAGATTGGTACTTCTGGATTACTAACAACTAGTTTATTTATCCCGGCGACAATAAAATTATTGCCCCCATGTCTCCAAGCCCGTGGTCTTGCCCACGACCTCTTGGAAGTTGTTTTTCAGCCGTTTCTTCCTTTTTCCGATGATGTCGTTCGGCACGGCGACTGCTCGACCTTGTTTTTCGTTTTTCAAACAGTCAGGAAGAATTACCCAAGCTTCCTGCTCTAAAAGCCTAAATAAACCCACCAACACGGCCACTAGGCACTTAGGTCACTTTCCCACTTTTGATGTCGGAGATTGACCCTCCCCCTCTATGCTGGCTCACCACACACTTTATTAACAACAATAACAACAAAATCGAGAAGTACTGCAAAACAGGTGATCCCGGGTGTGGTTCCCTCGAGAGCTCGTGACTAACTGTTTCTCGCGTCACGTGATCTTCCAAAACACTATCCCCGATTCCACCCAAGTGTATGCAATATATATATATATATATATACACAGTATGTCCCCGGATTGAGTTTACAAGAGGAAAATATTTTTTATTTTTGACTTTACGCCAAAACCTCAAAGGAATAAGATTTTTTGCTTGTCCTGAAACCAGCAAATCTGTATTGAAAACTTCATTATTCTGACCGAGTTGAAAGAAACGTATATTTTTCTCTTCATTTTGGACTTGGTAATGATTAATTTTAATCTTAAAGTTTTCTTATCACGAAGGCAAGCTATCGTTTTGGAGTAGAATTGTGCGCAGAAATGGATGGGGGGTTAATTGAATAATGATTGTTCTTGTTAAAAATTAGTTTTTTTATGTTAAAGGTGTTTCTTTGAGTTGCCATTTTATTATTAAATTAATTTTAATTTATTTGAAATAATTTTTTTCACTAACATTTTTGTTATTCAACTTGCGCAAACTCATTTGTCAACGTGACATCGTTGTCAAAAAAATAAAATCGCCAATATGGTGGGATTTAAAGAGCAGAGAAAAAATTTATAAGTCCAAAATTAAGAGAAAAATTAAGTTTTCTTTCCACTGAGTCAAAATAATGAAGTTTTAATTACAGATTTGCTGGTTTCAGGACAAGCAAAAAATCTTATTCCTTTGAGGTTTTGGCATAAAATCAAAAATAATTTTTTTTTTCCTCTTGTAAACTCAATCCGGGGACATACTGTATATATCAAACTCAAATACCACCTCGAATACCCCTGATTGACTGACTCACTCACTCATCACGAAATCTCCGGATCCAGTGAACCGATTGCACTTACTTATTTCACCACGTAGGCGCTCATTAAGAAACGGTTTTTCAAAACTCAATTTCTAAGGGGGGTAACCATCTATTCCGTTAGCCCTTAAACTATAATATATAAAAATCGATGTGTGCATGTATGTATGTTCCGTATGGACTCCAAAACGGATGGATGGATTTTGATGAAATTTTCAGGCAATCTTTAGATTAGCCCGGCGGGTGATCCTGTGAAGTTTGGTATCGATCGGATGACAACCAAAAAAGAAATAAGAGTTTTTTCGAAAGTGACAGTTTTAGAAATAAAATGTCAGTTTACTTTGTGTAGCAACGCGCGCCGGGTACCATAAATATGTATCATAAATAATCAAATGCGCAACAGAGCGTCTACATCGAGAGCCGCAGAGACCGAAGGAGTACGCAAGTCGCCCCCATCCATCCACCAGAAGGACTACTCGTGCAAACCGGGCCGAGTCGCTAGTAAACTATACAAGTAATGCGCTGTTCGTTGGTAACCGCATTACTTGAGAACGGCTGGACCGATTTGGAGGACATTTGGTTGAATCTGGTTTGTTTTGTTCTTTATGCTCCCTGGATGGTAAATAACTCAATTGAATGTTTTCATTTGAAAAAGAAATCGTTAAAAACGCATTCCAGTCAAATTTAAAATAAGTGTTTTTACTTTTTTTACTTTATTGAAATTTGGACAGGACAACGGCAACGTCTGTCGGGTCAGCTAGTAATCATAATATAATATTCACTATTTTTGTAAAACATCCAATACTTCCATACAGAATTTCTTGGTAATCTTCACCGTTTAACTCAGCTTTATTCAGCCGATTGCAGCTTTTAAGTTGAGAAATCGGGAATTCATTCAGTAGTTTTTTTTGTGACGCTTGGACTTCGACTTGGACGCTTGGACTTTTTGGAGGCTACGGATAAGAATTCTTAGAAAATTGTTTTTGTAAATATCCTCAAAATACATACACGGCTTTATTACAACAATTGTATAATAGTCGAGATAAAGAAGTAAATATAATAAAATGTCGATTTTTTGAGACAAATATAGAAACAAAGAGTAAACCGCGTTTTACCGTTTTAAAATCATGTACGTATATCTATTTTCTACATTGCTGGTGTCGCAAAACTCCTACAACGCAAACAATGCATGATAGGCTATTCATCATCGACTCCATGACAGCTCAACGGATGGAAAACGAAGATTTAGTTACTGCAAGAATATTTTATCCAAGTCAACTTGTCATTCTATGATAAAGATAGTATTTTATAATCAGCTCAGATTTGCTGCATCTCTATTTGACCCAAATCTTAATCTCCGAAGTCATTGCTCTAGACTGAGTCACGCTAGAACTTAATTAATTACCTTTATTGTAAACTAATATACGTGGTGTACCACAAAAGAAGGGGACTAGTGCGTTTACCTGCCTAAAGGTCGATTCTCACCTAAGCAGCGCAGAGCAGAGCAGAGCTGAGCAGAGCAGAGCAGAGCAGAGCAGAGCAGAGCAGAGCAGAGCAGCAAGATGCTGCTTTGAATTGTCCCCATGTTGTCTAATGAGCCGATTCCCATCTAAGCAGAGCAGCGCGACGCGGCGCAGAGCGACGCAGAGCAGCAATGTTTTAATTCCTCCGTGAGCGTTGGAAGCAGCAAATGCCACGCTGCTATGCTTCTAGTCTATTCAAGAAGTTGAAAACCTACGAAAAATAATTACAAAGATCGATTCAATTCGAGATTTTATACTGAGAAATACTTTTTTTTGTTTGTTCCGTACATAAAAATTACAATTGTTATTAACAAAAAACTAATAAAAAATAAGGAGTTTAGTTTTTTGGCAATCCAAAATAAGATTAAAAATGAGGAGGAAATTCCCGATGAAAAACTTTCAACTCCCGGAGTTTCAGTTTTAGTTTTTGTTTACAACAATTATATTTGCGGAACAAACAGAAAAAAACGTCTTTCTCAGAATAAATCCCGAATCGAATGAGCTATCGCTCATATTCTTCGGATCCTTGTAACTAATTTTCGTAGGTTTTCAACATCTTGACTTGATACTATGGGTGGCAATAGCCGTGAAAAATGTTGCTTCGTGCCACGCTGCTCTGCTCTACGCTGCTTAGGTGAGAATAGTCGTAAAAAATGCCGCTCTGCTCTACTCTGCTCTGCTCTGCTCTGCGCTGCTTAGGTGAGAATCGACCTTAATAGTGTGATTATGTCTATAGGCCAATTAGTAGCACGCGAAATGCGGCGTTGTAGAGGGTGCCCATTTTTAACGACTTCAAAAAAGGAGGAGGTTCTATGTTCGGCTGTATGTATGTTTTTTTTTTTAATTTTTCCTTTTATGTATGTTCACCGATATCTCCGTTAATTGTGGACCGATTTTGAAAATTCTTCTTATATTTTAAAGGGTATACTCCAGAGGTGGTCCCATTGTCACCAAGTCCGGATCTGACAAAGGGCTCCCATGGAAATCGAGGGAAATTCTCAAATTTTTCCTTTTATGTATGTTCACCGATTTCCTCGTCAATTGTGGATCGATTTTGAAAATTCTTCTTTTATTTGAAAGGGTATACTCCAAAGGTGGTCCCATTGTCAGCAAGTCCGGATCTGATGAGGGGATCTCATGGAAATCGAGGGAAATTCTCAAATTTTTCCTTTTATGTATGTTCACCGATTTCTTCGTCAATTGTGGATCGATTTCGAAAATCCTTCTTTTATTTGAAAGGGTATACTCCGGAGGTAGTCCAATCGTCAGCAAGTCCGGATCTGATGAGGGGATCTCATGGAAATCGAGGGAAATTCTCAAATGTTTCCTTTTATGTATGTTCACCGATTTCTTCGTCAATTGTGGATCGATTTCGAAAATCCTTCTTTTATTTGAAAGGGTATACTCCGGAGGTAGTCCAATTGTCAGCAAGTCCGGATCTGATGAGGGGATCTCATGGAAATCGAGGGAAATTCTCAAATTTTTCCTTTTATGTATGTTCACCGATTTCTTCGTCAATTGTGGATCGATTTTAAAAATTCTTCTATTATTTGAAAGGGTATACTCCGGAGGTAGTCCCATTGTCAGCAAGTCCGGACCTGATGAGGGGATCGCATGAGAATCGGGCGAAATCCTCACATTTTATAATTATTATGAACTGTCTCAAATGTACTCGTTTAATAATTATGCAGGTCTTTGCGTCTGTGAGTCATCATTGCCTTAGATTTTTCAGGTATTAATTCATCATTGTTTCAGTATTGTAATTCGGATACAATAATTACATTTTTGGAGTTGAATCCTGGCAACATAAAGTGACAACCAATAGTTAATTGTCAATTAATGATTGACAAGTGTAATGCCAAAATAAATTTTATTTCAGACTTATTGTTAATTGCAAACACATTATTCGAAGAAGAGAAATTTATTGTATTTAAACGTGCAAAAATGATTAAAGAACAATGAAAATAAACAAATAAGCAAAAACCAGAACACTACAATAGATGGTTATTAACTGCAATTTATGCAAAAAAACGAAGTTAAATTATTACAAAAGCACAGGTATGAATTGTGCAGGTTTTCACGAAAATCCGGTCTCTGACGGAGAAATGTCAGAGAAAAAATACATAACCTTTATTTTTGATAAAAAGCGTCTAGCGGGTGTCAGTCACAGTTGATCCTGTCCAAATTTCGACTTTCACGTACAGGAAAATATGACCTTCTTGGAGTAGGTTTCTTTAAGGGGTTGAGCGAGAAGCGCGACCCAAAATTTGCAATGATCCACGGAAAAAACAAATGTTCACAGACGGCAACGTCTATTCAGGATTAACTGTGACCTGGCACCCGCTAGACGATTGTATTTTTGATGCTTTATTTATTTAACGATTTAAGCTGCTAGTAGTGAAAAAAATAATATATAAACCACGGTAGAGAAGCCCTTTCTCAGCTTCGCAACTTAATTAATTAATACTGCTTAGCTGAGAAAAATTACTTCTCTACCTTGGTTTATAATATACTATTATTTCAGATTTATTGTTAATTATAAACACATTATTCGAAGAAGAACAATGAAAATAAATAAATAAACAAAAACCAGAAAACTACAACAGATGGTCAAAATGCCGCTAACCGTTTCTCAGCACCCCGAAGCAACGACTGTTCCGTTCTGGCAATTAGTTCTGGGTTTCTTCTAATTCCTTCGGCAGTATTTTGAACGCGGTTTCTTAAATCTTCAATGGTATTTACAGGAATTGCATAAATTAATTGTCTCATGGGACCCCACAAAAAAAAAACACTATCCTTCCTATCCAGGTCGGCACCTCGCGAGCGTGATGAGAGAAGGGGCTCCACCATGAAGATACCACAAATCACGCCGAGTAATCAAAGGTACATCTTCTAATAAGTTTCCTGGCTCCTCATTTAAAAAACTCAAATACGCCACGCCAGTTAAACGAGGGGGCAAAATGTATAGACCTATCAAATTGTTGCCAACTATCTCATAAACGTTGCCTCGTCGGTTTATAAAATTTTATCAACAAAACGAGGATCTTCTTCCTTTCTTTGGAGTAACCACTCACAAAATCTTATTCTTCGAGGGAGGACCTCAGGTTTCAATGCCTGCACTTTTTGGATCTGGTTGGGGTGGAGGCCCTGTTCATTTAATGTTCGCCACACGACAAACGGCGAATCACACACACGATAAAACAACCTTCTTATGCTAATTCCTGGTTCCTCTTCAACGAGGTCTGGCTCAGCGGCCAAAATCCTACGTTCCGCATCCCGAGCATTTCCTAAGGCTCTTCCATACAACAAGACCATGTCGGTCATCTCAGCATTTGTATAGCTTCCATGTAGAACAATAGCTATGACGGCAAACTGTGACACTTCAAAAAACTCAAATTTACCTGTTACTATTGGTGCTAAGCGAAGGAGAGGACATTTTTAATCACCTTTAGCGCAGTAGCGGACGGGGGATTTTGACCAAATTTTTAATGATTTTTATTTCGAAAACGAAAAGACTTCTATTACAAAAAAAAATTGCCATCGACTTCCTCTCATCGTGACCAATTACCGATTTTATTTTTGACATGCATTTCAATAACACCCTGTATAATGGCAATAGGTTACAAATTTGTTAACCTCTTTGGCTTGCACCGATTTCAAACAGATCAGTAGGTAGCACATGTAATAATACATGTACTGACTTATTTCCCGCTTTTTGAAGTCGGTTTCTTTTTTTAAAAAAGCTAATTATATTTGTTCACGCTTGAAGATTCAGATATAGGCAACATATTAAACATTTTACATATCACTTTGCGTAAACTATTTATTTTTTAAATGAAGGATCATAGTGGGTCTAAAATTAAACTCAAAACATCAATTCAAAGCAATTGATTATTAATAAAATATGAAATGTAAATCCTTAAAAACCATTGTTGTTGATGAAATGTTTAATATTATGTTGCCTACTTCTGAATCTTCAGGCGTGAACAGATAAAATGGGCACGCTGTATATAGGGTGAAATTGGAATATATATAAAAGTATATATTATTTATTTAAACTGTGACATCCTGAGATAAAACATAACGCAATTTTTGATTTTTCAGCTAAAAATATGAGTAGGACTCAACCCCTTTGCACCATCCCCAGTAAGACGTTTATGGAAGGAAGCATTGGGATAAAAAGAAAAGTTTTGTATCAATCGTAAAAAAGCTGTTCACAATAACATTGTCAATAATGGGAGAATATTAAACAACTATGAAACAGCTGAAGTTTTTAACAATTTCTTTATTTTTGGTGCAACAGATGCAACTGCGCACTTGGCTAAAGATATTGACAGCGCGTTTATTAAGAATTCATGTTCTAATCATTCATTATCTAGATCTTTGTTTTTCAAAGAGTTGAGTGAAAGTGATACAAGCTCAAAACTTCTAGCTCTTCTGGCGATGATGAATTGTCAAACATCTTAATAATGAAAATATCATCTTTTATAATAGTACCCGGTACGCATCTAGTAAATTTATCATTATAAAAATGTATCGACATTCTTCTGGTTTATTATAAAAAGCAGTGTTTCCCTTCTAAATTGAAACTTGCGAATGTGATTCCATTAGTCCAACTGGCGATGTCAGCAATTACAGAGCCATTAGTGTCGCCATTTTGTAAAAAAAAATTCACACATTTCAGAAAATTGTGACACTGTTCTTTCTTCAATATTTTAATTTTGTATATTGTTCAATTTTAATTTGTACTAATAATTGTTCTTTAACTTGAAGAAGGGCAATATGTCACCGAAACGTTGCAGTTGACAAAAACATTTAACTACCTATTAGTTTTTTATTCTTTCCCCTGGTACGTCATGCATGGAAAAAATTGACTAAGGTTAATGGGCCGAATTATTTACCGTCTATTAAATCTTAGAGACCGTCGTTAAGTATCTACTAGAAGTCTCTAATTTTGTCTTATTATGTATCATCTATTAGTACGTTAGAGGTTGTCATTAGTAGATATTTTAAACAAAATTTTAATGACCGGCTGTCGTTCGTTAAAGTATCTATTAGCTTGACTTTTAATTTGACAATACGGTTAAAATGGTAGAACTGTATAACATTTTAGCAGAAATAGAAGAATTAAACAATAACTTTGAGGTAGCTGGAGAAATTAATGTAAGAAATGTTTACACATGTCGTGAATGACAGGACATATTTCAAAATTTTGATGAGTCTTTGAGAAGAGGAATGGAAACTAAATTAAGCACCTCAAAGATTTGTATTGTGGCAATGGCAGTTTAGTATAACAAGATTACAACGAAACGATGATTCAGAAGAAGAAAGCGAAGATAAACCAGCACCTGTTATAGCACATAAAGGTGGACGTGGACGTGGACTTTTCGCAAATTATTTATTCAACGACATTTAGCTAGAAATGGACGTTAAATACAAAAAGCATATTAATGAAAGAAATTTTAATAATAACCTACAAAACTATTGTTATAACAAAACTTTTAATTTAAGTTAATGCCTAATTCTAATTGTATTTTTTTATCTGTAATACACTTCTTTCATTAAAAGTTCATTTTCAGTTTCCAAATTTAACTTTCGCACTTTTAAAGAGTGCCTTATTTTGCTCCTGTTATTTTTGGCATTTATAAATTGCACTTCCTTTTCGAACAACGTTTAATCATTTGTGATATTTTTGTTAATTTTGTTTTCATGCAAGCTAACCATTTTTGCTTGGGTACGTTTTTCCCATTTTCTTTTTTGTAACTTGATGGCGTAGTTCCAGCTTCAAAGGTCTCAACAGGTTCACTACAAAAAATACATATGTGTTATGAATAACTTGCAAATTACTACCACGAGCTTACGTAGCCAGTTGCGGGATCTTCTGAGCCCCAAGAAACTTCAGTAGATTCTTTCGGTATATTTGCCACCTCCTAAAAGCAAAGTATTACAAAAATATGAATTATTTGTTGTAAACATACTTTTACTGTAACAGTATCTGAATTGAATGCTCCTGTATCTTCCTCAAAGTCTTTGGGGCAAATATCTGCTATTGCCCAGTCTAATTCGGTAGCCTCAAGGAAAGCAGGACCGGCACCTCCACCAGTATTCTTCAATTGGCGTTTATAATTACCGACTGAACTTTTTGCTTACTGTTTCAGAAGGTAATACGTATTCCTCAAAGACCCATCGCGCTTCTCTCCACCAAAAGCTAACATTTTTGCAGATAAATTAATCCAAAGGTCTCTTTTACGTTTATTAAACCTTTGGTTCGGAGGATTTAGACTCCAAGATATTTTTATTAGATTTGACAAA
Source organism: Diaperis boleti (assembly GCA_963583935.1). Taxonomy (NCBI): domain Eukaryota; kingdom Metazoa; phylum Arthropoda; class Insecta; order Coleoptera; family Tenebrionidae; genus Diaperis; species Diaperis boleti. Next base: position 36,747,408 of record OY757249.1, read on the forward strand.
TTCTATTACTAAAGCTTTTTCTTCCTTCGTAAACTTTTTAACATGCTCTCTTTTGACTTTGCTACAAAAAAAAAAACGTAAAATTTAAATACTCATTAAATTCATTACTTGAAACAGCAAAATTTTACTTATAAGTTTCACTTACCTGGTAATTTTAATTAGAATAAACTTGTAAAACCATCCACAATCACCGTGTTCTTTTTTTGATATTGATGATTTTATTTGACATTTCTCAAACTTCAAAGACTATTTTTCACAATTTTTATGATCAATTTACAACGTTGCCATATGAGTTTTTCGTTAATAGATCGATTAGTAAACAAATTGCAAAAGTGAGTAAATAATAAGCAATTGTTTAAAGTATCTATTAAAATCTTTGTTATCTGTAATAGATCAATTAACTAATGAAGACTTAATCAACTTTTTAATAGATGGAAAATAATACTATAAAATCTAGTTAATCCCGCTTCGTCCGTAAACAACACCAGGTTTAAAAAATTGGGTACTTCTGCACATTTTGTTAACAACCACTAACAATAATTTACACGACCAACGGCCGAGATCTTGAGGAAGCAATGCAAGTTTGTAATGCTTGCACTTTTTGTACATGGAACGGATGTAATCCTTGTTCTAAAGTGCGATGAACCACGAACTGCGAAACTTCAACTGCAAGACGTCTGCTGCTTATTTCGTGGCGTGCTTCCACTTGTTGTAAAATTTGCACCTTAGCGTCAAGTACTCGAACGGTAGGATCACGCCCCTGTCTTGTGTTTGTTGTTGAAAAGTACCATGATTCCTAAGATACAAAAATATTTTAAGAACACTTTGCTACGCCAAACGTTGTAAATTACTTGCGTTGGGAAATAATTTGCAACGTTTGGTGTAGTTAGTTGTTCTTAAAACACTTTTGTTTTAGCATTTTCTGTAATTTTAACCTAAGATGCTGAACGGTGGACACAAATGTAGATGCACTTAAATCACCCATCTTAAATTAGGAAGAACTCGCGTTCGGTCCGGTTCGATTAACGGAATAATACTGAAGAGGCTTGATTATTATTGTTCCGATGCAAGACGACCTTTCTGATAAAGCCGGTAAAAAACATCTTGTGTGAATAACGTTTCGATAAGGTTTTTCAGGCACGAGTTTTGTGAATAAACCATTCAACAAAAATAAATGCAGTATTGATTTTTAATCCAAACTATAAAGATTGTTTTCTAGTAACTATACATCCAACGGAATGATAATAATCTAATCGTCATAAGGTATTACCACTTTTTTTAAATAAAATATTTTGATTTCACCCTGTATAATATTCTAGTGGTGCCGACTTTAAACTGTTGGCATCATCTACTTCAGGCCTGGCTCAAGGTTGCCCTCGAGATGCACCGAAATTGGTGAACAGAGTCTCGATATCGATCGACATAAGACGTGCAGTAGAACATGTGTAGCATAATTAAACAATAAACTATTAATTAAACCGTGAGTTTAACTACTTCGCCAGCACTTGTGTTTAATTATATTTAAATAATACCTACCTGTTATTGCATTATAACAGTACTGTCTCCTCGATTGTTAAATGACCCATAACAGCCGTGGCCGTTATATTGACACAAACAAAAAGTTGTGTAATAGATATTTATTCAACATTAAGTATGTATAATGGCACACTTAAAAGAAATTTATTTGTAGTAAGAAGAGCAACTATTCATATTTACCACGTAATTAATGTTCCCAAAAACTTCACAATCCCCAACAAGCTCTTGTCAGTCTTGTTAGTACGTTTGCTCTATTTGGTTTGTAGGATTCAGATTTCCTCTTCAGGCGAGTAAAAACTTTTCCATACGTATAGAAAGCATAATTGTAAGTCAACACGAAATTCATCGAAATAGCTAGATACCTGGAGATATTTTAATGCAATTTTAAACATGGATGCATAGACATTTTTATGCACATACTGTTAGGCAACACAGTAAATAATCCTCATCTAGCCCTTTGATGTATTTACTGTCACATCATAGTCATAGTTTAAAAGTCTTGGTACTCCTTTTCATGTCACACGCTGGTCATTGCCGATAATAAATTACAATACAGGAATCATCTTGAATTTTTCAATACTGACGAGATCGATCAACGTTGTTTTTTTTTTGTTTCATATTAATTAATTCAAATTATCTCAGTTAGAGATAGCGTATACGGATTCCATACAAAATGTATGAGAAAATGAATTTTTCCGATGTTTTAATACTTATTGGCCCCCGAAAAAAAAAATATCGAAATCAGTCAATTCGTTCTCGAAATCATCCAAAAATGTATGTGTGGAGTCCACGCGGGACAGAAGTAAAACTTTTGGTTGCTGGCGTTCTTTGTTATTGTTGTTGGACTGTACCAAGGTGCCCCCCTGGGCCCCCCATCCATGTTTTGATAGTTATAAGTACATCAATTTTAACAGCATAGATCGAGTGAATAGCAACAAAATTTCTCAATACTTTTTTTCTGTAAACCTTCTAGTTTTCGAGTTAAAATTGTGTAAAGATTTGGTATGAATTTCGTTACCCGCTACTGGATTGTTTGTTTAAATCCGCACTTATAACCAAGCATACAAAAAATGCATTTACTTTCACTTTGTTTTTGTTTCTTTGTGGGATATTGAAAATGAACTGAAGAGGCTCTTATGTAATAAAACATGTTACCAAAATAAAAATTACACATTATTTTCATTGCTTAATTACATTATTAACAAAATTATCACTCAAATTGCAGAAGTAGGTACTTACGATAAGAGAATCCTCCATTTCATCTGCAGGTTGAACACGGCAAACATTTATGTCCAGAAACATTTGCAACAAATGTTCAAAATTATCCCCCATTTCTTTCTATGCACAATTGAAGGCGTCGATGATATTATGACTCTCCCCAAAGTTGCTGGATTATTTCGAATTGTTGCTGCAGCATTTTCCACCCGTTCTCGTAAAGTCTGAATTGGAGCTGAGTAGAAGGATTCAATCTGGAAGGCCAGCGAATGCCCCATCTACAGTGCTACAGTCCTATCTACAGTGCAGAAAAATTTGTCCGATATTAAACTAATTAATAACCGGTAGGTACGCCTATCATTTTTACCCGGGACACAGAGGCAAAAAAGTTCACAAAAAGTATAAGATAATAAAGTGTGAATATTTCCTTCCTCCGAGAAAAACAACAGAGTTCACGGTCATTATTACTGTGTCAAAAACCCATAAGCCTATCGTTATTTTTGGAATGGAATGCAATGGAATGGATGCACGATAAAAGTAATTACGAAACAAGACAAATATAACCTACCCTTAAAGAAATACCTCATCCGGAAATTTCTGAAATAAAAAAATTTAAACAAAGATAAACAAAAGTATCTTGCCGAAAATCGTCTTGAGGTTATTCGACAATTATTGATTATTATTTATCTTGTCGATTGTAGCTGTATCCATGCAAGTTGATGTCGCTACCTTGACATGAATAAATAGCAAAGATGAGCAGAGGAAAACATTGTCATCAAAGAAAAGTTTCGTCAAAGCAAATCGTTTTATAAAGCTTTGAGACTAGACTTGAGTTTAACTTGAGCCTGAGTCTGGTAGAATGTTGACTCAAGTTAGACTTATCGAAGTAAATTTTGGTAGTAGGTAACGTCAATTATCTATAATTATGTAGCTTGGCAGCTCATAAAGCATTAGAAATATAATTTATTATGGATGATAATGATTTTTTCTAGTAAGTTCCGAATTTAAGCGCCGTCTCCGATTTACCAAAAACCCCTCCAGAAATTCAGCTGTTCACAACATTGAGGTTTTATGGTGCTGGAAATTTTCAAAGGACTGATGGTGATCTGATGGGTATTAGTCAAGCCTCAACGTGCCAAATTATAAAGAGAGTATATCTACCTTGTTGGACCAAAACCTTAAACGTTTTATAACTTTTCCGGAAACCCTACAAGGACAGCATCAACACATTATAACATTTTATGAAAAATTTGGGCTCCAATATAATTAACGTCTGGTTGTGTGGACGGAACTCATATCCCTATTCAAAATCTTGATGGAGAGAATGGAGTTTTTAGAAATAAAAAGCAGCAATTTTCAATTAACGTACAGGTTATTGTAGAATAGGAAATAGAAAGCAGCAGTTTTCAATTAACGTACAGATTATAGTAGGATGCCAAAAGCTGAAATTCTTAATATCGTCGTTCGACATCCAGGTTCTACTCATCATGATAGTGTTAATTTTAACAGAAGTACTGCTCGAGTGCGATTTGAATGACAGCTTTTAGGATTATTGATTGTAGACAGTGCATAATTATGCCTGTCGTAATTATTTACTCACACGGTTGTTACATCCCCAGACTCGTCAATAAATTAATTATAATTCTGCATTGAAAAGTACCCGATCTGTTGTGGAACGCTGCTTTGGACAGTGGAAGCGACGGTTTCCTTGTTATTTATTGAAGTAATTTTTCTCTGCTTGATGTGTACGAGAGCTAGCAACGTTTTCGAGAAAAAATTTTAGGTCGTCTGGTTTTTTGATATTTCCTTTCTTATCGAACCTGGCACCTGGGAGTGGGTGCGCATCCCCTTTGTGGCAGCTATCTTTCTCATGCAACTAACGAATTAGTTGCCGTACTCCCCCAACTCACGTATTCTCCCCGATACTTTAATTGATCTGGCTCCTAATTAAACAACCGATTTTCGATGTGGCAAATTTATATTACATATTCTTTGATTATCTACCTGTATCGTGTTAAAATTTCAGCTATACTAAAATGGTCTGGCGACAAAATTGTCTGGCAACTATAAATTTTTATTGCTAAAAGAATGAATTGCTAAAAGGTCATAGCAAATTATGAAAAAACAAATTTGTGTCTTAAAATGATTTCATAATTCACAATTTTTACCTGTACAAGGGGATACGCAAAGATAAACGCACCCGCACCCATGTGCCAGACCTACCTCATCGCTAGCTAGGTTCGATAAGAAAGGAAATATCAAAAAACCAGCCGACCTGAAATAAACTTTATACTATATATTTAATTTAATATTTGCCGTTGCCAATTCAGTGCTATTTCCATTTTTATTCATATAATTCCTTCTCTTGAAATATAGCATCTTTTATTTTACTTTACTCTTAGTTCGCTTTCATTTTCAACATGACGTCGCTGGGTTGGAACACTGGGACTTTCCCGATGGAATATTGGTGTCTTTAATGAGTAAGTTTTTTACTCAAATACGTATTCGAAGTTATATCAGGTGAACAAGAAAATTTGTCGAAATATCGCTTTCCCACTTTGTATGCGAAAACCACCAGTTCCCTTATGTTACTTAAATAAATGAAGATTATTTGTTATTGTGTACCTATTGAAACCTGCTTGACTGATTGTCAAGTAAATATAAGAATTTAAAAGTTCTATGAAATTTCACATGGTTCACAAGTAGGTAATCGGTTCCCTTCTGTTTATTTTTTCATTTTATTTCTGCAAGTGTAACTCCGGTTTATGCTTAGTTTATTATTTAATCATGTTATTCTACGTAAAAGTGATCAAAATAAGATTACTAATCTTGCTAGAAATGTACAAAAACCATAATTATGGACCTTGCCAATGACGAAGCCATCTTGAACGCTTAAACTCCACTAGACTTTTTATGGGGACATGTTAAGGCTATCAATAACGAAATATAGGAGGATTTGAATTCAGTTTCTAATAAAATAATCACAAATTAATTCACTACAGAGAAAGCCATGCTTGTGTGTGCAAATGACTGTTAGACAGTTGGTGCAGTTTTTCCTTGTTATTTCTTCCGTCCGTTCCTCAACTTTTATTCACTATTTCTTTGTTATTATAATAAAATAAGGTTTTTTAGACAGACCAAAAACATGTTTTTCTTCATTACGTGAGATGGAGTTTATTGAATCCGGTGTTAAATCGCATTTGTCATGCTAATGTTAAATAAGATGTCAAATATAGATATCCTATAATAATTATATGAAAAATACAAATAGACCCTTTTACCTCCAATCCCCATTTGATTTATCAGTTGCAATATTTTTATTATTTCAACTTTAAATTATCCTAGAATGTTTTTGGTTAAATATAACAATGCTTTCTAGATGGTATCATTTCGATTATAAATAGACCGATTGTGAGGTCTCATAAAGAGCTACGTTTTACGAGGGTTGAATGGCCAAAGAGGCACAGATAAGCTGCGAGTTGGTCGATAACTGGACCAGGCGAGCGGGGAAAACAAATTGACATTTTCTACCTAAAAGTACGTAAATCTTAACCTGACTCCAGATGAAGGCCGAACAGATATCTCCAAAATTTAAAGAAGGCAGGCCAAAAAGAATGCATTGCGCTACCATGTTTGTGCTCATGAGCATTGCTTGGACCAGCAACCATTAATAATCCTGGTTTACGACAATCATACACTAAGAAATTCGTTTCTTATAGTTAACTAATACTAGTGTTTCCTATTGCAGCTGTATGGTGCGCATAATGTTTGCGCATGGTCCAGTTTGAGCGGTAAATTTAAAGTTTCCCGTTATTTGGTAGATTTAGCATAGAAATGATTCGCCCGCTTCCGTATATTCGGCTGAAAGTATGATAATAGGTGCAAAACTGGTAACGACGAAGAATGACAACACAGATGTCTAATTTTCACGCTAATGCAAACTATTAAACTTAGTACCTTTATATTAAAACCGATTTCTTGCCAGCCGTTAGTCACTTGCGACATGCCAGAAACTTCTTTAGGGCACGTTGTTGCCAACCTCACAAATCCACAACAGATCCAAATCGGCATTTCTGCCATTAACAAACCGGGTTTTGTTATTGGTGCTAAACAACACCCTCTGTTCTTACATTCATCACAATGCACGGCATGACAAGCACTTTTACAAGTGAATTCTTTAACAAAATAATCAGTTTGGAAGGAAATTTCAAATCCTCGCTGTTGCCATTTTTTTTGATAGAATGTTCAAAATGTAACGACGTAATAGAATGTTTGCTGTAAAGTGGCTAATAAAACCAGGAAGGAAAAAAAAATTCTGTTAATTCGTCCTAATAAGCCCTGCACTACACTATATACCTTTGGTTTCCTATTGTGCAAATTAAGAGTTCTGTATCCATTTTATGACTCGTGGTGCTGGTACAGACTACAGGCTATCGGTTATATGCTGGAAAGGGCTTGAGCGCCCGCTGACGATACGACGAAGCACGAGCTCGACGTACGCCCGTCGCGTCGTACGAAATCATACGCACGGATCGTACGCGCTTCATGTGAAATTACTTATTTAAACACATGGTGCTTTTTTATACGTCCTGACGATCCATTCTGACCATACGCTCCATGTGAAACGGCACTTAAGTTTTACAAAACGAGTTTTTCATATTATTTTTTCTAATTTGCATATTAATTTATTTTTTTTTATAAATAAAATCAATTTTGGTAATTTAAAAACCACCAGTTCCCTTATGTTACTTAAATAAATGAAGATTATTTGTTATTGTGTACCTATTGAAACCTGCTTGACTGATTGTCAAGTAAATATAAGAATTTAAAAGTTCTATGAAATTTCACATGGTTCACAAGTAGGTAATCGGTTCCCTTCTGTTTATTTTTTCATTTTATTTCTGCAAGTGTAACTCCGGTTTATGCTTAGTTTATTATTTAATCATGTTATTCTACGTAAAAGTGATCAAAATAAGATTACTAATCTTGCTAGAAATGTACAAAAACCATAATTATGAACCTTGCCAATGACGAAGCCATCTTGAACGCTTAAACTCCACTAGACTTTTTATGGGGACATGTTAAGGCTATCAATAACGAAATATAGGAGGATTTGAATTCAGTTTCTAATAAAATCAATTTTGGTAATTTAGCTGATTTTGTTAAATTTTGATTTTTCCTTACCTGACGTATACTTGACATGACTTGACATGGAACCATAACCTCAAAATCACACTGACATTTCGTTCAGTGCAGAGTTCTTGTGTTACCAATAAAAAAAAACTAGAATTTGAATAATATTACTTATAATTTATAATTATTATACAGTGTGGAAATTAAGTAAGGAATAAATTCAGTAACTCCGTTAGCATTTGCACTAGAAATAGAACTTAAAAAGCATGTGATAGGGCCAATTATAGCGCATCCGACGAACGTATACTATTTTTTTTTCATTAGTTTTTTTTTTGCAGTTATGACGTCATCAATATTTTTTTTAATGGCAACCTATGTTTTTTATTTTACATTTGAATAGAGTTTTTTATTCTGTTTTCAACTTTGTCAAATACTTAATAGTTTAGATAAGGAAAAAATGAATTAAAACGGCGCTAAAGTTCAAATTAGTAAAATTTAAAAAAATTAACAGAACTGTCTAATATTATCGGAATTTAAGAAAAAAACATAGAGATACCAATACGATGTTGACAAGTTCTGAATTGGTACAAAATAATTGTGTCTGAACTGTTTTTCTCTATTAAATAATAAATGAACTTCTAAATAATAATATCTGGTTGCAACAGGATGGTGCTCCAACACACTAACGCCCGGTGCGGCGTTATTTGGACGAAGTGTTTCCAAGAAGATGGAAGAAGAGGTCCAATAGAATGGCAATCTAGGTCCCGAGATCGAACCCCATTAGATTTTTTTCTATGGGGGCACTTGAAAAGCAAGGTGTATCAAAACCGAGCCAAGAATTTGGATGATCTTGAAGGAAGAATTCGACATGAGTGCAGTTTAACTCCCTAAACCATTCAAAACGTATTGCCTGCTTTTATGATCGTCTTGGATTTTGTCAGATGATGCAGAGTCATCAGTTTGAACATTTGGTGTAATATCTTTAATTTATAACTCTCACATCAATAGTCTTTTTGTTAATTTTGTTAATTTGTTAGCCCTACTTTGAAATTTAGGGTTGTTTTCTTCTTTTTTCTCATTGATTGTTTTTGGGAAATTTGTTGTTTGGATTTCTATGTTTTTTCCTTAAATTCTGATAAAATTAGGCAGCTCTGTTAATTTTTTGAAATTTTACTAATTTCAAATTTAGTGCCGTTTTTATTTATTTTTACCTTATCGAACCTATTTAGTATTTGATAACGTTGAAGTCAGAATAAAAAACTATGCGAATGTAAAATCAAAAACATAGGTTGCCATTAGAAAAAAATATTGATGACGTCATAACTGTCAAAAAAAAAGTAATGAAAAAAAATTAGTATACGTTTGTCGGATGCGCTATAATTAGCCCTACCACATGCTTTTTAAGTTTTATTTCTAGCACAAATACTAACGGAGTTACTGAATTATACACTGTATAATTACCTGAGAGCCGTTTGACACTATACTTATTTCAGTACTGAATTCAGTACTCAAAATTCTCGTACTGAAAATTGTATGCGCGCGCCGTTTTAGTACGAGAGAAGTTTCGTCCCTGTGTGCCACTATTATGAATTTTCAATACAATTTTTAGTATATGCACATGCGCTCTAGCTCAGGTGCAGCTGTCAATTTTGTGGCTGTCAAACTACAAATGACGTACTCCTGCCGGTCTTACTGTTGTGGGATTCTTTATTATAATTCTTATCTACGGTGTATTGTGGGCGAATCCATGAATACATCAGATACCTTCAGAACCAACTTTAAACGCTCGCATTGAATTTTTTCTAGAGCCCCGTTTCTGGCGTTGCGATTTTTACATAATAAATTATGTTTTGGGGCATAAAGTCCGTTTTTTTTATTAAAAAACCATTGTGGTGCAAACACTCTATTCTGGTTTCCATAACAACGTAATGCTTTTGATATGGGGAATTAAATTTAGGGTGTTACCATTTGCACCACAATGTTTTTTTAAATAAAAAACGGACTGTATAAGCACTCGTTGTTTCTAAATAAAGAGATTAGCATGGAAACTTGCTTTTGAGATTGACATTGTTACGACAAGACACAACAACAAATCACCAAATACCGGATATCACCCGGATCACCCTACGCAGGTACAAAGGAGAGTAATAAAATTTGGGAATTTCCTAGACCAAAGTCGCATTTGAGAAAACAAATGGGCCAGATGGGTGACCATAGTGACTGCAGCAAATAATTTTGTGAGTGGTCGGTATATCAGCTGATTGGTGCAATGCGCATCTGATCTGCTCAATTTGAGTACGAGACGCAAACTTGTATACTAGAAAATAGAACATGTTCTAATTTCTCGTACTAAAACGGCGCGCGCATCAAATTTTCAGTGCGTAATTTTAAGTACGGAATTCAATATTGAAATAAGCATAGTGTCAAACGGCTCTTAAAAGTACGCACTGAAAATTTGATGCGCGCGCCGTTTTAGTACGAGAAATTAGAACATTAAAGGCCGCCACGCACGGTCCAACGCCGCAGTACGACATCGTTAGATACGACGAAGTTGGAAGCAATTTGACGCAATTTGATCGTGTGTGGGGACGTCCAACACTGTTGGATGGGATTGGACCGCAGTTAAAATTTTTAAACTGCGGCAGTACGATCTGGTCGGATTGTATATTATGACTCATGCTGCAAGTTGGGTAGAAAAACGGACCGAGGTAGTCAATAACTGCGAAACCGTACTTGATGTATATCGGTATAGTTGCCCGAAACGAGATAGTGCACAGAAGATATCTAGACGACCAGCGAAGTCGTAGGCTTTGTTTTTATGCTTTAAAGCAGTTTGCCAAGGTAATTAAATCATTGAGTGATTTCTGGATTGTGTGGAGAAGCAGGACCGGCTTTATTTTTTTGGTATTATTTTAACAGATATCATTGATTTAAACTTTTTATAGTTCATTTGTTGTTATTATTATCAGTATTATTATTCATTATGTGTTACCACTAGTTGGATGAATATAATAAATAAAATAACACTATTACGTGAATAAAATACTCTAATGTGGACACTTAACACGCAAGAGAAACACAAAGACACAATGAAAAAAAATCTAACGCTAAGGCACTGAAAAGAATAAAATTTTAAAAAACAATGTATCCACTTGTTCGGCCCGGTTTCAAATTAATTGAGTTCGCCCCTGCATCATATGAACACCTGCAACGATGGATCTGCATGGATCACGACCGACAAGTTTTTTCAGACGCAAAACCAGTTTCGTATTCAGATGTTTTTCAATTCTGAAGCCATCACAAATTAACTGGTCTACTTTAGTGAAAGCGTGCCATTGGTTTTTTTGCGGTCTTTAAAAAGAAAACAAAACATTATAGCCTCAGGTGCGCCTTAGAGATCTTACTTCTACTATACTTTTAAAGCTATTAATTAATGGCTTTAATTAATTGATTAATTAATGTGTGAAAAAACATTTCGTGTTCATTAAGGACGATTGATTTTGATAAATTGTTGAACATACCCTTTTCTTTTCGTGGTTTGTTTACGGGTCGAACTGCATATTCACTAGTTCGTTTTTTAATTTTTTTGTTGTTTAAATAAATCATAATTACTAGATTATAATAATTACAAGTACTGCAAGCTGATTACTTCATTAAGTATAGTTTTAAAGAGCTTTTCTTTAACAATTATTATTATCCGATTTAGAATGTTTCTACCGCTAATAAATTAATATTAGTAGTGTTATATTTTTTGTAATTATAAATTGTAAATCTTCTTTTATAGTCTTACCTTTAGATATGTTTTTTTTTTATGAAAGTTGGGTGGAAAACACGACCAAGTGACCCTGTAACGGTACTTTATAGCGGTATTTTTTAAGCTATTTAGAGGGTTGTTTTGATCTCTCGGAGGTCAGTAAACTTTGAAGTGAAAGCAACGTTATGTCTACTTATGGTCAACAATTTTTGACAGAGTTTTGTGAAATTTACAAACAGTACACCTGCCTTTGGAAGGTTAAATCGACAGAATATCATAATCGTAATTTGAGAAATCGAGCAATGGCTCTTGTGGAAAAATTTAAAGAAGTGGAATCAAGTCCTCGACCACTCACAAAATTATTTGCTGCAGGCACTATGGTCACCCATCTCGCCCATTTGTTTTCTCAAACGCGTCTTTGGTCTAGGAAATTCCCAAATCTTATGACTCTCCTTTGTACCTGCGGAGGCTGATCCGGGTGATATCCGATATTTGGTGATTTGTTGTTGTCTTGTCGTAATAATGTGATCTCAAAAGCAAGTTTCTATGCTAATCTCTTTATTTAGAAACAACGAGTGCTTATATGCCCCAAAACATGATATATTATATAAAAAACGCAACGCCAGGAACGAGGCTCTAGAAAAAATTCAACGCGAGCTTTTAAAGTTGGGTCTGAAGGTATCTGTATTCATGATTCGCCCTCAATACACCGTAGATAAAGAATTATAATAAAGAATGACACAACAGTAAAACCGGCAGGTCGTAGTTTGACAGCCACAAAATTGACACCTGCACCTGAGCTAGTGCGCATGTGCATATACTAAAACATGTAAAGGCTGTTTTTTTATTATTTGTCCACCACCTGTTGCATTATGTTTGTTACAACAAAAAACCCTATATTGAAGTAAATAAAAAATTGTGTTGGTAATAAATTGGATGACATTATATGACATTTTTTATTATCACGTCAGCTTGACAGGATTACTTAAACAAACATAACAACCTTTTGATGTTGGTTTTACAAAAAAAACAGCTATGGGCATTGATAGAACCGGCACTCACAAATATCACCGCAAAATATGAAATAGATACAATTTGTCGCAGTCACAGTATTGGTGTTTTGCGGCTCCTTCCCTATCATTGAGTATAACCCCATCGAACTGGCTTGGGATTTTTGCAAAAAATATAATAATCACATTAATTTAACAACAAATTATAGGGAACTAACAATGAAATTGTGGGCAAAGGCAATATCTAAGTACACTCCAATTATTTGGCAAAATAGTATAAAGCACTGTGAAAAAATCATTGCAGAATGTCCGAAATATTCCACCAATAATTATAAATCTAGCTGAAGATTCAGAAATTGACTTCGATGGTGACGTTTCATCTGATGACATAGATGAAGATTCAGACCATTCAGACTGGTTTCAGGAACGACAAATTAAACAGTACGACGACGTTGCGCTTTGTCCCACTGTTATTCGTTTGCTGTTCATATGAAGTCAGTACAGACAGAGAAGCACACTTTATGTTGCATTTGTTGTTGTTACACTTTATTAGTATTAGTAGATTGAATAATAATTAATTTTTAAATTTATTACAATTTTTGAGTGCCTAACCTAATTTTTGTTTACACTGACAGAAAAAACACCAGCCATGTTGCCACTTGTATTTTCGATCGAGGTTGCCACATGAGTGGACAAATAATAAAAAAATAGCCTATATTGAAAATTAATAATAGTGGCACACTGGGACGAAACTTCTCTCGTACTAAAACGCGCGCGCATAGAATTTTGAGTACTGAATTTAGTACTGAAATTAGTATAGTGTCAAACGGCTCTAATATAATATAAGTAATTTTTTGTTCAGGAATTCCCTTTTTTTTTAATTTGGTTGAAGCAAACCTAAGCCTTGCAATTTTTATCCCACATACCTGAAGACCATTTCTCGTAATTTCAGCAATTATTTTGCTCTTAAAATCAAAAATTCCTCAGAAATAAAATAATAAACTATTTTCGGATATTTAACGATCCCATTATTGTACAACATACTCAAATTAGGTTTATCAGCTAAGTGTCCCTTCTGTTCAAAAAAGTCCTTGACGATTCAAACACAGTGTAATTGGTAATTGGTACACAATAAATTTCCAAACTTCAAAGTGCCATTAAAGCATAGGCTGCATCAAAATATTTAAAATGACAGGAAACGTCCAAGATTTTCTGTCCGCAACTGTATTTCATATTTAAAAAAATGCAAAAAATGTATGCAGCCAACTTACTGCTTTTTGTTTTGATTATAGTTGGCAATTTTTATGGTCACAGATTTCTAAACTTACTTTTCCAAGTAAATGTAAGTGGTTATATTCGTCTTTTGTGAGCCCACCCGCATTAAATAGCACAAAAAATATGTTATAGTTGATATAAACAAGAGTTCTTCCGTTTAGCACGGACAACGGGGAAAACCCAAAAGGAAACAACCTTGTACGCGTCAAAAATAGTCTGTAGGCAAAATTATATACGTTTTTATGCATATGTATAACGCTATTGCCAGTCGCAGTTCGACTTAAGGGGGTCCTAGTGTATATTGTATCTTTCTACAACACGATATACTTGCAAGTTCATTTATTATGAAATGAATACTACAATTCTAGCATTATCAGTTAATTTTTGTGCGGTAAGGCACCTTTGTAGATAATACATACAGGGTCAGTAGGCACTGCACGTCAAGAAATCAGTTTCATAGCTTGGAGTAGTGCGCTAATCGTGAGTGGCTTGGCCCCGTTTGATATTCATTTATTAAAAACATTGACTTCTAGCAGTATCTGGGTTTGTGTGTTGGAATTACATTATAGGAGATAAATACAATCATATTTTTACTGATTAGTTTTTTTGCTTTTTTTATCGGGCGCAGCGTATCTTGCTGCCCCCATAACAGTATTTGTACGTTGATTAATTCCATCTTAATCTTCATTTTTGTAGATGCAGATAATGCACTACCTCTTGATGTTTCTTCATGATCCTCTTCTAAAAAGTAATCAGCTAACCATTGTACACTTTCCCTTTTAAATCGGTACAACTTTACAAAATCTCTCAAAAGAGTTTTCTATACATTTTTGGTGCTCTTGGTGGTAGAAACATGTGTCTAACTGGTTAGTATAAAATGAATCTCTTGATAAGTCTCGTAAATAGCATACTTATGAATTTATAAGAACGTTCTTAAAACTGGCGACAATTTGTTTGTTTTATTAATAAGAAATTAAGAACTTGCTTAAAGAAATTTCAGTACCTTATAAGCTTCAGTATAACAAGCATCAGTAGCTTCTCAAATTTTATTAATATCGACCTTCAGAATGTTTCTAAAAATCTGTAAGAATCAGCACATACTTGCTTTTATTAATACCACCCCATATTTTGAAGAACGTACTTATGCATTTTAGTAACTTCTTAAAGTATCAGAGCATTCTGTATTTAGTTATAAGTTGATACTGTTTTTTTATTAATACCACCCATTGATCGCTCGACAAGGCATCTTACAATAAGATAAAAGAATCTGGCAGATTAAGGAATTAGGAATGTGGTTTTTGCAGCTCTACTTCACTAAACACTGCCGGTCACCCAGGGGATCATTCCCACTATCTCGATTTAGCAGATGATGGCAGTAGTAATGTTGTAGAATCATTACATTCCTTCTCAACTGACAATACTGCAAGTCGACTTACTGTCTCCCTACAGTCATTGTTTTTTGAATTCACCAGTTCTGTAAGGGAAAAATTAGACTTATTATTTTCTGAAATACCAGATCTAAAAAAATAAAACTGCTGCATATCAAAATTTAGAAATTGACTACGACACTTTCTATTAAAAAGGCTGGAGCCACTGAGACTAGTAGACACCTTCCTAGGTACGCTAGTATATGCTTACCTCGGGTAAATCGTTAATTATAAAACCTACTTCTGCATCTCAATCAAACATTATATCCCTCAAACAGTTATATTAATAAACCATATTATATATTCTTTAAGGGCTGATGATGGCAGAAGTGTTCTGCCGAAACATGTTCCATTAGTAATTTTACAGTTATTAAAGTTTGTGGAGTTTTTAAGTTATATTAATGTAACTAGCGTCGGTGCAATAAAAATGGTGGTATATTGTTGAAGTGTCAAAACTTTGATAAATTACGATCTATAATGTCAAACTTCTATCGGTGGATCCTAGTATCTGCGCTGAATTACGGGAGATATTGATGAAAAAGATATCATACATCTTGTTGTTAAACAAAATAAAGATATTTTTAGTGGGGCCGGCCAATGTCATTTACTGAAATACTGCCCCACTACAAAAAGAAAAAAAAAAACAAAGATACTCGTATATTTCAAGTAAAGCTAACTTGGTAACTGCTTAATCGGACTAGACTACTGCCATATTAATGACGCGATTAATGTCATGATATCTTTCAATTACAATGTGGCATTAATCATTTCGTACGGATAAGCTCCATAGCCCAGGTGTAGCAATTCAATTAATGTTAAGAGAAGAGCAATGCCGACAACATTTAATATGATTCAAATCAATAGATGGCGGGCCAAACAGACCAAAAGTAAAAGTTTTCTTGTTTTGGAAGGGTTTCCCTTGTCGGTTTTTTGTAAAAAGTAAAAAGTAACCAGCGGAGTTTTACAAAATGTATACCTTAATTTTTTCAAATTTTATTTTTTATTTTTTTTAAGTGCTTTTCTAGCAGTATTTTTTTCTTTTATTAATAACCAAAATATGAAAAACGAACTCCCTGCAGATTACACTTCTCTATTCAATTCCGTATTCAAAATTTTAATAGGATTAGCCATTTCCTCAAAAACTGAAGAAAATGTTTCCGATTTCTTGCACACTGGACTATTAAATTTTGTCTTCTTTGGCCTTTTAAGGGCTTTTAAGGAGTCCCGTTAGCACCCTTGGGGTACGGAACCTTAAAAACGATATTTTTGGTAACGCAAGTAAAATTGCCAAATACTATGCATCCTATTAAACAAAAGCTTTCTGAATAGCAATAATATTCTCTTCTAACTCAACTTGTCAGTTGATTCCAATAATACAATATTTTATCAAAATGTTCGTGGTCTTGGTTCCAAGATACATAAATTCTTGTTATTTTCCCTAGCTACATGAAGATATTTATAACTCTGAAGAATTATTTCTACTTTCGAATCACACTGTTTATAGAAAAGATCGAGATTTCCCAAGAGGGGTCTGGTGGGGTCTTGAGTGCTGCTAGAACGTTACTGTCCTCAATGATAAATATACAGACCGTTTCAATCGAAATGAGCCACCCTCAATAACTTTTTAGGAAAACTTAAGTCCAAGCTTAACATAAATCCTTAAATTCGTATGATTTTCTCTGTAAAAATTACTTTTGTATATTCTCTTATCTCTTTTGTCACAGGAAGCTGTTTGGCATATCCTCCTTGACACTGCACAACATGTCAAGAAAAGTACCTTCTTTTTCAATATATTTTATTTACGAAGATAACAAATTACAAAAATAAACAAAAAAATTTTTATATCGAATTCTTCTTCGTATGAGGAAACATCTGGGAACACATCAGTCTGTATTTCAATCATCAGTACTTTATTGCTACG
Source organism: Diaperis boleti (assembly GCA_963583935.1). Lineage (NCBI taxonomy): Eukaryota > Metazoa > Arthropoda > Insecta > Coleoptera > Tenebrionidae > Diaperis > Diaperis boleti. The sequence goes on from OY757249.1 coordinate 36,764,679, forward strand.
GCTTCTTTTTTCCAAACTGGCAGTCTTGAAAGCCTCATTCTCATCTAACGGCTTTTTGTATAAGATACATTTATTATTTTTGTCGTACCTAATCCATGCACCTACCAATTTTTTACAATTTTGTAATGTGATGCCCTAACTCGTTTTACACTAAAAAAAATATGATCCTAATGACAACACGCAATATCTGTGGTAATTAAACTGATGAGACTTATATTTTATAATTTACACACGCAAAGTTGGACATTTGTAGGTTCAGAATATAACTTAACCTCGTTTTTTCCAAATTGTGACTTATCTCCATGTTCACGCCCATCAGCGTTTTAACCTAAAACAAAATAATAGGATCTTAAATGTGAATAACAGACTTCTTAATCTTGTCGTACTTTCAAGTGATGGCCTCAATTCCGAAGTTGAGGAATATCCGAATACATAAGTTTCATCCTGATCCTCATCTATGTTCATCATCCGCCATTAGATAACGTATTTCTTGTGGAAAGGTGTAAATATAAAAATTATCCTGCCATTAATTTAAGTGAAGTTAATGTTAAAAAATTAAATGTAAATTTGCTTCTCTCTATTACATAATATCTGCTTCTGTCTGTTGACTGGTCTTTCCTTAAAGATGACAATGATGTTGAAAATGCATTAACAAAATTTTACAGCAAGTTAAACCATATCAAGTTAGTAATCAAATTAATATAGGTGTAGCTAGAAAAAGGCGTTCCTCTGGAGATCGTCCCTTTTGGTTCAATAGCAATATTATTTTCATCTTAAAGAAAAAAGTATGCGCATATGTCGGCGATTATACAGTGTTTAAAAAACTTAGGGCTCAAAAGAGAAAACATGTCACGACGTATTTTTAACAACCATTTGCCGCTTCATAGTTAACTTGATGGACAATCATTTATAATCACCCTGTACATCATGTTGTCTGTTTACATTTACATAATGTATAAAGAATTTTTGACGTCCACAGCCTACTGCATGTATGAATCATTTATGAACACTGTATAAACTATAAGATTATAAGTACCGACTCCTTTTGTAAATCCTAAGATTGATGCACTAAACCCACCCTCCTACATAATATCGCACATTAACTAATACGTGTATTAATATCTTTATCCAACACCTGTTTATTATGAATTCTTAATAATGCCGATTTTGAATGTATTATGAGGTCTATAAGACACTAGTCACTTATGAACCCATAATTCAACGGTTTTCTAATTTGTCATAGCAACCAGTTCATAAGCCAACAGTTTTGAACGTCAAAATTTTTTGGGTTTTGGTGAATGTTTTAAGAACTGTTACAGAATGAGGTGTTGGATAAAACTATGTATTACACACGTGTCTTAACAGCAAATAAGTCACTCAAGAAAAATTAGTCATGCGAGCAAGCTCTCGTGGCTAAACATTTCTTTCGTGACTTATTTGCCTTATAAGACGCTTGTATAATAAATAGCTATTATCCAACACCTGTTTATTATGAAGTCATAATAATGCCGATTTTGAATGGATTATGAGGTCTATAAGACACCAATGGACTTATGAACCCAAAATTCAACGGTTTTCTAATTTGTCATAGCAACCAGTTCATAAGTCAACAGTTTTGAACGTGAAAATTGTTTGGGTTTTGATTAATGTTTTAATAGTTTAAGAGCTAGTGAACATTTTTCTTTCATTAATCGAAGTAGGCTAAAAATTTTCCAAAACGTTACCATAGAGGTACTGAATTACCATTTCAAACGTTTCGACTTGGCGATAGGCAGAAAGGGGTGCAAGAACACCTCAAAGTCGTAAGGTAGCAGTCGAAATTTTTATTTTTAAGTCGGTTGAAACTTCGTATTTTGCTTGAGTTGAGGTATATAAATAACCCTTTAAATTGTCAGACGAAAATTTCAGGCAGCAGGGGGTGCAAGAACACCCTAAACATGTATTATTTTTCATGAAATTTTTATTATTCGCTCCTGTCTGACAATTGAATAAATGTTATTCTAGAGACCTTTTCGACTGCATAATTTAATTGTCAGACAAAAATTCGGGGCAGCACACCCTATAAATACCTTGCAAACTTTCCTCGTGGCCGGCTGCCAACGACCCAAAGCGCGCCATATATTAAAAAAAAATTATTGCAATGCCTTTGGTGTAATGAGTTTGTGTTTTTTTTAACATTTTAGAAGTGATAAAAGTATAAAAATTAGTTTCATTTGTAAGAAAGTGGTATTGTTATTGAGGATTAAGAAAATTTATCGTATATTGTTTACGAATTGACAAAAAAATTACATAGCTAAATAAAAAAAACAGACGTCAAGCAGGGTGGTCTTCATCTTCTGCCACTGTGGAACACTCATCATAAGATTTATATTGATTTGTATTATTGGCAATGTCATCGTCATCTGAAGATGAACACCAGCGTGCTTGACGTCTATTTTGCTAATGTGGGCTTTGGCGCTCAAAATTGAATTTCTAGTCGTTCCGCACGGGATGAAGAGGGGACCTGCGCGAGAGTTGTGAAGTAGTGGCGGAGTAGTGGCTAAGCAGTTGTAGAGCGAGCACGATGTAATTCAGAAAATAAAGAACATCTCATCTGAACGCCCTTGGTGATTAACCCGGCCCAACACCCCTGAATACCTGCTGGTCACTACAGAAAATGAGAAGTGTGATGAACACCTGCGAGATTTTATATTAACATACTGAAGGTATGTGTCGCCTATGTATTTCATTTGCATCGAATTCGCCGTAACTACAGCGTGTTGAGAGCACGTGCTTTGTTCGTCGCGTCGCAGCTGCAATAAAAACAATTCTTTGAATTCGGGAGCAAGGAAGTACATACCTACATTAAAACGCAGAAATGCCCAGTTTGAATGAAATTGCTGGGATGGCCGATTCCATTCGGTGTGCATCAAAGAAGGCGGCTAAAGTGTTAGATTTGTTTATCACCTTAGAACACCGTCGTTTAAATCGGCGTATGATTTTGGAATTCCAAGGATTCCATTTTAGAGTTGGGGACGATGATTATGAGACACATGTTGCACGCATAAAAGAACTCCTACAATTAGGAGATTTAATAACAATTTGTGCGTTATTAAAACTTGAGTATGAAGGAGATATTGACGAGCTTATCGAACGGATCGCCACCTATCTTATCAAATTAAAAACACCGGGAGACGAAACTGATCCTGAGGAAGAGATTGAAGAAATCGAAGATTCCGGGGATGAACGAACGGTCCCTTCCGCTCCTGCTACGGCACATAGAAAACCAATAAACAATTTTTCGCTATGAGTCTACGGGACGTCGAAGACTCTATCAAAAGCTTTAATGGTGAAGATTCGTATCCTATCGAATAGTGGATTGCTGATTTCGAGGAAGTATCAGAATTAATGCAATTCGACGATCTTAAAAAATCTCTTAACCGGAACCGCAAAGCTTCACATTCAAAGTGTCAAACGTCTTAACAGTTGGAATGCTCTTAAACAAAGTTTGATTGATGAGTTTGGGAAACAAATTTCGAGTGCTGACGTACACTTATCTTTGAGTCGTTGTAAACTACAAAAAAAAATGGGTCCGTTACTCAGTACATGATGAGGATGCGAGAGCTTGCTTCTAGAGCGAATATAGAAAAGGAGTCCGTTATCCAGTTTATCGTAGACGGAATCCCTGACGATCCCAGTAACAAACTAACTTTATATGAAGCAAACAATTTTAACGAACTAAAAGAGAAGCTTAACATTTATAGCAAAGTTACTAAGCACTTGAATACGAGCACCGTTAAAAAGTGAAGTGCTATAACTGCAATACAAGAGGCAATTTAGCAAAGGATTGTAGAAAACCAAAAATGACTACAAATGACTACAAATGACAAAGTTGCTACAAGTGTGGTTCGCTACAACACCAGCAGAAAGACTGTCCAAGTAGACCACATAGTTCAACATCGACGACAACTTCGTTAGACCTAGTACACAGTGTTCTACACAGCTAAAAGAGGTGATAGTGACGAAAAGAAAACCATGATAAGTGGTTCTGTGAATGCGCTGATTGATTCGGGTAGCCCTGTGAGTTTAATTCGAGTTGATCATATTCCAAATGAATTAGTGTCGCCTTATACTGAAGAGATAAATTGTTGTTGTATTTTTAGGATTGTTCCGTCCATTATCTTGTTTCGTAAATGGTTGTAAATTACTTTTAGTATTTCGTGTAGTTCCTAGGGAAACCATGGAGTATCCGGCTCTTTTAGGACGAGATTACCTTTCAAATAATGAGGTTTGTATTTCAGATGTATTTAACCGTCCCGAAATGACCGAATATCAGGTTGCATGCCCAGAGATTTTGAATATTTGTAATTATTTATATGAAAATGACATTGTTAGCAATTTAAAAATTAATCCCAATTTGACACCAAGTGAAAGCGATCAGGTAGTAAAGGAATTTCGTCAGTTTTACCTCGATGACTCTTTTGTAGCTCATATTCCAATCCCAGATGATTTAAATTTAAAAATTAAATTAAAAAGTGATTCCATCGTTTCTCATAAATCGCGACGACTATCTTTTTCGGAAAAGGAGGTATTGCAAACAATTTTAGATCGATATTTGGAATTAGGCATTATACGCCTAAGTAACTCGTCATATTGTAGTTCAATCGTGTTGATCAAGAAGAAGAACGGCGAAACGCGGTTATGTATTGATTATCGAGACATTAATGAAAAGACAGAAAAAGACAATTTTCCAACTCCATTAATAGATGATCATTTGGATACGTTGAGAGGTTGCAAATACTTTACTTCGCTAGATTTAGGATGGTTTTCATCATATTCCAGTTGAGGAATCGTCGGTAAAGTACACATCTTTCATAACGCCGTTAGGTAAGTATGAGTTCGTTAAGATGCCGTTTGGACTCACTAACGCACCTAGAATTTTTCAGCGATACATTAATCACGTATTTCGAGATCTGATTAGACAAAACAAAATTCTTCTTTACCTAGATGATATTCTAATCGCGACCAAGACTCTTAATGAACATTTTCAAATTTTGCGCGAAGTGTTAGCCCTGTGTCGTTCCCATAATTTAGAACTCCGATTAGATAAGTGTTCTTTTCTGTTCACTACCATTGTTTATCTCGGGTATTCCATTGATGAAAGCGGTATACGACCAACCCAAGAGAGCGTTGAAGCAATTATGAATTAGCCTGTCCCACGAAACCAAAAGGAGATGCACCGGTTCTTGGGCCTAGCCAGTTACTTCCGTAGATTTGTGGAAAATTTCTCGATTATAGCCAAACCACTTTACGCGTTGGTTAAAAAGGACGTTGCCTTCAATGTTGGCACTGTTGAATTGGAGTCTTTGGAGAAATTGAAAACGATTTTATCGACACGACCATTGCTAGCTATCTACAATTCAAAAGCGGAAACTCACCTGTATTGCGATGCTAGTTGTGGTTATGGTGCTATTTTGTGTCAAAAACAGGACGATGGGAAGTTCCGACCCATATTTTATTATAGCAAACGAACCACTCTTCTCGAATCGAAATATCATAGTTTTGAACTGGAATGTTTGGCCGTTGTATATACTATCAAACGTTCCCACATTTACTTGTCGGACATTCATTTTACAATTTTTACCGATTGTGATAGTTTTCGTCTTACTTTGAAAAAGTCTCAAATTAATCCTAGAATTTCTATATGGGCAATGTTTTTACAAAGTTACGATTATGCGATTGAGCATAGGCCCAGTTCTAAAATGGTTCACGTAGATGCCCTCAGTCGTTTTGACAGTATATTAATTTTAAATTGTAATACGTTTGAACAGACCTTGTCATTAAAACAACTTCAGGACTTAGAAATCCAAAAAATTGCTGAACAGCTTGAAAAAACAGAGTTAAAGAATTACTAACTACGCGACGGTTTAGTTTATCGTAAGCTCAAAAACAAAAGATTATTATTTTATGTGCCGAGCTCAATGGAGTCCAATGTTATTCGTACATACCATGATCAAATGAGTCATGTTGGTTGTGGAAAAGTTGTCGACTTAATACAAAAAACATATTGGTTCCCTCGCATGATCGATAAGGTTCGACATTATATTGATAACTGTTTAAAGTGTATAGAGTTCTCACCGGCGAGCGGAAAGATGGAAGGATTTCTTCATAATCTTCCGAAGGGAGATGTACCTTTTGCTACCATCCAAAACGACCATTATGGTCCTCTATCCAAAGCTGGTCGTGGATTTAGATTTATTCTCACCGCTATTGATGGTTTCACGAAATATGTCCGTCTGTACCCTTGCAAATCAACTAAGAGCGAAGAAGTGATTAAGCATTTAAAAGAGTACTTTCGATGTTACAGTCGTCCGAAACGAATAATTAGTGATCGCGGTACAGCTTTTAATTGTAACCTATTTAAAGAGTTTTGCAATGTCGAAGGTGTCGAATTCATTCTCATTGCTACTGGCACACCGCGTGCCAACGGACGAGTCGAAAGGGTTCACCGTGATTTGACTCCCATGGTAAGTAAAATTTGTGAAACTCCGGAAAAATGGGACCGAGTACTAGGTGACGCGGAATTCGCTATAAATAATACTGCTTGTCGTTCTACTGGTTACTCTCCAAGCGTTTTGTTGTACGGTTTAAGCCAAAGAGGTGTACCTGACGATAGAATTAGAATTGCTTTAGAAAATGTTTTACAACCTAACCGCGAGAACTTGGAAGACATAAGACAATTAGCAGCGATCAAGATTGCTTCTGTCCAGAGAGTTGTATTATAATAAGCGTCACAAACGTCCTAAGGTATATTCAGTTGGTGACTTTGTAGTCATAAGGAATCACAATGTCATCCCGTTAAGCATGTTTTGGATAACAACCTCTATATCGTGGGTGACGTCGATGGCTTTCAGATGACACAAAACTTTGAAACTGTATGTGGACCAGACCAGATGAAGTCATGGTCCGCTAACTAATCCAATTATTGTTATTTTAGTTTTAGCTTATACTTTGTGTATACTACTTTGTTCTATTTCACCATAATGTTTTTGTTTATTTGATAAAATGGATGTGATGTTATTTTGTTCAAGTAGGATGTCGTGCATACGGTACACTTATGTTTTGTATCCATACGGGATATTATGTTTTGCGTCCATACGGGACCTTTTGTTTTTAGGTCCATACGGGACATCCTTTAGGTCCATACGGGACAACCTTTAGGTCCATACGGGACACAGTCTTTACGTCCATACGGGACATTATGTTTTTAAGTCCATACGGGACAGACTTTTTAGGTCCGTACGGGACACCTTTTACGTCCATACGGGACATTATGTTTTTACGTCCATACGGGACAACCTTTAGGTCCATACGGGACACAGTCTTTACGTCCATACAGGACATTATGTTTTTACGTCCATACGGGACAGACTCTTTACGTCCATACGGGACACTCTTTAGATCCATACGGGATACACCTTATGTTTATGCTTTTATGCTAAGTAGAATTATTTTGTACGGTTCCTGTTGCCATTCCGGTCGGGACGACCTTTTGTCAGAACGGCCGAATTGTGGGCTTTGGCGCTCAAAATTGAATTTCTGGTCGTACCGCACGGGATGAAGAGGGGACCTGCGCGAGAGTTGTGAAGTAGTGGCGGAGTAGTGGCTAAGCAGTTGTAGAGCGAGCACGATGTAATTCAGAAAATAAAGAACATCTCATCTGAACGCCCTTGGTGATTAACCCGGCCCAACACCCCTGAATACCTGCTGGTCACTACACTAAGTAATTTTTTTGTCAATTCGTAAACAATATACGATAAATTTTCTTTCGAAAATTGAAATTCGAATCTTAAAATTCTCAATAACAATCCCACTTTCTTACGAATGAAACTTAGTTTGAAAATCACGGATATCATCATATCATAATTTTTATACTTAAGCTTATATCTCGAGAAAGGAGTGAGATAACGAAGAAAGTCATTGAATGTCTTTTATAGAAAATTAAATTGCCAACGTAAATGCTTCTATACATTTTTTAATAAATGGAATAGTTGAAAATATATCGTGAATTAATTGTTTAATCTTGAAAATTAAGCGTGATTCATTTTTTCTTGAAATCACTTTTAAAATGTTATGTAAAAATGTTATGAAAAATAATACATGTTTGGGGTGTTCTTGCACCCCCTGCTGCGTGAAATTTGGTCAGACAATTTGTATGGTTATGATAGCGACTTGCGATAATGAAAATTTCGACTCCTACCTTACGACTTTGGGGTGTTCTTGCACCCCTTTCTGCCTATCGTCAAGTCGAAACGTTTGAAATGGCAACTCAATACCCTATGGCAAATTTTTAGCCTAGTTCGAGTAATCACGCGAAATGTTCACTAGCTCTCGGACTATAAGAACTGTTACAGAAAAATAAGCAAGCTCTCTTGGCTAAACAATTATTTCGCGACTTATTTACCTTATAAGACACTTGTATAATAAATAGCTATTAACTGCACTTTCTCCGAGATAAAGAAAATAGATCTGTCCAAATTTAAGCGATATAAGTAGTTAAGTAAGTAGTATAATTTCACAGTTCTTTTATTGTTATTATTGTTACTGTCTGCAATTTAACTGTATATTTAGCTTTTAAATTTTCCATTTTGAATATATTTTATTGTATATTCTGTTATTGGGGTTTGCCCTGTTGGATATTTATTTAAAATTTGCCCATTTGAGAGCAAAGCCTTATCTTTATCGCTCCATCTTCGAGCACAAGGTTGCACCGCAACTGAGTATTAACAAAGTCTTTTCTAACATAAATTATCGTCAATAAATTGAAAATTTCCAGACGTACATAATTTTTTCAATGTTTTTAGTCTATTTCTCTCTTTCTCTCTAAGTTTACTCAATTTAGAAAAAATGTTACGATGAATCCTATACATTTTTCCTTTAGTAGTGGTTAATTCTTTTTCTGAAAGGCCAGTCTTCGACAGTATACCACCCTTTGAATATAAAAACCCGGATTTATTATTATTAGTAAGGATTACTAGATCGTGAAAATGAGTGGTGTATTTTAAAGACTGGTGCCGGTACAATTTTACATTCACAAACACGTTGATCCTTGAAGGTTAACTTACAAAAACAGCAGCAATGTATCTTTACTAATTAAATAAAAAACAAAACAATTTGTCATCCAATAAACATGTACACATTACCATAATATAATGTACAAATAATCATTAGGATATTACGTACATACCTTTACTAACAAATTGCCGCATAGTATATTGCACAAGTGCTGAAAAACGGATATTTCAGTTGTGACAGACAGTTTCATTTGTACACTGCGCTTTTCTTACGACCACTACTCAAGAGAAGTTTATGTAACTGTAATAACAAATTATAAAATCTAAAAAATTACCTTTGTTAAATTATTTGATAAAAACCTACTTAATAATTGCAATGTTAAAGTGTTCGGTGAGTCTATAACCTTCACGGCCAATCCCATAATTATTATTAGGGGAAGAGACAACAAGATGGAAGGAATGGGTAAAATGGAAACGACCTACATAAAAAAACACGTGATCTGTGGCGGGCGCCGCTACGCACACAGAGACACGCATCCGCGTATGTAGTTTCCATTTTACCCGCTCCTTCCATCTTGCCCTCCCTTTCCCTATACTGAATGGTTTGGAGCAGCTCCTACATACGTGATTAGTGATTTCAATATTATCAAAACAATGGCAAAAACTGTATTGTAAAACCATCCAAATTTGTCTTACCACTGGTATACCGATTAACCGTACACAAAAGAACTTCTCACCTGAGTGTCTTGATCCGCAAGAGCATTTCCCCAAAGCATATTTAATATAGGTATGATTAGGTACAAAATAGAAGAACATTGCGGTAGATGTATTTCACTGGAAAATCTCATGCTTTAACATGTAAGGATAAAAGCAATAATAGATATTCAACGATTTCAAGAACTTTCAGTCTGTAAGTGGCAGACAGACGAGCGTAACGATAAATGACAACTACTTACGGGAAACTTGGATGGTATTTTTGTACGCAAATGCATATTAAGACAAAAATCCACAAAGCTGACCTCAACTTTAAAATATAACACTCGCATACCACTAACATCTTTTTTATCTAATTACAGACAAATTAGGGATTATGCAAACACCGGAGTTCGTAACCGAGAATCACGTTTATTATTTCTGAAAATTTTAGCAGAATCTAGTTAACCTAACAAATAACTCAAATGCATGCGTCGAACTGCCCCTAGAAAAGATTTTTTAGTTGCAGCTTTCAATGTCCTATAAATTCAATCCCTAACGAAATTAATTTAGTAATAATTAAAAGTCAAAAGTCAAAGTATTAAAATCACGAAAACAGTATTAGTTGCGTAATTTACAACATGAGAATATCTACAACGTAAACAGTCTTCTAAAGACTCCAAAAAGAGACAGACATCATAATAATTATGAACATCTCAGTCCGTGGTAGCATTTTTTATTTCATACTGTCCGGTAGATGTTCCATTAAAGGATCAATTTGCGTCCGGTAGGTGAGCTATCATAGTATCAGAGCCGGTAAGTGTCGCTAAGCAACACTTACCGGACAGTTTCGTCTTTATAAATCAAATCTGACATTAATCTGACATTTTCAAACGTATTTGTCGGCTACTGATGAAGTTTTACATGTACAATAGAGATGATGCGATTTTCACAAAATGTGATTTTTTGATTTTTGAAATAAAATAATGAAGAACAGCTTACAGTATGAAATAAAATGCATTACGATACACGTCCGGTAGTTACTTGTAACTCGTTTAAAATGTCTAACTCGTTACAAGTAACCTACCGGACTTGTAACGTTAAATACTATTCGTAGTGTGAATATTATAATGGAAACATTTCCCAGCTTCCTCGTTTAAACAAGTCTAAATAAGTGATGTTTATATTCCATTCAATTTAGTTTTCCTTTATTATTTTCATGAAAGCTGTTAAGTTGCTAAGAAAAAATACACTTTTTGTGATTTTGATATTCTCAGGGTATTCTACGGTTCATAACTTTGGATTGGCTTTGAAATTTCAACGATCATCAAAGACAAATTTCAAAATCCCGGTAAAATTTGTTCACGAACGTCAACAATATTCTCTGTGAAAAAATTCAAGTGTTACGTTCTTCTGTTTATTAGTTTTCCTAACACATGCGAACACGTATTGTCTATTAAGATACACTTTTTGCATTCAAATTTCTTTTTCTTTTCCTGGAGAATCTTGGTAACTTGATTTCTGCAACAACTATGCCTTTAGTAATATGGAGGCCTTAATCAAAATTTTTGAACAAGGAAATGACGAATTATATGTACTTAAAAGAAAGTTTTGTTTAAAACGCATAGTGTGTGAAGAAAGTTTTGTGTAATAGTGTAAACGTATGGTGTTCGCGTATCAGAAACAAAGTAAAGAAACCTTTATGCAAACGGCGTAGTGTTTTCGCGGTACCATTCCCATCCGGCGGAAAAGTCCAAGACTCCATCCTCAGACGACGGCGGTCCAGATGACAGCGGAACAATTCCAGGAGCTGCTAAACCGAATTACAAAACCACAGAGGCCAGCACGGCAGTTCACCCAGTGCACCGCCCACTTCGACGGGACGGAACGGCGTAAAAAACAAGTACTTCACGTTCCAAGTCGCAATACAGGCAATTCCGTATATTTGGCGAAATATACGTAAACAAGCAATCAGCAACCAAGTCGACTAACCAATACGTCATCACTCAGAGAGAGTGTTTCTCTCAACTTTCTCACCCGCTCGATGAAGAGTGGCAACTGGACCTAATTTATGGATTTCACACACGGTCACGGGAAGAAAATATTCTGTTTCCTGCTATGGAACTAGCCACCTTGGAAGTAAGACTTCGGCCAAACGACGAAGCGGAGGCCCTCACCGCCCACGAACGAAAACAATTAAACACCCTATTGGACCACAATCGGGATCTATTGAACGAAGCAGGCCCTTATTGAAGCTTGCGAAATCGCGTACCACTACCACCACTACCCTCTACAAGAGTCCGACCTGCGCCGACGGCCAACTCTCTGTATAAAAGGGCTGTTCCTACCCCGGAATAGCCAGAGCCACTGACTTACTCTCACTCTTCTACCTACAGTTGCACCCCGATAAGCGCCCTGGTTGCCAGTCCTTATCACTGGGTCTTCTCAAGTAACACTCTAGACTAGTAACCGTATTTTCTCCGACGTTTTTTATTTCATGTAACCCTGTTGTGTAGTTTGTATTTCACAATAAACTCGCTACAAGTGACATTTTTCGGATTATTTATAACACAAAAAGTGTAACATTAACGTCCTAGTACAGTTCTGTTCAAATAAGTATGGGACAACTTTTTAGTTGTGTTGTATTTGTGGCTTTCAGCATGTTAGTAGTTAATAGGGGCCCCAGTCCGGGGGTGTTCCTACCCACGGGGGCTTTTACCCACGGGGGCCCTAGCCCGAGGGGGTTCCTATCCACGGGGGCCCCAGCCCGAGGGGGCTCCTATCCACGAGGGCCCCAGCCCGAGGGGGCTCCTATCCACGAGGGCCCCAGCCCGAGGGGGCTCCTATCCACGAGGGCCCCAGCCCGAGAGGGCTGCTACCAAGGATGCTCCTACCCACGGGGCCCTAGACCGAGGGGGCTCCCACTCACGGGGCCCCAGCCCGGGGGGGCTCCTACACACGGGGGCCCCAACCCGGGGTTGCTCCTACCCACGTGGCTTTTACCCATGGGAGCCCCAGCCTGAAGGGGCGTCGATACACGGGGGCCCCAACCTGAGAGGGCTGCTACCAAGGGGGCTCCTACCCACGGGGGCCCCAGACTGAGGTGGCTCTTTTGGAAAATGTAATTAGACTTTTGCACTTTGACAAGAAACTCTGTCATTTTTGCTGACAGTATGAAAACCATGGGAACATTGTTCAATTTATCATCCACATTTACATTAGAAAATTAAAATTGTCCCAGATTTATTTGAACAGAACTGTACTTTAAAGTAAAATTTTAAAATTCTAGTACTTAAAGTTATACGTCATTTTTTTCCATAGTAACAAATAATTTAAGTAAAACTTTGTCTCCACGCACCAACAACTAGTATTCTTTCTCATATATCGAATGAAATATGCCAATGAATTTAAACGTGACGCGGCTTTTTCGTTTTTATTTTTTTGTTGCTATATAAATATGAGTTTCCGCATATTTAATTAATACGAATAATTTGTGCAAAATAAAAATTTAAAATTTATTTTTATTTTAATCTAGTTCATTCCACTTGCACTATGAAATAAAACTTTGTATTTACCTCGAACGAAAAGTGTTTTTAAAGGTACTCACAAGTAATTCCCTAAACAACTTACCCGTACTTTAAAACTTCACTTTTCGTTCTAGATAAATAATATACTATTTCAAAAATTCATTTTCAAAAAACCCATCGGTATAAAAACTTGGCTGTAAACTACTGTATCCAACTACTATTGTTCCTGTGAAATAATTCACAATCTTTATTTCTTCTTCTTCTTTATATTTTTTGGGCATACCGATAAATGGTGAGAAGTTCATTAATAGTTTAAATTGTTTGGTGTTCTAGGTATTGCTGCGATTTTCGCAATACCACTAGAGTGATCTTATTTTCTCACCACCAGATTGCCACCTGAACCTGCACCTAAAGAAAATTTCGTTTCCTTTAATAGTATAGGGTTTCGTCCCGGGATCTGCAACTTTTGTAGGTACTGCACTCCAACCACAGAATAATAATACTTTCTATTCTGTGCTCCAACTTTTAAATGTTAGTGTACATGAATAAGAACTTGTGCATATAAATTTTAGTGGCATGCGTTATAAAACTTCAAAATACCAAATAGTTATTTTCGAGACTAGTGGGCTGTTAAAAAACTTTTCAGGGGCGAGGGCGTATTTTTGAAGCACGTACTGAAACGTTAATGTTTTTTTTTTATTTACTCGGAAAAATATAAAATTAATTCAGATTTTTGAATCTATTTACAATAATTATATTATATAAAATCGATGTGTATGTATGTATGTATGTTCCCTATGGACTCTAAAACGGCTGCGCCGATTTTGAAGAAATTTTCAGGCAATCTTCAGATTAGCCCAGCGGGTGATCATGTGAAGTTTGGTAGCGATCTAATTTAAAACAAGAAAAATATCGAGTTTTAATAAAAGAATATAGTGACAGTTTATTATTATTATATCAAAGTGTCGTAGCAACGCGCGCCGGGTACCTGCTAGTGTTTAATAAAAGAGCTATATTTTAATTTTTGAATTTTCATTTTAAAGGACTTTTGACGTTGAAACCATTTTTTACACCATTCTTTTCATTATTTTATACATTCAACAGTTGCTTTAATTTTTTTAACTTTTACTTTTTCACTACCTTTCACCCATTTTCAATAATTAAAAAGACATTTTTTTCACCCCTCTTTAGGGTTTGGAAAATTTTCTTTGGTTTATCTTCCTCAAATACTTCAAGCATACTTATTATACATATATCAAAAATGTGTGTATTTTTTTCAAAATTTTGATTTATTTACATATTTCATTGGACTAGAAAGTAAGATAGTTTAAGAGCTACCAACGTCCGAAAACACGTTCTTACACCCATGAAAAATACAAAATTGCTTAACGTGGTTAATTAATAGTATATTGAAACACTAGTTTTGTAAAACTTATATTAAGACACGAGTTCAGGTTTGCAGCACGACTGCCGTAAGCAGGAGTGCCTGTAAAGAACGAGTACCGCGTTCAGTGTGTGTTATCAATGGACACAAAATGAATGCGTTAATAGCTATGTTACAACAGCAAATTAGAAAAAAAAGCTTTTTCAAACTAGCCAACAAAAAGTTACATTTCTGTATTTGAAAAAAAAATTAACCTGAAAAAATAAACGGAGATAATTTCATGGGCGATATAGATCGGTACGTTTCTTGTTAAGACACTTACGAATTTTGTGGTCGGCTTATTTTGAGGCCATTTTTAGCGAAACATTTTAGCCATTGAAGGATTACACGTATTCGATGAAGGTAAAAAGAAATGCGTAAGTTATTTGCTTTTGCTTGTCCAGCTAAAAAACTAACAGGAATAGTTGTGTTATTGCCGTGATTGCGTATAATTTTACATGCTTATTATACCGTTACATTTAATCAGTTTTTTAGAATCATCGGTTTATTTGACAGTTCTAATATTGTGTACTTGATTGATCTCTTAAAAATAGCGTTCTTGAAGTTAATACATAATACTTCCCCAGGGTCACTGCGATTGGTAATGGTGTTGCACTTGCGGTTAAACTATTAAACCAAATTATATATACATTGAGTGACATCAGCTTCAACACCTTGAATTAATAGAAAAAATTGGAATTTTTTAATGCGTTACTTTCCTGGGGTGTAAATCAACCAACCATGAATTTTACTTTACTGCTATTTTTTGGGCCTTAAACTGTCTAGGTTTTTAAGTTTGAGGGCGATATTTGTTGCGTTTTTGTCGCAATTTTGTGCAATTATTCAGTTTTCGTAGAGTTGTTTAAATCTGTTATTAACAATGCCCCTGGTGAGTAGACGACTTGAATTCCACTAATTGACCGAGTTGTATAGGCGTGTTTGTAGTCTTCTAAAAGATCTTTCAAATTCTATGATCTAAATAACTGGCTCCTGTCAGTCTTGGATGTAAAACGTAACGTATTCGTAAATATTAACCGAAAATTGCTCTTGAAAATGTTCTTGAATTGCGTGCGGATTTTCTATGCTCCAAATCTGTATTATTGCTATTATGCAATTATGCATAATATCTTCACGGGTAAAGCCTGCTTCAGTAGTAGCCAAGATCTTTTTGACAAAGTGAGCATCGACGTCGGTTTGATGTAACAGCCAGTTTGTTGCAACAGCCTTGTTCATGTGAAATATGCCAAACTATGGATCGCGAAAGACCTGTTTGCACTGCCAAGCGTCGCGTGCTGTCTCCGGGATTGTAAAACTTTTCGCGTCCGGAATACGGCGCGCGGGAAAACGTTCTTCATAGAGCCGTTTTGCACTTGCATCATGACCTCGAGCTCACCCGTAAAGCATATTAAAATCGGTTTGTTTACTAAACGTAAAAGCTGCCATTGTCTTGAAATAAGACGACTGATAACATTGATAGTAAAAGACTGAAAATCTGGCAAAAAAGGAACTATGCTATCTTGGACAAAAAGTACAGTTGTTGGCCTTACGATCAACAAAAAACACCGTACGTTAATTGCTCTGCCGTTGCTAGCGGTTCTTAAATTTAAACAAAGTATACTTGGAGTCACACGATTCAACTTCGGATGCTGAAATTTTTTGGAAGAATCTGTCGGCAGGTACTTCCGAATCTACTACAGGTTATGTTTACCACACTTTGTGATGAGACATTCTGTACGACTATATGATTATATTATATAATATAACTTTCTTTTCTTTCATCATCTAGAGACATTGTCAGGTAAATACTTACGCCTGGGTTAATGAGGTAGGCTACCTTTTTTTTAATTAATAATTTCATCGTTTTTCTTATAAACAATTTGTTATAAACAATCACCGAACATGTTTATATATTTTTGTGGACATTAACACAAAAAAATCCACATTTTATACAATTTTATATTCTGCTACCTTTCAAAAATTCTACTCATCGCTCAGTTTGTTGGCAGCTATAACTTTTGAACTCCTATAGATACTAAGATTCAGAACCATTTTAAAACATAATTTATCTTTCAAATGAATGGGGTCGTCCCACAATTTTCAAAAGCAGCTTTTCCAGAGACTAGACGAAAAAATATTATACTTATACTGTTTCCTTGAGCTACCTGGACACCCAATTAATTTTTACTTTTTCTTTGGGTTTTAATTTTTTGAACTACACTGACCGGCACAAAAAACGAATCACTCAAATGTTTACATTTTTATGGTTTTAATTTAATTCTTCAGTAACATTTTGAAAAAATATCCGCACCATTTAATAACATTATAGTTATTAATAAAAAAAAAGAAATTTAAATTTACTCTCTAGTCAATAAATCAGTCCTCTAATTGTCCCACTCTTTTGGCAGCATTTGCAAAGAGTTGCAGGAATGCGATCTGTAACCGTTTGTCTTAACATATCCCAGACTTGTTCAGTGGGGTTTAGGTCGGGAATCCCGCTGGCCACCTTATTCTTATAATACCTGCAACGTTATCAACGTACTTGGGAACAATCCCCGCAACGTGAGGTCGCGCATTATCTTTTATCAAAAAGTTTTCGCAAATAAAAGAAGCAAAAGGGAGTACGTGGTCTTCTTTAATATACCGATGAACGTTTATCCAAAACAAGTTCGATACGACATTATGTCGCCCCATACCATTACTGATTCACTATTAGAAGCCAGTCTTGGCACAATGTTACATTGCGCATACCGTTCTTCAGCTCTCGTCCATACTCTCTGACGTCCATCGGGAGGTTTTGGAGAAAATCTCGACTCATGAGTGAAGAGAACTTCCCTACACTGATGTAAGTTCCAAATAACGTGTTGTGCAAATTGAAGTCGCTCTCTTCTTTAATGTGCCAGTCTTACTGTTCTATCGCAGTTTCAGTAAACCGACTTACAATTTTGTGAATGATGGCTTGGGAAACCCCTAGACGCTAAGCCACATAGAGCTGACTATGAAACTTTCATTTTTAGAATTCTAAATTGAACACAGTTGGAATTGCCAGATGTTATATCACTTTTTTTTTGTAGATTCTCTTGTTTTACAATTTCTTCAGATTTGGATATAATAACTTCAGAAACTGGTTGTTCCAGAGGCTCCGAGACTTTAAATTTAGACCCTAATGTTGATTTGAAAAGCTGTTGGAAAATTTTAGTTTTTTTGCTCACAGATTCTTCGACATATTGCTCAGCAACAGCTGAAGATTCAGACTTCTTAAATGTGAGCAGGCCTCCTTATTTTCTACCAAAAGAGTGGCGGAGAACCTTCTAAAACAATGACCCGTATACTTTTCAGGGTATTCGAGTTGTAGATAATACGCATTTTTTCTTGGAACTTCTCCTATCTTGTCAATGCCTACAAATTGTCGAGTACATTTACCATTCTTGTAGTCAAAGAAAAATCGTTGGCACTGGAACTTAGATGGTCGCAATGACGCATATTTTTTCTAAACAAATCACAACCTCTGAAGGGAGCATCCAGTTGGGTGTTTTTTTGTGTCTTCAAATGTTACCACTATAAGATCTCCTCTATCCTTGATTTTATCCAGGACTAGTTTTATCAGCTCTTCACAACGCCAGACATCCAAAATTCCAAACTTTTGATAATAAAAATTGGATATCAGGCGCTTCTAACAACAATCTTGTTATTATTTGTTCCTCTATTAGAACTGCAGCCTTTTTTTGGATAGCAGTTTTCCGACTTCCGCCTAGGAAAAGTAAAGATCGTCCTGTAACTGAAAAGCAAAATAGAAAATTATGACATTTAATTTGTGACATTGGCTACTAAAGGCAATTTTTTTATTATTTGTCCACTCATGTGGCAACCTCGATCGAAAATACAAGTGGCAACATGGCTGGTGTTTTTTCTGTCAGTGTAAACAAAAATTAGGTTAGGCACTAAAAAATTGTAATAAATTTAAAAATTAATTATTATTCAATCTACTAATACTAATAAAGTGTAACAACAACAAATGCAACATAAAGTGTGCTTCTCAGTGTGTAGTGACTTCATATGAACAGCAAACGAATAACAGTGGGACAAAGCGCAACGTCGTCGTACTGTTTAATTTTTTGTTACTGAAACCAGTCTGAATGGTCTGAATCTTCATCTATTTCATCAGATGAAACGTTACCATCAAAGTCAGTTTCTGAATCTTCAGCTAGATTTATAATTATTGGTGGAATATTTCGGACATTCTGCAGTGATGATATCTTCACAGTGCTTTATACTATTTTCCCAAATTGGAGTGTACTTAGTTAGATATTGCCTTTGCCCACATGTTCATTGTTATTACCCTGTCATTTGTTGTTAAATTAATGAGATTATTATATTTTTTGCAAAAATCCCAAGCCAGTTCGATGGGGTTATACTGACAATGATAGGGAATGAGCCGCAAAACATCAATACCGTGACTGTGACAAATTGTATCTATTTCATATTTTTCATATTTTTACTTAAATGGAACTTTTAACATTTTCGTATAGCTTTAATCAAATTTTCGATATTTCGAGTGACGGCGATCACTAGTATATTATTAAAATGTCTGTCTTTTTGAAAAGGCACAAACCCTACATCAATTCAAAGAACTCCAGTCTTTTCGATAGAAATGTAACGGATATGTTATTCTAATCCTATATTTATTTAGATTATGTATTTATGTAACATATAATATTATAAATTTTGGGTAGTTATGGTAGAAGTCTAACCCCGCCATTCACTAAGAAACATGTTGTGATACATGTATCCGGACAAAGGTTTAATGAAACATGGTATCTTGCATGGTACAAATTTAATAAGCATGATATAAGTATGGTATGATCAGTAGCTGAACCAAATAATAGTAATTATACACCAAGGTTGAGAAGCAATTTTTCTTAGCAGAGCTTATTTTATGGCCCAAGATGCGAAGCATCGTGGGCAACAATAAATGCGAGGATAAGAAAAGGCTTCTCAACCGTGATTTATATACTATTTTTTTCACTACTAGCACATTTGTTTAACTTTTCTTCTAAATTATAATCATGATAATGCGAAAGGTTTCATGAAAGATATCCATGAAAAGCAAGTAGCATATGAAATTTAATCAATACCTCTCATTTCTATTTTTGTTGCGATGTTGCTAGTGTGGTCCAGCTGCCAAATTTAACATTTCGCAAGAAATTCCAACTCCCCAGTTCTACATTCTTGAGCTGTGACCTATCATTAATAATGACAGCAAATATCAAGCCAAAACATCAAGTACGGCAGTAACCATGCCAACACTGTCAATATTGTTTTTATTATCTACTAGTAGGAGAGAAAAATCCATTATTAGGTAAGGTACAGAAAATCAATTTCTGAAGCATCAAACACGATATATAATGATGTTTTCTGAAGCTAGTAGTGAAAAAAAATTGTTGTGCACACCATAAAATGACGTCAACTCGATGCAACTGTATGCGAGGTTACTCGGCGGCTTGGCGGCTGAATCTGTCAAATATCATTCATACGTGATTCATACGTCAAAACTCTAACCTCTGTTGACTTCAAAGAACAAGTTATTTCTTAATATACACCCAAAGTCTATGTATAAAAAAGTAAGTACAGTATCAGCCCGTTTATATGAGCTTCGATTATATAAACTATTCGCTACAGTGAACAGAAAAAGGTACAAAAACTTGCCGTACCAAAAGCGAGTTAACAGACTAATTGGAAGTACGTATGTATTATCATAGATGAAGGAGTTAAAAAGATTGCCAGGCTAAATGGAAGTACGTAGCCAATGAAATTAGTTAGCAGAAATGAGGGACAGAGGGCGCAGTCAACAGATTTCTAAATAAATTCTTTTGAAATGAGAGTATCGTCCCGTGGAGGACGTGCGGTATCCAGGGATGGATTGACCGATTTTGCCGCTGCCAGTGTGTAGAGTTCTGGGCATCGCCCGTTTCCTTTGTCAGATATACTGGTACAAAAAAACTATATTGGCAGTAAAGACGCTTATCGTCGGCATTTTTTCTCCAAAGGGAAAATACTTTTTGAAAGACCTTTTGTTTTTGGCAAGAATTTAAGTTTGAATTTTTTTCATCTTCAAAATTTAAATAACTTCCACCGCATATCGAATTAGATATTTTATGTGGCTTTGCTTACAACACAATAATTTGAAAACATCGGGTTGGGATTTAAATACACGTCTTAATATTTTTGTGAAAATGTAGTTCCTTATATTAATGCCAAGACTTGTTTTGTTTATAATAGTGCACTTTTAACTTTACTCGAAGCATATTTTTAAAACTTCATAAATTTGTGGCGACGGAATTCGCAGATAAGTGTACAGACGCTGCTTTATAAGAGAGTGATTTTGGCCTGAGTTTAGATGGTTTTTGTGAGCAAGAGTTTTCTTCACATGTCCGACATTAAAATTTTTTGAGACAATGGTGTACAATAAACCCAGGTGTATAGTTTGCGACGTGATGTCTAATTTTGAAACTAAGGCATGACGAAAACTTACGACGAAACTTAGAAGCAGATGGATTGCGTTAAAAACCTCCCGTGCTCCTAATAACAGAAAAAAAAATCCAGCCAATCCTGACAGAGCCGACGCGTCATCAAATATTCAAAATCGTGCCTGATTTGGAGATTTTGAAGAGCATTATAATCCAAGCAAATTACACGAAAAAACGACGAATAGAAGAAAATAATTCATGAAGTTTTAAAATTTTGATTATGAACTCCCAAGAGGGATCCAAATAAAGATCCGAAGAGTTTCCACCGCCCGGGGGGAGCTTCTTCCCCTTTTGCCCAAAAAACCGTCCCCGCGTGTGACCTCATGAAGCTTTTCTGCATTTTTTTCGTAAACGTTAACTTCGACGAGAAAATGTTATCGGGCTTGTTCTCCATTCAATTCTGCATAAACTTGGTCTCATGAAGTTTTTGCCTCCCTTCCACCCAACGCTCATAAATGACGTTGCAAAATGAGTGGAATTTTCAGCGCGAAGGCAAAAATTGGTCCACCGCCGTTTTTTGACAAATAACAATTTATTGCAAATGTTTTATTCAATATGGACCTTGTACAGAAAAAACTTCTCAACAATTTTGTTTCTATACATTTTTTGCTCCACTAATGGTTTTCGATATAATTGGGGGTTACCTTCGCGCTGGAAACGATACTCATTTTCCAACGTCATTTATGAGCATTGGGTGGGAGATATGCTACTTCATGATACTCCATGAGACCAATTTTATGCAGAATTTAATTAAGAACTTAAGCCCTAAAACATTTTCTCGTCGGAGTTACCATTTAGGAGAATAATTAGCTTTTTTTAAAAAGGAAACCGACTTCAAAAAGCGAGAAATAAGTCAGTACATGTATTATTACATGTGCTACCTACTGATCTGTTTGAAATCGGTGCCAAGCCAAAGAGGATAACAAATTTGTAACCTATTGTCATTATACAAATATATCAACAACGTTATAGCGCATCAAAAATTCAATATCAGGCCGACAACGACGTCTGCCCCGCACGTGTCT